>OY540829.1:20491741-21750000 GCA_961205895.1 Mythimna pallens | reverse complement strand
TAGTAAAGAAGCGTAGTATTGTACCGTTATAGTAACACCAATTTTTTTATAATCAATCAGTAAAATACCTTCTGTATCCCTAAAGACAGTCGCCGTGATCCTTCCAGCTGATTGTGGCACTTTGAACTTCTTTAGAGGACGTGTGCCTTTTTTATGCCACTGCATCAACTCTTACTTTAACTCTGGTTCATAGTGGTGAACCCAGGTTTCATCTCCAGTAACGATTCGGGCCATAACTTCTTTCTTTCTCTCTCCACAGAGCTCTGAAATCTAGCGAGAACAAACGACACGCTCGCGATTTTGAAGTGGTGTGTGCATTTTTGGAACCCATCTTGCACTGACCTTAGTCATCCCAAGATGATGTAGAATATTTAAAATACTGGTTTCGGATACTCCAACCATTGTTGCAAGCTGCTTCTTCTTCAGTTGGGCTTCTTCCAATACAATTTTTTCTATTTTTTCGACGATTTACGTTGTTGTTGCCTCAATTGGCCGTTCGGAACGGGGATCGTCTTCAATAGACTCTCTCCCTTGTTTGAAAAGACCATGCCATTTGTAAACCATGGTTTTACCAAGGATAGAGTCTCCCTAAACCACTAACAGCTCTTGAAAAATCATTTGAGTGGATTTTCCTTGCTTGGTAAGGAACTTGATGACGGCGCGGTGTTTAATTTTCTCCATACTGGCTGACTTCTTCCCGATTCTTGTGTGTTGCACGTCGATAACTCAAAAGTTAATGACCCGATTAGATTCAAATTTGGTGTATATACTATTAATGACGTGGTCAACTGGTGCCTACCTGGACGGGTAATTCTACCCACACCTACCCCTTCATTCCGCGAACTTTTTGACTTCCCCTCGTATGACGTAGGCGAGCATTAAGAGAGGAATTTCCAAAAATCTCCCAAGGGGATGAAAGGGGGGTGTAAAGTTTGTATGGAGGAACCTACTTTCAAGCGGGCGAAGTCGCTGGCAAAAGCTAATAATATATATTACGAGATTACCAGTTTAAAAACGCGTGGCCTGCGCACGCGCGGTGGCTTGGGTTTCTCAGGTTCAGGCGGTGGAGTCGCCAAGAGCGGGTTTTCCAACAACTCGTCGCATGCTCTTTCGCGTAGAGGATGCATGGTTTACTGCTTTACAAACTGCTTGTTACGAGTGAAATCCTCCCGAGCTACAAGAGAATGTTATTCACCAGCGTAGGAAATATATCGATGTTCAGCATGAACTGGATGAATTGGATGATAGAACAACAGTCTTAAAAAACTTAAATGTGTTATACCTTCGCGCTGGGTATGGACTTTGCCTGCTATAAAAACATCAAACAACCTTTCTTTAACTTAATTTGATTATTGTGGTGTATAAAATCCACTTTCATAATTTTTTTGATGAGCATCTAATGCCAGTTCATGTTCAAAGAAGATGTTGTCATAATTATTACTTTTTATTCTTTTCTATTGACTGAATATTCCACAGAATAGTCTTTATTCTTCCTGTCGTTTGTACTAAAAAAGGTTTAATACAAATGTCAACTCGGAAAAATAGTTCAAGTATTTTTCTGTTTCTCACGTCTTTTTCCTTTGAAGGGTTCTAATAATGGTGTAATATATCATTTTAAACATTGGGTAATAAAATTCAACTGCTGTATTAGTACATTTATATTTCTTCTTTTTATTTATTTATCCAAAAGCTTTATTTCCCATACAATAACTGCAATGTCTCCGGTTTTACGGGAGCAGGGGTTCCCGCACATGTTTTTTTCAGCCTGGCTTTGGCGACTACACTGTACGTTGACATGCTGATCTGCAGTGGTTTATAGGAGATCGTTACAATTTGCGTCAATTTGTCGTAATACACAGCGGGATTTGATAACACGTTGTCCACTTCCACTCTGACGTAATCTATCTCGTGGCATTCTGGTACCTGAAAAAATTGTTTATGAAGGACACTGACACTTGGAAACATTATTTGCCAGTAGACTGGTTTTGACAGAAGTTCAAGTTCAGTCAGAACCAATGAGGGGCTTTGTTTTATAATATGTAAGGATTATACATATTATAAAACAAAGTCCCTCATTGGTTCTGACTGTCTGTTCGCGATATCGAAAACTATGGTTTTTAATGCGATTTTCAACAAAAGACAGAATGATTTGTGAGGAAGGTTTAGGTGTTTATCTAATGGTGTGCTGGTGGTGTGTGTATCGGCGTAGAAAGTATGCACAAATACCTGAAGAAGTTACATAATCAAAGGGATATGCATGTTAGAGATTGCCGTGCGATCAGACCACCCACACTTGTTTTTAGAAATGTTTGCCCTGTGTTTTTTTTATGAGATAATAAAGAATATAATAAATAAATAATTGAGTAAGTAAGTGAACATTTATTTGTTTAAACATGGTGTAGATGATACAAAGCATGTAAGATAATAATGATATATAAGTTCTGACATGTTCAGTCGCAAATCGTGGCGTACAAATTTTTAGGAAAAGATGGTGCATAAACCGTCATTATTATACATCAAAATTATATAGGTACTTATTATATTTAGTTTAGTTATCAGATTAGATATGAGGAAGTACTATGCGATGTAACCATCTGTTATTACTTACTGTTAAGAGTACAGTTCTTGTTTTTTCTAAAAGCGAAATATCACCTTGATTGTGAGATATAACTTGACTGGTCGGCACATTCTCACCAAACTCCCACACTTCGCCTAACGCAAACCGTGTAGTTGCCGCGATACAAAGAATAAGCGTGGTCTCAAATCTCATTGCATTACAATTAAAGTTAGCGTATGTGACGGCTATTCTACTAGCTTCTAATATTTAAGATGTACAACCATACAAGGTCTTAACGTTACTGCTGTAATAACTATGCATATTAATTTTAAGAGATTCATATATTACACCCACGGTAATGCATTTACATATTATTTGTTTTATGCAGAGCATATTAAATTCATTCGTTGAAGTTGTTTGCTCCATATAATTTCTTGTATGTACACGTAGTGTAATTAGTCATACATATTATGAAAATGGTTGTAACTTTGTACAATATTATTTCTGCGCAAGAAAAACAAACGTACAGTTTGTCTTAATATCAAATTACATGTTAGCCAGTATGTCACCAGAAAACATTATTGCTTATTAACCGTTACATACACTAAACATACAAATTTTGAAACATACATAAACTGTGCATAAAATGATTTGCGATAATCGGTTATAAAAGATTATATTTTGTTAAAAAAAATAGGTGTGCCCCTCCTGTATTGTATAACTTAAACAAGTACTAGGAACCTTTTGCTGACTAAAATAATTATATTAATAGTCAGTCACAGTAAACTAAACATTACAATGTTACAATATATCATGGGGCCAGTGCCATAGCCCTGGGGTACGCCTCCCGTATAAGTCTGAATGTGCCTCTGTCTATCTAAAATAGCTTCATAACAATAGATATCAATCCAATTTTAGAAAGCTAGGTTATAATCAACTCTTGCTTTGTTTCGAACAGGGCATCTACTTAAGTTATATTTTATCGAAGGCTTGTCAAAGGTTATAGTCATGATATGGTCATGATTCTGATAGTGTCTGCCGATACTAACCCATCAAGTTCAACTGCATTGCACTGCACAGTAAACGAAGATTTTAAGGTCTACAGTTACCTACTGTCCCTTTCGATTTTCTATATTAATAACTAGCTTCTGCCAGCGGCTTTGCCTGTGTGAAAAGTAGGCTTCTCCAAACAAACTTTGGACCCTCGTTTCAACCCCTTAGGGAGTGAATTTTGGAAAATCCCCTCTTAGTGCTTGCTTACGTCAAAAATGGAAACTTTGTGCAAAATTTGACGCTCCTAATCCCAGTAGTTTCGGCTGTGCGTTGATAGGTTAGTCAGTCAGTTTCTCCTTTTATATATATAGATATACACTACTAGAAATTGGTATGTCCTAAAACCAAAAAATTCGAAGGCAAGTGACATTCATCAACCCGCACTGGGCCCGCGTGCTGGATTACGGCCCATTCCCTTTCTTAGAGAGGAGGCCTGAGTCCCAACAGTGGGAACATTAAAAGGCTGATTATGCTATGCTATATTATTATTACTAATGATTTTAACCTATCATCTTTGTGAAATAGATCCCCCAATAAAAAATTGTGAAGAAAATGTCGTCTTAATTTATTATATTAAAAAAAAAACGCAATTGATTAGTGCAGTCATAAAATCCATGTCACGGCTTAAACTGTAGAATTGTGATTTGCTTGCTAAATACTTCAGAGATTTCAGGTAAATTTTTAGCAACAAAAAAAAAATACAAAAAAATTAAAGGTGGCATATTTTTAATATTAATCCTGTAGTTAACTGTAGTTAGGGGACTTATGAAGGCTCTACTATGAAGTAAGAAAACCAAAGTAAGTTTCTATATATTTTTAATACCTACATTAAAAAAATGTACTTGAGCTTCTCGTGACAATTTATTATCGTTTTGGCTATACGGAAATTCTAATTAAACATTCCTGCCACGTTGTTGCTGCATTGGTGTTATAATGCAACCCTGCTTCCACACAGCTCTTGCCACAACATCATAAGTCGAGCGACTGTGTTGCCATAACTTGTAGGAAACGGTAACAACACTCGTTTGTGGATCAAAATCAACTTTTGGGCTTGATACTAAGTTACGGATTTCGACCTTTACATATGTTATTACATAACACTCTGGAACCTGTAAGAAATTATGCGAATAAAACATAGATATTTCGTTCTTTTTTTCTTTTTTAGGTGGGAACTATGACTACTGATGTTCTAGGGCGGAGCAGGGGGATGTGTCAGACTTTTACTTACTAAAACCCACTCCTATGTTCCTTCTTTGCCTTGCGTTTCAGAACCCTGGGGTTTTCTTTCAGAAGCAAACTTATTTAGCGTCCCTACGGTTTTGCTGACATCTCTTTAAGACGTGCGTGGAACACTACATTCTGTCGTCGACTCGTCCTCGGCCTGGACGGTTACCGGACGGCCGGACGGCGAGCTACCAATTGCTCGTGGTCCTCAAGCCCACACCTACAGTGGTTGTTAGTCGGAGACGGGGTCCCGGCGACTGAGGAGTGAGGATGTGCGGCCCCCTCCTTCGCTCGCTAGCATTACTGCTTCGCAGGAGGAGGCTACCGCCGTCCATTTCCCTAAGCTCCGGACCATGGCCTGAACCACAGCCCGGCGCGAGAGATTGCCGCCAAAGTTCGGACTGCCCGGAGGACACAACGGTGCTCCATCACACCACTGAATGCCCGCCCTACTGTGTGCTCCGGGCGGTGCACACCCGGGCGTTTCTTTCGCCATGATTATGGCGTACCCATAGAATGTAGAGATGAGTCTCTGTATACGTTTAGAAATTTATCTATCTACAAATTCACTTACCGCTAAGTTAATATTCTTAGTACGCTCAAATATTCCGACCTCTCCTTCGTTATGCGCGATTACGACGCTGCCTGGAGTATCAAAAACACCAAATTCCCAGTGTTCGGTATATGCACTGTGTGCGACGGACATCGATAGTAATATACTAAGTAGAAAAGTTGTAAAGGATCCCATCGTACTACAATCAACTGAATTATTTGCCTAAATCACTAATAACAATTCGGTTTACTAACACTTTTTAAATCCTGATAATCTTAAACTTTACAAGGTATGCTGTACCGCGTAGGTAAGTTAATTATGAATGTTCGTGTTATATTCGAAGATTGAAAAAAAAAATTGATTCGCTTCATTACTTTGTGCAATGTAACATTTTATTATTTTTCACTGTGAAATTTAGTCCGCCCATTACTATTTTAGCGTACTTTTTTTGAAGATTATGTTAACTTCTCCATTTCTTTATCAGAATATAACTATTGGTTTTGATATCTCAACGTGGCTTCAAAGATCCTTATGGCCTAAGGGACACTCAGCGCTGGTTGTCAGTTCATCTAGGGTAAGCTAGATGAACTGACGACCAGCGCTGAGTGTCTGGCAGCAGCTAGATGAAGATGGCGTGCTACTATGCCTATATCCAGAAATTGCCTGCTTAAAGGTTAAAAAAATAAATCAACTATTCCTTTTTGCGGTCTAAAGTTGAATGTAAACAGAAAGTAGGGTGAAAGTAACTCTGTTTATTACTTCTTCACACACGGGTAGACTATTTCTGGATTAAGCCATTAGGTTACTTTTTATCTTGAAAGTACATTAGTTCCTAAGGAATATTTTCCGGTAATCACGAGGGTAAAGGTATTGGCAAGAGCTAGTCTTTTATATAGATGGAAAATAATTATAAATAGTTTCATTTGGGTATTACTTTTATTGCAACATTTTCTTAAATATATTTTGGTTATGGGCCATGACACATAGGCAACTCTAATTCTTTTTTTAATTCGTTGATACGTTTTCTGTTATCCATAGTACGTCCGTTCAGAAGGAGTGTAGCATCCTGGTATCCACACTGCTTTGCCGACTATATCAAAGGATGACAGGCTGCTTGACAGCGTGGCGTAGTGAATGTTCACAATATTCGTCTTCGTGTTGAACTGCACCTCCGGGGTCGAAATTAGATTTTTGACTTCTACTCTCACGTACGTTAATACATAACATGGTGGTACCTGAAATTAATGTATTTATATATTCAATAAACCCACAGATAGTATCAGATTTGTAGAATTCTATTCAAATTGAATAAGATCTACATTTATGTACATACGAATATATACTTGTAGAAGTTACAAACAATGTTAATTTCTACGGCAGCCAAATGTGAACAGAGTATATTTATCCACATAAATGGTCTTCGACACACTAACTGCTGGTTAATAATTTTAACTATGCAATAAAACCATCTACGGCTTGCAAGTTAAAAAATGTCTTCCCAATGTTCCAGTTTAGGGTCCTTTCATTTTACTGTACCTTAACTTAAATCTGGAATAAAATTAGATTTCGGTTATAAATCGAAATTCAGTGGTGTAAATTATCCGGAAGTAATTTAAAATTTTTGTTAACTGTAGATAATTTAGATTTTTTCTTAATTCTCTCATAATTTATAAATTTCGTGGAAAAAGCTGGCTTTTCTTCTACGTAAATACAATATTTTAAAATATTTATTATATAATAACATTTCAACTAGAATTGATTTAATCTTGAGTTAAAAACAAGGACAAAATGTAGCATTTTATCGTCGAAATAATGAATATCATACATAAATAAGAGAAATAGGTAAAAAAACACGTAGACGTGACGTGAATGAAGCTGTTGATAACAGACTCTAGCAAAAAATATTACAAGCACGCCACCTAAATTTTCATTAAAAACTATCGAATAACATAAACGATGCTCCTGAGGTAAAATTCTTAAACTATAATATGGACTTACAATCAGTTTAATTTTTTTAGTGTGTTCAAATAGTCCCATGCGACCTTCTTTATGAACCACTTTTAAGCTTCCTGGAGTGTTAATCTTTCCGAATTCCCAGACTTCACCAAACACGACCTGTGCAGCCGACACAACTAAACAAAAAACATATATCGAGTGGGATCCCATTGCACTACGATCTACCGAATATAATAAATATAAGTGAACCCGATGCAACGAGCCCACACCATTTATAACCTTCACGTCATTATTTAACTTTGTAATTTCAATGTTATACATTAATTAAATTTAATCATACACAGCACTACACGATGTCAGTTGCCAAGTCTGGGTTCTAGGAAATTTGATTAGCTCAGATTTGGGTTTAAATGTATTTTGTATTTTTATTGCTAAATTTGTTATGCCATAACCCTTTGGCCGCTTGCGTCGGTTTGGTCCGACAAGTGTTTTCGCGTCATATTCGCCAGGATCGTGTGTTTGCAATTTGGTGCTTCATCTTGTTTAGCTCTTCAATCCTCGTAGGTGACAGAAGAGCTAATGAGATGAGTATTTGGTCGTGGATGTGCGACTCTGGCGGAATAAGCACGTGAGTGTTTGTCGGGTAAAGGGATAAACAAAATGATTGCATGCGTTAATTGTTATTCATTCATAAAATCGTTGGAACTCAACAACGCTGTATGTTTATGTTAGTTTGGGTGTGGAGATATCAGTTAACGTAACGTTTTAAATTGTTTTTAATTAAGTAGAATATAATAACTATCGTATTTGAAAATTAAGAGTATTTTTTTATCAAAATCACTACTGCTTTTACTTGAAAGAACCTTAAGAATCTGTACTCTCTTCTCTTTTCATCTGTGTTTTATGAGTGATTCAATAAAATATACAAAAAGTATAATATATAATTATATTCGTATCAAAAAGAAGACTATTCCTCTACAGCATATTTAAAACAATTTGGCCCTAAAATGCTGCCTTTTCGAATCCTTGTAAAAGAGACTATTCTTCCCTAATCCTATTCGAGGGTGATAACGGAAACTAATAGGAAACACATATTTTTAACAATAAACAAAGTCAAGTCTTTGGTAAGTTAAATTCAATGTTTACAATATTGTGTGGCGATATCACCAAAATAACAAATTTTATTAAATAAGAAGAAATAAAATTAAAGCAGTGGTTGAATGGGAGCAGTGGTGATCCAGTGGCCCCGACTTACAAGTGTACGTTATGAGTTCACCCATGCAGGTGTCACTTTGTGATATTAGTACATCATCAGCAGCTCTCAATAACGGTGAAGGAAAGCATCAAGAGGAAACCTAGAGTGGAAGCCTGAGTTTCAGCAGTGGGAACATTATAATATTAGGTCTTTACCTATGAAATTGGAGATTTGTATGATAATTTTAAAATATAAAAATTTTGGTATTTTTTTTATTTCAGCTAATCAAAGTACTGGCCCAAATTATCTATACAATTTTGCCATTTTGATGGCAGTTTGTTTATCCCTTTACTGTAGAAGTCTGCCGGACGGGAGGCGATGAAGTCAGCGAAAGCGTTTTGTACTGCATCACGGGTGTTGAATTTTTTCCCACTTAAAAAATTGTCTAAATTTTGAAAAAAGTAGAAATCTGTTGGGGCAAGGTCCGGTGAGTACGCTGGGTGACGGAGAGCTTCCAGCTGTAACTCTTGTAGCTTTGCGATGGTCTATCGTTAAGTGTGAGCTCGCGCGTTGTCGTGGAAAAGCAATGGGGTAGAGCGATTGACTAGTCTTGGTTGTTGAATTGCGAGCTTCTCCATCATTGTTTGCAATTCTTGGCAATAGACATCTGCCGTCACTGTTGTGCCATTCGGTAAGAAGCTGTGATGTACAAGTCCGGCACTGGTCCACCAGACAGTCACCATCATCTTCCTACGAGTAATATTTTTTTTAGCGCACTGATTAGGTACTGTACCCGTGGACCTCCCACTGAGACGAACGCTTACGGTTGTCGTACAGGATCCACTTTTCATCGCAGGTAACAATTCGATTAAGAATTCCCTCGTTTCTATGCCGATTCAGTAGTGCTATGCATGCTTCGACACGTAAATCTCGCTGTCGGTAGCTTAGTTCGTGTGGCACCCACTTATTTACCTTTTTATCTTTCCGATTTGACGCAAGTGCTTCAATGTTGTTTTGACACTAACTCCAAGGCCCGCAGCAAGCTCAGCCGTAGATTGAGATGGATCCGCTTTCACTATCGCCTTCAATTCGTCGTTGTCGACAATAGTTACCGGCCGACCGCGAGGCTCGTTCTTCAACTCAAAATTTCCAGATTTAAAACGATTGAACCAATAATGGACTGTGTTTATGCAAGCAGTGTTATGCCCGTACACGTCGTTAATGTTTCGTGTTGTTTGTGCAGCGGTATTTCCACGCGGGAACTCATATTGTAAAATTGTACGAATTTTCAGTTTATCCATGGCGCCAAAAACTACCACAATGTTACAAAAACAAAAAACTATCTAAAAACAAATGACTGAAATTGAAATTAAATTAACACGTCTTTCGAATAAAATTTATTTGAATTTCGAATTGCGCGCCAATCCACAGATAATTAATTCTGAAAATGCTGGTTATAGAATCTCCAATTACATAGGTAAAGACCTATTATATGTTTATGCTATTATGCTTTTAAAATTGTCGGTACCGATTATTGTTTGCAGTAAAAAATACCTTTCCCACCCATCTGTCCGATGTAAGTTTTCTATACACATAAAGCCGATTTTTGACAATGTGATTACATCTGCAGCTATATATTACATCCCGTGATTGATGTTCACATTGTAAGGTATATATTTTCGAGCAGTTCAGCTTCGGTCAACACTGTGTCATCACGTTCTTTATCGAAACGGTTGAATTCTGAACTCGTAGACAATATTTTAGAAACTGCACGCGCATAGATATCGGGACCCACTTTTTGTTACGGAAATCATGTCCTTTATTACTACCAATAAGATTTTATTTAAATGTAAAAAAAAACTTAATCATAGAATAGAATAATACTTTTTAGATGCAAAAAAATAAAAAATAAAAAGAGAATAGCTGGTGGTGTCCAGTTAATAAATTAATTGACATATAAAAATATATTATTAGTGTTTGACTCAATAATAAATTTGCCTAAATATGTCGAAATCAGAATAATTATGGTTATGAAATAAAAGAAACTATTTGTAATATAAAATCATTATATATTTTTAAAACTTCTTGAATAACTTTTATCAACTACTAACATCTTCGTCCGCTTTCGTTTTTTCTTGTTTCTTGTTGTGTTCGTCTGAGTCACCCTGTGGCAACTGCTCTAATTGAAGATCCGGGTCATGATGGTTACGATTGCTTAGCTGCTGACTATCAATCGGTCCTGGTACTGCAATACGTCCATTCACTATTCGTACTGGTGCAGCTGTTACTGGTTGACCATAACAATTCTGCTGTCTTACACCCTTTGCTATTATGATATAAGTGGATGGACTATATTGCCATAATCTGTAATTTAACGTTACTATGTTCGTCAAATAGTTGTAATATACTCTAGGACTTGATATGCGGTTGGTTACTTCCACTCTTACAAATGTTACTACATGGCATGGAGGTACCTGTAAAACAAAATTAGTTTAATATTCCGGAGAGACGGTCAGCAGATTTTTGCTTAGTTTGCAATGCGTCTTCAAACATCTTTTTCATTTGTTTTATTAAAAAGTCATAGTTGCATAAAAGTATGTATTTTTTATTCAGTATGCATTATTGCGATATTTATTCTATTATGTGTATGTATATGTTTATGATAGAATATTTTTTTTATATTTTGTATTTTATTGATAATTGTTTTATTTGTACTTTTATTTCCTTTCTCTTTTTTTCCAATTTTCCTTTCGCAGGTATGCTGGAAGAGATTTCCGTAGAAATAAGCATCACCTATGTATCTTTTTTCTGTTTCCGTCAGCGCTCCTCATGTAATAGTAATAATCTATAATTTATTGTTTCATGCATGTGGTGTTTATCTCTAAATGATTGTTGCATAGCATAGCATAGCATAGTCGGCCTTATAATTTTCCCACTGTTGGGACTCAGGCCTCCTCTCTAGGAGAGGGAATAGGCCGTAATCACCACGCGGGCCCAGTGTGGATTGGTGGATGTCACATGTCTTCGAACTTTTGGTTCTAGGACATGCCGGTTTCCTCACGAGGTTTTCCTTCACCGTTTTGAGAGCAGTGGTGATGAAATAAATTACACAAAGTAATGCGCCAGGCTGGGTTTGAAATCGCGACCTACAACTCCGTAAGTCGGGGCCATTACCACTCGGCCACCACTGCTCTCAATGATTGTTGCGCTGAAGTTTAATTTTATATATGTGTTATGTTGCAGTATTCAGTGTTTACAATCATTGGTGAACCTAATTTAATAAATAAATTTAAAAAAATGGCATAATTGAGATCATTATTTTATTATGTACTTCCAAATAACCATTACTGCTATCAGAACTGCAGTGAATTTTGATTGTTGCATTATTTAATAATAATAAGCCATTTGATTTAAATTACTCTCTTATAGAATAATCAGTGGCGTACTACAGGTATGTTAGGCACGCCACAATTATGGCGGTAAGTCCCCCCTTTGAGGCGTGGTTGGAAAGACCTCACGGCGTCCTCACTTTCTGTAGGACGCAGGTTCTCACCGAACACGGTAAGTTTGGGAAGTTCCTGCACCGGATTCGTGCGAAAGCGACGCCCGGGTGTCGCCACTGTGTGGAGACCGCCCGGAGGACACGGTGGAGGTGTGCCCCGCTTGGGCAGAGTAACGCTGTGTCCTCGTGAGGGCGATCGGTGGCGGCGATGCAGTAATGCTACCAAAGGAGGCACGCCCCCACCGCCGCCGGGATTCCGATCCCGATTTCCAGCCACCGTAGATGCGGGCTTGCGGACGGCGAGCAATGAGGGGCTCGCCGTCCGATCGTCCGGTAACCGTCCGAACCGAGTCTTAGTCGTCGACGGTACGTACTGTTCCATGCGCACCTCAAGGAGATGTCAGCAACTGTAGGGGCCCAGCAGGGTCGAAGCCTACTGAGGCCATGGGTAGTATGAAAACGAAACCCGGGGCCATGGGACGAAGGCAACGAAGGAACAGGAGTGAGTTTTTAGTCAGTAAAAGTCTGACACTATCTCTCGCTCCGCCCAAGAGCGGGATTTGTCATTAGATAATTTTCCCACCTAAAAAAAAAACTACAGGTATGTGCTCGACCCAGTTCTCGATGATGGCAATTTCACATTGTGCTGGGATTGGTCCACAGTTACTGACAAGACTATTATAGTTACCATCAATGATTGCATCACTGCTTGCCATCAGGTGGGATCGCAATCGAGCATAGGTTTATATCAATTAAAAAAAAAGTCAAAAAGTTTGAAGCCTGATATAGTGGTAGCAGACTGAATCGAGAGCCGTACAATGATTGTTGATAGCCGTTCCACTGCCACATGCCGAGAACCTCGTGGAAGTCGGGAAAGATAAGCAAATTAAATATCTTGACTTGGCTCCGGAGATTGTCGACATGTGAGATGTGAATTCGGCGATCATTTTATGGTTTAGTAGCCGCGAGCCTCGAGCAATACCTTAGGAGGCTCTCGTTAGGCTGCTAGATCATATCCTTGGTTTAGAAAGCGGTAATGCTGGACATGACTCATATTGATAGGGGGTTCCTCTTTTTGCTCAGACCGCCAGTAGCTTGGACTCTATTCCCGATACCAGCGGGCTACAATTTTTTTTTAAATCTGATTTGATTAGAGATATTTTAAAATGTTAATTACAGGTTAAGAAAATGAATAAATGGAATCATAGAAAATTTAAAAATTATTTATCAATTTTCTATTTTAAAATAAATTTATTAAATCGGGTAATTTTTCAGTTTGTAAATGATATTTTGCAGCAAAATCGATCATATTTTTTTGCTACGTACGAACCTTCTCTTCACTAACTTCTTCGCTACCGGTTATCTGCATAATCATCAGGCATCGTTCAGGCAATGTTTGAAATATTATTTATTCAATACTTTGCAAATACAATCCAAATATTCAGCTGGCAATGTGAGCTACAGGGCTTAAAGTAAAGTAACACAAAATGGATGATGGGGTTTCGTTCACTCCCTCACTTTGTCTCGTCATCCCTTTCGAACCTAACCTGTCCGTGTCCAGGTGAATTAAAAGCCCGAGATGTCTTTGTCTTATTGTCTTGACCGAGATAACTGGACCCCGACTACCGACTCAGTATACACTTCCTACGTCTTAACAAAAGATATTTTATTTGTCCTTCTTTTTATACTTAGCTTGATCCCCCCGTGGCAATCTAAACAGTGCCTAGGCAGTGAATAGGTAGCGTATATAATGATAAACGATGGATAGAATATTCTTTACAATAACTGAATTTTTTATTCTTTCCCGGTAACATTGATACAGAAATCATATTTGTTACCTGAGCTGTTATTGCACTAAATTATTTAATGACAAGTTTTAAGTTCAGTACGGTAGTGAAACATGTAGATGTGTGAAATAATTAACCAGTTAAATTCTACTCACAATTAGTTGTATATGTTGTTCTTTTTGAAAGAATGAAAATTGGCCGTGATATTTAGTTATAAGTTCAGCCTTTGGCACATTATCCGTACCGAATTCCCATAACTGACCGGACACTATCTGTATAGCCGACAGACCCAAATAAATAAGAAGTATCACTTGGGATTCCATTGCACTTTGACTCAATGACTGCAAAGTGATGAAAATTTATCAAATCCATAGTTTTATAACGATTGTTTTCTTATATAGAGATTTCGTTTGCAATAATATTATACTAATATATTTCTATTGTAAGTTAAATTGATTCGTTCGGTCGTTTGCAGTAATAGATGGGTTTTGTTTATTTTATAAACTATAATTTGTTTCACATAAAACAAGTTAATATAATATTGCCGGTATATACGGTTTTGTTGTACATATTATAAATTATGTAGTTTTATAACGAGATGTGAATTCTGTTTCGGTCATAGATAATGAGTGCTATCTAAGATTCTCTTCTAGTATTTCACTGGGACACACTATAGCAAAGGGAAAAAAAAACACAACAGGAAAAACGTCTGTGTGTATTTTATACAAATTTGTCTCTTTTACTCTGGATCATCTTTCTCATGTGTGTATTGGTTTTTTTGACCGCAGGCGCAAGGAACACAGTGTTAGTTATTTTTTATTTTTTTATCGTGTTTAAATGTTGTTTCTACATTGTGTGTATCTGTGTACCTGTGCCAAATAAAATATTTTTATTTATTTCTTATCTCTCTTTCTTTTTGACTATCGAAAGATAGTCGAGACCAAACTCTTCGCTATGAGCTGTTTTCAAGACCTCTTTTTTTACTGTATTAACTGTTGAAATATTGTAGTGGTGGATTTGCGGTACAGTGTATTGAACTAAAACATATGCGTACACTGTATCTCAGAACTACTAAGAAACAATGCGTTACTGGTTTTTTTTTGGCAGGACCTTTTCGAGTGAAGTTTTGTAACTGTTTTAATTATTCACAAATTGATTCCTAGTGGACATTGTGTTGTAAAATTGGTGTAGTTTTTTTATCTCAAATGTCTACACAGCGACCATAATTATGTACAATCATTGAAACAGGCGCAATTTCAGTAATATGGAACTGAGAATTATTTTAGTATCGACTACCACAGCGAAGCTTGCCTAGGAGGCTGAACATTTAGATACATTTACTGCCAAATACTGCAAAAACATTAGATCCACGTTCTACTGGAACTCAAAGTAACTTAAAGTGATTGAAAACTTAATACGTTATAGACTTGATACTGGCTAAATGCACAAAACGTGCGAAGACGAAAAAATTATAAATAAAATCCGTTTCTTATTTTGAGACATTCTTTTTTTATGCAAAGGTGAGTACGAAACTTCTTGGAGATAACTTACAATAACGTGCTTTCATCATTCCTCATGGCGATTTTTTTACAAACACCATTATATTATCCTGTGCTAAAACTATAATGTAGGTATTATATACCCCCATATATTAGCAACACGCCCGATACAGGGGCAGTACACACGAGTAACTCGCATCGGGAGCGAAAAAACCAACACCGCGCGCACTGAATACTGAAAATGTAACTAATTTAACTCGTGACTTGTATCGAAGGGAGGCGAGGTGTAACGGAGACTTGGAGGCGGCATCTACGAATTCAGGTATAAAAAAATGTTAAAGAAAAAGACGAAAGGAAGAAAATACGTTTATCTCCTTCTTCTTAGCGTGTCAATGGCAAAACTAGTAAAATTCCTTTCCTAGCCCAGTATTTGGCCACCGCAATCCCGTCCTGTCACTGATGCTGTCATTAGGTTTCTACGTGAACAGGTAACAGGGTACGTGATGCAGGATGAAAGGTGGGACATGGTCTGCGGAGAGACGCTGCACAAACACTGAAGATCGGAACCTTTCGAGAACCCCCATCTGTGAGGATTGTCTTTGATCCTTGTTACGTTTACGTTGCGTTGGGTGGGTTGAATACGTTTATTAAACACAACAAAGAAATGAAAGTGCCCAAACAACTGCGCCAGCATAGATCCAGTTTAGCATGAATGCCAGACAATTAGTCCCCGATGATGAATTTCAATTGGACCTGCCTGAGGTGGTGATGTGACAGACGTAAAGACAGATTTGTAGTGTAATGTTTATTGGTGATGCGTACTTAAATAAAATATTATACGTGCAGAAAACGCACTGACAGGCGGCTTGTCTAGCACCTACCAGGAATGATATAGATCTATTCCGTGATTTAGATATAAGGATAGGGGGACAGTGCGTTTTTTTGAAGGTATGAATTGACCGATAGCCATCGGCAATCTTCGAGAGCTGTCGTGTACGAGAGTTATTAATAATGTCGTGTTTCTTGTATTGCGAACGCAAACATTTGGACGGTCCTATATTTACTATTTTATTTAATCTATAGTCACCGGTGATGAAATGTCCATAACCAGCCGAAATGCCTTGGTGAGAAGAGTTTTCATAAACTCTCTTAGACTACAGATCTTGGATCTATGTATATGTATGTTTTACCGGCTATCTGTATAATTCGGGTAGTCTATACAGTGCCTAGGCATTGTAAAGAATACCTGGGGCATCCAGGCAATGTATGAAATATTATGAATATTATTGTCCATTACATACTTTACCTAGGTAATGTTTATTTGAATATCGTTTATTTAATAAAAGTGGCACATTTATATTAAGATACATAAAAAGCAATTATAACGCATACAATGCATTTTATACAATTCCTAGGGATAGTTTAGAGTGCCTACTAACCGGCCTACCTATAAAATGACGGGCAAATAAAACATGTATTATTACTTAAAATCAATGTGTGTAAAAGACGAGAGCTGGGAAGGAATTGACGTAATTTTAGGGCACCCCGACACGGTCAGGTTAGGTTAGAAGAAATAACCATGAATTAGAAAAGAGTAATAGATTTTTAAGAAAATGCGATCTTGTCAGTACAAGCAACTAGGGATTTTGCAGAAAAGCTACAATTAGCTCTTCTACAAAATCCCTAGTTGAATTTCTAATGTTTTTGTAGTATTTTGTCAACGTATGAGAAAAGAAATCCGAAAACTTGTTGCGTCGACCCCAAGTAACATGAGCAACGAGCAGAAAGATCATCAAATACTAGCTGTTGCCAGCGGCTTCGCCAGCGTTCAATTATAAAATTGTCCCAAGGGAACTTACTATTGCGATAAAGCACATAAGATGAGCTATTCTACGATATGGACTATCCGTGTGGCAAAATTCATTCAAATCTATTCAGCCGTTCTAGCATGAAGAAGTAACAAACATACACACAAATAAACTTTCGCCTTTATACTCGTAATATTAGTGTTTTTTTTTTTTAATCTAATTCATATAAACCAGTGCTTGACTGCGATCCCACCTGATGGTAAGGTGTGATGCTAACAGCAAGGAAAACCCGTAACGTATACTGAATGCCACATCCACAGTCCGTTCCCTTAGCACCTCCATACAATTGATGCACGTATGGTCAGTAAACGGCGTGTGTTTGCTCCGGGGCTGGCTTTTTGTCCGTCCGTGCGTCTCACGGCACCTACCGCTGTTTAGGGCAAAGAATAAAACAATGTCAATATTCTTTAGTAGTTTAGGGGAGTATGTTGTTTGGGTCAATATGTTGCACTGTGGTTACAAAATACTGAGAAAGAAAAAAAAGAAAATACGGATCAAACCTATTTACTCGTACTATTTTTTTTTTTAATGTATTTAGTTAATCTTTGCGACATATTTATTCACTTTCATTTTTTAAATTAGGTTTTAAGTATGTTTGTTATCTATTTAAATAAAACGAGAAACTGACTGACTGACATAATGTCAGGCATTCCTAGGTCCAGTAGTTTCGGTTGTACGTTGATAACGTGAAATTTTGCACAAGGCTACCTTTTACGATGTAGGTGAGCACTAAGAAAATTTATCCAAAATTCAGCCCCTAACGGGATGAAACGGGGTTCTAAAGTTTGTATGGAGAAACCTACAATCACGCGGGCTAAGCCCCGGGCAAAGGCTAGTAAACTATACTTACCCACTAGGTTAGAGGTATTAGAGGAAACCTGCATGTCCAAGAACAAAAAAATCGAAGACCCTTGACATCCACTAATTCTCTCAGTCGTAAATCGCCTATCGTGTGATGGATTACCATGGTGGCCCAATCTTTCGAGAGACAATGCGTGAGTCCCAGCAGTGGGGACATTATAAGGCTGACTATGCTATGCTATATTATTAGCCCAAACCATGGTCGAAGGAATGAAGGGAGGCATGTGCGCAGCTGTGGGGCAATATAGGCTAGTAATAATAATACTTAGCCCAGTGTAAGGCAAATGTCTCTTTACCTTTCTTCTCCTATCAAGGGCTATTTAAGACCAGTGTTTATCCAAGGAGTCCAGCTTATTTCGCCTTCTTCGTCCTTCGTCTATGGATGTAGCTGTTGCAGGCAGGATAGCTGTGAGGCTCTTAAGACCGGGACCACGGTCCCAACTTCCACCTATAAAAATAATGTTTTTTTTTAGTAGTATTTAGGGACCACATGGAAAAGGCACTTTATTACAGTTACCAAAATACTGTATTTATTTTATTTGTGGTCCCAAAATACTAAAAAAATAAATAAATTTATAGGTGGATATTTAGGACCTCGGTTCCGGTCCCACAGGCATAAGAGCCCCACGATCCACAGGCAGGTGGCAGGCGTAAAAAATAAAATTAAAACATACTATAAAAAACAAACTAAGTCAATTCTTATTAGATAAGTTTGTTATATTTTTATTTTATTTTTTAAATAGACAAACTATGATGTCGAGAACGTAAACTGCAGCAGCACAATGACGTATTTCAAGGTGAAGGCTATCAGTTCTATAGCCAGACTGTTGATGGCAAACATGCGGTACACAGACATGGGCTCCACAGTGGTGATGACGCGGATTATGTTCTTTATGTAAATGCGAGAGGTCACTGAAGTAGAAAAAGGTTATTAGAAAATCAGATGAGGCTCTAGACAAGTGGAAATTTAATGATTGTACATAGAGATTTAAAAAAGACAGAAGTGTATGGTATTGATTAGTACCATATACCGGAAGACGCAGCATTGGAAGGCCTCACAAGGTGGGTCGATGACCTGATCAGGATCGCGGGAATCCGATGGATGCAAGACGCACATAACCGGTCTACATCCAATGGAGGCCTATATCCAACAGTGGACGTCTTTCGGCTGAAATGATGATGATGATAGTGAAGATTATTGTCTAGCTTGCATTATTCCACTTCCAAAGCCTCACTCTTTTCCTCCCACTGTTTCCGGCTCTAGGCAACTTCTTGCCAATTTCTAAGAAAGACATTTAATCAATAAAGAAATAAATAAGTCTAAGTAGTCTCCGCCATCTCCTTCGTACCCTTATTGAAATCATGGGGCACAAATTTTGAGTTTTACGGGCTCACCATTCGATCGGCTTGCGCTAGCCTTGTAAAACCCAATCTTATTTAACTGGTTGCAACGCTGGTCAGCCTTCTGACCCACGTCAGCGTTCTTTGTTTTGAAGCGGAGTTATTGTTTCAAACGCGATCCGTTAGTTTATTATCAAATATCCATATCACGTTGGCAAACTTTAAATTTGGACGTTTGGATGTTAGTCAAAGATCGAGTCCTTGACAATGTCAAGTGATACACATTATGTGCATTTTGGCAATCGTTATATATTAGTGATAAATTAATTACTCCTGTCTAGAGTCTTTGATAAAATAATACCCATTGTATAAGCAACATTTGCACACGTGTGGCGGTATAGAAACCAGTAGTTGCATTTTTGATGATGATAGTTACTGATCAGAGGCCCTACTTTGCACTCTTAACGCGATCCATTTGAGGACCTAAACTGAACTGTTAAAGAGATGGAGATATCCATCCTTATCATCCTTATTACTCGCTCGCACGCCTGACATTTTAAAATGTCATGACATGTTAAAATGTAGGGGCCATATCATGATATGGCCCCTGGTATTGATATACTCGTAATTCCCAAGCTTGGCAAAAGGAATGCTGACTATTATGAGTTAAGATAATTAGGAAAGTAGATGCTCTACAAGACGCTGCTATAGGTGCGCTCCACTACAAAATACGATTACAATTACTTCAATAGCTGTCGAAGAAGTCTCGAGTTCATTGTCCACAAAAAGTATAGCTCAATGATGTAAAGCAAATATACGGTTATAAGTTGCGTTACTATCCTTTGTAACCCTCAGCACAATAACTACATATATTAGCTACAATTGAATTAGAATTAACAGAATTATGCAGCAACACGACAAGTCGACACGAGGCATCGTTGCGGAACGTCTGCCGGCATCAATGTTGCTCGCGTCAAGAGTCACGCGACAATGAAACTGTGGCAGCGAATTCGCTTTTGTTGCAATGTACGAGTAATTGCGCGAGTTTATTACTTACTGTGGGGGTTCACTCTTGTTTGGTCTACATCATGTACATTAGAATATGCTGTGGTTTCTTTGCAGATGACAGGGTCTGGACAAAGTTCGGGCTTTGGTTTTTCGTTCCCTTAGGCGGGCGTTGCGCAAGGCGACTGACTGAATAAATTGCGGTATACTCTTAAGTATGGCCAATATAGCTTTGCCAAACACGGTTATTATTTCTAATTATAATGTTCTACTATATAACTGCCTTTATCATCATCATTTCAGCCATAAGACGCCCTTTGTTGGAAATAGGTTGTAAGTTTCTACTGTAAAACACCTTGGACTTCCTCCGTAACGTTGTGCAAGTGCTTGTAAATAAATAAATAGGCCTCACCTAAGTGTCGCCACAACGACCGGTCCTGTGCATCTCGGATCCATCGGATTCCCGTGACTCTCATCAGAACATCGGTCCACTACATACTATATTGTGGTAGGCTTTCGAACGCTGCATCTTCCGGTACATGGTCGCCACCCCACAGAAACTTTCGGCCCCAACGACCGTCTAGTCTGCGAGCCCTGTTCACTGCCACTTAAGTTTGGTAATTCTTCGGGCTATGTCGGTAACCTTCTAATGTGCCTTGATTGAATTTCCATCTACGGGCAGATGAGTTTTGAAACAATGAGACAATAATACAAACCATTTTCAATTTTCTCCAATGCGTTGATACAGCTCTCTCTAGTTTGATAAAGTTTGTTCTCCAAAAAACCGACTAAGAAGCATATTAAGCTTATTCTCACAACAAATCTGACGCTTTGAGGATCTGGTGCTACCATGAACTGACTCCATCTAAAATGCTGTAAGTAAAAATAGAATACAAAATAAAACTAAGATTAAAAATCACTGTACGATAAAATAATGACTCTAGGTCTATATAACCGACGGTAGCACAGTGGTCACATGCTGCCGTGCATAGTGAGGCTCAGAGAAGATCGTTGTACAGTCTCCTCAGGCATGTGCCGTAACAAGCGTTGCATAGAGGGTATTCCGGAATGGTCTTTTGAGAGGTAACGGGGCCCCTTCTATGTGCTGATGGTGATCACCTGGGTGCTTTTAGTGAAGTACAAATCCCACATTCCCCGGACTTATCCCCAAATTCCGAGCGCCTTTTGTAAGTTTCCCCTCGAAAACAAAAAAAGAAAGGTCTATTTAACTAGATGTAAAGGACAATCCAGTACTTGACTGTGACTATAATAAGCACAGACCAAACAAATTTTACAAAAAATGATTAAATTAAAGCAATAAAATTGTAACAATCCAGTTATTTTATTGCGATGAATGTCGCTCCTGTCATCAATCGTTTCACATCAAATTTTACTAACAGGATAATTCCGTATAGAGTAAAATCCGTCTATACTCAACCTGAGTGGGTTAGGGAGGTTTGTAGCTTGTTAAATATGAAAAGCAATATCAAAGAATTAATAAAAATAATTAAAATGGATTGTATAATAATAACATTGTTCAGACTGGGACCATAGTTCTTGGTAACCAGTGCATTTAAGCATTTTTGGGACCACTTGCAAAACGCATATAGGAATAATCTTACTACGACCGTCACCACCACCACCACGGGTACCACGTTCTATAAAAAGTGTCTAAGGGGCCTCTGCGAGTTGGCTTTGGCCCCTCGTACTCTTTCCAAAATTCCAAGAGTTCTTCCAAGGGTTCTGAGATATTGGTATATACAATACCAGTGGGCTATAATTTTTTATACTTTAAATTGTTCTTATATTATTTTTACGCTAATATTTAGAAATGTAAGTTATAAGTATTAATATCGCACAGGATCGGTCATTGTGGCGATATTTGGGAGAGGCCTATGTCCAACAGTAGACGTCTTTCGGCTAAAATGATGATGATGATGATGATGATGAAGTTATAAGTATACACAGAAAATAAATTGTCTTAAGGTTAGTTTTTCTTTGTCAAGCTTTTCTTCGGACGCCTGTTTTTGAGGGAAATTATATCAAAGCTAGATAGAAGTTGTAACTCTAACCTCTGTTTCCACTGTACTTATTAGTTTACTCGCGCCCAACAGATGGTAAACGAATAAATGCAAGACTATTAGCAACATCTGAAACATAATAAGTTAAATAAAGTTTTTTTTTAAATTGATGTACGAGTAAACCAGTGCTTGATTGTGATCCCACCTGATGGTAAGCAGTGATGCAATCATTGATGGTGAGGTGCACTGGTTTATTAAGAGCCTATTCACTCTAGCTTTGAAGACACCGATTAATTCAAGAGGTGACTCATTACTGGTTTTATGCTATTAACTCTATCTCAACTTGTGGTAGGTAATTGTAGCACTAGCGGAAAAAACCGTTGTATATTCCATTTGTCTATATAGCATGCTCCATCGTCGACCACATTGTCGCTTTCCATGCGTAACCCTAACAACAAACAAAATAGAAAAAATAAAAATATGAAAATACATTAATGTATTTTTACGTACATAAATTTGAAACATCTTTTCAGTCAACCGAATAGCTTCAACAACACTATCGAACGCCAGCCATATATTTTGATACACCTGGATATTTAAAAGTATCTCCTGCCATTTTACTTTCTTACTAAAATCTATCATCTTCTTGATAAACGCTAGTCTTTCATGTAAGATCAGCAATATTGTTAGAAATAAAACAGTTTCATAATCTTCGACACTGAACAACGATGTTATTGGTAGAATAATCCATGCTTGGTTCAGATCCAATGTGAAAAAATCCAATAGCACGTAGTACCCGTGGTAACACATGAGAAAAATTATGCTTAAAATATTAAAAGAGTATATTTTTCTGTAGTGTATTCTTTTCCCTGTAACTTTTAAGTCACTATCGATCCTTTGCAATGTTAGGAAAAGCTTGATGTTAGAATCTTTGTTCATAAAGTTGTTCGTAACAATTATAATGGCATTCAAAATAACTCCCATGTTACGTTGAAAAAGTAATAAAAGTACTTCAAGGAATTTTGTGTTAAGATCTACTTCGAATCTGTCCCAATAAAGCTTAAAACAGAAACAGGAAAATGAAATCAAAACTAAGGAATATGCACGTTGCATCCACACCGGCGGAGAAATAGCGTTACATCGTATGTTCACTCTCACAGAACCAATAATTGTTTGTATATAAATAAGGGCTTTAAACAATTTTATAAAATTGTGATCTATTTTATATTTATATTGTTCTTCGAGGTGAGACATTACTTAGTTGCAGGACAGTAACAGTTTAAACAGGTATTGTCACTCTGAAATTTATGATACGAGTACTATGTTTATAAATTGTTGTACAATCGTTTGTCGTTTAATTAGTAAAATGGAAAGCATTTGGCTGAGTAGTTTTGTATTAAGTAAGAACAGTTATTATAAAACCATTTTCTACCTATTCGAAAGTTGACCTAATCTATTCAGTTGATGAAATAATAAATAAGACCAATTGTTTTATATTACATACCTTTTTAAAAATATGACTACTTAAATCCACAGTGAAGTTTTCCTTTTCGGGAATTAGCGTAAATTATTAATCGATCGACGTTGTAATAATTACACCTACTTGACGCAAATGTGAAATAATAAATAGTATATTAAACTACCTATGTAATTGAAATGAATGAACGAATTGATAACACTGATTCAATTTAAAGTAAGATGTAATAAATTATTAAGTAATTTTTGGTATAATTAAATAAGTTATAATATTAGAATCGATATAATTTTATAGTTTGATATTTCAGAGTAACTGTAATATGTATGTGACTGTATCATGAAATTTTAATGCTTGCCTAATCTATATACATATATGTATAAAAGGAGAAACTGACTGACTGACATATTAAGGCATAGCCTAAACTACTGGAACTAGGAGCGTGATATTTTGCACAAGGTTTTCTTTTATGACGTTGGCGACGACGGCACTAAGACAAGATTCTCCAAAATTCAACCCCTTAGGGGATGAAAGGGGGGTCCAAAGTTTGAATAGAAAAACCTTCTTTTATGCGAGCGAAGCCGCTAGTAGAAGCTAGTATCCAATATTTCACGCGTTAGCAAATAAATAAATAAATAATCATAAACTTTGCTCGTAGTAATTTCATTATTTAAGTAGTTTATAGGGAACTGTTTGAGTCCATAGGCTAGTTAGCGCGCTCTTGATGAAAAACTATACGAAAGCTCGAACTTTGGTTATTTTCGAGATAGTGGAAAGATCCACCCATCCATAAGTTAACACTAGTTATGAGTGTGTTGTATAAACATCAGTATTAACATAACAGTAATAAACCTTTTCTTTTCCTTTCTTTTTAGGGTTCCGTACGCAAAGAGTAAAACGGGACCTTATTACTAAGACTCCGCTGTCCGTCCGTCCGTCTATCTGTCGATCTGTTCGTCTGTCATCAGGCTGAGATACAGCCTGGTGACAGACGAACATGAACCGTGATAGACAGTCAACATTTTCACAGATGATGTATTTCTGTTGCCGCTGTAACAACAAAGACTAAAAACAGAATAAAACAAATATTGAAGTGGGGCTCGCATTTTTTTTTTTTTTCGGGTGGGAAAATCATCTAATGACAACCCCCGCTCTTGGGGGGGGGGCGGGAGATAGTGTTAGACTTTTACTGACTAAAAACCCACTCCTGTTCCTTCTTTGCCATTTTTCCAGGGCCCCGGGGGTCACTTTCGCATCACCCATGGCCCCAGTAGGCCTCGACCCTGCTGAGCCCTACGGTTGCTGACATCTCCTTGAGGCGCGCGTGGAACACTACACGCCGTCGACGACTTGGGCTCGTTCCGGACAGTTACCGGACGATCGGACGGCGAGCCACCCATCGTTCGCCGTCCGCAAGCGCCTACGGTGCCTACGGTGGCTGGAAATCGGGATCGGAATCCCGGCGGCGGTTGGGGCGTGAGGACCGTTGCCTCACGCGATCGGCCACCTCCTTTGCATGCATTACTGCTTCGCAGAAGGAGGCAACCGCCTGCCATTCCTCCTCGCTCCGGACCATGGCCTGTACCAAGGCCCGGCGCGAGAGATCGCTGCCGCCGATTGCCCCCACGAGGACACGGCGGTGCTCTGCCCAAGCGGGGCACACCTCTACCGTATGCTCCACCGTGTCCTCCGGGCGTCTCTTCTGCATGGATCCGGTGCAGGAACCTCCCGAACTTACCATGCCCGGTGAGGACCCGCGTTTGCGGTAAGTAAGGACGCCGTGAAGTCTTTCCAGCCACTCCTCAAAGAGGGGACTTATCGCCATAATTAAGGCGTGTCTAGTACTGGGTTGCGACAGTCGCCGTCGCCATTCCACCATGAGATCCCGCCGGAAGTCTTTCCGCCATGCCACTACTTGGCGCGGCAGCGGAGTTTCGCCCCGGCTTTGCATCTCCATGCACAGATCATGCATGCGTGCAAGGTCTTTTGCCTGCAAATCCCACAGTGGTTGGCCAGCAAGGAGGCTCCCTGCTTCGCGGGAAATCGTGCGGTATCCCCGCACCATTCGGATGGCCATAACCCTCTGGCTTGCGTTCAGCTTGGCCGCCGGTCGCTTTCAAAGCAACGGACCCCCTAGGTTGGGCAGGAGCCGCTTGAGGGCAGCCCCAGTACGATCCAGTTTGGGAGCCAGACGTTGGAAATGCTCCTCGAAATTCCATCGGCTGTCGATGACAAATCCAAGGTACTTCATCGTAGACTCGACGCCGATGTGAACTCCTCCTACCGTTAGTTGGGAACCCGATGGTGGCGCATTCCGAGGGCCGTGGAAGCACATGGCCTCGGACTTGTGCAATGTCACCTCGAGTCCCAACTCTTGGATCCTCTCTACGACTGTCGCAACCCCGCGTGTCACTAGTTCGACCGCCGCCTGGTACGACTCTCCCCGCGCCAGGACTAGAATATCATCTGTGTAGCAGACTATGCTGCCCCCTAAGGGAGATCGCCACGCAGCACGTAGTCGTACCCGATGTTCCACAAGGGTGGTCCTAGCACCGACCCCTGCGGAACACCGCACGACATCTCTCGCCGTTTCCATTCTCCCAGGTGGGCTCCCCTCCCATACAACAAACGTTTTTTACTACGGACGGTACGGAACCCTTCGTGCGCGAGTCCAACTTGCATTGGGCCGGTTTTTTATTTTGTTTAGTTCTATCAATTTATGTTTGTACGATCAGATATTAGGCAATCTTAGGTTCTATAATATCATAGCTGTAAAACACATTTTTACTCTGAAACGTATTCGATTCACCGACACTCCAGGTAAATTATTCGGAAGGTAACAATTTAATATATTTCACACTATACATCGGGCGTAGTGGCGTACCGACGGCGTAGTGGCGTAGTGCTCGCAGTACGCGGCTTGTCATTGTTCCCACAGAGGCTCATCAAGTATGCGCCTCTGAATTTTGAGCGGCGTATTCAAACATGTCCCTGTAAGCCTCTACAATACGTATTTTATTGGCGTTTCACACGATATTCCTGTAATAAATCATTTAAACAGAATTGTTTGGGACAGCTAGAAACAAGCAAATCTGCCGTGCTTCGATTTTGTCAAATAATAAATAATAATTTATTTGCAAGTGACATAATCTTTGTACCAATGTTTATAATAAACTATCTTTTTCTGTTAAATGTGTAAACAATAATACTCATAGGGTTATAGTACCTTTCTTTCTTTCTATTTTTATTATTGAAAAGCTCAATAGACCACTATCTCACCTGAAGGTAAGCAAAGATGAGGTCGACGATGGAGCACGCTTGCTTAGAAGTTACCTATTCGGTCATGATTTAAAGATCCCCAGGATAACCTGGGGAGTCTCTGTTTTCTGATAGCTAAAAAACTATCAGAAACTCAGACTCCGGAGGTATATCACACTTCAGCTGAACGCACAATAAATGTGATCCCAAAACATATTATGCGTGACAGTTACAACAGTTAGTTAGTACTTTAATTAGTTTGAAATGTATTGCAAACGCAGGGTTACAAGCTTAGTCGAAACCTTGCAGCAGTGTTTGACAAACGCGCTGTCTAACCTGTTCATTCCCATAATCGGGATGCTTTTGGTGCTGGTCGGTACCTACGCAACGCGCAACGCTTCGGCCGGACCGCGTAGATCCAGTTTATGCGAGCTTCTGCGAAGATCCCAGATGCTCTGCAGTAAAGAGGTAGTTCCATCAGTACCCTGAATTCAATTCACAGCATTTGGGGATGAACCAAAGAATTTCATAGGAATTAAGACGAACTAACAAAACCAATGTTTGCCGCAGCCCCAACTATATGAAAGAAGATAAATTGAATATCGATTTATTTAATATTTGGGACTATGATCGATGTTGAACAATTTCTTTTTGTTATTTTTTTAGATTGCCTAAAAATACATATTTTTTTTATCAGATTGTAAATTATATGATTTTTCTAGATTCTGTCCTTCCAATTTGTTTCCTTGGTGAACAGGAATAAGGCATTCCTTCATTATCATTATGTTTATGTGTCTCCTTTCCTTTTAATTATGACCTTTATTATGAAAGTCTGAAGGCTGCAAGTGCAGTATAAAACGTTGCAACTTTTTGCCGTATCGAAAAACTAAGCACTAAGTTCTCGTGACTTTTCCATTTACGAAAGCGACTAGGATTGTATTTTAAAATATAATACGCTTTTATTTTGGAAAATTCCGCGAGTGGCTCTGGGGAGAGAAAGCTAATTTCAATTTCATTTAGTTCTGGCGCGATTCCATGTGCCGACCAGAGAGTACGGCACGGCTGTACCGGCAGACCGGCTTTTTACATAGCCGCAATGTTATACTGAGGGCAAGTTACTTTCTTGATTGGTTACATGATTTTTGTTTTAAGTATTTGATGCTGTACATTACTTAATAAAGCCACCTAAATACAATTCAGTTCAAAGACAAAATACTAGCTTACTTGCCTTTCATCCTTATCATTATAGTCCTGTTCTTATCCTAATTTACCTTCTTGCATCTTCTCTTTTCCTTTCTTGTTCTTCGTTCTTGATCTTAAAAGTCACCTTCTTCGTAGCCGAATTATCTTTTATATCGTCATTTATTTGGTCTTTCTCTTTGTCAGTACCACATACTCTGCTTCGTAGTACTTGAGTTATATACTAGTTGGTTGGCATGAATCTCGATACAAGAGGAAGGACGAGGAATCATTCTTACAAACTCTAGAACGAGAATTTGTAATTACACAACAACGACTATACGACAACGAACTACAAACCTTTGACCTGGCGATTTTTCTAAATCAGTATGTAGCATTTTTACGGCCAGGTACCAAAATATCTAAATCCGAGGTATATTCGAAATAGGCACGCTTTACATAAAGGCGTATCTAATCTATGGTGGCGAGTGCATCTCCACGGAACCCTTGGGAGCGTTTGGGTACCGTAGGCAGATTACACCCTGTCTGAGCCCCAATACGCAATTTCATTGCAAGAGGATTTCGCATTTTTATCGGCGAATCTATCCGGTGTCTTTGCTATTAGAGTGGCTCGCTTGAGAGGGTTTTAAGGTCTTTATTGTTTGTTAATGTAAGGGGTTCTGTTTGTGTAGTGGCGGAATGAACTGATCGTTATTTGATAGTTTTTCAAAGAACTCAATACGCAGTTCAAAATTATATCTCACTAAGCCCTTCTTCCATTTAGTACCATAAAACAGTATCTTTCTGAGCCCTACGTCTTGCTAACAGCTAGTTTAATAGATTTGAAAAAAAAAAAAATGTTTACGATTCATGATACCATTAACGTCATATAATTTTTTCGTATGACTAATATTTTGTTTAATAATAATTATTATACCACAACTAACTCTTTTTTTTTAGTTTTTTGCCCTCATTATGTTCGCCTATTACCAAAACTGTACATAAAGTTTAAATAAATAAATAATACTAATTCGAAAGCGAATATTCTGCAGATTAAGTCTGAAGGTCTAGTGGAACTTGCTCGCTTGTAACAGACACATAAATAACCTCATTTTACTTTAAATTACTTTATTATATCGTGGTAGATCTATCATAATGATATAGCCAAAACGAAAAACAGCAAACGAAGATCGAAGTAAACAAACCAAAATTAAATAAATAAAACTTATTTTCGTTTCAACGCCAAAAACGAGTCGTATTTCTTAATCCTATCAAGAACAGAGTTATGTAGACTGACAAATAAAGTAGATACATAAATAACTTCTAAACTAAGGTTCCAACTTCACCCGTACCTATGTCTGAGTGACGGGGGACAATTTAAACCGTCGTACATTCACCAAGATATCAAATCGCTCTAACGGTAGATGATTCATATTCTCCTCCAAGACTTGATTACGCCGGCGATACTGTAAGGGAGTGAGCACACACTACAGACGGTTTTATTGTACTGGTTAATTTTCGTAAGTAGATGTGTATTTTCTTGAAATGAAGCGCTTGTGTTTATAGGGTTTTATCTTTAAACTTTCGGAAGGTTTTACGTTTTTCATATGAGCACTGCCAATAAATTTTTGTTACGTTTACAAAACTCGTAATATGATATTTTGATATGAATGATCCATTCTTTTCGTAACTAGCGTGGGGTCGGATTCTAGTTTAACCGGATGCGGCTGAATGCCCATGTTTTACATGGATCGACTGCCTATCAGACCTCCACAACCCAGTTACTGGGTAACACGATACTCCTTGGATATACTGATGTCTTTCTGGCGTCTAGTCAGATGTCACTTGCAATGACTGTCAAAGATCTACGAATGACAACCGGGACCAAGGGCTTGACGTGCTTTCCGAGGCACAGGGTATCAGTAATTGCTACTTGACCGGTTTTAAACCCGCAACCTCATACCGGCGGGTGCCTTTACTACTGGGCAATGATACAGCATATCTATCAGAATATCGTGGAAAAGAAATTACCTTGATATTATAAGTGGTGTAATTGCAGGACCTTGTTAAAAAAGGGTGTATATGAAAGACTCGAGTGGAGCTGTTATTACGAAATGACGTGTTAAATGAAAACACGTCTTATTTGCATAATAAGGAGCCCGACAGCTCCCCTAGGAAATAATGACAAGGAAGTTTCGAGGGCGAGAAAAGGAAAGCTAGCTTGAATGAAAAATACAATATTTTGTTGATACTCTTTTTGTTTTGGGAAAATAAATTAATAGGATAATAATAAAAAAAAACTTTCATAAGCAAACTGTGATGCAGGATGCAGTATCTGAAAAGTTACAGTAGCGGAAACCTTTCTCGGCAACCTGATGACATTAACATTTTATTTTTATTCAGCTAAAACATTAAAACTTAATTTCAAACTACTTGTGATTTTAATTTTTAATTTGATTTTTATTTAAGTTATAATTTTCATAATAATTTCCATGTTAATTTTACTTTTTAATATTTTGTTCTTATTTTAATATTAAGTTTTGTATTTAAAGTAGGTACTTTTAGCATATTTATGGTTATTACTTTTATGGAGCATGCAGTGCTAACATTTATGAAATTGTAAAACTAAATATTTAAAAAAAATATGTTTTAGTACATACGATTGTTATACAGAGACACTAATATTATAAAGAGGTAAAGTTTGTTCTTTTGTTTGTAGGAGGTAATCTCTGAAAGTACTGGTCCGATAGAAAGCTGTCTTATTGATGAGTGGCATAGGCTATATTTTATGTACACGGGCGAATTTGCGAGCAAAAGCTAGTAAAACATAAACTATCGAATCCCAGGCACAGTGTGCAAGCCTCCCATTCAAAACCACCTCGTTAGAACTTGATTAGAGAGGCCACAATGCGATAACAAGCCGGGTTACAAGCCAAAACTTTTGATTATCTTTGTTATGGGTTCTGCAACTTTTTAAAGAAATGTCTTCGCGAATTAACTGTATATCAGGAAATAATGCCTCGGGGTGGCGGTATGGGGTGCGGAGCGGTGTCTGGGGGAACAAATTGACAATTTATACCGTATTAACAGACTGTTGCTGGGAATTGCTTGTGTTTGAGTGGACGGGTTTTTAAAGCGATAGGGTGAGTAAAATTGTAAGTTTCGTATGTAGTTAGTTAGGTTAGTCACGCAGGGTGACCTATGTCGATAGGTGCATAGTGGATAAAGTTATCTGCTGATTTTCTAATAGTCGTTGTAAAAATATCATACCTATATCACAACAGGATGGCGGGCCGAGCCCAAGTCGTCGACGGCGCGTATTGTTCCACGCGCGCCTCAGGGAGATGTCAGCAATTGTAGGGGCCCAGCAGGGTCGAAGCCTACTGGGGCCATGGGTAGTGTGAAAACGAAACCCGGACCCTGGGACGAAGGCAACGAAGGAACAGGAGTGGGTTTTTAGTTAATAAAAGTCTGACACTATCTCTCGCTCCGCCCAAGAGCGAGATTTGTCATAAGATGATTTTCCCACCTAAAAAAAAACCTATATCACAACAAGGTGAAAAAATTACAGATAATATGTCCTTATTTTTTTGCTCTTTTTTTACACGTAAGTAAATTTGTCATGTTGTGGAATATAATATTTTTAGTAAATTATATATATTATGATTATATATATATATAACTTTTTTTTACTAAGCACCCGTCGATGTGTTGTTTAGAGCATATGCGTATATAATAGGGTTCAACAACCTCTTCACTTAGGTACCACACAGCGGCAGAATTTTGTGAAACGTTTCATCAAAAATCCGAAACGATCTTGGAACACAGATGACAAAGTTTCAGTTATGTCTTAAGTAATATTTTTGGGTAGGATACTAAGTCCTTTAAGCCATGTCTTCGTATTAAATAGTTAATACGAAGACATGGCTTAAAGGACTTCGTATTTTTTTATTCACACACAGACACTTTGTTTTTTTATTCTCACCTGATGCAAAGCGACGATGCGGTCGACGATGGAGCGCGTTTATTTAGAAGTAACCTATTCACTCTTAACTTAAAGATTCCCGGGTTGTAGCCATCAGGATTCCGGCAAGGAATCCCACTCCTTAGCTGTACGCACAATGAATGTGAGTATTCCCCTAGCATACGAATGTAAACCATTGCATGCTTTTGCAATATTGGACAGCAAATGTCTCAAGTCAGTTTTCTCGGTAAACTTCGATGAGATTGAAGTGTGATTGCGTGTTTCCGTGTCCAGTTATTTAGATACTTGAGATACAAAACTACACCAATTTTACATCACAATATCCACTAGAAATCAATTTGCGAATAATTAAAACAGCCACTAAACTTCGGTCGAAAAAATCCTGCCAACAACGTCCAAATTTTTAGTATGAACACCAGACTACGGACTACTTGTACTTCTTTATATTTTTTATTATTATTGATAGGTTCGCGCTTGACCACTATATCACGTGATGGAAAGCGACGATGTGGTCGACGATGGAACACGCTTGCCTAGAAGTAACCTAAACAAATTATTGGAAGCTATTGGTACGACTTACATAATAATATAAAACACATCCATAACCATTACACCATTCCATAAACTGCTCCTCAAGTGCGAACTTTAAGTAGATAGTTGAAAATTGGCATATTACCCGACAATGGCTATGCAATCACAAATGCATTAGCCCAAGAGTGCCGGAGTCACCCGGCTTCTGCGAGTCCTCGGCTGACCGTATGCAAACCTACTCGGTAATCGAACCGACGTACCGTCTCAAGTGATTCTATAAACCCATTGGCTCAATATACTTGAGAAGGAATGGCTTGAGATCTATTTTGGTTATTCATTTTTTGATGTCGATCAGATTTTTAAAAACTATTTCTTATTTATAAATATCCTATGAACAATAGACAGATTATGCATAAATAAAACACCTTTGTGTACGTATCATGCGGTATTTTAGAATGTATTGAGTAAGTTCGATATTCACTTTCAGATGTGTAGGATAGGTACGCTGATAATTCTTCTTTCTTATTTCACGTAGGCCTAAATGGGCGCTTATAAAAAGTCGAAAGCCAGTTGGTTGTTTCCTATAAAGACCCGACAAGAAACTTGACGGTAACTTTAAAAAAAAAATAGGTTTTACCAAATTTCCATATTACAATATTAATAGGTATGAGAGACCAGATAGATAATAATGTGACAGGATTCTATAAAAAAGGGTATCGTCTTCTTTTGTTTCCGTTACTAACTTGGTGTTTTGTTTGCTGCCATAAAATAAATTCTATATTTTGAATTGTTTTTACTTTATTTATGTACATTATTGAGTTTGAATTGAATTTCTGTATCAAGCTGTAGCCCGCAAAGCTGCTCAGTATGGGATATTTTATACTTAAAAAAAAGGGTTGCAGTAAATATTGTCTAACTAAATCTAACTTAGAGAAGAGGTACAATGACCATTTTTGTAAAACTTGACATTTAAGTTCCTCTTTAATTTAGGCAGTAATAATTGTGTAAATCCATACATCTCATTACCGCTAATGTATCGCCGATACTGAGCTGCGAATTGCGCAAATACTTTTGAAGCTTTTGGAGTTTGATTTGGTTAACCTGGACGCTTAAATATTTTTTTTTAAACTTAGCTTATTTCATTGAAAAACCTTATTCCCAATACACACAGTCACATACACACACAATTATTCTGCCGAGCTTTTTCCCAACTATGATAGGTCACACGTCGACTGTTCCAGTCTGACTGGATGCAGTCGAGTACCAGCATTTTACATGAAGCGACTACCTATATGACCACATACCGGGACGCTCTAAGTGTTTGTGCACCTTGAAGAGTCGTACTGTGATTGGTATAATCTTACTGAGGGTGTTCCTCAGGGTAGCGTTCTCTCGCCTCTTCTTTTTTCGATCTTCATTAACTTTGTTACCAGAGTAATATCTCTTTTTCATCTCATCGCAGATGACTTGCAGCTTTACCGACATTTTACTGTTGCTGAAACAGATTCAGGTATTGCTGCTATGAATCATACCTTGGCTTGTGTCAGCGCTTGGGCTATAAGTCTTTGGTTTGCAGATAAACCCGAAAAAATCACAGTCTATGATCATGGGCAGGCAGATTCTACCGCAATGCGACTGTAGTTTCTTCTTTACTGCACTTATTTTTCGATGGCGTTCATATTGATTACTTGAACTTGAACAACTTAAGATGTGGGTGTTATATTGACTTCAATCTTTCGTGGCGTGCGCATAGAGGTCAGTTGAAACGTAATTTTTACTTATCATTCTTCAAATTTCAAAAACTGCGAATTCTTCTCTCTGTTGCATTTGAAAACAGAAAGGTATTTAGTCCAAACACTTATTCAGCTGATTATAGATATATATAATAGTAGTATCTACATATATAAAAGGAGAACTGACTGATACACTCACATTCCAAACTAATGGGAGTAGGAGCGTAAAATTTTGCACAAGGTTTCCTTTTATGACGTGGGCGAGCATTAAAAGGGGATTTTCCAAAATTCACGCCCTAAGGGGAAAAAACGAGGGTCCAAAGTTTGTATAGAGAAACCTACTTTTACGCGGGCGAAGCCGCTGGCATAAGCTAGTAATAGATAAATAAAGCTAAAACACATATAGTCTACAAATTCCCAGCCCGTATCAGTCGCCCGTAAACTGTAAATACCAGTTAAGAGCCGAAAGATAAATGAAGCACCTTATCCGCAGGCACGAAATCAAGACTAATATGCTCACGCTTGCGATTTAAAAGGGTAAGTCAGGAGTTCAGCACGGAACTCTTTAAGACTTTGATGAAGATTTCCTTGTTAGGGAATTAGCTCGAGGAGATAAGGAGGTGAATGATTGCTAGTTAGGTCCAGAGTAAATAGCACTGTATATTGTATTAGGGTTATAGAATTGGCTCTTGCAGTATTAAAAAGTTTGTTTAATATTGAAAAGCCGCTCGTTTTTTTTTTTTTATGATTTGGAAGAGGTCTGTTTTTCTGCGATGGGACATTACAGAATAACAAAAAAATACATATTGATTTAATTTAAGTTTTGGTTTTGGATTTTTCAGGCTATGTCGGTAACTTTGGTTCTTCAGCGGATATCTTAATTCTTGATTTGATCATGCAAGGAAACTCCAAGCATAGCCTTATCCGTGGTATGGCATGGTTCGAGTGGCGACGTGTACTGGAAGACACAGCATTGGTAGGCCTCCTATAAGGTAGATTGATGACAGCCTAGAGTCAGATGGATGCGAGACGCACAGGACCGGTCGTTGTGGCTCCACTTGGGGGAAGTCTATGTCCAACAGTGGACGCCTTTTGGCTGAATTGAAGATGATAATTATGAAGTTAAGATGAACGCTATGGGCTATAGTGCTTGAGTATAGTCAGATGTATATTTGGCGTATTAGCTAGATTTTGATGCAATAATTTGACTAAGTTTAATTTCCAATTTCTGTCCGAATTAATGCTCCAATTACACTAAAAGCAAAATAAAATAAAGTCGTTGAGTTTAGCGCCATCTAGTGAAAAAATGGTCACGATCAGGCCCGTAGCTTCCACCATAAGTTAAGTTGAGTGAGTTTGGGTTAGGTTAGATTACCTACTCAAGGTATCGCATGCAGTTCACTCCTGGAAATAATTTTATACAGAGGAGCCCGACGACGATGGAATAATAGCCCTTTACAGTTTTTTTTATTTTTAATTGTTTATACGCTCGTGCTTGACCATTATCTCACCTGATAGAAAGCGACGGTGTGGTCGACGATTGAAACACGCTTGCCTAGAAGTAACCTATTCACTCTTGAAACACAGACTCCGGCAGGGAATTCCATTCCTTAGCTGTAAGCACAATGAATGTGTCTGTGAGATTTCGAAAGGCCATGAACATTGATTTGAGCTTATAATTCCAAGTCGATCCGAAGTTATGACAGCTTAAAGTGGACCGTTTTAAATAACATCAATTTCATATATATGTAGGTATATAAATGTGATCTACTTACATACATAAATTTAAAACTTAATTAGCCTAACAATGAATATATATCACTAACAAGATTAGGTTAAGTACTTTTACACAGTGAATTGTTATGTAACTGATTTTATTATAATAAGGAATTAAAGCAAGGACCGAACTGGATGTCTGTCATCGACGATAAAAATTAAAAAGTAATAAATATGCAAACGAACTAACTTCCGAACTGAGACGATTGCCGCAAAAATCTTCGTTTAATAACCCTTTTCTGTCATGTCTTGCGGTAATATTTGAGTAAAAAAGTAATAAAAGTTGATTTCGTTAATTTGAAATCAAACTTAATATAATAATAATAATAATAATGCTTTATTGAGACTCAGAAATATCAGATAAGACATTACAAAATATCTTAGGTCTATTTAAAATTGCTTTCGACACAGAATATAGCGCAACTGGCATCTTAGCTAAGTTACATAGTAACCTGTGTTAAAGATACCAGTTCCATTTCCCACAGGGTTACATTATATTAGATTATTTCTTAGATTTAATAGTATTTATAATTTAAAATATCAATAAACGGAACATAATTAATTTGATTTAAGTAGGTAATACTAATAATTTTGAATAAATAAATTAATAAAGCATATGCAACATATTTAATTAATTGATAATTATGTAAAAAATAATAATTGAGAATAAAAACTTAAGAAAACAAGGAAAACTTTGTATTTTGGTTAGTTTGTGTGTGTGTGTGTGATGTGTTAGTTGTATGTGTTTATTTGTGAGAGTAATTGTTTGGTGCGGGTGGTTTGTTACTAGGCCATTGAACTTAAAAGACTTTCTGTCTCCTGATAAGTCAAGCAAAGGAGCCACTTAGTTAGTTGTTTTTTACAGGCGAGGCTAGGGAGATGGTGGACACATAACAGTTTATTCACTCTGTTATACAAGGTCGGCGCAAGGAAGTAATTGAACCTTTTCGATTGGGTGAAATTACACTTTTTGGTATCGCAAATTAGGTCCTTGCGCCTTTTATGGATAATTTTGAACGGGGTTGCTGGATGTTGAATAAGAATAGTATTCAAAATAAAGAGTTGCCTCACAGTTAAAACTTGACAACATTTGTAAAGGTCCGTTGTCGGAAATGAGATCTTTTTAAAGTTGCTCACTTTTAAAATCGCCCTTTGTGCTCTCTCTAGCTTCAGTAGCAATGTTTTTGGCGCACCACCCCAAGACGATATGCAGTAATTCAGAAGAGATTGGCAGAGTGCAAAATAAACCTGTTTGAGGAGGCGGGCATTAGCTATGTGGCGTAGAGTTTTAAATATATAAATCAATTTCCTTATCCTATTTTGAAGGAGCTCGATGTGTAGTGTAAATGACATATTACTGTCTAGAGTTATGCCTAGATATTTGGTATCGGCTACATGTGTTAGTCTGGGACAGTCGCACACTTGATTTGGGAACATGGAGCACGAGTGGGCAATAAGAGACAATGTGGGTGGAGGTTGGGAAGACTGACGGAATGAGAAGGTCATGTAGTTGGTTTTTTCAGTGTTTAGGGTCAATGAGTTTCCAGCCAGCCAGGTTTTGATGATATCAAAACCGAGCTGTGCCCTACCAAAGACTTCCTGCCACGAGTCACCAGTGAACGTAAGTGCAGTGTCATCCGCAAACGCCGTTACCTTGGTGTCGTTTAGTTTTATTTGAGAAAGTTCATTAATATATACAAGGAATAGCGTTGGCCCGATCACACTACCCTGTGGGACTCCGAAAGTTATAGGAAGATCGGCACTAACGAAGCTATCGATTTTAACACACTGGGTTCTGTTAGTGAGATAATCGCACAGAATAGCGAGAGCTTGACCCCTAACGCCGATTCTCTCTAGTTTGTCAATCAGCAGGGGAATAGAGACTGTGTCAAATGCCTTAGCGAGGTCCAGGAAGATAGTAAGGACCTTTTTCTTGTTGTCAAGATTTTTGACAATATGGTTAGTAAGGTCTAATACCGCATTTGAGGTGGACATATTACGTCTAAAACCATATTGGTTTGGAGACAATAGGTTTTGATCTTCCAAAAATTTTATCAGCTGCTTATTTATAATTCGCTCCAGTATTTTAGACAGTATAGTCAAAACAGCTATCGGGCGGTAATTAGTGACACAGTCCCCACCCCCACTTTTATAAATAGGGTAAATCAAGGCCTTTTTAAAAAATGTAGGAAACGTTCCCGTCTCGAGGCAAAGGTTAAACACATGAGTTAGGACGGGGATAAGTAGACTTTTATAACGCTTGAGGAGCACAGTAGGAATGTTATCCCAACCGACGGCACAGTCTGATCTAAGAGACATCAAAATCGACTCAACCTCATTGTAGTCGGTTGGGAGAAGAACAAATGAATTACAGGGAGAGTTTACAGAATTATTTAATTGGGAAAGTGGTGGTGAGTAAACAGGTTTAATTCTGGCTGCGAGATTCTTGCCAACATTCACAAAGTAGTCGTTTACTTGGTTAACTGAGATTTCAGGGGATGATGAAGAGTGTAGTAGTTTACTGGAAGAGGTTTTTGCCTTCACAGAATTTGTTACTCTCTTTATAACCCGCCAGACTTTCCTATTATCCGAACCAGCCTCTGCCAGCTCTTTCTTATCATATTCTCTTTTTACTTTTTTTAGTATCTTGTTACAAAAATTTCTGTATCTTACGTAAGTTAGTTTTAAAGTACTATTATCTGGGTTCAGTTGACTTTTCTTATGAATTGCATCACGATTTCTCATGCAGCGAAGTAAACCAGGTGTAATCCATGGTTTAATTAAGTGTTTACGGTTTGACGACTTAACAGTGGTTGAATTGGACTTTATAGTACTGATAAGAGTGTTGACTAATTGAGTTGTAGCTTGATTTGCATCAGTTATGTGATATATTGGCTCAAAATCAAGACTGTTCATCCCTTGGTCGAGCGTCTCATAGTTGATCTTATTACACTCAGAGCGACTGGTACCTTTAGAGTATCCCCCTTTGTGTTTTAGACAAAGAAGGACACAATTATGGTCAGTTACAGAAGAGTCAATAATTAGAGTTAGTGCTTCATAATTAGTTTTAAGCATAACGTGATCCAAGCAATTTGGACCACGAGTGGGTAGCATATGTGCAGGCAATAACCCATGGCAAGCGGATAGGTTAAGGTACTCTGAAGCATGGGAATCACATGGGGTATGTCCGATATCAATATTGATATCCCCAATTATAGCAATATTTTTAAAAGAGGACAGCGAATTTAGGACGTTATCCAGGGAAACTAAAAAATTTGACGTGTTTGTAAAAGAGGGTGAACGATAAATACAGATGATCGCTATATCAGTACCTATCTTCAGTACCACACAAGTGCCATCCATGAAGTCAATTTCTGAAACTGTATGTTCGAGGTAATCTTTGAGGTAAACCACCACACCATCGTTCTGGTTGTTATGTTTTGTTGTATGGTACATTAGATAAGAGTCAATGTTAGGGATGTTAGTGTTTTTCCTAAGCCAACACTCGGTTAAGATCATCACTTCGCAGTCAAACTCAATTCGATGTAAGAGGGTGATAAAACTATGAATGTTGCAGTTAATGGATCTAATATTTTGGGATAAGATTTTAGAATGCTCACCAGGAGTTTTTAGGGATGTTTTACAGTTTTCCGGGCTGCAGTTATGATTTAAAGATACAGAAAACTGATCAAGATTTTTATTAATATCAAAGAAACTATCGAATTTTATATCTGATTATATAAGAAGGTCACTTCATTTATTGGCACATCGTAACTGGCAAAAAAAGAGACAGTAGTCGATGAATTTAAGGGATCGGAATAAGCAGATAATGGCAGTAACAACGGTGTATTTAACGAGTTATGTGTGCATATTTTTGGTGTAATAGTGTAGTGTATAGTATGATTAAATGTGTGCATAAAGGGTTGTTTTCCAAACAACATATTACAATGATTTATATTTAAGATTATAGAACAAGACTTATAGTAAAAATATGGTAAAAAAATTGAAGCATGCATAACATAGAACTTAGAGCTAGACAAACATGATGGACCCACTTCCGAGTCCAGTCAGTTGGTACACTTTAGCTTCTCAATGTCCGCTTCCGAAGTTATTCGAATTTGAGGTTCATTGACTTGTTTCCGAAGATACACAATTCCATTTGCGGTCCAGCAGAACTGATAACCATGGCTCCGCTGTAAGGCTCTGGCGTAATAGTAGAGTTTTTGAGCTTTGTGTGTAAGATACTCAGAGACATAAACTGATTTCTGTGAAGATTGTATTTTAAAGTGCGAAGTATTGAGTTTATCTTCCTTTGTCTTGGATTTGTTGAATTTTTTTACTCCATTTATGACTTTGTTTTTTATAAGGATTGAATATTATAAAGAGTAAATTGTTTCTTGTTATCTTTTTATGTTTGTTTGTTTATATGACATGACTGACACAGGCTGAGCTGGACCCTTCATCCTGTGCCAGTAATATCTTTTTGTCTAAGAAATTACCTACATGTCTTATTTTGTTGTTGTTGTATGTGTTGTTAATTGGCAATTTGGTTTTTACAGTAGGTAACCATATTATTAACACAGAGATTTTTATATATGTAATCTACTTTAACTGAATTTTGCAGACAAATGATTGGTTATAAAAATATATTAATTCTCATTCATATATTTTTGAAAAAAAATGTGTACGTAACAAGTTGGACGAATATTACTAGTATTTTGTGACCGTTTCCATTCATCATAATATGCAAGTTATAACATTCTCTTGTAGGTCTGTGTTATGAAACCACTCTCTAATGAAGCTGGAATCAGCTGCGCTTAATAATAGTAAAACATTTATTTGCTTGGTGGTGATCTCAATCACACAAAAGAAATCAGATAATCACAGTAGTCTTATTAACAGTGTATTGTACTAGTAATATTTTTACCCGACTCCAGCCTGCAACAGTCATATTTTGGTGTTGTTTGGCTCAGTGCAGTCGTCTCTTTTTCATGGCCTCGGTGAGGCGTGGTTTTTTGGTAGGCCGACGACCTATCAACTTCTACGCTCTCGTCCTTTGTAATCGTAGTAAGGTGGGCAATACTCTTTTTAAGAGATATACCTGATTTTACGATCTGTACGAAGAGGTGGTGATCCCTCACGAAGAGGTGGTGATCCCTCCCCTGCCACTTTTTTTCATACGGTGTGATCCCAAAGGTTTGTTCTGATCAGTTTTTCTTTTACTTCTGTTAACTACAGATTTTGAAACACCTGTAATAGCTGTTATATCTCTCTGTGAATGTTTTGAGAGCAACAATAATGTTTGAATTTTGTGTACGTTTTCTTGGAGACGTGTCTGAGCCTTGCCCTTACTAAAAGGCAATTTTGAGAATATCACCATATACCGTTGCTACAATTAAAAATCGCGTATAAAACTTAAAAAAAAGCAACGCAATATGAAACATTACTAGTTTACGTATTAATTATTTTGTACAAGTAAAACTAATAAAATCAAATTAAAAATATTCTTTGTTCAAAAGTTTGACCTCCTCTGTCAGGATCAGATTTTTGAAGATTTTACATAGTTGTGGTTTGAGAATGTAGAATAGCGAGTGAAGCGAGTGCAAACATTTTATTTAGTACCTACCCTGTCTCGGATAGGTAAGGTTTTCTTTTCCCCATTCATACAGAAACAGGAAAAACTTTGTAGATTCACACATAAAAGTTTTAGAAATAAGTGTATGTAGGTCGCAAATGTTGAAGGAACGAACTCGAAAATTGAAGCAGCCAACAAAAAACTTAGGTTTAAAGATTTGACCCGGGTAAGATTTTGATGAAAAAATATAAAAATGACAAAACAAAAGCAATTTATTTTAATATAGTAAGAGATCAAAGATATATTTGTTTTTTCCTGACAAAATTATTGATCTAAGTCTGTACTTCCAGATTACCCAGAATTTCCAGATTATCACGAACCTCTTTTGTACAGACAAAAGAGGTTCGTGATAATCTGGAAATTCTGCGTCCCAATCAAGGGACGTGTTACCAGACCCTTGAAAATCGGGACGTCCTGAGTAATGCTAGCTATTGGGTTAAGTAAGCATACACTGTTGGACTTTCCGCAATGAGAATGATGTAGGTACCATGTATGCAAAACCAAACGACATAAGAGTGCTAACAACCTTATTCACTCTATCAAACACAAACACGCAAAACACATCCACAAGACACAGAACCCTCAAAAAAAAAAAACTGACCAAAACTTCCTAACACATAATAAATTCGCAAACTTAAAACATATTCAAATGAAACCCGCTGAAACACACATAAAACGTGTCTAAATCTTTAGGGTCACATCCGTGAGGATACCGTTGGGATCGAAAATATCGTCGTTGACATTAGCATATGAATTCTGAGAGAGTAATAAAGGAATAATATGCAAATAAAGCAGAGAGTAGAATGCCGGCGGGCAATGAAACGCGTGTTGTGTTCCGCTTATGATTATCGTGTGTTCACATAAATCTAGACCTCATCTTTATTGGCGCGTAGGGTGCAATGACGGAGCTCAATGTGGAACTTCATTAATAATGTTTTACATTTGCGGGTTGAATTGTCTGGTTCAAAGAAGTGGGCTGTAATTAACTGAATGTTTTATCTGTTAATTATTTCTGGAATTTTTAGGGTTGGGCTTGCTTTTTAGCAGTTTTATTTTGACATAGCTTGTTCAGTCAGAACACGCTGTATACACACTCTCTTTGGGATTTTCTTTATTAATAACTTTAGACATTAGTTTTAAATTGTGGTTTTCTAGAGATATAACTAAGTTTATTTGGTTGGGCTAGTCCATCTGTTAGGATATGTTTCAGGAATTTGCGCAAAATTATTTTTCTAGAGAGCTCTTTCTGGGTTCCGAGACCAGAATAAAAACTCAGCCATTTCAGTCTTATCTGCAAAATTCACAGTCCATTCAAACAACTACGTACCGTTTAACTCTGGCTGCATATTTGGAAGTATTCGTATAGTACGGCTGCGAATATATAGCGGGTGTTGGTGCGTGAAATTGGGCAGCGCCGGGAAACGCCGCCTCATAAAACATAGCTGACACGTAATGATGAATCACATAATAACTACATACTGTATATTGACGGACATAAACACTGGTCTGTACAGATTATAAGAGTGTATTTTTATGACGTTCAGTGCAAAGGTGATAGTGATATCAAGTAGTTATTTCGCGAGGAAAACAAACACGGTTCTATTTTTTATATAAATAACTGGCCTTACCAGCAGTTTCGTGATAGTAGAAAATTGTCGCAAGAGAACATAATTCTAGAATAAAAAGTATCGTATGTGCTATTCTAGGACATGGTCTATCCATGGCTTTTCATCCAAGTCTGTTAAGCCGTTAAAGCGTGAAGATGTAACAAACATACATACACATATATACTTACAACTTTTACCTTAATAATATTAGTGTGATTATTTATACCGCTCAGGGCTGTCCAGAAATAGATGACAAGAGGACCTGGGTAGGTACTGCCAGGGCTTGTACGATGTGGTGCGGAACAATAATTATTGAAACTACTTAGGCCTTTGTCCAGCTGTGGGACCGGTTTATAAAAAAAAAACATTAAGTTTCATGTAATCCATAGCGAGGTAGCAACATAAGGCTGCGTTTCCATTTGCGAGCAACACGCATGCAAGTTTAATAACAATGCGGGGAACAATCGAGAGATTGATCACATTATACCTCGGTATCCTGCAATGTAAAGCAGCTTGATAAGAGTTACTTGCCGGTGAAAACTTGGCCTAACTCTTTTTGCAACCAACACATCAATATACAGTCATCATATTCAATAACACTTGTATCACTTCTGTTTCATTTTATTCATTACATGATTTCACACCTTAAAGTTTTAAGGTGTGAAATCATGTAATGACTTCTCCTGCTCGATGGTGGAACGGGAGGGCGTGTCAGTACTGACATAAACCACACATATGTTCCTTCAGTTGCCCTTTGCGTTCTAGGACCACGGGTTTCTCTTTCAGAACTCAATCCATGGCCTCAGTAGGATTTGGTCCTGCTGGGCCCCTACGATTTTGCTGACATCTCTTTGATGCGCGCGTGGCGGCGTGTACTCTTCGCACCGTCAATGACTCGGGCTTGTTCCAGACAGTTACCGGACGGCCGGACGGCGAGTTACCCATTGCTCGTCGTCCACAAGCCCATGTCTACAGTGGCTGGAAGTCCCGGTCGGGGTTCGGGCGGATAGGGCGTGAGGATGTCCGTTACCTAACGCGTTCGGCCGCCTTCTTCGCAACCATTACTGCTTTGCAGAAGGAGGCGACCGCCACCTACTTACTATAATTAAGTGTAATTTTAGCATAACTTTTCACTACTTATTTTAATATTTATTTTATTTGTTTATGCACATTACCTATAACAAAACAAGATGAATGAATGAGCTGAATGTTACAATGGAGAAAATCCAGTAACAATGACATACTCACTCTTTTCCTTTTTCCTAAGCTTTGATTCAAAGTTAATCTGCACCATGTTTAAATGCATTTCGACTGCATCGAAGCTCACAATTTTACCCGTCAACCCCCAGGACATAAGGCCCATGAAAACGCAACAAAGTAGAGATAATGTACGGGGCTCAGTCACCCATGTAATGGTTTTATTCCAAGCGGAGGTACCTAGCCGTCTTGCCGAGTATTCGACGCACCTGCGAAGTCCCGCCCTTACTCCTAACCCGCTAATTGCTAAGAGGATTTCGGAATTAACGAGAACAGATCACGTTTTTGCGTTGAATACCTAATTTAGAATTGAGATGGATCGTCTTTTGTACAGTATTAAATGTTTATCGGCTGAAGTACTTAAGTGTGCTATATTTAGGCAGCTTGGTTTTGTATCCTTTTTGTTAAACAAGAAATTGTGTTGATTTGTAGAGGATATTAATAATATATGTTTAAGAGATTTAATTAAAATTTTCGGTGTTTGCTTAAATATTGCTTGCTCTATTGGATATAGCAAATAAATTATAGTTGTGCAAGAAATCAACATGATGTATTTTAAGTATTTTTTTTTTAGATTCCTGAAAACAAAACGATTATATTCTGATGTCATAATGTGAATGTGGATGCGTGTGCGGTGGATGCGAGAAGCACAGGATCGGTCATTGTGGCGACGCTTGGGGGAGGCCTATGTCCAACAGTGGACGTCTTTCGGCTGAAATGATGATGATGATGATGAATGTGAATGTGGTGGGGTGAAAAAGTTGATAGTGGCATTGCAGATAGTTTTTTTTTATTCAAATATTTTTGTTTATTTGTGTATTCTGCTACATGGCAATCTGTCAGATAACAATAGTCCACTCTTTTGGCTGAAATTCTATTCCTTGCGTTTTAAATGTCAGAAACTTGGATTGACGCTGCAGTCAAGTGCCTCATTCCACATTGATGTATATATCTGGAAGAGAGGGGATACTTTGTGTTTTAAGTCTCCTGTGTCTTAGGCCTCTATCTCCTGATAATAATCGGAGGGCCAGTACATGTTTCAGATCATCAAATAATTTCTCTAGTTCAGGGTGGAGCGAGTGTCAGACTTTTACTAACTAAAACCCACCTGAGTTTCTTCAGTTGTTGTGATGTAGACGATAAATTAAATTAATATTTGTTAAGTGTAGTATCATCCTTCAGGTATAGTACAAGAAACTTATTCGTAATTAGCTTCTGCCAGCGGCTTCGCCCGCGTGAAATTTGGTTTCTCCATACAAACTTTGGACTCCCGTTTAACCCTCTTAAGGGTAGAGTTTCGTAAAATCCGTTCTTAGCGGATGTCTACACCCTATAAGGAACCTACCTGCCAAATTTAAAGTTTTGAGATTTCGTGATTAATCAATGAGTGCAGTATTTCGCTTTTATATATTCGTAATTTTCATTTCTCAAATAATAATGTTAATTAATATTAATGAAGACATAAGAATACATTTTTTTTAAGGTAGGAAATAAATAATTATTACTTCTCGCGCTGAAGGATGGAGCGAGAGGGACGGACTTGTGTTCCTCGAGTTGCTCATTGCGTTCCAGGGCCGCGGTGATTCTTTCGAACAAACTCACAGTCAATTTCAGATGCCGACGAAGTTCTTACTGGCAAAAAAAGAAAACAATCAATTCAAAATAATAAACAAGTAGTATACATAATGCCCAGTGTCCAGTGTACAAACACCGAACGACAATGGCGACCAACTGGGCGATTTTAATTTGTAATCCAGTGCGGCGATTAAACGTCGACCGGTAAATACGATTGCCGGATTAAAAGTATACAGTTCATTTAACAGCTGCCTCGGTAATACCGTGAAAGCTTATTTTAATTCAGCTAATTAATGTCCAATTGGTATCGAGTTGCTGTAGTCAATTGTTTTTATCATAACCCTCCCTTTTTTTTTAATCTCTTAATTTATGCTTCGCTTGTAAAACTGATTGTTGTGTCTATATTCATCGATTTCTCGGTCAATTGTGAAACGATTTTGAAAAAAAAAAATGGTTGAAAGATTATACTCCCGAGTTGGTCTAATAGAAATATTGCTATGATCTGATTGAACGACTTTCCAAGATATAGCACCGAATTCCTAATTGGATGATAGCGAATCTGTCGTAACAAGTAAAATTACTTTGTATATACGTGTAGTCGATGACTGACTGAAGGAGGAAGGGGATGGAATACATCGAAGTGATCTGATGATGAAGCCGGAAGGTGGGTACCAAATTCTGTAATAAATCAAGAAATAAAAAATGAAAAATGAATTAAGATTGATAGATTGTTTTTTTTTTGTTTTTTTTTTTTTATGACTGAATGAATAAAGTTATATAATAATAATAAATCAATGTATTCTAGCCGTATTTGGGATTATTAGTATTGTCATGAGATGCACTCTGGCTATAAGGTACCATCAAACTAATCTGATTATGGAGTCGAAAGGTTGAAGGTATTTAAGTCTATCTGAGGGGTACCACAACTAAAAAGTATAAAATTAAAAACATTTTACAACAAAAAAACCACCGGACTTCAATGTAAAAACAAAAATATTGGAATGATGTCATGTTTCATGTAGGAAGGTTTGATGAGAAAAGAAAAAAATGGGTCATAGATTCGTAGGCGTTTGACACCGTTCGAGCGAAGTGTAAGTTGCATGATGTCACGACACTGTTTTGATGACTGACTGAAAATATATAAGTATCTATTATCTGTCTTTTTTAGCGAAAAAAGCGGTTTTTTTTCGAGGAAAGGTTCTGGAATGGCGACCACTTAACAACACGTACAAGGTGGACTGATAACCTGATGCTGGTCGCAGGAATCTGATGGATGCGAGACGCAAAGGACCGGTCATTGTGGCGACATTTGTGGGAGGCCTATGTCCAACAGTGGACGTCTTTCGGCTGAAATGATGATGATGTTCTTTTTTTTTAGGGTTCCGTACCTCAAAAGGAAAAAACGGAACACTTATGGGATCACTTTGTTGTCCTTCTGTCTGCCTGTCTGTCTGTCTGTCAAGAGCCTTTATCTCAGAAACGCGTGAAAACATCAAGTTGAAATTAAAACTCAAGTCTGCGGTCCCTTGAAACTGTGGAAAACTCAAACTTCTAAGTTAACGGAAAAAAAGATACGGCCGTTTATGTCGCAAAAACGTACATTTCAACACTCTCAAAGGAATCAAAATTCATAGGGTACTTCCCGTTGACCCAGAATCCTGAAATTTGGCATAAAGTAAGGTCTTATAATATAGATATAGGAAAAAATCTAAAAATTATAAATTTGTAGTTTTTAGGTGGGAACATCATCTAATGACAAATCGCGCTCTTGGGCGGAGTGGGAGATAGTGTCAGACTTTTACTGACTAAAAACCCACTCCTGTTCCTTCTACGTCACAAAAAATCAGTTTTTTACAATTCAGAAAAATATTCGCAACTTAATTCGGGACTCGAACTGTTTTCATATTTAAGTTTGTGCGGAATTCTCAGTGCGCGAGTTCGACTCGCACTTACTCTGGTTTTTTAATGGCAAATCACCAATTATACCATTAGCCCTGATGTTGCTGTCGCTGCTCGGCTGCTGCGGCGCCGCTAAGGAGGTCAAATGTATGCTGCTTACGGTGCGTTTATAATGAGACGGTCACCACATACCAAAAGTAGGATTTGAGTTATGAAATCAGACCCTTTTTATTTATTTTTCTTTGATGATGGGAAATAAAATCATCACATAACTTCTCCAGCTCTTGGTGGAGCGTGTTCCTTCAGTTGCCCTTTGCGTTTCAGAGCCGCGGTCACAACAATCCCGCAGTCCTAGTAGGACATATAGTATCGACATATAGTTTTAAAGCGTCCAAATGATTAACTAGAGGTTCATTTGAAAATACTCATACGTCAGTAAACTGTCTTTGTAACTTCTATTTTTTATAGGTGAGAATTCATCAAATAAAATCTCCCGCTCCGGATGGAGGGAGAGGGTGTGTCAGACTTATACTGACTAAATCCAACCCGTGATCCTCCAGTTACCCATTGCGTTCCAGGCCCACGGTAACTCTTTAGAATAATACCACCGTCTTTGTTTTACTTAACCTTAAAAAAGATCAACTAAGGCACTTGAGTCTTTCCTTTATCACTCGACGCACAGTGATTTAAATGAATATTACATATAACATATTAATCACTTATCAGCCTTATAATGTTCCCACTGCTGAGACTCTCTAGGAGAGGAAATGGGCCGTAATCCAACATGCGGGCCCAGTGCGAGTTGGTGAATGTCACATATCTTTGAATTTATCATTTTGAGAGTAGTCGGGATGAAAAAATTACACAAAGTAATGCGCCTGGCAACGGAGAGCAGTGGTGGCCGAGTGGTAACGGCCCCGACTTACGAATTGTAGGTCGAGCGTTCAAACCCAGCCAGGCGCATTACTTTGTGTAATGTTTTTCATCACCACTGCTCTCAAAACACTGAAGGAAAACATCGTGAGGAAACCTAGCATGCTCGCATGTCCTAGAACCAAAAATTCGAAGACATGTGAGATTCACCAACCCGCACTGGGCCCGCGTGGTGGATTACGGCCCATTCCCTCTCCTAGAGAGGAAGCCTGCGTCCCAGCAGTGGGAACATTAAAAAAGGCTAATTATGCTTGTGCTATGTGCGTGCGTAGATACCAATACCGATATGCTAGCAATGTAGTGCATCGATGTCTATATTATTCGCCTACTACGTATTAGGATAACATATTTCTTAAAAAAAAACTGGGCAAGTGCGAGTCGGATTCACGCACTGAGGGTTCCGTACAAACTTACCTTATGCTATGAATAGCTTCTGCCAGCGGCTTTGCCCGCTTGAAAATAGGTTTTTCTATACAAACTTTGGACCCCCGTTTCATACCCTTATGGAGTGAATTTTGGAAACTCCTCTCTTAGTGCTCGCCTACGTCATAAAAGGAAGCCTTGTGCATAATTTCACGTTCCTAGTCCCAGTAGTTTCGGCTGTGCGTTGATATGTCAGTCAGTCAGTTTCTCCTTTTATATATATAGATTATGTTATGCGCCTGGCTAGGTTTGAACCTACGACCTACACCTCGTAAGTCGGGGCCGTTGCCTCTGGGCCACCATTGCTCTAATGAATATAATGTAACTATGAAATGAAAAACAGCAGATTTTACATAAGCGTTCCAACACGTCTTACGAATTTCCAATAAAGGTATCATGATCTACACGATGTATTCGTAGACACTGAACTTTGGCTCACGAGGTCAGGCCGACGGAGCGAGAAGGTTCTATTTTCAGTAAATATCGATGCACAGATTCTGGTATCAGTACACAACCTCTATTTTAGAAGCACACGGACTGTTATTTTAACATGAACTATGGTAAATAAGATGCCTTTTTATAAGGAAAATATAGTCTATTAACCAATACATTTTCGTACAGGAATAAAAATATATTTAGTTTTCTCTGAGTGAGTATTTTCATCATATCCTTCTATAAGTAAAAACACGTGTATGTCATATATGAGTACTTCGTAGAGTTTTGTGTCGCAGACTCGTGGATGTCACAATAGCTTCAGCTTAATGGACTGTTGGTATAGTGGTTAGAGGCCCTGACTGCTTTGACGGAGGTTGTGGGTGCGATTCCCACCCAAAACAATTGTTTATGTTTTTTCTGAGTCTGGGTTTTTTTTTAAGTGGGAAAATCATCTAATGACAAATCCCGCTCTTAGGTGGGGCGGGAGATAGTGTCGGACTTTTATTGATTAAAAACCCATTCCTGTTCCTTTGTTACTTTCGTCCGAGGGCCCCAGGTTACGTTTTCACACTACCCGTGGCCCCAGTAGGCTTCGATCCTGCTCGGCCCCTACGATTTGCTGACATCTCCCTGAGGCGCGCGTGGAACAATACGCACCGTCGACAATTTGCGCTCGGTCCGGACGGTTACCGGACGGTCGGACGGCGAGCCACCTATTGCTCGCCGTCCGCAAGCCCGCGCCTACGGTGGCCGGTAATCGGAATCGGAATCCCGGCGGCGGTTAGGTTCTGAGTGTGTTTGTAATTTATCTATAGATAATAAGTATGTTTTAAAAAATATATAAGTACTTATGTTTAACAGTTGTCTAGTACTCATACCACAAGCTCTGCTTAGTTTGGGACTAGATGGCGTTGTGTGATAATTGTGGAATATTATGATTATTATTATTTATTCACCAAGTGTCAGACTAAGCATAGGTACTTTTAAAAGTCGGGATTTGGCTCCTGGGTAAGTAATAACAGCCATGTCGGTCGATCTCCGGACGGGTGACCATCCAACATACTACGAATCTGCCGTACCTTGGAACGGCTGTCATCTGTAGATCATTGACAATCGTTACAGATAGTCAGAAGGCTGGAAGCCTGATATCATCTCCGGACGAGTGAACATCCAACATACTACGATTCTGCCGTACCTTGGAACGGCTGTCATCTGTAGATCATTGACAATCGTTACAGATAGTCAGAAGGCTGGAAGCCTGATATCAGTCTTGCTAAGTGATAATGTGTTGCTTATTTCTGGGTTGTGGAGGTTAAAGTCACTTCATGTAAAATACAGATACTCAGCTGTATCGCCGATTCCAACACAGGTGGGGAAATGCTAGGCAGATCAATTGCGTTATAATTAAAGTGCGTTTTACTAAATATAAGTATTATAAAGTATGTATGCATTTAAGCGAAAGTTGCGGAATTACTTTCTACACAAATAGCAGAATCATATCAAAACTCCTTTACTGTGTATATATATTATTATATGTATGTATGTATAGATATATATTTTATTAAATATGTATGTATGTTTAGTTTTAGCTTTATATATAATTTTGTAATAATTGTTGTCTGAATAATATTTTCTTTTTTTTATGCACCTGCCTCTCCACTACCCTAGGTTGACTGGTAGAGACTGCCTAGGGCATTAAGTCCGCCTTTGTACCGTTTTTTGCGTGAAGATTAAATAAATAAATAAATCTGAACAAATGTTATATTCATTCATCTATTTTTTATGCAATAACATTTTTTTTACATTGTGTCTGAATGTTTTAAAAAAGAAAAGATAAATAATAAAAAATAAACTAAAAATATTTCCAATAAAAAATTAAATACATTACAGCATTCAATTAAATAAAATAAAAATCTACTTATTTAGAAATATTTTTAGCAGACGAAACGCTATTATTTTTGTTTAGCGTAATCTAGCTAAAAATATGGGATTATAGCTGAAATGTGTATAAAATAGCGTAGCTTGCGTAGCTCGTCCGGCTCGCAACATGTCAAGAGTAGCTCTTGCTGTTTGTGCTGCCTGTTCAAACATGGCGGCTTGTCTCTGTTTATTTTGCTAACATCATTTTATACAGGGGTGGTTGGGAAATTGGAGCGTCCGGCAGGAAACGTGATTTTTTAAAACAACAATCTGTCCATTCTGGAATTGTTGAACCATCATCAGCCTTGCCTATTTCCAACAACTTTGAAGTCAGTTTTTCAGTTTAATGGAACGCAACTAAGTACCAGTATTTTAAATAGCGATCGGACCTCCATATCTATGCTTTTATATCAAAATTATAAAGAGGAAACATTTGCGTCTTTGTATTTTTGTTTGTAACGAATAAGCTTTAAAACTACCAGATCGATTTAAAAATTCTTTCTCCAGTTGAATGCTACTTTACCACTGGCTGTATATTTTCTTCTTTCACGCGAGCGAAGCCGCTGGCAGAAACTAGTTTATAATACAATTTACTGGTTAACGCGATACCCCTTGGTACGAAATAAAATAAGAGAAATAAAAACTTAATTGTCATTTTTCTTTTTCAAAATAATATTAATAATCTTTGTTTTCTATATGTCGCTATATGGAAAATATCATCTATCCAAGGAGTATCGTGTTGCCCAGTAACTGGGTCGTGGAGGTCTGACAGGCAGTCGCTCCATGTAAAACACGGGTTGTGTCAGCCACATCCAGTTGGGCGGAGTGGCAGGCGGTCGCCTCCTTCTGCGAAGCAGTAATGCTAGCAAAGGAGGCGGCCGATCGCGTGAGGCAACGGCAACGGTCCTCACGCCCCAACCGCCGCCGGGATTCCGATTCCCGGCCACTGTAGGCGCGGGCTTGCAGACGGCGAGCAATGGGTGGCTCGCGGTCCGATCGTCCGGTAACCGTCCGGACCGAGCTCAAGTCGTCAACGGTACGTAGTGTTCCACGCGCGCCTCAAGGAGATGTCAGCAACCGTAGGGGCCCAACAGGGTCGAAGCCGACTAGGGCCATGGGTGATGCGAAAGAGATCCCCGGGGCCCTGGAAAAAAAATTGCAAAGAAGGAACAGGAGTGGGTTTTTAATCAGTAAAAGTCTGACACTATCTCGCGCTCCGCCCAAGAGCGGGGGATGTCATGAGATGATTTTCCCATCCGAAAAAAAAAAACATCCAGTTGGGCTGAAAACCACGCTGGACGGGAAAAAGCTTGGGAGATGAAGATGATGATGATGAAATCACAATAGTTTCCCACCAACTCAGGGTTATCCTTGGGTGTACTTGCATAGCGCTTGTAGGGAAAATCGTCGGTTGGTACTACGTTCCATGACCATAGCCCCTATATCTTTGTTTTCGATAATTATATCGAATCAGTTTTTAAGTGGTCATGGGCAGGCATGGCATGGGAGTGGCGACCGCGTACCGGAAGACGCAGCGTTGACAGTCCTCCTACAAGGTGAACCGATGGCCTGGTAAAGGTTGCGGGAATCCGATGGATGCGAAACGCACAGGACCGTTCATTGTGGCGACCCTTGGGGGAGGCCTATGTCCAGCAGTGGGCGTCTTTCGGCTGAAATGATTATGATGATGAGTTTCCCACCAACTAAAGGCTATCATTGGGAGTACTGTTTTTTAGGGTTCCTTACCTCAAAAGGAAAGAACGGAACCCTTATAGGATCACTTTATCGTCTGTCTGTCTGTCTGTCAAGACCCTTTATCTCGGGAACGCAAGGAGGTTTCGAGTTGAAATTAAAACCATATACTTAAGTCTGCGGTCCATTGAAGCTGTGAAAAAATCAAATATCTAAGTTTACGGGAAAAAAGTTACGGCCGTTTATGTCACAAAAAACGTACATTTCGACACACTCGACTCAGAATCCTGAATTTTTTTCATAAAGTAAGTTCATAAAGCACATGTACAGAAATAAAGCTGAAAACAGAAAATTAGTTGTTACGTCACAAAAAAAGTAAAACTTTTTTTGCGATTCGGAATAATCTTCGTGATTCCTTTCGAGAATCTAACTACATGTTTTTACATAGGTAAGTTTGTACGGAACCCTCAGTGCGTGAATCCGACTCGCACTTGCCCAGTTTATTTTTTATGGAATATGTTATTCTTATACGTAGTAGGCAATAATATAGACATCGATGCACTACATTGCTAGCGTATCGGTATTGGTATCTACACACGCACATAGCATAAGCAAGGCTAATTAAGCCTTTTTCAATGTTCCCACTGCTGGGACGCAGACCTCCTCTCTAGGAGAGGGAATGGGCCGTAATCCACCACGCGGGCCCAGTGCGGGTTGGTAAATGTCATATATCTTCGAATTTTTGGTTCTAGGACATGCCGGTTTCCTCACGATGTTTTCCTTCACCGTTTTGAGAGCAGTGGTGATAAAATAAATTACTCAAAGTCAAGTCAAAAGTCAAAGTCAAAAATTTTTATTTCACATGGGCCTACATGGGCACTTATAAAACGTCAAAAGCTAGTGCACGGTTCCAAATTGGTCGTTTCCTATGGAGAAGAACCGGCAAGAAACTCCATGATTACTCTTTTAAAAAAATTATTGTTTACAATATTTTCATATTACAGTATTAATAGACATTATGTAAGAACAGTGTAGACCAGTCGATATTGTACCCAAAAGCACAATAAAAATAATCATATTAAAAAAAAAGTGAGTCGTAATAGGAAGTAACCTAAGAATTCGCGAAGTCCACGGTGTTCTCACATTCACATTAAAAAAAAGGAGCTATATAAAAAAAAAACAAGAACAATAAGTAATTACAATTATCAATAAATGACATGTCAACAAATAGAAAATTACTAACGAAGTTATGGTGGTTGGCGTCTAATAATATAAAAAATATTGCAAAAGCAATGTGTAGGAAGAAAAGAAAAAAGAAAATGTATATATTACAACAAATGTGGAGCAGTTAATAGATAGATGTACACAATATTATGAGCTACCAGGGGGCCACATGTGCAGAAGCAGTCATTGCCAAACAAGCGTGTCTTCGACATAGTCTTTAACCTTGTAATATGCTTTTTTAGTTAGGACACGCTTAATATGGGTATTGAACTTGCCCTCGCTAAGTTCAGTCACCGCCTTTGGTACCTTGTTATAAAAGCGTATGCTGTTTACTAAAAATGACTTGCTGGTCTTAGCTAATCTCCATTTGGGTAATACAATTTCGTGTTTACTGCGCGTATTTATGATTTATGTTATGAAAATCGCTTCTAATTTTGAAAAGTCCTAGGTTTTTACGAACGTATAAAATACTTTCCAAGATATAAAGAGAAGGCAGAGTAAGTATATCGATTTCTTTGAATTTATTTCTGAGGGACTCGCGAGGACCCATTTTATAAATAGCCCGGATTGCTCTCTTTTGCAATATGAAAATTGAGTCCACATCAGCTGCAGATCCCCACAGTAAAATGCCATAAGACATAATACTGTGGAAATAAGCATAGTAAACTAACCTAGCGGTGGCTACATCTGTCAATTGCCTTATTTTTCGTACTGCATATGCGGCTGAGCTTAATCTACCTGAAAGAGTTCTAATATGAGCGCCCCACTGCTTAAAGTAATGTGCCTGGCTGGGTTTGAACCCGCGACCTACAACTCGTAAGTCGGGGCCGTTACCACCACTGCTCACTGCTGCGCACACACACACAAAAATAATTTTTGATTACTTTGGGATAAAATTATCTATTTAAAAAATGTTCAAACGGATTCAGTATCCGATTCTGAACATACTACTTTCAGTATGAGCGTTTATCATATTACACGTAGTAGGTACCTATATATATTTCATGCAGAAATACCCTAAAATATTTCTAAAAATAAACTTCAGGGTTACGGCATAAGCCGCGCTGTGAGCACAGAGAGCAAATCTCAAGTGTGCTGGTTACGTAGCAAACGAGGCTCCTACGTAATTGGTTGGAAAATTCAGAAGGCTTACCGGGTGGCCGGCCTGTATCGACATGCTTGTGCTGGGGAAATATTTTGATACACTTTCTTCTGATACTATTAGCGCAAATTGTAAGGAAAAAAACTGACTTAAATACTGCTTTAAAAACGAAAATTACACTGTTAGGAAGACTATTAGTAAAGACAAGAAGAAATTTTAGTAAATATCTGGTAAATAATAATATTCACACAGCTATCACACAACGCCGTCTAGTCACAAGCTAAGCAGAGCTTGTGTTATGGGTACTAGACAACTGATAAACATACTTAAATATTTCTAAATACATATATATTATAGATAAATTACACCCAGATACAGAACAAATGATTATGCTCATCACACAAACATTTGTCCTGGGTGGGAATCGAACCTGGACCAACAGGCCACTCAATAATCTAGTTAGTAATAAAATTAGGTTCTTCTCTAAAAAAAAACGACTTGAAAGAAAAAGTCTGTCCAGGCGTCCACTGTCCTTCGGCACTGACCGGCCACTGTCTAGTTGCGTTCATAAGGAGCGAGTGACGACAGTGATGACCCAGTAGCTGCCATTGTGGAAGGGGTGAAGGTCAGTGGACAGTAGAAACAAAAAAATTTAAGTAGCTGACCGGATTCAACTAACCGGTCAGTCAGTACTGACCGGTTCAACTTGGTTTTCACAAACCCAGTAGCTTTCAGACAGTAACTGTCCTTCACTGACCGCCAGCTACTGGGTCTGTGAAAACCAAACTTAAGTCCCCGATGTTGTAATTAGATTTAAGACATTTTTTTGTTGTTTCTCTCGTAAATGAATATTGTAATAGTTATTGGAAAAATGATTTCTTAAAACCGAAAGGTGAGAAACTGCCGATCAAAACAATATTTCTATGGGACCAATTTGGAAGCATAACCTTTAAATAAAAAAAAAAACAATATCGGTCCACAGTTGACCGACACAGTTTCTCGGTCAACTGTGGACATAAAAAAATACATTCAGCCGAACATAGAACCTCCTCCTTTTTGAAGTCGGTTAAAATCGCGTGACTTGATACAATTTGAAATTATTCCGTCGAACGTTCTTTGTAATAACTTATATATTAGGCGAAGTAATATACTAAAATAAGATAAATACTCGGTAAAGTTTTATCAGCTCAATGCTGAGTAACTCATTATACGAGTATTATTAGATGCCCATTTTCTGTGTTAGAAAAAGCGTCGTAAAACTCTTTGCCAGCCTCGCATATTCTTAGCCATCTCAACAAAATGAAATAAAAGGGATAAACTATTATTTTCTTATCATAACATTGCGTAATCAGCCTTATAATTGTCCAACTGCAGAGACTCAGACCTGCTCTCTATAAGAGGGAATTGGCCGTCGTCCACGACGTGGGCCCAGTGCGAGTTGGTAGTTGTCACAAATCTTCAAATTTCTGGTTCTTGGACGTGTCGCTATCCTCATGATATTTTACTTTAGCGTTTCGAGAGCAGTGAAGATGCCTGGGTTTTAACCTACGACGTTGTAGGTAGGTACGAAACGTAATTCGAGGCCGTTACCCCTGAGCAATCACTGTTCTCTATATTACGATACAATAGTAGCAAAATTTGGGAGTACCAGAGCCTTGCCTCTGCTTCATCCTGAATTATGCCTTTTTAATTGTACTATTTAAGTTGTAACATAATACTAACTACTCGTATATAAATATTCAGAAAGGCAGCACGAAGTCAGAATAAGTATAAATTATCCCAGCTTTCAGACTATAATACGGTTCAAACTATCAGCTGAAAAACACCTACAACCATTTAATGTTAAAGCCTTTAATAACCCTGCAGGCCCTTAAAACTAATACCCTGCCATAATTAGTTAAAATTACTATGAGACGAGAATAAAACAATATACAACTAAAAGTGAAGTTATCTACGAGGCGGCGTCGTTTGTCAATGCTCTTGCGTCCTAAAGTTTGGCTATTAACCGAACCTATCGGCTTCAGCTTAACTCCTACTTACCGTGACGGGATCATAATTGATGCGCTTAACTTGCTTTTGGCATATTTTGGATTAAATAATTAATTACGTATTGATTTGGTTTCGTATTAGTTGTTTTGAGACCTGTTATTGATGTTATTTGTATGTCTGCTGTAAGTTCGGATCAGTTGAATAAATCGGCAGTCGAATTTAACAATTTTCTCAGAACTTGTTTTTTGTTTTCAAATAAAATGAGTATAAAATTGGATATAGTAATTTCCAAAGTTCAAGAAGAATTATAAAGAATTAATATTTGTTTATTACAGTATCGATGACTATTACAGTATTGTTTATGAAACAATCTAACTAAAAAAAAAACAATTATAGATGTCAAACAAACCAATTACAAGTCCTCGTTTGTCAGACCTGAAATTGAGATGTGGGCATAATAATAACCATTTTATTTTTAGGCATCGGAGGCCCATAAAAAATACATATTATAAAAACCAAATTTATTTAACTATAAATACACACGTAATGTAGTTGGCGTCGTGTGCATCGTTTATGCACACGACGCCAACTACCATTAACATATTAAAAGATTACGGTTACATAGACAAAGTAAAATGCTACGGTTAAACGAATAGTTAACTGAAAATATTTAGTTTACAATAAAATCATCTATTTCTAAAATCAACGCGAGCGTCAAACATGATCTCCACGGCAAAAATATCCGGTGACACTGTGACAGTTCTATTAAAGGGCTCACGTTCAGCAATTATCATTTTGAGGGCTTATATGATTTATGGGTAATTTAAGAGTATCCACCCCCGCCAAAGCAATTTTCAGCAGCACCATAACCCTAAAAAAAGGTGATAAGCAAGATGTAAAAACTCCGTTTAATCCAAGACCAATTCGCGGTACAAACACTTTTATCGGTTTAGGTCCACATTAAAAAAGAAGGATACCGATATAAAATTAAGTCAACAAGTTCCTCCGAAAAATTATTCATAGAAAAAGATCGCGAGGTGAAAACTGTAGGGTGGGTGTGGGTAAGGGATGAAGAAAGGGAAAAAGTTGGATAACAGCCTTCATGAATTGGAAATGTAATTTGGCGGGTAGGTGTGTGTGTGGCAATTGTTTTCGTTCTATTGCCGGATTACGACGTTTCTGATTGACGACGCGTGAGGCGTGCGTCGCTTCGGTGCGACGCGTCTAGTTTCGCCCGGAATGGGATGGCAGTATCAGTTGCTTGTTGCCGTTTCAGTTGATGGAATATTGAGTGATGGGGACTTTGTCTGTGACACTTCCGAGCTTGATCCTCTGGAACTTTAAGTTCGCATTGAACTACGTACGTACACTGATCTACAATGTAATGGAAGGATTTCAATTGATTCGTCTCTAGTTTTTCCTTGATACAAAATTGAAATATAAATTGTAATGTGGGTTGGTGTTAAATCCAACCCACATTACAATTTATATTTCATCGAATTAAATGAGAGCCGAAATAAAAGGCAACTTTACCTGTACTTTTAGCTTTTCGCCTCTTCTACTCAAAATCCTATGCAATCACAATAGCACAGTTGAACCAAACTCAATTCCTCTGAATAGCCCAGTTACACGTAAGCTCCACATAATAGAAAGTATCCCCACATTCCATCGGCCATCTCATCTGCAGCTCGGCAGACAATCTTGTGACAGACACGCAGACAACAGAGGGTCTGTCTAGCCTCGTAAAACACACGTTTTACCGACTTATTATACGACAACGTTTTGTAAAAACGACTTTCTCCAAGTAAAGGGAATCTAAATTGGCGTAAATTTTACGAGCACTATTTGAAGTGAGATGTAATTTTGTGAGGAGCTGATGGTAGTTTTTTCTCGTGGACGTGAGAACGCCATAAAATGCTTGAAGGGCGGTTTAGCTGCCGTTAGCTCGGGCCTGTGATAAACACGGCGGCCATTAAAGTTCACTGTTATCAGGTAATGTTGCTAAGTTTGTTGTTGTGCGCGAGATGAAATAGTGTCTTAGACGCGAGGCCCTTATCGGGGTGATCGACGAAAATAGAATACTGTGGTGTCAGGGAGCGGGTGGTAATTGTTTCGTTGTACACAGTAAATTCAATTATTATTTATTCAGCGTAGTAGGCTAGTGTCTTCAGGTGGACTAATTGAAACTTATTCGCAATCTTCATTTCTCAGATAGTAATAATAGTTAATATTAATGAAGAGACAGGAACCTTTTTTCTTTAACGTGGAAATTATCAAGTAACATAAATTATCCCGATCTGTGTGGAGCGAGACAGATCTGTTCAGCCCCCCTAGTCAAGTTACAACCATTTCGTTTCGATTGTTGGGGCAGAACAGATATTACTGCCTAAAACCCACCTGCGTTCCTTCTGTTTCCTTTTTCGAACATTCCCACAGCCCATACGTATATAGCCTGAGTTATGCTTCGTCAATGCAACATGGGAACATGTTTCGATACGTATGTAGCCTCAGATATGCCTAGCCAATAGCGTCATCTATCTTAGGTAGCGCACTAACAAAGACGGATGACCCTCGGCCGTGCAAGCTAAGGGGCATAAAAGGTTAGCCTAAGGACATAATAGAAAATGTAATTTACAGAAAAAGTGGATGTAAAAGCACCTTTATCGCTATTTTTATAGGCAGTGAATAGTTTATAAGTACATATTTTATATGGGACCTTTAGATATAGAATTGGAACCAAATGTGGGACAAGACGCAGAGTTTTTTTTCACAGCAGTTTTTTGTTATTAGGTACCTACGACTCAATATGGGTTTATTTTGAGTTCTGAACACAATTTAAACCTGCTATGATTAACTATGTATAATTAAAAAATATTAAAACAAAAATAAAACATTAAGTATTACAGGGTTTTTTTTTAAGATGGGAATTCATTCAATGACTTCTTATCGCTTTAAGGTGAAGTGAGAGGGCGTGTCAGGCTTTAACTGACTAAAACCACACTTGTGTCCTTCAGTTGCTATTTGCGTTCTACGTCCATAGTTTTCATTTTCACAAATTCGCCGTGGCCCTAGCGGGCTCTGCTGGGCCCCAACGGTTTTGTTGACATCTTTTTGAGGCGCGTTTGGAACGCGTCATCGACGATTCGGGCTCGGTCCTTACCGGATGGGTGGACGGCGAGCCGCCCATTACTCGTCGTCAGTAAGCCCGCACCTGCAGTGGTCGGGGATTGTCCTGCGATTCCACTCCTCAAGGATGCCTTAATTAATTAAATTAAATTAATTAAAATCTTATATTTCGGACAAAGTCCATAGTTTAATAGTGGTATAGTAGTTTAATAGTGGCGTGCGCAATGTAATTATAGGGCTGCGGAAACGTTAGAACAAAAGAACTCTTTTAGCCCACGGTATGGCCTTAGAACGCTAAGGGTAAATGAAGGAAGGTAGGTGGATTTTAGTCAGGAAAAGTCTGACACGCCATCTCTTCACCCTCGACCGGTTGAAGTCATTTGATGATTTCCCACCTGCAATGAAACTATCTATATAATTAGGTACAATTTGACTAGCCTGTTGGTCTAGTGGTTAGTGGCCCTGACTGCTATGCCGGAGGTCGTGGGTTCGATTCCCACCCCAGAACAAATGTTTGTGAGATGAGTACGATCATTTGTTCTGTCTCTGGGTTTAATTTATCTATAATATGTATGTATTTAGAAATATATAAGTATTTTTATCAGTTGTCTAGTACTCATAACATAAGCTCTGCTTAGTTTGAGACTAGACGGCGTTGTGTGATAGTTGTGGAATCATCATTATCTTCCTGCCCTTGTCCCTTGTTATTTGGGGTCGGCGCAACACGTTTTTTTCTTCCATTCTGCCCTGACACTCGTCATGCTATCACTAACTTCCTTTTCTTTCATATCACTCTTCAGACAATCCATCCATCTTTTCTTTGGTCTCCCTCTCCCTCTCCATCCATCCACATGTAAACTCATAACTCTTTTAGTAACATGCGTTTCATCCCTCCTCTTCTCTCTCTCTGTAATGTGTCATGCTAGAGCCTGCTAACAGGACTTCGTCAGAATTATTAGGTCTTTACCTATGAAATTGGAGATTTGTGTAGAAATTTTAAAATATAAAAATTTTGGTAATTTTTTAATTTCTGCTAATCAAAGTACTGGCCCAAATTATCTATACAATTTTGCCATTTTGATGGCAGTTTGTTTATCCCTTTACTGTAGAAGTCTGCCGGACGGGAGGCGATGAAGTCAGCGAAAGCGTTTTGTACTGCATCACGGGTGTTGAATTTTTTCCCACTTAAAAAATTGTCTAAATTTTGAAAAAAGTAGAAATCTGTTGGGGCAAGGTCCGGTGAGTACGGTGGGTGACGGAGAGCTTCCAGCTGTAACTCTTGTAGCTTTGCGATGGTCTGTCGTGAAGTGTGAGCTCGCGCGTTGTCGTGGAGAAGCAATGGGGAAGAGCGATTGACTAGTCTTGGTTGTTGAATTGCGAGCTTCTCCATCATTGTTTGCAATTCTTGGCAATAGACATCTGCCGTCACTGTTGTGCCATTCGGTAAGAAGCTGTGTTGTACAAGTCCGGCACTGGTTCACCAGACAGTCACCATCATCTTCCTATGAATAATCTTTTTTTTAGCGCACTGATTAGGTGCTGTACCCGGGTCCACCCACTGAGACGAACACTTACGGTTGTCGTACAGGATCCACTTTTCATCGCAGGTAACAATTCGATTAAGAATTCCCTCGTTTCTATGCCGATTCAGTAGTGCTATGCATGCTTCGACACGTAAATCTCGCTGTCGGTCGCTTAGTTCGTGTGGCACCCACTTATCTAGCTTTTTTATCTTTCCGATTTGACGCAAGTGCTTCAATGTTGTTTTGACACTAACTCCAAGGCCCGCAGCAAGCTCAGCCGTAGATTGAGATGGATCCGCTTCCACTATCGCCTTCAATTCGTCGTTGTCGACAATAGTTACCGGCCGACCGCGAGGCTCGTTCTTCAACTCAAAATTTTCAGATTTAAAACCATTGAACCAATAATGGCCTGTGTTTATGCAAGCAGTGTTATGCCCGTACACGTCGTTAATGTTTCGTGTTGTTTGCGCAGCGGTATTTCCACGTAGGAACTCATATTCGAAAATTGTACGAATTTTCAGTTTATCCATAGCGCCAAAAACTACCACAATGTCACAAAAACAAAAAACTATCTAAAAACAAATGACTGAAATTGAAATTAAATTAACACGTCTTCCGAATAAAATTTATTTGAATTTCGAATTGCGCGCCAATCCACAGATAATTAATTCTGAAAATGCTGGTTATAGAATCTCCAATTACGTAGGTAAAGACCTATTATTTAAAAATAAAAAAATACTAAAAAAACATTATCTCTCACTGTGTCCGTAGATTAACAGTATTGTGTATGAACAGTGAAAATAGTCTATGGATGTAGAATGTGGGATAGTTTGTTTGATTTCGTGGGTGTATTAGTATGTTTTATCATGTTGTTGGCTTAGCATACATTTATTGTCACGTCTTAAAAAAGTTGTTAAAATGTGAAACGAGAACAACTGCCGACAAACTGTTTTACAGTTTGGCAGAATTTTTGTAATGAATAATGTAAGCAAAATTTTAAAAATTAAAAAAAAAACCAGAAACCGTTTTATTGTTAGTTTTTTTATATTAAAAAAGTATCAAGAACAGTTTTCATGAAAATATATCAATAGATTTTTTGAATACGTTATCCTGGTCTATCTGCTCTACTATCTGTTTAAATATTTTACGTAATCAATTTTAGGTTTCACACGTACCAATAATTATTTATTTTGTAAAAAAAGGTTAAGTTTAAAAGAAAAAAGAATTTGGACACTTCTATACTTATTAGGGTTCCGTACCTCAAAAGGAAAATACGGAACCCTTGTAGGATCACTTTGTTGTCCGTCTGTCTGTCTGTCAAGAACCTTTATCTCGGGAACGCGTAAAGGTATCGAGTTGAAATCAAAAACCATATACTCAAGTCTGCGGTCTCTTGAAGCTGTGTAAAAATCAAACTTCTAAGTTAAAGCAAAAAAAAGATAGGGCCGTTTATGTCCCAAAAAAAAGTGGTGGATTACGGCCCATTCCCTCTCCTAGAGAGGAGGCCTGAGTCCCAGCAATGGGTACATTAAAAAAAGGCTGATTATACTTATTATGCTTTAAAACTTGCAATTGAGTTACAAAATAATGACCCAACTAAATGAAGCAACATAAATGATCGGTTCATTCTTGCTTTGGCTCCATTCCGTGGGGGGTACAACGGCTGGTTGCGGCCGATAAAATGCGCCTCCAAGGAGACCAGTACACTCACACGCGAATGTACACTGGCGGACATTGCTATTTGGACAAAGGATGACTTATTTTTTTTTTTATGAAATATGTTTTTCTAAAATACCATTAATAAATTCGCGCGTAATGTTTGGAAAGTGAACTCAATTTCCAGATTTCGGTTCATCCATCTTTATAGCGGTTTGGTTTTGTATACATAGAAATAAAAGTATGAAGTACAAAAAAAAAAATGAACTTTTTAATCGAAGATTTTACTCGTCAATTACATTTTGATGGATCAGGAATGTGAAGAAACGTAATAGCTGACTTTTCACAGGTTCCGAGTGTATTCGGACTATTCAGGATAGAACAGCGGAAGAACCTTTTAGACGCTTGACAATAGAGTTTCTTTAGTAAATTCTGGCTCAAGACCGGGAAAACATAGAAACAAAGGAAAAGTCGTACGAAGTTTTACTGTGCCAATACTTTTGTCCGCGATTGTAAATATCCGCTTGATCCTATAAACTTAATTCTGTTTTTAATTAAAGTTCAAGTTACCGTGAAAAACTTTTCCTGATGCAAATGAACGCATTACCTCACGAAGACTAGCTTTACCTTCCGGTACAAGTTTAGTTATTACTTAGAAATAATTAAACAACTTATTTCTTTGATCCTATCTTTTGTATTGTGTTTTGTGTTCTTATTAGCAATAGTATTTACTATTGTAACTACGGCCGTTTGTTGTAACGTCACTTGGGGGAAGTTTAAGTCCAGTAGTAGACATCTTTCGGCAGAATCGTTGATGATGATGATTTACACACTGATTAATTATAGTATCATTGATTTTTTAACTGTAAGTGAAGCTGCTAACTTATGTTAAGGTCTAAAGTCTCAAAAAAAAAGCGGAACCCTTATAGGATCACTTTGTTGTTCGCCTGTCTGTCTGTCTGTCAAGTTGAAATTAAAATCATATATTCAGGTCTGCGGTCCCTGTAAACTGTGAAAAAATCAAACTTCTGAGTAGACGAAAAAAAAAGATACGGCCGTTTACGTCGCAAAAAAAGTTTATATTTGGACACTCTCAAAATTCATCGGGTATTTCCCGTTGACCTAGAATCCTGAAATTTGGCATAAAACAAGGTCTTATAGCACAGGTATAGGAATACATCTTCAAGATTAGATTCGGGAATCGAACTATTTATATGGGTAAGATTGTACGGAACCGTTAGTGCACGAGTCCGATCCGCACTTACACAGTTTTATTTTTATTTTAGCAAGTTCTACGCATCAATCTTATTTTCCCAAAATTGGTGCCAGAAAATTGTTTCAAGAACGTCTCCTATCGCAAGTATCTATATGTGCATAAGATTATTATGATGGCGATCATTATAATTCAGTGTTAGTAATAAAGTGTCTTTAAGAGCTATATTTCACCAGAACACCATGGTGGCGCGACCAGTCGCCGCTACAAACAAAATGTATACAGCTCTATAGAGAGTTACTCACCTGGTGTCCGTTTGGTTGAACAACCAATTTGGCGGCGCGACCAGGTCCATTTTGATACTGGATCAGTGTGGTGTAGCGTCACTGGTGTCCGTATGGTGTCTAGTTTGGTAGCTTACGGACACCATGGCTGCGCGACCAGTTGCGCCACCATGGTGTCCCGGTGAAATATAGCCCTTATACCTAAAGATTAGTACAGTTAAAGATTAATTTAAAAGATCAGCTTGCAAAACAATTGCGCCTCAGTAATAAGGAACTCATTCTAGTAAACTTTAGGAAGTTTATTTGACCTATAATTACTCAGAACCTCATTATACATACTACTACCACATAAAGACCATTTTCCTACTTCCAAAACAAGCAAACAAGAAACTCGCATACATTTCCACCAGCAAACCAAACACATTATATCGTATATAAAGCAGGACATTCCCGGCAAGTTTAAAATCTAGTTGTCTGAAACCCATTCGGTGGTACCTGGCTAAAGCTAGGTCCAGGCTACTGCCTATGGTATGACTCTGTAATCAGCCATTCCGATGCAAATTCGCTCGCTGAACCAACTATGGCTTTATATAAAGGGCTGTATTCGCGTTTACTGTTGTGTGTTTGATTCGAATATGGACAAATAAAGGGTAATTTTACGAAATTAAGTTATATACCTATCTCGACAATAACCTTGGGTTCTTATTTTTGAAAGAATTCACTTTGAAGTCGCAATTTGTATAGCTTCATTTGTATATTTCTACGGGATCGTTCGAAAGAGTTATCGCGGCCTTGGAAAGTAAAAGGCAACTGAAAGAACACAGGTGGGTTTCATTCAGCAAAAGTCTGAATTCCCTATCGCTCCACCCAGTGTAGCTGGAGTTATTTGTTGATTTTCCACTTTAACAAAATAGGTGGCAATTTTGGGACACAATGATGCCGAACTTTTTTTTGTACGCACCCGAAACTGACATTGAAGGTGTGTTTTATTATTATTTAAATAATTGTGTAAGACTTTCATCGTATTAGACAACTTATACATTGAAAACCTGTACAATAAGATTGGTTTTATTTCCATGTAGTAGCAAAACAGCCGCACTCTGAGTCGCCACTCACAAACTGATCACATACGAGTAGGTACCTATTAGTGCAGGGAACATATGACATTTAGAGTTTATATTCTTATAATAAACATACCTTTATTAAAAACCTGGTAAAGAATAAGTACGGTAGTCACAACTGTTCTGGTCCACTACTTCAGTCCCATTTCCTATCAAACCAAACCAGCATCGAACTCCCCGTCCACACCGCGACTGTATCTTCGTCCCAATGTTTGGAGCCGCGTCCGCTATAGGAGTAAGTGAATTTTCCCCTTTATGCAGCCACTTGACTCTGGCTACAGAAGGTTTTATCCTTTGATTACACTTGGAGAAAGTTGCAAGGAACTCAATGAGGCCCCAGGCGCGACGATAGATGAGAATCGTTTCGAAACTTTTGTGTATATGTTGCAGCCAAACTGATCAATCTAGTTATTATTTATAATATTTAGTCATTAAATGTGATATCTTCCCAATTTATATAAAAATCAAAGTGATTATTGGGACAGAATTATTGAAATATTCCAGCTATGTTCTCGGATCGTGATCGGGATTCACTCGGTCCAGATCTGTCGAAACGTCTTGTTGACACTTTGCGTGACTCAAAGGTTGGCTTTTACCTTGGACAGAGGTTTAGCATTACTATACAATGTGGCCAAGCTGCCAGTCTTTTGAGCACATTACCAGTCGACAGCGATGTGGAGGAGTTTTTTGACGCCATATTTTAGTTGGTTTGTTGTTAGTTTTAACAATTTTGTAAGTAAAATACAAGCTTAATAAAGTTATAAAAACGTAATCTTGAATGTTTGTTATCACTTTTTACTTCTAAGTGAAACATAGTCATCATCATTACTTAAATTTATGAAAAATATTAGAAAGAATAAGATTACACACACATGTATTTGATACTTGTGTAATGATGCGAGTAACGAAATGAGGAAGAAAATTATAATAATGAATGAATTATAATAATGAGAAAGCGAGCGGAACGTATTCATTACTTTAACAAACTTTAACTAGGTATTATGAATATATATTATATAAATAAGGTAATGACTTTTTTGCTTGCCTGTTCTGTTCTACTTCAGCTCCTTACATCTTTTGCAGGACTTCACTTCCTCCTTTCAGATTTGCCAAAATCTGTCTAGTGCGTCCCACCACCCTCAGTTTTTCGTCATCTCGTCACAGTTGGTCGGGCAACATGTCCTACCCAGTCATTAATTAATCAAATTATCCACACAACTTAGTTAATTTACATAATATCTAGGCATTATGCATAATCGCTCGTTAATCACATTGTCTGTAACATATAAATGTCAACGTTACTTGATCGCGTCTAGATTGTTCGAGAACAGCCGAACACGGGAAATTATAGACGATATTGGTTTCTTAAGAAGATAGCAGTTTAGTTTTTTAATTACGTCCTCGTGTGTTTAATCCTATATGCTTGGCATCATTTAGGCTTTTGATTGGAACATAGAGAATAGTAACTTTATTCAAAATCTCGAATTTTGTAGAGGATTTTCCTGACATATATTTCATATTTTATTATAGGACCTTATCTCTTACACGTGCTAATTTGAAGAAGAAAATATGAGAGATTTTTTTATGATAATGTTTTGCGGTGTACGGAACAAGGTCTAAAGTCCAGCAAACTTCCATAGAAAAGGGAGCATTCTCTGACCAGACGGGTTGTCGTAACTTTTGATCGCCTAGCGATTTTTAGGCCTAGCATTTTCTAGACTTCATTGTAGACCTTATTTTCGATATACAAAGACGATGAAGAACTTCTTTTTGTTTCGATTAGATTCTCTTTCGTCGATCGTCTCTAGTCGGCCACGCCTCCTATTCCTTTGTTCTGACCACGTGACTGAGCGTTGAAATGACGTCAGAACAAAGTACTCGGACGGGCTTGGCCGACTCGAGGCGATCGACGAAAGAGAATCGAAACGAAACGGTTGTAACTTGGCTAGGGGGGCTGATGGAAAGTGACGATGCGGCCGACGATGGAACGCGCTTACCTGGAAGTATCCTTTTCACTCTTGACTTAAAAGGTTGTAGCCATCAGGAAACACAGACTCCGGCAGATGGTTGGTTGACTGGTAGAAAATGCCTAAGGCATTAGGTCCGCCTCTGTACCTTTGTGTTCATAAAGCATTTAATAAATAAATAGTTGCCTTAAAAGTAGACTACCTACTTTTAATTAAATTGCAAATATATAAATAAGCTGCTGGTCACTATCTCCCGGTCCGCCCAAGAGCAAGATTTGTCATAAGATGATTTTCCCACCCAATAAAAAATAAATAAAAAAGCTGCTGGTTAAAAAATATGATCGTTTTGTAATGAATAGACAAGAAATATCATACAACAAGACTAAAGCTGTATAACACAAGGAAATTTGTACAAGCAGAATATTTACCCATCAGGCATTCGAGTCACGTTCTCTGTCGTACGCCACGAAACCAAAAATTGCAGCAAAGCCGAAACAGTCTTGCCAAGTGACTTCATTAGGAAAAACTTGTGTTGTCAACTTTCTGTGGGTTGTTCTCCGGAGCCAAGGTAAACAAGACTGGTGTCGGTTTGTAATTTTGGCTAAAATATAAATACAAACTAGATGGTACTTGGCGTTGCTAATTTCTAGCCTCAATTTGTTGTCCTCAAATGTTAGTCCTCATCATCATTTCAGCCGAAAGACGTTCACTATTATGCTTTGGTCTTCCCCAGGTGTTGCCGGTCCTGTGCATCCGTCGAATTCCTGCGACCTTCACCAGATCTTCGGTGCACCTTGTGACAGGACTACCAACGCTATATCTTCCGGTAGGCGGTTGCCACTCCACTTGACCAGGGTTCTGCTAAATGGACAACATGAGCCCTGCAAAGCTCTATGGTACAGGTATTGTGGATAAAGAGGTTTTACAAATGCATTCTGGTACATAGAAATACCTACTCCCATCAGAAATACTCAAAAGAAATTAACGTGGGATTACGAATACTGATTGGGCTGCAAGTGTGTTCTTATGGCCCAGGATCGAAAAGGAGAACTAAATGAACAAAGGTGAATTTTAGTCCGTAAAAGTCTCACACGCCCTCCTGCTCCACCCAGAGTGGAAGAAGACATTTAACGATTTCCCAACCTTAAAAAAAAGCTGATTGTTGAGTGGAGTTTCTACATAAGAATAAAACTCCATACCATACCTATATAACAGTGCACATGTTTTATGGCCAACAAATGTCTAACAAATCTAGACGGCTTTCAACTGTTGGCTATGAAAATTATAGCCAAAACGAAGTACTAAGTAACAAACTTTCAGCAGAACTTCTTGCACTTAGGAGTTTAGGTGCAAATTTAGACCTTTAATTACAATTTATGAGTCCGAAATACATCTCTATAAACAACTTCAACTTTGGATTGTAACTTGAAGAGTTAACTATCAAAATCGTTACAACTTAAGCCATTCATTACTAACTTAATCTTGAATACAGCAAGCAAGTCAAATATTGACAGGAGGGTGTCTCGTGGAGTGCGGACGGCGGGCTGCGGGAGTGATAAGCCGTGAAGGGCCCGGTCTTATTGGATGAGCACACAGGCAATCACGGCCGGACACTGCCTCCCAACTGGCCGTTTCGCTTCTGTGACGTATAAATGGCTAGATTAAGTTGTAGAGGCGACAATTTTATTGCGATACTATTTGGAACGTGAAAAATTTTTGAAAAAAATATCTCCTTGTTTATGAGAAGAATTTATTAAAAAAAGTCTTTAAAATTTACTGTTACATTAAGGAAAGGAATATTCATTTTTTTGACACAAGTTTAAATAAAGAAGGTTGACAAAAAAGTCACAAAGTACTGATCCGAGAAAAGCTCACACGTCGTAGAATGGAATTCACCAAGGTTTGTAGCAGGGCTTACTGCCTAGAGTGCAGCAGTGAATAGCAGAGATACCTTCGAGTCAAGATAAAATTGAAAACATAGTGGATATAAAACATATAAAGTAATATCCTCGTGACCGAATTTCGGCCACGGAGACCAACTTCTATAAAGATTAACCAAGTACGCAAGAGATAATGTACAAGTTTGTGCTTCAACACACGTGAACTCTGTGTTCCTTTATTCTCACATTCGGATGGGATGGCAACCCAACAAAACTGGGAAAAGATTAGGCGCTGAACCAGCAGCTTTACGTCACACCACCGGTTTCCAAGCTCCGGGCGATAGCAAAAAAAAAACAAAAATTTAAGTACGGGATTGACAAGCGCTACTGAAACCTCACATGGTCAACCCTAAACATTAATATCGACGGTGAGACGACAGTGCCAATACCTTCTAACTAACAAAATTACTTTTTAGCGCTTTTAATACAAATGTGTGTTTCCGCGTATTTTTATGAAATCTCTGAAGCGAATATTTGGTTGCGACTGCACCAAATTAAATTGTGGAAACACTTCCTAACTTTTAGTATTACCTCCTAACGTTTTTAAGACTAATTTTTTTTTGAATATTTTGATTTCGACAGTTAGGAGTTCTTGTCACTTCGCCGTCGAGTTACCTACCTTCGAAAATGGCGGTTACCGATAAAATGTCATGGCAATCCTTTTGTCGGCGCTGCGAAACTATTCCAATCTTTGCCACCAAACCTTCAGTCCATTTATTTGCATTGGTAATTCATAATATAATGTTATTATTGCCAACTCGACAATGTCCAGCTCCCTTTGATTGTCGGCCCTCGTTAATCGTGTTTGTGTCTGTCCAAACTATGTTTTATTGATTTTTGTTATTAAATAACACGCCTTACTTGTCAAGGGACGTGTTGACCTTTCGATTTTGTTATTTCCATGACCCTAGAGTTGTTCCTCGTTTGTTTAGTAAAGCCGTAAAGGTTAATTGTACGGAATGAAAAGGTTGGCGGGCGGTCGCAAATTTACTTGTTCTAACATAATTGTTTTATTCAAAACGACAGGTATCTCACGGGTACTTAGAAGTATACTTGGACATTTCCTTTCAAGCTTTAAGGGGAAAATCTATTGAAAGCGGAAAATATTCTTAGATTTATGACATCCCTTTACTATTTGTGAGAATCAATATCTTTATTTATCTTATCGCCCCCTCCGTGACACCAGTAGCTGGCGTCCGTTTGTCTCAAAGACAAAGCTGCTTTTCTTGTCTAAACCTCCAACGATAAATCCATTGGTGTCCAGTGCAGCTTATGCGGAACCCCGCTGCTTTCTTTACCATCACAACAGCGTTATATACAACTGAAAACCAGCCCTATTACATCTTCCTAAAGCCTATATGCTCTGTAAAGTTATCTGTGTATGTCACGCCGAAAGCGAAGTTGGATCAATGAAAAATGACCTTTATGTCACACATTTAAAGGTTGAATTGGCGGTATAAACAATTTGCTATTGTGTCATGTTTCCGATCATAGTGAGGGCTTGTTTGTCTTTGCTCCGTGTCGACTTTAACGCAAATAGTAAAATATTTTTATTTTAAAGAATATTATTGGATTGATGGATAAACAGTGGAATAAAAAACAAGGCATGTGCCAGTAGGACTCGCGCACTGAGGGTTCCGTACAAACTTACCTATGAAAACAGTTCGATTCCCGAATTGAGTTACGAAGATTTTTCCGAATCACAAAAAAGTTTTTTTTCTGACGTAACTACAAATTTACAGTTTTCTGATTTTTTCCTATATTTGTACTATGAGGCCATACTTCATGCCAAATTTCAGGATTCTAGTTCAATGGGAAGTACCCTATGAATTTTGATTCCCTTGAGACTGTCGAAATACACGTTTTTGGCGACATAAACAGCCGTATCTTTTTTTTTCGTTAACTCAGAAATTTGTTTTTTTTTCACAGCTTCAAGGGTCCGCAGACCTGAGTATATAGTTTTAATTTCAACTCGATACCTCCACGCGTTCCCGAGATAAAGGGTCTTGACAGATAGACCGACAGACAACAAAGTGATCCTTAAGGGTTCCGTTTTTCCTTTTGAGGTACGGAACCCTAAAAATGGACCGGTAGGTTACAGATTAAAAACTAGTGTTCAACCGAAAGCGAAACCGAATCTTTGGTTTGTCGCAGTTTTAGCTAAAACCAAAACTTTTGTAGACATGTTAAATCTATATATATAAAAGAAAGTCGTGTTAGTTACACCACTTATAACTCAAGAACGGCTGAACCGATTTGGCTGAAAATTGGTGGGGAGGTAGCTTAGAACCAGGAGACGGACATAGGGTACTTTTTTTTACTTTTTTTTTTTTTTAGGGTAGAGTAGGGTAGAGTAGGGTAGAGTAGGGTAGAGTAGGGTAGAGTAGGGTAGAGTAGGGTAGAGTAGGGTAGAGTAGGGTAGAGTAGGGTAGAGTAGGGTAGAGTAGGGTAGAGTAGGGTAGAGTAGGGTAGAGTAGGGTAGAGTAGGGTAATTTTTTTTTTTTACTAAATCCCGCTTTTGGGCAGAACAACGTCTGCCGGGACCGCTAGTATGTATAATAAAATTTGATTATTTTTTAAACAATTTGAAGTATGTGCAAAACTTTGATTTTCATATTACTCCTAAAAAAACATACAAAAATTATAAAACATGTTAACTACTTAAAACAAAAATTTGTCAATAATCAACACTTACATTATAAAGGAAGGACCTCCGACCGACCTGAGAGACCGGCCGACGAAGTCAGCTGATGATGGCGGATGACACACAATCCATGAACTCACCCGAACGACATGTGATACGAACCCAGAGTTTTGGTGCGGCAGAAGATTCGGCAGAATTCCTGCCGAATCTAAATGCTTTGCCGAAACTTACTGTAACCGTAACGGAATTTTCGATCTATCGCTATTGAGAACTAACTACGACTAAGACGAGCCCTGAAAGTAAATGTGCTTTGCGAGAAAATCGATTGTTATTTATCCAGTTGGTTCAGTTGAAAACCAGTTCAGGTAACCGCAACTTTTATTTTGCTTAATTTAAGTTCCTACATACTTGTTTGTTAATTGTGTGCCAAATAAAACATGTTTTCATTCTTTAGTTTCCTTTGTATGTTAACTGAGAAGGGTATTCTTTTTTGGTTTGATAGGTAACTAAAGCTATCGCCTGCGTATCAAACCATAAAAGAATACCACAGTACCCAAGAGCATAGCTTAACTCACGTATACAATAATCATAATACACGATCTATGGCTGCTGGTAGATTCACCAAACTAATTGGTAACTCTGGGTACATACCCAGAGTTACCAATTAGTTTGCAAGAGCATAGCTTAACTCACGTATACAATAATCATAATACACGATCTATGGCTGCTGGTAGATTCACCAAACTAATTGGTAACTCTGGGTACATACCCAGAGTTACCAATTAGTTTGCAAGAGCATAGCTTAACTCACGTATACAATAATCATAATACACGATCTATGGCTGCTGGTAGATTCACCAAACTAATTGGTAACTCTGGGTACATACCCAGAGTTACCAATTAGTTTGCAAGAGCATAGCTTAACTCACGTATACAATAATCATAATACACGATCTATGGCTGCTGGTAGATTCACCAAACTAATTGGTAAATCTGGGTACATACCCAGAGTTACCAATTAGTTTGCAAGAGCATAGCTTAACTTACGTATACAATAATCATAATACACGATCTATGGCTGCTGGTAGATTCACCAAACTAATTGTTAACTCTGGGTACATACCCAGAGTTACCAATTAGTTTGGTGACAGAACATTCAAAAAGAGAATACCATACCTATTGAACAGTCTGCCGGCAGACATAAGGAGTGAAACAAACACAAATAGATTTAGACGTAAATTTAAAAATTATATTATTCAGAAATGTTTTAAGTTTTAGTTATATAAGTGTAACTTTAAATAATATTTAGTTTTAAGTACTTACATTTTAGTATGTCTAGAAACTCACTGACCCTACAGTCAAACTATTGCAACGGTTTTGTGGGGCTTAGCTTATAAGTTACTTACCTTTTTGGGATGAAGATAAATAAATAATAAAAAAATAACCCTTTTTAGCTATTACCTTTTTTAAATTGATTAAAAAAATAGGACAACCACTGAAAAGTGAACACAACAAATCCAATGTAAAAACTTTTATAACAAACTAAATATTTAGCATTCACACTCCCCAACAGTAGGCAACACACTCGTAATTAGCCGTAGGGCACTATCCATTGCGGGCGACATCAAATAGTTAGGAGGCATGACGGCGACGCGTTTGTGACGCTACATTGAGCACGATTTGCGAGCGGCCACTCGGGCGCGCTCGGCAATGCTCGGCATACCGATTTAGGAGCCAAGGAAAATTTTAGAGGATATTTTGAACTAGGTTTGTCGTTCCTGTGTTATGATTTTCTTGGTGGGATGAATACACTGATTTGAGGCTGAAGTCATTGGAGCGTGATGAGAAAAGTGGATGAATGCAGTTTCTAGTACGGTGCAGCGGTGTAACTGCCACCGTACTAGAGACTGTATTTATCATACTTTATTGTAACTGTAGCTAGTCGAAAGTTTGTATGGATGTGTGTGTATGTTTGTCATTAGTTTTTTTTGGGTAGACAATCATCAAATAACTTGAGTATAGTGGGAGTGTCAGCCTTTTACTGACTTAAAACTCATTTGTGTTCCTTCAGTTGCCGTTTGCGTTCCAGGGCCGTGGTGACTCTTTCGAACAAATTTCGATGAAATTGCCTGGAAAGAAGACCATGACTTAACCATGAATAGAGTTTTCAGGCGTTATCTCTCTTTTTTTGCGTTGCCTCTACATCAAACGTCACGTTGGATTGCGTTAGATGAACCAACAAGCTTTGCATGCTCGATGTTGATGATAGGCGAGTGGAAAAGGACCCTCTTAAGGTCCAATACAACATTTTTGTATTATGATACTACTAATCTCAAAGTTAATTTTGCAAAGGCAACAAAAAAAAGCAAAGTAGCAAAGTGGCAAAGTAGGTGGAAAAATGCTGGGGAGTGCTTTCACTGCCCAGCATTTTTCCACCTACTTTAAAGCCGGCTTTCAGTCTAACCGTATGCATTTGCGTATACCAGTATATAATATAGAGTGCCACTGACCTAATCAACCAAGGTACTGGCTATGATGATACCTCTTGATGAAACCTTGTTGGTTGTCAAACTTTCAAAGCCTGGCTTTACCATATGTAATTAATTTTAAGCGCACAAGCAGTCTGCCTAGCTTTTTCCCACCTAAGTTAGGATCCTCTCCCAGTCAAACCAGATGCAGCTGAATAACAGTATTTTACATGGAGGGACTGAATATCTGCCTTCCATAATCCATTAACTGGGTACCTTGGTAAGACTCTCTAACTTTTTTTGGCTTCTAACTATCCGTAATGACTGTCAAAGATCTTCAAATGACAGCCGGACCCAACGGCTTAATTTACTTCCCAAGGCATGGAAGAATCTCCGTATGATAAGATGGTCAGCCGTCTCTATAATAGCCTATTTATGTATTTAGAAATATATGTTTATCAGTTGTCTAGTACTCATAACACAAGCCCTGCTTAGCTTGGGACTAGACGGCGTTGTGTGATAGTTGTAGAATATTATTATTATCTATAGACCGACTAGTAGGCTAAGACAAATGATTTTTCTGTTAGCGTTCCCACGACATCACCGGTCACGTCACTTGGGACGTGACTTCTCCGCAGGTAATATCATTACCATACTAAGCCTGCTGGCAAGTAATGCTTAACCTTGGGGATTAAGCCATGTGGCTGTAATTACTACTTTATCCATGAGCTGTGCAGCCATTCAGCACACAACACTTCGTATTTCATCCACACTTGAAACGCTACACCGAAAACTTGAACAATACGCTTGTTATATATAATTTGAGACAAAACAAAGCGAAAGTTATCCTGTATCTGTTTAGCATCTCTGCGGAAGTTGCCGCCATCGCGCCATCGGAGGGGTATGAAGTATGATACACTGGCGATAAATTAAGAGGAACAACAAAGTTGGCGCGGATAATTACTACACTTGTGTGTCCATTCACTTGTACTTTCATTATTCTTGGGGCGCGTTTTCGTTGTACTATCGTGGTCGTTTTTAGACAGAAGGTTATTCATCAGAATGGTTGGCAGAAGATTTTTGCCAAATGCAATACAAATTTTTGAAAAGTGCCTCAATTTGATCTTAAGGGGTAAAGTACTAAAATTAACACGAAATGCATATAAATGCCTGCCATGTTGCTCTGTTGTCATGACGTCAGTAGGTTATGGAAACAAAATATGCGCTGTCATTAAAAATTAAAATGACATAAAATCAGTTGACAGTAGACACTTTTTAACTTTACATGACTCTATGACGTAATTTAAGAATAAATTTTAAAATAAATTCTGTTACTTATAAACTAAAATAAACATTTACCGACTGCTTATTGCCTAAGCTATCTCAATTGTATGCTTTTAGATTTTTGTCATACACGAGAAAATATTTTAGGCCTAAATGTGCGAATTATAAGTAGAGCCTCTTTCACCAGTACATCTTTAAAGGGACTAGAGCTGGCACATGATAAGTAAAAGAAACAAATATTAATTAGAGTTTTATAAAAAGAAGATTGTCAGATGAGATGAGATGTTGTCGAGCCGATAAACGTGAGTTTTATAAACTAACAATTTTTAAAATAAGGTGTTAATTAAGAAACAAACTTCCGAAATAAAAGTTATTTTGATCGTTTTAGTGTTTTTTTTAGTGAAGTTAGTTATTTTTTTAACCCATGCTTGACGGGATTGAATTTCTGATATTTAAAATAATTCTATATCCATATCCATTATTCCAATCAACGTTAAAAAGGACCATTTGTGTGTTTTGCCTTTGATTCGAATATTATTCGTTAATTGAAGCAATGGGAGAGTGGAGTGTAAGCGTTTTGTTTTGGCGTATAGTGGTCGGTGCCTGCCACAAGAAGCGAGCTACGATGGCGGCGTGTAGCGACTACGGTGCGGCACATTCATATAAAATGTAAGTGATGTGAAAACTGAAGGAAATAGATCGGTGGTGGCGTTTTGTGGTTACAGTCGGTGGCCCGTGTGCGGCCAGGCTTAAATAGTTTCGCCAAATCTATCCATTCGTCTATCCGTGGTTTAACTCGGAAACTCTTGAGATATGAGTGAATAATTAAGTACCTAGTCCGAGGAACCTGAAAAGTTAAAATATGTATCCTAGGTGTTCGAATTTCTGACCGCGTAAGGAACACAATGCTGCGCGCCAAAACTAAGATAAAAGATATTACCTGAAAACCTGCTACACTAAAGTGGGATTGGGCAGGACATGTCTGCCACATGTCGAATGAGTTGTGGACTAATAGAGCCACTTATTGAGTCCCATTAAACGCAAGGTGGCCTGACTGGCCCGCAATGGCCGAAGACAAACGTGTGTGGAAAAGGGAGAGGAAGGCCTTTGCCCAGCAGTGGGACATAAATGGGCTAGCTAACTATCTATGAGACGTTGGACTTCAAGTGGAATTGACTTTCCAAATCCACACTTGTAAAACATTTTGTTGGTTAGCTACAAAGTGGTCCAAGTCCTTCTAAAAGCTAACAAACTGTCTCTTAATTTCGCTTACCGTATCGTGTGTACAATGGATCTGCACATCAGCGGCGACGTACCAGTAGCACGTGTTCGTAATGACTCCGCGAACTGTTTGATTTAAAGTCGCAACAATTGTGTTTACGAGCTTACGTAGGACACCCCGACACCCCTGCCCGCTCCTGTGCCCCTGGTACCATCTGAATTAACACTACCGATGATAAAGCTACACAAGTTTTGTTAAATGGCCGGTGTTGGGAACCGGCGCCGTTTTCGGATGTTATTTGTGTGTGATAATCGGTGATTCGTTGAACGTTTGTTCAGGAATCTGCTTTAAATGGCGTATGTGTGATGTGTCTACTTCGATTGGCCATATGATGCCTCATAAAGTAAGCTGGAAATTCTTAGGCGTAGTAAAAAAATTAGAGTATTAGAATATTCTTAAGTTATGAGTACATATGGATGGAATGGAGAGAGAGGGGCGGCCAAAGAAAAGATGAATGGATTGTGTGAAGAGTGATATGAAAGAAAAGGGAGAGTGATAGCATGACGGATGACAGGACAATATGGAAGAAAAAAAAACTTGTTGCGCCAACCCCAAATAACCCCAGGTCAAGGGCATGAGGATGATGATGATGATGATTCATAAGATCGTCTAGGTATTTGTTTGTTTCTGTGTTGAATTAAAATATTTTTTTTTTGTTGTTGTAGGTTCGTGCTTGACCACTGCCTCACGCAATGGAAAGCAACGACGTGGTCGACGCTGGAGCACACTTGCCTAGAAGTAACCTATTCACTCTTGGCTTAAAGATCCCCGGGTTGTAGATATCAGGAAATACAGACTCCGGCAGAGAATTCCACTCCTTAGCTGTACGCACAATGAGGTACTCCATAATATGCAATATATTTTAACAAAAGCCTTCATTAAAAATCAATATAATTATAAATATGTATAATAATAATGATATTCAGCCTTACAATGTTGCTGGGACTTAAGCATCCTCTCTTTGATGGTTCTAGACCTGGTTTCCTCACGATGTTTTCCTTCATTATTTTAAGAGCAGTGGTGATGAAATAAATAACGCGAAGAAAATCCCTACCTAGGTTTTTCGACCTACATCTCGTAATACGGTGCCGGGTCATTACTACTGGAAAAATATCACATACCTATAAGTAGTACCTGCACTTGTAGGCCCTGTACTTAGGTAAAGAAGGAACAAAGGAGTAGGTTTTAGTATGATACGCCCTCTCGCTCCACGAAGTTATTGGATGATTTCCCACGTAAAAATAAAAAGAAAACCTATAGGTACCTTATCATGGCTATAATATAAAGTGAGATAAAAGCCTGAATATTTTGAGACACTTTTAAACAAAAAGTTATTTCTACAGGGCAAAACCTTGACATCTCATCTGAAACAATACATAAAAACTTACACAATACCCATTTTTACAATGAAGATGGTAATAAACAGGTATTTGTCAAACAACTGGCGCGAACGAAGGTAATGCCTCGTGAAATACCGAAATGAAATATGTATTAAATCCAGGGCCACTGAGATTAAGCTACTGACGGGAGATCAGATATTAATGAGGGCAGACCTCCATCGAGGGCGACGCGACGTGGGAAACTAGAGATTTTGAGCAGAAAGGTTTGGGTCATTAGTTCGTGTATTATTTTTGCTCTATTAAGTGGGACTTGCATATTTATTTATGTGTTGAAATCTGGGTGGTCGCGGCGGTTACCTCATCTTAACCTTTTGCGAAAAAATTGGAGTAATGATGTGATGTGTCCTTAATGTTATTTTTAATGTTCCGTACCTTAAAAGGAAAAAACTGAACCCTTATAGGATCATTTTGTTGCCCGTCCGTCTGTCTGTCTGTCAAGACCCTTTATCTCGGGAACGCGTGGAGGTATCGAGTTGAAATTAAAATCATATACTAAGGTCCGCGTTCCCTTATAGCTGTAAAAAAATCAAATTTCACGGCCGTTTAAGTCGCAAAAAAAGACATATTGAGATTATGCTTGAGAGTGTCGAAATAAGTTAATTTTTTACAAGTCTTGTCCGCTTCGCTCCCGTTGGCCGTTCGCCTCGCTCTCTGTGGGCACTTGCTAGGTGAGCGGGGGAATCAAAGAATTTAATCTACAATGAAAGAAGTTGGAGGTTCTTTGTGCGTGTCACCCGCCCGACCCTCGGAGCTGGCGTGATCGTACACGTGGAGCGAGGAAGTGTGCTCCGCGGTTTTTGAGGAGATATGAAGACTAAGTGATGATAAATCTGTGTTTTATTTTGCTATGTTTATTTTTCTAATTTTAGGGTTAACATTTTTAGCTTTTTCAGGTACTGTAAAGCTATTTGTGGAAGTGGGTGCCTGTCAGTGGCGTTAGTTTAAAGCCGTATTTCAGCTTCAGTATGGGAGGTTAAGTTCTGCACAAAATTAGTTTCGGCGCGATAGATAAATGAACTGAAAATAACGGTTTTTTTATAAACCTTTCTCTAAAGACAATTCAGTATTTCATATAAGAGTAATACGTTTTGATAAAAGACATAGCTTATTTTGCTGGTGAATGTAACAGTTTCCGTAGTGTAGCGGTTATCACGTGTGCTTCACACGCACAAGGTCCCCGGTTCGATCCCGGGCGGAAACATCTCTTTTTTACAAGCTTTCTTGAAAAAAAATCCGAATGTACCTCATCCAAGCTCTCGTAAATCTTCGCCACCGTTCCTTACAATTCAATATCATCCCTTTGTTGCTGGTTTTCTCTTTAATAAATGCGGCGAATCCCCAATTTTAGCTCGAATAATATTGTCACCTCACCACGCCCGAGCCACAGTATTAGTAGCGAGGGTAGTTGACTTTCATAGGCTCTTTGTAGATTTTTGAATCGGGAAAAATGCCATTTGAATAGACGTGTTCTGAAAAAGATTGGCTTCTGTGAGTTATCGCGGCTTTTAACTTCGAAATCAACTGTTGGACTTCGAGATCGAAATTTTTATGAGTTGTAACTTTGAGTGGATCGTATCTTTTTTTTTTCGGTGGGAAAATCATCCAACGACATCTTGGGCGGAGCGGGAGAGTGTGTCAGACTTTTACTGACTAAAAACCCGCTCCTGTTCCTTAGTTGCCTTTCATACCAGGGCCGAATTTTCCTTTCAGAAGCAGACCCTTGGCCCCAGTAGGCTTCGACCCTGCTGGTCTCTACGGTTTGCTGACATCTCATTGAGGCGCGCGTGGAATAGAACGCGCCGTCGACAAGTGGATCGCATTTGGTATTTAGTTAATAGGTATACTTATGAAAGTCAGTTGTGATAAATTCTTATTCTTCTTAGCGTTTCGATGGCAAATGCAAAAGTTACACAAAATAGATTTTTCCAACTCCATTCGCTGACAGTATCCTAAGGTCCTCAAGTGACCGTGATACTTAAAGTTCACTTGTAGTGAATTCATACATCCTTTTTTTTATTTCACAACTATCACACAACACCATCTAACTAAGCAGAGCTTGTGCTACGAGTACTAGACAACTGACAAACATACTTATATATTTTTAAATACATATGTATATATTATTGATAAATTACACCCAAACACAGAACAAATGATCATGCTCATCACTCAAATATTTGTTCTGAGTGGGAATCGAACCCGCGACCTCCGGCATAGCAATCAGGGCCAGTATCCACTAGACCAACAGGCCAGTCAGCAATCTATACTTCTATACTAATATTATAAAGAGCTTCCAGTACATGGCATACGGGATGCCAAATTTCATCTAAATCCTTTCAGCAGTATTAGCGTGAAGGACAAACATACAAATAAACACACACACACTCACAAACGTTTGTCTTTATAATATTAGTATGATAGTGTACTGTCAGTTTAAGAGAGTTAAAGACAAAAAAACTGGCCAAGTGCAAGTCGGACTCGTGCACTGAAGGTTCCTTACAAACTTACCTATGAAAACAGTTTAATTCCCGAATTGAGTTACGTAAAATTTCCCATATCACATTTTTTTTTTGTGACTTATTTAAAAATGAGGCGTTTTCAGATTTTTTCCTATACCTTCTTGTGCTATGAGATCTTGCTTCATGCCAAATTTCAATATTCTAGGTCAACGGGAAGTACCCTATGAATTTTGAATCCCTTGAGAACACTCTCAAGGGATTCAAAATTAATGATTCGAAGTACACGTTTTTTGCAACTTAAACGGCCGTATTTTTTTGTTGACTCAGAAATTTTATTTTTAGACAGCTTCAAGGGACCTTAATTTCAACTCGATACCTACACGTGCTCCCGAGATAAAGGGTCTTGACAGACAGACAGACGTTAAAAAAAACTTGTTTGATTTTATGTGCCAACTACACACAAACACAACAACAAAGAACAACAAACAATACAACAAAGAATATAATAAAGAATAATAAATAAACATGATTTATTATATATACATTAGATTGTAAAATCGCACGAATCTACCATAAACCTTTAATTTCGCCCAAAATCTGTTACGAATCTAAAAATCAATACAATCTAATCAATCCAACCACAACAAGCGCCTATAACAGTTATAAAGTTAAAACAAGAGGTTTCTGCGAGTTCATTAAAATATAGCGAGAGCCAATCAGAGCCATCAAATGAGAGAACTTGGCGTTACACTACGAGTATCTCTCCACGACTTAGGGTCGCCGCACACGGGCCACAACCACAATTTTATATAGATTCGCCGTACATGGTTGACGGCGATGGCCACACGCTACATATCACCACTGCTCGCTTCTTATGGCCTGCACCGGCCACTAAATGCGGAAACAAAACGCCGCCACACACCACTCTAGCACTCACGCTCTAAGACAGAGTCCATTATGATACTGCGCTTATGGGTTAAAAAAGTAGCAGCCACGGGCCACAAATGGCTGTTATGCGCCTCAGCTACCTTCGTGGCTGCTTTTAGCTTCTCGTGACGGCGTTTGTGGCTGGCGATTATGGCCCGTGTGCGGCGACCCTTAATAATTCGCAGCGGGATTTTATTCGGCTCTTGCCCTTTGTTGATTACTGTATTAGAAAATTTACAAAGTTTCGAGCTTTAGAGTTGTTTTTAATTGCTATGTTCTATTGATCATTTGGAAAATAAACAAAGTTCAGAGGAATAAAATGGCAATCACTCGAAGTTTACAATACAGAGTAAAAAGTATAGCAATCGTTTGCGGTCTGGTTAATCTAAAAATCACTCTAATATTTGTAGGATAAATCAAAAGTCTAGTTCATTATACACTGGGTTTTAATGTTTCCAATATTAATAACAAGTTTTAAAGAACAAATAACATTTCATAAGCAATACGTTACACATTTATTAATAATTATAGTTAATATTCTAATAGTTTTACTCACTATTATTAACATAGAAGCAACATATTATCAAACATCAAATACCCTCAATTTATTATTCAACTTACTTGCAACTCCACAAACGTCGGACAGCAACTGAGAGCGCAATAATGGCGACATGCCCTTTTGTAGGTATAGGGAGGGGATGTTGCCATCATTGCGATCTCGGCCGTTACAAACATTTTCTTTAAATTCAAATTATTTTAGTATTGTTTTGCAGCTACTATGTATTATTTAATGGTAACTAATACCCATATTATTAATCAATAACCAATGTACGACTTAATATAACATAAAAGAGGTATAGAATAATACATGCTTACATATTATTAAGGCCAAAATTGTTAGTAGAGTATGTTCGTTAATCCCTCATGCTGAAATCTTTTTTCATCTTCTTAGCGTGTCGATGGCAAGACTATTTTAAATTCCTTGCCTGGACCAGTTCCTATTCGGCCACGGTAATGTCGTCCACTGATGCTGTCATTAGATCCTTACGTGGACAGGTAATAGGGCAAGTCATGCAGAATGAAAGGTGGGACATGGTCTGCGGAGAGACGCCGCACAAACGCTAAAGGTCGGAACCGCCAGGAACCCCTATCTGTGGAGATTGTTTGATGGTTTACTGAAATATCTGAAGAGACTTGAATGAAATTTGGTACACGGGTAAATCTAATCCTGGAGTAGCACGTAGGATATTTTATCCTGGGATTATGTTTCCTTGGGATAATTTTAGGGGCCCAGCAAGGTCGAAGCCTACTGGGGCCAAGGGTCTGATTCTGAAAGTAAGACTTGGCCCCGGTATGAAAGGCAACGAAGAAACAGGAGTGGGTTTTTAGTCAGTAAAAGTCTGACACACACTCTCGCTCCGCCCAAGAGTGTGGGATGTCATTGAATTATTTTCCCACCGAAAAAAAAGGTTTGGTTTTAGTCACTAAAAGTCTGACACGCTCTCCCGCACTAGGACGGTGCGAGAGGGCGTCTCAGACGGAGAAGTCGTTGAATGATTTCCCACCTTAAAAAAAAACCCAGTCAATTAAAACTTCATCCTTTATTTATTACCATAAATAAATCCATAACCCAGAAACAAATTGCCTGCCCATCTCGATTAATGGACCGATGATACTCGATTATTTTTTTATCGATATTATTAACAATTACCAGGGCACTAATTTCGCAGCAAATGATGCATCAATCCTTGCCGAAGGTAGATTAACTCCATAATACGCGGCAGTCGGTGACATATTGTACGATTAATCTGTGCCGAGGGGCTGGCCAGTATCACCTGCTTTATACCTAGCTATATATATTATGTGCTGCACTATTGTACACTGATTTTGGAAGTGGATAGTGGTCTATCTTGAAAGGTAATGATTAGGCTATCGTTAATAATGGATGGAGCAGTTTTGTCTGAGTTCTGATGGGTTTTTAGTTTTTATTCAGTTATATTAGGGGGTTTCATGTTTTCTAAATTTTCGATTTTTGACTTTGTTCGAATTCATGATACACTCGCATGGTGTTCTTATACCAAAATCACCATAATTTAGATATTTCGGTCGTGTTACAATTGAGGCCGGTTTGTGAATGGGACACCATTTTAACGTATATATAGTATGTTAAGACGTTCGTTTCACTTATCATCTGTAGACCACGGACAGTTCCTAGCCAGGAAATCTACTACTTGTCTTGCCAAGATCGTGTTGCCCAATTACTGGGTTGTGGATGTCTGATAGGCAGCTGCAAGTAAAATACGGATACTCAGGTGTATTCAGTTAGGTTGGAAGCCGACCCCGATATGGTTGGAAAAAGGCTGGGTAGGCAGGTGTTTTTTTTTTTAAAGTTGGAAATCATCCTATGACTTCCCCCGCTCTGTACTCTTACTGACTAAAACCACACCTGTGTCCTTCAGTTGCCCTTAATCTTCCAGGTCTACGGGTTTCCTTTTACGAAATACCACGCGGTCCCAGCTAGCGGGCATAGCCCCTGCTTGGCCCCAATGGTTTGCTGACATCTGTTTGAGGAGCGCGTAGATCACTACGCGATGTTGGCGACTGGGCTCGGTCCGGTCAATTACCGGACTGCCGGACGGCGAGCTACCCATTGCTCAATGTTCGCAAGCCTACGCCTACCGTGGCTGGTAGGCAGGGTCGGAATCTCGGTGGCTGGGGCGTAAGATGTTACGAGAAGAAGGCGTCGAGGAAGCAACCGCCTCGTCATCTGAATAGACGTATAAGTAAAAGATTTCTGCTGGTGGAGTGTAATATTTGTTGTACTCTTTCAGCACAAAAGAAAAACTTATTAAGTAGTCTGTAGAGCTTGGTCGCGTGTAATGGGCCTCATTAGAAGGTTTAAAGTTACCCCCAGGAAAATGGGATGGGCTGTACTCGGAGTTTCCTTTTGTGATCGTATCACGAACGAAGATGTCCACGGAAGAACCAAGGTTTCCGACATAGCCCGAAAAACTGCCAAACTGAAGTGGCAGTGAGCAGGGCACATTGCCCGCAAAGCAGATGGTCGATAGGGCCGAAAGGTCCTGGAGTGGCGACCGTGGAAAAGTTGGAAAGGCGACAAGGTGGATTGATGATCTGGTGAGGGTCACAGGAATCCGATGGATGTGAGGCGCACAGGACTGAAGGTTATGGCAACACTTGGGAGAGGCCTATGTCCAACAGTGAACGTATTTTGGCTGAAATGATGACGATGTGCTGGGCGCTACGGTGACTTAACACTCTTTTTTTGTATTGATGTAACCATATTACACAAAATTACTATAACATTTAATTACAAGACAGACATTGGTAGTGATTTTCAGTACGTGTGGCTGTAATAGATCTGAACGCGAACTAGTCTACATTTTGGTGAACGAGCGTATATGCATACTTACGTTGAAGCAATTATGCATTTTCGCTTAGTATTCGATTATAGTGTTAAAACACGCTCGAATTTGGTACGACGACGGGTTTAGTCCGTTCCGTAAAAAGATCGAGCGTTACTCAGCGTAAGTTTTTTTTTAAATTGTTGTAAACTAGTGCTTAACTGCGATCCCAACTGACGGTAAGCAGTGATGCAATCGTTGATGGTGAGGCGCATTAATTTATTAGTAGCCTAAATTATAATTGGACGGGAAGACCGCAGCAGGCAGATTGTTCCAGTTCTTCGCTGCACGCGGTGTAAACGACGAGGCGAAACGCTTAGTCCGGACCACAGAGGTTTCAACAACACCGTACGTCGGGTTGTCCGATGGTAGAAAGGAGATAGCGGAATCAAGTCATGCAATTCCGGCGCACACTCTCCAAAATGCATCCTGTAAAAAAGCGAAAGGCTGGCTACCCTACGTCTGTGCTGAAGTCTTTTAAGATTGGAATTAACCTGTATCACCAATTAGCCTTTTCGCACGCCTTTCCATTGAGTCCAAAGCTATTAGGTGGCTTTTTGCAGTACTCCACACACGATCGGACCTGCGCTTCGTATTAGACATTAGAAGCAGTTTGTTCCGTCGTACCAAAGTCGACCGTGATTCAGTGTAAGTTTGGTTGAAACCGTTGTACCAAGTTTTAAAATTCGAACATGATTTTTTTGGGTTCTTTATAAAATTGAAAGCTTAGCTTAAATTTGCACATGTCGTCTGATAAGTTCGTCTCAAAAATGCTTAATTCATCTTTTTAATATCGACAATAGCATGCTGAGTTTCCCACAGGGTTTATATATGCAGATGTGATCCGTCCAATCTAGAGCCGCGTAGGCTAGACGTACGTTACAATATTAATTATTCATCGGATCGAGCGAATAAACCAATTTCACGGTTCTTTGGTTGCGAATCGCAGCGAACCGCCGCGGCTTATACAGGGGGCGTCAGAATGCCTTGGCCTGCAAGTGGCGAGAAGTTTTTTTTTGTTTTTAGATTGCGTTGGTAATAGTGTTTTGTAAGAGCTGCACGAAAAATATCAAATATTTTGAAGGATAGCAAAATAAAGTTAGAAATATAAGCAATTTTTACAAAATTCTTCTAGCTCGCAAGCTTCCTGGCGTTGTTCGTGGCGCAATTGCTACTCTTGTATTTTTTATTGTAATAAATACAAACTTTCTGTCTCAAAAAGTTTTTATTGTTAAAAAGTAAGTTCTTACTGCTACGGTAGGTATAACTGAGTCTTAATTAAATTAAGGTGACAAAAATTGTTATTTCTGGGTAACTTGGAATTATACTCGAGATAATACAGGGTAATTTAAAAAAAAGTTAGAAATACGTCTGCTCTGATTTTATGGCTACAGTTTCTGTACCAAGACTTCATAAAGTACTATGAAATGACTGACATCCTGATTTTTTACAAATTGTTGATTCATGACAAACAGCTGGACATCGAAACGTCAATAACTATAAATTCGTGACATGCTGCTATTGGAACTAAATCAACCTGACAGCTGAGCCTGACAGTTATAAAGAAATCAAAATTATTAATAATAATGTCTATTTATCCCGTCAAACTATATTCTTATGCAACTGACTTTAATCTGACAGATATTTTAAAGAATATGTATCCATAAATGGTGATAATTAACGTAAAGAAAAATCTTAATTAATTTGCAGAGCACCCTATAGAACAATAACTAAACGTATCCGTTAAGCCAAAACCGCGCGATCAAATTTGCAGCGTCAGCGCGCACGCAACCGCCCGAGAGCGAGCGCGTGACGTCACTGTACACTATATACGGTTATTGTACCGCAAAGATTTTACGCGAACTAATTGAAGCTAGAACACCAATTAGTGTCAGTGTAGAAACAGTCAAGGATAAATGAAATGGGGTTCCCCTACGCAGAAACGTCAAAATGTGTGAGCAACCATATGCAGCTAGTACTATGGGTTTAACCTTGTGTGTAAGGTCACGTAACGTGCAATTATAATAAACTAGCTATTGCCCATCGCTGTGATTTTCTGAAAAGGAAAACCGTAGTTCTAGAACGTCTGTAAAAGTCTGACACGCCCCCCCGATCCACTCAGACCGGGAGAAGTCATTGGAAGATTTCACAGCCTAAAAAAAACACGACTTTGTTCGCCTGAATGTCAGTTATAGCCGGCGCGAACTCGAAGTCGAAACCAGACAGCAGCGCCTAAGTCTTTTCTTAGGGTTCAAGCTTACTCTGTACAAAATTTCATCGAAATCGGTTCAGTAGTTTAATTAACTGTGAAAGCGAATAGACATAAATAATTACATGTACAAAAGGCTCAGGAATCGGATTTTTATATTTATGAACAGCAGTTTGCGTGTCTCAGTTTTTATATAATTATCTATCTGCTGGAGTCAAAAGTTCATATAAATTACGCACATCCTTTCATAAAAAAGGCAATCAGGATAAGGCCCCATTTTATTTCTGGACACACATTTTCCCCAAGAATAGTTACGGCGCACCTCATACCGTAAAATTCAGCACCAAAATTTCATACACGCGCATTTTAATCACCAAAATAAACAGTGCCGAAACTTCTATACATTCTATTAAATTAAGCCTTTCGGTTTGAATATGATAATGCTCGTTAATTTTTATCCGCTCCGACGGGCCCCAATTACCCGGCCGGGTGGATCCGACGGATCCTACGGATTCCAACGTGATGCGATGGGAACCGGCCCACCCGGGTGTCTTCGTTTTCACTCTTCGCTGATTCTCTGACTTGGGTACCCTGATTTAGACAATTAAATTAAGTTTTGGGCTAAAGTTTGGTGGATGGGATGGGAGGGCCAACTGTCAATATGTTGTTAGGCTTTAATGATGTTTAGGGTTATGAAGCAGGTATATCTTAAGTCAAATTGGTAAAGAATAAACAATAATAAACAAACCCTGTCGCCGTATCTCTACGTTTATATTGTGGTGGGGCTTGCACACACCAATAAACCCTAGGTCTGTACCGATAGAGTAATATTTAAAAATGCAAAACATATGCCAAGATAATACCTCTCTTTCCATCGGGGGTTAAAAATGAAAAAATTAAATAAAAATAATTAATTAATATTTATTTCAGACGAAAAAAAACCAAAATCGACCACCAAAAAAATAATGTAATTATTGATAGAACAACTATACAACGACGTGAAGCCTGGCATAGGTTACCCCCTAGCTGCAAAGACGGGACCCCTCTTTCAGCGTGAGATACTCCCAACCTGTCTTCAAAGACACTCAGTACATATATAGTGTTGGTGCTGCCACGAATGAAAGTAAAGGTGAAAAGGAATTGATGATGTGACTTTTTGAAATGGATTACGTTTTACAACACCACAACCCACCGCCAAGCCACCGCGAACAAGCATCACAGGATAGCATCAAGACTATGGTCTTATGATCTTTTATGAGTTAAAAAAAAATGTAAATATAAAAAAAACAAATATAGTTATGTATGTTAGTCTATAAGGTATTTATGTAGGTTATGGGTTATTACTACCTTGAAATAAATTTATTTATTATTATTATATCCTTTGGCAGGGGCAGTGTCATCCAGCCTACGTTATGTCATAATTTATTTATTTATTTGTATAGGTGTCAGTGACTTATTTACACATTTACGATTCGATCTTGTGTAAAATTCACTTACAGATATGACAGTAATTTAAATAGATAACATTGACAGTAAATTAAATAGATTAGAAACCGATAAAAAATAAAATAATAATACATGAATAAATAAAATCAATACTAATGTCTTAACTTAAAATAAATTAAAATGACATCATAATTAACTTGTTAATAAGTTAATTATGATGTCATTTTAATTTATTTTTAAATTATATTCATCATTCATATTATTTTTATTATTAAAACTTAAATAACATTACATTTTTAAATTTTACTCTGCATGCACTATTAAATTAAATGAAACTATCTTTATATTACAGTATTATTAAAGCATAGAATAATAATTTTAACAATATCATAAAATGAAAATGACATAGGCACAATTATGCAAAGATAAAAGTAGGAAAAGGGGGATTTTGGCTCTAAATCTTGGCAGATTATGACATAATCATGACAGCTTGATGAAACTACACAAAGTATTATTATATAAAAAAATACCTTGCAATTTACTTAAATTCTAAATCGCAAAAACGAATTTAAGTTCAAACGAAACAAATTTAAATTCAAACATATTCTCAAAAAAACAAAGTTCAGCAAAGTTCAATATTTCATGAATGATTTGTGTTCGTCAACTCATGCGCAGCGGGCCGTGAAATCGCTCGAATCGTACGTGAGTCAGGGCTCGTGATCTAAACAGCATACAATGCTTCGGGCCCGTTATGATTTATATTTGAGGGTGGCTGTCCAATCGAAAAGGCCGAAATAAAGGAACAATTTTGACTGTATTTTTTAAAGAACTGTGGTTAGTCTGCGGTTTATTAAAAAAATGAGGATTGCTACAACTTAGGTGTTCATTCGAGCTGAATGATCTCATTATCCTGTCTAACACCTCCGATATCTTTATAAAACTTTTTGTATTTGCTTATTGAACCGTTGTTTAAATGTTTCAGGACTGTTTACAGTGAAGGGTATGGCTTTTATTAGGTTTTCTGAAAAACTGTCGTCATAATTGTTATATTTCAAGTTCTCTTAAAAAAATATAATGATTTGATATTTATCACAGTATTTATAAAAATATAATTTTAAAATGTGTTTTATTATTATACGTACCTTATTTTAATGATACTACATTCTATTTGAAATATCTTTTATTTATTTATCACTGTGTTGTCTTTTTTAATCCAAAGGTTGACTGGTAGAAAAAGCCTTGTTGCAATAAGTCCACCTATGTACCACTGCTGTACATAAAGTTTAAACAAATAAATAAACTTTATGCCTCATCAAACTTAACCATGAAGCGATATATTGTTCAAGTGCCGAATGCGAATTCTGTAACCCAAGTTAGACCGAGTATTGTTGCATTATTCAGAACAATTAATGTTCAAAATTGCCAGTGAAATACTGAAAACATCCCCTTTAGTTACATGAAACAATCCCTTTTTAGTCTGTTCACTGTAAGCTGTAATATTATAATTTCGGCGAAATCCGTAACAACTCTATGAGTAATTTTAAGGTTTCTCGAACGGGCAGCGTCCGGTTCGTCCGTCCCACATTTAAGGCCTATGGTCCCTTGAACATCTGGCTGGAGTGGATACAAACTCGTACTGTCGTCTGCGCCCGGATAGAGCCCCGCTGATCTTTTTAAAAACCATTTTCTTTACGAAATATTGATTGATTTACACATGCTACCTGCACTCTGAAGAACAATTAACCAGCAATTTTTTTTTTTGGAAATATATTTCTAAAGATCAAAGCCATTTGAAAGGAGTTGACAAACAAGCGAAAATATTTCATGTCGTTATTTTTTTTTTTTGGCAAAAGCGTGAGTCTATGAATAAGTATATGAATGCGTAAGTATATGAATGTTGTGTTTGTGATTATATATGTATCCATAATGTTTCTTTTTTTCAAATCTGTTAACCCAGCCGTAACCAAGGGGTAGGCTTCAGAAACTCACCGTTTTATGGCACTAAATGGGAGCCAGGGCCTTAATAAAATATTGTAGTTGTTAACTCTGAAGTGAGTTGTGCATTTTATGGTATTCGTTAATTTTGCGTCCGCCATTGTTCGTAGTTGTTAATTATAATGTTTTAAAAGGGATTAGGTGCTGGGGAATATAATATGTTAAGCGTGAAATAAAATGACAAGAGGTCTTTGTCATTGTTTCATTCTTCAGTAAAGAGTGACATAAAGACCATTTCATTTTTATCCGGCGCTAGTTAATTTCATTAATTTAATTCAATAGTTTATTAATAACTTTATTAACGTAATTCAATGTTTATCTAATCTATTTAATATTAATAATTTATTTCATTTATTTGTTATTCTGTAACAATTTACTTTATTTCAATAATATTTCTATGGGTATGCCTGAAATAAACGATAAATAAAATAAATAAATTTTCTGGTTCTACCTGATTTTATTTATTTTATAACTAACCAAAAAATATTATTTTATTTTCGTTGTAGTTAGCTTAATTTTTTTTTCTGTATGGTATGCAAAAATTTTATTTTGAAACAATTTTTGGTAATAGTTTGTCAATTTTGACACCACCAAACAGTTTTACATAGAAATTCAATACGTCCACTTCAGTAATCAATATTAATCATAGTATCTACCTATAGTTAAACCAGTAATTCGATCGTAGGTACTGCTTGTACCTTATAGCAATACTAGAAGCCTTTGCACTCAAAGCTGGGGTCCGCTTTGTGCTCTGAAAACGCAATTAGTGCTACCAGCTAATATGATGGTATTGTGTAAGTGACCACACGTGTACGATATATGTGTTTTCGAGAAACAAGCAATATGCAAGGGCAGACGATATATTAGGTTTTTATCAATGAAATTGCCGTTTTTCATGAAATAAGTTAACGCCCTTTTTCTCTATTTTTTTTATTTTTATTAATCAATGTAATTCCCCATGCAAATACATTTTTGTCAACGTAGTAGTAGCTTATTGATGCCCTTTTTGAAAAAGTCTGCTGGACGGGAGGCAACAAATTCTTCAAAGGCATTTTGAACTGCCTCTCGGTTATTGATTTTTTCCCCGCCAAGAGGTTATCCAAATTCTGGAAAAAGTAGAATCTATAGGGGCAAGGCCTGGTGAGTACGGTGGATGACGGAGAACTTCCAACCCTAGCTATTGTAACTTGGAGGCCGTCTGCTGTGCAGTATGAGGTCGCGCATTGTCATGCATCAGCGGAATGGATCAGCGGAAGCAAATGTTCGAGCAAAGCTGGTTGGAGATGTGCGAGCTTCTCCAGCATTGTGTTCAGTTCTTCACAGTACACATCTGCAGAAATAATCATCTCGTTTGGTAAGAAGCTGTGTTGAATGACACCGGTGCTAGACCACCAAACAGAGACCATAATTTTTTTAGGAGTCGGTTTTCGTTTGGGGCATTGTTTCGGTGCTGAACCAGGATCTAACCAACTTGCTGAGTGCTTGCAATTGTCGAATAGAATTCATTTTTCGTCGCAAATAACAATGCGATTCAATATGCCTTCGTTTGTGTGCCTGTTGAGCAGTGAAGGCTCGACTCGACGCGTGCTTCGCGCTGGCGATCATTCAATTCGTGGGGTACACATTTGTCAAGCTTTGATACCTTGCCATTTTGACGTAAATGAACCAATATTGTTTTTATGCTAACATCGAAAGCTTCATCTAATTCAGCTGTAGATTGAGTATCATCAGCTTCCACAATCGTCTTTAATTGGTTATTGTCGACTAAAGTTTTCGGTCGACCTCGGGGCTCATTTCTTAGGTCGAAATTTTCAGAACGGAAGCGGGCAAACCGTCGTTCGTTAATGTTGCGTGCCGCTTCTGCCGCTTTACTGCCACGACGCCGACGGTACTCATACTCCATAATCACTCGAATTTTTAACGTATCCATGATGACCAAAAACGTAATAATAAAAATACAAATGACTAACTTTCAAAAAAGAATTCCACATTTAAAAAATAAAAATAACTTGAAATTAGAATTCTTACAAGAAAAAAGATAAAAATGGACTTGAAATAGCCTGTTCGGTTCGGAGTGGAAGAAAAACAAATCACCTAACTGATCGCGGAAATGGGTAATAATTACGATAAACATTTATTTTCTTCCAAAATGTTTTAAAAGAAAGAATTTTTAATCAATTGGAATCCTAAATTCAAATGCCATTCGTCATGAATGGCCTTCATTTACTATTTTTTTTGTTTCGTATTCGCACAATTTATGCCAGGGCCAGGAATAGGACATGAGATACCTTTTACCTCGGGTGTATTTTCCCTTCGTATATCAGTCTGTCGGCTTTTACGCAGGCGAAACCACTAACAGTAACTAGTAAACAATAAAATACAACAAACGTAGGTGTAGCACGGTACGGCACAGTTAAATAAATGCAGTGTCAAATGATAATGTTAATCCGTCACATGCAATGTGTCGGTGTCGCGTCCCACGGGATTTATTGGGGCGAGCAGACGGGCGGGGGAAAACGGCATTTATTATTATGTTCAGACAAACGCTGCTTTATAAAATTGACGCTAGAACAGGCTAGGCTACAGTTTTTGTACTTGAACAGACTTTTCATTAGGTACTTTAAGTATGTTTTTTTTTAAATGATTTAAGCTACTGCTTGACTGCTATTCTACCTGATGGTAAGTAGTGATACAATCGTTGATGGTAAAGCGTATTAGTTTATCAGGAGTCTATTCACTCTAACCTTGAAGACACCTAATTTATAATCGGACGGGAGACCGCAGCAGGCAAATTGCTTCAGTCCTTCGATGTATGCCGTTCTATTTTAAGGAAATATTATAGTTACTGAATTAAAACCACTATGTTACTTAAATACACCGTACCTAGTTTGTTTCTATTATTATTTTAGGTTATCTGAGTCTTGTATTATTTTGCAAAATAAACAGTATTAGTTAATACTTGCAAAGGGAACGTTTTCGTCTCAAATTATAAGTTTTCATGATAAAGAGTTCTGTAGATATATATCTATCTTATCCTACAGATTGTAATAATTTGTAAAGCTTCATATTATATTATCATCATCATTTAGAGCCTCTATCAATACACTACACTATATTAGACTGTTCAATGATATAACGAATAAATACTAGAGCAATAATAAGCAATTAGGACATTTTAAAAAGTATAACTTTACGAAAGTTTTCACTTTTGTGGAAGCGAGAACCAACTGTTTCCACACTGTCAAGTGCGCCTCCTTGCTAGCCTGCCTTTCCTCCTTGCTGACCTTAGGATCTTGAGACAACTGTCCTTGCACGTATGCACCATTCGCACGTGGAGATGCAACGCGGCGACGAACAATAACGACGGAATAAGGCCAAAATAATGAGATGTGTGACCTATGTGATGTATGCTCAATTTTTAATGACTTGAGACTCATACTGAATGTGTGGTAAAGGATCACCTTGAAATTCACATTGAAATCATTCAATGATAGCTTTATCACTAAGATGAATAACATTTATTTGGAATCATTGTCTGATAGTAGTGTCATCTATCTTGTCCACAGCAAACTATTAGTCAATCTGTATGGGACACCACTAAAATAGACACAAACTAACTATAACTAGAAAACAAAAAAAAACGCTACGTTAAAACGCCCGTCTACATCTCATAAATCAAAGGAAAATGTGGAAAAGGGGTGCGAAATGACACGTGTCGCTGTGTGCTGATTGGTCACATCGCACCCCCGGCGCCGGGCCGCGTGCCAATTATATGCAATAAGGGATAAGCTGATTTTGCTATGTGTCGAATTTCTGCTACTTTGCTATGTTACAACTCAAGTGACTGATGTGAGAGACGGCAAGGTTTTTGTATTTATTTTCATAAGGGTTGAATGAGATTTTTTTGAACTTTAAACCCAAATCAGCCTGCCTAGTCGTATTAGTAACTAGTATGTTGGCCGGAATTATATGAAGTGACTATGAAGTGCCTATCTGACTTCCATAACCTAGTCATTTGGAAGCACGATACTGTGAAGGTTATAGTATAATTAAAACGGCGTTCCTTAAGTTAGCAGCTATTTTTACATGCGATCTTTTTCGACATCACTGTTCCATAAACTTTAAACCTGCTAATTCGTATGTTTACTATTGGTCCAAAATTTATTTCACATACCTTATGATTTTTATAAGTGGGAGAATCATCACTCCTCCCGCTGTAGATTAAGCGAGAGGAAGTGTCAGTTTGTTTTTTTTTTTTTATATCGACCACAACCTGCCTGTGTTTCTTCAGTTGCCCTTTGTATTCCAGGTTCACGGTAACACTTTCAAATAATTTCGCAATCCTGGCAGCATAACATATGTCTTACATGAAGAAAATTGACGATGTTATTATAGAATACTTTTCCTTTATTCAGCTTCAGTGTTCGATACCCATTTATTTAGTACATTTTCACAATCATTTAGTTTGAGCCAACATTAAGAAGGCAAATCACAATACTCAGATTTATACAGAGAAATTGCTCCCCGGACAACCATTTTCCAATTCAAACCACATTGTTTATCGGACCGTAAAATGATGTCCAAATGGCTTAACTATTCTCGTAAGCAAATACTTCGTCCGATTAAGTTATCACAAAGTGAGTATACCTACTAAATCCAATTTTATTTAAACGGGGTAAAATGAAGGGCGAAAAAGAGCAAAATGTCCGTCAACAACACGGTAGCAGAGGAAGGGTCAATTTATTTACATATTGATAAACCCTTGGACAGTTGACAATGGTGACGGTTGGACGGATCAGCCAGTGTAATTGGACCCGTTTTATTTAGAAATCGAATGTAATTTGAGTTTTTGTTTATTTGTTATTTGATTATTTTTGACGGGTCTTTTTTTAGGGTTAAATCAACTTTTCATCATGACTGGATTTTAAAATGTTAAGCGAAGGGGTCATGCTTGACTGGCACCCACAGCTGTTTTTGTAGAAATATAGTATCTTTACACGCAAACATTTAAAACGTATAAATTATAGCAAATGCTTATGCTGAACATAATTTTCTAAGAGTCTTTATCATGTAACACGTCCGTAAGGCGAACCCCGTCGACAAACCTACATACGAAAATGCCATCCTTGTACAGTAATATCAAGAAACTTATTTAGTATTTTCGCATGATGAATTCTCAAAAGGCCAGCATACACTGGCGGCAGATACCGAGCATAAAGCGAGGGTCGGTCCCCAAGAGGTCCTATTGATACTGTTAATGAAATCCGTGACCCCGGCAGATAAGTGCGTCTTCTTCATACATTTTTATCTTGGCAACATTTGAAATGAGCCGGCCAGTGCTTGAGTTAAAGATAAGATTTAATTTTGGAAAGCCTTTTTTTTATTTATTTTCTGTGTATTGAAGAGACGTTGATAATCCCTCGTGCCAAATCCGCTTTCAATACTCGAACAGCGATGAAAGGGTCATGCGAAGTTGGCAAAAAAGGTTTTATTTTAGAAAAATATCGAGAATTGTCGAATTCGTAAACTCATTTTTAATGTAGGTATCTGCATGATTTCAGTAAATCACGTTACTGATTTCACGATTCAATTCACAAATCAGTGATAGATCTATAAAACTATCAATCCTAAAGCAGTATTCACACTATTCTGCACCTACGCGTTCATATCGAGCATTACGCATTCAGCAGGCGTGCGATATGAAATGTGCATTTACACATCATAATGTGAACTAATTGTAATGCAAACGGTTAAGGGGCAAGAGGAGGTGGCTGATAATTGGCCACCTACGTGCCCATTGCGCTCGACGAAAAACACGACAAATCGTTTGCTCTGATGTGAATAATAATTCTGTATTTGGTTTAATCATATTATCGATAATGGCTTAATTTTTATGTAGGTTTTTGTTGGCTGTGTTTAATTTTAAACACTCCATTATCGCATAATTGGTTCTTGCGTTAACATTATGGTAAGTGTTGCTTATGGCTATGTTATAATTATATTTTTTGAAAGGTGATATTTTGTCAATTTTGTCATTTTCTTTCATAAATTTTTTGCTTTATAATTTTTTGACATACATGTCAGATTGTAATTATTTAAATCAAATAAGGCCTAAAAGTATTAGAAATGCTTTCAATCTTTCTTTCCATGTTTTGTTCTTTCTCTCTCTCTCTCTCAATCAAATATTTCGAAATTCCTAAATTAGAGCTGGCCGCACTAGATTTCACTGGCAGCTTGGGCGATAAAAACACACATCCAAAGTGTCTGGTTAATCCCTTCTCTCATTCGCAATCAACTCAATATTTATGTTAAAACTCGTAATGTAATTCAAAGTTTTTCACACGTGCTAATTGTTACGAACGCCGTCGCGGCGCGCCCACAAATTGTATTAGTAGACCTCAAAGCTCAGACGGCTGTTTGCGCTGCCTTCGTTTGACGCTGCAACTCGTGTGTTGCAGTATCACGTTCTGCTGTTGACTTGATAACTGGGAATTGTCCTTTAATTTTTATGACCCTGAAGCAGAATGTTCTAAAATCAAAATTAGTCATACTGGGCCTATACTCGTAGCTTAATTTACCTCCCTTGGAGAGGCGTGTAAATAGGGGGTTATGTATGTTATGCTCTACATAAGGGGGTTATGAAAATTAAAATAGAATAATCAAACTGTTTTGCGAGAATATCATTCGTAATTATTTGATTTATGGCAGCGATTGAAGTTTCACCTACCTGGTTATCCAAAGGACCCACTGAGCCTAGATCTCCTAGCGTTTGACGTAACACACTTCTTATTACAACCCGAAGGATTTTGAAGGAAATTTGTAATCAATTGCTTCACAAATATTTAAAATATTTCTCTGCTCGACAACAGGGTAATTCAATGGATGTGGATGTGAACGATCAAAATGAAAGATTACTCGAGAGAATCACTGCGGCCTTAGAACGCAGAGGACAACTGTAGGAACACTGGTTGGTTTTAGTCAGTAACAGTCTGACTCTCTCTTGCTCCATAAAGATCAGGAGAAGTTATTTTAGTCAGTAACAGTCTGACTCTCTCTTGCTCCATAAAGATCAGGAGGAGTTATTTTAGTCAGTAACAGTCTGACTCTCTCTTGCTCCACACAGATCAGGAGTTATTTTAGTCAGTAACAGTCTGACTCTCTCTTGCTCCACACAGATCAGGAGGAGTTATTTTAGTCAGTAACAGTCTGACTCTCTCTTGCTCCATAAAGATCAGGAGGAGTTATTTTAGTCAGTAACAGTCTGACTCTCTCTTGCTCCACACAGATCAGGAGTTATTTTAGTCAGTAACAGTCTGACTCTCTCTTGCTCCACACAGATCAGGAGGAGTTATTTTAGTCAGTAACAGTCTGACTCTTTCTTGCTCCACACAGATCAGAGGAAATTTGATGATTTCACAAACTAAAAAACTACTAGATGTATGTTCATTGCCACAATTATCTCTCACGGTGAGTGTAGTCACTATACAGATGAAGATACACCAGATTAGCACTGGGAACGATTATATACGTTGAATTTATGTTTATGTAGCTTTAATAGCAGAGCCATTCCTCATTCTATCACTGGATACGATGAGGAATGGCTCCCTAATTTTTTAATTTCATAAAAAAATATAAAGAACCCTTCTAATAATATCAATCTTTGATAAATATAATCTGTTTTCATCCCTAGTTGTTTTCCCCTGTTGCGTTTAGATTCTATTTTAGATACTAGGATAATCTGATATTAGTTTTAATGAACATGCCAATCACGTATTGAAACATGTATTGTATTGAACCATTGTTAAAGATTAATGAGAAAATTTCTCAATGAGAGGATTAATGATTGGTTATGTTGGCTACATCTCTTGAGGATTAGATTGTTAGAGTGACATCACTAGGGTAATACAATTATTATTATTATAATATAACTTTATTGCACACCTTAACATAATACAGAGACAAACATTTATGTAAAAAAGTTTACAATAGGCGGTCTTATTGCACAGGGCAATTTCTACCAGACAACCTTTGGATGGATTGAACGAAAGGAAAAGATTTCGGGCTGTCAGTGTACAACAACATAGAGAATAATGTAAAAAAAAACTTAAAAATATAATACATAAATAAAAAAACCAAATACTATACTAATAAATATCAAAATTAATACAATTTAGAAAGGAGAAAAAAAAACTAAAGTGATAGATAGCATTATCCTTCACTACTTTTTTGAACGTAAAATTGTAGGTACGTATCTAGTTGTTTTCAATAGAAGTATCTACAGAAGGACTATTTTTATCGATAGTGCCATGATTCATATAGTAACCTATCTCTATAGAATTCTAAAACGCCAGTACGCCGTTTTCATTGATTTTTTGTCACTCACTTAATCAAAACAGAATTGCAACAAAGCAGGAATGTTCGTTACACGCACTGCCTCGCTTTGTGCATGAAAAAGAAAGAAACAGAGTCATCAGCCCTACATCCACATGAATGCGCCTCGACAATAGCCAATTTGACACTTTAAGTGACAATGAAAAACTTAAAAAAGTAACAATTAGGGTTGTTCCCACCGTTCCATTGTACGTTACGGAAGCAAGCATTTAAAATTCCATTAGGCACTCTGAATCGAACTGGTAATAATTGGTGTAACCCTATTGACTTTTCATATTGGTAGCACTCGCGTTACTTGGACTATGTGATAGCCATTTTTGTCTTAATAGCCTAATCGATGGTTGTAACAACCGTTCCCATTTCTCTCTAGGCTTTAAAACGATTTGATTTTTATTGGAAGTAGAAAAAGCTTTTCAGAATTTAACAGCTAAGTTCTGTCACAACAATTATTTATCCTTTTATTTCTGTTTTAAAATGAGACGATTTATTATCTTCTTAAACGTTATCTACTTCTTAAATTAATGTTAGTCAGAATATTAGTATCGCTGGCGCATTATAGTGGCATAAAAACAAAACTCTGAAACATATGTTTTAATTTCCCCTTCAATAGTGTGAACATAGTTTTTTATATGGCCAATTAATTTTTCAGTTTCAACACAACTGGCTGGCCACAGCCGCAGAACAAAATGTGATGTCGCTTGTCAAATTAGTGACGGTTGTGATCGGCCATTTTCCTTTTTTAAATTTCGAATGCCGCATGATTGGCGACTGTTATTGAACGCGCGCTCTCGGCTGGAAACGGATGCGTTCAGTCAGTGAGAAAAGTTTACATGAAACTTTTGCCATATTATTTTGTGATATTTATGTTACTTATGTAGAAAGGGAAAATATACTTTGCTACTAGATGGATATACATAACCCTGTTCCCGTAGATTATTTTTTTTTTGTCACGATCTTATTCTTAAAACTTATGTAAAAGTTTAAAATAAAAGAAACGAAGAAGCAATTAACCATGACCCCGTTTTCATCCAAAATTAATCCAATCAGGAAAGCTGAATAGTTAAAATAATAGTTTTGCCTTTACAATATCTTTATGGCCATCGTAAAGTGTCTCGTTTGTATAAAGCTTATTTATTGTTCCAATTAGTGGAGAATTGGCATAATTAAGATCGAACGTCAACCAATTTCCATCAGTACTCCAGTCCTTTAATTTATACGGAGCTAAGGGAACCTGATATTTTATTTTACTTGTATGGTAAACGTAAGTTTTAATGTGTGCCCTTCAAAATTGCGTGTTTATTTAGGTACTTAATAAAAAATTGCATTCACTCACTCTCCCGATTGCAGCACGGTGCTTGCAAAACTTTGCCTTTCTTGGTAATATGCAATATGTATTACCTATACGACATTGAGGGTAAAATTAATACAGAACAGACTTAACTGATCACAGATTTTGCCACCTGGAGTTAGATTGACCTGATTTTAAACAGAGTAACTTTGGTTTCGTCCGGCGGTGAGATGGGTAGATGCCATTGTTGCAATTGTGGGTGGAACCTGGATGAGTCTGGTATAGAAACGTAAGGATTAGCAAAATAAAAGAAAAGGATATGCTCAGTAGTGGCCGAAGTTTAACTGTTTATTATGATGTTAATGCAGGGGCGCCGGCTTTTAGAAAACCTCATGGGTGCTCATGCTCATTTGATGATTCGAAAAAGTGGTGAAGTGTGGGAAGAGAAATAAGAAATGCACACTGATCGATCGACAAATAAATAAATGCTGTACTTGTAACTTACATACTGTGTACTTACTAATTATGTTTGATAAAAATGTAAAATGAACCCATTATAAAATAATGAAACTAGTTTTTATTATCAAGAAATATTATAATTTATAAGAACGTAACCTAAAAGGTGATTATACTGATCTGTTTTGTGATGTCTATTCTCAGGGGTGCTTGGCACCCACTGTTTATTTCTCATGGGTGCTCGAGCCCCCGAGCACCCACGGAGTCGGCGCCCCTGTGTTAATGTACTGTAGTTGTGCTTTGGAGGCCTGCAATGTAAATGACAAACCCAAGACTGAGTGTAGCTCTTTTCTTTCAATACCATTCAAAATCTTTGAAAAACTTCAAGACGACATTTTTCTTCGCAGATGCAATCAATTCAAAGGCATAAAACCGGCACGTCCTTAAAAAAGCAACTGCGGCCTCTTTTTAAAACGGCGAGTTTTGTATGAAGCACCGGCGGGCGGCGCGGTTCGATGTAATTTAATTTCATGAGTGGCCTACCAAGCCTCGTACGCTGAATCGTAATAAGCAAACTTTGGAACAAGTTTGATAAGCTTTCGGGGCAATTACCAAGATTAAATAGCTGCCGGTAAGGGCTTTCTTACTGTAAGCGTTGTACGTTTTAATGTTATAGTGAGGTTTTTGAATTTTATTGAGAGTTGCTCAAGTGGGGCTTTTGTGGGATAATGTTGTGTATGCGTTGCGTAAGAGGTTAGGCTAACATTGTGTGAAAGGAGTTTTGATTTCATAATTATCAGATATTTGTATCAAAATGTCGTTTCTGATTAAGTTTAGTTTTTTATTTATTTTAATTTATATTTATAAAATACAAAAGTATTAGGGCAGATTTAATGCTTTAGGCATTCTCTACCAGTCAACCAATAGTGGTGGAGATATACCTAATATGTAAGGTGATAAAAAAATAAACTTTATTTAGAAAACAAGAGTAAAAGTATATTTTTACGTATGTAGAAATAAAAAATAAGCAATTGCAATAAATCTTTTTTTTAATAAATATATAATGTATTCAACATTTTGATTATATTTAAAAAAAAAATTAAATATTTAACCTAGTACTTGACTGCGATCCCACCTGATGGTAAACAGTGATGCAATCGTTGATGATTGCTTTTACACGCTTTCGTGAAAGAACGACATGATGTCAGGTCATTTTCAGTTGTCAAATTATTAACAATAAATTATTGTTCTTATAAATATAAACGTATATCTATCTGTGAGATTCGCCGCGCTAAAATCTCTTGTACTTCTAACGTTCTTTCTGTGCGTTCTGTCATCTTCTTATTTCTAACACTCTTCTATTATTGTGTGCTGTGATTCTGTGTACAATAAACTTTCTTTCGTCCTGTTGTGCACTTCTTTCTACCTTCCTCACACCACACCTACTCTAATTCCTACAAGTTTAGATATTAAAATTATCAGATATATGAATAAAAATGTCGTTTCTGATTTGTTTTCGCTATGATCTTTAACTTGAAACAATCTCGATCGTTTACAATCTTCAAAAAAAGTGCCATAAAAGATCAACAGTGTATTGTCCTGTCTATTCAAATAAGAACCAAGAACTTTCAAGCTCGAATTACCTTAAACACACAAACAAAGGCAAGTACAACAGGCACTGATAGTCAAAATGTCCCCTAGGTAGCCAATTAGTGTGCCTCCCGTCCTAACGAGCTGTCAAACTTTTTGCACGCGCACCCTTTGTTTGTCGCCAACTGGCCAATAATGGCGATACTCGCGTATTTTCACTTTTAGACGTAAAAATATTGAAACTTTTAGAAGGTTTTATAGTGCAGTGTTGAGGAGTTTATAGATGACTCTTCTTTTGCTGGAGGCTCGACAAATAATAGGGGTATTTTGGTGAAACGAAAAATGACTTTTCTTAGTTGAAAGGTAATTAGATGAAAATATATTAAAGAAGACTTTTTTAGTTCATACATCTTAGAGAAATGAGTATATTAGGGGAAGTTTGAAAGTGGCACCAGTGACTGAAAAATTGAAAGGGAATCGTTTGTCTTGGTATGGTCATGTGAAGAGGAGGGATGAAACGCATGTTACTAAAAGAGTTATGAGTTTACATGTGGATGGATGGAGAGGGAGGGGGACACCAAAGAAAAGATGGATGGATTGTGTGAAGAGTGATATGAAAGAAAAGGAAGTTAGTGACAGCATGACGAGTGACAAGGCACAATGGAAGAAAAAAACATGTTGCGCCGACCCCAAATAATACGGGACAAGTGCAGGAAGATGATGATGATCTTATAATAATTCTAATATATGTGTTTGTTATCGAACTCCTCCGAAACGGTTTAGTTGATTTTGTATAAAATTTTTTTCTTTGAGTTGAGAGTTTATTTCGGTATTTCTTCTCAGGGTAGTCAGCTGGGAAACATCGGCTTCATTTAGTTTAAAATTACGACAAAAAATTACGTGTAAAAGTGTTTTTAAATAAATTATTAATTTATTTAGATAAATGATATTTTATCATTTGATTATTTATATGGCAGCAACGTTTGCCGAGTCAGCTAGTTTTTTAATAACATTTACTGCGGCTATTTTTAGTACACAGATCAGACGGATAAGTTTTGCGCGTTTTCCAATTAATTTGATGATCCTGCTAAAACCCATACCATGGCCACGTTTTCCTCATGCCATATTTTATTCTCAAATAATAACGCATATTGAGAGAATTCGCCAGTTTAAAATGAAATGTTATATTCAATCAAACGTAACAAATTGAATTGTGCGGACCGGACCGAGCGGGATGAGGTTTCCAAACAAATGGTGGACCAACGAACCGATGGCACCGTCAGCTTCCTTCGATATTTCTTATTTACATTTTGATTTATATGCGAAAATATTTGCTGGGAAATTATGGGATGAAGTATTCGTGAATTTGTGTCTAAGTGTTACTTGTAGAGTGTTTAGTTTGGTTGTTTAGTGACTTTGAAGATGTTGCTTGTGTATGCTTAATCCAGAAATTTTCTTCATTCTTTTGTTCGTTGACTACCGATGTTCTATATTTTCTTTGGGCCTACTTTAACACGCGGGCGTCTCAAATTTTACCCATTCCTATGTTGTTCCTGCTTTAGTTTTATTATGCGTAAAATCGCAAACTACAACAAAATATGTGTAATAATAAATATTGTCAGTTACCAGTTTTATTTGTATACCATCTCTCCATATTACTGTAGCAAATATAAAATGCCCGAAATTGACATTGATATTTCACGCTTCTAGTGTTAAGAACATCAAAGTTTTTTTTTTTAAAGTTGTGTGGTCAATTTAAAAGTCGTAATTTTTTTGTGAAACTGATTTTTGTATTTCTAGTCAGTTAATAAAAATAGTTAGTTTGTATCAACTCATGCAACGCAAGAAACATGAATGTCTGCGCTGTCAATTTGTAAATTTTCTTGTGCGGATGCAAAAACCAGGTTAGTGAAGAATTTTTAAACTAGCTTTTCTGGTTAACTAGCTTATTGTTTTTTTTCCATGGAGCCTTTTTATGGCCTCTTCTCATGTCCAAGGCCAATCACACATCGGCCACATCATCGCTTACTATCAGGTGAGATAGTGGTTAAATGCGAGCATATCAATAATAAAAAAAATACACGTGCCTGTAGCTGGAACAAAAGTATGCAAGTACTCGTAGCTTGCATGCCGTCGTGACATCCACCAATCAGAACTTGTTACGGATCATTGGCATGCAAGCTACTTGCATATCTTGCTTGCTGCATTGCTAGCTGGGTTTAGCAGTATTTTTATAATAATAATAATATTTTTATATTTTTAAATGTTTTTTTTTTATTATTGAAATATTTAAAAATATAATTTATAAGTTACAATAATGAATAAACGATAATAATAAATCTTTTATTTTCAGGCATCTTGGCCCGTAGGTAGATGCCATACCTTACAGACTAACATTTATGAAGTAAATTAAATACAATTTTTTGTTAGTAAATAAGACTTATGACTATGTTAGTAACGCTTCATACTGTACTTATGCCCTTTGTGCTGTTCTATGGCACCTGTCCGCGGAAGCGACGAAACACCACGCCCTGCGGCCAAAAGTCTTCCTTCAACATGGAAGGAGGGGATAGGAAAGAACGCCTTGAAATTGACGTTACTGTGCAACTCCAGCAGCTGTATCCTCAGTGTGAACTAAAGCAGCTACAGGCAAGTATAATTATGTATTTCATGGGTCGACTTCTGAATTCTGAAAAAGGTGTCTTGTATTCCTGGCACGCAAATCGCAACTGAAGGAACATAGGTGTGGGTTTAGTCAGTAAATGTCTGACACGCCCTCACGCTCCGCCCTAGAGTTGGAGAAGTCATTTGATGATTACGCACCTTAAAAAAAGCATGTGTATTTCGGTCTTGACAAACATTGTGTCGTTCTAATAGAATGCAAAGAAAACAAAAACAAAATTGTTACCAAAGCTGAGTTAAGCTCAGAATGTCCAAAAATAAACGTGACCCCAATAAGTTAGCACAGAAAGTATCAAATCCGCGTTAAAGATTACAAGCTACTTTCGTTCGGCCATAAATTACTCGTTGCGACGCTGTGCGACATCGTGCGATACGCGGCGAATGGCGGCGAATTAGCATGACGTCACTTCCAAACTTACCTAAACGATAATGACGAAATTTAAGGAAACTTAAGGCGAGAGCTTTAAGGGCTGAGGCGATTTTTAATGTGCTGTCCGTTGGGTATTACTTGATGAATGTTGTTGGTGAATTTAGAAAGATTTCGCAGAGGAAATTAAGGAAACGCGAAAAAATCTTCTTTGAAATTAGACAGTATAGCGACGTCTGAATCTCATCGAAATTCTGCATCGCGCAGTTAGAGTTCTCCGCACGATTTGAACATATACATCAACCCGAAGTCATCTATTGGGCAGTTGCCTAGATCAGACAAAACACCCGTCTGGTCGTTGGATCCTTCGTTTTTGACGGAGGTATGTCGAATTTTATACCCTGTTCTGCATACACCTAAATTAGTAATGAAGCAGTGAGATGCGTGAAACACCAAATAAGCGCTTCCTATACCGAAGTTTTTCTTATTATCGCTTCTGTCGGTACAGTTTAAAGCATTGTTAGGCAGTGCTTTGAATATAAAATCACGTCTGTATTTTCTGAAGGTTTATATCCTATGTAATGGCGAGCCTATTCCCATCGACCAAGTATAAATTTAGACTCTACGCTTTTGCTGAAAATTCGTTGATGGAAAAACGTAATAACACTCTGCCCGATACTTAGCTCAGGTTCACAAGAATCCCCAGCTGGAGACACGTATAAAGGAAGGCGTCCCACAAGGTGGACGGACGACCTGATGAGGGTCGCGGGAATGCGGTGGATGCGAGACATACAGGACCGTCGTTGTGGCGACACTTGGGGCTTTCGGCTGAAATGATGATGATGATGATGATAAAAAAAAACTGGGCAAGTGCGAGTCGGAGTCCATACAAACTTACCTATGAAAAAAGTTAAATTCCCGAATTGATTTACAGAGATTGTTCCGAATCGTAAAAAGAGTTTTCTTTTGTGACGTAACTACAAATTTATAGTTTTCAGATTTTTTCCTATACTTGTGCTATGAGGCCTTGCTTCATGCCAAATTTCAGGATTCTAGGTCAACGGGAAGTACCCTATGAATTTTGATTTCCTTGAGAGTGTCGAATGTACGTTTACGATATACGTTTTTTTGCGACATAAACGGACGTATCTTTTTTTTCGTTAACTCAAAACTTTAATTTTTTCACAGTTTCAAGGGACCGCAGACTTGAGTATATGGTTTTAATTTCAACTCGATACCTTTACGCGTTCCCGAGATAAAGGGTCTTGACAGACAGACTGTCACACAGACAGACGGACGGACAACAAAGTGATCCTATAAAGGTTCAGTTTTTTCCTTTTGAGATACGTAGCCCTAAAAACTAGCGCTGGAGTCCACAATCCCAACGAGGCCATGTTTTCCTTAAAATGGTTTTCTTTCAAACAGAATTATTAGAAACAAAAAGCAACATTTTAACGATACATATTTCTATTCAACCCGGCACCGTAATAGCAGCAGTTTAAATAAAACCCATCCCTCGTTCACGCCACAAAACTTCAACATTTATTCGCGATCGGTATTGACAAATTAAATCGCTATTAATTTGCGAGCGTTCGGCGCCAGTCGGTCGCGCCTTGAATTCATAAACACTGAATGTCAAATATGTGTCTATTGTCTCGTCTGCGTTAATTGTTTAATCATTTACATGGGGCGGTGGTGAGGCATCACTGAATAATGTCGAATGGAGGATCAAAAAAAAGTTTTCATGTTTAACAATGACACTTCCCTAATCCTCCCTGGCTTAAATCAGTATTATAGAGATTCAAGTCAGCCCCCCTTGGGCGGAGCACCGCCGTGTTCTCGTGTAGGCGATCGGCGACAGCGATCTTTCGCGTTTGGTTCTGGTTTACGTGTACAACGTAAAGGGTAACTGAAGGACACAGGTGGGTTTTAATCAGTAGAAATCTGATACGCCGTCTCATTCCATCTTATTGTAAGGGAAGCATTTGACAATTTTCTATCTTAAAAAAAGGTATACCTTCCCGAAGAAATCATCTGTGATAGTTTATGGAAAGCAGAGTTCCGTTTAAGCTTTCTCTTAAAATGTAGTAGTGACCCCCTCACTGGTTTTCCCTATTCCCATTTGCTTTGATTCTCGCCTCAAAGTCCCGATAAAAATCCATCTCTATGGCTCAATACCGCACTGTAATAATAATAATTTATTTATTTCAGATATCATGATGTACATTTAGTTATCCACAACAGAACAATAATTTAATTAAACTAAAATTGAAATTACTATGCATCTTGCCAATAATTTATAATCGGATCAAGTGTCTCTTGTCTCTTTACATGATTACTGATGTAGATGTTGTCATATTACAATTGACGTCACCCGTCTAACAACGACCCTCAAAGATAATCTTATCACCGAACACGCAAATTATTCGTACAATCCTTGCGGCCCGAAATCACAGAATATGCATAATTTAAATTTTCACAGCGCAATCTACGAGTAGTACGTAGACAAAGCAAAACAGTGTATAATGATCAAAGTTGTACTTGTTCGTCACAATCGTCAGCTCTACGAATATTTGCATATAGCCCGCGGGACTCGGGGCGAGTACATAGTTCGTACTTTACTACTTATTTTACAAGTCATGTGTGTTTCTCTGACTTGCTGATTTCTTAGGTGTTTGTGAATATAATTAATGCATAAGCATAATAAGCGTAGCATAATCACTCTTATAATGCCACCTCTGGACTCGTCGCTAGGAGAAGGAATGGGCCATTATCCATCGCGCGGGCCCAGTGCAGATCGGTGAATGTCACATGTCTTGGAATTTTTGGTTCTAGGATATGTCGGTTTTTTCACGTTGTTTCCCTTCACCGTTTTGAGAGCAGTGGTGATAAAATAAATTACACAAAGTAATGCGCGCCTGGGATTGAACTAGGGTTGCCAACTTTTAAGAAATAGAGTATATCTTATTTCAAAGGAGGTAAATAACGAGTACGGACTTGTAAAAAAAGTATAATTTATTTAAAATTTTAAAAACGTATTTTTCGGTACTTTTGCAATACATAATAATTATTAATTATTTTTAAAAGAATTGTATGGCTCTATCTCTAAGTTTACATAGATCAAAAGAATTTAATCAATTTCAATGCCCTATTTCTCTCTTCCCGCCACTTCACATTCAAGAAAATAATAATAATAAACGTTTATTTAAGATAAGTAAGACCCAATTTGTTAGTAGTATAAAAGAAAAAACATAACTAGTGTTAGTAATACCACCATAATCTACTGACCCCCTGCCTGACCCATGAATCGAGGTATCAATACTCATGTAAGCATTAAAATAGTTGTAATTTTTTGATTATGATTATCGGTATGCATCATATATGTGTGACTGGTACTAGTATAACTAAACACTGTTAATATGAGTATTTTAGCGTCCTCTATTAGTGTTATAGATTGTAGAGTACACCTACATCTTGCTGAGCGCTGGCTGTTTTGCGCGGATGTGATACATATCCTACCACTTATAATATAAGTCGTTGTTGTTATTTGTTTTTAAGTATGCGCCTTAATTGACGTGAATAAATTCTTTTTCTTTCTTTCTTTATTTTTTCTTTACATGATGTAGAGTACAATACTCTATTTTAGAGTACGTTTGGCAACCCTAGTTTGAACATACAATTCGTAAGTCGTGGCAGTTACCACTGTGCCACTACTGCTCTCATTAATGCATAGTTAGGTCAAAAAGATTAGCCATGTGATTAATATATAAACGGTTCATGAACAAGTTACCTGGTTATGGTCAAACGAGATTCTAAAGAAAATATCTGAAAATGAGAAAATATAGAGTGCCACAGATAGGGTTTGGGGCCTTCTTTATATTGACTTTCAAACATTTTCTTATATTTCTTTATCTTTTGACCAAATTGTGGCATCGACAGTTTTTATAAATACGGCCCAGGCCATAATGTTAATATTTTCCATATTGAGTACGAAACCCAAGCGGGGAAAACGGGCACCCTCCTCAAAATTGTTAATATACACAGATCGATGTCTCAAAAGATCTTAGCTGCAAATAATGCAGTGAGAACTTAAAGATACAAAATACGGGATTATGTTAATTTTAAGCTACTTTACCATTCAAATCCTATCTCGGGGTGTCTGGATTCGGCTCTCAGAATTCGTGAGTTTCGTACCTGTCGGTTTTCTCTTAAGAATATTGTTGAGTATCGGGTGTTTACATTGCTTAAGATTTACGGAATTGTAAGTGAAGTTGTATTTCAATTGGCATGATGTAAAACTTCCTAGTGTTCTATTTAATTATTCAACTGGAGACTTTTGTATAGCCACATATTTTATGTATATATCGTATATTTTAAATATATTGTTTTTGTTTGATTAAAATTTGTTAGTAGCACACCGCAGCCTACCTCTTTTTTTATTAGTTTTAAAGTCCATCCTAAGGTTGTCTGGAAGATATCGCTGTCAGCGATATAAGTTTCTGTAAAATTGTTACTAATTTAGTGTACAATAAAGTTAATTGTATTCTATAAGTACAAAATAATGTTTTGAATTAAAAAAAATATATATAACATGAAAGAAAACATGTTTATTCTGCCTGAATAGACGCACAATTCGTTACAAAAACAAGCTTTTATCGTGCGGTGTTAACAGCTCCAAACACGTTGAGGTTATCGCTCAGTAGTTTCTATAGCCACTTTTCGATTCCATCATCAAACCATCTCCATGGTGCCATATTAATGCCTATTATTGCCATATTAATGCCTATTATTGACTAGCCTGTTGGTCTAGTCGTTAGTGGTGCTAACTGCTATGCCGGAGATCGTGGGTTCGATTCCCACCCAGGATGAATGTTTTTGTGATGAGCACGATCATTTGTTTTGTGTCTGGGTGTAATTTATCTATCATAATATATATGTATTTAGAAATATATAAGTATGTCTATCAGTAGTCTAGTACTCATAACACAAGCTCTGCTTAGCTTGGGACTAGACGGCGTTATGTGACAGTAGTGGTAAAAAAAAATGCATTGTCATCCAAATTATATAAGTAAACCAAATAGCTCAATCGGTTAGGGATAGGTAACTGTTTCCAAAATCAATTTACAAGATTTGCCCTAAACAAACATTGTAAGTTGAGAAAGGAAAAGTTTGTGAAAACGTCTTATACTGATGTCGTTTCGGAACACTGCACTTGTACCATCATTCCAATTAATTTCTACCATCATTCCTGCCATCGTAATTCAAACAATGACTAAACAGATTTTTATAAACCAATCTAAAAAATAACCCGTAGCGTAACTAAAGACATTAAAAAATACAAAAAACTCACTTGGTGACCCTTTAATTTTTTCACATGGGTCTTTCGTTGACCCGTGCGAGGGGCGCTATCCGTAGGGTCCGTTCTTTGGTCACCCCGTCACCCCGTCACCCGGAGTCACCCCGTCACTGGTAGTTATACGCGTCACTTCACGCATTACAAGGGTTGCTGATTGGCCACGTTTCTCTAGACCTTCGTTATTTTATTTAGTTATTAACTTTTGTTCAGTTGATCTCGTCACGGTGCTTTCTGATCTTTATCGCTTGGTTTCCTTTTTAGGGTGTCAAATTAACATTGATTTTTGGCAATTTTGCGGCGTTTTTGTGTGTAAAATGGTCTGGGTGATACTTTGCGGTTGATTGGGTCCACATTTTAATTAAAATTTTAGCTCTGAAAGACAATTTTGTAAATATGTACCTTGAATCGGTCTGATGGGTAACAATATTCCAAATTTTTATGTCGATAGTAATTTAGGGTTTTTTCAATAAAAAGTCTGGTTATCTTTTAGGTGGGAATTCATCCAAAACCTAACTCCTCCCGCTTTAAGTGTACCAAGAGGGATTGTCAGATTTTTACTGACAAAACCCCACCTGTGTTCCCTTAGTAGCCATTTGTATACGAGGGCCGCAGTTACTTTTTTGGAGAATCCCGCAGGCTTGATCCATCAACATTCAATTTAAAGTTTCCTTTCTAATTTAAAATTAGACTTACGCCCAGGTTTGTATAAACTGTATAATGATGTCGGTACTTAGAAAAAGCTTTATACTTAGGCTTTGGCAACCTTATAAATTATGAATCCATGTTTTATTTATTTATTGAAGACTTTATCAATAAGGGTGCTCCAACGGACCCTTCCAGATAAACTTTATTTTGGATTTTTTTGACTGACGAAAATAGGACTTTGTAACGAACTGAAAATACAAGCTTTTCAAATCGTTTCTTTAAGTGTCGTTCGTTCAATCGAGTGGAACGACTCAGTTATCAATTCGCTATATCGAGAGATGAGTTTCCATAATGATGGCAATAGGGAGCTCGCCGTGTATCTCCGCTTGTGTGGTGGTACAAGTTACAAACTGAAGAGAATGACTTAGAAAAAGTAGTCGTTGAAAAACACTCAAAAAAGTTGCATGTGTTTGTCAGTTAAACGAATGTGGTATTTTTTTTTAATCCCATATTTGTGTAGTTCAAATGTGAATTCTTGTGCGAGATCTGTAGTCACAAATCAAAGTAAACAACAAAAAGAATAGCACCGGCTATTGTTGGTGAAATACGTCATACTCTTCCATTTATACGTAGGTAGTTTCAGACTTATCCATACCGACCCATCTTAAAGAATCACCCCGAATTACCATGGACAAGGTACATGAAAATGTGAAACAACTTTATATGAGGCTGTAAATTAAAGTTCAAATCAAGAAAAGTTATTTTGTCCCCTTTTAGGCTTCCGTAACCAAAGGGTAAAAACGGGACCCTATTGCTAAAACTCCTCTGTCTGTCTGTTACCAGGCTGTCTGTCTGTCTCAAGAATCGTGATAGCTAGCCAGTTGAAATTTTCACAGATGATGTATTTCTGCTGCCGCTATAACAACAACAAAAATAAATATTTAAGTGCGGCTCCCATACAAAAAGCATGATTTTTGGCCGAGTTTTACTACGGACGGCACGGAACACTTCATGTGCGATTCCGACTCACATTTTGCCGGATTTTTGTTAGCTGAGCTTCCTCATATTTTTTCAGACACTATTTTTCCACCATTTTTTTTTTAATAGATTGTTCCACCTTGGACCACACCCAGTCTTAAGCCGGTCATTTGGCCGTAATAATCGTCTAGTGTGCACGTGGAAGAAACAGGCGGGGCGTCCACCCTTTATTATCTTCATTCGCGTGTAATTGGACAAGACGCGTCGGGGACAGCTAGCCCGTGTGCCGGGGCAGAGGGAGCTTCAAACGGATTTATACTTTTGAGGAGCTTTTATAGATGTAATAGCCGTCACACAAAATGAAAATACTATAATATTTATTGTATTTTCATAACCGACTACTCAAATAAGAAACACTAAGACAAACTGAGGTCACAGCCTCTCCAGAGGCTCATTAACTTGTACAGATCGATCATTCGTATGAGGAACATGCAGATAAGTGTTTGAAATTGGCTTTTGAGGAAAGATCTGCATAAATTACAAAATGCTTGCAGAACGGATGACCGATTAGGCCAAATAGTTCTGGATATGCTATCGCGTATTGAAGGGCGTAGTGTTGGTTATCCTCCACAAAGATGGATCAAAGACCTGGTGATGGTCATAGGAATCTACTGGATATGGAAAGCAGAGGATCTATTGATGTGGTAAAGCTTGGGAGAGATCTGTATGTTCATCTGTGGACTTCATGCGGCTGAAATGAACATGGTGATGATAATGTCTGTCGCTCTAAATATAGAATCAATCTAAAGAAAAAAAATCCAACTTAGCTTGATTATTATTTATTTATTTCCGAATTCCGAGAAAGAGGTCGACCGTCGAACTCGACTCGGCTGGGCGACGTTCGGGAATCTGCGCGGTATCTTCAGTCTCGTCCAACATACCACAGTGTCTCAAGACAAAAGTCCAAAACCAATGCGCGTTGCCAGTGATGACATATGGCTCCGAAACGTGGTCGCTCACAATGGGCCTCACCAGAAGGTTTAAAGTCACCCTAAGGGAAATGGAAAGGGCTATGCTTGGATTTTCCTTGCGTGATCGAATGAGAAATGAAGATATCAGCAGGATAACCAAGATTACCGACAGCACAAAGAATCGCCAAACTTAAGTGGTAATGGGCAGGGCACATTGCTCGTAGAACAGATGGCCGTTGGGGCTGAAAGGTTTTGGAGAGACGACCGCGTACCAGAAGACGCAGTGTTGGAAGGCGTCCTACAAGGTGGACCGATGACAGGTCATCCGTTGCAGGTCATAAGGGTTGCAGGAATCCGATGTATGCGAGACGTACAGGACCGTTAATTGTGGCGACATTGGGGGAGATGGGGCTATGTCCAACAGGGGAAGTTTTTCGCCTGAAATGATGAATGATGATGGATGTCATCTGTATATGGCTTGCAAGAATTCCTTACCAACAAACTACTATGACTATGATGACTAAAACAAACTAAAGTAAAAAAAAATACTTAAACTAATAATCAAGTAATATCCGCATTTTAATACTCTATACAAGTACTTCCACGTGAAAACATAGCTAAGCACTTCCCCCACCCCTCACGAAGTAAACGAGGCGACTACTATGCAGCTTAAACTGAATTAAACATTACATTTGATTGATACCAGTACGTAAGTAACCGTTCTACAGTTCCATTACTCGCACGCAATCTAAGTTGCAAGTTGCGGGTCACAGCTTAAGTTCAACTTAGATGGTTCCTACGTTTGATCAGATTGAAACTGTTGAAGATGCTTTTACGTTATGAGTTTAGGAGATCCTTTGTTTAGCTGACTTGGATTATTAAGTTGAAACCCACTTCGGATTTCAATTAGTTTTGTAAGTAGTTTCGTCAAGACTAAGTAATATGTGAAAAAGCAAACACAAAGCAGAAATAAAATGGCTTATACATAACCACAGTATGTAGATGGTGAAGATTCCCTGGGCACCATTGACTGCTCATTCCTTCATTTCTTGTTAAATTTGGTGACTTTTTTTTTTAAATATTTTTTGTTGTTATTATTTCGTACACATCTGGCGCTAAGCACCTGTTTACTATTTATCATACATTAACATTTATATATATTTATTTACCTTACACATAATACTTATACATTACACATAACACTAATAAGTAAATAACTGCCGTTCACTCTCAATAAGGTTCAGTTGAAAACCAGCGTCAGGCAACTACCACTGACTACCATGTGGTTGTCTGGCATTTTTGCTGAACTGGACCTATTTGGCGCAGCCGTGAGACACAGATTGTTTTTTTTTTTCTTCTTAGTTTAAATTTTGTTTTTTACAGTGTGTGAATCCATGTGTGCCAAATAAAATATTTTTCTTTCTTTCTTTCTTTCAAATAGGTTTTGACAAAAATTCAGCCATATGTGTAGTTAGTGTAAATTTGTAGGATTGTTCAAAAGAGTGACCGCGGCCCTAGAACGAAAAGGGCAATTCGAAGAATATAGGTTGCCCTCACGCTCAAATAAGTTATGTGATGATAGGAATCCCCACAAAGAAAAACTGGGCAAGTGCGAGTTGGACTCGTGCCCTGAGGCTTCCGTACAAACTATCTATGTAACAGTCAACTCAGAAAAGTGTTTTTTTCACAGCTTCAAGGGACCACAGATTTGTATGTATATGGTTATAATTTCAACTCGGTACCTCCACGCGTTCCTGAGATAAAGGGTCTTGACAGACAGACAGACAGAAAGACAGACAGGCAGATAGAAAGACATGCAGACAGACAGCCAGTCAGTCAAACAGACAGATAGACAGACGGACGGACAACAAAGTGATACTATAAGGGTTCCGTTTTTTTCCTTTTGAGGTACGGAACCCTATAAAAAATGTAGTTACTGTCATTAAACTCAACGATTTTCATCTTAGAAAGTGAACGGAAGGTTGAAAGCCAGTAAAATATACAACAGATGATACAAAACATATACTTTTTAATGTCTGACAAGAATACACACAATTCATTTACAAATACACATCTTGTTTATTAGAGATGTTGCCGAAACACAGGAACAACCATTTCAAAGTATCAGTTCTCATTACTGTTTTTATTTACACTGTAGTTTAAAAAGCGTAAAGGATACAATAGAGTGCAATGTTATTATATCACTAGTTTTGTTAATCTCTAACGAGGGGGATAAAGCCGCGTGAGATTCGAAGGGCCAGTGTGAATTTTTAATTTAATCTTACTTTTTAATAATTGAATTCTAGTTTCACTTGACCGGGTGATGAGAATTTTTTTTTCTGTAATTATCTAAAAGATCAATCAAAAATCGAGCAGTTCCGGAATGTTTTAAATAATATGTTTTCTACACTAATATTATAAAGAGGTTAAGTTTGTTTTTATGTTTTTTTTGTTTATAGGAGGTAATCTCAGGAAGTACTGGTCCGATTGCAAAAATTTTTTCACCTATAGAAAGCTACTTTATTCCTGAGTGACATAGGCTATATTTCATGTACGCGAGCGAAGCCGCGGGCAAAAGCTAGTGTTACATATAGATGGTATTCTTTTAAAGACCATACTACACGTTAAGTTCTATGTTTTCTATTCACTTCGAATTACGCCTATTTGTTATTGCTATAGCAATATCTAGCAATAAGATATATACATAGTCACATTTTCTATCTCTCTTAGGTGTCCATTACACGGCCAGGCAAGCGTCAATTAAAACCATCAATCATAAATGATGTTTGAATGACGAAATTTTATCGCCATACCTTTTTCGTCATACAAACGTCAGTCATCGCATTACACGGTAGGTTTTACGTCAGTCAAAATATTAGACTTTGGCAAAACTGACAGCAAAACCTATCGTGTAATGGACATTCAAGAAATATTAGTACAAAAAATTCATCAAACAAATAATTTTGAACAAATTGTCGTACACTTAGTTCTTGAATGGCAGAAGCTTATATGCTTAAGCTATACCTACTAGTACTGGGCACGCTACAATTATGGCGGTAAGTCCCCTCTTTGAGGAGTGGCTGGAGCGACAACACGGCGTCCTAACATTCCGCATGACGCAGGTCCTCACCGGGCATGGCCAGTTCGGGAGGTTCCTGCATCGGATTCTGGCGGAAGCAACGCCCGGGTGTCATCATTGTGCGGACCACCCAGAGGACACGGTGGTGGAGCATACTGTGGAGGTGTGCCCCGCTTGGGCGGAGCACCACCGTGTCCTCGTGGAGGCAATTGGTGGCAGCGACCTTTCGCGTCGGGCCCTGGTTCAGGCTATGGTCCGGAGCGAGGAGGAATGGCAGGCGGTCGCCTCCTTCTGCGAAGCAGTAATGCTAGCGAAGGAGGAGGCTGCACGCGCGAGGGAACGAAGGTCCTCACGCCCTAGCCGCCGTAATTCCGACCCCGAGTACCAGCCACGGTAGACACGGGCTTGCGGACGTCGAGCACTGGGTAGCTCGCCGTCCGGCTGTTCGGTAACTAACCGGACCGAGCCCAGTCGTCGACAGCGCGTAGTGATCCTCGCGCTCCTCAAAGAGATGTCAGCAAACCGTAGGGGCCCAACAGGGCCGATGCCCGCTAGCTAGGACCGCGGAGAATGTCTGAAAGGGAAACCCGTAGTCCTAGAACGCAAAGGGTAATTGAAGGATACAGGTGTGGTTTTAGTCAGTAAAGTCTGACACGCCCTCCCGCTCCACCCAGAGCGCGAGAAGTCATTTTGATGATTTCCCAACTTAAAAAAAAAAAAAATAGCTACTAGTACCGCACACTACCCGTATTATTTTATTTTAAGTTCTTACAGTCCATCAACAAGACCACCATTGTATCCATAGACTTAGCTTTATGTTAAAGGTTGTTACTATTTTGGTTTTTGGTGTGTTAAATTTATTTAACATCAGCACCACTTGACTCACACCTTCAATAGCCAAGTGATTTACATTACCATGATCAACTGCAGCTATAATTGAGTACATAAAGTGGTATAATGAATGTAGCCATGCTACCCGCCATAGTTAACGACCACAAACAGAATATGAATCGACGGCACGCAATCAGCTACATTTTGTTTGATTTGCAACACATCTCGTTAACACCAGCCAATATTGCCAGTTAAATAATCACTATCATTGTTGCGATCCATGTAAAAGTACTTGTTATGGGTTGTAGTTTATTATGAAAATGACGGGGTGGGATGTTTTATGAGTGTCGCATACTGAAACAACTGAAAGCTCGACTGGAAGTGAAACAACGATGATCTCCCACAATATCGGCAATTTTTGTGTTATTTGCTCCGATACCTCCGATACATAAAGAAGTTTGAGTTTGTATCGGCCGCTGCAAAGGTAATGCGTTGGGAGTGGGATGTGGTCGCCTCCTTCTGCAAAGCAGTAATGTTAGCGAAGGAGATGGCCGCAACCGTGAGGGAACGGATAACCTCACTCACCAGCCACCGCCTCAATAGAGGCCCCGGCAGTCGGGATTCGCAAGGCAATCCTCGGTTACCGTAGGCGCGGGCTTGCAGTCGTTGAGGCAGGAAATCTTTCAATGACTTCTCTCGCTCTTGGGCGGAGCGAGAGGGCTTGTCAGACTTTTACTGATTAAAACCCACTCGTATGTTCCTTCTTTGCCTTGCGTTCCAGGGCCCCCCGGGGTTAGTGAAGAGATCATGCGTCTAAATACATGAGATAGTTCCGCAATACTAACAATGTTAACTAACAAGTTTGGCACTATTTGAGAGGACAATAGAACAGGAGGAAGAAATAGAACAAAAATGGCGTCAAACCTGTGTTAGAGACACGACAAACAAAAACCAGTTCATCACATTCAAAAATCAAGACACACAATCATACAGGAAGAGTTGAAAACGAAAAACAAAAGGCAAACGACCATCGGCACTGCGCAAAAGTTAACAACATTATGTTGGTACTCAGTTATTCAGCAGAACTACTGCGAGCGAACGAACCCATATAAATGAAGAGAAATCGAATAAAGCAATGTGTTATTGTCATCGGTTTATTGTTTGAATTATGTTCAAGCTGTTAAACTGTCACGGGGTGAGTGGAATGCTAAGCTTTGTTGCATTAGTTGATTTATGTTTTTTTGCTAAGGGATATTTTTATGACTGTGCCATTCTGATTCCCATCTAACGATGTAAGACCCCGTTCGCACATCGTTTGAAGACGCATTCAATATTCGTCAATTGCTTACCTTGCTGAAAACTTTTATAATAAAAAAATAAAAAGACACGACTGCTTAAAAAATACTTTAAAGTTCAATCCAGTGGCGTAGAAAGCAATTTAATTGCAACACATAAAATAAAACCAATTTTAAATTCTAATACGGAATATTGACTGCAACAGTCGGGACCCATATTAAATGGAATGTTTTAGTCTGGTTTGGAAGATATGAGGTATTAAAGAATATTATTTACATACCTGCAAGATACGATATAAAAAGATTTGAAATCCCTTGAACTATTTTTTTTTATACGTTACCCCACACTAATTACCGTAGGGGGCTCAGCAGGGTCGAAGCCTACTGGGGCCAAGGGTCTGATTCTGAAAGGAAGATTCGACCCTGGTACGAAAGGCAACCAAGGAACAGGAGTGGGTTTTTAGTCAGTAAAAGTCTGACACTATCTTCCGCTCCCAAGGGCGGGATTTGTCATTAGACGATTTTCCCACCTAAAAAATACCCACACTAGTTATTACTCCTGAATCATGGGAACGTTCACAAACATAAAAACCCACATACACAAGACACTATGACCCGGAACACCTATTGTAGGCCACACTTTCTTCCGTGCGGGAATAGAACCCACAGAGTGGAAGAAGTTATTTGAGGATGAATCAAATTCCCTGCTGAAGTTTCCGGATATCTAAAACCTGGGGTTATTTAAGTCAAGAGGGAATATAGGTTACCCCGGGCCAGCATGCTCCACATCATTCGCTTACCATCAGGAGAGAGAAGAATACTTGTCGGGACACCTGAAGGTATTATTGGGGGCGGAAAATTTATCTGACCAGCTGGTAAGTTAATAAGAGCTATTTTTCATGAGGAGTCTACTTACATGCATTAATAATAATAATATTCACACAACGCCGTCTAGTCCCAAGCTAAGCAGAGCTTGTATTATGAGTTAAGTACTAGACAACTGATAAACATACTTAAATATTTCTAAATACATACATGTTATAGATAAATTACACTCAGACACAGAACAAATAATTGAGCTCATCACAGAAACATTTGTCTTGGCTGGGAATCGAACCCACGACCTCTGGCATAGCAGTCAGGGCCATTAACCATACCGCGACAGGCCAGTCAAAGTCAATTCAAGGCCGTTAATTCTTGCAGCTTCCAGTTTGTCAGTTTAGCTCCTCTGGATAAAATGATATTCTGTCAGTGATTGCTATTTAAAAAAGTTGAATATGTATCCACTAAAGATACTAACTTCATGAGTGGATAAATAATAATTTTTTTTAACACTTAAACCACTTTCCCCCAAAACCGATCGAAGTTATTACCTCCCACAAAACTACAGCTGACAAATTCTACCTGTGGGAAGGTATTCCTCCATACCACAAAAGATACCGGCTCATGAGTGGTTGGATCCGAACACAAACACTCAACTATGCAGACGGTCCCGTCTACGTCTAGATGCACTCCGTTTAATTACAGCCGATTTACTAGTTAGCAGTTGTTAAGCGAATGTAGGGTCGCTGCAAACTGGACCAGTGGATGCGTTGCGGGGGACTGTGGTTTAGATGGAAGTTTAAATTATATTATTTGATATGCTTATAATAATTATTGGGTATCTTAAGTGTTATAGTGTACACAGAGTGTAATGCAGTAAAAATTTATAAATAACAAAAATATTTGGGTACCTACACCTTTTTCTAGAGCGAGAAATTATCAATTCTTCGGCTTCGACTTGATGTATGAGTTAGACTTTTACTGACTAAAATCACCTGTGTGCTTTAAGTAATCTTTTGCGTTTCAGGGTTGCAGTTAGGGCGCCTTCAAATTAACCGCAAACGCGCGACGGCGCAGCGGCGTTATTTATATTCAATATAAATAATAAACGCGGCCGCACCGCGGATTTAGTGTAGTCGTTGCGCTGTCGTCGAGCGTTTTTTATTTGTATGGAATAACAAAGCAGCGCGGCGCCAGTGCCGCAGCCAAATGCGCCAATTTGAAGGCGCCCTTATACTTTTGAAAAATCCCAGCCCTGGCTGGCATCGATCATAATTTATATATGTAGTTAAATACTCCACTGTTGAAATAGTAGAATTCATCAGGCTTTTTTTAGGAATAGCCCCCTCCCCCTCTGAATGCCGGTTTATCAACAGTTGAGACTATCACACTAAACGAATCCCGGAAAAGCAATTTAATTGACTTGTATTACGCAACGACATTTGTCACTTAAAGACAGAGAAGGAGCAAGTAAACAATAATTTTCACTTTCAGAACGGAGCTAGTGTACAGAAGGACAGAAGCTTATTTGTTTGAACCTTTTCAATTCTTTACGCTTTATGTGTAACATCTACATGTGTCCAGTAAAACGATACAGTCTAGTGGGTGTGTAGCCTCATAGTTTATCGAGTTGCTCGCGGTAATCTAATAAAGTCGATGCGCTCGGATGACCAGCAGAAAGACGGTCGGGTTACATAAATGCCTTTAAACAATGCTTTTAAATAGTTCGTTACCTTTAATTTGAAGCTTTATTAATTTATAGAATTAAATAAGTTAGGTATGCTTATACTTATACTCCATTCACGATAGCATTAGACATAACATTTATTTTTCGAGATAAATTCAAACAATTTTAATAGTTATGGTTAAAATATTAAATTTTAATATAACCTACTTAGATAAATTTGATTAAAGTAGGTAAGTACTAAACACTTATAAAGGTTAATGATATGCTTTTTTTTTAAAAAAATAACTTAATTAAAATGAATTGTACACAATAGAAGGCAACAAGTTTAATATTTAACATTCATACAAATAGGAATAACTAAAATTATATAGTATAATAAAAAACCAGCGTGGGGAAGTCCGCTCCCGGTGTGGTTCACGGTTGCGGCCCTTTCATTTGCTAAAGCGAAGCAGTAATGCTAGCAGAAGAGAGGCGAGAGGACGCCGAATCCGATCACCTCCAATAACCTTTCCATACGAATGTGTTGAATTCTCAAAGCTTAACTTCTAAAATACTATAAACAGTGTAACAGATTTTCACTATGCTAGATTATTTAGTTTGAATTTCCAAACGATGAAAACCGTTTCATTCCACAACAAATATGAGAACAATTCTGCCGAGTTGCTTCTGAACAATGGGATAAAACTTCTTGATCCAGGCTGTGAACAAGATTCGATTAAATGGTGAAACCCCCGCCAATTAGCTAGCTATAGTTGAACTTTTTAGCTACAATTAGATACAAACTGCGTGTTTTAATCAATTTGAGCTGCGGTCGACTAAATAGATTTTGGTTGCAATTCATCACAAACATTAGGTACCAGCACAGCATCAATAGATTATTCTATTGATTAGGGTTTTGGGAACGTATGAAGGAGTTATCGTGGCCCTAGAAGGCTAATGGCAAATGAAGGAACAAAATGTAGAAAAAATATTTTTTTTACAACGCCTGCTCGATAAAGCCCTTTTATATTATGTCATATAACCATCACAAAAAGCAAGTCATTCTGTCTCTAACGATGCGTTCCGGGAATAATGAGATTTGAATTTGGAACGTCAAAAATCATTATTTAGTAAAAAATAACACATTTCATTAATTAAAATATACGTGCATCCTTGCATCTAAAAATTATATTCAAAAATCAAACTGGCAACTAACAAAATAAAAAGAATAAAAATGTGGTTAATGAGTCTCTAAAAAAAAGTAATGAAAGAGCGGGAGCGTCATAAAAACTTAAAACTATATTAGTTCAATCTTAGAGAATTTAATTTTGTTCGTAACAACCGTGTGTAGTAGTTAACGTTAACTTGTAAATAGTATTTATATTTCTCTAATTATTATTTAAATTGTTTCAGTATATTGTCTTTTTTCAATTAACTCACAGATGGTGTAAAAAATAAAGTATTCAACACAGGAATAAAGCTGTTTTTGTCTTGGACGGCTTGAATTTACTGGCACTTTACTTAAGTTTCTCTATTAATTCGATGTTTGGGAGTTAGTTATATAAATCCCTCATTGGCGTTCGGGATTAAAACTTAGCAACCTTCTTTATTTTGGAATTCAACATGCCGTCCGCGACTTGAAGACATATTCCCTAGTCACATAATTTACTAATCTATTCCAGCTACCTGGAATAAATTCCAGGTAGGTACTGCTCCGCATAATTTCATAGAAAACCATGTTATATTTGCAGTCATGAAAGCGTAACAAACAAACGGACAGACTTGCTACATATTCACAACATTCATGGATACGAATTCTCTGAGCACATTAAATTATTCAACTTAGTAAATTAATCCGTGCCAGGTAAATGTCATTAAAATATTACTCGTAGCGTATTGACACCAGCCATCATTTACAAATGAATTTACGTAGCTGATGAGTACCCATGGGTCATCCCATATTTACGCTTCAGAACTGATAGAATATTATACGATATTTAACTACTAAACTAACGTTATACCCAAGCTTAGCACGGTTGTTACAAATCTTTGGAATTCCCGACCTTCTTTTCTGCCACTTAAGTTTGGCGATTCTTCGGGTTATGTCGATAAGAAACTTATCATTCGTGTTAATATCATTTTGATATTGATTTTTAACCAGGGATCTTAAAGTGTTAATATTCGCTCGAGTTTAAGTTGGGCCTGTCGTACCAAGTTTAAGTGAGTGTTATAAATTACGCTGAGTCGCGCTAGACCTTGGTATGGACGGACCTAATACGTCATATTAAGTTCGAGCGCAGGTATGTAATATTATTACATTGATTTCCAAAACTGTGCCACTTATAAAAACTTAATGTGAGTAGGTATACAAAATGATTTTGTTGGGGATAGTGCGATGAGAAATGGGGAGAAACATTGACAAGATAAATGGACCAGATTTGAGATGAGATGATTAATTACCCGATGAAAGTGAGTAGCCTTGAAGAAATAGTACAGGGTAGGCGAAAATGAAGGAACTTCCTGATGACTTGTTACCAACTTAATCATATCTGTTAGCTGTACTTAATGAATTATTTAACGTTCAATAGAGTAATTATGAAAGGGGTTTATTATTCGATTGATCATTAGACCTGTGACCTATTTTTCTTCTTATAATGTTTTCGGTTTGAATACTAAGTCCTTTAAACTAAATTAGAATAGATTAGGTACCTCCGTGTTGAAATGAAAAACAAAGTAACTAACACAAGACAACAAAGTAACATAAACATGTTTTTGTAGTATTTGGCAGCAAATTTATCGAGTCAGCCTTCTTGGCAAGTTTTGTTGAGGTACCACCATCATCATTTCAACCATTTTTGGACATAAGCTTCCTCCAAGTGTCGCCATAATTGGGCACGCCATAATTATGGTGGTAAGTCCCCTCTTTGAGGCGTGGCTGTAAAGACCTCACGGCGTCCTTATCTTACGCATGACGCAGGTTCTCACCGGACATGGTCGGTTCGGGAGGTTCCTGAACCGGATTCGTGCGGAAGGGATGCCCGGGTGCCATCACTGTGTGGACCGCCCGGAAGATACGTTGCAGCACACGGTAGAGGTGTGCCCCGCTTGGACACAGTACCGCCGTGTCCTCGTGGGGGAGATTGGAGGCAACGATCTCTCGCGCCGGGCCTTGGTACAGGCAATGGACCGAAGCTTCTGCGAAGCAGTAATGTTATCAAAGGAGGAAGGCGCACGTGCACGCGCGAAGGTGCGGCCCTCACGCCCCAGCCGCGAGCAATGTGCCTTGCCCACTGCCACTTATGTTTGGCGAGTTTTTCGGGGCAGTCAACACTACAATAAAATTCTCAACTTCATTTTACCGAGATTGCGCCTGTTTCAATGATTCCACATACATAATTTCCAATTGTGCAAACACTTGACATACAAAACTAGACCAATTTTACATCACAATATCCACCAGGAAACATTTTGCGAATAATTAAAAGTGACTCTTTTCGAACCGAAACTTTTCCGAACTTCATTCTAAACAATACCCCTGTGACATATATTATATATTATATTTATGTCATAAAACCTGATTTCAGTAAATTTATTTTAATGACACCATAAAAAAAAAAACTATAGTAAAATAAGTAGTGAGTCAAAATGTGGAATCAAAAATATGTTGTCAGATTTTTTTATCCCTTGAAACCTACAAAAAGCAATCCATCAAAATCTCTAAAACTTTTGAAAAGGTTATTTTGTGCTATTCACTGAATTTTATTTAATCTGTACTAGATATTGTACTGTATAAAGTTACCTGCGTTTTTCATTTTTTTAAGTCTTCTTCAACGTAGGCCTACTGAAATACAACATGGTTAACGTGTGACAGACAGAGACCGGTTGATGCCTTCATGGAATGATAGAAAGAGATGCATATAGAGGACGCAATCCGTCTCCGTTGCACGAGCGAATGCACCGGCTGTGTACGGTTAACAAATAAAATAGTGCAATATAAATGTCAGAGTAAACAGTTCACTTTTTTCATGGAATTTGTTGCAAGAATTAAACCAAAATCTTTTTTATGAAATAACTAGCTTCTGCCAGCGGTTTTGTAAAAAAAAATATAATTTTAATTTCTTGGGGGCGGCCAACAGTGGACGTCTTTCGAATGATATGATGATGATGATGATTTTAGGAGATAGTCTACCGTTGTGTTAACTTTCGTTCGTTCAGCCGTTTGAGCGTGAATGAGTAATTTAGTATCTTGTGGAATATATTATATTATCATTTTAGTCAAAAGATGTCCACAACTGGTCACAAGCCTCCCCATAATTCATAATCCCAAGAGTCATAATCTACCGGCAAAAGTGTGTCATTCAGTAAGCTATTTTTTTGAAGTGGGTAATTGATTACCCATTAGTTTAGTAATTTGATGACAAATGACTTCTCCCAGCGTGTTCGACTTTTAACAGTTACCGTGATCGAACACTAAGGGCAACTGAAGGTAGTTGCCCTTAGTGTTTGATCACGGTAACTCTTTCCCAAATTCCCGCGATGCCATATTCAATAGCAGATAAATCTGTCGAATTAATAAAATATACTGAAATATTCTACCGCTTTTCTAAAAACTATCATGGCGTTGCGTTAACGTTAGACGAGACGTTCATGTTCCAAATCTATTTCAAATGCAACACTGCAATTTTCCCTAAAACAAGCCTGCAGCACCTTGCTCTGCTGTCCGTAGCAGCCCACACGTGTGGCGCAAACGAGCCGGCCTTATAATGAATAGCCGTCGCCTGCCACCATATTTCAGCGAATTAACAAATGACCCGCTGTCATTGTACGCGCGGCGCACAATTTTTCTGCGCACCGTACCTAACGGCTTGATGTAGGTGCGGTTGGCGGTACTGGTACGTTCACGTTGCTGCTGTTGGTACCGCCGAATTAATGTTGGGTTTATGGTGAATACGAAGTCTGGTAGGATTGTTATGATTGATACTTGGTTTGTAATTAGCGAGGTAAGATTTGGCTTGTGCTAGCAAAATTTTGATGAGTAGAGTATAATTATACTTTTGTTATCGCGAATATTAGTTAGGATTTTGCTTGAAATCATAGCATCTTAATCATAGCGTTCTTCGTAACTCATTTGATATCAAATCAAATGAGTTATAAAACTTGAGAACTTGTCCCGATTTTTTTATACTAAGTTGAAAATTTATGATTTTCCTCTTAGTATAAAAATATCGGGATCCTAAAAACAACTACAGATAACATAAAGATTTTTTTTTTGAGATCCAGTTTTCAATGATTTTGAGGTAAGAAGTCATTATATAGGGTGACTGGTAATTAGTGTACGATACTTAAACACGTAATTGTGCTCATGATAACTAACAACTTTTACTACGGGAACTAATCTGAAATCGCGAAAAAAAATCAGCTGTTCAGTACATTTATGTTTGTACTGAATAGCTGATATTGTTTTCGCGATTTCGGCTTTGATCCCATAATAAAAATTGATTGTTATCATGAGCACAATCACCTGTTTAAGTATCGTACACTAATTACCAGTCACCCTATATAAATCCTACCGCTTTAAGTGAAACGAGAGGGAGCGGTAGACTTTGACCGACAAAATTAAAGCCCACCTGTTTTGTTTCTGTTGCTCTTGCGTTCCGAACAATTCCGCATTCCCCCTAGCAGGATTCATGGAGTTTTCAATCTGATCATGATTTTCTTACTTAAAATATCAGTCACCATTACGTGGGATCGCAGTCAAGCGCTAGTTTAAGTTACTTAAAAAAATATGCATACGCTCGTGTTTAATCACTATCTTACTTGAAGGTTAGTGATGATGTGGCCAACGATGGAGCACACTTGCCAATAATTAACCTATTCACTCTTAATTAAAGAACCTTAGGTTATAGCTATCAGGAAACACAAACTCCGGCAAGGAATTCCACTCCTTAGCCGTATGCACAATACATGTGTCCTCAAAACGCTAGATGCTGTAAAAGTAATGATTTGAAAAAAAAAATCCTCTTAAAATGGCCACGAGAACAAAGGCTCGGATCGGATACATTTTTTTTTTATTATATACTAATCCTGTCAATTTCAAATCCTCCTTAAGCTAGTTTTTATCAAAATCTAAAACTATTCACTCCACTCACTTAACCTCCATTTTATTCATTCAAGTAAACCTTACAAATCTTCCAGCTAATATTTACAGCGTAACAGTTGACACCTGAAGTTTATTTCGTTTTTCGATCCAGACAAAGCCGATTTCCCACTGGTTGGGATCCAGTTGAGTCGCAGTACTTCGAGCTTTCCCTGTCGGATTAGGTCCAAAGAGCTTTGCCCGAAACCTATTTCTGATTTATAGACAATGGTTTTATGATCTGATTCATTTGGGTTTTTTTCGGGAAATGGTTATGGATATGAATGGGTGACAGTTTAATGGGTACTGTGGTTACTCGGGTAGAAAAAACATACGTGAGACTTATCATACTTTGTATAAAGACTCAAAAGAAGAGACTTACGTTTCCTTTTCTTTTTTAGGATTCCATACGTCAAAAGGAAAACACGGAACCTTTATAGGATCACTTTGTTGTCCGTCTGTCTGTCTGTCTGCCTGTTAAGACCCTATATCTCGGGAACGCGTTGAGGTATCGAGTTGAAATTAAAACCATATACTCTGGTCTGAGGACTCTTGAAAAATTCATAGTTTCGTACTTTCTGTTGTCGCAGAATCCTGAAATTAGGCATGAAGCAAGGTCTTATAGTATAATAAATCTGAAAACTGTAAATTTGTTGTTACGTCACATTTTTTTGCTGTTCGGAAAAATGTTTTAAAACTCCATTCCGATATTGAACTATTTACATAGGTGGGGTCATTTAGTTCAAGTTTCTACGAAACCCTCAGGGTGCGAGTCCGACTCGCACTTGCCCAGTTTTTTTAGTTTGGTACAGGTTGATTAATAATTTGATCTACACGTGGCCGTTGCATACAAATGAGCGTTGTTTCCTTCTAAAATAAACTCGAAAAGGTTTTTTTACCTTTAATTAGCTATTGTTTCTCAGTAGGTTAAAGACGTTTTCCTCTTTGAAATTTTTAAAATGAGAATCAGTGATGTTTTTCATAGTCATGTGAAGAGGAGGGATGAAAAGTACGTTATTAACAGAGTTATGAGTATACATGTTAATGGAGAGGGAGAGAGAGGTAAAAGAAAAGATGATTGGATTGTATGAGGAGTGATATGAAAGAAAAGGGAGTTAGTGATAGCGTGACGGGTGACAGGACCGAATGGTAATTAAAAAAGTGTTGCGCTCACCCCAAATAATACGGGACAAGGGCAGGAAGATGATGATTTAAAGGTCCATGAATAGATAACTGAAAAAAATAATCGTCGCTACAAGATCGGAATCGAAACGTGAAGATGAATTTGACATTTCCCACATGGGAAACTGAAAACCTCGTCTACAATTGAAACCTAATGAAAGAACAACAACCAATGAATAACACAGTAGCTTAATATCTACCCTAAAACATATCATACAACTCCTTGTAACAATGTTAAATAACCCTTGCCATGCATACAAAATGGCTGCGAATAAGCAGCCATTTTGTATGCATGGCAAAACACTTGGCAATATTCAAATGTTAGCTCTGATCTGTAGTCATTTATCGTTTGATCTGAACTTAATTATTGTATGTCATATCATTTTAATTATCAATTAAATAGTCATCATCATCATTATCATCATCATCATCATTTCAGCTGAAAGACGTCTACTATAAGATATATACCTCTCACAAGTGTCGCCCCAACAAACGGTCCTGTGCGTCTCGCATTCATCGGATTCCCGCGATCCTCACCAGGTCCGGATCAGGATCTTGTAGGAGGTCTTCCAAAGCAGTGTCTACCACTACGCGATCGCCACTCTAGAACCTTTCGGCCCCAATGACTAATTGTGCGAGTAATGTGCCCTGCCCATTGCCATTAATTGTGGCGATTCTTCGTGCTATATCGATAATCTTGGTTCACCTGCGGGTATCTTCATTCCTGATGCGGTCACGCAAGGACTTGACTTAAAGCCTTTTGATGAGGCCCATTGTGAGCGACCATGGCAATACTTACTACTTACCAAATAATCACCGAGATAACCCATGAGTCCGTGACATTCTATCTAAATAAATAAATGACAAAAATCTCAAAATGATGGTGAGGCTTCATTCATACATTATTATTACTAAGGACAAAATGTCCACCAACACGACGCGCAATACTGTCAAATTGTCCAACAAAATGTCACGCGTTACGTGAACGTGGTGTAAAATGTTGGGGGTAAGGTGCGGGACACATTGCAACGTTACAGCGTCACGTAGATTGAGCGTTGCGCATCATATTAAGGGCCCATTTTGACCCTAAAGTATCTGAGGCTTAACGCTCTTTTTATAAAACAAGACCGTTTCAAATCACGAGTTAGGCAATCGCGTGCTGTGATAGATACTGTACAGTGTACATAGCAAGTAACTCTTGAGGATGCGTTCTGCCCATATGCCATCCAATAAATTTAAATAACGTAAAAGTTCCTCTACGGGTGATGAAGGATATTTTCCACGTGTTCATGGAATGTGACTGGAACTTTTAGAAAAGACAAGGCCTGCTTGGTGTGGGATCTGAGGTTGGGATATGTAACAGCATCTTGGCTTTCCCGTTGTCTAAGAAGACTAAGATGTGGTGCCGATTGCTATTGATAAGTGAGTGACATATTTAAACTTTTAGAGATATGCGGAACAGAGTGTAAAGTCCCGCAAACCTCTGTTAAAAACCTCTGTTGAAAAGGGAGGATTCTCCGACCAGATGGATGATATGTCTGATCTGGGCAACTGCCCGATAGGTGATTCCGGGGTGTTGTATATGTTCAAATCGCGTGGAGAACTGTAATTGCGCGATGCAGGATTTCTTAGTTTAGTTCCTATGTGTCGCCATAGATGATGCTATATACTCAAGTAAGCCGTTTTTTGTAGTCTAGAGCTTAGTCTGTAATTATTACAAGAGTATTCTGTAACAGGAGTGATATTATCACTAAGTGGCCATCATTTCAGCCGAAAGACGTCCATTGTTGGACATAGGCCAAGCGTCGCCACAACGACCGATCTTGTGCGTCTTGCATCCACCGCATTCCCGCGACTCTCACCAGGTCGTTGGTCCACCTTGTGGGAGGCCTTCCAATGCTGCGTTTTCCGGTGCGCAGCCGCCACTCTAGAACCTTTCGGCCCCGTTGACCATCCGTTCTACGAGCAATCTGCCCTGCTCACCGTTATACTGGGCTATGTCGGCGACCTTGGTTCTCCTGCAGATTATCTTTTTTCCTGATGCGATCACGCAAGGAAACTCCGAGCATAGCCCTTTCCATTGCCCTTTGGGTAACTGTAAGCCTTCTGATGAGGCCCATTGTAAGCGACCATGTTTCAGTGCCATATGTCATCACTGGCAACATGTACTGGTCATAGACTTTCGTCTTGAGACTCTGTGGTATATTGGACGAGAAGATACCGCGCAGCGCATTAAGTGGTAAAACTCCTTTAATTAAATGATATACCAATTTTCAAATTTGGTTTTGATTTTCGAACCATTATACTAAACGACAGAAATGGCAACCATTTTTTACGACTATCATGTTGAATGACATGATGTAGGTAGGTACCTAATTTGCATTGAAACACAAAATGGCCTTTGTTCAATTATTTAAACTAAAGTTCTCTTATTACGAAACGTAAAACACAATCATTGCTAACAAGCATGCCACGTGTCACGCACGCGCTGTCCTGCAAATGGTCCCCTAATTACAAACTAGTAGACCAAGTGTGAAGGGTTGTAATGAAAAAATAGCTGGCGTCAAATTGCAGCAATTATTATACTAACACACTATTTTACAGATGAGTTGCCAGGAAGCATGGTTATTACTTTTGAAGAATAAATATGGTTTGGCAAATTTTCTAATTGACAAATTCCATTTGTATTGCTTATATAAGAGTCACTAGCTTCTGCCAGCGGCTTCGCCCGCATAAAAGTCGGTTTCTCCATAACAAATTTTGGACCCCGTTTCATCTCCTTAGTGAATTTCGGAAAAGTTAATTTCCGTTCTTAGCGGATGTCTAAATCCTATAAGAAACCTAACTGCCAAATTTAAGTTTGTAGGTGTTATAGTTTCTACAATTTCGTGATTTATCAGTGAGTAGAGAGAGTGGTACTCCGCTTTTATATTTATAGATTTAAAAAGAGATAAAATTAGGTAGTATCCTAAGCACGTAAACGTGGCATTTTTATTTTTTATTATTACTTACTTTTATTTCTTATTTTTCTATGCCAAAAATTTTATTTTATTGTGATGTCAAATATGTTACTGGTGAAAACAGATTTCCACTTTTGTTATTACCATCATGGAATCACTGGTCCCCAAGTCACAGGCTTCAAACCTAGTTTGAGGACCAGGAGATAATACTTCATGCAAACTTTATTGTATCCCATTACAGAACCTTTGTGAGCAATTTATTGAAATAAACTTATTATTATTATCCTGTGGCAGTATCAGTCTATCCAAGGAGTATTGTGTTGCCCAGTAAGTGGGTTGTGAAGATCTGATAGTTACTCCATGTAAAACACAGATATTCAGCCGCATCCGGTTAGCCTGGAAGCTGATCCCGTATCTGCGAGATAATTAGATAAGTACATGAAATCTTTTTTATTTTTGTTTTGACGACTTATACTATATTTTTCTGATTAATACGTTATAGAGACCCTGGGGCTCTAGATAAGGTGACATAATAATATATTATCATCATCATCATCATCATTTCAGCCGAAAGACGTCCACTGCTGGACATAGGCCTCCCCCAAGCGTCGCCACAATGAACGGTCCTGTGCGTCTCGCATCCATCGGACTCCCGCAACCGTTACCAAGTCATCGGTCCACCTTGTAGGAGGCCTTCCAACGCTACGTCTTCCGGTACGTGGTCGCCATTCCAGAACCTTTCGGCCCCAACGGCCATCCGTTCTGCGAGCAATGTGCCCTGCCCATTGCCACTTAAGTTTGGCGATTCGTCGTGCTATGTCGGTAACCTTGGTTCTCCTGTGGATATCCTCATTCCTGATTCGATCACGCAAAGAAACTCCGAGCATAGCCCTTTCCATTGCCGGGTGACTTTAAGTCTTCTGATGAGGCCCATTGTAAGCGACCACGTTTCGGAGCCATATGTCAATACATTATCATCAGTGATAATCATTTTGGAGGACTTAATGAGAGCCCTCACTGCTAGAGTTGTAGTCACCTACTGGGTCCAAACAATTTAAGGACTTTACTATCGACTCGAAAAAAAAATTGCGATAATGGTTACTGCAAACTCAAAATGACAAATAGATTGACCACGTAAACGTTTTGGTTTCGCATTTAGCACAGCATACTCAGAACGTTTGATATTGTTACCGTGACTCTAGAACGCCAATGGCAACTGAGGGTTTTAGAAAAAACACAGCGCAGAGAAAAAAGGCAGGGCAAGGGTGAAAAAAAAAATGTAAATAGTGCCAATTACAACAATTAGATCTCAACAAAAATAATAATAATACAGTGGAAAATAAAACCAACCATTATTATGATAAAACCAGTTGTAGATAGTTTTACTTTGCTTCTTATCAATGAATTAAAAACTAGGAAGATCAGGTTCTTGTCCATAAAAAACACCAGCAAACATGACGTAGCGACTACCGTCGACATCCCAAGACACTTCGAAGTAGAAAGGTCTATCAGCAACGAATGTTGGCACACGGTAATATGACATTTCTGGCGTCTTTTCAGTCATTTTTGGTTCTGGAAACGTCAAAATTATTCAGTATCTTATTAAGACCTTGGAATTATAGATAACTAGCTGCTACCAGCGGCTTTACTCGCGTTATAGAAAAAAATATCCCAAGAGAACATATTCGCGGGATAAGAAGTATCTTATGTATGTGCTATTCCACGACCTCGTCTACACGTGTGCCAAGTTGCATTGAAACCCGTTACGCCGTTTCAGTGTGAAAAAGTAAAAAACATATCTATGTAACAAACACACATACACACACACACTCACGAGTGCCATTGCCTCGCGCGTGCGGCCGCCTCCTTTGCTAGCATTACTGCTTTGCAGAAGGAGGCGACCGCCTGCCACTCCTCCTCGCTCCGGACCATGGCCTTTACCAAGGCCCGGCGCGAGAGATCGCTGCCGCCAATCGCCCCTACAAGGAAACGGCGGTGCTCTGCCTAGGTGGGGCACACCTCTACCGTATGCTCCACCGTGTCCTCCGGGCGGTCCACACAATGGTGATACCCGGGCGTTTCTGCCATACGAGTCAGGTGCAGGAATCTCCCGAACTGACCATGTCCGGTGAGGACCTGCGTCATGCGGAATGTAAGGATACCGTGTTGTCTTTCCAGCTACTCCTCAAAGAGGAGACCAATGAACAACCTGTATTGGTATTGTGCCACTGAGCTATGCAAAGGCTTCTCCTAAGGTCTTCCAAATACAAATCTTCTTTAATGCCTTCTTGAAGTAGTCCTTACGGTACGTGTCTAGGCCTTCTCGCCACCTCTTTTTGTGCCGGCGGCACCGTCCATTTTCAGACACCCATTGTACGGAATCTTGCGTATTGACCATAAAATATTTGCCTACCAGTAAAGCTCTATTATTGGTCTCTTATAAATTCTGAAAAGTGCAGGTAGTCATGCAGGATGGGTAGAAGCATAGATGCATAGAAGGTGACGTATGTTCGGTGCTGCGGCTCCACACTGGCACTGCGTCAGAGATGGGTCGAGGAAGATAATTAAAATATTCTCACCTGGAATCTTTCTGCCCACTCCCATTTCATCCATTTGGAGAAAAACTTTTTGTTTAACTTTACTTAGAGAAATGGTTTGATCTTGTTTGTCAGCTTTAAACATTCCCACCAAATCTGTTGAACTGCTGTTGAAAACCGAGAACAGGCCCAACTGAAAGTATGAAATCGTTATATTTTTACACTACGCCATTATGTAACATAACGAAAAATGGGCCAAGTGCGAGTCGGACTCGCGCAGAAGGGTTCCATACCCATCCTATCAGTGGATCGGTTATTATTCGTTTATTTCACAGTAATTGTGTATCTGGTCGATTAGCTTTCTACTAGTGCAATGCTTCTCGTAATTGAGACTGGCCTGTTGGTCTAGTGGTTAGCGACCCTGACTGCTATGCTGAGGGTCGTGGGTTCGATTCCCACCCAAGACAACAGTTTGTGTGATGAGCACGATCATTTGTCCTGTGTCTGGGTGAAACTTATCTATAATATTATATGTAATAATATTATGTGTATTTAGAAATATATAAGTATGATTATCAGTTGTCTAGTACTCATAGCACAAGCTCTGCTAGTCTAGATGGCGATGTATGAAAGTTTTAAAAAAATATACGTACTTCCAGATATTGCTCAAACAAGCAAAGAAATTGATGATGTCGATATAACCATAGATTAAATTTACCCCTTGAAGGAATCCAGTCCAATCTACAAAAGTTTTGACTTTAAATCTTGGTATTGATGCTTTTATCAATTTTACTTCCTCAGATTTAACAAGGTTGTTAACGAAGTCTTTTTGCCGATACATTGTTTCAAGCAAATTGCCCAAGTCTTTAGGGTTGGTTGGAATAACAAATGTTATGGAGGTCACAAAACTCATGAGCCTGATTGATAGGGCCTAAAAAAAAAAAAACATTAAAATTGCAACTCCCCTAGGCAAGTTACAATCGTTTTTGTCGATCGATTCCTCCGATTCCTTTATTCTGACGTCATCTCGACGCTCAGTTACGTGGTCAGAACAAAGAATAGGAGGCGTGGCTGACTCGAGGCGATCAACGAAAGAGATTTGAAACGAAACGGTTGTAACTTGGTTTGGGGGGCAGGTTAGGTTAAACAAGCTCCATCGTACATTACATAATAGAATAGAATAAACTTTATTGTACACCAAAATAGTAACAAAGCTTTTACATTAGATAAGTTAAATCTATGGGTACAAAGGCGGTCTTATCGCTGAGAGCGATATCTACCAGACAACCTTAGGGTAGACTGTATGAACTTAAAATAGAAAAAGGGGGTAGTCTGTGGTGATTATCGCTTACGATCAGGTGAGACAGTGGTCGAAATTGTGTTTGACTAAACATAAAACAATGCTGTAATCTTTTTGTAGGTATTCGTTTGATGCGAGCTAAATATAAATAAACAAATCAGTGATTGAATTTTTAGACGGTATGTGGAACAGGGAGTAAAGTTCCGCAAACCTCTATTGAAAAGAGAGTATCCTTTGACCAGATGGATGTTATGTATGGTCCGGAGAAAAGCTGATAGTTCATTTCAGACTGTTATTTATGTTCTAATCGTGCAGAGAACTCCGATACTGTGATGAAGGATTTTAAATGTTTATTTTCTATATGACGACCTAGATCTCGCTACATCACTCTACTCCGTAGATCGGAGATCGATGTTTTTGATGCGTCGTGATGCGTGCTCAGCCAGTAGAAGGTTGGTGCGTCGAAACCGGAAGTTAGTTCTCGATGAATTAGCACGAAATGCGGTTATGCCCCAGTGAGTCGGGTTATGATGCCCCAGTGAGTGAGTATGATGCTGCAGGCTCTAGTGGATCAGAGTAGTGCAGCTGGCTCCAGTAGGTCAGAGCATTGCTATGGCGACTAGATTTGACTGCTGGCGTCGACCGGGAGAGTTTCGTCATGGCTTCATGTAACCGACCGAAGGTGCAGTCTCGTTAGCCAAGGTGGCTGATTAGGCTGAGGGTGTTGACGTCGATTTCTGCGCCCGAAATGGGTACTTTAAAGTAAAATTAAAATCCAATGGGTTTATCACATATGAAAAAAAGAAAGAAAAAATATTAAAAAAAAATGATAGAAAAATAATATATCGTAAATTATTTTGTAGTAACAAAATAAAATAAAATTGTTTTCCGGCATGTTTTTGGAAGCTCGGATGGCTTTCATGCCATCATGAGAAAAAGGGGGGCCTAATAGTTGCATCGTGTACGAGCAACTATCTCTCTCTCTCTCTCTCGCAACTAACTCCAACAGCATCCAAAAAGTAATAGCGGACAGACTAGACGGTCCGTTTCTGAGATACTGGATTGTGCTCCACGTGTCAAAAAAGTGATTGTTGACTGTAATTTTAATTTCTTGTGTGGTTTAATAACATACTTCTTAAGTACTTACTAACATAAATATTGACCTGTATCTTAAAGATCAAAAAGGCATGAAATAAAGTTCTTATTACTATTATTAAAAGTTTACCTCATAGGTCTTAGTTTTGGCGTACCCGAATTCCCCCATCGTGTTCATCATTGGTACTTTAGAGATTTTTCCATCTATATGATAAAACTTCGTTAGCTTCGTTAGTCGATAATCAAATGGATTCTCCCAAGTACCCTATCACGTAAAAAAAGTTTAGTATAAAATGAATTTAAATGATGCATGCACGATAAATCAAAAAGACAGCAAATGACTTAAACCAGACAAAACTAGGTAAGTGCGTGTCGGACTCGCGCACTGAGGATTCCGTACAAACTTACCTAGGTAAATAGTTCAATTCCCGAATTGAGTTACGAAGAATAACTTCGTAACTCAATTACAAATAACGAATCGCAAAACAAGATTTATTTTGTGACGTAACAACAAATTTACAGTTTTCAGATTATTTCCTATACTTGTGCTATGAGACCTTGCTTTATTCCAAATTTCAGGATTCTGGGTCAACGGGAAGCACCCTATGAATTTTAATTGCCTTGAGAGTGCGAAATCTACGTTTTTTGCGACATAAACGGCCGTATCTTTTTTTCCTTAACTCAGATGTTTGATTTTTCCACCGCTTCTAGGGACTGAAGACCTGAGTTTATGGTTTTAATTTCAACTCGAAATCGGGTCTTGACAGACAGACAGACAGACGGACGGAAAACAATGTAATCCTATAAGGGATCCGTTTTTTCCTTTTGAGGAAACAAATGACAAGACAAAAAGATAAAAATGCTTGCTAATAAAATATACCACTGATTACTAAACATAATCACTATAAAGCGTATGAGTATTACGTTACAGAGAGAGAAAATAAAATAACATATGACCCAACTCTCTATCTTCCCTTCGTTTACTTCGTGGGTTTTTTTTGATGGGAAATCGTCTCCTGCTCCCACTCAGTGGAGCGAGAGGGAGTGTCAGATTTCTTCTTACTAAAACCCACCTATATTCCTTTAGTTACCTTATGCGATCCTGGGCCGTAGTAACTCTTTTAAACAAATTGGCAGCCTATACCATCTAAACCTGAAGAGATGTTGTTGTCATAAAGTATCAATAATTTCTGATATTTCTGTCTGCGTACATCCTTTATTTCCATTATATAAGTGTATTGCCCTTGATAGCACTATCATAATTAAGGTTTCCTCAATTCATGTAACCATTACAGAAAACAACAGCATGACCACTACTTACTTTGAAGTGTGCTCCAGATATGATGATCATCTTCGTAGTTTTATTGACATCATCGCTATCCACAAGTTCTGTTATCCTTTTAAAAGTCATTGCACTAAGCTGTAAAATTCATAGCTGTATTATAATAATTCTTAACATATTGCATCCTTAAAACAAAAGTCGTACGAAACTGATTTTTTTATTTATTTATTAAACTTTATGTACAGTAGTGGTACATAGGCGGACTTAATGCAACAAGGCATTCACTACCAGTCAACCTTTGGGTTAAAAGAGACAACACTGTAGTAGGTGTGCACAATAAATAAATAACAGATAAATATCAAGTGGAATGTAGTATCATTAAATTAAGTTATAATAATAAAATACTTATATATGCTAATATTATAAATTAATAAATACAATAAAATTAGGAGAATTTCAAAATAACAATTATGATGAAGACCAAACTATGGTTGAGAGTACTTTAAGTAAGTAGTAGTTCTGAATTTTTCGCTTTTTTTTTTATTGTGAAAAAAAAATATACTGCCGATGGTATTTCGATCACGCTGGCCACTCTTAACAGAGATTTGCCAAGTACGCAGGAGATATTATAGTGCACAAGTGCGTGACCAAACAAAGGTGCACTCTCTGTTCCTTTACTCTCATAGTCCGATGAAATGGCAATCCGACACGAACGGAGAGAGATTAGACGCAGGACCAACGTCTTTATGTGCTTTCCGAGGCACGGAGGTAATCATACCATCAACTTCCAAACTCCAGGCTGCTACAAAGTAATTCGTAATGGAAAAACTCAATAGCACTTTTTGCCCGACCCGGGAATCGAATCCACGCTCAGCAGTCGCACTTGCGACCACGAGACCAATGAGCCAGTAAATTGTAATTAGGCAAACGTCCAAATCGTCAAACTTGAGTGGCATTGGGCAGGGCATATAGCTCTTAGAAGGAATGGCCGATAGGACCGAAAGGCGACTTCTGCATTAGCGACCGTGTACCTGCCCTCCTAGCCAAGTTACAAACGTTTCGTTTCGATTTTCTTTTCGTCGATCGCCTCGAGTCGCCAACGCCTCCGATTCCTTTGTTCTGACGTCATCTCAAAGATCAGTCACGTAGTCAGAACAAAGGAATACGAGGCGTGGCCGACTCGAGGCGATCAACGAAAAGAGAATCGAAAGGAAATGGTTGTAACTTGGCTAGGGGGGCTGAAGGCGCAGCGTTGGAAGAATTCCCACAAGGAGAACCAATTGACTGGTAAGGGATATGAGAATCCGATGGGTGCGAGACGCACAGAACCGGTCGTTGTATCGATGCTTGGGGGTTGCCTATGTTCAGTAGTGGACGACTTTAGGCCGAAATGAAGATTATGAGGTAAATTTTTAACTTGAACCAACTAGAATTAATTTAAAAATACCAGAGCAGTATTAAAAAAATGATTTCCACCACCCTTTATAGGTGCTGCCAGCGGCTTAGCCCGTGTGATGGTGGAAAATTATCTCAACGGTATATACTCCTGGGATAATAAGTATCCTATGTGCTATTCCAGGATATGGTCTACCCTTGTACCAAGTTTCATCGAAATCCATTTAAGAGTTTTTGCGTAAAAAAGTAACAAACATCATATTTTATAATATTAGTAGGATAGTTTTAAGAAGGTTTGTGTATTCACTTAGATTATCGCACTTACCACATTATTAATATGTGCAATAGCTGCTTTAGGATAATTGAAACCGACTTTTTCCACTTGTACTCCATTCTTTTCGGAGGAATCTTTAATAAAATTGGGGTCTATATCCGATGAGTAGTTCACGTATATCCTGTTGGTAACCGTCAGGTCACTCTGCTTCATTATATTGATACATGGCGCTACCTTAGAGTAGCACTTGCTTAACTGAGAAAGAAGTAAGCATTGTATCATATAGTGGTTGCAAAATCATGCAAGTAGCAGGTAGTAGTCGTTTGTGGTTTTGTTAAATAACGAAAAGATAAAACTATTATAGAAACACAGACTTCTGAAATTAAAGTTATTTTGCGGTTGTATTTTTTTTTGTAGTTATTTTTTATTTATTTCTATACAAAACCCATCATATTTATTCTATAAATAACAGTTAACTGACTGTTAAAACATCAAGCCAATTTTTCGATAGCCAGATATTTTTTAACTCGGGAAATTTTGTATAGAAAATATGTCAAACCGTTATAAGCATAAACATAAGCGTAATCAGCCTTTTAATGTTCCCACTGCTGGGACTCAGGCCTCCTTTTTAAGAGAGGGAATGGGCCATAATCCACTACGCGGGCCCAGTGCGGGCTGGTGAATGTCACATGTCTTCGAATTTTTGGTTCTAGGACATGCCGGTTTCCTCACGATGTTTTCCTTCACCATTTTGAGAGCAGTGGTAATGAAATAAATTACACAAATTAATGCGCCTGGCTGGGTTTGAACCCGCGTCCTACAACTGGTAAGTCAGGGCGGTTACCACTCGGCCACCATTACTCTTCTGCGCAAACCGCTTTATGCATATAGAATGTGTATGTAAATTTACATGTTCATAAACGCACTCAGGATACAGGAGAAATCCTTAGTGTGAGGCAAAGGTTTAAAAAAAAAAACTTTTGATAACCGTTAGTTATCTGACTATTAGAAAATTAGGCCTTAATCAAGTAAATAAATGACAGTTTACTCACTTGACCGTCATCTCGGTATCCTAGAAGTAACATGAGCTGTTGTTTGGCATCCCCCGTGGCTATAGTCGCTAGCTTGCAGAGCGACATGCGCACCAGATGCTCTGAAGCAACTACGTTTTTCTTCGGTGTCACTTTTATTAGGCTCTGTAACATCGAAATATCACACATATAAAGAACGTTAACACGAATTTAGATTAAATTTTACAGTAAGCTTATACATTAGCGTAAGATATAGGCTATTATAGTTCCGTTAGCGGTTTTGTCCGCGTGAATGTCAGCCCCCCTAGCCAAGTTACAACCGTTTCGTTTCGATTCTTTTTTTTATCGATCGCCTCGAGTTGGCCACGCCTCCGATTCCTTTATTCTGACGTCATCTCAACACTCAGTCACATAGTCACAACAAAGGAATAGCAGGCGTGGCCGACTCGAGATGATCAACGAAAAGAGAATCGAAACGAAACGGTTGTAACTTGGCTAGGGGGGCAGTTATTACGGACGCGAAATCGAAGTCAGAGCCAGATAAAAAGCTTATGCCCTTCCTTGATATTCAAGCTTACTCAGTACCACTTTCATCAAAAACGGTTCGGTGGTTTAACCGTGAAAGTATAACAGATAGACAGAGTCCTTACACATTTATAATATTAGTATGGATAATTTATTATAGGGGGAGGTACTAATTCCACGTGGATGAAGCCACTGGTAGAAGTTAGTCCATCACTAAATATAAGGCACAGATGACAGTTCAAATCATTACTCGATCGATAAAATAGATACGGACTATTGATTGATATGAACGAACATTTTGAATACTACACCACTAAAGTCTACCATTATCCATCATTCCTGGCTTGGACGGTCGATGCCAGCAAGCGGGCCCAGTCTGGTATCACCGCGATTTTACCACATTTATTTAAACTTTCTATGTATTAGTGGTACAGTCAATAAAGAAGTCTTATGGATCAGAGGCGGTATTAATTAAAAAAAAAAGAAGAACTAGTAACACGAGTTTTAATTTCTTACAAAATGATTTAATTTTAATAAAAAAAGTAACAAAGCAACAATCACTTAACTCTATTACACAATCTACTCTTAAACTACTGCTAAAGTACATAAACCGACACGAAATGATACAGCGAAACGTCCGTTGCATCCGAAAGCCAAGCAAAGAATGAAACTCGTCCGTGGAAGTCGCTGCGTCCCCGCAAGGGGGCGCGGCCGGCGGGTTATAGGCATTGCCTTTGTCCCGCGGTAGCGGGTTAGGTGCCCGTAACGACGGGCACATCGTTGTGGTGGCCATATAGGCCATAGCCATGACAAGCGCGCACGCGCTGCTTGTCTATGTGTAGCTGTTGTTTGTACAGTGGGAAGCGCCGCGGCACTGTGCGGTCACAGTGCCGCTTTTTCACGCCACCTCGGCGGTCTGTCGCCGCCAGGTGAGACCTCCGGTTGCCCGGAGGAGGCCCGGCGGGCGGCGACCAGCGACAGAGGTGAAGACTTTGGTGGCGCTGCCCACTGTGGATGTAAACCCCCGTCTGTCACGTTTCCAGATCTAGCCGGTTGCGCTTCAGACTAAGGGGCGTAGTGAGTGTGTGGGCGGTATGGGTGCTGTGTAACACCGCCCATGGGTGCAATTTGGAACGTGCGATCCGCCCCGCGCGTCCAAATGCGTGAGTATTTTGAGTGTGGAGTCGTGTGTGTGTGAATTGGGTTAGCGTCGCGCCTATATTAACTTAGCACGCGACGTTCACCGGGTGCATGTTATGAATGTGGAGTATTATTGTTTGAGTGAGCCGTGTGAAACTCGTCCCACGTGCGCGACGCCTTTTATACACTTCCACTTGTATCGAATGTGTGGGTAGGAGAAATATCTAAGACGGCCGTTCCTGATTGCGTGGCGTCCTCGACCGCGGCATTACTCCCATTTGCATCAGATCCTTGCTCATCCCTCACAACCTGGTTGTCATCATTATGTTGATCGTCGGCAACCTCTGAAACATTACAACACATGAGTAACAAAATGACGTGACCACTACGGTTTGAAGCTGATTCAACATGAAACAACTTATAGGTTACGGTCAACAAAGGTCAATGTCCCAGGCACAAGCGTGCACTCAAGTGCCAGTAACACAGACCAGAAAGCAATAATGACTAGTTGAAACAGCTTGAAACCTGAGAGAACATTCAATGCATAACTAAAGACAGATTCCGGACTTCCGTCAGTCGTTATACATTGTCAACGACAGAGGCCCTAACGTTTGCTTGTCGTTTTACAAATACATAGAAGAGGCCCTAACGTTTGCATACTATGAATTTGTGACATATTACACGCTTCGCGTCATGAGACAGAGGCCCTAACGTTTGCATGTCCCTTCGTATGACCGCGATCGTGAAACAGAGCAGAGGCCCTAACGTTTGCATGCTCCAAACCGGTAAGCCAACTTACCAGTTTCAAAGAACGCAGAACAAGCGTCTGGCGTCCACTCACCGCGCCATAACGTCATATGTTCGGCGGCAGCTTGAGTCTTCTTTCCGTAAGACCCAGCTAGAAGTTCCAATTCATAACGGTGGTGTGGCAGCACCCGAGTAACCTTGTATGGGCCGCGCATGCCAGAATCTAATTTTCCGGTACTTTGTCCAATCTTGCTGACAAATACAAAGTTGCCAACACTGAAAATACGTGGCTGTCTGCGATCTTCATTAACATAGGCATCCTGACGATGCTGGTTCGCTTTGAGAAGCTCAGATGCCCGCTGTCGTCTCAATGATAGCAGCGCATCTCTGTTCGGTTGTGAGTTCTCTAGTGCAACATCTCGCACCAAGGATCTGATTACCGGGGTAGCGGCTTCAATACCCACTAGTAACTGAAGGGGAGACGCCTGCGTCGTGGCTTGCTTGCTGATGTTCAGAGTCAACTGTACTTTCCAAAGCACGTCAGACCATTCGGAACCCTTACTGTTGACCTCGATCCGAAGCATGTTGAGAACGGTACGACAGTATCTTTCCACTTGTCCATTTTCACGATGCATACCCGGCGTAATATAATGAATCGAGGACCCTAACTCAGTGATCCAATTTTGGAAGCTACAACTGTCGAACATCCTACCACGATCACATATTATCATAGAAGGAGTACCAAATAAAGAAACTGAATTGGTTAACACGCGTTTAAGTTCATTAGAATCTTGTCTATACAAAGAATAAAGCAAACAGTATTTAGAAAATGCATCTATAACAATCAGAACATACTTAAACCCGTTTGATTCCGGGAGTGGACCAAGAACATCAATATGTACACACGGTGACTTTAATAGCGTAGCAGGGCACACTAACATGATAAATGTGTGCGTAAACGCTAGCGCGTGAAACACAACAGGTATTATCGTTGTGTGATACAAAGTAACTCGTTTCTACACTCACACTCTTGAAAAAAAAAATAGTAGCCGTCTAAGTTAAGAAGCAAAAATTGGCTTCTGTTATTAATGGCGCTGTGGCGCAATGCGTATGATACTTAACTGACGAGTAAGAGGTCCCAAGTTCGATTCCAATTATCTGTTATTTTCTTTTTGTTTTACTCATGTTTTTTTTGAATAGTAATGTTATGGTTATTCTCGTAATAATTAAAATATTCGAAATATATTTTTGTAATTTTATACATATAAACTATGTATATTTACGAAATTAATTAACGAAATTTTTGTATATAACTTGTAATATAAATAATTTTATAATATATATATATATCATTTACGTAATATAACAATACGTTATTATTAATAGTTGACGATGGCGCTGTGGCGCAATGCGTATGATACTTAACTGACGAGTAAGAGGTCCCAAGTTCGATTCCAATCGTCTGATGTAACAAAAAGTTTGCTTGTTTTTATTTTCTTTTTGATTTACCCCTGTTTTTTTTTTAATAGTAATGTTATAGTTACTCTCATAATAATTAAAATATTTTGAAAATATTGTGACAAAGAAAACTGCGATAACGATCCAACTATGTTTATTACAACTTATTAATTACATACATTAAACGGAATGGTCACAATTAACGAATCTGTTCATGATTATCTTTAATACAATATATAAAGTGAAAATATTCTAAGTCAGACAAGGATGGACGTCACTTTTTTAAGTTTTTTATTAGTGACATAAATCAACATGTTATCAAGAATGAATTATGATAGATATCGCAACTCTTGATCTCAATAACAATAACATCATGTCACATAATAACAACAACAGTATAATTACCTACAGCTTACTTCTTAGTCTTTTTTTTTACTTATAACATATCAATCAACATGTTTTAAAAAATGAACTATGATAGGTATCGTAACTCTTGATTTCAATAACAATAACATGATAAAAACAACAACAACAAAAACAGCATACAGTAATACAGCTTTTAAAAAATATTTATAATTAGATTCAATTTAAATCAAAATTAATATCTAATTGGTGCACCTTCATTGTCGATTACTTCTTGTAACCTCGTTCTCATGCTAGCCACCAAATTTTCACACAGGTCAGTGCCGCGAAACGATTCCCACATGGATGACACTAAATTATCTAAATTACGTTTAGATCTCACATCAGATGAATCCCAGTTGAGCACCATGTGACCCCATAGATTTTCTATGGGGTTCAAATCGGGACTTTTAGAGGGCCATTCAATAACAGTCAAGTTTTCTTGGACACTTAACCAGTCTTGCACCATTCGTGCGCGGTGCACCGAGCAGTTATCGTGCACGAAGTAAATATGCTCGTCCGGGTATGCCACGCGCACGGTAGGCAACATAACATTTTGCAAGATGTCCAAGTAACCTTGACTGGTATTGCGACCCCCTACCTCCACTAACTCACCGGGACCCATCGATGACATCCAGCCCCAATAACCTAACGTAATGCGACCACTAGACCTGCATGGGAGAATATTTTTCTGATGGTAACGTTCTCCATCTTTTCTCCATAATATTTTACGCCCATCCTTATCTGACTTAAAACACTTTTCATCACTAAATATAACTATGTTTTTGCACCAATCAAAATCTATAAATTTTCTTGCAAACCGCATCCTTTCTTCCTTATGCAACGCCGTCAGTAAAATTTTTTTCGCAGGCTTGCGACATTTAATTTTTGCTGCTCGTAAGTGGCGTCGAACAATTGTCATAGACACGTCGTGCATAATCGCAGTGTTTCTTGTTGTAGCAAAGCCGTCAGCGCTATACGTAGCAACAATATTTCGATGCAGTGGGTTGGCATCCGTATATGCAATTGCTTTTGGACCCGGACGTTTGGCATCGATTGTCCCTTCAGCTGTATATCTATGCACCCAAAACTGCACAGTTTTCCTCTGTAAACAATCACAAAATTACGTTAAAACCTAACAAATATCAACAATGTTAAATTATTTCGCATTATGTTAAGTTTGGATTTGTTACTTACCGGTAGCATTAGTCTCCTCGAAATTTCACTTATGGATACATTTTGTTTATATAATACTACTATCTCAGCCCTCAAAAGTGTAGACAAATGAGACATGTTAATTATTACTTGTAAAAAGTATCACTTTCCACAACGATTAATTATTTTTTGTCTCGGAGTAAGTTGTAGAACACACGATCGTGATAGGCAAAAGCGTTATGCCAGGTTAACTTATTATCCGACTCATTTCTTAGTAAATAACTAATAAAGTGGGTAGATGATAATATTCATACACTTAGTTTTTAAAGCAAATATTCTAAGTTTTAGCTTTAATAAACTTCGTTATCATTATACTACAATAAAATAAAAATAATGTTTTGTCAATGGCTAGGATCGAACTCGATACACCTTTAACGGCAAGCAAGCACTTGATAATCAGTGCTAATTTTCCATCTAATGAACGAAGCGAATTTTTTTATCTAATTCGTAGCAAACACATATACAAATATGTGTGTGTGTGTATATCGAGTAGTAAACGAGTTTTATTTTGTTTGCGAGTTGAGCTGGAGACATATTATTTGAATAGGTGAATTATTGTGGGATGGCACGCTCGGTTTTAATTCTGTTTGTATTGATACCCACAGCTACTTGATTATTGTGAACATTATTGCTGATTACCTACCCATATCATCAAAATTACTTTCCAAAGATTAAGTGTAAGTGTTTGATGCTAATTTAAATAACTATAATAATTTCATAAGTGAATGTTTGCGAAAATAAAAAAAAAAGTTGACAATGAAAGGATTGTCAACTATTAATAATAACGTATTGTTATATTACGTAAATGATATATATATATATTATAAAATTATTTATATTACAAGTTATATACAAAAATTTCGTTAATTAATTTCGTAAATATACATAGTTTATATGTATAAAATTACAAAAATATATTTCGAATATTTTAATTATTACGAGAATAACCATAACATTACTATTCAAAAAAAACATGAGTAAAACAAAAAGAAAATAACAGATAATTGGAATCGAACTTGGGACCTCTTACTCGTCAGTTAAGTATCATACGCATTGCGCCACAGCGCCATTAATAACAGAAGCCAATTTTTGCTTCTTAACTTAGACGGCTACTATTTTTTTTTTCAAGAGTGTGAGTGTAGAAACGAGTTACTTTGTATCACACAACGATAATACCTGTTGTGTTTCACGCGCTAGCGTTTACGCACACATTTATCATGTTAGTGTGCCCTGCTACGCTATTAAAGTCACCGTGTGTACAACAGAAAATGGAATGTCTGGTTTTTCCCAGGACTGAATAGGTTGAGAAGGAGCTCTAGGTACTCTCTTATGTGCTAGACATGTAAGGCAATGACTTATATACTTCCTCACGAATTGTTGTAGGCCAGGAAACCAAAAATGTCGTAAGATTAGGTCAGTTGTTTTATCAACACCAATATGGTCGTGATCGTCATGAAAAACTTTTAACAAACTGAGCCTATGACCTTTCGGAATAAAGCAGAGGAGTCTAGAATCTTCTCCAGTCGGTGTAAATTTGTAATACAATAAATCATTCTTTATACTGTACCTCGTTTGATCTATTTGCCCTTCCCTTAATTTAGACATCAACTCTTGAGTCTCAGAGTCAGCAGTTTGAGCAATTTTTGCCCAGTTGGTTGGACTTCGAATATGTGAAACATTACCAGTAGGAGGAAGAGGGTTACGACTTAAGAAATCCGCGTGTTGCATCAAAGAGCCCTTTCTATAGTCTAGCGTGAATGTAAAATCTTGCATGTATACCCACCAACGCGCGACTCGGGGTAATAGGTCTTTCTTTCGCTCAGTGAGCTTTAAGGAATTGCAATCCGTCACTATCTTAAAGTGGATGCCTATAAGATAGTGGCGGAAATGCTGCAGTGCCCGAACAACAGCTAAAGTTTCTAGCTCATAGCTGTGGTACCTAGATTCCGCCCCTTGAGTGGATTTGCTAAAATAACCAACAACCCTCTTTCTCTTACCGATGTGTTCCTGTATCAGAATGGCACCAAGGCCCGCAGCACTGGCGTCGGTGTGAAGTTCCGTAGGCAACTGTGGGTCAAAAATTGCTAAAACTGGTTCGTTAGTCAGACACTTTATAATATAATCGCGAGAAGCGTCCTGCTCGGCGCCCCAAACAAAAGGTTCATTCCTTCTAAGCAGCCTTGATATACTCGCTGTCTTTGAAGCGTAGCCAGCGATATAGCGGCGAAAATAGCCTGCAAGGCCCAAAAACTGGCGAACTTCCTTAACGTTCGAAGGTTTTCGTGAATGAACTAAAGCCTCAACCTTTCCAGGGCTCGGCCGTACCTGACCGTGACCAATCAATCGTCCAAGGTACTCAATTTCTGTATCCAAAAAGGTACATTTCTTTAAGTTTACTGAAAACCCGGCAGTTTTTAATATTTCTAAAACTTCTTTCAATGTTTTGAGACCTTCAACGACTGAATTAGACAGGATTAAGACGTCATCTATGTAGGTTAAGACTCTACCAGTATCAATCAAAGACTTTAAAGTTTTTGATATAATTCTCTGATATACAATTGGGGCATTGGCTAGACCGTAGGGCATCTTTAGGTACTCATAATGCCCCTCGGGTGTCACGAATGCAGTCTTGCTTATGGAGTAATCGTCCTTCATAGGCACCTGGTGAAAACCTGTGGCCATATCAAGGCTGGTAAAGATCTTAAACCTACCAAGTTTGTCAATATGGTCGTCGATCAACGGCAGGGGAAATCTCTCTTTGACTGTAATGGTATTAAGTGCTCTGTAATCGACGCACATCCTATCACTCCCATCCTTTTTTTTGACGAGAATGATAGGACTTGCGTAATCCGATTTTGATTCACGGATTATCCCCTTGTCCAGTAGGTCTCGAACAATATCGCGTACCCTATGCTTTTCGTCTACTGAAAGTTTATAAGGGCGATGACTCACCGGGATATTGGAGGTCAGTTTGATTTCCATACTGCCCGTATTCACTGTGGAAGTTGCAGTGCCAGAAATAAATAAGTCCGAAAACTCACGTATGATCGCCAACAAATTTTCTTTATCGACACCAACTAAAGGAGTTTTAATGCTTAAGTCTTCCACAGTACTTACGTGTTGTACGGTTGACACTGTACTAGATCTAATAAGGCGCTGCTCTGCACCACTCCGCACATACACCAACCCTTTTTGGTTCAGTATGTCAGTCCCAATCAGAATAGGAGCACTAATACACTCAGCAGACACTACGTATAAATCTACCTCAAGCGACACCTCAGGAAATTCAATAACAGTTGTAATCATGGAGGTAGACTCAATTTCTTGACTTCCAATTCCACGCATCAAGCGATAAGTTGGTACACGGTTAAAGTTAAAGTATTTTAGTACACTTTCGGAAATTAAGGAAATATCGGACCCGCTATCGACTAAGACATCAACTGGTACTTTTTGTACAACTGCTGATATCACATTTGTTCGTTTTGGGTCGATTCGGAGCAAAAATTTACTTCATTAGCTTGTTTGTTCTTACCCTCAGAGCGCAACTTTTGAAAACATGAGTCAACTGAATGCCCATTGCGTCTACAAAAAGTACAACGTAGAGCTGACTTATCTCCCTTATCGCTTGATGTTGGAGCTGATTTGGAGGAACCGCTATCCTGGGCTGAGGTGGAATCTTTAGGTTTCTTGGGGCAAGACCACTTTTTGTGGCCTTTCTTACCACAAATGTGACAAAAAGCATTGCTATTGTCCGATTTGGGTGCCTCTCGTTTACGTTGATTGGAGTTATTTGAAGGAGCACGAACAGCACTGTTATCACTTTTAGGCTTGACATATACTGACAAGAACTCGACTAAATCTCTAGAAGCTAATTTGGCGTTAGTTGCCGCAGCCTTGACTTGGGGATCGCTAATGCCTCTGATGACAATGGCGGATTTTAACTCGTCTGATAAACCCTTAACTATGTTAAGGCGTAATAGTGACTTGCGAGCGTATTCAGCATAAGTTGAGTATTTATTTGAGTTAGTATTCATTACATCAAACAGTATCGACGCGAAATCAACATTACGGGGACACAAGAATCGGAACTCCAGCTTAAAGTTACTCCACGATCTGTCATTCGTCACCCAGTCATTCAGCCAAGACTTGGCATCGCCGCGTAGACAAGTACCTATACGCCCGAGGCATTCGCGATCACCCCAATTATTAATCACGCGAGCCCGGTCAACCTCATCGCACCAGACATCAAAATCATGTATGCTCGGGTCAAATGGTGATATGTAAAAGTTATGGGACTTAGTTTTCAAAAGAGCGGACAAAGCTCCAACAATACTGTTCGCAGTATCCTTTTCCTCAGTATTCTTAACTGGACCGTGTGAATTACTCGTTACACTAGCCTCATTAGTAATCGCGGTCACACCAGAACTTCGCTCACAGTCACGTGTCGATACGTTCGGGAGTGACGACAGTAACTGGCCCTCGTTAGTTGGATGCAACGGACTATCGCTACTAGAAGTCACGGAAAATCTACGTTCGATCACTTCTAACCTTGTAAGAATTTGATCAAGGGCGGCGTTACGTGAACCGCGACGACGATCACGAGACTCTCCGCGGTATCTACGAGAACGAGAGTTATCGCGTGAGTTACGGGAAACACTACGACGCCTAGGTGATCTATCTCTACTATCCACCGAACGGCGGTGACGCATAGTTGGCGGCGTATAACGGTTACTCGAACTATCGCGACGGGAGACACGAGAGTGTCTACGATCCTTAGATCGGGATCCGTGTTCAGGCATTTTATAAGAAATAAAAACTTACTTACAGATTAAAAGTTCAGTACACACTAATCAACACAGAACTCACTTTTAACACAATTACCTAATCGAATCAGATGGCAAAAACGGCTGGAAGCGCGTGACAATCCCACTTCTGATCTAATGGATCAGAGGCGGTATTAATTAAAAAAAAAAGAAGAACTAGTAACACGAGTTTTAATTTCTTACAAAATGATTTAATTTTAATAAAAAAAGTAACAAAGCAACAATCACTTAACTCTATTACACAATCTACTCTTAAACTACTGCTAAAGTACATAAACCGACACGAAATGATACAGCGAAACGTCCGTTGCATCCGAAAGCCAAGCAAAGAATGAAACTCGTCCCTTTTTTTTTTTTTTTTTTGTGTGGCCTCTCGCAGGTCAACCTAGGAGGTTGTCGGCTGCTTAACCGGACTTGCCTGTGGCGGCCTCAATTCGAGAATCAAAGCCTCCAGCCAGGGCTTATTTAACTAAACTTAAAAACTAAGCGACTACACGCTAAGGGCACCCCCTGTGGGGTACGGACCTCGGCTTAGGGCGTCGCTGGGGGGGGACAGCAAGGGACGGGCTGGATCGAACAAAGATTTTATTATTATTATCGGGGAATTTTAAAACTACGGCTCAGCGACGCGGGCTGGCTCGAGCAAGGGACGGGGAGGACGTTTACGGGAATGTCGCGGCGGGCCTCGGCGGCGAGGACGGAAGGACGGCGGTCTGTATTGTCTACGAACTGTACTTGTTTCCTTACGGCTCTCTTGGAGCAGGGTAGTGGGGTCATCTGGGGTGACGAGAGTATGCCTAGGACGGCGAACCTTAGAGATGCGGGAGGGTTCGTATCGGGCTGCCGATACTATGAGGGGGTTGCGGTGTTTTACAGCAGTATCGAAGAAACGCTTGCAAAGGCGTTTCATGAACTGCTGGATGGTGGGGATTTTGAGATCTAGATGTAGATTCTCATTTCGGACATAATATGGGGCACCGAGAATTTTACGGAGGGTCCTATTTTGAAGGGTCTGCATCCTATGGAGGAAGCGGGGCTTGGCGTGTGCGAAGATTGCACATGCATACGTCATGATCGGGCGGATTACTGCCGTATAGAGGCGCAGCTTGCACTTAAGTGACAGTTTGCTGCGGGCAGTCATGAGATAATGGAGCCTACCTTGAGCGAAAGCGGCTCGCGAGCGAGCCTGCTTTATGTGCTCGGCGAAGGACAAGTGCTGATCGAGGATCACTCCGAGGTACTTGGCTTGCTTCTCCCAGGGGATCGGCTTACCGTACATGGTGATCGGAGGGGGAGGGGGGACGGACTTCCGCTGTTTCGAGTAGAGAACAGCTTGACTCTTGTCAGGGTTAACCTCGATCCTCCATTTCCGGAACCATTTGCCCAAAATGTTTGCGGAGGTTTGGAGATTGCGAGCGATAACTCTGGGGTCACGACCGGTGTAGTAAATTGCCGTGTCGTCGGCGAATAGAGCCAACTGGGCCTTTTTACTTTTGGGAATGTCGCTGGTGAACAGCGTGAAAGCTAGGGGGGACACTACCGAGCCTTGAGGGACTCCAGCTCGAATGGGGTGGGGGGAGGAGAGGGCTCCCTCGATTCGATAGCGGAAGGTGCGATTCGACAGAAAGTCTCGCATGATGAGCACGAGACGGTCTGGCACACCGAGTTGATATAGCTTATATAATAAGCCATTGTGCCAGACCTTGTCGAATGCTTTCGCTATATCGAAATACAAGACACCCGTCATCGCATTACGCTGGAAGCCAGCGCTTAGGTGCTCTACGATGCGGTGGACTTGGTGGACGCATGAGTGTTCGGTACGGAACCCGAACTGCTCATCAGGAATGAGACCCTTGGATTCGGCAAAATCTTTGAGTCGCTTATAAATAAGCCTCTCGTAGATCTTACCGAGAACATTGAGGAGACTGATGGGGCGGTAACTGGTGGGGTCAGACTTGGGCTTGCCTGGTTTGGGGATACCGATAACGGTGGCCTGTTTCCACGCTTGGGGGAAGATATTATTGCTTAATGCGCCATTGAAGATAGCGGTCATTAGCATTATAAGTTGGGGGGGGAAGAGTTTGAACACTCTGTTCGTGATACCGTCGGCGCCGGGGGCTTTCCTTGGTTGAAGTTTTTTAATGATATCCTCCACCTCGTCGGGAGTGACGGGGGCCAGAGGGTTATCAGGGTCTTCAACGGGAGGGAGGGAGGCTCTACGTTCGACTTCAGCGTCCACCATGTCGATGTGGGCTTGGTCTACTAGTTGAGAGCTAGGCGAGCATTGGGCTTCGAGGCTGTCGGCTAGGCATTCCGCTTTTTCAGAGTTGTCGAAAGTGACACTCTTATCAGGGCGGGTGAGCGGAGGCATAGAGGACTCTTCAGTGGAACGTAATTTCCTCTGAAGTTGCCAGAAGGCGAGATGGGTAGGCTCGAGTTCACTGAGCGTCTTGTCCCAGCGGGCGGAACGCAGCTCGGTCATGCGTTTCTTTACAGCACGCTGTAATCTACGCATGTGAGCCTTGTTAGCGTCGCAAGGAAAAGCGCTGTATGCACGGACGGCTGCGTTCTTCTCGGTCATCAGAGCCCGTATATCGTCCGGGATTTTCCAGCGAAGGTCCTCCTTCGCAGGAATCTCCCTTGAACATTCGTTCAGGACGGATTGTACGTGGTCTGTGAGCGAGTCGATTGCCGCCGTCGTGTCAGCGACTGAGACTATGTGGTCGGGAATAGAATCCAATTGAGGTGACGTGGTAGATTTCAGCTTTTCGCTTACTTTCTTCCAGTCAGTGATCAATTGGGAAGCGGGGGGCTGGCCCGGGTCGAGATTGCCCGAACGGGAGCCTAGGTGCATAATCACGGGTCGGTGATCGGAGTTAAGCTCGTGTATTGCTTCTATAGATTGCAACCGGAGGTTGACATTCTTAAGGAGCGCTACATCGAGGACGTCGGGGCTATGGTTGGGATCATGGGGGAAGTGAGTGTGACACATCGGGGCGATGATGTCAAAGTTAAGGGATGCACCAAGGTTGAACACGACCTTTCCCCTAGGGTTGGTCGTACTACTGTTCCAGGCGGGGTGTTTAGCATTGAGATCGCCCGCTATGATAACGGAGTCACTCAAGCCAAAGAGGGCAGTGAGGTCGCTAGTGAGCGCGATGGACTCGTCTGGCATACGAGACGAGGAAGTCGGAGGGGGATAGTAGGCAGAGACGACAGTGATCGGTTGATGACCAGTCATGCCTACTCGGCAGGCCGAGTATTCTAAGAAAGATCGGGGCGCGGGAGGAGCTAGAGGGATACAGTACAGTTCCTTTCTATAATAGATAAGGGTGCCACCACCGTGACAACGAGATCTATCGTTGCGAACTAGACGATAGAAACTCGTCCCACGTGCGCGACGCCTTTTATACACTTCCACTTGTATCGAATGTGTGGGTAGGAGAAATATCTAAGAGAAGATAATTGACCAGAGTCGTCAGATATACATAGTTGAAGTTTTCATGGAAACCAATGTACGAATATATGATTAAACATAATTATAAAATAATAATAATAAAGCCCTTTATTCCGATTTTATACATATTTTCAATTGAGCTTTGAAATTGTAGTTACATAAAATCTTTTAATTCGGTGTGCCTAATGGCAAGAACCTCCTCAAATGCTTTCCACTGTTGCTTGTCGTGAGCAAGCCTTCTCCAATTTGGTCTTGCTGTCAATTTAATTTCATCTTCCCACTATGTGTGTTGTCTTTCTTGTCTTCTTTTACCATCTCTTACCATTCACTGACACGCTTGTAAACATAAACATAATTAAATTCATAGTAAATAAATAACTCGTTAATAAAATAAAAATTAATTTCATCATTTTCAATGAAAACTTCAATTATATCTGGCGATCCTTGTTACTTACCTCCTTTGTTGACTGTACAAAGACGGACTTAATGCCCCAAGGCATTCTCTAGCGTCAGTCAATCTATGAGTATTCGTATTGTTGTTCTTTATTCATTTATTTATATTAATATTAAAGTTAAGGGATTTTAGGGATCGAAAATAGCTAATAAATAAATAAGCTTCCATATGTATACCTACTGTACATTTAGTTAAACATAGATTTTATTTATTAAAAAGTAGAATATATACAATTCTCGAATTTATAGTTAGAATAGTGCGAATTATGTGTTGTGTGTATGTGTATATGCAATATCTTAGAAATTAATTTTAATTGAAGATGAATCATGATCATTATTATTCTAAAACAAGTATAATCACCAAAACTAATTTCTCACTTAAACTATTAAACTGTATGTCACAAAAAACACTTGATATTGAAAAGGTAAATACTAAAATACTAGAATAATTTAAATGAAACATGATACATTAGACTGATTGCCAGAAAATACGAAAATAAACTGAGCATAGAACTATGCACATACCTTGGTACATTCTAATTAAGCGAAGCATTTTATGGGGCCATAAAATAAATGACTTACCTCTGCATATTTCTTATGTGGTTAAACTTTGATGACAAACAGTTTAATTTTACAACATTTGTCAAAGAACAGTACGCATATACGCACTGTATGCGTACTGGTGTCAGATTGTCCTTCAATCTGTGTTTTTAATTTATTATATTTTGTTTTACTAGATTTATTTGCTAACATTAGCTCATAAGTATTTTCGGGTTACTATCAATTTATATGGAGAAATCTGAAATTAATAATTATTATATGATTTTTCAGTTGATTATGCCAATATAGTATAATCAGTTTTATAATGTCCCCACTACTGGGACTCAGGCCTTCTCTCCGAGACAAGAAATGGACCGTATCCACCACGCGGGCCCAGTGCTGGTTTCTGAATGTGACATGTTGTTTAATTTTTGGTTTTAAAACATACCGGTTTCCTCACGATGTTTTCCTTTACTGTTTTTCACCTACCACCTGCCTGGGTCCAAACCCACGACGTACAACTTGTAAGTCGAACTCACTACCACTAAGCCAGTACATGTGCCTACAAGTTTCACCTCTAAGTATAAGTTTTCTCTTACACCTCTGAGATCTACACACTTCTTAGATGAATTGACGACCTTGAAAGGGTGACTGGGCCAGACTAGGTCAGAATACATAGGACTAAGTGTTGTGGCGCAGCTTGTTAGAACCGTATGTCCAATAGTCAACTGCAATAGGCTTAGTTAATGGTTGATTCCTCTAAAGATTTAAACAAGTGAATAAACAAGACAAAATCAATAGTTAGCAAAAAGATTTTTCATAAACCAATCTCGATGATCAATCTAGGTTAGTCTATGCAAAATCTGGTTCTCAAAGAGTGAGGTTCAGATAAGCTGGTGAGAATGTAAAGCGAAGAGATAATGTAACCGAGGTTCCCGTAGGACGGGCCGCTTTGACGGGTGAATCGAATAAGTCGTCGGCAGAGAGAATAGTAATAAAATTGAACCGAGCGCCTGCCCAGATGTAGCTATGGATTTATCGCCAGCTAAACTTTGAGGCACACTGGTTTTTGACAATTTTAAACTACGCTCGATAAATCGCAACGGGTGATTCTGTTTTTTTTGAAAAAGTTTTTTAGGAGAGTTATTCTGAATAACACTAACATTATAAAAACTAAAATAACAAGTGTATTATTGACTAGATATCGTATTTTTACATGATTATTTACGAGTTTTATAACAAATTTTTTAACCTTCTGAAATTTTAACATTGCAACAATCATTAGTTTTACGATTCAGACATAAGCTTTTGTGAGCTTTCATAACATCATTTTGGCTATAGATCTCATAGCTCCCCGCTGGAGCCATACTGGGCGTCGGGATATGTAGGGCAATTCCCGACCACCATCGGCGCGGACGGCGAGCAATAGATAGCTCGCCGTACGGTAAGGATCAAGCCCGGCACATTATATTCCACATTCGCCTCAAAGAGATGTCGCTAAAATTGACGGGGCCAGTTAGGACCGATACCTGCCAAGACCTTGGCGAAGGTCAATTGAAGGAACACTGTGGGTTTAGTCAGTAGAAGTTTGATACTCCACCCAGAGAGGGACAAGGCATTTGATGATTCTCACGTAATAAAAAAAATAGGGCTCAAATAAGATGGATATCTAAATGTAAGGTCTTCAAGTTCCTTGAAAGCCATGCACAGAGTTTCAACTCGTAACCAAAACGAATTCCTTCCCCCCAGTGTGCCGCAACCTACACAGGTCGTCTCCACTCGCTCGCTTACACATTCGTCGGGCTGCATCCAATATGTTTCCTAGCATATTGTCTTTAACAGCTCCATTATACCGACGATAGATTGTGCGGAAACCTCCGCTCCTGGCTCCTCCCAACATATTGCGACGAAAGAAATCTTTTTCCACATCTTCGATGAATATTTTTGTTTGCTTATGTTCTGCGTAGGTATTGAGGAAATGAATAATGAACACGTATTTGTCGATCCGTTATTCGATGGATTTGTTAGGCGGGGATGGCTGTGTGTGCTTGCTGTCTGCAGCAAAAGGAAGTTTCTCTTTATATGAATAACAGTTCGGTAGCGTAAAGAGCGTCGTTGTTCTAGTTTTTTTTTTTCGGTGAGAAATTTTCCAATGATATCCCCCGCTCTTAGGCGGGCGAGAGGGTGTCAGACTGTTACTGACTAAAAACCCACTCCTGTTCCTTCGTTGCTTTTCATACCAGAGCCGAGTCTTCCTTTCAGAAGCAGACCCTCGGCCCTAGTAGGCTTCGACCTTGCTGGGTCCCAACGGTTTGCTGACATCTCCTTGAGGCGCGCGTGGAACAGTACGCATCGTCAACGACTTGGCCCGGTCTGGACGATTACCGGACGATCGGACGTCGAGCTACCCATTGCTTAGTTAGAAACTTTCTAGTTAGAAACCGAAAGACAAAGTTGAAAAGTGCCTATATTTATTTAAACTGTATATTATGTTTAGAGGTATGCGGAACAAAGTGTAAAGGTCCATAAAACTCCGTTGAAAAGGGAGGTTCCGCTGACCACACGGGAGTTGTATCTGGTCTGGGCAACTGCCTGACAGTTGATTTCGGGATGTTGTATTAACGTGGGAGAACTCTAATATCGCGATGCAGGTTTTTGAATTTTATTTTATTATTTATTTAACGGTTATAAAATTTTATTTTATGCGTGTACATAACACACATAAAATAAAATTTTAGAAGAAGAATACAGAAAAATAGATACAGAGGTTTTTTTTTAGTTTGGAAAATCATCTAATGACAAATCACGCTCTTGGGTGAAGCACGAGATATTGTCAGACTTTTACTGACTAAAAACTCACTCCTGTTCCTTCTTTGCCTTCGTCCCAGGGCCCGGGTTTCGTTTTCACACTACCTGGGCCCAGTAGGCCCCTGCTGGGCCCCTACGATTTGCTGACATCTCGCTGAGGCGCGCGTGGAACAATACGCGCCGTCGACGACTTGTTCCTTCTTTGCCTTCGTCTCAGGGCCCCGGGGTTCACTTTCACAATACCCGTGGGAAATAGGTATGGAGGTAATGCTTATTTCTAAAGAAATCTCTTCCAGCACACCTGCGAAAGGAGATTTGAAAGAAAATAGAGATTTTCTTTCAACTCTCCTTTCGCAGGTGTGCTACATCTCTATGTATGATTATAATTTGGGTGTCTTCAAGGCTAGAGTGAATAGGCTCTTAATAAACTAGTACACCACAACATCAACGATTGAATCACTGTTTACCATCATGTGGGATCGCAGTCAAGCACTAGTTTATATCAAATAAAAAAAAATTGACACCGTGTGTTACAGTAATAGGAAAATAAGTACATACAATATAGTTATCAATGAAATAATATAACGTGCAAAAAAAAGATATTTTATAATTATTTACGTAGTAAAATACGTAGTAAAATAAATATCACAAAAAAACTTACTAAATAATATAATAAAACTAATACATACATACATACAAATCGGCCCATGACGAGTTTTTTTTTAGTTCGTGTGGCATTATAATAATAATAATAAATTATTTATTTCAGATTCTACATCCATATTTGTTAGTACAATGCGAGCTTACAAACTAGTGTTAGATAAAAAAAAAAAGAAATATTATTGTGGCCAGTCATAAGCGTATATGTTGTGTGTTCTGTTCTGTGAGAGACAGTATGCAAGGGTATCCACTGATCCATGTTAATGTGTTGTATTGTGTTTAATCTTATTTTTTTTTTTTGTCTACATTATGTATAAGTGTTTTTTTTATATATAAGTTTTTAAATTCTATGTTAATTAATGTAAGTGGGCATGTACCGTTTTAATTAACTATAAATAAATAAAATGTTACCCCTAATGAGCGTAAATCAATTATAGTGCCGATTAACTAGTTAATCTGAAGATTATCTGATTGAGTCCGTTAAAGTGGTTTTTTTTTAAAGTTCTTATATTAATTAGATAATCTGCAGACTAATGGCCAGGCATGCGGTTAAGTTATAAAACAGGTTTTTTGCTAGAATAAAACATTCGAATTCATTGTAATCATTTAATTTTAATTTATAATAACAATCTAAAGTTTGATGAAATTTTACGCATGAAGAATTAATATATTTTGGGGCACCCCGACACGGACAGGTTAGGTTAGAGGAACGTTCAAATTTTCTGATACTTTATGTTAGTATTTCTTCTGAAAAAAACCCAGTATCTTTACGTCATTTCTCCCAATCGCCTACTTTTTTTTTACCTTCGACAACTCAACAAAAACTTCTTTATTGATCCAAGTTTTATCTAGATGAGCTGCAGCTCCCTAGCTAATACTCACAAAAACAAATCACTAAGTGAGGACCGATAATGTCAATAGAACAGCTCAAATATTTTCCGTAAGAATCAAGTAAGTAAATACCCTTTAAAACCATAACCCACGAGGTTTCATCTGGAGCCGGGCTACCATATAATTGAATGAATATTCACGTTTCTTAATCAATAGAGGCATTACTACCGAGGTCCTACGGAAGCAAGCAGCCGCCTGTGAAATTGGACAAGGATAGATGTATGCGATATAGGGCAGAGAGAAAGAGACGTGTATAGCGAAGCGAGCTTTTATAAATCATTTTTCCTGGCACGGAAGAGATTTAGGCAGGTTGCATAGTTGAGATTTTATCTTGAGTGTTTTGTCACTTGACTAGAAGAACGACTTATTCATTATTTAAAATATTGGTATTATTATATATTATATTATTGATATTATATATTTAACATATTGGTGATATTATTGGATGTGTTGTGTTTCTCTCCGGTTTTTTACCATAAGAAAGGATCAATTGATACGTTTTTTTTTGAGCAAATCGTCCAATGACTTCTCCCATTCTAAGGAGGAGCTACTTAGAGTATTACGTTTTTACTGACTAAAACTCACCTGAGTCCTTTAGTTGCCCCGATAACTTTTTCAAACGATTCCGTAGCCCTGGCGGATATCGGCCATATTGTTTTGCTGACATCTATTTGAGGCAAGTGTGGAATAGTACGCGCCGTCGACTCAGGCTCTGTTCTTACCAGTCGGCCAAATGGCGATTTACTTATTGCTCGTCGTCTGCCTTACACCTTGCTTCTGATGTTTCATAAGTTTTTTTTTTATTGATATAAACAAGTGCTCGACTGCGATCCTACCTGATGGGGTAAGCAGTGATGCAATCATTGATGGTGAGGCGCACAGGTTTATTAAGAGCCTATTCACTCTAGCCTTGAAGATACAGCTAAATTATAGTTGACGGGAAGACCGCAGCAGGCAAATTGTTCCAGTCCCTCGATGTACGCGGTATAAACGACGAAGCTATGTTTATATGATTTTTTTATTTGATTTCGAGCGTCAGAATAATGTTAAATGTTTTACTATATCTATTTTCAGAACATCTATAAATTTATATTTTATGAACCTTCCATCGTATTGCAATCCAATTCTCAATTCTGATTATTTATTTCTTTAATACTTTATGCACATAAAGGTACAGTGGCGGACTTAATGCCTTAGGCATTTTCTCCAGTCCTTCTGTGATTAGTCGCAATGTTACGTCGCGAGAACCAACCAGCCCAGTCGCAATCATATAACAATCCTTAGTTGATAAAACGCTGAATCGCGATTATTTCTCTTTGCGTTTAGTTAATCAATTATTCTAATGTTGTTGGCGGAGACGTGTGCACGTTTGTGGCTTAGCATTTTTCGTAACGAACGTTGCATAAATCCTATTATCATTTACACAGATATGTATTTTATGCAGCTTGATAAATAAAACAAAAGGTAACATTGAATATGTTGTAACAATATGTATGTTAAGGTTTATCCAGCTGTCTTCATATGCGAATTTGGTTTACTTACTGTGCTTTTTTAGGTGGGGAATTATCTAATGACTTCTTTCGCTCTAGGGCGGGGCGAGAGGGCGTGTCAGACTTTTACTGTCTAAAACCTCACAAATAATACTTCAGTTGCCTTTACGTCCACGAATAACTCTTCCAGAAGTCGACCCATGGTTTCAGAATACTTCAGCCTACGTGTCCTCGTGGACACGGCGATGCTCCGTCCAAGCGGGGCACACTTCTACCGTGTACTCCACCGTGTCATCCGGGCAGCCCGCACAATGGTGACATCCGGGTGTTTCTTTCGCCTGAATCAGGTGCAGAATCTCCTGAACTTGCCATGTCCAGTAAAGACCTACGTCATGCGGAAGGTGAGGAAGCCGTCACGTCTCCAGACATACCTCAAAGAGGCCATGATTACTGTGCTTACCGTGATAAAAAATAACCTAAACATTTTGATATATCATTGATATCATTTTGATATTGTTGATTTTGATCTTATGCTATCTCTTCAACATTGATCTGGGTTTTGATTTTGATCTTATGCTATCTCTTCAACATTGATCTGGGTTTTAAATACTTGAAACATCGATGTATTAGAATATAAGCCGATGACTTGAAATAATGGCACAATAACCAATGATGTGTCCAAATTGGTGCTAGATCCTTATGTAATTAGGTCTTGAGGAGCACGTCTCTTCAACCTTTTGTAGTATGAGTTTTGCTCTATTCTCATCAGCTCCCTAGCCAGGAGGTTTGGGTGGCTTTATTTAGTTTTAGTTTTATTGAATATCTTAGCAGAGAGTTTATTTCCTCCTTTGACAGAAGCCCATTACCACTTAAGTTTGGCGATCCTTTGTGCTATGTCGGCAACCTGGGTTCTCCTGCTGATATCTTCATTTCAGTACGCGCTCCGCTTTCATTAAAAGATTCTTTTTTGTTTTCTTGTCCCTTCTCTATTATAATAAAATAAATAGACATTGTCCGGTATACGGGTTTACGCTCTTAACTGTAAGAAAAGGGTCTACTCATTTCTTCTAGACTATACATACGAAGAGACAGAATAGTTGCTTATTTAAGGGTAAGTAAAATGGAGCATCACACCCAAAACATAATTGTTATAGCAACCAACACACATGAAATAGTTTGCCGACAAATCTTCCTTTTTTCTCAACATTTTTCTTTTTTTCTTTCTTTTGTTTACATTTAGTTAAGTATGCCAAATTTTTAAAGATAGTAAAATACATATTGTACGTAATTAGTGAAAATATATCATTGTTGTAAGCCACGGGGATCGGAACTGTCACTCCTACATGCAGGTTATACTGTAACCTAGTTATGAGATCAGAACTGCACCCACTACAATTTTAGCAAATTTGTATTACCTTAATTTTACCAAGTAAAAATCTTATACCCATGTACTGCAATACTTGTGAACGATCAAGATTAATAATATTATATTATAATTTTTTGGTTATCGCGCTAGTGACTCGAGCGAGTAGTTACGAGGTATGCATTCAACATCATAGATGGCGCTACAAGTATTGAAGCCAAATTTTGCGTGATACAAGATTGTGCGTTACGAGCTTGTTTCTAATAATCAAAGTACCTAAAATTGCATAGGTACCAGGGGTTTCACTTTAAGCCATTGATATTGCTTTCTACAATAAACAGATCATTGTAATGGTAACGGCTCCGACTGGATGTGGATTAGGAGCACAATGCTACATTCGCAAAATGTTATATTCTCAAAACACCATATCATATTAGCAAAATGCGATTTTCGCATAATGCCATTTCCGCAAAATGCCTTTTCACAAAATGCTATTTTCTTGATGTCATGGGTTCAAACACAGGCATGCGATTTAATTTGTGTAATTTATTTCATCATCCCTACTCTCAAAACCGTGAAGGAAAACATCGTGAAGAAACCGGCACGTCCTAGAACCAAAAATTAGAAATGAATTTGACATCAACCAACTTACACTGGGTTCTCGTGGTGTATTACGGCCCATCCTCCCCTAGACAGGAGATCTGAGTAGTAGCAGTGGGAAGTGGAACATTATAGGGCTTATTATGCTATATTATACCTCTAGTATAGTAATAGTTTATACAAACGCGTTTAGAAAGCTTTTGTGCCCCAAAGTCTGCAGCCTGTGGCATACAGGACAGGAAAGTAGATGGGGCAGACTATAATGCAGTTCCACATCCACACTCTTCAGTGATTTGAGCGAAGCTGACAATTCAAGCACTGTGGAGCTGCTCTGTTCTTCTGCTATATATTGTCAGGGATCAAAATTGCAGTTGCACTCTATTACTGCTAAAGTGTCTAAACATTTTTTGTAATAAATCTTCAATGGTACACAACAATTTTGTTCAATATTTTAGATTATAAACTAATAATAAATTAATCATATATTCGTTTATTTATACTTTTACAATTTAAATAAATTAGTACTCCGTTACAGATTTAATGTTGTAAATAATGACAAAACTGAAATGCTAACTGCTGCCTTCTAAACTATATCAAGAGCCTATGTTTTAGGAGCCAATGTTCCGCCTGTAATAATCATCAGACAACATTGCAAGTAGGTGTCATTATAGTTCATAATATATACACAATACAATACATTAAAATAGAATGTATAAATTAAATTGTATATTGTATTGAATTAAAATAAATAATGTTGAATTAAATTGAATTATAATAAATTGCACTGAATTGAATGAAACGACTTGGTAACGGTTGCGGGAGTCCGATGGATGCGAGATGCACAGGACCGTTCATTGTGGAGACACTTGGGGAAGGCCCATGTCCAGCAGTGGACGTCTTTCGGCAGAAATGATGATGATGATGATGATGGATGAAATAAAAATATTTATGTAAATTAAATGAATAATAATAATTGAATTGAATCATATACTATATCAATTATGATTATAGAAATTAGTTTGTTATACATGAAGCTTTCGCAGAAGGCTTTACTCTGTAAAGTCTTACCACAGTCCTTCACTTCTTTTATTCAAATGTCAAGATGTGGACATTGGTGTGGGTTACATGTTTGTGCATCTAGTTTTAAGGATTTTTTTTTGTATTTCTCTAGCATGTAACTGTTTTTTGTCCCCAATAAAATGAAATAAAATGAAATGAAATGAAATGAAACGAAATGAAACGAAATGAAACGAAATGAAACGAAATGAAACGAAATGAAACGAAATGAAACGAAATGAAACGAAATGAAACGAAATGAAACAAAATGAAACAAAATGAAACAAAATGAAACAAAATGAAACAAAATGAAACTAAATGAAACGAAGTGAAACGAAATGAAACGAAATGAAACGAAATGAAACGAAATGAAACGAAATAAAACGAAATGAAACGAAATGAAACGAAATGAAACGAAATGAAACGAAATGAAACGAAATGAAACGAAATGAAACGAAATGAAACGAAATGAAACGAAATGAAACGAAATGAAACGAAATGAAACGAAATGAAACGAAATGAAACGAAATGAAACGAAATGAAACGAAATGAAACGAAATGAAACGAAATGAAACGAAATGAAACGAAATGAAACGAAATGAAACGAAATGAAACGAAATGAAACGAAATGAAACGAAATGAAACGAAATGAAACGAAATGAAACGAAATGAAACGAAATGAAACGAAATGAAACGAAATGAAACGAAATGAAACGAAATGAAACGAAATGAAACGAAATGAAACGAAATGAAACGAAATGAAACGAAATGAAACGAAATGAAACGAAATGAAACGAAATGAAACGAAATGAAACGAAATGAAACGAAATGAAACGAAATGAAACGAAATGAAACGAAATGAAACGAAATGAAACGAAATGAAACGAAATGAAACGAAATGAAACGAAAAATATTAAATGTGTCTTTAAGAGATGACTGTAATAAGGTTTTTAGGACTTCAAATTAAATCAGTCATGAACGGTTGACCCTCTTATACAAACACATTTTAGACATTTTATTATCGGTAGACTGCAACTGCACTTTTGACCCCTGAAAGTGTGCCTTTGAGTTGCAGCATGTTGTTGTGTGTTGTGTGTGTGTGTTATTGTGTGCATGCTGCCACTACTATGCGAACAAAACCCGACAAGAAAAAGTGTAACTGAAGGATTACCATCTCCACATAAACGCTAACAAATCTTTCATTCATTAAAAACGCAATCAGCAATCGTTAAAAACATCGCAGAACTCAGCCGGTGACGTCTAAAATGAGTCACGAGGGCAGGGTCCAATCGGGATCGTCCAATCAATCTCCTAGCGTCCGATCACCTGAAAAAAGTAAAGGAAGATCGCCGATAACCCAACGGTCGCTTGCTAATAAGTTTGCGCACTCTTCCATAGCAGAACGAAATTGGAGCAATTCCCTTTTAAAATTCGCAATTGGTCGATCGTGAGGGACTTTTTTTTGGCTTTTTGTTTTTGTTCGCGTTTTTCAGTATATAGTGTATTTTTTTGCGTTTATTGTGATATAGTTTGTAGTTTAGGTTTTAGAGTGCGCTTTCGTCAGATTCTTGTCCTTACAGTTCTGTGAATCAAGCATGTATAAATTTTATTAATTTGTTATGTTTGTATGTTTGTTTAGGTCAAATCTTGCAAATGAATTTTAAACCTTACTCTAACTGATTTAGCTAAAATTTTGCAGACACATTTAGTATGGATAGAGCAGTGGTGGCCGGGCGGTAACGGTTCCGACTTACTAGTTGTAGGTCGCGGGTTCAAACCCAGCCAGGCACATTACTATGTGTAATTTATTTCATCATCACTGCTCTCAAAAACGGTGAAGAAAAAATTCGTGAGGAAACTGGCATGTCCTAGAACCAAAAATTCGAAGACATGTGACATTCACCAACCCGCACTGGGCCCGCGTGGTGGATTCCAGCTGTGGGAATATTAAAATTCTGATTATGCTATGCTATGCTATTTAGTATGGATAACAATACATGCTTAGCTAAGAGACGTCATTCTCAATCCAAAATAACGAAATCTTAAACATAGTGGACTAATTAGTTGGTATGGATACCAATTAAAAGGGTCTAGCGATATCAGTCTATGATGCCACATACAATTCAAAATGTTGCATAGCAGTATAGCAGTTTTCCACGCGATTAGAACATATACAACAGCGCGAAATCAACTACTAGTTTGCCCGGACCAGACACAACACTTGTTCGGTCGGAGGATCTTCCCTTTTCAATGGAGTTATGTGGGAGTTTACACCCTGTCCCGCATACCTCTAAAAGAGCTTGTTGAGAAGAATACGAAAAAAAAAATACGTCACAATAAATCCAATATGGAAAAGTTTTTTAACATAATTTCTATCTGTACATAGAACAAAACAAAGCTTAGCATAAGCATAAGCATAATCAGCCTTTACTGTTTCCACTGCTGGGACTCAGGCCTCCTCTCTAGGAGAGGGAATGAGCAGTAATCTACCACCCGGGCCCATTGCAGGTTGGTGAATGTCAACTGTTTTCGATTTTTTGGATCTAGGACATGCCGGTTTCCTCTTGATGTTTTTCTTCACCGTTTTGAGAGCAGTGGTGATGAAATAAATTACTCAAAGTAATGCGCCTGGCTGGGTTTGAACCCGCGATCTACAACTCGTAAGTCGGGGCCGTTACCACTCGGCCACCACTGCTCAATCAAAGTTTAGACAGTACAAACTCCAACACGAACAGTTTAAGTTAGGTCAGGTTAGATTTTAAACCATCCAGAAAGTGGCTTACATAGAAAATAACTAGTGACTAAGATAGTACTCGTATAATTCCGACGCTTGTTAATTGTGGCAGACTTAGTAATTTACAAAGCAATGTAGATTTTTAAAGGCAAATAATGCAATTAAAAATAAGTCTGTGTAATTAGCACCCGTTGGAAAATAATCAGCCTGACATCACACAAAATTTAAATCTTTTAAAATATATTTATCTTATCCCATAATATTCAATTAGATGGACCAATGTGACAGCTATGACAATGGTTTAATGACAGCGAGGCATTGTTCATCGACAGCTGGGCATTATCCACTGCTGTTAGTTTTGTCCAGCTAATTAAAAATCAGAATACCTATATATTCTTCAGAAGGAATTGCCCGTAAAAGACGGCAGATGTGGAGGGTGGCCTTAGATCAGGAGTGGGACAAAATAGGTTAATAAAAACAAAACTGTCTTTACAATATCTTACACCAGAGTATTCTAATTTATCATTGAGCGACAAAGGCATAAATCTACTATCATGGGAGCGAAACCACTGGCATAAACTAGCTTATTATATAATAGCTGACAAGGTGAAGTTCGTACCGCCTAAACAGTCAATTAATGTACTCAAACAGACAATTATGTAGTATATCTTTCTCTTTAGTCACCGATTGCGATGCAACAAAGTCTAAGTAATGTATGAAGTTACACACAATTTTACTGTATAAAAGTTATCTACATCGATTTCGTACATTTTTCGTGATAAAAACTTCTACCGATTTATTATATGTATAGATAGACAGATAATAACACGCCATAATAAAAACAAGAGTTCCAAAAAAAGTAAATACGTCCCAAACAAGAGACGGTCTTAATTCCACACCATACATTTTCCATCGAAGCCAATACAGTCCTGAAGATAAAGTCGCCATTCGAGCGAAAAGATACGAACAGGGAATTTACAAAGAGAAGCCAAGGGGACCGGCTAAGCCCCTTTCGGACGCCAATAGATTTATTGTTTAAGATCGGCGACCGGACAACTGTGTATTATATACTGAGACGATACGCGTCGGCCCGCGATGTCACGAGCTAAGGTTTTAAAGAAGATATTTTTATATGATGTGTATTTTTATTTCTAAAGTTGATTGGTAAGCTGACGTGAGTTCGTAGGAAATCTTTCATTCTTAAGATACGATGGTGGATTTGGCAATTAGTTCCACTTACGGAAAAAAATCTTTTTATTTCTCGTCTCCTGCCGAAAAGTTACCATATCATGGATAAGGTTTTTTTTATTAAGGTGGGAAATAATTTAATGACTTCTTTCGCTCTAGGGCGGAGTTGCAAGGCTTGTCAGACTTTTAGTGACTAAAACTACACTCTTCTCTCACTTGGTGCTCGAAAAAGCGGGGCACACCTCCACCGTTTGCTCCATCGTGTCCTCCGATAACATGGATAAAGTAAAATGGGTACAATATTTTTCCACTACCGTGTTTGTCTGTCTATCTATGCGCAATAAACTCAAAAACGACTAACGGATTTTCATGCGGTCACCAATAGACAGTGATTCATAAAGGCGATTTTAAAATAAGATTATAAAACCGTGAATTTAAATGATTTGTAACACCCCCGCGAAGTAAGGGCGGGTCATAAGTCTGTGATAAATAAATCTTGTACAAGATAAAGTTTAAAGAACCAGTCCAACACTTAACACCATCTCATTCCACAAAGTTAACTATCACAACTATCATCGAACTACAAGAACCACAATCATCTCACCAATTGCTATGCAAAACCTTAATGCCAATATTATGATGCTTAACTCCAGTATTATTATGTTGGCTACATGATCCACGCGCCTCGCCGGGACAGTTGCGTGTATTGAAATTCAAATCGTCTTGAACATGGCCAGTGATAATGCAAAGTCCACAGAGGCTATTGCTACAGTATATCAATGAGAGTGAAGTATTCTAGTAAGAGGATTTCAGATTTGCACTCGTGTTTGGAATTTTGTGCATAAAATAAACATGTATGGTTGGTTAGGTTTGTTTGATTTCGTGAGGGGCTTTTTGAAGCTTTTGGAGGTGAACATTTCATTTTGGAAGGTTCAATATTTTTGATCTTTAGATCTGGTTTTTGGTTCCAAAAATTAAAACCAATGGAGTAATTTGATCTAAAACTACATGTAAAATAATAAACGCACTTCTTAAAAGTATTGTCGCACTCTTGCGACGACAGGATCTTTACTGTTTACATACTTTTATCTTGATTGACTATTTTTACTGGATTTTAATATTATCACATCACATCACATTCAACGATTGCGTCCGGACTGACAAAACTAGACATTATTTTGTTCTATTCAATTTTCAAACCTATTCTAGAACATACAAAATCCTTACAGGTAGGTACATTTAACATGCCAGTTCGTTAACTTAAACTCATGCGATCTCTTTCGATACCACAGTATTATGTTTAAAAATAAATTACAGCTACTGAATAGGTTTCAACTTTTTTATAATATGGGGTATGTTTTTATCTTGCAATAATTAAGTATTATTTTAGAACAAAAAAAATTAAAATCTAAAAATAAAATTCTTGATAAGTCTTCTTTGATGCGCTACCAACAATATCGATGCGCTACCAATGTACCGATATGCGTTGATACCCATATAATGTACCTTCTATTGAGATAAGTTACTAATTTATTTTAAAAAAATAATGTCAGACGAGGCAAGACTACTTTACAAAATAAACTACAATCATAGTTTTAATTTTTTGTGGTTAAATTCTATTAATATTTCTTTTAATATAGATTTTATAAAATCCAAAATTTGGCTATGATGGCTATGTTGCTATAGTCATTATTGATAAAGCTCCAAAATAAAGATAAAAAAGAAACTACCTAAGAGCCCAAAGTAAAATTTTAATTGCTTAAATTATGATTGAACTTAATTTTCTAATTGGTATGTATATAGACGCGCATTATTCCAGTTACATGTTGTAAGAGTCCAGAATATTTGTTTTATTATTGATAGGCTTGCGTTTGATCACTATCTCACATGATAGAAAGCGATAATGCATAAAAGCATGTAATTCTTATATAAAATTTGCCAACTGGATTTATAGTAGAAACGTCTAACAGATTAAACAATTTCTGTAACTAATAACTTACGCTGTCCACTTCTTCCTGTCACTCCCAGATAACAACTCTCAATTTCTTATATAAAAACATCACTACCTTATTTTCCGTGTGTACAAACTATTTTGCTGTCGATTCCCCATTACGCGTACACACCTACAGTTCTATACGGACAGCACAATGTAATGAACTCAACATAATACGCGTGCATCGGACATTGAATGGCCGAGGGGCTGGCCATCAATGGTGAAGTGAAACGCCAGCTAATGGTAATGGTCGTTTCATATACAAATGGTTCTTTTACTAAAACTGACGGGGGTGGAGATACATTTTATTTTCCACGATCGGGGAGCATGAAAAGATATCTGTCTGTGTGTCTGTCCAGTAAAACGGGAAACATTAGTGCTGGTTTTTTTTTTTTTGAGCGTACCTATTCAATGAATTAATTAATCCACGCTGAGTTGGGGTGAAGGAAAGTTCTTTGGCAATAGTTATAGATTCATTTGGTTCACAGTCGGTGCATACATGTTGTGAGTCGAGGGAAGCGCGTCATTCATTGTGTTTCTGACAATATTTATGTGCCGCTGCGAAATCTGATGGTATGAAGCTTTTTGTATTTCTGATAACTTTTGCTCGCGCTAAAGAATTGTCATATTATCATCACAGTGGCAAATTCGTATATTTAATTTATTCATTTCAGTTTATACTTACTATATGATTATATTGTACAATTTGTCTCTGTATTATCCAAAGATTAACTGGTAGAAAATTCCTAAGGCATTAAGTCCACCTCTGTACTTTTGTGTGTTTAAAGAATTAAATAAATATATAAAGTTGCTACATACGGTGAGTTTATCTATAAAACAACTTAATAAAATTATACAGAGGATTTATTTTTATTATAATTTGTAATTAATAAACTTATAAACTTCTGGACTGATTTGAAAACATCTTTCCCCAATAGAATTTTAATCATTCAGTGATAAAGGCTTCATATGTATTCTACTTTCACGCGTGTGAAGCCGTTTGTTGAAGCTAGTTTCTCATACATTTTAGTTACGTTACTTATCCATGTATAGATACTAGGAGTACCGAGTGGTTTTTGTCAAATAGATAGGTAACTATCTACGGTACTGAATTACCTAAGATACACTACATGCTGTTCAGTACCATCATCATTATCATCATCTTTTTCATCCGAAAGATGTCCACTGCTGGACATAAGCCCTCCCAAGTGTCGCTACAATGACCGGTCCTGTGCGTCTCCCTCACCAGGTCATTGGTCAACTTTGTGGAAGGCCTATAAACACTTCGTCTTCCAGTACGCGATCGCAACTACATAACCTTTCGTCTCTCATAACACAGTGTCTCTTGTATGACCAGTGCGTGTTGCCAGTGATGAAATAAATGCTGTTAGTTATTTATAGATTTCTCACAAAGTGCTGTTTTTTAATTTTCAAAAGTAATATTTTTAGTCACATCAGAGATATCACCGACAAAGTAATAGGTACGGGAAATATAATAACCCTATACAAATCTGCTCATATTTCATGAGCTCCTCAAATTAATGCGTAATACCCCGTGGTATGAGATCAAATCTTTTTTTCATTCGAGATTGAAAAGATTATTCAATGCAATCGAAAGATTTATCATCTTAAGAGGTCACCAATCTTTTTAATAAAAGATTTGAAATGTGAATCGAATTATGTTTCAGTGGTATTATAATATGAAGTTGCATTGAATGAATTATTGTTATGAACGGCCTTTAGTTCAGTTAATTCAGTGGTTTGTTTTATAAAACAGTAATAACGTACGTGTGAGTGCACTCTTTAGAGTTATTGAGGTAATTTAGTTTGTTTTAATGATGAATCGGTTAATTAGCAGCCGATAATAATGCTAGCAGTAATTGGAAATTAAAGGTTTCGTAGCAATATTGTTTTTTTTTTTTTCATTTAAGTTAAAGATTAACTAACTTGTGGAAGAGTTTTTACGACCATATTTTAGTTTTGAGTTAGTTTTAATTAGTTTACACCCCTAGTGTTATAAAACCCTTATTTTGTTTATTAGTATCTACAAAAAAATGGGGCTTTATCTGTATCCGTTACTGATCATATATTTGTAGTCAAAAGTAAAAAAAAACGAAATCTCAAAATTGACGACGAAAATTTGTCATAATTGGTAAATTCATAATAGATTTAATCTTCATAACAATTGCTACTCGAAAATTCTACTTGCAGTGTTTTTTTCCATTTTCATCGTCATTTATTCAATCATAATCGATAGCCTGTACAATATTTCCATAAATTGAGAGAAATTTTGGGATATAAACAAACGCTAATAACTTTGCTGCTTATGAATATTATTTATTGAGACTTTACTTTAATAATAATAAGACTTTTTCTAGTAAGCTTTTTAAGTATTTATACTAATTAAAAATTATGGTGTATATGTCCCTACGTACTTGTTTGACCAAAAAATTACTTGTTTTTTATGTTGGAAATCATCACATAACTTTTCCTACTCTGGGTCGAGCGAAAGAGAGGGTCAGACTTTTACTGACTAAAACCCACCTGTGTTTCTTCAGTTGCTCTTTGCGTACCAGGGCCACGGTAACTCTATCGAACAATCCACCAGCCCACCAAAAAATAGCCTATAGTCTTTTTATAAATTGACTAGCTTCTACTAACGGCATCTATCGCGTGAACGTAGGTTTCTCCATACAAACTGGACCCTCATTTCATCCATTTAAGGGGTGAATTTTGAAAATCTTTTCTTGATCTTAGTATACATCACAAACGGCATCTCAGTACAAAATTTCAGCGTTTTAGATCTCAGAGTTTGGGCTGGAAGTTGATGAGTCTGTGAGTCGGGACTTTACCTTTTATATATGTTTCATAATACTTGTGATTTATAAATTAAACTAGTATTTTGATAAACCCTCTTTTTTTTTCGTGTGGAAAATCATCTAATTACATCCCCTGCTCTTGGGCTTAGTGGGAGATAGTGTAAAATTTTTACTGACTAAAAACCCACTCTTGTTCCTTTTTTGCCATTTTTCTAGGGCTCCGGGATCTCTTTCACATCACCCGTGGCCCCAGTAGGCTTCGACCCTGCTGGGCCCCTACGATTGCTGACATCTCCTTAAGGCGCGCGTCAAACACTACGCGCTGTCGACAACTTGGGCTCAGTCCGGACGGTTACCCAACGATCGGACGGCGAGCTACCCATTGTTTGCCGTTCGCAAGCCCGCGCCTGCGGTGGCTGGAAATCGGCATCGGAATCCCGGCGGCTGGGGCACGAAGGCCACTGCCTCGCGCGTGCACGTGTGGCCTCCTCCTTTGCTAGCATTACTGCTTCGCAGAAGGAGGCGACCGCCTGCCACTCTTCCTCGCTCCAGTACCACGGCCTGTACCAAGGCCCGGAAATAATAAACCCTCTGGGCAATGCTGCCGCGTATTTCTATGTATCAAATAACTAAGTTTGGCGTTGCGTCCGAGTTCTTAGCAACACCAGTCTTTAAAAATCTAGTGGAAATTATAATAATATGCCTACGGTTACTTTTTTTTGTAAGTGGTTTTGTTAACAAACTTTGCTTGTATAGTTATTATTTAAAAAGTATATATGACAGTCATTTGAATGTACAAGTACTTTTTACATCCAGAATTATTGGTCATCTCCCCCTGTCTACGATATACCGAATTTATCATTTTAATCTTCCCGTCTTTGTAATTAAACACTTAAACAAAATTCAGAAATTCGCGGCAGTCTTATAAATATTAATACTTATTAAGCAAAAGTATCCTGTTTAATATGTAAAAAAGAAATTGAAAAGATAAATGGAAAAGTAAATTTTCCTAAACCAGAGTGGAAATCTTAATCGCGAAGTTTATGAAGTATAAAACGGGAAATATTCAAGAAATAAGTTTTTTTATCTCTTTTCGGAATTCTCAATTCGGTCTTACATTTCGATTTAACAAGTTATCACAATTTACATGATGAATGTTAATCATTACGCAAATAAACCGGGAAATGCTTTTAAAACTTGCGAAGATTTTCTTCTGCGTTTTAATTTTGAGTGTCGCTTTGGGTATTATTTTTAATATCTGCGGCTTTATTTGTTTTAACATCTGAATGCTTTTTGTTAGTTTCAGTTTCTTTTTGTGAGACTGGAAACTGATTTTGTAATAAGATGGAATCATAGGTTTGATGAAACTTTCTGTACTTCAAATTGCCTTTATTTTTGACAATTATTTACAAATACAATTTATCAATTATGTTTTTTTATTGTTTTGTAATTAATTATACACGTTATAATATGATTTTTATATGATGATATGATTTCAATATTGTCATGCAACTGATTTATTATTATTGATAATGCAGTTGTAATTATATTTTATAATTGATTTTACAAAGTTATCATGTTTATGCACTTATTGCATGCATTGTGTACTGGCTAACAATGTTTCTACTGATGAATAGATTCGTGCCTCCTTTCTGGGAGAGGGAACATGGTTAAAAAAATATTTTGCACTGTTTTTGTGATGTCAATGGTTTGTTTATGTATTGTGACGGAAACAGTTTAATATAACGGACCTGTTTCAGCAATTAAAATGTTATGTAAATTAGAACTGTTGCCAAAACACTACATTTGCTAGTCACGTCGAGTTGGGTGAGGGCACCGGTTATTGCCAAAGCTAAATAGTTATTTTTTAAACTCAATAATAGTATTTCTTTATTGTTACTCTGAAACATACTCTCTTACAAAACGTACTAGAACTCATAGACCATTGCATTAATATTATAAGGGCGAAAATTTGCGAGTGTTTGTGTACGGGGCGTTAAAGACCTTGTTTGAAAACTATCATTATGACGGTGAGGGGCTTATTAGACCCCGTAACGTTTAAGAAACTAAAACTAAATGCTTTTTTTGGCTATGTATGGTACGAGGTAAAAGCGACCATGTATTAAAGTTGATACACCACTGCATTCTGTTTTGAAATCTTAGGTTCATTCATCTCTTTTATAAACTAAACCAAATCGAAGTTATGGCCTCCGCACGGCAAGGAATACCAAACCAATAGTTCTAAAATTTCCTTGAAAATGTATTTTTATACTGAAAGTTAAATTAAATTGATAATAAATTTACCTTTTTAGGGTTCGGTACCTCAGAAGGAAAATACGGAACCCTTATAGTATCACTTTGTTTTCCGTCTGTCTGTCTGTCTGTCTGTCAAGACCCTTTATCTCAAGAACGCGTGGACGTATCGAGTTGAAAATAAAACCATATACTTAGGTCATCGGTCCTTTGAAGTTGTGAAAAAATCAAATTCTAAGTTTACGGAAAAAAGGTATGGCCGTTTGTATCTCAAAATACGTAGGTATATTTCGACTTAGGTAGATTTCGACGAGAATTTTGATTCCCTTGAGTGGAATCAAAATTCTAGAGTACTTCCCGTTGACCCAGAATCCTGAAATTTCGCATAAAGCAAGGTCTTATAACACAAGTATAGGAATAAATCTGAAAACAGAAAATTTGTTGTTACGTCACAATTTTTTTTTGCGATTTGGAAAAAACTTCTCCGGCTCCAATCAGTTACATAGGTAAGTCTGTACGGAACCCTCAGGACGCGAGTCTGACTCGCATTTGCCCAGTTTTTTTAAATAACTGATATAGATTTAGTAATCGATTCTGATCATACTACTTTCAGGACATGTCTTTATTATGTTACACACTGTAGATAATGAGTAAACATTTTCAATGTTGTTTTTTTTTTTAATTTTATGAAAAAAAACCCAACTTATAGTCAACATATAAAAAAACGCACTATCAACGCCCATATTTCAGCGCGGCGCCCTAATTCCGTAGTATTTATTCTGTTGATACATCGCGTGGGCCGGAAATAGCGGCAATGTCAATATCCGGCACAGCACACGCGTCCAGCTGGCTGTGTTATACATAGTTATTTAAAGAAATATCTTGTTAAAAGCGTTAGTTTTTGGTCGGAAAAAGCTTTTTAAAGTAATGGTCTATAGTTCGGAAAAAGAAAGACTAAGTTGAGACTGGTGTACGTTCCTATTGTCTTCAATTCTTCGCTGAAATTCTAACAAAATGAGATCACTACACTATCGCATTGGGTTTCTGTCATAATAGCTATATATTGCTTGGGCTGCGGAAAGTTTGACAGAGTTACTTTGGTCCTGGACCCCAAAGGACGAGTGAAACAACATCATCATCATCATCATTTCAGCCGATAGATGTCCACTGCTGGACATAGGCCTCCCCCAAATGTCGCCACAATGAACGGTCCAGTGCGTCTCGCATCCATCGGATTCCCGCAACCTTCACCAGGTCATCGGTCAACCTTGTAGGGGGCCTTCAACACTGCGTCTCCCGGTACACGGTCGCCACTCCAGAACCTTTTGGCCCCAACGGCCATCTGTTCTGCAAGCAATGTGCCCTGCCCATTGCCACTTAAGTTTGGCGATTCTTCGTGCTATGTCGGCAACCTTGGTTCTCCTGCGGATATCTTCATTTCTGTACTAGTACTGAAACAACATTTTTTTGTGACGTAAGTACAAATTTACAGTTTTCAGATTTTTTCCTATATTTGTACCTTGCTTCATGTCAAATTTCAGGATTCTAGGTCAACGGGAAGTACTCGATGATTTTTTATTCCCTTGAGAGTGTCGAAATATACGTTTTTTGCTACATAGGCGGCCGTATCTTTTTTTCGTTAACTCAGAAGTCTGATTTTTTCACAGCTTCATGGAATCGCAGATTTGAGTTTGGTTTTAATTTGAACTCGATACCTCCACGCGCTCCCGAGTTAAAGGGTCTTGACAGACAGACATACAAACAGACAGACGGACAACAAAGTGATTCTATAAGGGTTCAGTTTTTTCCATTTGAGGTACGGAACCCTAAAAATTGTAGCATGTTTATTTCTGTAACATACAAATAAATAACTAGGTTAAAATATTGGTGATAGACCAGACAAGATTGTTGGTGACATCCCACATGACGAGAACCTCAGAGAAACAAATTAAGTATGTCGACTTAGCATACGAGATTGTTGACATGTAGATTGTGAACTCGGCTGTCGTTGTACCAATTATTATTGTTGTTTTTACAATGGTATAATAACAACAAGTGCTAATACCTTAGGAGGGCCACGTTAGGCGGCTAGAACAAGGGCTTGATTCAGAAAGCGGTACTTCTTCATGGCTCGTGTGTGTCTCATTTAATGACATGTTTATTTTTATTTTTGTATGACCTCTTTTTATAATATGTAAGTGAGAGGTATTTTTATTGTGCTTCTGGGTACTATGTTCACCGAGGGTTCCTTCTATTTGGCAGAATCTTGATACTCCGATTTTTATTTGGCATAACTCACATGGCATAATCTTATTTAATCGAATATTTTTAAGGCATAAAAATTATTTAGCATAACTTTTGTTTGGCAGAATATTTACGTGTCCGAATTTACAATGGCATACTTTTATATTGGCAGAATTTTGTTTCGCATAATTACCTTTGCCATAATTAATATTATGCATAATTTTGTTTAGCATAACATTTATTTAGAGATACGATGATTTGGTATGGGTGTATATTTGAACATCAAAAATTAAAATAGATGTATTTTCTTGTAAAAATTAGTGTTCAAAACATCAAAAACTTATAATATATGGAATAAAACTGATAATTTAAATAAAGTAAATTTATGCTGTCGAATGGTTAGATAACCTACGTGCAATGTATTTAAAATCGAATGGTCTGCAAAAGTGACATAGAATGTTCTAAATATAGCATGTATTGGTAGCATTTTCAATAATTAATTAAATTTGTGTCATAAAAAGTCAATACGTTGTGCTGCAAAATTTTGTGACAGAAACGAATCGCTGCGAAACCGACTTTACGCAGTCTTGTCTGCCCTACCCCTAGAGTGTAATTTAAACCCGCGTAGGCGCGGAGGGGTAGGGCGGCCCGCGAGCTGAGGAGCAGGTGGTTTGAAGGCCCGCCACCGCGGTGGTGAGCGTTAAAACCATCTGTGACGATAAGCTTGCGTGGCGCCGCCCAAACCCCGCAGCGCCGGAGCCGTGACAGAAACAATGCTTGCTGCATGTTGCATGCCTGCTTGCATGCTGCATGCCTTGTGCATGTTGCATGCCTGCTTGCATGCTGCATGCATGCTGCATGTTGCATGCTGCATGTTGCATGCCTGCTTGCATGCTACATGCATGCTGCACTATCGATATAAAATGTATGCCAAAAAACGATTCTGACTGTGAATTTTCTGCGATATGATGGTTCTGCTTTTTAATTATTATGGATATAAACATTATGCCTAAAGATGATTCTGACTAACAAAATTATGAGTTTTGAATGTATGACAACTGAGTGTATGCGAAATGATTTTCTGCGAAATGAAGTTTATGCTATCCGTTGTTATGCAAAACAATATTATGACGTAAAAAGTTCTGCTATAAAAGGTAGACCCGTTCACCGGTCTACACTTTCCTTTCATACCCATTAATCTTATAAAATCAAACATGTTATAAAAAAATAGTAGGTGGATAATTTCTTGACGGTTTGTCTTCATAGGAAAACACCAATTGGAACTGTGTACTAGCTTCTGACGTTTTATAAGTGCTCACGTAGGTCTATGTGAAAAAAAAATTATTTGAATTCGATTTCTCAATGACTCTTAGTATGATTTTCTCCGCTATCACATTGTATTTATTTTCATTGACGGTTACTATTCATGTTAATAAATATAGGCAAAACTATAAATATTTTGACACACAAAATCAACATCATCATCATCTTCCTGCCCTTGTCCCGTATTATTTAGGGTCGGCGCAATACGTTTTTTCTTCCATTCAGCCCTGTCACTCGTCATGCTATCACTAACTTCCTTTTCTTTCATATCACTCTTCACACAATCCATCCATATATTCTTTGGCCTCCCTCTCCCTCTCCATCCATCCACATGTCTGCTCATAACTCTTTTAGTAACCTGCGTTTCATCCCTCGTTTTTACATCACCAGACCAAGACAAACGATTCCCCTTCAACTTTTCAGTCACTGGCGTCACTTTCAAACTTCCTCTAATATACTCATTTCTCACACAAAACCAACATAAAATAGCTTAAAACACCTGCACATAACGGCACATACTCTCAGATGCTACCTAAAGCCGTTTATACCGATCCAGGTCGTTCCTACAATAGCCAGTTAGGCTTTCGGCGGCAGAGCAATTTGCATATTGAGAGGCTCAGTGGCGCCCCCTCCGTGCACACAATGGCCCATGATTCGATGACGGACTCGATGATTTGATGATTGGTAACCTATTAACGTATTCAATGCGTTTGTTACAAGTGAATGCTGATTGATTGATTGATAGGGTCGAGTTTTGATTGCTAGTTTATTGTTAATTTTTGTTAGTTTTTTTTTGTGTGGTAATTATTTTATGGATAAAATGCACGTGTTCAAGTGTTTCTTCAAAAGAGAACCTAGTGATGTCTATGTAATAATCTTCCCGATCGATTTGATTTTGATCATTGTCAATCTGTGCTTGTAACTTGGGGTGCATGAAACGTTAAATATACCGTTCTCCGATTCCAAATGCCCAGCGCACCCTGGACAGCTAGCACTCGGTAACGCAGAGTCTAGCTGACTAATCCTTTCACCCAGATGGTAAACGCGAACGGCAGCAGGTATGCAGGATATATTATAGTGGTCAAGCGTGTGTGCAAACACAGGTGGTCTCTGTGCCTGTGTCATAGTCCGATGTGACGGCAATTCGACACGACCGAGGAGCAGTCGCAGGACCAACGGATTTATGTGCTTTCCGACGCCCAGAAACTCTAGGTGATTCGTATTGATGTAGTAACTGATTCATAATTGTTTTAGTTTCTTGATCAAGCCCCTTATTTACGACTAGCTTTTGCCTGTGGCTTCGCCCGCATACATAAAATATAGTCTATGTCACTCAGGAATAAAGCAGTTTATTTGTGAACAAAATTTCGCAATCGGACCAGTAGTTTCAGAGATAACCTCCTAAAACCAAAAAAAAATAATCAAAAGAACAAACTACCTCTTTAAAATATTAGTGTAGATTAATAATAAATTTTACTTGCTCCAAAAACTTACAGATTTTGTATCTGTAAGTTCTGGAGTAAATAAATTTGGTTATAGTTTAATAATGGTATTTTTTTATTATTTAGAATTACATGTGTAGATGATTAGGCCTATGTTTGAGGTCTTTGTGTGTTTTAAAAGATTTTTTGACGTTATTTGCCAATCAGATTTTATGTGCCAGCCCAATTTTCCTCTTAACTATCACGTGATGTAATCAAAATTAAAATAAATCATTACCAAATTTATCTAGCACAAATATATCAGATGGAACTATGCGTTATTAGTTAGCAGGGTTGATTCCCGAACGCCGGTAGATAAGGCAATTGCTCTCATGGGCTCTGTTATACCATTTCGGTGTTATCAACGCAATGCTCACGTAATACTGTGCTGGGAATTATTGGTCGTATTTGGAGCTAGTTTTGTTGCTAAAGTAGGTTAAATTTGTGGTAATATATGGTCATACATTTATGGTAATTATAAATGGGAGTAGCTAGGTGTTGAATCGTTTAGTTCCTTCGTTAAAGTAATGTGACCTACCCCCCTAGCTAAGTTACGACCATTTCGTTTTGATTCTCTTTTCGTTTATCGCCTCGAGTCGGCCACGCCTCCGATTACTTCGTTCTGACCACGTGACTGAGCGTTGAGATAACTTCAGAACAAAGAAACCGGAAGCCTTTAATTTTAGCCGCAAGTTCACTATTGGACATATGCCTCCCCCAAGCATCACCACAACGATCGGTCCTGTCCATCTCGCATTCATCGGATTCCCGTCACTAGGTCATCGCTCCACCTTCTTAGAGGCCTTCCAACGCTGCGTCTTCCGATACGTGATCTCCACTCCAGAACCTTTCGTTCCCATCGACCATCTATTCTGCGAGCAACTTCGCTAACGTAATGTGCCCTGTTAATCATCATTTCAGCTAAAAATCATTCACTGTTGAATATAGGCTTTCTCCAAGCGTCGTTAAAACGACTGGTTCTGACCGCCTCGTATCGCTTCCAGCGATCCTCATCAGGTCATCGGTACATCTTGTGGGCCTTCCAACGCTGGATTTTTCGATACGCAATCGCAACTCCAGCAGCTTTGTTACGTAACTGAAAACGAGCGAAAAATCATATTTCATATGTTTTAATGGCCCTCATCAAAAGACTTAAAGTCACCCAAAGAGCAATGGAAAGGGCTATGCTCGGAGTTTCCTTGCGTGATCGAATCAGGAATGATGATATCCGCAGGAGAATCAAGGTCACCGACATAGCACGAAGAATCGCCAAACTTAAGTGGCAATGGGCAGCGCACATTGCTTGCAGAACGGTTGGCCGTTGGGGCCGAAAGGTTCTGGAATGGCGACCACGGACCGGAAGACGTAGCGTTGGAAGGCCTCCTACAAGGTGGACCGATGACTTGGTAACGGTTGCGGGAGTCCGATGGATGCGAGACGCGCAGGACCGTTCATTGTGGCGACACTTGGGGGAAGCCTATGTTCAGCAGTGGACGTCTTTCGCATGAAATGATGATGATGATGATGATGATATGTTTTATACCTACTCTTTAATATGAACAATATAGAACACAGATAAATAGAATTCGACTGCATATTTGAAGCAGTGGTTGAGCGATTGGCTGCTGCGCTGCATGTCGCGGGTTCAACTCCCACACGAAACAAATATTTTTATGAGTTACGATAGTTGTTCCGGGTCTGGGTGTGTTGTGTATGTGTGTGTACTACAATACAAGAGTAATTAGGCTAGCCTGATGTTAGGCATCTTTAAATAAAAAAATATTTTTTTAAAAGCGTCTCCATAGTAATATAAGGATACTGGCTTCTACGCAAAAGACAAAATACCGTAGCCAATAAGCGCTTTTTCATCTTAAACATTTCTTAAGTTTACTTTAGTACATCTAAAACATACATTCTGCCCGAAATATTCCGAGCTGCAAATAACCTTATATATTACGGTAATTGAGTACGCCCATTCACCACAAAGCACCCAGACACAAATGACTAAGACTACACCTCATCTCATCCCCCAACAATAGTCGACCACTAAGATCAAAGCTTTCCGCTCGGACACCGTAACCTTGACAACTGCAGCAGTTGACCAGCATAGTACGAGCAATTGTGCAAAATTGCTCGAAATCCCCACGCCCAACGGCATTCGAACAAATTTATAGAGTGGTGGAACTCCGGACGGATGGACGGACAAAAGATGCATTTACATAACAAATTGAAGGGCTACGAATGTGCTACGCCACTAGGCTGCTACGCGTGTTGCTACGTACTCCCTGTGCTACGATTGTGTGTTCATAGATACTGTTGTGTTATTAAACTAGTGATGCTAGTTAGGATCTGATACTAGCATAACTGTTACCTATCTAATTGACGCTAGTTAGGATCGGATACCAGGTCAACTATATTGAGGTATTTTTTTTTTCTGTAGGAATACTTAGAAAAGAGTCTTTAGTCAATTGGACCCACACGAAATAGACACGGGAGATATTGATGTGATGCGATGTGATTTGATGTGATTTTGAATAAGTACTATACCGTGTGTACTTATTTGTAGTTACGTCAAAAAGTTATTTGTTTTTTTAAATAAATATTTATTTGCAGTTTATATACAAACCGCAACTTATATCAATGTTTGGGAGCAACAGTTTTCCATAGGCAAAGTTAAGTTTGTATCTCAGTACAGTAATTTCGTTTGGAGGAATATTCAGTTCGATTCGGAAATCGAACTATTTACATAGGTAAGTTGATCGAAAAACATTTGACCAGTTTTTCTATGTTTGAAAAGGTTGGTCTTGATTTTACTTATATGTACCCAATTAAAAAAGATTTTAGATTTATTGAGGTAAATATTTAAACCTTATTGAATTCCGTTTTATTATATTTTGACTAGCCAATTTTGCGTTCGACAGTATCCACTGGTAGCATTAAACATAGTTTGAATGTGGGTCCAATTTTTGTTATTTGTTCTCAATTTTATAACTAATTAAATACTAAAACAACAAAAAACACTCAACTAATTAAAACTTTATTGTGGGACCTGTGGTCGATACTCTTCTGCCGTCCCATCTTCCTAGTTCGTTGTGCTGTACTGGTGCTACCGCTGCGGCTGCGGAGAACCTCAAGCGGTGGAAATATAACAACTTCGTCGGCAGTGATATTTTCGAGCCGTTTGGAGGTAAAACTCTTGGGCTGTAGGGTCCGAGTGCTCATACGCTGTTTAAAAAATTATTTAAACGTCTAGTTGACACTTCGTGTGACACAAGGGCTGGCATTTACCTTCCTCAGAGCTTAAGCAGTACAACGCAATACAACGTGGTAATACTGCCAGTCTTTTAGGCACATTTTCAGTCGACAACGATGCGGAAGAATTTTTTGTCGCCATATTTTTGCTACGGGTCCAATTAACCAATAAATATACTTATATTAAAAATTTTCATCTACAAAAAAAATAAACCGCAGTCTACATAACACCGATGCCGTTAAGTTCTGCTTACACTATAACGTGGCATAACATATGGAATGCGCTCTGCATGCCTCATTAACGCCGCTCGGGGTGTTTCATTAGCCCAATGGGTTCTCTTTCCACTCTATAGATTTTTACGTTTATAAATAGAAAAGAGTTTTTGTGAAGAGTTCTTATTAAATGTTAGTTTTATAGGCCTAGTCAATAAGGACTTTTTTACTGATGTTGGACTTGGAATTATTTATTTATTTATTTAAAATTTTATGCACTAATGAAACATTGTACAAAGGCGGACTTAATGCCTTAGGTAATTAGTACGGAAATTTTATGATACAGATAATTTTTATTATGTTGTCAATATTAAATTTTGCCATTGCATCATTTTTTTTTCTACATTTTATTACCACCCTCGATTTTTGATTTAAACATTAGAAGTTGATTATTCCTCAAATTCTATTTTAGTTTAAAAATCTGTCAAAATTTGGTATTTAAGTAGAGTTATACACGTTCTTAACCATTGGGAGAACGTGTCGAACAGCTGCTTAAATATGATATAATTATAATACCTATATAAAAGCCGGTTTCTGAATTGAGTATATTGATATTCAGAAACTCGCTTTTATATAGGTACTCTGATACTTTAAAATATGCACCCGTTTCCAACATTCTCATCTTGTGAAAAGATTATCATAAACAATTTCAAAAGATGACTCAAAATCTGTTTTCCCCGCTTCGCCAGTAAAATGATACATTACAAAATATCGCTTACACATTATTCTCCCCTCTGTTTTATCTGAATTTTAATGGTAGCGAACTAACCATTAATAAGAGAACCCTCTTAACAAATGTGCTTATTTCTCCACCATGGCGTGTAGGAATCTATATGGTGAATAAATATTAATAAAAAAGCACTTTTGCGACTAAAATAACTGTGGTTTGTAAAACTGTGATTTTGGCGACAGTTGCTGGGGGAATTTGAAATAAGTTGAAGGTAAGATGTCATTTTATATATAATTCCTCTCAGTTGTTTGTTAGACTTACGTGCTCGACGGGTGTCATCGAGATCCTAAGGCACCACTGTCCATCCATCTGTCCGTTTGCCTGTCTGTCCAGACATACGTATCTAGTTACACACTGTATCTTGTAAACCTTAAGAGGTAGAGAGTTGAAAATTATTTTCCAAAGGTATTATATCTATTGCCAACAAACAACAACAACAAATAATAAAATTACAACAACAAAGGGGTTCCATACAAGAAACATTATATTGTTTTTATTCGATTTTAATAACTCGCACTTGGTCAGTTTTTCAGGTAAAATGTAGCATTACTTTATTCTCCTGCGGAAATGCTTCGGTATAACTTGCGTAGTTTTTAGCTGCTAGGGTAGGATTTCTATTTTACCAAGAGAGTCTGGTTTTCTCTATAGATTATTTCACTTGACCTAGCTTTTGTTCGGCTTTAGGGCTTTGCTAAGTAGATGATATCATCATTATCAACATCACTTTAGCCAAAAGGCGTCCATTGCTGGGCATAGGCCTCCTTCAAGTGTCACATCCATTGGATTCTCGCAATCCTCACCAGGTCGTCGGTCCACCTTGCATTAGTAGGAGGCTTTCCAACGCTGCGTCTTCCGGTACATGGCCACCATTCCAGAAACTTTTGACCCCATTGAATATCTGTTTTGCGAGCAATGTGCACTGCCTATTGCTACTTAAGTTTGGCGATTTTTCGGGCTATGTCGGTAACCTTGAGAGCAGTGGTGGCCGAGTGGTAATGGCCCCGACTTACGAGTTGTAGGTTGCGGGTTCAAACCCAGCCAGATACATTACTTTGTGTAATTTATTTCATCACCACTGCTCTCAAAACGGTGAAGGAAAACATCGTGAGGAAACCGGCATGTCCTAGAACTAAAAATTCGAAGACATGTGACATCCAAAAACCCGCACTGGGCCCGCGTGTTGGATTATGGCCCAATCCCTCTCTTAGAGAGGAGGCCTGAGTCCCAACAGTGGGAACATTATAAGGCCGACTATGCTATGCTGTAACCTTGGTATATAATGTGATCATTATTGAATTGGTCGATTATAACATATTACGAGCAAGCTACCTGTCGGAAAAATATCATTTCGATACAGCTGAAAATTGAAACCTTAAAGAGCCGTTATGCCACCACCACATCTAGGTACAAACATATGAATTTCAAGCCTATCTTGTAATTAAATTGATTTTACGTTTTAAACGGTCGATTAAACTCATTATTATCATTACGGTAACGCCTCCGGGTATCCGGTTGAAATTGAATCGTTCCGGTAATGAGCTCGGGTATCGGATGCAATGCCGGCACGGATTCGATGCGATAGGCCAAATAAAAAGTAATGGCTTCATACGACTGCTGAGCTATTAAAGCATTTAGTTTGGTGATCATTGTTTGAGTCATAAGTAGGTACTTGGGATTATCGTGTGCCTAATGTGGTGATAAAGTCAGTTTAAATCCAAGTTATAACTTCGTTTATTATCGAGTATAGGTAAAAGTATTATATGTAAAAAAATGTAAAATCATTATAGTGTTTATGCTTGCAAAACTTAGTTCTAATTTCAAATAATTGAATTATAAGCAAAAATTATGTTCGGTGAGTAACTTAGTTAAGTAGGCATCAGCTAACAATCAAGTAACGCATGGTGTGCTTATCTATAAGGAATTGATGCACTATAGTCTATAAGTTTATTTGATGTATCTCATATCTTCGTATACGTGTAATCAATTACTGGTGAGCCAAATGAATAAAATAAAGTAAATAAAATAGGCTTTATTCAGCCTTATCCAGGCTCTACCCGCGATGGCAACAATGATATCTGCCATCTTGCTGCTCAACGATAAACGCTTTGTTTACAGGTCTTTGGACGCCAGTCGGTCACCGCCTTACCAGGTAATCTGCCAACTGCCAAGTCTTGATCAAAAGACGTCAATCGTAAAAATATTGTATTAAAAAAATGTGTGTTAGGTTAAACACATATTTTACAGAATACGATTATTCGTTGAGGTTGAGTCGCTCAAAACCCGGTTTTTGTTATGCACACGGAATTATGCACGATTGGGCGTCCATTACACGATAGGTTTTGCCGTCAGTTTTTCCACAGTCAAATATTTTGATTGACGAAAAATCTACCGTCTAATGCGATGATTGACGTTTGCATGACGAAAACATAATGGCGACAAAATTCCGTCATTCAAACATTATTCATGATTGATGGAATTGATTGAAGCTTGCATGACCGTGTACTGGATGCTTATTTTATTAGTTATCTTAGCGTTTATTTTTTCAGCAGTGGTGGCCAAATGATAACGGCCCCAATTTACGAGTTTATAGTTCATGGGATCAAACAAAGTCAGGCGCATAACTTGTGTAAAAAAAAACAGGTAGATATAACCAGCCAACACGACCTGGACCCGCGGGGATGATTATAGCCCATTCTCTCCATGCTGGGGCGTCCTGGCCTGAGTACCAGCCGTGGGCAATTTATAAGGCTGATTATGTTATGTTATTCTATGTTGTGAAAAATAAGGTCAATCAGGTGCAATCTCAAACATACCATCTTGACAATCGTTACAATACATATTAGACTTGTCATAAATACTATCGCTGACAGAAAGTCAGTTTATCTAGAAACTGGGGTCTCAAAATACATATCCGCAATAGAAAACACATCCCAGCATTATATACTCAAATAAACAGGTCGTGAGGACTTGAAGTAGCAGACCGCGGCACACCTGCGAGCCAACTTTGTCCCACAATTTAATTAGTTATGGAAATCGAGCCGGCCGCGCGGCCGTTTGGGGGGAGCGCGGCCGCCATGTAAATTGTTTTTGGACTTGTTAGTTTGTAGACAAGTGGATGTTTCTTGATGTTCAGGTATTTGTGGGCGTTCGGCTTAGGATGAAAATAAAATCTTTGGGCAAAACTAGACTGTCAACATGTCGTGTGTAGACTGTATACATGTCTTTTGACTATAGAGCCAAAAAAATGAGCACAACCTTGAACAGCTCATTGTAATTGGCATTATTGATGGCAAACGACCAAAAGGTCGCAGCCCAAAAAGATAAGCAGATCAGGTCCACTCCACACAGAAAACCCAATTGCACGCAATTTTTATCGTACCATAGATCGACACAGATGGCGAGACACCATCAAGAGACTGACGGCGCGTACTGTTCCACGCGCGCCTCAAGGAGGTGTCAGCAAACCGTAGGGGCCCAGCAAGGTCGAAGCCTACTGAGGCCAAGGGTCTGCTTCTGAAAGGAGGACTCGGCCCTGGTATGAAAGGCAACAAAGGAACAGGAGCGAATTTAGTCTGACACACCTTCGCGCTCCGCCCAAGAGGGGATCGGATGATTTTCTCACCGAAAAAAAAACTATCAAGAGACTGAAATTTCTACGAAAATTTCACAACCCTTAATAATGAGGAATACGACGTGAGGAGGAGAGCGGATGATGACTAGAAAGTCTATTTGATTTATCAGTTATACTACCAAAGAAAATAAGATACTATTTTTTTGGTATGTTAACGAAACATTAAGACACTATAGGGCGTCGAAATTTAGTGACTCAGTACTTACACTTTTTATTTACATATTACACATATTTTGCCCTCACTGAACTTTAATGCGTTTTATCATTGTAATTTTTTATTGGTTTGAATAAAGTAAATAATATTTTTTTAGTCCTTTGCGCCTTTTCCTGGAAAATAAAATATTGTTCTTTTTTCTTTCTTAATTCGTGTTACTTATTTTTTGATAATCTAACAAGAGAGGTAAATTAAAATTATCCTTTTTGATGAAATCTACACCAATGCAAAGCAAAGACGTAACTCGTTGCTCATATAACAATCTGTTTTATAACATCAACCAAACTGGACAGTCTTACAATCCCCAACTACCACCTATTTCTTCCGCCAAAACTACGCCCCACACATTTCCTTTACAATATACGTAGCTGCGTAAATTTATGCGACTCCACGCGATCATAAGACCAACATGTAGGCAGTACTATCTAGAATCCGCAGAAAATACAGGGCAAGTCACTTTACAGCGTCTCCCTAGACATCTTGTAACAAGCGGCAAGCTCGCCGGTACATTACGCTACACAGCCTAACAACTGTAGCCGGCTGTGTATACAGTGGGGATCATGATGGTGATAATATACATAAATATATACTATCTTTATTAATTTTTTCATTATTATTTTATTTCGAAAGTTTATTTAACGTACTTTAGTGTGTCCATGGCATCACAGCGGGCCCTGACAGAATATCGGCGCTGCGTTATTTATCGTTTTAAATATATCCTGATTTAGGTGCCTTTTTGGCCTTGCACAAATTTTCTTTTTCCATACCTATGTATCTTTAATTTATATGATAGCGTGAGGTACGAGTGAACGTTTTTTCTTTCTTTTTTTTCTTTCATTCTTATTACTTACTGAGCATTGCACATGCAGTGGGGGTGTAAGATGGTAGGAACAATTTTTTCAGTTAAATCTGTAAAATATATTTAGGTTATTATAAATATATTTTACGTTCTTTCGGTTCTTACGTCAAAGATTTGGCTCAGAGCTATTTTATTATTCATATATCGTGGATGCATTCGTTTATTGAGCATATTTATATTATGACAATAATTCATTTAGAATCACAGCAGACCTCTAGTGCTACCGACTCTCGTAAGTTTATTTATATTTCGTTTGCTAAGTAAAGTGACAATCACGCCATCTATCGAAGGCTGCCGCTTCTACTATCACGGGCATAAGCATAATATATAGCATCCCTACTACTACTGGGTTTCAGGCCTCCTCTCTCTAGAAGAGGGAATGGGTCCTTATCCACCACGCGGGCCCAGTGGTGGATGTAACATGTCTTCGAATTTTTGGGGCATGCTGATTTCCTCAGGATGTTTTCCTTCACCGTTTTGAGAGCAGTGGTGATGATATAAATTACACAAAGTAATATGCCTGGCTGGGTTTGAACCCGCGACTTAGAATTGGTAACTCAAAAAAACCATCAAACCACAATTTTCATTCCACAGGTAGATGTTATTGTTATGTTGTGTACAGTTAAAGTCTGACACTCTCTTTCCCTCCACCTAGTGCGGGAGAAGTTATTCGATGATTTCTCACCCAAAAAAGTAGGTAATCTCTCGAAGCACTGAAACGTTTAGGAGAGTTCAGTCCCAGTGAGAAAATTACACTAACCTTGAGTGCCTTAGGTTTTTGCCAAGGGAGGAAACCCACGGGTTAAGGGTATAACAAAAGAATTTGCTTACCCAAATGGTCAGTTATAGATACATCTCGTAAGGAAGCCGTCTCACTGCTTTCTCTAAATATTTCAAGTAAATAATGCCGTGTTCGTAGTGAATTGTTTGAGTTATAAAAATCGCTTGGGACTGCCCCTCGGTCTCATACAATTTGTAATGTAAATGTTTAGAACACAATTGTCATGTAGTTGTTGGAGCCTTTATGGCTGGTCCGAGGATGTTTTAGTAATTACAGTTTGAAGATAATTCGGTATAAAGTTGCTGTTAGGTATAATGTAATGCTTAGTTGCAAAATAATAATCTTTACTTTTTTTTTTCGGTTGGAATATAATCCAATGACACCCCTGCTCTTGTGCGGAGTGGGATGGTGTGTCAGACTTTTACTGACTAAAAACCCACTCCTGCCTTCCACTTCTTCCTTCGTTGCCTTTCAAACCAGGGCCGAGTCTTCCTTTCAGAAGCAGACCCTTGGCCCCAGTAGGCTTCGACCCTGCTGGGCTCCTACGATTTGCTGACATCTCATTGAGGCGCGCGTGGAACAGTAAGCGCCGTCGATGACTCGGGCTCCGTCCGGACGGTTACCGGACAGCCGGACGGCGAGCTACCTATTGCTCGCCGTCCGCAAGCCTGCGCCTACGGTGGCCGGAAATCGGGATCGGGATTCCAGTGGCTGGGGCGTGAACGCCACTACCGTGTGCTCCACCGGGTCCTCCGGGCGGTAAACACAATTGTAGGACCCGGGCGTCACTTTCGCACGGATCCGGTGTTCCGGATCATGTTCGGTGAGAACCTGCGTCAATCTTTACTTAACTAGTGACATACGTTGTTCTTTCCGATTCTGGTTTTTTGTCAGAATAAAAAAAAACGAAAACTCGACTGCAGTGCCATCTACTAGGTTCAATTGTATTTTTAAACCTTCGAAAAACCCTCTCAAATATACACACAAATTTTAACCTAATTCGGTCAAGCTGTTTAGATGGAGTTAAGTGATAAACACACGTACGAATTATGTATTTACATAAAGATTTTATAAAGTTTAGTGTAGTTTAGTTTAGTGTAGTTTGTTTGAATGCGCTAATCTCAGGAACAGCTGGTTCAAATTGACAAACCGTTTTAGTGTTGGATAACCCATTTATTAAAGAAGGCTATCTATAGAGTATAATAGATGTATATCTAATATCTCGCTACGTGAGGGCTAACATAAAGTTTAGACAGGAGAAAATGAAATAAAAAGATATTTTATTTTATTAATAAAATCATATAAATTGTCACTCTGTTATTTATTTGATGAAAAAAACCATGACAACGTAAATGCTTCGAATAAAAATAAAGCAATAAAATGCAACTCAATTAGTTGTTTTTTTTTTTTTTTACAAAAGCATCAAATAACAAAGATGCGGATGAAATCGCGGGGGAGCTAGTTGTATAATAAAATCTCTTCTGTTTACACAGAAGATCATCGGCTCGTTTTAAAACGAATTCATCATCATCATTCCAGATGATAAACTTCCACTGCCGGATATGTGGCTCCTCCAAGCGTCGCCACAGCAATCGGTCCTGTGCGTTTTTCATTCATCGGATTCCAACGTCTCTCATCAGGTCATCGATCCAGGCCGCGACTACAAAACCTTTTGGCTCCAATCGACTATTTCTTCTGCTAATAACGTGAACTGATATATGAATTAATAATTTTCAATATTAAGACACTAAAAAATGTAATTATAAGTTTATTTTACTTGATTTATAACTAAGGATTAATAAGTTCAGCTCGGTACTTGCTACCTGTATTTCTTTTCCAAAGATTGCCTGGCATTTCCGAAACAATGATAGCGTGACAATACCAACAAAGCGTTGAAAGGTTTCAAAAGAAATACGAACAAACGAAATATCAACCAAAAGATAAAACTACACATCACGTCCAGCGACTGTAGTACAAAAATAATCAAACACTAAGACTGCAATCCGCCTGCAGCCGGAATACGATGCTTCAATCAAGGCGCGACTAAGCGGTTCCTATTTCCGCGCATAGATGGCGCTGCGTTATATTCGACGGTTCCTATCTGAGCGCAATCACGCCTTTGACCAGCTATTGTGCTGAAAATACGAAAATGCTCCCAGGGCGTTCTTCCGGCCTTTATTTCGGGTTGAAATCACAACGTTCGCTTTGTGCCCTGGCCTCTTGCACGTGATTTCGTAAATTTCTTTGGGCGACGACGCAGAAGGCAATAATGGTCGAAGTTTGATTCCAACTAGTTCGGAATGCGAGGCCTATATTCGACGTCGAATGAGAGCCGATTACGTGGAACGTGGTCGTCGATCACCTCTGCGATTCAATTGGTTTAGGTTTCCAGCGTTTGAAGTTGTATTGGAATCGGTTATTGAGTTTTGTTACATTTGCCCGCGAAAAAAGTTTTTTCGGGGGACGAATTTACGGTTTGTTTCGTTTTGCACTATGTTTTAGTTGTTGTACTGGTAACAGATACTCTTTCGACAGTACATAATTAAATTTGCTGGATTTGACCACAAATTACTTACTTTACACAATGCCAAGTGTTGTAAACTCAAACGATGGGAATTATTTTTCTGAAATTGGTACTTATATAAAGCAAATATGTATTGTTAGAAGATTTTGAATAATTTTAACCATTTTAACTTTCCAAAGTGTAACAATACACTGATCTTCAAAGATTCTCCAATATTAATCTCAATTTAACAATCAAACAACTCATGAATGACTAACAGAAAAACAATTTGCATTCAAAATATTTGACAACACAATCAGAAACACTATACCATCAAAACAGTGGAACTAAATGCAAACAGTACTAGAACTAAAACGTTGAATCAGTCTGTGTACTGTCGCTACTACGTTCCATCTCGTGCCGAACTCGTGGCCGACTCGCATGCACTAGGCAGGCAGTGCCGCAGCCTGTAGTTAGGGTTGCTGTGCCTACACCTATCCTAGACCTACGGTATCAGTCGTTACTCTGTGTGATAGTCGACGAGCTCAGTGCTACACCGCCGGCGTCCGCCGAAGCACGCGCTCCACATCCCTATTTAAAAAAAAAGTTATAACAACTAACAAAAAGTTTTGAAACAATTTCTAACTGGCCAGTAATACTCGGCTGAGTAAACTTCTCGATGTAAAATTCTAATTTTCGTAAATAGAACTTCTCGATTTTTCTATAAATAATTTTTATTCTCTATAGTCGTTTTTAAATATTAAAAATAAAAAATGTATTTTTAATAGTAATTAAGAAGTGTTTAGGCTAGTTGTAATAGTTAAGAAGCTACTCACTGGTTGTGAAGTTGTCGTAGATGCATGTTAGGTCGTGGTAGTCAGTGTTAGAGTAGGCTCTTTGTATACGATTTTACTGTAGTTTTTAAAGTTATAAGAACTTTGTATGAACTGGTTCGAGTTATTGCCATCTGTGGTATCTTCATTGCGGTAAGTTTAGATCCGTTTATTTGGTTGTTCATAGAACTATTTACTATTATGAGTACAATGTATTGTAACTATCTTTGAGGTCTTTATTAAAAGTGTACTTACTTGTTAACATTGCATTTACGGATCACTCAAAAATGCACTATTTTTGCGTCTATGTTGTAATTTTTTTTTTCTAAAAACTAAGCGGTACAAAACATACTTTTATTACAAATTGATCTACGTATAATTTCATACTTATTGATTCGTAACTAACTATTCGAATGCTTGACTAACTTTCGTAAACTTATCGTTCCGAGTAACTCTGCCGCGCGTTAGTGCTTTCGTAGCGACGAGCTACGAGCTACGCCGGCTACACGTGCCTACGCCGTGGACGTGTTTGCTACGCCGGCGCCGTAGCGATGATAATTTCGTGCATTTATTTCATCTAAAGGATACAGTTTAAATATTGTATTTATTAAAAAAAAAAATTGCTGGAAATTTACTGCTAACTATAATTTAATTCGTTATGTTTATATATATATTTTAAAAGTAGATGATTTGGAAGAGAAATAATCATGAATTTGCGGTCCTTTTTCGCTAATTATGTACACAACGAGATTTTTACTCATAACACTCGAAAATATATTACACGAATTAAACACACGACATACAGCTACACGGAATAAACTTTCCACATTACACACATGAACATTCGTCAAATAAAATGACCTATTCTTACTTTTTATTTTTACATAATATACAGAGACTATTGTAGTGTTATTTTCATTTATTTGATAATTTAAGTACACACACATACACATAGAAAATGATACAACATTATAAAAAATTGTACAAAGTTACTGCTTATTTCAAAAATAAATTTCTTCCAGCAGACCTGCGAAAAGAGAGATCAGAAAAAATACAATACACAATAGTAGACCATAGTGTATAGAAATAAGAAGAGTTTATGAAACCTTAAATTAAAGTAAAAACATAAATTATATATATATGTATATAATTATCACACTAGAAAGTATAGATAGTGCTCTTTTATTTGAGTTTTAAAGGGTGAAATAGATTTAAAATTTCGAATACTAGGCGGAAGAGAGTTCCACAACCTTACTGCGTGGACAGAGAAAGAATAGGAGTAGTAGTTAAATTTATGAGGAGGGGATTTAAGAAGGGATCTTAGGCGTGATCTGCACGGTGCGTCACTGGGGCGAGCGTAAGGAAATCGTTTGCGCAGGTAGAAGGTATAAGATGGGTTGTGGAGGATTTTGAAAAGGAGACATAAAATCCAAGTGTTCCTGCGAAGACGGATAGGGCGCCACTTGAGTTCCTTGCGAAGATGAGAAACGTGATCACACTTGCGTAGACCAAAAACAAACCGAATGCATAAGTTTTCAAGTCGCTCAAACTTGTTTAGCTTTTCAGTAGCCTCCATTTTGCATTTTTCTTATACTAATTTAATTTTGTCTCCTAAAAAATATAATAAACACCTTCACTGTTTCGTTTTAAGTCGCGGTGTTATTAAGTATCTTAAATATATGACTAATCAATAAATTTAATTAAAATATTTTATTTCACATAGACCTACTTGGATTAGATTGAGATTAGATGGTCGATGGGGCCGAAAGGTTTCGGAGTGGCGACAACGTACCGGAATAAGCAGTGTTGGAAGGCCTCGTATAAGGTGGACCAACGATTTGGTGAGAGTCGCAGGAATCCGATGGATGCAAGAGGCACAGGACTGCTCGTTGTGGCGACATTTGGGGAAGGAATATGTCCAACAGTGGACGCCTTTTAGCTGAAATGACAAAGACGATGATGATAAGTCCTATCTGGGCACTTATAAAATGGTAGACATCGGTTCCAATCGGTCGTTTCCTATGGAGAAGAATCGTCAAGAAACTTCATGGAGTTAGAAAGGGTTGAGATATATTTTTGGTACTATATCATCTGTACTTAAACCTTTAGTACGCATGGCAGTTGACAGTTTGTCATGCTCACACAAATGTCTTACTTATGGTGGCACATGTTGTTGGGTCATTCAGTTCCCTTCAAAGTGGTTGTGCTCAGTGGGGCTGATGCAGGTTTCATGCTCGTGAACGGGTGTCGTCAGTTCAGACTGGTCATCTCTTAACTGCCAGTGGCTCATTTCAATTTATATTTTTTTAAATACTCTTTTTTTTTCTCTTTATTTATAGACTATTTATGTTATCAAGATTTTTGTAACTCATAACATGATTTAAAAGAGTTTCCATAGAGTTTCTTGCACGTTCTTCTTCATAGAGATCTACGCTTTGGAACGTGCAACTTAGCTTCACTTTTTTTGACTGACCGATATTTTGACAATTCAAAAGTGCCTGTTATTGGTCTATTTGAAATAAAATTTTTGATTTCTGTACGTCACTAGCTTGTGCCAACGGCTTGGCCCGCATGAAAGCAGGTTTCCCCACACAAACTGAATCCAATTTTTATCTCCTTAGAGGGTGAATTTTGGAAAACCCTCTCTTAGTGCTCACTTACGCTACGTCATAAAAGAAAACCTTGTGCAAAATTTCACGCTTCTAATCTCACTAGTTTCGATTGTGCGTTGATAAATCAGTCAGTTTCTCCTTTTATACATAGATATAGATAGATAACTATACAATTGCATAAATTTCTGACTCCATACAGACTTCGACAGGGGGAGCAGTGTTGACTTTCTCTTAACAAATATTGACACTGATTGGAATGTAAATCTGGCTGCATCCATTTCTTAATGAGGCATTTAAATTAATTATATAATGAATTAAAAAGTTTGATTGCCTCGGGATTGGTTTCACGTATATAAATAGGTTCCTTTTATTGCTATTAATGTGACCACTCGACTCTTAATTTGTTCTCAAATATTTCTGCATTGTCACTTTTATTAAAATTTTACTGACTAGTAAAAATGTTGAGTTCAATTGGAGTGTAAAAGAACATTATTCTGATTGAAACCAATTGAACCAGTATTTTTATAAAAAGGAACAGCAAACAGCTACAATATAAAACTTAGGTTCTAATCTTAGGGATGTCAAACACATAAACAATACTGTAGCCCACAGCGCTGCTCACAGATTAACTGTGGGATACTTGAATAAAATCACTAGGCTGACTAATCTAAATTAACATAATACTATCGGGCAAGATTAAAAAACAAAGAACAATTAAAATAGTAGATATGCTGTTGTTGAAACTCCTAAAAAAACGTCCATAAATAGGCTGAAAATCCTAAATATTGGATTTTCAGCCTATTTATGGACGTTTTTTTTAGAGTGTAAAAACATCTCCTAGTCTAGGTGGAGCAATAATTGACTGCTCTGTTGGTCTAGTGGTTAGTGGCCCTGACTGTTATGCCGAAAGTCGTGGGTTCGATTTCTACCCAAGACAAATGTTTATGCGATGAGCACTATCATTTGTTCCGTATCTGGGTGTAATTTATCTATAATATTCATGTATTTAGAAATATATAAGTATGTTTATCAGTTGTCTACTACTCAAAACACAAGCTCTGCTTAACTTGGGACTAGACGGCATTGTGTGATAGTTGTGGAAATTATTATAACTTTAAAGCGTGTCAGACTTTTACTGACTAAAACCCAACTACATTCATTCAATTGCTACAGGGCCACAGAAACTCTCTTGAACATTTCCGCAGCCTTTGCAACCTTTATAGGAACTTAGCACAGTATACAGTAATCAGCCTATAACTTCTACCAGCCCACTACTGGGCCACAGGCATCTCTTCTAAGAGAAAGAATGGACAGCACAATGTCATCAGTCTATAACTTGACCACAGCAGTGACACAGGCATCTTTTCTGTGAGAAGAAGACGACCTGAAAGAAGGAAAAAGGAAGGGGAATTTGAAGGATGTTGAGTATCGACGATTTCGTGGAATGATACCGACCTTGCAGCAAAACACGACGCCATCACTTCGTGTGCAATAGTTCATAATTTAAGTTTATTTTTTAAATATGTATTAATTTATTATTGTTAAATAATATTTTATCAATGTATATATTTAATCCGCCACACGGACCCGGTGTAAGTAGGTAGATGTCACATACGGCGCGTATTGTTCCACGCGCGCCTCAGGGAGATGTCAGCAAATCGTAGGGGCCCAGCAGGGTCGAAGCCTACTGGGGCCATAGGTAGTGTGAAAACGAAACCCTGGGACGAAGGCAATGAAGGAATAGGAGTGGGTTTTTAGACAGTAAAAGTCTGACACTATCTCCCGCTCCGCACAAGAGCGAGATTTGTCATTAGATGATTTTCCCACCTAAAAAAAACATATTCGTGTTTTTCGTTCTAGCCAATGACAGTTTCTTTACCACGATTGAAACGGCTGAAAATGTCAAATTATTTAAGCAATCTAACCTTCAATTGTTGCTTTTACTATTTATTTCAATTTTTTTATTTGATTTAGCTGACCCGGCGAACTTCGTACCGCCTAATAGTAAGGATAACGCCATCTACTAGCATTACCAGAGCAGCATAATTCATTTTGTAATGTCATTTTAATTAGAGATGGCGTTGTATTGGGATTTTTTTTTCGTGATTTTTCCATTTTTTCTCACCGTTTAAACTTTCCCTGCACTATCACGAATATTTGAGGACCGAAATTAGCCATATCGGTCCAGCCGTTATCGAGTTTTAGCGAGACTAACGAACAGCTATTCATTTTTATATATATAGATTAATTACTAGTCTAATGTATTCTACTGCAGTTCAAAGCCCCCTTCCTTTCTTAAACTTTTCTCTGTCCTTACCATCTGCCCAATCCTCTAAGCAGGAGTTCACGTTACGCTATTTTCGGACCTACCTCGTGGCTGGTTCAAAATCCAGTCAATAGTTGCTTTCACCTAAATAGTAATAATTAAAAAAAAACATCATCTAAATTCAACTCGAACTCATCACAATAAAATCAACATCTCTTTATAAAAAAAAAATAATTAAAGAGCGAAACATACAAAAACTTCCAAGTACAACGAACACACAAACAAGGTACCTACCCATGTTCATATTATTACGGTCTAGTACACGCTTATTCCGTATAAAAATATTTGCTAAGCTTTTAAAGTAATTACATCATTCGGCATGCCGTTTCAGACTGACTTGCGGTGTCGGTGCGTCGTATTTGGAAAGTGCGGTTTACTGTGCCGTATTGTTGGGTTTATGGCGTCTGATGTTAATAGATTATTGTGCTGGAATATATAGGAGGTTTATGTGTTGCAGGAATGGTTATGGAAAAACGCAGTCAAGCTTTGACAAGTGCGATTCAGACTCGCGCATTGAGGGTTTCGTACAAATTTACCTATGAAAACAGTTCAATTTCGCTTTATCGTTATTGATAGAGATTTTTGTTTTTAGGATTCCGTACCTCAAAAAGAAATAAAACCAGAACCCTTATTGTTTTTAGAATTTCGTACCTCAAAAGGAAAAAACGGTACCCTTATAGGATTACTTTGTTGTCCGTCTGTCTGTCGGTATCGTCGCGTCGTCGAAGTCTGCAGTCCCTTGAAGCTGTGAAAAAACTAAACTTCTAAGTTACCGAATAAAAAAGATACGGCCGTTTATGTTGCAAAAAACGTATATTTCGATACTCTATAAGGAATCAAAAATCATAGGGTACTACTTCCCGTTGACCCAGAATCCTGAAATTTGGCATAAAGCAAGGTCTTATAGCACAAGTATAGGAATAAATCTGAAATCAGTAAATTTGTTGTTACTTACATCACAAAAAAATACTTTTTTTGCAATTCGGAAAAATCTTCAAGACTTTTTCGAGAATCTTCGAGATTCGGGAATTGCAGTTTGTACGGAACCCTCAGTGCGCGAGTTCGAGTCGCACTTGCCCAGTTTTTTAAATATTTGTTTACCAGAGTTATAAAATATTTTATTTCCCCATTACTTTACTTTGAATTGTAATCTTGTAAAGTAGCTAATTGAGAAAAATATAGTCAACATTACCAAAATGGAACCCTATTTTTACCGAAGTATTTGATAACTAAACAACAGTTTCCAATGCACCAACTACGTGATTCTTAGGTACCTCGAAATATCATCATTTTAGCCGAAAAAATTCCATTGTTGGTCCTGTGCGTCTCGCAGCCTTCGGATTCCCGCGACCCTCACTATAGGTCATCGGTCCACCTTGTGGGAAGCCTTCCAACGCTGCGTCTTCCAGTACTTGGTCGTCATTCTAGAACCTTTCGTCCCCATCGACCATATATTCAGCGAGCACCAATAAAGTATGTTCGACATTTAAAAAGGCTCGTTCTCACAACTTACAAACCACAAAATATTAATGCGTCCTATTTCTTACTTCTACGACCACTTCGAATAAAGAGTATTAACCCTAATATCGCCGCTCTGGTGGTCAAACAGCCTTCTATAGTCAGCATCACAGCTTAGTCCGCAATACTCTTTTAATCCGGCAACGAGCCACCTCACTTGAAATACATTACAGGAACTTACGGCGGTCGTGCGCCGACTCGCAATCCCTCTGCTCACTTATGAATCAATTTGCTACACTTTTAAATTGTTTTATCTTTTTAAGGCAATTTTTCGATTATGATGGTCTGAGTTTGTTTTGATGTTGCAGTGTAGGGTTATATCTAAAACGGGGAAGTTTTATCAATGTAACAATTGGTGTCTTTCAGTTTTCACATCCGAGTTTAAGAGCCTTATGACATTTTAACTGTTACTTTTGCATTAAATGGCCCAATTTGGCGTTTTTATTCAGAGAAACTGAAAGGTTTCGACAAGTTCGACTTATTGATTGGTGAGGAACAGTTATTAGTATAGTTAATAGTTGCCTCGTTTTTCGCATTTCTTTCTTATCTATTTGTGTAAAGTACCGAGTTGCCAAAATTCCGAAGCAGGTTTCTCTTGCGCGATGATATTTTATCAAGTTCTCATCTCTTAGAATATAGCGGTCTCGGAATTTTAGTGTGTGGAATATTTAGAAAAAAAAACCTTTCGAAACCATAAACGCTAACAATTATCAACAATAACTAAAAATGCTCAGAAGTAACAGTCAGAGTCATTACTATATTAATTTTATTACATAAAACTGAAACAGAATAAACAGAAGTTCAAAAAGAAATCAAAGTATTGTACTGTTTTAAAGTACAATTAATTCATTGTAAACCCTTAAATAGTCGTAATCATAACTGCTTTATTATTATGTGATGCATCGGCCGTTCGAACTTCAAATGTACGAAAAAACAAAATTTTGTGATAGAAAAAATCAAATGTTTTTATTTCACATAGGCCTACATGGGCACTTATAAAACGTCAGAAGCTGGTGCACAGTTTCATGGTCGTTTCCTATGGAGAAGAAACTCCATTGTTACTCTTTTAAAAAAATGTTGTTCTTACAATATTTCCATATTACAGTTTTATTAGATAAAACGACGTGATGACGCCCTTAACTGTTCTACCTATTTCAAAACAGTCATAAATAGAAAAATCTATTTCTACTAAACCTAATAACCTACATTACTAATGCACAGGAAAATACCATCCGTATTCCTATTTCATATTTAAAATACCATTAAAAACGAACGGAACTAAAAACTTCTCGCTTATAAATAATCACGTTCCGATTTTATCCACCATTTTGCGACCATCATTCGGTCCATTTCGCTGCAGGATGACGTCACGAGTACCGACTGACAATACAACGCGGCTGATGACGCAATTAGACCGACACTTTTAAGTACCACGACGTAAAAATGACGTAAATTTTTATTTCTGGATGCATTTTCGCTCATTTTGATATGAAAGAAAGTGACTTATCATCGTCTGTCGTGATATCTAATGAGCGAATCATTTTAGTTAAAAGTACTAGTGGGGTCAGTTCACTTTGAAATTTATTTACGCAACTGCGATAGTCGTGGAACTAAATTTTCCAAGAAAGTAAGCGTTTTGTTATGGAAATTTATGGGGAGGCCTATGTGTAACAGTGTGCCTTCCGGTTGATATGGTGATGAACCTTGTTAATGACTTCTACGTCCAAGATAACAATGGCTTTCTTTGACTCCTTTTGTTTTGTCCTTCTTCGCGTGATAATTACGAGTATGTCGTAAGAGGTCGTCCAGCGATCAATGAAAAGAATCTACAAGTCATTGTAATATGTAATTTTGTAATATTTTGTTGTAATTCTTATTTCAAGTAACTTTAGACTTACTTTTACGTGCCTGTATCATAATCAGAATGTTTATTTGTTTATTAATCTTCATGCAACATAAAGTACAAAGGCGGACTTAATGCCTGAGGCATTCTCTACCAGTCAACCAGTCAGTCTGTCGTTTGATAAATACATTACCAATTATTGATATTTTTACTTATGATTGTTTGAGATAACTATTAAGCCAACGGACGTATGGCTTCATAGACGCGTATTTGTTATTATACGTTTAGTGTACGCTTGCGTGAAGCTTACATACAAAACTATGAAACTCTGTAGACGGCAATGACTCGACGGTACGACGTTGCGCTTTGTAGACGTCGTTTCATTGTGCCGTAGAAGTGTATAATGACGAATACGCGTTTACGAAACTACGCGTCAGTGGACAGTAGGCCGTGGCAGTGGGTAGTAGTATTCATTTTGAATAGGGTTAACATAGGACATATTTTATTGTTTTCGATCCTATATATAGGGTGACTGGCAATTAGTGTACGATACTTAAACACGTTATTGTGCTCATGATAACAAACAATTTTTATTATGGGAGCAAAGCCGAAATCGCGAACGAAATATTAGCTGTTCAGTACATTAGGTTAACATAAATGTACTGAACAGCTGATTTTTTTTCGCGATTTCATGCCTATATACTAGGAAAACAAACGTCATTAAAGAGCAAAGAAACACTCCAGACATACAACATTCCAGCTCCATATCCACCGATATCTCCCCAAATAGATCATAAACAACAAAACGTACAGCAAAACCGAAGGCCATCTGCGAATGTTAATTAAAACAATAAATTAAATACGCCAAGTGGGTAGCAATGAATATGTCACGACACAGGTCGGTATTAGCTATGCGGAGGTCGGCAACTATCGTGGGCACCTTTATAAACTAACGCTGTATGTCGCTAATGTGCGGCAATGAAATTGGAGGTGAATAGTTAGATGGAATTTATTTGTGTAATTAGGGACAACAAGTGGGCTTAGTATTGGAATTTATGTTTTAGAATCCTGTCTTAGCTGTTGGTGGCAGTTTTATTGGATTTCAAATTAGTTTTAACGTTGGATTATGAGTTCTAATCGTCGATTGTGATCGGGTTTCCTAAAACTTTTTTTAATGTGTTCTGTAACTTGGCAATCGGTGTTGAACACAATAAGCCATTCAGTTGTGGTGTCATGTTTGGTGTTTTATTAGCAGAAGGGTTCTTGAGAGACCCGTTCATATCTTGGTTTGACCAAATCTCGCGATAAGCTTAGGGACACTATGCCGTTTCAGTCAGAAGTGTGTCCAGTGCCTATTCGTTTCGATACCAGTTCATTGACGTAAAATTGGTTTAAAGCAGAAAAAGCTCTACCTTAGACTGGAGCAGGAGGGCGTCAGACTTTTACTGACTAAAACCCATTTATGTCTTTCAGTTGCTCTTTGTTTTGTTGTTGTTAGTTGAATGCTGTCCTGTTTACCAACTACTAATTGAGCGACAATATTATTATTATTTACGAAGTTCCGTTATAAATATTTCTGAACCGTTTCATCTGAAGATCCTTTTTGAAGCAAAAGACGCATTATCATCATTTTAGTCGAAAGACGTCCACTGCTGGACATAGGTCTCCCCCAAGTGTCACCACAATGACCGGCCTTGTGCTTCTCACATCCATTGGATTCCCGCGATCCACCTTGTGGGAGGCCTTCTAACGTTGCAAGATGTAAATAACTGATTATATTATCCATGGCGCCTGGCTACTAGTAGTAAGTTCTACAGTTTATTACTGTAAGATCACTTCTACATTTACCTAGCCGTCATCAATTCTCGCGTTTTCTATGGCCCAATACATTTGTCCATGTGCGCCAGCCCGCGGTCGGAAGACACCGCACACCGCGGACGACAGTTAACAGCGTGTCGCAAAAACTAATTCAAACCGAAGGGTTGGCCCGCCCGCCATAAATTGTGACCAGGAACGCGAGGCGCGCGTTAGTTAACTATAGTTTATTATTTGGTGTCATCGGGCCTCATCGCTTTGGTAGGGGTAGTTTTAAAGGGTTGGTAAAATGGTTCTCGGTCGGGAGTCAAAAGTGCCATGTCAAAGAACAATTGATTGGATAAAATTATAATCGTACTCATAATTATGATCTTTGAATTGGGAGCACTGAATTCACTCATATACCCTCTGAGAAACTAAGCAAACTGAAAGGACTCATCTGCCACCATGGCTCATGCACAATGGTTCACCAAGGACAAGTGCGTAAACCAGATCACAAAGGTAAGCATGAGATCGAAAATAGCAGAGCTAAATGTAGTCTCGAAAATGAAGTACCTTTGCGTCTAAAGGCAACCCAGCTATCCACCTTCTGAGACACCTTGGGCTTTGGTCGCATGGAGACTTCTGGGCATCGTAGGGGCGAGCATTGGGTAGCTCACTGTCCTATAAGGACCAAGCCTGGGCTGACAGCGCGTTATATTCCACGCGCGCCTTGAAGAAATGTCAGTGTCAGGAAAAAGGATAACTGCTCCATCGTCGGCCACATCATCGCTTACCATCAGGTGAGATAATGGTCAAACGCGAATCTATAAGTAATAAAATTTACAAAAAAACTGAAGGAACCATGTTGGGTTTTAGTCAGAATAAGTCTGACAATCTTTCTCGCTCCACTCAGAGCTGTTGGAGCTATTTCAAGTTTTCTTGCTAATAACAATTCAGCTGTGGCAAGAACTGTATAGGCTGATTGACTTAGAAAATTGAAAACCACCTACATAAAACAATTTCAGAAATCCAAATAGGCACTCGTAAAATCAAGTCCACTTTACCATTTTTATAATCTACTAGAACTAGCGTTCGCAATATTCCCGAAGCAATAGATAACCTATCGCCTACCACAATAACCACCCAATACACAAATCCTCCAACTATTCAGAATTACGATTTTTTTTCTCCTCGACATATATCACTGGGGCCGTTCGATTTAACTGTTTTCTTACGTTCAAATTTATAGAGGTTGGAGCCGAATTATAGCCGCCAGGTGTGGACTATAGTCTGCCGCACCACTAGTTTTGTTTTGTTAAGAGAAACGGTTTTAAATAAGTATTTTACGTTCGTGAAACGTATGTGGTAAGTGTTATGTGACTTCGAAGGTTTCAGTTTATGAAATCTGCTTATTGAAATTTTGTGATTTAGCGATAGTACTGGTGGTTTATTCGACTTTTACTGCAAATAATTTTATTACATAAAAAATATCATTTATGCTATGCCAATTGGTATCAATTACTACGTCCTTTGTAGTGTGTAGCCATTCTTTACGTCCGGCACCATACGGTACCCACCGTATGGTGCCGGACGTAAAGAATGGCTAAGACCTGTCACTTCCCGTGGGTGTTTTCAGAGATGACTAAGGGCTCTTACATATAAACACAATACGACATCGCTTCGTGCTACGATGCGTCATCTTTTCAAGAAAGTAAGGCCACAAGAAAGGCAGCCAGGCAAGCGTTGCCACGTTGCCTCAAGGGACACACCAGAGAATCGCATTGTAACAACCACATTATGAACACTAACATGTTCGCCAAGCGTGGCGATTATTGCAAACTTCTTCCCATGTCCAATAATGGACGTCTTTCGAATGATGATGACGACGTTCTGTGCTAAATTCATAACCCTTCTAAATTGATTCAAGATAACTCATTTAAATGCTATATTATTTGTGATCAATTTATAAGATTAACTGGAATTAACTGAAGGACTGGAATAATTTGTCTTCTGCGGTCTTCCCGTCCGAATAAATGAGTAGTTCAGGTGTCTTCAGGGCTAGAGTGAATAGGCTCTTAATATACTTGTGCGCTTCACCATCAACGATTACATGACTGCTTATCATCGGGTGGAATCGCAATCAAACACTGGTCTATATCATTAAAAAAAATAATTAAGCGTGTACGCAAATAAATGCATGTTGCATTGACATTTACGTGTACTAAAAACAACGCACTTTAACACGTACAACTGCGTGCCACGCAAAAAACGTGAACGCATAACTCAGGCATTTCTCCCTACAAAATATTCCCTTACAGTTCTAATTTATCACGAGGTGCAAAAACTGCCTCAAGTAACGTAATGAAAATTTGTATCAAAATTCCTGGGCCAGTGTCGCAAAGCATGTTATCAACGGGAATTAATCATTCGCTATGCTAATGTGTATGTAGTGAAGTGATTATATTCAAATTGATGCATTAATTTTATTCATGCTTATGTTGAAAATGGGCTCCTATTTCGGTACGTATAATATAGAGATGTTTGTTGCGTACACGAATGTGTGGTTTCGTTACGGCTAGTAATTAACTAATGATGGTAGGAGTTAATATAGAACTGTAGGTATGTTCGGTATTTTATGTATTTTCTGTTATTTGCCTCTGTTTGGGTTGATTTCGATAAGTATTTCGTAAAGGACTTCGTTTCGTTTGTGCCGTCACTTTTGATACAGCACGGTTGTAGATGATGATCGAGCTGCGCCACTAATCGAAAGAGACCGTGGCCTTGCAACGCAAAGGGCAACCGAAAGAACACAGGTGCGTTTCAGTCAGTAAAAGTCTGTATCTCCTTCTTGCTCAAACGAGAGTGGGAGAATTTATTTGATAAATTCCCCCTCAAAAAAAGGAAGAGGTCCGCAATCTTTTTATATTATACAATTTATACAGTCTATTGCTGGATTGTTCGAAAGAGTTATATTGGCCCTGGAACGCAAAAGGTTACTGAAGGAACACTGCTAGGTTTTGGTCAGTAAATATCTGACACTCCCTCTCATTCTACCCAGAGCGGGTGATCAGGTTCGCAGTCAAGCACTAGTTATATCAATAAAAAAAGTTATGTAATGATGTTTCAATTCAAAGAAAAAAGAGATGACGGTCAGTATAATTTACCTGTTAAAACAATAAAATTATAAAAATAATAAGATATTTACACATACAGCATACAGCTTTTTTATTATATTAACACATACAGTGTTAATAAAATAAATAAATTAAAAATCTGCTAAATAAATTAAACCCTACTTCTGTTTTTGTTGTGTGGACTCAAAAATGGTTATTTCCTAACCCTAGTCGTATTTTTCAGGAATCTGAATAAACAACAAGATAATTCATATTTTTTGGTGTAAAGCAGACACAGCAAATACATCTTAGCTGTATAACCCTCCAGTGCATAAATAACGACATAATTGCCGCGTTGTTTGACAAACGACTAACATTTTGCTGAGTTTGGGGGTTAACTACCGGCACATTAATATCGCGAGCCTGTCGAGACATACCCTTGGCTTGCTGGTGTTTGATGCAGGCCTATGAATGTTGATGGGGAGGTTTACAGTTTAAAAAGCATAATTTCTTGTTTCGCCACCCCTTTCGTCATTGTGGGTTTACCAGAAATTTTATTACATGAGAGCTATTTGGGGTTATTTTTACACTGTTAAAAAAAATAGCAGCTGTTTAGTATTATGTTTCCATTACTAAACAAAATGTAGTTAATTTATTTTTGAGATTTGATCTCCTAGGTTGACTGGTAGAGAATGCCTAAGGCATTAAGTCCGCCTTTCTACTTTTAGTTGCATGAAGATTACATAAATAAAAAACTTAAAAAAAAAATACAACCAACCCGACCAATGTAAAAAAAAGCACTGAAAAGTGCAAAATTACTTTAATTTCGGAATGTTTCTATAATAGTTTTGCTTCGTTATTTTTGATCATGAACTTCGCAGATATAGATCTTCGAAGTTCACGATCAGATCATAACAATATTTCTATGGATGCATAAAATATCAATCACAAAAAAAAAACAAACAGTCCACAATTGACCGAGAAATCGGTGAACATACATAAAAAAAATACATTCAGCCAAATATAGAACCTCTTTCTTTTTGAAGTCGGTTAATAACTAAATAGTGAAAGTTATTTATATTCATCGATGTTTTCATTTCTGAAGTTTACCTCCAAATTAAGAAGATAGTCAAAAAATTAAAAAGTCATCGTTTAAAATGGGACATATTTAATCAAAAATATTATTCATCAATAAAAATAATAATTGTAAGCAAAATGTTAATGGACTTTTCACAATTACTAAGGGACTTAGGGCACCGCAGTCCCCTTCAGGTTTTTTTTACTTCCTGGAAGTGCATATTTCAGTGTACAATTATATTTTTGATAGAACAAAGGCATTTTTTGTAGTAGAAAAAAGGAAATAAATTGAGGAACAGATAACTAACTTAACGGATAGATAAATAAAAAAAAAATGTGTATTCCCGACAGGAATTGAAAAAAAATTAATTTATCTTTTTTTTTTAATTGATATAAACTAGTGCTTGACTGCGATCCTCCCTGATAGTAAGCAGTGATGCAATCATTGATGGTGAGGCGCACTATTTTATTAAGAGCCTATTCACTCTAGCCTTGAAGACACCTAAATTACAGTTCTAATTATCTCAGTTCCTTTGTCATCTTAATATGCTTTATTAAAGTCATGTGTGGCATTGACATATCCTTCCAGCGAAGTTGCATAAAATTCTTAAAAAGAATTGGCACATATCTTTTTTTTTTCTACCGTACTCATCATGCTATCATCGCAGTGGGTTCCATTCTGTGCGTGTTACCGGCGCTCAGTGAGCCAACAAACTGCCGTATCCAAGATGGCGGCTCAGCGATAGAATAAATCTTTTAGAACGTATGCACGCTGATAAAGTATAGGGCTTATTGAATGTACTTTGTTTAGCGATAGTGTTGGCAAATGTAGTAGAAAGATGAAATTGAAGGGGAATATTGATTTGTCTTTGATTTGGTAAATATGTTTTTGTTTTAAATGATGCTGTATTATTTTTTTGTTCTGAAGAATTACCGCGGCTATGAAACGCAAAGGGTTTAAAAAGGAACACCGACATGTATTTGGTAAAATAAAAGTCTGATACTCCCTCTCGCTCCAACCGGAGCGCAAGGACTTATTCGATGTTTAAAAAAGTGTGTAAAAGTCCTAACAGATGACCTAGTCACTGGGTACCTACTGGATGGTACGTGCGTCACACGCGATCAATCGATGAGATGAAGCTTCGGATGGCCTATGTAAAGCAGACGTCTATTGTCAGAAATGTTGATCATGAATAAATATTTTTATTTTCATTGTTTTTTATTTATCTTTCACTGAAATGCAGACATCGATTTAATTTTTTATTGAACACTAGCTTTTGCTCGCGGCTTCACACGCGTGCATAAAATATAGCCTATGTCGCTCAGGAATATAGCAGCTTTCTAACGGTGAAAAAATTTTTGTTGCAATGGCTCTAGTGAATGCTCAATATAATATTAAAATTTTAAATAGGTTGAACCTAAACGGGAAATCTTAGGTACTAATTTACACAATTTAAAAAAAAAAGTACATTTTGTCCCTTTCACAAATGCACTGTATAGAAAGGGACGTGCTAATTTATGAAAGAACAGTACTTAATATCAATATAAATTATTTTATAACATATTAATATCAGTTCAGTAATGTTTAAAAATCTAATTTTTAAAGTTACAAATAATCAACAATTTTCAAATTTGGTTCAAACTCACTTAGAAACAAATCGTGAAATAATTATTAGTGGTACAACTAGCTAAAACATAAAATTCCTTCAGTAAAAATATTCAGAAAAAACACTGAAACATGAATTAAATAGTAATGAACCGTTTTGTAATTGTTTTCTTAATTAAATATTTATTTTTTTATATTTTTTTTCAACAGTCTTAACATATTTGGTTTCTTGACTATATTAGTGGTCGTTGTACAATTTCATTCACAGTTTCTTAAATTTTGTGTGATCCGGCACGTGTTCTTGGTATACTTAAAAAGCAAAACAAAAATTACCTCCATATATTACACAAACGAAAAATAGAATCATTTTTATTGTACAACCTGATACAGAAAAAAGCTTAAACATAGTCGTTCATTAGCCAGACTAAAGGTGTTTCAGAGACTGTGTACAAATTAGCTAATTAAAATACTGGTTATGAAAGAGATAGTTATGAAAAGGACGTCCCATTTATAACCATTTGTAGTGTGTCTTTCATTAAAATGACACAAAAATAACTGATTACCAATAAATAAAAAATTACTTACCTTTTGCTCTTGTATCTGTCGATAACTCATCGATCTAAAAATACTAGTAAAACAAGTCTAATATTATACTTATTAAGTATCGATATATGTGTACGATTATGAACATTTGCACGCAGTCGCCGTCTTTGAAATGACAGGAGTGTGACGTTAGGTGGGAATGGTGGTGCTTCGGGTCACCACAGAACACAAATATTCTCGTCTACAGAAACATCTCGTTTCTTATTTTACAGATTATTTGCTTTGTCCCTTTCAATAAGTGTCCCTTTCATGGCACCTCTCCCCTACTTTCAGAGTTTGCCTCCTTTATACAAAAAAACAAACTTTACCTCTTTATAATATTAGTATAGACTAGCTGCTTCTCTCGGCTCTGCCCTCGTGAAATTATTTCCCACTTCTTTTTTTATTTACGACTGTTTTTCTCTATTTATTTTTTTAAACTGCCCTTATATTAAAGTAAATATAACATAATGAAAATTATTACAACTCGTTTTTGCGAGACTAACGAACAGCAATTGATTTTTATATATTTTACTAACAGTAATATACGACACAACAAAAATTTACACAGCAGTAATTTTACGAACAGTAATTGATTTTACTAAAGCGATTTACATGGATTCAAGCCAACTACATTCCAATATATATCCAATTTTCGATGATGTATTTCAGTGCCAAATGTAAGTAATAGGAAAGTTAAAGTTTTAAAAGTCAATATCCATCAGAACTTTAGAATCAGCAATATTTTCGTCGACTTGTAAAATGAAAAGTTTCAGTTCGACATAGTTTTCAACTAAATCATATGAATATGGCTTTACTTGGCTCACCTTTCAGATTTCATTTCAATAGCTACTTTGATCTCTATTGATATGATGGGACTTGTAATAACAGTGTTTTCAATCGAATGATTGACTGCCTTGTTGGAAGTTGGTCTAGTGTCATGACTGCTATGCCGGAGGACATGAGTTCGATTCCCACCCAAGACAAATAATGTTTAGGTGATGATCACGATCTTTCTGGTTCTTTGTATGGGTGTAATTTATCTATAATATGTAGGTACTTAAAAATAGTATGTTTATCAGTTGTCTAGTACGCATAGCGCAAGCTCTGCTTAGTTTGGGACTAGATTGTGTGAAAGTTGTGGAATATGTATATGTATGTCTATGTATGATTTGTGAATCTCAGTATCTATATAGAACTTAACAAAAGTTTTGTTGGATCAAGTAATAGTCTTGGTAAGTTATGCCCACGGCTGGGCAAAGGCTTCTCTTTTTTCATTGCTAATCGTCGGTTCCCAAGACCCTCACTAGGTTATCGATCGACCGTGTGGGAGGATTTCCAACGCTGCGCCTTCCAGTACGTGGTCGCCACTCCAGAACCTTTTGTCCCCATTGGAATCCAGGAATCCGATGGATGCAAGACGCATAGGACCGGTAGTTATGGCGATACCTGGGGTAGGCCTATATGATGATAGAATAGAATAAAACTTTATTGCACACCAATATAGTAACAAAAACATTTAAACTAACTTGATGTTGAATCGTCGGCCTTTTTTATTATTTTCGAGACTGAGTTTCAGACTTTTACTAACTAAAACCCACCTCTGTTTCTTCAGATACCTTTAATGTTCTAAAGCCGCGGAAATTATTATAATTTGAAAGAGTTACTTTCAAATTATAATAATTTGAAAGAGTTACTTTCAAATTATCCCGCAGGTCTGTCAGTTCTATCTGCGACGGTAACAATGTAATCTTCCCAACTCATCGTTTTCTCTCTATCTCATATTTTTCATCTTTCTCAAATGTTATTTAAATTTAATCTCTGCCTAGCTCTGATTTAATTAAAAAGTTTAACTCAAATCCCTTTTTTCACCCACCACACACATCTTAACCCTCAAATACATCAGAGTTCACTAATCACACGAACTAACAGGTAATATTCATCTATGTACGGAACAACTTTTTTTAAAGTTTAAAATTGCTTGCGGAACGCTGCTGGCGGCCACTCCGCCGTAAAATTGCACAGACTCGAACCCACGGCCCGCCGGTTACCAACTTTACCACTGAACTTCGCTCTGCTATTTTGTTTTTGCTAAATACGAATATTTTTTTATGGTGGGTATTTATTATTGTAAAAGGGTAACGATATTTTTTTTGCTGGTATGGAAACTTTATTTTTCCTATAAATATGAGCAAATATAATCAGCCTTGGACTCAGGCCTCCTCTCTATGAGAAGGAATGGATCGTAATCTACTAAGCGGGCCTAGATCAGGTTGGTGGACCTCAGGAGTCTCCGAATTTTTGAGTCAAGGACATGCCGGTTTTCACACAATATTTGCCTTCGCCGGTTTCAGAGCTGTGGTGATGAAATAAATGACAAAGTAAAGCGCCTGACTGGGTCCACTCCTAAGTTGGGTTAATTTTCACTATATATATGTTTATAATATAATAGCATAATCAGCCTTTTAATATTCTCACTGCTGGGACTTAGGCCTCCTCTCTCCAGGAGAGGGAATGGGCCGTAATAAACCAAGCGGGCCCAGTGCGGATTGGTGAATGTCGCATGTCTTCGAATTTTTAGTTCTAGGACAGGCCGGTTTACTCACGATGTTTTCCTTCATCGTTTTGAGAGCAGAGGTGATAAAATAAATTATGCGAAGTAATGCGCCTGGCTGGGTTTGAACCTGCGGCTCGTAAGTCGAGTTCGGTACCACTCGGTCATCACTGCTCTCATATATATGTTTAATCCCTATAAATTATACTTCCGCCATTAATTTACCTAAAACTGTTATAATGATCCTCTTGTAGTCACATAACCGCTGCTTGGCTTGCTATGGTTCGAGATTGACGAAAATATAAATATTTTACGAGTTAATCGGTTAGCATAAAAGTACTACAGTATTAGTTTTATAAAGAAATAAGCCATTGAAGCCATTCTCATCACTCAACAAAACTCTTTGGCGCAATAAACAGAATTCTAACCGAATAAACGTGCATCCACCTTCACAGAAATACAGCATCCGAGGTGAGACCAAATGTATGCACGTCAAGTTGTTTGCACTGACGATGGAGAACTAAAATTTATCTATCACCAAACATATTCGCCAAGTAGCATCATTTCGTTAACCATCTCCCACTCGAATTCGAACTTAATTTCGAAGTTTTAAGGCGTATTTTGGTGTGCAGTTTAATTTTTGTCGTAGTACTTTATTGGCGATATATTTTTGGGAAGTGTATGCACTTTATAGTCGGGCATTCGGGCCGACACAAATCTTTGCGGTTCATATTTTTACGTATTTACTTTTAAAATGTCGCCGTTTATGCGATACTGTTGTGCGGGTTTGTTTAGGTATCCTGGGATCGTTTGTGTGCTGTGTTGTTTACTATGTGTTTGTTAACTTGAAAACTAGAGAACGAGTTGTGTTATTTAACGATGCTGAAGTATTTGGTTTTATTTAAAATTTGTTTGTTTTTTTTAAACTGTTTTTTTTTTTAACTTTGTTAGTGTAGCTTTATTCTCATCAAAGTGGTAATGTCTTAATCCTATTCAACCTTAAACTTTGCTAAAAGCTATGGAGCGTAGCATACTGGTTTTAAAACGAATGGATCTCGTTCGAAACACTATACTGCGTTCCAAAACACAGATCGTTGACGTGGCTCAGAAGGCTGCTCAGCTTAAGTAAGACTGGACTGGACATATCTGCCGCATGCCAATCGAGCGGTGGGCCAGTAAAACACAAAATAAGTACCACTATGGGGTCGTGGCAGATCAAGAATTAGATGGCGGGAAGACTTAGAAGATGTCTTTCTTAGGAATTGACATGAAGTGGTTCAGAGTCTGGAACAATGTGAAGTGCCATGAAGCAATTTATTTTATTAGTTTACAACTTGTTTTGACATAAACGAGCATGACAGTTGATAGTTTGTCCTGCTCACTCAAATGTTTCGCTGAAGGTGGCACGGGTTATTGGGTAATTCAGTTCCCTTCAAAGTGGTTGAGCTCAGTAGGGCTGATGCAGGTGTCATGCTCGTGAACGGGTGCCGTCAGTTAAGAGTGGTCATCTCTTAACTGCCAGTGGCTTATTTCAATTTTTTTTTTTTTTTTATATTTATAATTTTTATTATATAAATACATTGTGCTCACATAGTAGAAGCGACAAAAAATACGATAAAAGAGTGTACTTACATGGAGTTTCTTACACGTTCTTCTCCACGCTTTGGAACGTGCAACTTAGCTTCACTTTTTTTTTTGACTGTCCGACATTTTGACAATTTAAAAGTGCCTATTATTGGTCTATTTGAAATAAACTTTCTGATTTCTTTTTGTGAGGCCTTTGCCCAGCAGTAGGACAGTATAGGCTATATAATTATTTATATTTTTATATATTACCTTATGTCAGCATAAGATAGGTTGACATGTACGAGATAAAGTAGAAGTTTGGAATTATTTTGACCGCATATGCTTGGTCTGACACTATCTCCCGCTCTGCCCAAGAGCGCAAGATGTCATAAGATGATTTTCCCTTCAAAAAAAAAAACATCCGCTTGTTTTAGTATGGCATTTGCCATATTATTTTAAAGCAATACCAAATAAATAAAAAACACATCACATTCTGAACAGATTTGCAACACAACAGTACTTAAGCACCCAATTTCATCCTTGTTATGGTTTTAGTTAAGACGTGGTGCAAGATACCCTCCAGCATGCTGTTAAAAAAATTACTGATCCAACACACAACCTTTTCCATCTCATAAACTGTGTGACATAGGGGTGGGGGTAACCTTGACAGTCACCTGTCACGCTGTCGTGACAAACGGCAAGAGATAGCGCGCCCCGTGATCGTTGACTTTTTGATTTCTGATTAGTTGATACGAAGCAAGTGATTTTTCTTAATCAAACCACCAAAATAAAGGCAAAAGTTTGCATGTACGTGTGTTTGTAAGATTGTTTCTCCTTCACCCTCAAACAGCTTTTAAAGGTATGCGGAACAGGATGTGAAGTCGCACAACACTCCGTTGAAAAAAGAGGATCCTCCGACTAGGTGGATGTTGTGTCTGGTCCGGATAACTGCCATATATGTCCATATAGCTGGTTCGGAGTGTTGTTATATGTTTTAATTGCGTGGAAAACAAGAATAGCGTGATGCAGGATTTTTTTTTAGTTTCTTTGTGGCATTATAGATGTCGCTAGAGGTTCAACTAATTTAGATGAAATTCGAATTTGGGATACGTGTAGATGTGCTGGATGGGGACATAGATTATTATTACCTTAGTAAGTTCATTTGAGATCTATTTTCACGCAGGCGAAGCCGCTGGCAGAAGCTAGTGTTTTTTTTTGGTTTACACAAAGTCTGTTTTGAAGTATATCCAACAAAGTTATTTTGATTTAAATTTCTTGGGGTCCTTTACCTACCGCACTAAAAATAACAAAACCCCAATCAAGATAGAGCTATTAGAACTAAACGTTACCTAAACTGTAATCCACTAAATACGGATTTATTACTCTCATTATCCAAAATTAGTAATCACTAAGTTAGCTTGTTAAACCAACAAAGACCAAATGATTCATTGTGATTGATTTAATGAATTTAGCTGTAACATTAACATTCGCACACGTGTTAACATTGTTCGTCATTATCCTTTCATTTTATAAATTTATTTCAATTTCATTGTACAAGTAGTTCAATGTCATTTATATTTAGGATACTGGTTACTACCGGTTACGATAGTATCCTAAACAATGAGTAATTATTTATGTTTTGTATTATATTGTATAATGTACTGCATTTAACTATGTGTACAAATTTTGTTACTAATGAGAAAAAAATGCAGAATATACCAAATTCTTTAGTGTCACAATTGTGTGGCAGTTTGTTTTAGCCTGGTTAAGGTTCTATCCAAGGTATAAAATAAAAATAAAAAGAATTATACCTCCTTTCTTTTTTTATTTTCACTCGGTTTTTAAAGATGAAAATAACCAGAAAATTTGATAAAAGTAATCTTTATTTCAATCATTGTATTTGAAGCGATTAACAAAGGGGTATTTCACTGGCCTGTTGGTCTAGTAGTTAGTGGCCCTGACTGCTGTGTCGGAGGTCGTGCGTTTGATTCCCCCTTAGGACAAATGTTTGTGTGATGAGCACAATCATTTGTTATGTGTCTGGGTGTGATTTTTTTTATATATATAATATGTATCATCATCATCATCTTCCTGCCCTTGTCCCGTGTTATTTGGGGTCGGCGCTACAAGTTTTTTTCTTCCATTCTGCCCTGTCACTCGTCATACTATCACTAACTTCCTTTCCTATAATATGTATATATTTAGAAATATTTAAGTATGTTTATCAGTTATCTAGTACTCATAAACCGACCCTGCTTAGCTTGGGACTAGACGGCGTTGTGTAAATATTTGACAGAAAAAACGTTTTTTTCGTCAACGCAAGGCATCAAACACTACCAGTTATACAAAAATAAAATATTTTACTCACGGCTGTTCCAAAACAGGTCCAGTTCAGTATTAGTGCTAGACAACTACTACCTGACGCTGTTGGACAACTGGACCTGAGGTTGTAACGTGACGGACATAAATCAGTTTTGTATACCAACGTTTGCACATTTTTATGAGGAATTACATTGGTGTATAAAAAGTTTACTGTTTCCTTTTCTGTAATTTAAACATAATTTTTGGTTGTTTTTGGTACTTTAAGCAGACTACCCAAATGTCCTTTTTTTGGTATTGTTCGTCAAGTCATTGAGCTTCTTAGTAGACCTGAGTTGAGCGACACGACAAAGGCTTGCACACAAATCTGTGTTTTTTTTTTTTTAATTGATTTAAACCTGTGCTTGACTGCGATCCCACCTGATGGTAAGCAGTGATGCAATCATTGAGGGTGAGGCGCACTAGTTTATTAAGAGCCTATATTCACTCTAGCCTTGAAGACGGGACGACCAACAATGGTGTGTGTTTCTTTAAGCCACCATGTCCATGGGTTTTGAAGAAAGCCTCAAAACCCACCACAGATACCAATCTGCATGGTTCTTATATGATTGTACCATTACATTTTTGTTGTATGGACTCTGAGTTTGTTTCGGCATTTCTTATGAACCCATGGTCAGCTAGGAAACACCAGCCTCATCTAGTTTAAACAAACGAATTGATTTTTAAAAATCTATTTGCAAAATAAACATCATTTATTATTAAAATCAAATGTAATAATGCACTGACCATAAAACTAACATATTATTATTAAAACTTAAAAAAAATATAAACCTTTATGCAGCAATGACCTTGTTATTATTATCTTAAAACTAAAAAAGCTGACCCAATTTCCATTCAGCGAAATACAATTAAATACTTCTTTTAAAAGAGTTAATTTTCCTGTTTCAGCTGTTGCCATTCAATGCCTGCCTATCCTCATTACGTGGAGGGTTGAATGTGGGCTCGTTTGCCCGACCCAGATACTCAATGAAAGTGTAACGCCAGCATTTTCAGTAGTCTTGTTCATTATGAAGTATTATCTACTGTTAAGTGAGTGTCGTTTGTGCATACTGAGCGGTTCATTTGACTTTTATTGTCCAGTAACTGTTCGTATGGAGTGTTTGTTTGCCGAAGTCTGTGCAAGTGTTGGGAATTTACAGGAGTCGACGTTTGAAGTTAAAAAAAAAGAAGTTTCTTTTGTTTTGATTGATAGCAATAAGTAATTTATTTTGAACTAAAATAGAAACATAAAAACACTTAACTAATTAAAATTACTTAAACACAATAACTCATACCTAAAATATGGGGTCAAAAATTCCTCCGTAATGCTGTCGACTGGAAGTGTGCCCAAAAGACTGGCGACATTGCCACGTTGTATGGCGATGCTTGATCTCTGACCAGGGTAAAAGCCAGCCCTTGGGTCACGCGAAGTGTCAAATAGCCGTTTGGATAATTTTTTAAAAAGCGCAATTGATAGCAACATTTTTTTTTATAGGCTCGCGTTTTACAGCTATCCCACCTGATAGTGAGCGATGATGTGGCCGACGATGGAACACGCTGACCTAGAAGTAACACTTTTAAGATGTCATAAATACTTCAAATTAGGAAAGAAAATACCACTTCCTGCAAAAAGTCCAAACTGTCGGTTACGATGTTTTTCCTAGTAAGGTTCGATTTGACTGCTTAATTTAAGTCCAAAGAAAACTCAAAGCATTGGTTTTATGTTAGAAACTGTTTATCATTACGTGAATAAAAACCTTCTTCTGAGTTTGTTGTCATTTTCTATTTGGAGAAATATCTATGGAATCATAGCTCAATCAGTCTTATAATGTTCCACTGCTGGGAGTCAGGCCTCTTTCCCAGGAGAGGGGATAGGCCATAATCAACCACGCGAGCATAGTTCGGATTGGTGGATGTCACATGTCTTCGAATATTTGAACTCACGACATACATTCGAATACGATGGTAATAAAATATTATTTTAGATACATTTTTTGAAATAATTATTTTGGTATTAATTAAATTATTGTGTTATGTAATAAATACTGTAAACAAGGACTGACCTGCATTAATGAGAAGGTATTAACCTCACCTCAGTTGACGTAGATAGATCTTTTTCAATGAAAAATACTAATAAAAATTGTAATATAATCTTTGTTTTATTTGTCTTATCTGTCTCTAGAGGTTTTTATTACATTTTTTTTTGTAATATTATTAGCCACACGGGATTTTTCCAATTTAATGGAAGATCCATATTTATATCAACATTTCGATGCAAGTACATGAAGAACTCTACCTAATTCCGCCCTCTGATCATAAGTCTGTAAAAATTTAAAACTTATTTTGGACCCTTAAAATATTAATGAATGATTATATAAAACATTGATTTATTAACTTTAGCTAACTTAAACTATTGTTAAAGAAACGGATGTTTGAACTGTTCAACGTCAGTGGTAGTTAAGGATGTAACTAAGTGTTGGAGTTGCGTTAGACTGTTTGTAAAGCTAGGAAATGCTTGCTCTAAGTTTCTTTTGGACTAGTAACATGTAAAAATTGCTTTTGAAAGAACGGATCAGAAAAAATCTTTGTTAGACGTACCAACATTTTTTCCAACTTTGATTTACTAAACCCACCCGTGTACCTTCAGTTACCCATTGTGTTTTAGGGCTGTTACGAACATTTCCACAGTGTGTGTTAAACCTATTTAAAATTGTATGACTAGAAGATAAAAAAAGTGTCAATTAAAATATTTTAAGTGTATAATATCTCAAAATTAAACTGAATGCTTACCTTCAGGTGGGATCGCAGTCAAGCACTAGTTTATATCAATTTAAAAAAGAAAATGATCAACTATACATACTACACGTAAATATAATTGAAGTGTCTGTTTGTAATACATTTTTTTTTTCTTTTGATAAATGGTTGTGAAAGTATACTCGATATCTAAAATAAAAATGCAATTTTTGTCTATATGTCAGTCTGTCTATCTATTTGTTCTCGAGCATCTTCGAAACAGCTGGACTTATTTTGACGGGACTACCATTGACAAATAGCTGACATATTACAATGGCCATTTTTCCTGTTCAAACAAGAACGGGATTTCCAGCAGCCAAATTTAAATATTCTAGAATTAGTTAATTTTTTTACGTAAAATTTCATCTCTTTTTATGTTTTCAAGGCGTATGAAGTAAGTAAGAGAGACCATTACATACAATAGCGCATTACGGCTAAGTCTTCACCATAAAGCAAGTAGGGTTCTAGCCATAATCGTGGGCTTAGCAAGGAAACATCACGGCATGATGTTATGGTAACAGCTAGAAGTAACCGCACATCCTTTAGAGTAATCTCTTTACTGCCATTTACGACATACAGGGGGCGCTGGGGCAGCCATGAAATTCTTGAGGCGGCTTAGTGGCAATGCATGAGTACATGGGTTTAATATCTGTTACTAAAGCTAGTGCAGTAGTGAAAGTACAGCATCTAATAAACAATCGAATGATCATTTTGAGAGGCCTGTTGGTCAAGTGGGCAGTGGCCTTGACTGCTATGCCAAAGTTCATGAGTTCGATTTCTACCCAGAACAAATGTTTTTGTGATGAACACGATCATTTGCTATGTCTGGGTATAATTTATCTATAATATGTAATTATGTATGTGTTTAGAAATATACAAGTATGTTTATCAGTTGTCTATTACTGATAGCAAAAGCTCATCACAAGCTTAGTTTGGGATTAAATCGCGTTGTGTGAAACTTATGAATTATTATTATTTCCACGTAGAAGGTTATTTTTGGAATTCAATAATAAATATTTAAGGGGCTCCCATACATCAAACGTATTTTTTTTGCCGTTTTATTCTATGGACGGTACGGAACACTACGTGCGCGAGTCTGACTCGCACTTGGCCCTTTTTTATGAAACAACATGCAATTTAACAGATATCTGTACCGTCTTACAAGTAGTCACCTCTCTTGTTCTATAACTACGATATTACAGAAAATACACAAAACAAAGTATCCAATAAATACCTAATTTCGGAATAAGAATAACGTACCTTTAATATAAAGTATATTTGAACTTATAATTCCAAGTCAATCCAAAGATATATACAACACTTCAAAGCAACCCGTTTTAAAAAACGACAATTTCATACTTTAACCCCTATTATTATATAGGGGACAACTTATATAATAAAACATGATCACCTTATTAAAAACTTGACATAAAAAAAAATAGTTTTAAGAATATTTTACAAACGAGAAGCTATAAAAAAAGGTGTAGGTAGGTACAGTAACTTTGCCACAATCATCCAGCCTGAAGTAGTGGCAAAGATAAAATTACCCTTACAAAAGCTTCGGGGTTTATTAACCTTTATTACAAGTCAGGCTCTCACTAAACATTACTTGGGTCCCTCGGAAAAGCCTACCTGGTACATGTACTTTACGTTAAGCCTATTTGGTTAAAACAATGTAGGTACATGGCAGGTACCATAATTTGTACCCTTTGAAGTCTAGACAAACATGTGTTAAGTAACCCATCTATTCGTGCGATGCTAGATTATTTTTTTTTTTTATTGGTATAGCGACATCTACGAAGCTACATAGAAACAAAAAATCTAAATTCTGGCAGTGACTGAACAGAAAACTATTTTCTATGCCTCAATACGATCTCATGGCCAGGAAATAATTATTCTTTGAGTACTCTGCACGTTAACGATCTATTTTTAAGTACAGAAACGAGTATTATTAATAATTGTTAAAATCACATATGATTTTTTTAATAGTGTAGTAAAAATAATAATTTATTCTTTGAAAAAGTACAAAAAGCACAAAATAACAAGATAACAATATGTGATTAACCGAAAGGTTAGTTTAAAATGTGAGTCAACGACTCCCAAACTGAGCTCTGCACGTATTTTGGGTAGGTCCACCGTTTTATTATTGTTAAATACAAGGAATAAATACATAACAATAGAAACATTGGATTAGGATCGCACTACTCGTTGGTACATTTTATTTTTTCCGATGCTTTATGAAGGATCAATCTATATACATTCACCCAACATTGAGCTGCAGGAAGCTGATGAGGCTGCCCCGTATGTGGCGCCCGAGAGACGCTGTTATTTGCGATATATCGCTTGAAAACCACTTGAGCATGTACAATCATACCTGAGGCGCACAATTGCATATCTATATTGTTATTTTTTTTATGCTCTTTTGTACGGTTTTGTGTTTACATATATTGTTTGTGTGCCTTGCGTTGTGACAAAATAAATTCATTTTCTTTCTTTCTTTCTTTAAAGCGTGACGACCCCATCAACATCCTGAAAGCGTTGTTGTATTGGACACGCAGAGCACTGTAAGTCTGCGTATGCTTGACCCATAGGCTGCACATATAAAAAGACTGTAGACACTTCATAATATACATAAGATAAAATGTACGATTTTAAGTTTAGATTACGACACCATGTTATCTGGTGCGGAGCGAGGAGGAGTGGCAGGCAGTTGCCTCTTTCTGCGAAGAAGGAATGCTAGCAAAGGAGCCGGCCGATCGCGTGAGGCAACGGTCCTCACGCCCCAACCACCGCCGGGATTCCGATCCCGATTTCCGGCCACCGTAGGCACGGGCTTGTGGACAGCGAGCAATGGGTAGCTCGCCGTCCGAACGTCCGGTAACTGTACTGTTCCACGCGCGCCTCAAGGAGATGTCAGCAACAGTAGGGGCCGAGCAGGGTTAAAGCCTACTGGGGCCAAGGGTCTGATTCTGAAAGGAAGACTCGGCCCTGGTACGAAAGGCAACGAAGGAACAGGAGTGGGTTTTTAGTCAGTAAAGGCTGACACTATCTTCCGCTCCGCCCAAGGCGGGGGATGTCATAAGATGATTTACTCACCGAAAAAAAAATGTTATCTGGTGATTTTAGAACCTTAGATCAGGTTCAGTTTTCCTCCTCATGTTTTCCTTCAGTTTAGGCTTAGATTAGCCAAAAAAGATTGTCCCCTCCCCTCATAAAACAAGTTACGGTTTTTTTTACACCGGTCACACTTTCTAAGATCGCACCGAGATACAGCTGTACATTAAAAGTTGGCCGGAACAATCGCACAGGGATATATAAACCGAAGCGAGAGATCGTTTATTAGCGCGAGTAATAAGAAAACTTCCGCGGAATCTTTGTGAATTTGCATTTTATCAGCCGAAGACTACAACTTAACTTCGTGGATGGTGGTATGTTAGATGCGACGGTACCGGTAATTTTTATTAAAAAAATAATAATACCGTGTTAGTAAAGGTAGAACTACACTGCGCACACGTGTGTCACATACGCCGATCTGGGCGTGTCGGTCTCCATACATTTTATATGGAAACTAGACTTGTAGAGCTACACTTGATCCACGCCACGCGACGTCACGCGACGTCGTTCTACGTACAAATCAGGCGTGTTACACGTGTGCGTCGGTCTAATGTAGTTCTAGATTCAGGCAAGCTCAAACACTTTATTTTTTTTTTAAATATGGTTAAGGATCACTAGCCTCCTCTTTAACGTCGTCATTAAGTACATTATTTCTCTGCTTTTATAATTATATATATTTATATATATTATATATTGTTTTATTATATGCAATTTATTAGTTTATTTATTGTATATATGTAAATAGTACACCACGACTACCTGCATATCTTTTTTCTCCTTCTCTGTCAAATCCATCCAACGGTTGTCTGTAAAAAATCGCTTTTAGCGATAAGACAGCCCGTTGTTTTAAGTTCCTAATGTAATTTTAATTTTTGGTGTACCCTACAGAATATATTTATTTATCTATAATACTGAATGTAAGTTACTTACAGAAGAAATAGTCTTTTTTGAAGTGTAATAACGCGCCATGATTCTAAAAGTCTGGTAAGTAGATTGTAATTACTAATTTCTTATTAAGTTCGAATAGCTCATTCGTAGTAAGCTTATTATATAGCAGAAATAAATTCGAGTGAGTAATAAAAGTGAACCAAGGTTACCGATATGTCTGAAGATCACGAAACACTGGGCAGGGTACACAGCTCGCAGAACAGATGGTCAATGGGGCCTAAATAAGGTTGCCATCCGTCTGGGTTTCCCTAGATTTGTCCTAGTTTAAAGAGTGAACGGGGAGCATCTGGGTGGGGTCTGATTTGTAATCCGGGAATGAAATTTTCAAGCCAGAGTTAGACTATTCTTGCGAAAGCCACGGACAATTGACTTTTCTAGACATATTTTTAAAAGTTAGGTATTGGTTTTATAACAGGGTATAATAATAATTTGCGTTTTATTTCAAGAATTATACAAATTCAGGTAGTAAGTAAATCCTGTTTTTATAACTCATGATGTTGAAAGATGCTATACTTCGTTTAATAAATTTAATAAGTTAAAAAAAAGTGTTGATATGTTCGGGTTCTGAGCTCTAAAATCCGGGCTTCCTGTCCTGGTTGCCAAACCTTAGAGGTGGCAACCCTCCTAAAGCTTCTGGAGTGGCGACCGCGTACCAGAAGAAGCAGCGTTAGAACGCCTCCCATAAGGTGAACCGATGACCTGGTGAGGGTTGAGGGATTCCGATGGATACGAGACGCACAAAACCAGTCGTTGTGGCGATGATTGGGGAAGGCCTATCGGAGGTCCAGCAGTTTATGTCTTTCGGCTCAAATGATAAGTGATACGTTTCAGTAATCATTCACTGTTATTTTCACGTCGGCAGCTTGTTATTGGACTTTAAAAAGAATTTAAAACAAGTTATATATTAATTTGAATGCATAAGCCAATTAAAAAGCCAATAAATTAGTAAAAAAAAAAAATTGTTTAAATAAAATGAATAGTCAGCGTTTGTGCGGTGTCTCTCCAAAGACCATGACCTTGCGCCACATGCCTTGATACTTGTTCCCATAAGGATCTAATAACGGCTTCAGCGAACGGTATTGCCGTGACCAGGGCCAGGTAAGAGTTTTAATTAAGAGATTTTAATATTGCTAACAAAAAGAAATAGTCAACACTTATGAGTACTTCTAAGGTACTTATATAATATCTTTTTTTTTGTGGGAAGTCAACAAATTACTCTTTCATTCCACCTTAGAGTGAAAGAGTAATTTGTTGACTTCCCAGACTTGTGTCAGACTTTTACTAAAACCCACCTATGTTCCTTCATTCGCCCTTTGCGTTCTATAGTCACCTGACTATAGAACGCAAAGGGCTCTTTCAAACATTACCTCAGCCCTAGAATTCAAAAACCCTACTGGGCTCTTTCAGTTTTGCTGACATCTCTTTGAGGTTTGACCTGACGATCGGACGGGGAGCTACCCATTGCTCGTCGTCGAGCTTCGTCCGCAAGCGTACGAATACCGTGGCCGGATCGCCTGTCGACTCCCGATGCCCCAGGCGTCTCCTGCGGTTCAATATTATACCTACCAAGACAACTTTAAATCTCAAAATGCATTGCTACATTTAGTATAAAGCTGACCACAGCCACCTTACACCGCGGAACGTTATGATAACAATTTTCCTTATATTTATCTCTTGCTTTTTATATTATTGCGGTGACAACTATGGGGGATGGCGACCCGCCTTATAATTTAATAGCACAATAGAACCGCGTAAATTGTGCCGCTTTGTCACAGATTCAAAATGGAAGACGGGATTGTCATGTTTAAAATGACGTTACTGGGGTGAGAAATGTTGTAATTATAATGACAATAGATGGCATCATAATCCTTAGAAACCTGCGTTACGGTTAACACCTATATAAATGTAGTTATAGACTTTAACGATATTCGCTTATGGTAACCAGTAAAAAAACGTTTAGCTTTCCTTCATGTTAAAGCAATTAAATTTTTTGAAATTTATTTTTTATAATTTTAATTATTTGTCTTTAAATATTATGTGTAAAATTTATAAAACTTCTACGATTACCTGAAATAAATGAATTGAATTGAAAGCTAAGAAATTAGATCTCAGAATTCAAAAACTCCGCGGAAACATTTGAAAGAGTAACCGCGAGCCTGGAATGCAAAGGGCAACTGAAGTACACAGATGGGTTTTAGTTAGTAAAAATCTGACACGCCCTCTCACTCTACTCTAGACCGAGTGAAGACCTTAATAAAAAAAAACTTTAAAATTCAGTGACCGAACAGCATTACTTAATTTAACTAAAAACTAAACCGTTCACAAACCCACACCTTGTGAGCAAACATCAAAAAAGTATTTAAATTTTAATGACGTTTATACCTCCTTACGCAGTTTTAAGCCGTGGGGTAGGAGGGGTACAATTCCGCTCCAGTTATCGTGCGAAAACTTTCACCCAATCCGATTTACCTGAGTTAATTACATTTCATAGTATTGGAGCTTATAGTCGTCCCACAGCAGATTGGCCACTGAGAATCCTTCGAGCGTTTTACTTCGAAATTAACTCGAAGCTAGATTGGAACTGTACACTATGTGCGTATAGGAATTCTACGAAGCTTTATTTGTGTAGAGGAAAACGTATTTACCGTCGTGTCGTATCTAACTGATGTTCTACGCTAAGCATATGTGACAGCGGTAGGAACGCGATAGTAAAGGGTTAAATACCTTAAAAGGAAAAGGAATACATCTCTTGGGTTAAATCCTGTTTTCTGATACGAACGTTAATGGTATCAGACTACGACTGTCGGGATAAAAGCCAACGTTGGAATGCTGTTGTTTTTTATTTAAATTCTATGCGTTGATAAGAATATGTAAGGTCCTAATTATTATTTAGAAATTGCTTGAAAATATTTATTATTCGTGGTGGCCGAGTGGTAACGGTCCCGACTTACGAGTTGTAGGTCGCGGGTTCAAACCCAGCCAGGTGCATTACTTTGTGTAATTTATTTCATCGTCACTGCTCTCAAAACGGTGAAGGAAAACATCGTGAGGAAACCGGCATGTCCTAGAACCTAAAAATTCGAAGATATGTGACATTCACCAACCCGCATTGGGCCCGCGTGGATTACGGCCCATTCCTTTTTCTCCTAGAGAGGAGGCCTGAGTCCTAGCAGTGGGAACATTAAAAGGCTGATTATGCTATTATGCTACGTTTTAATATATCTAAGGAACAGTCGCTAGCACGTAATGTGCTACATTACGTGCCCCTTTGTAGCTACAAAGGGGCAATATCTTTGTTTTTTTTTTTGAGGTGGGAAATCATTTAATGACTTCTTCTGCTCTAGGGTAGAGCAAGAGGGTATGTCAGACTTTTACTGATTAAAACCACACATGTTAATTCAGTTGCTTTTTGCTTTCTAGGACCCCGAATAACCTTTTCAGAAGTCAACCCATGGCCCTAGATCCTCAAGTGCTTTAGGAGAGATATACTGCATCTATCAGGACGGGCAGGATTCCTATCAGCATTTTACTTTTTTTTACGTCGGAAATTATAAAATGTCGTTTTTTTGCTTTGGCTAGGTATCAGAGTTTTACTGACTGGATTGTACTGGGCTTTAGCTCACAGTGTTCTTTTAGCTGGTCTTTGCGAGGGCCACGGTAACTCTTGCGAGCAATCCACAGCCCTGGTACCAGCACCTTACTGAAATATATATCCTTCCCCCGAGTAGATTTGCTTTTGTGAATCTTCACTTACACCAATAGAATACTGATCCTCGTCAGTGTTCATTACTGCCAGCAAGCTGAAGTCTTTAATAATAATAAAATTTATTGGTTTATTGTTACAAATTTTCCCTTAAGTTGTTATTCTACTTTACTGTTTCGTTAATTTATTCATCTATATATATTTATCAAATTTTTATCTTAAAAATTCATTAAAACAATTTAAAAACCAGGTAAGTGTGAGTCGGACTGTCGCACTGAGGGTTCCGTACAAATTGACCTATGAAAACAGTTCAATTCCCGAATTGAGTTACGAAGATTTTTCCAAATCGCAAAAAAAGTTTTTATTTGTGACGTTAATACAAATTTAAAATTTTCAGAATTTTTTCTATATTTGTGCTATAAGACCTTGCTTTATGACAAATTTTAGGATTTTGGGTCAACGGAAAGTACTCTATGAATTTTGATTCCGTGAAGTATGATTCCTCATGATTATAACCCCCCAAAAAAAAAAAAACTGCTTAACTTGGAATAGAATGTTTGTAAGTACCTAAAATGAGTCTTTTGTAATTTGAAATAATATAAACAAATAACTTTGACCTTAATTGAAAACCTCCAAAAAATAATCAATTTACGCCACTCCTTGTTGAGCTAACCCGATTAACTCGGAGAAATTCGTGTGTGAAATATCAGAAGTTGTCGAGATCTTGGCGGCGGGTCTTGGGGCCAGATTAAACCTTCGTAGACGTGTCAATTATCGACTGTTGCGAATTCATTATAAAGGATTTCCACTTTAAGTTTGCTGAGAATGTATTAATTGGGAGTTTCGGGAGGAGCTTAAATTTTTATGGACGGTTTGTTAGGCTGGTTTGTTATTGTTTTCTCTTTGGTTTAAATAAGGTTAGGTTGTTTTTTTTACGTGTAGACTTTTAAATTATTAACTTTATGGAATACTGTTTATGGTTTTGTACTGATTTCCAATGAAATTGAGTCCAAACTTACGTTGTTGGTCAATTTGCTAAAAACTAAAATTACTCCCTGCTCTACCATTGCCGTTAATTACATACATATATGAGAGCATCTGTGATCAGTAGTGGCCGAGTGATAGGTCTCTCAAGACGGTGAAGGAAAACATCGTGAGGAAACCGGCATGTCCTAGAACCAAAAATTCGAAGACATGTGACAACCCGAACTGGGCCCGCGTGGTGGATTACGGCCCATTCCCTCTCCTGAAGAGGAGGCCTGAGTCCCAGCAGTGGGAACTTTAAAAGGCTGATTATGCTATGCTATTATGCTAAATATATATATTTTTTTGTTTCAAAGTGCGAAATCATACAATGACCCAGAGCATCCATCCAGACCAGACTTCTCCTGCTCTTGATGGAGCAGGAGGGTGAGTCAGATTTTTACTTACTAAAACCACACCTGTGTCCTTTAGTTGCCTTTTGCGTTCTAAAACCACGGGTTTTCTTTTCAGAAAATCCTTGCGGCCATAGTGGGCATACATATATGACACCGCCATTTCGCAGGAACACATCTAAAACCCTAACAGCACGAAGAAAGTACACCTACTAATAACCCCATAATTTAGATATAAACAGTGACAGCTTACAATTCTATCGTTTACGAGCTCCATAATCACCTCTCCCCTGGAAAGGTGAGCCGTTATTTACACGAGTAATTAAACCCAATTTGAAAGCATTATATATTGTGATCAAATATTTCTTACAAAATAATTTTCGACCTTAAAGTTCTTCCCTTCCAAATTAATACCTTCTAAGAGATTCCCTCATAATGAGTGCAATAAAACAATCTAGCCGTTTTACGGCCACAATATATGCCTCCCTTCTCCGTTAAATGTAGTTTCCGAGGCACGTTTTAAAATATATGGTCGGACGAAATTAAATGCGCGCACCGTCTTATTGCAAACGCAGTATACGCCTAATGTGAATTATGAAGAATAATAGTGCGGAAAATATCAGGTAGGGGAGAGATGGGAAAAATGTTAATACGATATTTAAGTAGTATTATCTTTGAGGTGAAATAAAATATAGATGGAATTAAAGACTGTACATTGTAAATTGCAGTATAAAAATACGTAAGTGTGATATTATCACACTAAATATTTTGAAGGCGTTTGTGTGTGTGTTCTTTTTTAAGGTGGGAAAATCATCTAATGACAAATCCCGCTCTTGGGTGGAGCGAGAGATAGTGTCAGACTTTTACTGACTTAAAACCCACTCCTGTTCCCTCTTTGCCTTCATCCCGGGGCCCCGGGCTTCGCTTTCACACTACCCGTGGCCCCAGTAGAGGCGTTTGTATGTGGTGTGTGTATGTTTGTTATTTCTTCATGCTCATAAGGCTAAACGGACAGAATAGAATATAGGATACTGTACCTGTCAAGTATGTACCCTAGGGATCATTTTCTACTATGACAGGTAACAAACTGCTGCCAGAATCTAATGTAATAATACATGTAGGTATATACTTTCATGTAACAATAAATTGAAATTACATACAGTCGCGAGTAATAATAACATGTATATATTAACACATTTTTTATCTATGTTAACTCCTGCCATTCAAGAAATATGTGTACGAGAATTGGTTCTAAATCACCTATTTGATGGTTAGGTATTATGTATGTATTTATGTATGTATGTATATCCGCAACTCCACGACTAAAGCGCGTATTATGAGTAAGGGTGGGACAAATGAGTGATTCTATCTACCCCAGCTCCTCAAGGAAGGCCAGTAGCGCCTTGGTGTTACTGACCATTTCACGGAGGGTACATGGGTTTCCGAAGTACTTTGCCCTGTATCCAGCGACCACAGGGCAGCTTAGAAGCAGATGTGCTGCTGTCTTGTCCTCCTCCATGCAAGCTCTGCAGAGTGGACTGTCTGTAACTCCTATGACAGAGAGGTGCTTATTAACGGTCCCGTGGTTAGGTATTATAAAAAGGTCCATTTGTCGTAGACATTTCTTGAAGGGCAGAAATTGAGGCAGATTGAAAATATCTTATTGCTCGTGAATTTACTGTATACGTCTTTATAATTTTCATCAACATCTCTAACGCGTACTTACAGAAACACATCATGGAATCAAGTTGACTACAGTACACCTAGCATTGGAAATATCTAAACTTTATTCGGCGTTGAACTGAACGATATACTACTCTCGTTCGCATTCAAAGACTTTCTCGCAAATATAAATCGCAATTGTCTGAAGAAATAGTAAAGAAGAACGATAAATTGGATAAAGAGGCAATACTGCCGTGCTCAGGGCCTGGTAATAGCCAATTTTCGACATCCAATCCCAGCACAATGGGACGACTTGCCTGTTTAAATATTTCTAAGAATCATTCGTTTTCAATGTGACCTATGTCACAGTCTTTTAGATTAGCAGGTAGATTGATTGTTGTACGGGTGTTTTGAAATTTTATATGTGAGTGTGGAAATTTGTTTCTTTGTAGAGTTTATAAATATGGTCGTTTATCAACGATGTGTAGGTACTATTTGTATATCAGTGTGTGTCTACCAGTAAATACTGTTTTAGGTTTGGTTCAGTTTTTTATATTTCATAATAGAATTTCCAGGACATCAGTTCGTTGATTACGTATTTTAATAACTGGCTTTCAGAAACGAAGGAGATTCTCAAGTCGAATGAATGTTTTTTTTTTTGTATCTTGTTCAGTGATATCCTCGCCAAATGTAACGGATTTTGATAGTTCTTTTTTTGGTGATTTAAGTTATAATCTTGTGGTAACATTACTTGTATTTCATTTGCTAATCCCAAAGCAAAATGTACAATTACTTTAATTTCGAAAGTCGTTGTCATAAAACTAAATAATAGAACCAGACACACCGATTTCCAAAATTAAAGTTATTTTGAAAAAAAAAAAATGTTTTTTGGTCGGTTGTATGTTTTTGAAAAGATCTTTTTATTTTTCAGACTCAATAATAATAAACTCTTCACAACTAAGTCCAAAGTTGTCGAAGAACACAAATTGAATATTAAATACCTATTTATTTTAAAGCAAACTTACAGTATGTTAGTAGGTGAATACTTTTATCTATATTAGGAAAATTTTAATTAACTATTATTAATTATTATTTTGGACACGCATAAGCTACCACTGCCTCAGGATTTGACTGCCCACTGTGTCCGACACGCCCAGAAGCGTGTAGCGCGTAAAATCTGGTTGCTCACTGCGTCCGACACCTTGCCTAGAAGCGTGGAGCGTGTAATATTTGGCTGCTCACTGTGTCCAACGCCACGTCCCCAAGGGTGTGTAGAGTGTAATATTATAGTGAAAAACACTATAACTCTTTACAACCAGATCGAGTCAAATATCAAAGCTATCTCCGTAAATACCTACGTAAAGCCCACAGCGACTTGTTTCGTACGTCGCATTGTCTGAAATTAATTTTCCTGTTCCGCTCAATGCATCTTTTATAAGACAGAGGAACAAAAGTGGAATGAAAGTGCCAGAGGAAAAAACTGTAGGTACTGACGGTTATTAAATTGAAGGATTTAATTTGTGTGGTCTAGATGTTTGTGAGTATTGTCAGATTCGGGTAATTGATGTTGACTGTGTCTGCGCTTTCTGAATGTTCGTTTGTTTTGAGTGGAATTGGGGTTTGTGATTTGTATTTTTTTTTTTAAAGAAGAATGAATTGGAACTTGAGATGATATTTTGTATGTTACAGCGTATGTAAAAAGACTTAAAAATGGCTTAACGGACTACTGGAGTAATAACCATAAAAATAGACTCTTATTTAATATTATTTTTTAAGGTTTTTTTTTGGAGTTTCCATAGAAGTTTTTTCCATAAAAAGAAGTGACGATATTAAAGTTACATGTCTAATATTTATTAAGATCATTTAATTAAACATTGAAATTAACTTACACCCAATTAATCAACAACCACCAATGGTTTTAGTGTTCCTCTGAAACTGGGATATGTACGTCAGATAGAAGGTCGCTTCGTAAAAAATACTGGTGATCTGACTGAAAGCCGATCAAAACGTAGTATCGAAAAAGCTAGAAGGATACAGTAAAATAGTCTTCTATAGTAACAGTCTTTGCGACTGGATTTCGGCTACACTGTAGTTATCCTGAACGGAGATTAGTCAAGCGCGCATTATGCACATGTGTGGGTGATCTCCCACAAGGTGGACGAATGACCTGGCGAGGGTCACGGGAATCCGATGGATGCGAGACGCACAGGACCGGTCGTTGTGGCGACATTTGAGGGGAAGAACTATGTATAACCGTGGAAGTCTTTCGATTGAATTGATGATGATGAGTGTGTGTGGAAACACGGGTGTTCTTTCTGTATTTCTACTCCCGTAGTCCGATGGGATGGCAATGACTGGTGAAAGATCAGATGCAGGATTAACGGTTTTACCTGCTTAACGAGGCACTACCGAATTTCAAACTCCAGGTTGTCACTAAGAAATTCCTAAATCCAGACACTGCCAGATCCGGAGATCGAGTTCAGGAACTCATACTCTGCAGTCACGCTTTTTGGGTACTGGATTAACGAGGCAGAAGGAGACCGCCGAGCGAGATCGTGAGAGGACTGATCCCACTCGTAGAAAGAGGCGTCAGAGGGCCAACCGCCTCGAAGCCTAAAACGGTGTAACCCCGCTTGCAGGAAATACGGTGGCACAGTGATCACGTGCTACCGTGCACAACGAGGCTGAGGGGAGACCCCTCACAGTCTCCTCAGAGATGTGCTCTAACAGGCGTTGTACAGAGGGGGTTCCGGGGTGGTCTTTTGAGAGGTCTCGGGGCTTGTGCTGATGGTGATCACCGGGGTGGTTTTAGTGAGGTAAGAATGCCACACTCCCTGGTCTTTTCCCCAAAAGTCCAGGCACCTTTCGAAGGTTCCCCCCGCCTCAAATTAACGAGGCAGTTTTAGCCAGTCTTCCATACTGGTTAAGTAAATTCACAAATGCTACACTGTATTTAATGCAACATAATTATGCATTTGTTTAAAACTTTTAGTGGTGATAAAGTAAACGCCGACTAATTGTGGCCACATTAACTATTTTGTGCCTCTGCAATACAGCCGAGTTTAATTCGTATTTTAGTGTAATGTGCACTTAAATTCTTCTATATATTTTCTTGCATTTTGAGTTTACTTTAGCTTTAAATGAAATCACTTTTATGATAAAATAAGAAACATTTATTTCAGTTCTCAAATAAACTTTATATTAGTGTTAATTTAAACTTAAAAATTTAATGATAATGTCCTTAAAAGTGTAACAATGATTTTATTCATAATGAAATTATTATTTTATGAATTGTTGCTTGACAAAAATAATCGTTTAATTTGTTTATTGTTTGAAATAAAGATTTTTTCAATTGTTATTTGAGTACAATAGGTATGTACCTACTAATGTTTTATGGTACTGCCTGAAGTGTAATTGTATTTTATACCGACTAAAATATTTGTTTTAATATTTTTAACTGACGTAGAGTCATAGATATCTTCGATAATATCGCTACCTTCAATTCTTGGACATTCCTCGTTCTCAATATAAATGAGGAGCTATCTAGCTCACCGTTCCTTCCAATAGTTTTAGTTCAAACGGTCAAAATTGATAGATGACATTCATTTTATCAAATAATTTTAGTTGCTTTTATGAGTTTTAGAAACTATATTTATTTATTAATGCTTAGTTCAGACACCTTACACTCAGTTGATATAGTTCAACGAAAAAAATCCCACTGCTACTTTAAAAAAAAACAAGCACATTTCAAACACTTTTTTTTTTAAACGGGAAACCATCAAATGACTTTTCCAGGGTGAAACGAGAGACTAAAACCCACCTATGTCCCCTTGCACTAACATCATAATCATCATAAGACATAGGTCTGCACCTTTGCGTTCTAGGGTAACTTCACAATTTTTTTGCAATTTAGCTTCACTTTTTTTTGACTGACCGGTTTTTGACATTTCAAAAGTGCTTGTAATTGGTCTATTTGAAATAAACGTCTCTGATTTCTGAATCATTAAAAAATAGTACCTATGTAACACTTTGAAACGTTTCCACAGCCATAGCCAATGGCAAACCATTTTACCTTGTTTTTGGAGAATTATTATTCAGAGTTCATTTAATTTATAGATTTTCTTGAAAGGATTTGCTGAACGAAATAATTTCATTATTTCATTAGGAGTTTAAATTACCCTTTCTCAAGCAAGAAAGATTAATTAAAATTAAAATGTCTGATACGCATTTACCAGACTTTGAACCTTACGAATCTATTCCTAAACCTTTGTGAGGTGTTGCATTGAGTGTTTTATCGTGTCGTCTCCACAAGACGCAGACTACCGCAGAGTGAAAGAACTCTCCTTGAGGTTCCTTCGTTCATTCATACATTCATTATGAACGAACTCCCAGCCATGGGTGGTGAAAACGCTGAGTTGCATGTAAAAGCGTTTGAGAGATTTTTACGATATCTTTTGTAGGAATTCTTGGTGATTCTTGAATCTTGAAAGTACTGTGAGTGTGAAGGCTTCGTAGTATTTTTTTGGTTGCGGTCTTTGTTTTTCATAAGTGGTGTGATTACGGGGAGACGCAAATGAAAGGCTTCTATCGTTCAATTTACTATTATTCTATTGTTAGAAGCACTCTTTGTTGCATTATTTATAAAAATATATAATTTGCTTAATTTTTTCTTGTTTGACAATCACTCCTCCATATATGTTTCAAATATCAACAACTATGTTTTTCTTACCATAAACTTTAAAAGTATAACTTGCCAGTTTGCAAGTTATTAGTATTAGCGTGGCCTCAATGGTCGCCACGGTGTCATCACTTTCTCATAATCATCATGTCATCATTTAAATACTTCTTTTAATTTTGCCATTAAATGGCAAATTTACAAAGTTTTACAGCACGGCATTTGAACGATTGGCTGCTGCACTGCGTGTCGCGGACTCGATTCTCGCTCCGAAAAAATATGTGTATGGCGAGCATATATTTGATCCGAGTCTGAGTTTCTTGTGTATGTGAGCTTATATGTTTGTTAAAGCATCCACGATATAAAAGTAATTTCTAGAATGGGGAACTTTTCTTTATTTTTTAAGAAATAAAAGTTACGTCTTATATACCTGTTTTAGCCACATACTGTCGTATGAATGTTCGTTATCTATCTCATAGATAAGCGCCTATTACACCACTCGATATTCAGACAGTCTTACCCCTGATTTTTGATTTAAGCATTTGAAGATGAGTTTTTCTCAAACTCTAGCCTGCAAACCGGTCAAAATATGGCATTTAAGTACGATTTGAGACATGCTTAACTCGAAATCATCATCATCATCATCATCATCATTTCAGCCGAAAGACGTCCACTGTTGGACATAGGCCTCCCCCAAGCGTCGCCACAATGACCGATCCTGTGCTTCTCGCATCCACCGCACTCCCGCGACCCTCACCAGGTCGTCGGTCCACCTTGTGGGAGGCCTTCCAACGCTGCGTCTTCCGGTGCGCGGTCGCCACTCTAGAACCTTTCGGCCCCATCGGCCATCCGTTCTACGAGCAATTTGCCCTGCCCACTGCCACTTAAGTTTGGCGATTCTTCGGGCTATGTCGGCGACCTTGGTTCTCCTGCGGACATCTTCATTCATTCTTATGATCACGCAAGGAAACTCCGAGCATAACCCTTTCCATTGCTCTTTGGGTGACTGTAAGCCTTCTGATGAGGCCCATTGTAAGCGACCATGTTTCAGAGCCATATGTCATCACTGACTCGAAATACTCAATTCAAAAATTCGCCTATAGTCTATGCAACGTCACACAAGAAAAAGAGCAACTTACGACAATTTCGGAATGAAACAGAACGATGAGATAAATAGATAAATATAGACTAAGACTGTCTGAATATCGAGTAATGTAATAGGCGCTATAATACTGAGTCTTATTGAACGAAACCGAGTAATCAGTATGGCAAAAGACTCACTTGAATTTTTTGTTCAAGGTATTCGAAACTAGATTCGCTGTTTTATTTTTCATTTCGAAATCGGAAATCGCCGTGTAAAACTCATAATTATTATCGAAAAAATTATTGACTCTAAGTTCGAGTACCCACACTTTAATTTGTAAGAATAGAAAGTGATTCTACTCACGTCACATATGTTTGCACAAAAAACTAAATTAAATTAATCAGATAGAGTATCATCAGCTAAGTTAATAAAATAGAACCTCATTCTCCTTCTTAGTCCGTGTATATCTCGATAATAGTCTTTGTTAGAAAATCTTTAGGACCATTAGTTTTATTGGACCGTTCGATCCGTGGACCATGGCTTGCCTGAGGCAGAATACTGACAGTAAGCTAACTTGTCACTAAAATGTAATTGGTTTTTGAAAATCCTGTCTATAACTCTATATAGTTATAGACTCGATGGACTACGTAGAACTGATCTAGAATATGTAGGTCTTGCTATCGTAGTATTGTTTGCGTGTGCCAGTTTTCGGAGCGTACACGGCTTTTCGATGGAACTCGAATCTGGTTATCGTTAGTTGGTACTGCCTCTGTTTGTCTTTAGGTGCCACACGAGGTCGAAGGGTACTTAGTTTTGTGTTCATAGAAACTTTATTGTACACCAAAATAGTAATGAAGCTTTAACACAAACTTAAATCTATTGGTACAATGGCGGTCTTGTCGCTGACTGAAATAGATTAGAAGCTAGTGACTAGGCCTGACTGGCATCGGCTGTTTTATTACTGTTTTCAAAACTTTGAGGTACCTATGATACGAAGTCTTTATTATCTTTATATATGTAACTCTTCAGTACGTGTGTTTGTCACTGAACTCCTCCTAAACTACATAATTTGGTTGGAATTTTGTTTACATATTTGAGTGAGTCCCATAATTATGATTATTGAGCCGGATGGAACAAGACAAAACGGTATAAGACTAGACAAAACTAAACAAAACGAGATAACATGGAGTAAAATGGGGACAAGGCGAGGCACGACGGGGCAAGATGGAACAAGACGGGGCAAGATGGAATAAGACGGGACTTAACACGAATGATGTTATATATCAGAATTAAATGTGTTGCCTAATAAAACGGAAATGTTAGAATATTATAACGTCTGTTGCGTCCTAATATTAAACAAATAACAAAGTAGTGTGCTAGCATGGCATTATGTTTACTTCCTACGTGTGTGGAAATTACGCTAATTAGCAAACACTACCTCTTTTTCTAAGCAAAACATTACTAACAGTAACAAAGAAAATGCCTTCCGGATAAAAACTTAATAGGGATAATAAACATAGAGAAAAATTTGCCAAGGAAAATGAGCTTATTTGAATGAGGGTTTAATTTATTATGAAGATGATATACATAATGTTTCATCACATCAGATATTTATTTAGATACATTAAATGACATTCATTTTTGGTATAATTAATGTAAAATTTGTATTTTTAGGTTTTCGTACCTCAAAAGGAAAAATCAGAATCCTTATAGGATGACTTCTTTATCCGTCTGTCTGTCAGTCTGGAAATCAAATTTCTAAATTAACGAAAAAAAAGATACGGCCGTTTATATTTCAAAAAACGTATATTTCGACAATCTCGAGGAAATCAAAATTCATAGGGTACTTCCTATTGACCCCGAATCCTGAAATTTTGCATAAAGCAAGGTCTTATAGCACAGGTATAGGAATAAATCCGAAAACTGTAAATTTGTTATTGCGTCACAACAACATTTTTTTTTGCGATTCGGAAACATCTTCTACACTTTAATCGGGATTTGATGTGTTCATAGGTAAGTTTGTACGGAACCCTCAAGGCGCGAGTCCAACTCGCACTTGCACAGTTTTTTAAACATCAAAGTGATAATAATTCGATTATTCTTCATATGAAAAAAAAAACCTTTTCCCTACAGTGGGATAATAAGTTTGCTATGTTATTTGATTGGTCGGAAAGGGTTAAAAAAGGTTCAGTATACGTACTGAATCAAATCCGACGACGGTAGTAGCAGTGGTTGAGTGATAGCTGCTGCACTACGTGTCGCTGGTTCGATTCCCGCACGGAACAAATATTTGTACCGCCTACAGATAGATATTCCTGGTCTGGGTGTCTTGTGTGAGTTTACACGTTTGTGAATATACCCACAATACAGGAGTTATTCCCAGTGGTTTTTTTTTAGTTGGGATATCATCCAATTACTTCTCTCGCTCTAGGGTGGAGCAGGAGGGCGTCTCAACCTTTTACTGACTAAAACTCACCTTTATATTCTTTCTTTGCCTTGCGTTCCAGGACCCCAGGTTTTTCTTTCAGAAGCGAATCTATGGCCCCAGTAGGCTTCGACCCTGCTGGGGTAGCTTTTTTTAAGAGCGTTTTTGTATAATATTTTGAAAAGTATCGGATTTTGTTCAGTATATTGTACCTACAATGTCAGTAAATTTTGTTCAGTATTTGGTGTTAAAACGATAAATTAAATCGTGTATTTCAGTATAGATTTAAACAACAATTAATCACTACACAGTAATAAACTCATTTGCGTACGCTGGGCACTATAATATACATAAATTGAGTCAGCCTGAATAATAAAATATATTGCGGTCGGCAGTATTAGCACACTCAGACTACCAAAATTTGAGGAAAATTAACTGTCTGTTTATACTCCTTAATATGTTCTATGTTGTTTATTTCCAAGAATTTACTAAATATCTTTTTATGTGACTTACTTTGACTTCAGATCCTGTAGCGACATCTATGGCGTCACATAAGAACTAATTCTGCATCGCGCAATTAAAGTTCTCCGCGCGATTTGAACATATAGAACAGCCCGGCAGCATCTGCCAGGCAGTTGCCCACCAGACATAACACCCGTCTGATCGGAGGATAATCCCTTTCCAACGGAGGTATGTGGGGCTTTACTCCCTGTACCGTATACCTCCAAGATCCTATGTCCCCTAGCTGGGACAGAAGGCGTCGACATTAGTCACCCATCGTAATCGGTCTTGAGCTTTACGCTTCACCTCGCTCCATGTCAGTCCGATGGCCGTAGCTTCTGCTAACCACGCTTCCTTTTCCTTTGAGGAATCCAGTCCAGTGCCTGCTTAGGTATATGATCAGAGTCCCTCCTAAGCTTGTGACCAATTTATCTCCACTTACGACGTTTGATCTGGTGGGGGATCAGGCTTTCGTGGCATTTCTCCAACAGCTCTACGGCCATTGGCCGGCCATTGAAAGCCTACTACGGCCATTGGCAGTCCGAAAGCGAACCCCCCCGGGGTTCGCTTTCGGACGCAAAACGGTTTTAGTCAGTCAAAGTCTGACAAGTCCTCGAGATTCGCCCTAAAGCCGGAGAAGTCATTGGATGATTTCCCCCTTAAAAAAAAGACACCAGACAGTCAAAATAATTTCGCTAGTTCATATATTTTGTCTCTTAACCTTTTCTTTAATTTTTTGCCAAATATGTTTTTATTTCTGTAATTGAAGACGTTATTTTCAGAGACATATAACTCAAAATAAGGCACTGTATTAATATTGCCAAGTCATCTAGAGTTAGTAACGTTTCAAAGAACCTATATGTCAATAAATTAAAAATACCTGCGCTGTCTGAGCACCCAATAAGTAAGGATCAAATCAGCATTTTTTTTAGAAATAAATTGCAGGGATTACTGGAAGTTTTTGATCGGCGATATAATGCGGTTGCCATGATTTTTGTATTTTTTCTTAGGACAGCAATTGATTTTATTTCTACTTTGGAGGTATGCATAACAGAGGGCAAAGTCCCGCAAACCTCAAAGGGAGGATCCTGCGACTAAACGGGTGTCATGTCTGATTGGACAATTGCCCGATAGATGATTTCGGGCTATTGTATATGTTCAAATCGCGTGGAGAACTCTAATTGCGTGATGTAGGATTCCGAATGTTTAGTTCCTATGTGACTCCATAGATGTCGCTATACTACCAATAGGTGTGTTCTATGATTCATTCTAGGTTTAAAAAAACATTCATTCTTCTTAGTTTTCACTATAAAGCGTTCAATTATAATTAAGACTCATGGAGGTTTTACTTTTTTCACCAAGAGAATGTTGTACCACTTGGTACAATTTTCTACTAGTACATTTTTTTAATTATATTTGATACCTTTCACCACTTATAGCTTCAGAACAATATTTAATCGTGGCATAATAGGTCAGATAAGCGATTGCAAGAGGAGAGATTTAAATTAGATTAAAATTGACTTTTTTGTTTCCCCACATTCTTGGTCACCCGGGCACAGAATTAACGTGCATTTTCAAGAGCTCAAGAATGGGGTGGGATAAAAAATCGCCATTTTAAATAGGTTCTGTGGCATCAAGTGATTTAATGGTTTCTCTCGATTCTCATGCAGTGCGTGATACGACGATCATTTTTTTTTATTCGTAATCAATTCGCGGTACCCTCACTTTGGTTTAATTGAAATTCTTTTGAACGGTGTGACTTGAATTTTGCGATTAGGTGTTATAATCGATTTAGAGATGTAGGAAGCTGCTCCTGATCTTTATTGTCTGTTGTCTATAGCTATTTTGAAGTGGTGCCTTTTGTATTTCCTGCCAGCAAAGATATTCATTCATAGCAATAATTGATTAATATTCTGTTACGCTTATAATTCATACAAAAAACGTTAGTACTATGTGAACAAGAATTAGGTTTGTAAAATTGAGAACCGTTATATTGTCTTCTAATGTATAAAAATCTCGTGCCATCATAGTGTTTATTTTCGAACTCTCCCAAAACGCCTTGACCGATTTTTTTTGTTTTTTTTTTTTTAATGTAGGTATATCTGGTAGGTCTGAAAATAAGTCGTAGGTTATGTTTTAGCTCTTTTATCCCAACCACTCATTTTTTTCTTTGATAATTTATATGGTAACATAGACAGCCCAAAGAATCGCCAAACTTAAGTGGCAGTGGGCAGGGCACATTGCTCGCAGAACAGATGGTCGATGGGGACGAAAGGTTTCGGAATGGCAACCACGTGCTGGAATACGCAGCGTTGGAAGGCCTCCTACAAGGTCGACCGATGATTTGGTGAAGGTTGCGGGACTCCGATGGATGCAAAATGCACAGGACCGGTCATTATGGTGACACTTGGGGGAGGCCTACGTCCAACAGTGGACGCCTTTCAGCTGAAATGATGATGATGATGAATTTATTTGGTAAAATAACGTTTTCCGAGTCAGCTAGTTTCATATATAATTTATTTATTTTTTCTCATGAAAGTAACCAGAATTTTTTGAATTACATTATTTTGACTTCGTGATTTATCCAAGGTAACTATATCTACTAAAGTTGTACCTGTTAGCACTAAAATGCGCTTGCTTTCGTCATGGTTTTCATTCAATTTTCGCTTACTTTATTTAGGATAATTAATTAAACTTAAGTTCGTAAAAACTATTCAAAGAAAAATTGTTACTTATAAACCCTTTAACAGCTTGTGTCGGGTTGGTCCGATGGGTGTTTTCGTGTCCTATTCGCCAGGGTCGTGTGTTTGCGACTAGGTACTCTATCTCATTTAGCTCATCAATCGCCATTCAGAACAGTACGCGCCGTCGACGACTTGGGCTCGGTTCGGACGGTTACCAGACGGTCGGACGGCAAACCATCCATTGCTCGCCGTTCACAAGCCCGCACCGACGGTGGTCGGAAATCGGGCGACCCTGGTGGAACAAACGCAAGAATGTTTATTGGATATATCTGATGTAGGCGGTTAAAAGGTTAAATAAAAATCATACATCAAACAACTACAAAAAGGCCACAAATAGAAATGATCGCAAAAAAAAGTTGTATACATACAACTATTGTTGTGTTGTTGTTGTTGTTGTTGTGTTGTGTTGTAGTTGTGTTGTTGTTGTTGTTGTTGTATTATATGTATACTTTTTTACTCTTGTTTTTCGTATAAAATTGTCTTTTTATGCACCTACCATATTGTCTCTTCACCACCCTAGGTTGACTGGTAGAGAATGCCTCAGGCATTAAGTCCGCCTTTGTACTTTATGTTACATGAAAATTAATAAATAAATATACATCGGGTATTGTTACCCTGTATTCCATATTCCTAGGTGTGTCTGTACCAAGAGTCTTTGTACATATACACATTGTTCTTTGTAAGAAACAAAGTTTCCCCTTATGTATCTCCACGTGTTTGGTGGCAGTTTTTCAAAGAAACTTTTGGTGTCAGTATTAATTGACCGCGTATAAAGGTGTTGTTGTTTTTGTCTGGAAGCCCAATGTTGCGGATCACGCTAATATTATCAAGGCGAAAGTTTGAGACTGTTTATGTGTGTATGTTTATTACTTCTTCACGCTCGAACGGCTGAACGGATTCTGATGAAACTTGGTAAACGGGTAGACTATACCATTTGAATTTCAGCTTTATCCATACTATCAAATCTTATATCGTGCTTACATCTTTAAGGATACTATCACCTTCTTGTCCTAGACTTAGAGTCGAATTTTATGACAGCTAACCCAGTTTACAGAGCTGAGGAGCCCGGTTCCTTAGGAGGCCAATTTTTGGAATTACATCAACCACACGTGACTGAACACACAGCAATATAAAACACAAGTACGTTAGTACCCTTCGTTAAATACGCATGAAAGTTACCTTAAAACGGGATAGTAGAGCGTATGCCTCGACTCCACCTAACACTGAGTTCCCTTAAAAGCGGTATTATGGCGAATTTTCAGGAAAGCAACACCGGAGCGTTAATTATTATAGTCTAGTGAACCCAGGAGAGGATCGCTTCAACATCTACCTGCCAATTTCATTAGGTGTAGGCTTTCAGTTGCATTGACTTGCAAGCCTGGTTTCCTTGCCATGTTCGAGGGTCGCATGATAAAAATCTGAATGGGGAGCCAATTAGGTAATGTTGGTACTGCCGAACTTTTGTGGTGTGGTTGGTATCAATGCTAATTTGTAGTCGATTGCGAATGAAACCAAAGTTAAGGAAAAACGCTATCGAGTGTAGCGTAATATAAGTTCAGTGTAATAGTTTAAGGAAAGAAAGAAAAGAAGAAAGAAAGAGAAAAAATGATTTTATTTGGCATACATACAGATACACCCCGTGAAGATACAATATGTATACTTGATTGGCCTGATGGTCTAGTGGTTAGTGGCCCTGACTGCTAAGCCGGCTAACCGGTTGTGGGTTCGATTCCCACCCAGGACAAATGTTCGTGTGATGAGCACAATCATTTGTTCTGTGTCTGGGTCTAATTTATCTATATTATGTATGTATTTAGAAATATATAAGTATGTTTATCAGTTATCTAGTACTCATAGCACAAGCTCTGCTTAGTTTGGGACTAGATGGCGTTGTGTGATAGTTGTGGAATATTGTGATGAGCACAATCATTTGTTCTGTGTCTGGGTGTAATTTATCTATATTATGTATGTATTTAGAAATATATAAGTATGTTTATCAGTTATCTAGTACTTATAGCACAAGCTCTGCTTAGTTTGGGACTAGATGGCGTTGTGTGATAGTTGTGGAATATTAAAAAATTAAGATTAAAAAAGAAAAGTAACATTGTGTGTCTCACGACTGCGCCAAATGTGTCTAGTTCAAAACGCCACAACTACGTGGTAGTTGGCTGAACAAGGTTTTCAGCTGAACCTTATATGAGAGAGTACGGATAACAATTTTTTTTTTAAAGTTGCTTGGCTAGTTATTGATAATCACTGGTTAGTTAAACATCCACAGATGATAAAGGAGATAGATTCGCCTTAGTGTTTCCTGGAATCGAACAGATAAATACAGATGAAAACTTTATCTTTAGTTGGAGTCTTAATAAATAGCATAAAACGAAAGAAAAGAAACGAATAATGGCATCGCATGAAGTATAAAACCGTCTGACACTACTATAAAATACGAATATTTCAACATAAAATATTCGAAAGGAGATCATAGGAAACATAACCAAACTTCCTACAAACCAAGGTCAAATCAATCATAAATTCCTTTTCAATTCACTATTTGATATCTGTTTTATATCTCCCGACTTTATCTGCCTTTCTAATGCGTGCTGACGAAGCCAACTCCATTTTATTCAATAAGCCGACGCATCAAAGAAGTCCCATGTATGTATGGTTTTATTGACTCCACTGGCCACCGCAAAACCCCCTAATTTCATGCTTCATTTAACAGTCTTATGGTTGTACGATGGCGCCTCTATAGATTTGCCATTAGATTGCTCAATGGGGAAGTCCACCCTAGCCATAAATTTTTCTCCATATCAAAGGAGAGTTTTGTGTCTTTTTCTAGTTTCCGTAGTTTTAATGCGGTAGATACTTGTATGCCTCAATTGTGTTGGACTTATTTTATGTGAGAAATTGCAGGCTGTCATCTTCTCAGTGTATTTAATGTACGAGCATGTTTGCTTGTTGACATCGTGAGGAAACCGGCATGTCCTAGAAAGAAGACATATGACATTCACCAATCCGCACAGGGCCCGCGTGGTGGTTTACGGCCCATTCCCTCTTCTAGAGAGAGGAAGCCTGAGTCCAAGCAGTGAGAACATTGAAAAAGGCTGATTATGCTATGCTTATGCTATGTTAGTGTTAGCACAAAAACACTAAACTACTTTTGTTTATGCATTTAGCATTCAGCCCTATCGCTTTACTTCCAATTAGCATAGTAGCATAGTCGGCCTTGTAATGTTCCCACTGCTGGGACTCTGGCCTCCTCTCTAGAAGAGGGAATGGGCCGTGATCCACCACGCGGACCCAGTGCGTGTTGGTGGATGTCACATGTCTTCGAATTTTTGGTTCTAGGACATGCCGGTTTCCTCACTATGTTTTCCTTCACCGTTTTGAAAGCAGTGGTGATGAAATAACTTAGACAAAGTAATGCGCCTGGCTGGGCCGTTACCACTCGGCCACCACTGCACACCTTCAATTACATTAGGAAATTCTGATAAAAAGCACAAAAACGATTACAGTACAACAGCTCATGCGAGAATATCATGGCACCTTTGTACGTAGCATCAAATTTTGCAAAATGCACGCATGAAATAAAAACGAAAGAATAAAACAGGGAAATACAGAAGCCATGTGAATGAAATTCACTCCCCTGCCAATGGTGCGTGGAGAAACTTCAATAAGTCCAATGCGTCTGGATTATAAACTTATATGTCTGTATATATGTCTGCGAAAGACAACTGTGAAATATTCTTAGGACGATATAAAAGGATCAGTGTCATGTGTACTTTGTGCAATGTTTTTAAGTGTAGTATGGTTTTTTTTTTTGGGAAATAACAGAGAATATTGGCTGCTTTAGTTATTTCGTTATCGAATTGGCAAAAGATTTGGTTCTCATATGATTTGACATTTTACGAGTAGCTATATGGTCTTTTAAAAAGAATTTGACCTCAGAGTTTGTTTCAGTGTTTCTTCTTATTGTAGTCAGTGCAAAAATGTTTTTTAAAATTTATTTACAAAATATAAATTATTTATCTTTTTTTTTTCGATGGGAAAATCATCTTATGACATTCCCCGCTCTTGGGCGGAGCGGGAGATAGTCATTTGATGATTTTCCCACCTACAAAAAAAATAAAATAGGTACCGCTGACTTATGCTTGACATGGAACTTATGTAGTACTAAAGTTACGAGATCAGTTCAATGCGTTAGTTCTCAAATGTTTTATTTTAATACTGGCGGGTGACTTCAGTAGCCATCGGTACCTAAATCCACTTTCGTCTATTGATAGCTCCCCCCATTCAATAATCACGGACAGGACACCATGGTCCCATAAAGCGGCCCGTGTAAAGATATCTACAGTCGCATCCGTATCAGAGGATCTCTCGTGGAATGGGGCAATTTGGTCCCCGTTCGATTCTCGGCGTAGCCTTATCGGTGTTAGAATCTTTTATGTCTGGGTGCTGGAGGTAGGCTGCTGGATATATTAAGAACACCTATTTGTTTTTATGTTGATTATTGCACTTCAGTTTTTGTCTTTTCGTAGAAAAAACCGACGAAGATATAAGAAAAGCATTTCGTTTTTTAGCACGGGTAATTTAAAGGGGATTAAAGCAATATTGTTAAACTAAAACGCTACCAGTGTTAAAAAAAAAATGGTGAAGGAAGGTGTATATTTTTAATATTTGGGCATTAGTATATTATTTGGTATTGTATTTATGTAGCATATTTCTTTTTTTTTAAATTATTTATTTTGCACACTGACAGGCCCTAAATCTATTTCCTTTTGTTCAGTCGATGCAAAAGTTGTCTGTAAGAGATTGCCCTGTGCGATAAGACCATCTATTGCTCATTGGTTTTTAAAATTTTTTATATAGTTAATAATATAATAATAATAAATTTTTATTTCGGACAATCAGAGTCCATAAACAGAAACTAATTACACACACAGAAACAAATTACACATATAGAAACAAATTATATTTCCAAAAACATATTACATTTACACAAACATATTACACATAACGTTAACGTTTTGTTCTATTCTATTCTATTCTATTCTATTCTATTCTATTCTATTCTATTCTATACAAAACAAATTAAAGATACAAAAACGACAAAGTATTTAATATACTTAAATGACGCACGATGAGTCGGCATTCAGTGCTACATTAGTTTATGCTGTGTTAAGAATACAATAAAAAAAAACCTACTACTTGATTAAGCCACAATTTTTGAAATGAGAATTGTTAATTTTAATATCCTAGTACAATTTAGATTTTATGAGGCCTTAACAGGTATAGCTGCTACATACGTCACAGCGGCCATCTTTTGTGCGTGCCGCGGGTGCGTGCGTATGCGACTACTTTTGTCTGTTACTGCGTCGACTCCCAACCAGTAGAGGACAGGGCTCTCATTTTATAGAGTAGGCTCTTTCTATTTTTTTTCACGCATTCGCCAGGATTGCTGTGAATTAAGCATAACTTTTTGCTGACACTCAAACATTTTTTATGAAAAGTACTCACAATAGTTATTTTGTTTCGTTAAAAATATTCCATCCCTAATGCTATTAGTAGTATTATTCAGATTTTTTCGTTAGGTGGGAATTCATCAAATTAAGTTTTCCCTGCTTCGAGAATATTTTGCAACTGTTAGATTATAAAATAGTAAAGTGCTCTTTATTTTTGAATCTTAATTTGTTGAGACAGATATGTACATGATTTCTGAAACTATTGTATAGACTTACATGATTTACAATTTACTGAGTCAACTCAGCCAGTACAACAGTTCTTTTTTGTTGAAAAATTTTCAAATAACTTTACTCCCGCCGTGGAGCGAGAGGGAGTGACAGACTTATAATGATTGAAACCCACATGTGTTTCTTCAATTGCACTTTGCGTTCTAGGGCCACCGTACCTCTAACGAACAATTTCGCAACCCTGGACCAGTATATTTATTATTTTTCTAATGTAATAATAGGTATTAACGTAACCTATGAAATTCACATGTTTTAAAATGGGTTGCTTTGAAGTGTTATATCTTTGGATTGACTTGGAATTATAAGTTCAAATAAACTTTATATTAAGGGTACGTTATTTTGTTTTGTATTTTCTATCGCAGTATTTATAACCATGAAAGCTAATAAAAATACGTTTTTTCACGTTAACAGTTCCAATGTAGAAACTATGCATTTCAATGGGCAAGCAATATCAATTACGTATACCTACGACTTTCTTCTAATAAAAGAACTCTGTGTTCTTGGATTAATAGCTTTCGTTTTGGAAGGTTTGGTCTTGTAGCCGCCCTAAGAAGAAATGTTATTCGTGAGATAAAATTTCCTTCGTGAAACTGATTGAAACAAAAATAGACAGCATTCATTAGCAGTTTTAAGTCCGTATACATCATCAATATTGCATACCGCTTCAGACACATTGTTTCCATGGTAGAACTCATATTACAAAATAATGCGAGTTTTCTTAGATTTCATACAAAAATGGTTATAAGTACTGTGATATTACAGAAAATACAAAACACAAAGAAACCAATAAATACCTAATTCCTAAAAAAGAATAAAGTATCTTTAATATAAAGTTTATTTGAAGTTATAATTCCAAATCAATCCAAAGATCCACTTCAAAGCAACCCGTGAAAAAGCGGCAATTTCATAATTAACCTATTATTAATTTAACCACCATTTATTTAATTAAAATAATTATTAGGTGGACCTTATATCTGTTCTACTTGCAGATTTTAATTTTAAAGGATAATATTGAAAACCTATTCTACACTACCCAATATCTCAACTAGTAGATACGACCTCGTAGTAATTATCAGAATTTGCCGCGTCCAATACGACAGCGGAGATAAGGCACTGGTATAAATCTGACAATGGGCCAGTCCTAATTAATTGTGTTGTTACTTCCAGCGTATTATGGGGAAGCGATGGTGATCGCTGATAATTGAGGTGCTACTTTATTTATGGGTGTGTGGACTAAGAGAAACTTCGTGTTTGTAGTGTTATATGATGTAGTTTTGAGATTATACAGCAGATGTCAGTCCACGATAGGACTTTTTTGGAATCTTTTGGTCGGCTGATAAAGATTTATTTTTGCTTTAAGACCTACTACGCTAGAGGAACTGAGCACGGGCTGATTATAATAATACGAGCTGCTTTACTCACAGTGTCATATGTGAACGTACAACGAGCAAACACCTTTGTGTTCCTCATAAAACCGACAATAGGCGGAGCACGAACAAAATGCTCGAACAGCGCTCGTTCGAGGCTTGTCAGGCAGTCCACACTATACGATTTTGCTCGGCTCGTTCTCTGCTCGTGGTCGGCTCGACTAGCGTAGACCCACATTTAGATTGCACAACAGCAGAATTTATTCTATTCAACTTTTGGTAAAAGTACGAATGCGTAACTCATTCTCACCTTAAAAATTAAAGCCTTTGAAACATACAGTACAACAAAGCACATGAAAAAAAAAATGGCCCAATTTCGGTAAGGCCACATAGTTGCAACATTAACAAAAAATTCTACCATGTTGTACTCAAAAATTTTCTGCTAACTTAAAGGGAAATTGAGCGTTGAAAATGTTAAAGTTTTTTATAGTCGGTAAACATTTTCGCCGGGTGTATGTTGTGAAATTTTCACGCGTAACCCGTGTTAACTCCAGTGATCCGGCTCGATGGACTAACAACATTATTTTGCTGATATCTTGCTTCCATGATTATGTGGTTTTACAGCGAATTGCCGATAATATTTAGATATTTTATAAGGAAAGTTTAAAAAGATAACACCAGGGTGCCGGCTTTTAAAAAACCTCATGGGTGCTCATGCTCATTCGTTGGACTCGAAAAAATGGCGAAGTGTGAGAAGAGAAATGCACACTGATCAACCGACAAATAAATAAATGTCCTCCTTACATACTGCGTACTTAATTACTAATCATGTTTGATAAAAATATAAAATGAAACCATTTTATAAAAATGAAACTAGTTTTTAGTATCAAGAAATATTATAATTTACACATAACCTAAAAGGCGATTACTGCTCTGTTTCTTGATGATTCTCAGGGGTGCTCGGCACCTACTGTTTATTTCACATGAGGGCGAGTCGGCGCCCCTGGACATATACAGAGATGAAGTGAATGGTGTAGTTCAAGGGAGATCACTACTCAAGGCGTGATATTAGCGGCAGTTGATGGTGATGAAGTTACAACATTAATAGTCTATTTCTTAATCATATTATTGTATTATACTATGTCCAGCAGAGGACATCTGTCGGCTGAAATGATGATGATGATGATGATGATGATGATTATACTATATTATTATTATATCTAGCTTGTTCTGGGCAAACGGTTGCCGCCATTTCTTCCATTGTTCTCAGCTTTGTGTTACTTTTTGCCAATTCTCAATTCTTTTCTTAATTGAGGATTTGAACAGTTTTGTCATTCATCATTACAGGTTAGGTTAGGTTTGACACGTACTTAGCTCAAAAATACTCAATTCAGAAACCAAACTGTGTTTATCAGAAAAAAATACTATAAATTGTATTAGAAATCTGATTTATTAGGTAGCCAAACTTAAATAGTGGGATAAGTCATATTCCACAAGTAACACACAACGCCGTCTAGTCCCAAGCTAAGCAGAGCTTGTATTATGGGTACTAGTCAACTGATAAACATACTTATATAATATTTCTAAATACATAATTATATAGATAAATAGTTTAGTTAATAAGTCAAATTTCATTATATTAACCGTCATTAGTAAGAAAACAACGTTGAAGTACACACTGTCACTATTACGCAAATTATTCTGTAATATAAAATATTACACAAAAAACTGAGATAAAATAACCTCCATCAGGTTTTCTGCATCAAAATATAAAGCTTGGGTTTAGCTTTCCACTAATTAATGTCTCGAAATAACACAAGAGCTCCACTAGGCTGGCTTTGAAGAGCAAAATTAATATTGATATTGACTCAGAATATTATCTCTGGCCTAGGGAGAAACGAAAATCAATATTTATAATATAATAATATGTGTTACCATTGTGCTTCCTGTTAATCAGAGAGTACATCTCTAAATGGGTGTTAATTACAATAAATGGAAATTCAACGGCATCTATTTGAAATTATGAATGATAAACTGTTTCCTTTCGATATTATTGGAATATTAATGGAGCCTAACAAAAGGTCTTTAAACGTTTAAGTATCAGACAATTTGCAGGTACTTAGGAACAGGCAATTAGGCAATTAACAGGGTCTATTGATTTGACTAAAAGGTCTGATTCAAACCAATTTACCATCCGTATTTTATATTTCAATTACGAAACCGAATAATGGATGTCACTGAACTCTATCATATATTTCATGGTTTTTTTTGGGAGCTGGGAATCAATGACTTCTCCCACTCTATATTGGTGGAGGTTGGGCGGGGGCTTATAAGACTTGTACTGAATAAAACCACACCTGTGTCCTTCAGTTGCACTTTACGTTCTAGGCTACGGTTTCAAACGTTCGTCCCGCAAACTAACGATCATACAGGCTGCATGGTCGTTGCATGCTGCTAGCATACGGTTACTCTTTCAAACGTTCGTCCCGCAAACTAACAATAATACAGGTTGCATGGTCGTTGCGCGCTGCTAGCATACGGTTACTCTTTCAAATGTTCGTCCCTCAAACTAACGATCATACAGGCTGCATGGTAGTTGCGTGCTGCTAGCATACGGTTACTCTTTCAAACGTTCGTCCCACAAACTAACGATCATACAGGCTGCATGGTCGTTGCGTGCTGCTAGCATACGGTTACTCTTTCAAACGTTCGTCCCGCAAACTAACGATCATACAGGCTGCATGGTCGTTGCGTGCTGCTAGCATACGGTTACTCTTTCAAACGTTCGTCCCACAAACTAACGATCATACAGGCTGCATGGTCGTTGCGTGCTGCTAGCATACGGTTACTCTTTCAAACGTTCGTCCCACAAACTAACGATCATACAGGCTGCATGGTCGTTGCGTGCTGCTAGCATAAAAACGTTGCATATCGAAGTGCTTGAAAATGCTAAATACTCAGTGCAAAAGAATATTTATTTTATCAAGATCCTCGATGAGACAAAATAATGATAGTCAAAAATAAAAAATAATGGGATTGTCATGCGCTATCGAAATACCACAAAAACCACACCAACACACACAACACGCTCAGAATTACAATTTTTATAGAAACCAAGGTCTCTTGTACTATTAAACTTATTCTGCTAGTAGCCAAGACAATCATGCATCATACTTAGACACAAAAAAAGGAGATCGGCAAAACTTCCCACGTCGTACGCACACGCACCATAAAGCACGCAAAACTATCCGAAGGAAAGAAAAAAATAATAATTTAGAAAAAACACACTTTCGAACAGATAAAAGGAAACGCTAAAGTAGGAAAGTTTTCACGATTCGAACTGTGCTGGGCCGAAGGTAACTTTACCAAACTACTTTTGATAGGATCCCTCTTTTGTCTAACTTAGTGTTTGAGCGAGAACTTAAGACTTCTATTGTGCTGTATACTTAAGTGGTACGGGCTGTGGTTTTAGACACCACTATCGATGTTAGATTGAACTAAATTCTAATTATGTCAAAGGTACTTACTTTGTGGAAGGCGTTCAAAGTTCAGCAACTACTAATATATGCGCGAGTAGGTCGGTCACGATGAAATTCATTTTAAAAGGCAAGGCTTGATACTCCTTTTCCTAGAACGCAAAACGAAACTGAAAGAACATAGGTGTGGTTATAGTCAGTGAAAGTCTGACACGCCCTCTCGCTCCACCCTAGAATGGGAGAAGTCATTAAATGATTTCCCACCTTAAAATAAGGTAAGGCAGATAATTTCCTTCCCAAAAACGATGAAAATCAAAGAATTAATGATAAAAAAATTTAAAAGGGTTATAGGCTCCTAATTATTATCTACAATGGCTACAAAACAAATGGACACCTAGTATTTCAATTTCCGAGTAACTCAATAACCCTGCCACTCTTTATCACAAACGCTCAACCATGTACAGACAGCTCCAAAGCACACACACATACACACAAATCAAAACATGCCGTCGACAAGATTGCTAAGCCCGGCTACACGCGAGGACTACCAAACAACTTTTTTGAATTTAAATTTTCTAAAGTAAGTAAGAAGTTGAAAAACAAATGGCGATACGGAATGCATCCAAGCTATGCGACAAAGCTTTGACAATCCGGGATTCCTTGAAGATCCAACTCCGGGCAGGTTGCATACCAAACATTTCAAGTAAATAAGATATTGGATAGTTTTGTGGGATCTGGATTGTAGATGTGGGTTTTTAAATTGTTAAAGTTTTTTTCTTGTGTGTGAGAGCTTTTATGTTGATTGGAATTGGATACTGTCGTTGGAAGAGAAAACAGTTTTATATATAAAATTACTAGTTTCTGCTAGCGGTTTCGCCCGCGTAAAAGTAAGTTTCTTCATACAAACTTTCAACCCCCGTTTTACCCCCTTATGGGTGGAGTTCCGTAAAATCCGTTCTTAGCGAATGTCTACACCCTATAAGGAACCTACCTGCCAAATTTTAAGTTTGTAGGTGTTATAGTTTTGGAGAGTTCGTGATTAATTAGTGAGTAGTATTTCGCTTTTATATATATTTGTTCTGCGGGATTTATTGAAAGAATCACCGTGGCCCTGGAATGCAAAGGGCAACTGAAGGACACGGCTGGGTTTTAGTCATTAAATCTGACTCCACTAAGATTCTCCACACAGAGAGATTTTCCATCCCAAAGAAAGGATATAAAATTAATGTCTGTCTACACTATTACTACTTCTCATAAAACACATATTCGCATAAAAATTGGAATAGTAAAAAAAAATATGTCTTTAAAAATATAGGTATATTATTTATGTATCTACGGAATTTTAACAGTTAATTCGGAAGACCAATAATAAATTCAAAATTCAAAAATTTTTATTTCACATAGGCCTGCATGGGCACTTATAAAACGTCAGAATGCTAGTGCACGGTTCCAAATTGGTCGGTTCCTATGTAGAAGAACTGGAAAGAAACCAAATGATTACTCTTTTTAAAAAAAAAAAATAGTCTAAATTACTATTTTACGAGTAGTTAAAAAAATTACTAATTCCGTGATTTCGTTGTTACAGGTTTCCGTGTGTCTTCAAACACTGAAAGGTGAGTTTTTTTTAAATTTTCAATGACGAAAAATTTTCTCGAACTTTGTTCAAAAGATGACTAAAACAACTGAGTCCAAATAAAATTCCTGCTCTTATCAACGCACTTTCATCAAACGCGTTTCCAGAATTTACTCTACAAAAGAGAATTAAAAAAGCAATAAAAAGATTTCAACCGTTTTCAAGTCAGATTTCAATAAAATTAGAATTTTAAACTTAAGTATGGCTGGCGTTGTGTAAATGTTTAGCTGTACCACCGTCAGATGGCAATTAGCCCCTCAACTATTGAATTTACATTTATACCCCTCCACGAGAGCTCCGTTAATATTAGCTCGTAGAATCGACACTTGAAATTCATTAGATTGCCGTATTTAGTTTGATACTCGCTTTTAGCGCAGCGTTGCTTGAAGATATTAAAATTTTGTTTTCACTTATTTTGTGGATGGTTTTTATGGAATGCAATTTTTATTTCGATATTAAGCTGTAAGGAAATTTATTTAAAAAATATTTTAGATTTACCTAGTTACAGAATTGAAAATATCTTTTGTAGTTTAATTTTTTTTTTAGAATTTAAAACAAAAAAATATGTAGTATTCCTTCTGATGATGAAACATTTAAAATTAGTATATATATGACAGTTTAATGAGATCAATGATGTGCGTGAGCGTATCAAAAATCGATTCATAATAAACTTATAAAGAAATAGAAGATAATATCGACGGTTGTAAGGCTAATTGATCAAAGCGACATTTAAAAAAAAAAAAATTGAAATCTGACTCAAACGACGGAGAAAAATTTGCTGATTCCGAATAAGTATATAACTCAATATTGGAAAAAAAATCGTCTAGATCAATTAGCCTTTCAACCGTCAATATAATCATTGGTCACCAAAAGTGAAATAGATTGCATATGAATTAGGTTTCAGCGAAAGCCTGCAGTCATAAGGCTTAAATGGCTACCAAAGAATATTTTTAATGTGTTGGCAACACCAATTCAATGGCGCGAAACTGCTGTCCACTGGCGGTAGAATATTTAAAAATAACGGCCATTGACGTCACAGAAGTTATTATAACGGCTGCGCTGTCTTTTTCAAAGGAACTGTTAAAGTTACTGAAGTAGTAACATCTGCCTTTTTTGCGTTCCGTACCTAAAGGAAAAAACGAAACCCTTATAGGATCACTTTGTTGTCCGTCTATCTATCTGTCTTTTTTTATGGTTGATTTTATTTATTTATTTATTTATTTATTGACACACCAACGACTTATTCACTAATTGTTTACAGTAGATGTTATGACATTCTTGTATTGTGCGGTGAATTCGTCACTTATAGGCGTGCACAGCACTTAACGGTAGTCAATATAAGAAGTTAAAAAAAAAGATGACAAAATAAAATAGTACTAGGTAGTTATTGAATTAGGAACAATAAAAAAATGATTGATTGGTTTGGTGATTAATGATTGATTGGTTTGCACTTGACCGCTATCTCACCTGACGCTATCTTATCTGTCTGTCTATCAAGACCCTTTATCTCGAGAACGCTTAAAGATAGCCATATACTTAAGTCTGTAATCCCCTGAAGCTGTGAAAAAATCAAACTTCTGAGTTAACGAACAAAAAAGATACGGCCGTTTATGTCGCAAAAAACGTATATTTCACACTCTCGAGGGAATCAAAATTCATAGGGTACTTACCGTTGATCTAGAATCTTGAAATTTGGCATGAAGCAAGGCATAAGTATAGGAAAAAATCAGAAAACTGTAAATTTATAGTTTATTATTAGTGCTCGCATTTGACCACTATTTCACCTGATGGTAAGCGATGATGTGGCCGACAATGAACTACGCTTGCCTAGAAGTAACCTATCCCTCTTGACTTAGAGGTTGTAGCTATCAAGAAACACACCTGTGAATTATCATTAATAAAGAGCATCCCTATGCATATTTCAGCATTCTAGGTTCAAGGGCTTTGGTGCAGCGTTGATAAGTCAGTGAATGAGTTAGGACTATGCCTTTTATCTATACTAATATTATAAAAAATAAAAGATTTAATTTTTTGTTTGTATGTTGCGATTTAACTCCAAAACTACTGAACCGATTTTTAATATTCTTTCACCAGTAGAAAGCTACTTTATCACTGAGTAACATAGGCCTATATTTTCTATTTTCACGCAGGTGAAGCCGCTGGAAAAGGCTAGTGTATTATACATGTATAATAATTATGATTTATATTTGAATTTTATTTGGTATATTAGTATACTGATAACAAATGACAAACCCTTTAAAAACCTAGTAGATATTATAATATATGGTTGCTGTACAAGGTCGATTTTCCTTGACGATTTCCCCTCGGTAGGCGGGTAGAATGGGAAATATTTTGAATGATAATAATAACGTATTGGGGCCTGCGTGCGGTAACATCAAATTAGGGTGGATTTGTGTTACCGTTGACGTTTTCCTTCGCGGTTTTAGGGGCTCGTCGAAGTGTTAGAAAGCTCTTTCAGAGCCATTTGTTTATGTTTTTTTTTTTTTTTAACCGAGTTAATCCTGTATTTATTTTATTTAGACCCTTGAAAGTCAAGCCTAAAATACCACCGCGGCTAGTAATTAGGAACCTGTGAGGTTAAGTTCATATCTCAAGCACTTTACTAACCGACTTAAAAAAGGAGGTTCACAATTCGGCTAAATGCTTTTATTTTTTTCAGCAATATTTTGAATAATACCAACCGAATTTTGTTTTAAAGAGTAGTACTCCTTGGAGGGAGAAGATTGACAATGGAGCTTTTCACTAAATGATAGTAAATCTTCCGGGGCAATCGTTTGTTAACACCATTTTATAATGTAGAATCACGTTGGCATGATCTGAAATGTTACACAAATGTGTTTATTAGGGAGCATTATATAGAAGTAATACTTTAACCATTTTATGAATTATTTTTTTTTGTGCGAATGAATATCAAGTATATTTAATTGAGAAAGAAGAAAATTTGAGTAAAACATAAAACTCTTTCATATTTTTTTTTTTTTGGGAATTCGATTGTATTTTTTTTCCTTACGAACCTATGCGGTTTGAGACACTTGAAAAGTTATAGAGTGGACTAACGAGCGGGCTTTGCCTGACGCTTTTTTCTCTGTCTACGAAGTTTCAACTGTTTTTTTACGCATTTCTTCTGGCAAATCGTATGAAGTTCCTCTGCATACGTGACTAAATTCTTAGTGGCTAAGTCTTAAATTCTTGGGCCAAGCGTGGAAAATTATTGTTGTATGCCAAGTCGAAAGATATCTAGATTCTATTCAATCAAAATCTTTTCACTTTGATAGAAAGTTTATTTTAATTATTATTAAAATTATTGCTGTCATCCATTTTTTTACAATTTGTACTGTTGATTATAATAATAATTCAAATAAATAAAATCGAATAGCTAAATGTGCAGTTAAGCACAAAACTCGATAGTAACTGAACCAATTAATTCTATGTAACTTTATTAAAACTATTTGTTGAAATCTCAGGAAAGTTCTTACGAAGAGAGAGATTACTTTGAACATCTAAAAAATTGCTCGTAAATATGTAAAAAATACAATTTACTTAATTATTTTATTCGTTTATTTTATTTGGCTCTTCAACAATGAGTACACGTAAAGGAAAACATTTCAATCTTAAGTCTAAATATCCCATCACTAGAAGAGAACTATTTTCACTATTCTGTACGCCCTAACGACAGAAAAAGAATTAAAAATAAAAACAGAACAGTACAAAAACAACACAAATTTAACGAACATGGACAAACAGAATTTAACATTAATCATATTTACGTTAATTGTGTAGCATGTTTTTTTTTTTACAGTGGGCACATAAGTATGACATAAGTCGATAATATCTTCGTCGTGTTCTTTTTATACAGTATACATCCTATGCAGTGACCAATGTTGCCTCAAATTTTACATTACATTCAAGTTATTCCTAGATGTCAATATTAGGGTTACCTGCCAATTCTTAGCCCAAAAGCTTTTGACAGAATGACGGGTCAGTTAATACCTATATAATAAAGTTATTGAACCATTGATACAATTATTGCCTTCTACTTATCTTGAACTAAATGTAGGGTTATAAATATTACCGAGCTTCAATTATATGTAATTATCGTCTATACGGTGGTCCCCAAACTTGGCGGCGCCTGTGTATTGGGGACTGGAATAATTGACAGAAAATTACTCAGCATCGTTCAAAATACCTACGGAACCCATCGTATTAAAAGGCGATTTTTAGGGTTTCGTACCCAAAGAGTAAAACAGGATCATACATTATTGCTAAGACTCCGCTGTTCGTCTATCTGTCACCAGGATGTATCTCATGAACTGTGAACTAGACAGTTGAAATTTTCACAGATGATGTATTTCTTTTGCCGCTATAACAGCAAGTGCTGTGTAAAATTGTGTAAAAAAAATTTTATAACAGTGGTTCGGAACCTTTTGTGCGTGAGTCCGACTCGCACTTGGCTGGTTTTTTTGTCTGTTGTTAAGTCGCGAGAAAGACAATTGATTTGTATACGCTGTACTTGTTTGTGTTGCCAATAAGGGGAGGTTCCACTGCTTGACAAAAGGGTGATTTAAGTTATGTTTGAAGTTCTTTAAGGTAGGCTAAGGGTTTTTTATTCTAAGTTGATTGCGCTTTGTTTGCGAAACAATGTTTACATTTTAAATCTTTTCCGCTGTTTGCTGGTTTTGTTAACAATGACGCAAATAGTCTAGTTTAACATATAATTTTTTTCAAAACATATAGACTAGCCGTTTAGACGTGATGTTAGATTTAAAATCAAGATCGATTGAACCGTGTAGGTGTTATTACATTAGCCTCAAGCTCTTCTAGGAAATGGACATCTGTTATATAAACACAATTGAAAACTAACTCAAATTAGTGATAACATTTTGAAGCGATCAACCTGCTGCCTACCTATATTCAATGTATTTGAAACAAAAACCCTGCTGAAATAATACATTTTAATTCAAGTGGACAAAGTTTTTCATAGCGATTGAAGCAAGTGCTGCAGTGACAAATTTCCACGTGTATCAAACGACGCTTTTCAATACACTTAGGTATGAAGTTATTTAATATATAAACGGGGGATGACGGGCGACTCGTCTTCGTTTAGCGCTCAGCCTTATACGACAAATATAAGAAATTGTGGTGGGGGTGAGGACCAGCACTTTTCCACACTAGTGCTGAAAACAGTTAATTGCGTGCTTAAAAGTGGTAGGGATAAGAGCGGTTTTTCGAGTAAGTCCATTGAAAAGTATATTTCTGCCAGGGCTGTCGATTGTTCAAAAGAGTTACCTACCGTGGCCCTCGCAAAGGGCAACTGGACGAACTATGCGGGTTTTAGTCAGTAAAAGTCTGACACTACCTCTCGCTCCACCTAGAATGCGAAAAGTCATTTAATAATTTCCAACGTAAAAAAGGTTAATTGAATTCTCGCCAGCACAAAAAATGTGTGCTACAATCAAGCAAATTGAATAGAAATTAACGGTGTATCGCACTTGTGATGAGCGTAATAGATTGTACAAACACTGGACCAAAGCCATTGTTTGTGGAGGTTTTGATAATAATATTTTTTTTTGGCGCCTGTAGGTATGTACCGATTAATTTTTCGTATCATTAAAAGGGCCCTTCCTGACCCGTCTACCATCAAAGTGAGCATAGTTTAATCATTCAGAATCTTGATTTATTGTGCAAAGTTTCAATAGCTATATTTTTAGGGTTCGGAACCCTTATAGGATCACTTTGTTGTCCGTCTGTCAAGACCCTTTATCTCGAGAAAGCGTAGAGGTATCGAGTTGAAATTGAAACCCTAAATATACTCAGGTCTGCGGTCCCTTGAAGATGTGAAAAAATCAAAATTTTAAGTTAACGAAAAAAAAGTTTATGTCGTAAAAAACGTAACAACGAACATTTTGACACTTTCAAGAGAATCAAAATTCATAGAGCACTTCCCGTTGACCTAGAACCCTGAAATTTGGCATAAATCAAGGTCTTATTCTATTCTATTCTATTCTAAATCTGAAAAGTGAAAATTTGTGCTTACGTCAAAAAATACTTTTTGCTCTCCGGAAAAAATTTCGAGACACGATTCAGGAAATTAAACCGTTTACATAAGTTAGATTGTACGGTACCCTCAGTGTGCGAGTCAGACCTGCACTTGCCCAGTTTTTTTTTTTATGAGCACATTACGAAGTGCCAAAGTTTACGCAAAATAGCAGATTTTCAGTGGTCTTTGCTGGATTAATTTTACACTTTATGTTTTGATTTCAATAGAAACTTAGGTTATACACGGAATCAGACATACCTAGTCTGATTCCGAAATGTCTAGAAAAAGATGTGTAATAACGTCATAATCATGTAAGAGCGGTTGTATGGAAATATTATCTCGGATTGGACGCTTTGAAAATTACGGATCCGAGTTTAGCCATCTTCACGCTAGATGGCGTTGAACTCAACATTTTTAGTTTATTTTGTTTTTAGTGTAAGAGAGCATTATTAAGTTAAGGAAATGGTATTTACTAAAATCGAAGGTTCTGCTTTATTGAACTTCGTCAAAATATTGCTTCAAAATCCACCTGCTTCTGACAGTTCATGTCCACGCCTAGGCCCTTAACGGTCACTTTAAGATAGCCTTACTGGACAGTATATTTAAAAGAACAATTTGGATCAAATATAAGAATATGAAATATCATAGGAAAAAGCATCTTTCAGATTCTAAAATTAATCTAAATATGTATTTTTTTTTACTTGAGCTAGCTTATCTAGCTAAATAGCTATTTATGTCTAATGATGAAAATAAATAGCTATATTTATTTCCATCATTAGATAAAAATATTTAGCCACAGATTGTTATGTAAAAATATGTACGCTAAGATTAGTTGGTTCACTCCGGGTCTGCTAATGGTGTTTCAATGTAATCTGCACTATTTAGCCCTTCTCACGGCCCCGCGTGTCACATAGGATTTAAATAAGGCTATTTACATACTGCTCACACTATTTGAAAATGGGCTAAAAGTGTATCAATAAACAGAAAATCTACAAACAACCTTTGCAGCAGATTTTTTTAACATTTTTTTTAAAAAGGGAGTCATCTCACACTAGGTAGGTATCGAATATATCTGTGAGTGTTTGTTGAGTCCATTTTTTAAGTATCTCTTACAGGAACCCTTGTAGGATCACTATTTTATCCTTCTGCATATCTGTTAAGACCCTATTATATTAAAAGTATAAAGGTACAAGTTGGTAGCCGGCTACACGCAGCAGCAGCAGACGGCATGTCGTCGCTTCATGCCGTCACGATACGTCGTAGCATCATGTCGCTGCAGTCATGATTTCGAACCCGACTGCAGACGATAACAGCAGATGGCATCCAGTTGGTTCCGAGTGCTCCGTGAAACAAGATGTCTGACGTGTTCGAGAATAATCGACGTGTCGTTGCTCCGGCGTCAGCGGCACTACTGCCCCCCTAGCCAAGTTACAATCGTATCGTTCACGCCAAACGCTTCGAATAGGCCACGCCTTCAATTCCTTTGTTCGGACCACGTGACTGAGCGTTGAGATGACGTCAGAACAATGGAATCAGAGGCGTGGCCTACACGAAGCGTTCAGCGCTAACGATACGATTGTAACTTGGCTAGGGGGGCTGTTCTGCGGTCGGACGACACTGCCGTCTGCCGCTCGACGTCGCGTCGCTAGCTCCATGTCGCTAACTACGGAGGGAATTTCATAGAAATACGTAGAAACCAGTAGTGTCGCTGTGACACGTCGTTTGTTGCAGCTTCATGTCGTCCGCTACCAACTTGTACCTTTAAGCTGACATAAATTCAAATACTTGAAGCCCTTAGAGCAGTGAACAAATCAAGCTTGTAACTCAAAGAAATCTAAAGATAAAGCCGTTTATTCTCCATAGAAAGCACATGTTCGACACTGGCAACAATATCAGTCTTTCCATTGACTTAGAATTCAAGTCACAAAATTCTTTAAGAAGCAAGGTCTCACAGCTCAACTAAAGGATAAAGTCTAAAAACTGTAAACATGTTGAAACATCACAAAATAATTAATATTTAGCGATTTGAAAGCCTTCGAGGAATTCGGGAATCAAACTTAAATATGTATGTTTGTATGGATACCTTGGTGCGCGAATCCGACTTGCACTTGACTGGATTTTACTAGTCTATCTCTCTTTAAAGTAGATTTTTTATTAGCAACAAAAGATTGATAATCAATATTACTTAAAAATTTGATAAAAAAATTACTTAAATTAATTTCGTGGAAGCATAAATCATATCTGTTTTTATGCAATGGTACTAAATTGGTTTAACGTAAACAGTTTAATTTAATTCTATTTGTATTAAATGTTGTAAAACGCGGGTGTACAAACGACCTAAGTTCGTCTAGAGCGAGGATTTGAATAAGCTATACAGTAGTGTGAGGAAATGGTACTAAAGTTGAGATGTGTGAACTAAAACACTGTTGTAAAGGTTGTAATCTGTAATAAATATTGTAATTTGGTAGTTAATGTGGCCACATAAGCACCCTCACTTAGCTATTAAAAAAAAAGAATTTTAGACTGTTATGGCGTCACTGTCCTTTTTTCTCACAAAATGTGAGAGTGTCTAGTGTTTTTTGTGTTAAACGATAATATAACTACTGGCCTAATTAATTAAAATCAACGACTCCAACAATAAAATAATTAATTTTATGATAATTAATGCTCATCAGATTTAGCAAGACAGAATTACATAATATTTGCATTAATTAGAAAGCAATTTATCTCCTAGTTTTTCACAACTTTGTAACTTGAACTCGCCGTCCGACCATCCGGTAACCGTCCGGACCGAGCCCAAGTCGTCGACGTCGCGTACTGTTCCACGCGCGCCTCAAGAAAAGTCAGTAAAAGTCTGACACTATCTCCTGCTCCGCCCAAGATCGGGGATGTCATTAGATGATTTTCCCACCAAAAAAAACTATGTAAGTTGGAATCGGCTTCCAATCCAGCCGCAAGCAGCTGGATATCAGTATCTTACATGGACTTCCACAACCCAATAATTTATTAACACTTCGAAAGATTGATGTCAGATTTTCAGTTTCAGAGTTACGACTGTCAAAGATCTACAAATGATGGGTCCAACCGCTTTACATGCTTTTTGAGACACGGAGGCAGAAGAATCTCAGTATGCTATAATTACCCATCCACAATCCAACCTCAGTATGCGTTGCTTATCGAGAATAATTGGCTGTTAATATTTAGACACAAGTTTTTCCTCTTTTATGAAGAAGAGTACATTTTATACTAAATACATACTCAAAAGATAGAATAAATTAATCCTAATATAAATGTGATCGAATCACACTAATAATATAAACTCTTTCCATCAGTATTAGACATGGAAGAAGCAAAAAGAATATCTTCTTTTCCACAATACATACATTTCACTTTCATTTCAATTCAAAAATGTCGATGAAATCGAAATCAAATCGTCTTGAATACCGTCGATATATAAAATACACTGTCGAAATATGGAATTTCACGCGTAACACGTGGTGACGTGTTGGAAAAATGATGTGTCAAAATGTAAGATAAATCTCTAGGTCGCAGTTATGTGCACTCAAAAATTGTTTGTGTTTATCAACCCTTCTGATTGAACCGTGACGAAAAGGTTGAGAAGTATGCTTGCGTACAACGGTGTTATAAGCGTTAATTTTGGAAGAGTGATGTTAGGTGTAAATGATTATTTTGGGCTGGAGAAATGTTCTGACTAGTAAAAAACACAGACTTTAGTCTGGCGGTAAGTCTCTTTGAGGAGTGGCTGGAAAGGCAACACGGCGTCCTTACCTTCTGCCGGGATTCCGATGGGTAGCTCGTTGGCCGACCTTGTTTTTTTTTTGCCGGGGTGGAAAATCCTCATGGATGTCCTTCGCCTGGGGCAGACGAAGGGGTCTGTCAGACTCTTACTGACTAAAAACCACCTCGGTGTTTCCTCCCACACTTGGACCGGGGATTGTGGGAGCTGATGTGCCATCCATGATCCGACATGGACCGACCTTCCGGTAACCGTCCGGACCGAGCCCATGTTGTCGGTGACGCGTAGTGTTTCACGCGCGCATCAAGGTAATGTCGGCAACCGCAGGAGCCCAGCAGGGTCTAAGCCTACTGGGGCTATGGGTGATGTGAAAGAGATCCCCGGGGCCCTGGAACAACGAAAGTCAGTAAAAGTCTGACACGCCCTCCCACTGCACTCAAGAGCGGGGCTGTCATTAGATAATTTTGCCACTCCAAAAAAAAGGTGGGCTTTAGTCAGTAAAAGTATGACAAGAAATTATTTGTTGTTTCCTCACATATTTCATATTTTTATATCACTAAGGTTGACTGGTAGAAAATGCCTAAGGCATTAAGTCCGCCGCTGTACGTTTGTGCATAAAGTATTTAATAAATAAATAAATATTTGCGATTATTGTAATAGCTTTAAATGACACCTCCGATTACATAAAGGATTGGTCGACGTTGGAGATTCATAGAAAGTTCACCATCAAGTCATTCTGCTTTACATTTTTTATAGTATATTACTATCTATAAATTGTCTACCATTGTTATTAATGTCATACTTAAAAATGTCAGTTGGGCAGAATAATTTTTAACTATAAGAAATATTCAGTAATACTTTTGACCAGTTACTCAACATTTAAATGATAGTTCCGTAGTTTTATTTCGTCACCATTTTAAAATCATTTTTAATAGTAATGCTAGGCAAGGAACATGGATAGCTAAAAAGTGTCTGTATTTATTATTAATAAAACTAACCCGTTTTAACTTTATAAATGTTTCTACCGTAACCTAAATACCTTTTCTTCCTTCGTATTTTATTATTCCAGATTTCTTACTGACTTTATGCGATTATTTTTATGCTTTATCTTAGTCCTAACAGAGGCAGATCCACTCTCGTATACCACTTATGTTCCAGAAACTTGAGTCTTGAGGGGATGCAACTCGACATTCGTGTAAAACTAATCCAGTAAAGACCTCTGAAACTCGGCTATTTTGCATGAACTTACACACTTTATAATTTACTCAAAAATTGAAAAGTAAAAAAAGTATAACAATAGAAGCCTTCCACATTTAATCAAGATTCTGAATAACGACAATTTTTTTCAAAAACTTTTAAGGGTAACAAGTTTTGTAAAATATTCGAGTAAATCACGGAATTACCGAATGCTAACAGAGTTTTCAGGTGTTATCTCTGTTTGTTCGTGTTGCCTCTTTATCAAAAATCGCGTTGGATTGCGTTAGATGAAGCAACAAGCTTTTAAACCATGCCCGATATTGACGATAGGCGAGTGGAAAAGGACCTCTTAACATTTTTGTACACGACTGTACATTGCAACAGCTTCTGTCGGATGCCTGCAAAAAATGTTATGAACGATGGTAGAAGATCAGAATAACTATCAATAATGGTGTCGCCGCATCCACTTATAATGTTTTGTGGGGGACATGACACCATCAAGTTTGTTTAAGACTTTCTATACAGGCTGTTGTGAAAGTTTCCTTATATTTTCTTTGGGCTATGATGTACATTTTGGCTATAGCAAAATATTGGCAATAGATAGATATACTCTTTATTGTACACCATAACAAATTACAGATTGGAATTTTTTTTTATTGGGATTTTATTTAGGAAATACTTAGAAATTGTCAAAATTGTCAATCAGAGATACAATAGCCTGAGAAATATGTCTGAAAAAAGAAGTCTGGAGTTAATTTGATGAAATGAATTTGTTTTTAATTCTTCTTTCAGTTTTTAGCAAATATGCTAAAGTGTAGTTTGGTATTGTTTTTACTAAAAAACTGTAAAAATGTATAAAAAAAAAAAAAAATTAAACAGAAAATTTATTAAAAGAGGAACACCCAATATCATCAGAATAAGACACGTTCGTTTTTCAAAAAATCATTTCTTTTCTATTGTGCAGGGAAAGGCCATTGTTAAAATGATCGATAGTATTGTCCACTGTCTATTAGTTTGGATTGCATCCAGATTTGAGCGTATCGTCTATTCGTACGCGCCCGTGCGGGACGAATCGAGCGTTGAGTGAGTCATTTAGATTTATCGATTATTCGATGGTGCATCACTAGTATTGTTTGCTTTTTTTTTTCAAATGACGTAATAAAGTTCCAGGGAAAAAAATTGTGTGGCTTTTGTTTTGTATAGTATCTAAAAAGAGGAAATGTGGTAGTTTGTATTTCGATCGATAAAATGTTGATGAAAATTTCTCTTCCGCTGTTGTTTTCTGATTAATTTAGTTCTGTAATCAAAGACAGTTGATTTTTCTAGACACTGGTTGGGTTTCATTGATAAGGTAATGATCTGGATGCCTCTTTAAATCTATTTTTGAGTAGTGCTAGAGGTCAGTAATAATGTGGAGGGGTTTTGTCCCAAAATAAATAATGACGAGCATTACTGATTGCACATAATTATTTCCGATTAGAAAACCGGTGTAAATCTAAAACATCTTGTCTATCCACACAAATCTCGCATCAATGTATCAAACATTTGAAATCTGTGCATAATCGAGTATACCAAACACTTACAAAGATATCCATTAACGATTACAATTAATCTAGCTGATGAATGTTTGCCAGGATGTGACCACTCAATTTGGACAAACATTTGGTCAAACCCCTCGTGTTTGCTGAGCACTCCAGGTCTAATGAGGTCCTATTGTGGATATTGGTTACCTCTGACATCGAGCTCTATTGTTCTTGAGGAACGTGTGGATTAAACTCTGAGAGCTGAAAAAATAGTGCTCTTGATTAGAGGGTACTTCTAAAGCTTTTTCGGCAAATTGACTTAGAAAATGGGACCAGAGAGAGCCTCTACCACCTACCTAGTGGTCTAGCCGATTCACAACTTTGTTGGGGTCTAACTGGATGCCGCTGAATACAAGTATTTTACATGGTATGAACGCCTATCTGACCTACACAACTAGCGCACCTCACCATCAATGATGGCATCACTGCTTACCATCAGGTGGGATCGCAGTCAAGCACTTATCATCATCATCATCATTTCAGCCAAAAGACGTCCACTGCTGGACATAGGCCTCCCCCAAGTGTCGCCACAAGCAACGGTCCTGTGCGTCTCGCATCCATCAGACTAACCCGCAACCATTACTAAGCACTGGTTTATATCAATTAAAAAAAATGGATAATTCAATTCACCTTGGCAAGACTGGTGTTATATTTAAGTTAGAGTTATTATTATTGTACACATTCATTGTAATTGTGTAAGTAACATAATAACTAATACTCGATGGAACGATTGGTGATGTAAAGAAAAGTCAAGGACAAAAGATCCCGTGGGTGCTCTTCAATACGGGGTGGACGGACCTCATCAAATTTGTGACTCACTCCAGCATCAATGACAACTCCCAAGCCGTCAAACACAGCTGTATGAGGTCGCATCACGGGAAAAGCGGTGACGCAAGACTCATGATTGTACGATTAAGCAAGGGAATGTAACAACTATGTTATGAAGAAAGAAGATTTTTTTTTTGTAATGTGCGTGTTCTTCCTTGTTATCATCATCATCATCAACATTTCAGCCGAAAGACGTCCACTGCTAGACATAGGCCTCCCCCAAGTGTCGCCATAATGAACGGTCCTGTGCGTCTCGCATCCATCGGACTCCCGCAACCGTTACCAAGTCATCGGTCCACCTTGTAGGAGGCCTTCCAACGCTACGTCTTCCGGTACGTGGCCGCCATTTCAGAACCTTTCGGCTCCAACGGCCATCTGTTCTGCAAGCAATGTGCCCTGCCCATTGCCTTTTTAGTTTGGCGATTCTTCATGCTATGTCGGTAACCTTGGTTCTCTTCCTTGTTATACACACAACTAACGTTTGAAACGGTTTTCCAGTATCTGAGTTCCTTACCAGCTAACAGCTAACTCAATCAGCATTCAAAGCAAAACAGAAAAGGCATCTTCTAGGCGTGCACGTTTCTTAGTATCATAGCATCGCCAAACTTAATTCCGCCAAGCCTGTTCCGTCATCGGACAGGTACATTTTGGGAACTCTATCATCTTTTGTACCTACAGCTAAGGAGTGCAAGACCCTGCCAACTTAGGGTTTTAAGTAAAGGTGAATAGGTTAAATTTTAGGAGCATACTTGCTCCAGCTTCGATCACGTCGTCTCTTATCTTCAGATGAGATAGTGGCCATAAGCGAGTTTATCAATAATAATAAGAAAGCAGACTTCAGCCATCGTTTTCTGACATGCAAGATCGTAGTCAAGAGTTACGTCATAGAGTAAAATAAAATTATTATTTATTAGGGAAAGAAACACGCGTAAGTATGGTTAGTGTCGTCAACACCTGTCACTCTTCTACTTTATTATTTTTTCATAAGCAAGGTACAACACATATTTGCGTGAGGGCTGATGGGTAACCCATTTTATGCAGGTATCTGTACCAATCATTTTTCAATTCTTTCCTAAAACCTTAATTTTGGTGTAAATCCGACGGTTAGAAGTTTGGACTATTGAGGTTCTGCAGCTTCAAAATTTATCACCAAATTGTGGATTCATTCGAACCTTTTTTTTATCGTTTTTTGTATCGCAATTTTCTGTTATAGATTTATTTTTTAAATAAATTCTGAATTCACCACTACTCAGTATCTATCCTAACCTACGTCAGCGAACCGAATCACCTACTAACACAGCTCATTACCCAACAACAAATCAAGCTAATCACAGTCTAATAACTGCCACTAATAATCACTAATATCAGTTTATGTCCGCCAATAAATCATGGCCTCGATTATATCGGCAACTTGTCAATAACTTGGCTAGGTAATCACTCAGCCGACTATCTGGCAGGTCACTGCCGCTTTGTTTGCCATGCTCTTATCACTGCGCGTATGGCAAACATGGCAAAGCTATGGACTAGGCTGTGTGTATGAATTAGATGGATATGGTATTGAAGTGTTTGTGTTTGATGTAAGTGTTGTCGTTGATGAGGACCATTGATAATACATAATGTTTTGAGATATAGGTCTGTTTGTATGTGGTAATAGTTAGATTCTAAAGTTATACATACCTGATATAAAAATCATAGGTACACTTAAAACTTTGATTGTTGCGAAACCGATTCATCTTGACCCCCGTACTAGTTTGAACTGTATTACGATGGGGCAGTTCGCGGTACACAACTTAGGCTACACAGCCGATTTAGACAAAAATAATTAGATAATACAAATTCACTTTCCCAATTATACCAGTAAAACTGTGGGTCATTGTATCAAACATTTAAATCTTGTGTTACTTGATTTTAACTTTGAAGGTTACAGATTGGAGCCAAATAAAATCATTAATTTCTTTAGTTAACTTTTTTTCACAAATATGTAAATTCACATACACAAGACACCTAGAACCGGAACACCTGTCTGTAGGCCATACAAATATTTGTTATGTGTGGAAATCGAATCCATGAACCGCAGCGCAGCAGCCAATCGCTCAGACATTGCACCAACCGTGTGTCGTTGTATTTTTCTTCATTATTGAGTACATCCAAGTACGTCTCTCGTTTTATCGCGGCCTCCCTTTTATATTCTCTCACATCTTAACTATAAATTATAACTTATTTCCTTTCCCACCTCGTAGGTGTCCAACCTTTCAAACTTTCATCTCTTTCACTCAATCATGCTTCATATTGTCTTTCATCTTTACGTTTCACACACATCCAATCGTCTGCCATGACATTCATTACGTTCCGTTCGCGTTCCTACATGTACCAATTTTAATCATGGTCTTGTGTTCCGGCCTGGTTTTGGAATTGATTTTCATTTCAAAATTCACTAGAAACCAATGAAATTCCATGCAAATATTTCATAGAACTTGCTTTGCCAATTTCAAATGCCGTATCCATTCCACCCGCGTACACATCCCTAGGTGTACACTAGTACACACACACCAGTAGCCCAACTCGAACCTGATTAATAGCATCCCGACAAGCACGTCCAAATGAATACTGTTTAGGTCTAGATATTTAGACCGGCAGACACATTGATGAATGTAGTCGAGTGGGGAACTGTGCCGGCAATTGCTGCCTCAATAACTTAGGGTAGGTTCGGTTTAAGATTAGGTAACGCTGGACTATCGGGTCTTAGTACGGTGAATAGGGGTTTCAAGACTCTAGACATATTTTTTTTAGGTGATAAATCATCCAATGACTTCTATCACTCTAACGTGGAGCGAGAGGGCGTGTCAAACTTTGACTAACTAAAACCCACTCCTATGTTCCTTCTTTGCCTTCGTTCCAGGAGCCTAGGGTTTTCTTTCACACAACTCATGGCCCCAGTAGGCTTTGAACCTGCTGGGCCTCCACAGTCATCGAGGCGCGCGAGGAAGTGCAGTTCCGGTGAAGAAGCCTCCCGAACTTACCATGTACCGTGAGGACCTGTGTCATGAGGAAGGTGAGGACGCCGTGACTTCTTTCCAGCTACTCCTCAAAGTGGGGACATACCACCAGTATTGTGGCATGCCCAAAGACATAAGAGATGGTGAAACCGATCAGTATGTTTAACTGGTGGAAGAAGGCTATCATTATTGGCAGTCTTATTCCCCTCATTGTTGACTGGTCCAGGTGAGTCTCAGCTAGATCTATCAGCGATCTTGTATTAGGTAAAAAAGGCTAGAACGCAGATTGACTATTAAGTTGTCTGAATCTTTTAATGAAACTAGCCTCGTAATGGTTAATCATCGTCATCATCATGACAAGCGAAAGAAGTTCATTGTTGGACATAGGCCTCCCTCAAGTGTCGCCATAACAACTGGATCTGTGTCTCGTATTCATCAGATTCCCGGGAACCTCACCAGGTCATTGGTTCACCTTGTGGGGGGCTTTTCAACGCTGCGTTTTTCAGTGTGCGGTTGCCAATCCAGAACTATTTGGCCCTAGATCATCTGTTTTGTGAACGATTCTTCGGGCTATGTCGGTAGCCTTGGTTCTCCTGCCATCATCATCTTCATTCCTGATTCGATCACGTAAAGAAAATTCGAGCATTGTCCACTAAATCAATTCTAATAGTTACATAAAAACTTATTCTGATGAAACAAAGAGAAATGAAATTAAAATTTGCTTTATGCATAAGTCAATAGCATTGGCAGTATATCCAAATAAAGACCAATAGTTTTATGACAGATACTCAATAAAGAATAAACACTAGGTATGTATGTAAAAATAATATGCATATAACTAACGAAATTGCAATTAGGTTATGACGCAACTACATACAATAGATTAGACTTCAACTCATACATTACATGTTTGATTTTTTTATTTTATTAATGCTCACGTATGACCACTATCTCACCTGATGGTAAGCGATGATGTGGCCGACGATGGAGCACGCTTGCTTAAAAGTAACCATTCTTCTATTTACATCGCAGCAATCCAAATATTACACCACACACTCACCAGACCACTCATATCTCTCGATCAGTCGAAATGAAGACACACAACCTGATATAATGAGCCCATTGGCCAGATGCTGTATCATTATTACATGATATCCTGGTCGAACATTAAGTAGACAAACGGCACTCATTACCAGCTGTAAGTAGGTCATGGTACGTACCTATGGTCCGGGAAAACTGGCCGATCCTCCCCGAGATTGATTCGGGTCTTTAATAATAAATCTGGCTTTGTTTTGTTTCTTTCTAATTAGCGTTAGTTATATTAAAAGTTCTTTTATTGGGACGGTAAAGTTGAGGGTTGATTCGTGCCAAATGCTAATTGGGCCTTATCTATTCTTGATTCGTTTTATCTGTAAGTCGAGTATATTTTGCAACTTATGTTTTTGTTGATTTCAGGGATGATTCTTTTCAAATTTTAAATCTATGATTGGTTTGGACTAGGTTTTCACGACACTGAGGTTATGAAATCTTCCCGATATTAAATAAACTTGATATGATTGTTATATTGATTGTAGTATTAAAATATTAGAAAATAAATTAAATAAAAACAATTCAGAGAGGCAAGGTTTATTGATATTTGGTGATTTATGGTACAAAATAATGTCATTTGGAGTTAAAATATAATTATTTAAAAAAAGAAGCAATAATCTAAGCAATTTATATTTTGTTTACATTTTTACATACCAGGTAGCGCAGAAAGTGTTGCGGAAAAAGTTTTTTATTAATGAGACACTGGCCAGTTGTAATTTATTTTAAAAATACGATTAAATTAAAAAAAAATTATAAACATTCTAATTTCAAAATTCCCGTTCATCTTTTTAACCGACTTCAAGAAAAGGAGGAGGTTCTCGATTCGGTTGTATTTTTTTGAACATTATTATTATTTATATATTTGTTACTTCAGAACTCCGTCGTTTATCGACCGATTTGCAAATATTTTTTTTCCTTATAAGGATATGCTTCCAGACTGGGCCCATTTTTTTTTAAATCCAGTTTTGATGATGGAATCCATGAGGAACCGGGGTTTCTTCAAATATTCTAGGCAACTTTATAGTGATTTTGGTATTTTTTTTTATCGAGAACTTAAACATTTACAGTCAAAAAGTAACATTTGATGAAGTGGAACTGATCCCTCTGAACCCTCACATAGATATCACCATGAAGATAGTTGAGTAACTATGACAATACAAATAAATAAATGGTTCTGAATAATTATGTTAAAAATCAACGAAGTGATCTGATGATGATGATGGAGCCGGAAGTTAGGCACTGGAAATCCGTAACTAATCAATGTAACCTAGCCGTGTGTGGGCTTATTAGAATTTACATGAGATGCACTTTGGCTATAAGGTACTATCGAAGTGATCTGAAGATGGAGCCGGTAGGTGGGCCTGGGAATTCCGTAATGTATCCTAGCCGTGTTTGGGCTTATTAGAATAAATTGTCATGAGATGCACTTTGGCTATAAGTTACTATCGAACTGACCTGATGATGAAGCCGGGAGGTTGATGGCAACTTCAAATAAAAATAATTTATCCTAGCAGCGTTTGGGTTCATTCGAATTGTCACGAGAAATAGGTACTTTGCTTATAAGTGTATCACAACTAAAAACTGTGAACTGAAAAATTACATACAAAAAAAAAAACGATTTCACTACAAAAAACAAAATACTAAAACGATCAAAATAACTTTAATATTTTAAGTCGGTCGATTTAAGTCGGTGTTAAATAACAAGCAAACAATACCAGAAACACCGAGTTCTGAAATTAAAGTTATTTTGATCGTTTTAGTGTTTTGTTTTTTTGTAGTAAAGTGGGTATTTCTTTTTTGAATTAAACGAGAATTATTAAAAAGTGGTACATCGGGAAAATTAATGCACGATTAATTATTTATGATTTTAAAAGTCATCTTATACCGGAGAAATCGTGTCATAGATTTCAAATGGCATTTAGTGTTGAAAGCACTAATTAAACTAAAAAGACTGTATTAAAATAAAAATAAACGTACAGAAAAAAAAATATAAAAAGATATAATGCGAGACCAAAAAGCCACTTATCTCAGCACAATTCATTTCTGATTAGGCCTGTAATTTTCATGAATAGTAGCTATTTATTTTTAATGACTACCTCTGATAATAAGGTAAATAAACTAATTACTATAGGTACTTGCGTAAAGAACCTAAAAAAACGTTTCCTTCCTAACAAACGTCGTAGGTAATTTTAGGCTTGAAGGAAGCGTAGGTCAGCGTTGGGCCCAAAATACTAACGTTACGCTCCACTTAAAATAATTGGCTGGTCTTAATGGAAGCTTTACCGTTACGTTTAATAAGACAGCTGTAAAAGGTTTCCTTGTAGAGATCCAGGCTGAGAAAAATAAAGAGCAAACATAGATGTTTGAATCTTTAAGTCAAATAATCTATCACGTTCAATTGTTTATGGAACGTGATCGCAAATGTCAAATTTGAATGTGTCAATCGGGAAAATACCAATATTATGGAGGTTTTTGGTGGGATTTTTTCGAGTGAAATTCAGTGGTTGTTTTAATTATTCACAAATTGATTCCTGGTGAACCGTGTGTTGTAAAATTAGTGCAGTTTTATATTTCAAGTGTCTACGCAGCTGGACAATATGTGGAATCGTGAAACCGTTTTAACTTGTAGGAGTTACATATATACACTCACGGGCACACTTACGCAGCGCGTCATTTCATTTTAATTTTGCAGTGATTCGTGCCACCTTGCTACCACTATTTTTTTTTCTTTTTTTTCTTTGCCTCACATTATGAACACCTCCTGTATCGTTTTCACAAACATGTAAGTATATATATATTTGTTGCTTGCGGGAATCGTACCCACAACACGTAGCGCAGCAGCCACATTTTTAACCACTGAACCAACCGTACCATCAAATTCCATTTCCCCTACATTCAAAATGTCATCTATTTTTTTTGTAAACATTTTGTCTCCTACACGTGTGTTTGTCACATAACTCCTCTTAAACGGCTTAACCGATTTGCTTGAAACTTTGTGTCTATTTGCGTGGGTCCCTGGATGATTTGAAAATACAATTGAACCCGGTAGGTTAAAAGAAAATAGGCGCAGGTGGCGTAGGTGGTGCTGCAAGCGGGTTACCATTTTTTTTGCGGCTAAAAGCCAGCTTTTGAGAAATCGATCGGGACCGCTACTAATATGTATTACATTTACCACATTTAAAAAATGTTTTTAAAAAGAGTTTTCTAAGGTAATCTTTTATTTTATTCTATATTTTTAGTTACTCAGCTCTATTTGTTTACGTTATCGATAAACCAGGCCCGAGTAGCCCAGCCTAGGGTTGCGCCATCATACGTGATGGTTCGCTATGCACATAGCCCCATTGCATCGCTCTCCCCGCAAATTGAGTTACAAAACGATTTTTCGCTGGACCGGACGAGTGCCTCTCAAACTTGCACAAAGGAAGTATTTTATTGTTGGACGCAACAACCAGGGTTTACATTTTTATACAAGGACCTTGTTTTTCTGTTGCTTAGAGGGTCCTTGATGTTGTGTAGAAGTTTCATGTAGTTATTTTGTTGGTGCTAGAGAAGTGGTTTCTGCTGTAGGTAATACTGTTCAGCTAGATTATGTTACATGCTTACGTCTTTGGCACCTGACGTTTGGCACAACGGAGAAGAAAATTGTTGATGAAATTATTAAGTATCTGCATAAGTTACCATAATATATACCAGCCAAATAATTTACTAAGTTTTATCAAATCAAGTTGACCAGTCTAATTTTCGCAAAAAAAATCGTCGTATTTGGAAACTGAATTCATTATTTCTTTTACTGGCTTGGCTTTCATGACTTTTGGCTAAATTGATTTTTTTGTGTTCCTATTAATATAAATCTTGGTCAAGTAGCATAATATGCTTTATTTTATGTATCGCATTAATATACTTAATAAATACATTTAATTATTAGATAACAAACATAAAAATAAAGCACAAAGCTTAAAATAGGAAGCTAAAGATATGTTATAATGACATCATAGTGCAATTTAACTATAGCAATATCACCAGAAAAAAGCATAACATGAATACATTTCAACTGTCGTCCAGCCTAATGACTTATAGAAAAAAACATGCCACTAAAACATGACATTTTGTCGTTTCATTCAAAAATGTATTCATTGATTTCTAAAATACATAAAGAGGTACGTAGGTATTAATGGCCATACGTAAATCTCATCAACTTTAAACTGGATTATCTTTAATATGCAAATTATTTAAATAATAATGTCATAAGTAAAATTGTTTAGAATTTTAATCTATATACTTTTGTATATTTTTCATCAATTGATGCTAGAAAATATGCCTGCAAAATTTTGTTCGAGAATCTGCCATCACTCTTTACATATTTCCCATATCCATTTTATTATTTATTTTCATATTTTATCGACCTTATTTTTGATTGACATCCTTAGTGAATTTATTTTAACAGATAATGGATTTACTTTTGACACAATAATGAATTCATTTTGACATTTACTATCTTAAGTACTTTATTTAATTTGTTTAGTTTTTTTTTTCTATTTTAACATTATTCCGTTAATTTTATTATTACTTACATACATACAATTATTTATATATACTATCAGTTGAACTATTTTTAAGATATGTATTTAATTGAGATTTGATATGAGCAGCACCTGCAGCTACATTGCCGTTGTTTATTTTTTACGCATATAAAAGAACAGGGATAGATTTATTACTTTAGACATTTTCTACAAGTTAATTTTTGGCCAAGACCGAAGAATATTTTAATATTCTGTCAAAAGATTTTTTGAAAGCAATGCTTTATCCGCCGAAGACAATTATGATCTTGATTATCAATTGCTAAGATAAGCGTGCAGGACTAGCGGACGACGAGCAATGGGTAGGTCACCGTACGACCGTTCGGTAACCGTCCAGACCGAGCCCGATTCTTTGACGGCCACACGCGTCTAAAAGAGGTGTCAGTAAAATCGTAGGCGCCCAGTAATGCCAATGAAACCTGCGGTCGTAGAATGCAAAGGGCAACTGCAGGACACACGTGTGGTTGTAGATAGTAAAAGTCTGAAACGTCTTCCCGTTCTACAAAGAGAAATGAATATAGTGAATGGGCTCTTAATAAACTAGTGCGTCTAACCATCAACGATTCCATCACTGCTTACCATCAGGTGGGATCGCATCACTACTTACCATCAGGTGAGATCGCAGTCAAGCTCAAGTATATATCATAAAAAAAAAAAAAATAGAAAACGTAAGATAATTTTCCACCTCAAAAACAAAAAGATAAGTGTACGATTTTGTACCCACAGTTTGTTACTTAGTAAGAAAAAAATTCTCAAACTTTTGCTTGCATTGCAATCGCAACTTGCAATGTGATCGTAGAAACTAAAATCCGCAAAATCCTCGCAAATCTTATAGCTTTAATTTAATATGCACTTCTTTTACTGTAAAATTCCGTTTCTAAGGAAACTTTGAGCATCGCAGTTGGACAGTGAAAGCTAGTGACGTCAGCTCATGTTCGTTACCACTCTTTATTACGACTCACCCTCAAGGGCACCGGCAGAACTCTTCAGCTGTCCGTGTTGCAATACTAATGACGTAAAAATCAACTAAACGATCTATTGAGGGAGAAGTTGACAGTCAGATTTGAAATGTGGATTTTTTCGTTTTATGTGTATTTATTTTAGAGTTTTCTTTTAACTGTTTTGGTTTGTAGATTTTTATAGGCTTGGTATTTTCCTATCTCTGGTCCTTTCTTCCATAAAAGGAACTATATTTTACTAGCTGACCCGGCAAACGTTATTCTGCCATTAAATTACTGTCGTAATTATCAGAAGTAGCCATTTATTCTCAGAACTACCCTATGGAACTACCAATATATACCTACTGATAAATATACCTATTAATAATAATGGTTTATTGTTCTGAAAAAAAATACACTTTTACATCAAATACTTCACTGGTCTCCACACTAGTATTCGTGTGTCGTGGAGACCAGTCTCTTTCATCATGGTTCAAGAAGAAATAAAATAAAAAAATAAAAATACAATGTAACACAGAGATTATGTAGAACATAGGGTATGTTAAACTAATAAATCAAAATTTATATGAGGTGCACATGGCATCTAGCAGGGTGTGTAAAAAATAAGTTGTATGGTGTTGGTGCGTGTATGTGTAACTTATACTATACAAATCATTTCATAAAAATCTTTCGAGCCGTTTCGGAAGAATTCGATAACAAACACTGCAACACGAGATTTTTATATATCAGATTATGAGCACCTATAAATATTTGTTCGATAAATACTTCTACAGGAAGAAACCAGTTCAATTAATAAAAATCTACACAATCAGCGTCACCTCCAAATCTGTCCACACACTCCTTGTAAAAGCCATCTTCTAAATTGAACAACTTTTTTACACACAAGAGCTACTTCATAGCCGCTCCATTTTTGACTTCTTAGCAAAGTGAGTTTGGAGACAATTTTCACGGAATTTTCTTTCAAAGTTTCATTATACCACGGGCGAAAATGAAGGTACGAATCGAACGGAGTTGGGAACAAAACCGATATATCTTCTAAGTTGAGTGGAACGCTTTCGGGGACTCCAGGGTTCGATTGTAGACTTCGGTAGTTTCAACTTTAAACTGCTTCAGAACCTGTTTATTTTGTAGCAGATCTGATAGTTTGATTTGTGAACTGGTGAGCTTCATACGTTCTACTTTGAGTTTTATATGTTTTTGAAAACTAGATGTCTTTAGACAACTTGCGATCTGTTCTAGTGTTGTGTAATGGAGTTTCTTGTGGTGTTTCAGCTTGTTTGTTGGTACAGTTACGGTAAACACAGAAACTATTGGTAACACTGTATGACCCTTTTGATGTTTAGTAAAGTCTTGCCAGATTTACAGATAAGTACCCATCCCCTCTTGTAACCTACCAATGTAAAGACAAACGGTGAAAACATACCAAAAAGACACTTTAAAAAACAAAGTTAAAAGCTCTGAGCAAGCGAGGAAGCGCAAAAAAAACACTCGATATTCTGAAAATCCTTACTGGGCCTTAATCTTTTAAACCTTGGCGCCCAAAATGTACCAATGCGGACCTTCCGAGCTCTCTCCATAAAAATTCTACTACTTTGAATAATTTTGTTAGTTCTGCAGTCCATCACGCTACGCCTATGTAAATGGGGGTAGATTGAGTTTGAAAGTGTATGTAGTAGCGGATGCCCCTCGAAACAAAATGCTCCTTTTTTAGGCAGGAAACTGTTGATTTATGGAAACGGGCGGTGTTATTAAAGTTTATACGTGTATCAAGTTTTGTGTACATTTTGCATATGTTTACTTTCGTGTGAAGGTTCATTTTTTTCAAATCTCCTCGAATGAAAACATCTTTCTTGAATGTTAAAAGTCCTCGCCATCATCATCTTCCTGTCCTTGTCCTGTGTTTTTCTTCCATTCTGTTCTGTCACCTGTTACGCTATCACTAGCTCCCTTTTCTTTCATTTCACTCCTCACACTCTCCATCCATCTTTTATTTGGCCTCCCTTTCCTTCCATCTACATGTATACTCATATCTGTTTTAGTAACATGCGTTTCATTTCTCCTCTTCACATGACCATACCAAGACAAACGAATCATCTTTACTGAAAGCTAAAAGTGCAAGCGATTTAATGAAATTATATCCAGGTTTGGTTAAATCCAATCTCCAAAGCCTGGAGTACAAGCATAGGGTAGCCAACCTTTCGGTATTTTGCAGGATGCATTTTGGAAAGTGCACAGAAATTACACGACTTGATTCCGCCGTCACATTTTTACCATCAGATAACCGAGTGTACGCCCTTACGTTGTTGATACTTTTACAGTCCGGACGTTTCGCCTCGTCGCTTATACCGCGTACATCGAAAGACTGGAACAATTTGCCTGTTGCAGTCTTCCCGTCAGATACCAGCTAGAGTGAATAGGCTCTTATTAAACTAGTGCACTTCACCATCAATGCTTACCGTCAGGTGAGATGTCAAGTACTAATTTACATCACATAAAAAAATAGCCACAAATGTAGTTTTTGTGTAAAATAATTATTGATTACCGTCATACATAATAATAATAATAACCGGTGGTGGACCTTGGCGAGAGGCATCCAATGATTGTTGACAGATCCGTTCCACATGACGAGAACCTTGTGAAAGCCGAGAAAGATAAACAAATCAAGTATATTGATTCGGCTCGCGAGGTTGTCGACATTTGGGATGTAGACTCGGCGACCATTGTACCGATAGTCGTGTTGGGCAATGGCTTAATAGCCAAGAGCCTCGACCAACACCTTAGGAGGCTGGCGTTGGGCGGCTGGATCAAGGGCTTGATTCAGAAAGCGGTACTTCTGGACACATCTCGTATTGTTAGGAGGTTCCTTTCTCTGGAGCCCTGACCGCCAGTAGCTTGAACCCTGTTCCCGATACCGGTGGGATACAATTTTTATATTTTTAAATGTTTTTTTTTGTGCCTAGGTTTAAAAAATATTTAAAAGTGTAATTTATATACAATAAATAAAGGAGATAATAATAATATTTATTTAAAGGACTACATTAGTCCAATGGTTAGTAACAACTTATCAACCAAAGGGTTAGTAACACTTAAAAACCTAAAAGACTTAACCTACTGCCGCACCAGCAATTCGTATCCAGCAATATCGGCTAAGGTTCTAAGAATGTCATTGGAGCTGGTCCTAGATCTGCTTAGCAACGAGGCAACCCTCTTTATCGTTATACCGTGTAAATCATCCACACGAGCTAAAGAGAACATGCCCGATGCATCGCAGTATCTAGGTAGCCCCAACAGCACCCTGAAACCATTATTATATTGAACCCACTGGGCGTCTAGAGCCTTCCATGTATAATTAACCCATAGTATGCCCAAGTAGAATGATTGGCAAAAAGCTTTGATAAGTCATTTGGACCTCATTACTACAACGAGAAAATCTGTGAGTCAACATGTTGCATCTCACTGCTAGCGATGAATTGATGAATTAATGTGCACAAGCCGAATCTTTGACATTAAGGTTTTTTTTATTCGGTGGGAAAATTATCCAATGACATCCCCCGCTCTTGGGCGGAGCGGGAGATAGTGTCAGACTTTTACTGACTAAAAATCCACTCCTGTTCCGTCGTTGCCTTTTATACTAGGGCCGAATCTTCCTTTCAGAATCAGACTTGCCCCAGTAGACTTCGACCCTACTGGGTCCCTAAGGTTGCTGACATCTCCTTGAGGCGCGCGTGGAACACTACGCGCCGTCGACGACTTGGGCTCGGTCCGGACGGTTACCAGACGCCCGCACCTACTGTGGCCGAAAATTGGGATCGGAATCCTGCTGAGCGATGAAACGATGAATTAATGTGCCCAAGCCGAATCTTTGATAATTAAGATAAGTTTTAATCATTAACCTCTCCACATCCATAAACATTGTTTGCATGGTTGTCTTTGAATACATAAAACAAAGTCTTTATCCAATTAACCACTATCTTCACAACCCCCGTCTAAATCAGGCGCCTGCTTGGCTTGTTAATAAAATGCCGATTTGGGAAAATTATCGAAAAACTGTCAGTTTCACGGACCCCTCCTAGCTCAGCAGGGGTTTCCCTCCCGAGCGTCTGGCGGCCAACTCATTAAAGATACTTAGACAATTGCGAAAGACATTAATTTGTCCGTGTTTGCTAAAATTCAGAAGGTATTTTTTTGTTTTATTACTTTTCTTTTGCACCTACGGAATTGTTGGCTGACTTTTTATGTTGTTTAGGTAATCTTATTCTTTAGGGTGCTTTTGATTTTTTTTGCAAAATTATCATAGTAAGCTTGAAGTTTGTGTAGGTGGGTTACATTTTCAGGATGTATGAAGCTAGTTGGGCAAAGATCTTCATATAGTGGGTACTGTGATATCGAAAGGACATTGCATGAGTTAGTTTAACGAACTGGCATGTAAAATATACTTTTAAGGATTTTGTTGTTCTAGAATAGGTTTGAAAATGGAGTAGAACAAAGAAATGTCTAGTTTTTTTAGAGTTCGGACATAACCAATCAAGCATTTCATTGATTTAAAGTCCGGTACCTCAAATAAACCGTCGCAGAGTGCGACAGTACGAAAACACGAGCGTTGTCTCCGAGGCAAGCTTTAAAATATTTTCTTTACATGAGAAATCGACAAATAAATTCTCCCACTCTAGCAAGAGAGCGTATCAGACTTTTACTGTCGTTATAAAACTCACCTGTGTTCTTTCAGTTGCCTTTTGCATTCCAGGGCCATAATAACTCTTTCGAACAGCTCAAGCGTTTGTTTTCTTAACAGGTTGGGAGACACAAGATCCTTTAAAAAAAAACTGGGCAAATGCGAGTCGGAGTCGCGCCCTGAGGGTTCCGTACAAACTCACCTATGTAAATAGGTGCACTAGCACCAGATATCACTAGAAGCATTTAAACTTATTCTGAATTAATAATTTAAAATTAAACACTTCAGTCTATAAAAAGGAAAGTTAAAGGTCCTACTTTTTATTTTCAGAGTTTCCTGGTTCAAAATTATTTAAAATACACACACAAGATCACACATAAGATCTTTACTGAAAGAAACATCCTCTTACAACATACAAAACGTATAGACGCCTAATAAGCTCCAAGAGAATTTAAACATATAGACTTTATACATCTATACATAGATATAGATGTATAGATATAGGGTCCTCGATAAGGTCTCACAAGTCATGGACAGACAGTCTAATTAACTGTAGGTCTATTGATGAGTCTAAGCTACCAAAGTGGTGCTTGAGATTTTCGGAGTTCGGACGTGCTTACTTTGACCCGCGTCCGTAAATCGTTTCTTTACGGACATGGGTCAAAGTAAGCATATAGAGTTGAAAGAAAAATATGTGTATCGAAGACTGTTTTCCTTATTTGTTGGTGTTTATTTTTGGACATCTGAGGAGATCATGATCAAGAGATCAAGCGTTGCTTCTGACACAAAAATAAAAAAGAATGTTTTGTTTACCGATGTGGTTTAACTGTTTAAGCAATTTTAAGTACATAAACATGACATGAAGTAGATAATTACATTGTTAACGTAAGTACTCATTTAATAGTCGATTCCTGAATACCATACTCCCTAATAACTACAAAAACCTGTTTTTAGGGTTCCGTACCTCAAAAGGAAAAACGGAACCCTTATAGGATCACTTTGTTGTTCGTCTATCTATCAAGAACGTTTATCTCAGAAACGCGTGTAGGTATCGAGTTCAAATTAAAACCATATACGTCTGCGGTACCTTGAAGCTGTGAAAAAATAGAACTTCTAAGTTAACGAAAAAAAAGATACGGCCGTTTATATATCTGTGCCTTATGGGTGTAAAGTAGGATCACGCCCGTGTCAACAGTGCTTAGTGTTTCATGTGCGTCTCAAAGATCGCCTTCTGGCTGTAAAGTAGGACCACGGCTGTGTCAACAGTACTTATTGTTACATGTGCGTCTCAATGGTCGCCTTCTGGTTGTAAAGTAGGACCACGCCCGTGTCAACAGAGCTTAGTGTTTCATGTGCGTCTCAAAGATCGCCTTCTGTCTGTAAAGTAGGACCACGGCTGTGTCAACAGTGCTTAGTGTTTCATGTGCGTCTCAATGATCGCCTTCTGGTTGTAAAGTAGGATCACGGCTGTGTCAACTGTGCTTATTGTTACATGTGCGTCTCAATGATCGCCTTCTGGTTGTAAAGTAGGACCACGCCCGTGTCAACAGAGCTTAGAGTTTCATGTGCGTCTCAATGATCGCCTTCTGGTTGTAAAGTAGGACCACGCCCGTGTCAACAGAGCTTAGAGTTTCATGTGCGTCTCAAAGATCGCCTTCTGGCTGTAAACTAGGACCACGGCTGTGTCAACAGTGCTTAATGTTTCATGTGCGTCTCAATGATCGCCTTCTGGTTGTAAAGTAGGACCACGCCCGTGTCAACAGAGCTTAGAGTTTCATGTGCGTCTCAATGATCGCCTTCTGGTTGTAAAGTAGGACCACGCCCGTGTCAACAGAGCTTAGAGTTTCATGTGCGTCTCAATGATCGCCTTCTGGTTGTAAAGTAGGACCACGCCCGTGTCAACAGAGCTTAGAGTTTCATGTGCGTCTCAAAGATCGCCTTCTGGCTGTAAACTAGGACCACGGCTGTGTCAACAGTGCTTAATGTTTCATGTGCGTCTCAATGATCGCCTTCTGGTTGTAAAGTAGGACCACGCCCGTGTCAACAGAGCTCAGTGTTTCATGTGCGGCTTAAAAAGGTATCAACAAAATTGAAGGGGCCTAGTAGGACCAACGCCTGCTAGGATGGCCCTAAAATACAAAGTGCACAGGTGGCTTTTAGTTAATGACACGCCCTCTCGTACTACTCTAGAGAGGGAAGGGCACGCCATAATTATGGCGATAAGTCCCCTCTTTGAGGAGTGGCTGGAAAGACAACACGGCGTCCATACCTTCCGCATGACGCAGGTCCTCACCGGACATGGTAAGTTCGGAAGGTTCCTGCACCGGATCCGTGCGGAAGAAACGCCCGAGTGTCACCATTGCGTGGACCGCCCGGAGGACACGGTAGAGGTGTGCCCCGCTTGGGAAGAGCAACGCCGTGTCCTCGTGGGGGCGATCGGCGGCGGTGATCTCTCGCGCTGGGCCTTGGTACAGGCCATGGTCCGGAGCGAGGAGGAGTGGCAGGCGGTCGCCTCCTTCTGCGAAGCAGTAATGCTAGCAAAGGAGGCGGCCGATCGCGTGAGGCAACGGTCCTCACGCCCCAACCGCCGCCGGGATTCTGATCCCAATTTCCGGCCACCGTAGGCGTGGGCTTGCGGACGGTGAACAATGGATAGTTCGCCGTCCGACCGTCCGGTAACCGTCCGGACCGAGCCCAAGTCGTCGACGGCGCGTCATTGAATGCTGTCCTTACTTAAAAAAACGTATTTTCAAAAACATTTTGTAATCATCGCTACTTCTATAATTTTAGAACTCTTTATCACTTCAATGCGCTCAGAGCAAAAATGATTCGGAACATAAAACTTTTCGCTTGCTTACTTGACTAAATTTACTCGTTCAGAGTTCTAACGAGATCACTTATTATCGATTTAACTGAAGCCGGTACCTTTAAAAGATTACTGTTAAATAACTTTGCGTTAAGTAATTAAGATCAGGATATTTTGGAAATTCGTTTTCTATGTAATAGACTAATGCTTTAATTAAATTGCGTTGTACTATGGAATTATCTTGGATCAAAAGTAATCGGGACTCTTCGAGGTCGTAATATATAAATGTATAATTTACAAGGTCAAAAGTAACTTTGTGGTTGAAACCTTTGTTTGGAAAATATGAAATTACAAGCTTGGATGTTAATTGCGAGAACAATCAGTAAAGGATATAAATATTCATCGATAATACGATAAACATACAAAGTGTGGATCTTTTAACGTACTCCATAAGTACCTATATGGTTAAGCTCCTTAGTAGTCTTGAGTTGAACTACACGAATATTGACTGGACAGGTCCACTCAAAAATATATGGTTATTTCCTCAAAAGACCATCTCAGACACCAATCTGCATGGTTCTCATATGATTTGCCCATTACATGTTGGCTGTATGGACTTTAAAAGAAACTTTGACCCCTGAGTTTGTTTCGGTGTTTCTTCTCAGGGTAGGACGCTAAAAAGCACCTTCTTCATCTAGTTTAAATTGATGAAAAAAAATATGTGTAAAAGTATTTTTTAAAATTCCTATTTGCAAAATAAATATATCATTTATGTTGATGACCATTTTAGATCTCAAATTATATATGCTTATGTAATGTTTGATTAATTTGTTAGTATTAGGTACACCGCAGACTACCTCCTGTATTATTTTAGTCGTTTCAATCCATCCTAAAGTTGTCTGGTAGATATCGCTGTCAGCGGTAAAACCGCCATTGTACCCATAGATTTAAGTTTATGTAAGTATAAGCTATGTTACTTTTTTGGTGTACAATAAAGTTTATTCTATTCTATTATTTCTTTCGTTAGTAAAACATAAATGAATTAGTACTTTTCTCGTCTGAAATTAACTAAAGCCGCAAATGTTTTCTAGAAGCAAATTCTCCGTTCTCAATTTACTGCCCCAATTGAAGCCACCAATGTTTTATCCTATATTTTTCTTGTATTCACGCATGGAGAAACATGAAACTAAACTCAGTAGATCAAACCGGCGGGAATGCAGCAAAATGGAGGCAAACGAACGCCAAACGTAACGCACGTATCCCACTAACAAGTAGAAGCTCAAACATGCGCACCAACCGGGCTAATTTTGGATCATAGACTATCAAAATGAAAAGACTAGTCGTTTTTTACCTAAATACTCAAAAGTGGTGAATAAGGTGGTCAGCTTTTAAAACAGAGAAAAACAAGTTCGTTGACCTTAAGTAGGTAAAATTGAGACAAGGGTACATAGATCAAGTGATGGTCTATCAGTAATATGGAGTGGTAAAGATCCCAAATGTTTGGGACTGACCACGTTAAAGTTTCGGCAACATTTGTCCATGCCAAGTTTTTTTGATTTTTTGTCAATAGGCTTGGCTGATAAATTTTCCTTTTCTGGCTACAAAAGTGGTAGTAGAAGACTTTTCGGTTATTAATTTATCTATTGTTGGAAGAGTAAAAGTTGATTGACACTTAACCTTCATAGTTATTTTGTAGTTCAAGTTATTTTTGTGAGTCTGCACGAAACGAACACAGAATTTGCGAAAAATAGTTTTAGTTCTTAATATATGTCCTACCTGTTTTTACTAGCTGTCTGGTTTTAAAGATTTTATTACTAACAAATTCAAAATTGACTAAACTTGATGCGGTCAGAAAAAAATTGCGTAGACCAAGAGTCTACGCAAAATTTGGCAGTGGAAGTAATACTAATAATTAATTTATATTGATAACTTTGATCATATTAATAGTAGCTCATCATCCTCTCTTCTCCTTCGTTTTCCTCCTCACTTTTCAAGTCGCTACAGTGGATCTTTTACCGTTCATGCTGTGCGCCTCTGGAATTCTCTTCCACATACATTGAGAGCTAGCCCTTCGTTAGAGGTTTTCAGGGGAAGAATTAGGGAACATTTTTATCAACATGACCCATAAATATGTATGTTTATAGGTATTTATTTATTGTATATTTATGTTTATGTATAGTGTGCTGTACAGGTATATGCTTATTATATTTTAGTTTTAAGTTTAGATTTAATTTAAGTGTTTAATTATTATTTTTTTGTTGTACAGTTCCTCAAAACATATAAAATTTCTCTCTTACCAACATGGTTTGCTGTTAGAAAACCCAGGTTAAGCTCGCCTATGTACATCAACTTTCATATTTTATTGTTTATATAAAGTTATGTGTACAATAAAGAATACAGAATACAGTAATTTAATCCTGAGTTACTTTTTACGTATTTGATAAAGCAACCTCAGATAAGTAAGTATCAGAGTGTATGTGTAAGTGCATTTTCAGAAAAAATAAATAACCTATAAACTAGCTTGGGAGGGAAGGGAAGAAACACAGTGGAATTTAGTTGATAAAAGTCTGACATACCCTCTCGCTTCGAAGCGAGAGGCTTCGCTCATAGGAGAAGTGTTTATTATATATTATTTAATATAATTTCTCACAAAAAAAGTTATGGAGAAATAAATGCAATATCTGTCAAATGTCCTCTAAGAGTTTCTTCAGCAATAGGCACAAACCTTCACCCCCGTCCAACACATCTGCACATATCCCACTAATCTATGCCCAATATACCTCGTAATTTCTTACCTGCGTCTCATTAATTGTAGGCACGTAGGTACCACGTGACCGCTTGTGTGGCCAACAGAGGGTCGCGATGTGTTATGTCCGAAGTCGGGTAATGGCTGACTGCCTGATGGGTTCCATGTTTTAGTGGTTTGGGCGCGTTGCTTAAAACGTGGGGTGAGGTGGAAGTGCTAAGGGGAATTTGTGGTTCTTTATTTTGGATTCGAGGAGTTTTTTGTACTTATTTAATGTGCCTATAGTAAAAGCTGCATGGTAGATGCTATATCAGTCTTTTTTACTTTAATCGTTTTAATAAATAAAAAATCACTTAGTAAATAAAAATATTGACTAACAAGACGTTGCCATACGGTTAAAATAGTTGTCGTAGGTATGTTGGTCTCAGTTAGTGTTGTGGTGCTGCATCTGTTTACCTCACAAGAAGTACCTACCTACAAACTTGGGGGGTACCCGGATGTGGCCTTAGTTATAAGCAAAATTCACGAGAATGTACTGCCGAACAACTGGTATGCAGTTTGGCAGATGTTATAAATGATTCTTGATGTAACAAATTAATAAAATAATAAATAAAAAAGTTTCAAAGGTTGGATCAAATAGATATCCGATATAATGCAATAACGGCATATAAACTGAAATTGTATTGCCTAGACCCAGCAGTGAGAGTTTTTCGGCTGAAATGATTATCTTTAGGTAGGTACATATTATAAACCAAAATAATCTACCGCATCTATCTGTCTGTTCGTAATAAACTCAAAATGACTAGATTTTTATGCTCACTAACAGAAAAGAAAGGTTTAGATGTATAGTAACATGTAGAGAAAGGCCGAGAGTTTCAGAGATTTGTTAGACCCGTGCGAAGCTAGAGTGGTTCGTTAGTAATAATGATTATCCTTCCTAATTATGTCCCGCGGCTGGGTAAAGGCCTCTCTTTTTTTTTTAATAATTTAATATTCACACAACTCCGTCTAGTCCCAAGCTAAGCAGAGCTTGTGTTATGAGTACTAGACAACTGATAAACATACTTAAATATTTCTAAATGCATACATATTACTTATAGATAAATTACACCCAGACACAGAACAAATGATTGTGCTCATCACACAAACATTTGTCCTGGGTGGGAATCGAACCCACGACCTCCGGTATAGCAGTCAGGGCCACTAACCACTAGACCAACAGGCCAGTCAAACTCTCCCTTTTTCACACACGTCTGACCTCGGCCATTGCGGGCCAGTCCCTCCCGTAGAGTCTAGTTCATCTGAAAGAAATAAACTTGGAACTCTTTCATCATTTAAATATTAAAAATATATTTTTTGCGTGAACACACTAGCACTATTGCCAATTGTCAAAAAACTTGTAGGTGTTAAGCTAGAACTCCACTGCGCACACGTGTGCCATACACGCCGATCTGGGCGCGTCGGTCTCCATACATTTTATATGGAAACTAGACTTGTGGAGCTACACTTGATCCACGCCACGCGACGTCACGCGACGTCGTTCTACGTACATATCAGGCGTGTTACACGCTTGCGTCGGTCTAATGTAGTTCTAGCTTTACAATACTCGACAAATTAAAACGTGCCTCCAGTGTATTTGCTCCTTCGAAAACGTCATATTATTCAAACTTCCCTTCTTGGTCAAATAATTGGTCGATTGGGTGAGTCAATAAAAAAACCAGCAGCTTTATAAATCCAAACACTTAGAAGCTGCAGAAAACCGTATACAATACATATCAAACGGTGCTGGTTTTAACTGGGTGCGCGGCCGAGCGAATTTTGTTTGAGAGCTCATAAATCTGTCACATGTCAAAGTAAGCCGCGTATCGAACGGGCCAGCCCTCCGGTAAATTATGAACTAACCGCCTTTTGCTTTGGCCGTCGCAGGACGTTGCACGTACTTTTAAAGCATGTGTAGATTGTACTTAAAAGTGTGGGGGATAGTGGAAAAACTGACGGTGCTGCAGCGTGATTGTAGATCTCAACAGAGCTTTTTATAGGCTCGTGCTTGACCGCTAATTCACCTGAAGGAAAGTGATGACATGGTTGAAGATGGAGCGCGCTTGCCTAGAAGTAACCTATTCACTCTTGATTTAAAGATCCTCAGGTTGTAGCTATCAGGAAACACAGACTCTGACAGAGAATTCTACTCCTTAATTGTACGCACAATAAATGGGTTTCCAAAACGTTTTGTGCGTATGGGTGGAATATCCACCAAGTATGTAGATACCGGTGACGAATCTCCGTACGTCTGGTGGTTCAATGATGAAAACGGCTTGGTTGAATTAGGTTATGCAATTTCGAAGCACACACCCCTAAACGAAACCGGTAGAAAACCGACAGCACGATGCATTGGGCACAAAATGCTTAAATCGCTTTACAAATCCTTTTCAACATATAAGTGTTTATTTATTTAACAATTTATGTACACACAATAATAAAAGAAAAGAAGAAGGAAACAGAAGAATAGTACAAAGGTGATGCTTATTTCTAAACAAAACTCTTCCAGCGTATCTGCGAAAGGATAGTTGGAGAAAATAGAGATGTAGACACTGTGTGTAGAAGTAAAAGGAAAATTGGTACACACAACATACATAGTTAACAATGAAATAATATAACATCAAAAATAAAAGATATACTATTAAAATGATATACATAATAAAATAAATATCACAATGTTATGTTGTGTTTATGTGTTGCAATGTTTATATTATTGCCTATTATATTGATTGACCAGCTCCACGTCAATATCAATTTTAGTGAGCTTCAATATATAACAATTTTTTATCATCTGTCATATATTATATGAAGAAGGAAAAACCTGCAAAAACACAAGACGGAGAAACGATAAAACGTTTTATTGCTTACTTAAAATTCGCCAAAAATCAACAATTCAATTCTATGCGAGTCATAAAGTGGAAAGATGGATTTCGAATTGAATGTCGTACTAAGGGCTCTCGATTCTTGCTAAGGTTCTTTTTCAACTTTATTCATGACCGATTTCATTTTTTGTTGGTTAGAACAGTTTTTCCTTAAATTGACAGAAAAATTATACTAACTCTACATTCTAAAGCGTAGATCTCTATGAAGAAGAATGCGCAAGAAACTCCATGGATACCCATTTCTATCATGATATGTATTATTTGTATATATTATCTCTGTTACAGGTTTTTTGTCGCTACTATTATGTAAGAACAATATAAATAAAGTAAAATAAAAAAACAAATTCTAAATATTTCTACGAGTATATTAATAATAAACTTCATCGTATTCTAATACAATAACATAACATTTACACAATATTGGTACAATTGCGATCTTATAGCTGACTTGACTATCTTCCAGACAATCTTTGGATGGACTCTAAGAACTTAAAACAAAAACAAAAAACGGTAGTCTCTTCTTTACGTGAGAAATCTTCAAATGACTTCTCCTACTCAGGTTGGAGCGGGAAGGAGTTTTACTGTTTAAAGCCTACAGTGTTCCTTTAGTTGCTCTTTTGCTAGGGCTGCGGTAACTCCTTTGAACAATTCGCATCCCTAGCTCTTTGGTCCTTACCGGACGTCCAGACGGAGAGCTACCCATTGCTTGCCATTCACAAGCCCATGTGATGTAGTGCTACGATGTTGACGGTGATTACCTGATTACAACCGATTTTATAATAACTTCTTACAGGTTTCAGATACTATGGCATAAGGTATCAAAATCAGCTAGGAAATGGGTTTTCTTTCTATGACCAGCTCAGTCATAACCTACCATGCCGCCGGTCCGGTGCAGATTGATGGGTGGTTTTAAATTTTTAGATACAGGCTTCCTCACCATTTATTCCTTTACCATATCAAGTAAAGTGCCTGCGTTGAACCTAACCTAAGATACACTGGGCCACCACAATAGAATTTTCTTTAATAAAACATCTCTTCTTATGTGAACATAACTTCACGCGACAACTCCATTCGAGTCATCTCCAGCCAACGGTAGGATCCTTATACAAACACTCGTAAAATACTGCCGATATTATCCGCGCAATAGGTTTAATGTCTTATGACGTAGACGGGGAGCGAGCGAGACGGCAAGTGTGTACTGTTCAAATAGCCACGATTACTTTGTGCAATGGAAGATCGGCTCCGTGGGGAATGGAAACGCCTTGGAGAATGCTCGCCTTTATTCTGCAGTGGAGAGTCTTTCTTCTATTTTAATTCAGTAAGATTGGCTTGTGACGGTGGTTATTAGAATGGCGGATTTTTTTTCTGTGTGCTTGTGGGAACAAACTTGGTTTTCTAGGACAGTTTATCTTAGTAAAGGTATTAAGCAGATGAATTTATATTAGAACTACAAAATGCCAGTGGCTTCATACGCTAAATATAGAATAATAAGTAACCTATTTGCTATTCCTCGACACGGTGAAAACTGTTCAGTCACACACACTCACAAACTTTCTCCTTTATTATATTAGTGTGATGACCAGAGGTCGGAATTATGTAGAGTTTTTTTATGTACTTATATATTCTTGATGAAAGAAATATATTTCTGGTAGCGACATAAAAAAAAATCTACTCTTTAAAATTAATCTCAGGATTTGAGGCATATCCATTTATTCTTTCGCTGTATGAAATCGGTGTAAGTACATGTTCAACTCTACCTAATTCCGACCTCTGGTGAAGACACTTCAAGAAGACAAGTTAAGCCAAATTAAGTGGCAGTGGGCAGGGCTCATTGCTCGTAGAACAGATGGTCGATGGGGACGAAGGGTTCTACAGTGGCGTCCACGTACCGAAAGACGCAGCGTTGGGAGGCCTCCCACAAGGCGGACCTGGCGAGGGTTACGAGAATCCGATAGATTCGGTCGTTAAGGCGACACTTAAAATAGGTCTATGTCCAACAGTGGACGTCTTTCGGCTGAAATAATGATGATGATGAGACAGATTTTGGTTTTGTAACACATAAGAGACTTTTCTCCTCAGATGATTTTTATTGACGGGCCTTTTAGGAAAAGCACCCGATCAGCCGTGTTTATTTATTTATTTATTTTTAGGACAACCAACAAAGCATACACCATTATACATGCTAAAGAATCAGTATTCTTACATTATAAAGTGTAGCCTTAATTATAGGCGGCCACGGCATGCAATAAACATAAAAGGAGATATGAACTAACGTATCTATTCACATTTTGTTCGACATTAAGCCAACCAATAAAAAAGAAATATGGCAACATGGTGTTTTTGCTGCTATATTAGCCATTATTCATAAACGCAACATATGTGAAATCTTTTTGAAAAAAAAAAACGATTTATTAGTAGAGCCACTTGTCTATTATCTCAAGAGGCGGCCGAAGTTCAGGATTCTTCATATGTAACGGGTCTTCCGTCTCGCTTTCAATCGAATACTCCTACTATGTTTTTGCGCTGATCTCGCATTTTTTCTCTGAAAGTAGGAAATCATTCGGTAGGGTTGAATTTGCGTACTATACAGTGTGAATGTACAGTTATTACTCTATCTATCATTTAATTAAGTCTTTAGCAAAAAAAAAAAAAAACATGGACACTATTGGTTTACTTTTTTTTCTGAACGTTTTTAGAGTTCAACTTTTAAAATTAAACGACCGTCCATTTTCTCTTTAATATTTCGTATTTTTAGTTTGGCACAGCGCACCTCTATGTGTTTTATTTAATACTAAAAATGTGTTGTTAATACATTATTATGTTATATTGTCTTCATAAATCGTTAATTAATAGAGTTAATAGTATTAAAGTCAAGTAAAGTAAAACAATTTGTAACAATTATATACATTATTTTTAATTATATTCTCATAAAATCACTTTACAAGTCTATACACTTCAACCGTTCGACGACAACTGCACTCACCAAGCGCTCGCACTACTTCCTACCACATGCTTATCATCCCGTAAACAGCATTGGTTTGCCATATTAACAGAAAGGTGGCGTTCAACTGGAAGTAGTGCGTGCGATTATACATTAATGTAATAATGATTGTGAACAGTTTTGAAATATTATTATTAAATTGAAATAATCAAACCAAAATATCTAAAATTAATTCTAGACTCCTGACGACAGCGTTTCTAACAATAGAAAACCTACAAATGATAATAAAAGTAATACTACTGTAGATACAACCAAAACACCACTACAAAAAGTAGAGCTGCGAATTACCCTTCCACAAATCAATTACCGTCTTCAGAAATCAACATAAATCAATACATATAAAAATATTGGTAGCTAGAGAAATTCTTAGTAATAATTGGAGCACATCTACAGCAGGTGGTCCAATCACCCCCAGTTCCATTGGTCCCGGAATCAATTAGAGTCGCACTCGTCGTGGCCGAGACAATGCCGCGCGCGTCGGTGCTGCGACGTGCTGGTAGCGATAGCAAAGAAATCGCCCGAGTGTTTAAGAAGGAGGAATATTTTATTGTTTAATTTTTTTCATCTTTATTATTTCCTTCCGCTCTAAGTTGTTTCTTTTTTTTTAAATTATTGTTTTTTCTTCTAAAGCAGTTGTTTTTTTTTTTAAATCAAAAGGCTTAGTTGTACTAGTAAATATACTCAAAGTATTTTATCGATACCAAAATACGTATGAATTCTACACTGAATTCTAAACAGTTTTTTTTTTACAAAAGTCTCATACTAACTCCAAAATTTTGAATGTAATGAAATGTACAATTGGAAATTTATGCAAAAATATAATGCACGTAACCTTTATCTTCTTTTTTTTCCTCAAGGAGATGTCAGTAAACCGTAGGGGCCCAGCAGAGTCAAAGCCTACTGGGGCCAAGGGTTTGTTTCTGAAAGGAAAACTTGGCCCTGGGACAAAGGCAAATAAGGAACAGGAGTGGGTTTTTAGTCAGTAAAAGTCTGAAACTATCTTCCGTCCCGTTCAAGAGCGGGGGATGTCATAAGATGATTTACCCACCGAAAAAATAAAATAAAACTTCTTTATAAATACCATTTTATTATAAACTAGGGACTAAGCTGGCTCATCTAGTCTGTTTAATATATACCATTTTTTGAGGAAGGCTATAAGCTATATAATCTCAAGCTACGTCCCAAGAAGCGGAAGCGGAGCAGTAACCAAAGAGGCCGGTGAAATCGCAGGGACAGCTATTTCACAAAATGTTTGTTATTTATGAATGCTACTAAGTATTAATTAGCTATCCTACGGCAGTTTTGAACATCAATTGTTTTCTTTTAGGCACTGCAGGAAACGCCTGTGGTATAAATGTTCCTATTTACGTTTCGTCGTGATTGCCAATATAAAATAAGCATTTATTTATTTTTTAACCTTTTGTCACATTTGATTCTGCTTTTGGCTCATTCGAGCACATTCCTGGAACATCGCTTCTCTGGTGTTTTCATACTTAGATAGTAAATAATTTGCTCAGATCAAAAATACGCCCGTCATTCAGATAAAAGGCTGGTAGCTCACTACGTTTTTTAAATAACTCTAGTTTTATAAAAGCACATTGCTTTAGATTTTACGCATATTCCTCACATTGCTATAACATTGCTTTCATGTGTATAGAATCACTGTTTTTTGACGTATACTCGTCATCCTTCACGTGGTTTTATATTTGTTTTATAGATCTAACGCAATAAATTATTTGACAGTCATCAACCAGTCTTGATACTATGTAGAATCTATCTCAAAAATCCTAGAGACATCACTTGTTCTACCACCACTACCTAAAGGTGTACATAGACTGAAGCGTCCCAAGTTGTCGAGTCAGGTCGTGACGACATCGACGCAATGAGTCGCAGGTGCACACCCGCCGTAATATGTGATACTGTATGTTGAATGGAGAGTCAGTGTGCACCGCGCTTTACAAGTAAATGAAAACTGCCGTTTGACATATTGAAAATTTTCACCCTGTTTCGGAGAGAATATTGAAACCGTGGATTTTTTTTAAATAAAATTATTTTTTCATGTTCGGAAAATATTGGGAAAATATAATGGTTCAGCTGCATTTTATATTGCGTAAGTTCTCGAATAGCTTGAAGTTTTGTTAGCAGTAATACAATAAGAAAACGCAATTGGACTAACTTCTTATACTATCAATAAATACAGGAAATCATATAGGTATCTTCTTCCTAAATATTGTTAAAATTCAAAAATGACTAGACCAATTTTAGTATTTTTTATTTTGTTTGCTTTACAATAGGGGTTTAAAAGAAAAAAAATAGGGAAAACAGTTAAAAAAATGAAAATTGTACTAAAGCCTGGAAGTAATTTTACGGAGGACGAGCCACGGGAGATAGCTAATCTTGCAAATAAGATTTCAGTGGCTCATACAGTGTCCGATTCTTCAAATCATTATCACTTTATAAGATAAAAATATAATAAGTATTTAATCTACAATTCTTTATTTACTACAAAATATATATAACTGCCATTCTAAAAAAATAACTGAACATCAAGAACTTCTTCTTCGACAGCGTTGTGAATGGAAAAAGAGAATGCTGGCAGTATTTGAACATTGCTAATTCATTGGCTAAATAAAAGCCCAGCTCTCTGGTAACGTGAAGAGTTGAGTAGCCATTCGCTTATTTTCCGAAAAAAATTATGGGCATATTTTATTTATTTTTTTAGTCTCACGCTTGACCATTACCTAACATGTGAGCGATGATGTGGCCGACGGTGGAGCACGCTTGCCTAGAAATAACCTATTGACTCTTGACTCCTAGGTTGTAGCTATCAGGAAGCATGTGGCAGAAAATTTTACTCCTTAGCTGTGTGCACAATGAATGTGCTCCCAAAATGTTTTCATATTACTTTTGAAACTATTTTCTTTTGAAACTCAACAGCTAATCAACTCACATTCTCTCTATTACAAGTCAGTGCTCACACCACCGGCATTGATAAGTAGCAGCATTAAAATCAGGCATATATCAATGCTAAACTGCAGATAATTTCATCACTAAGCCCGCATTTCACACTCGAGTCGGCAATTAGCCGTGATCTGTCTGATTAACATGCGTTGTTGGAGCGAGCGGGCGGTACATGAAGCCCCTCTGAGAGCGGTAAGCGATTTATGGATCAAACTACATACTTTAAGAAAATAAATTGGGAACGTTTTGGGAACACATTCATTGTGCGTACAGCTAAGGAGTGGAATTCCTTGCCGGAATCTATGTTTCCTCATAGCTACAACCCGGTAATCTTTAAGTCAAGAGTGAATAGGTTACTTCTAGGTAAGCGCGCTCCATCGTCGACCGCATCGTCACTTTCCATCAAGTGAGATAGCGGTCAAGCGCGAACCTATCAAAAATAATAATAATAATAATATGTATAAGGTATGTGCCCGACCCAGTTCTCGAAAATGGCAATATCACATAATATTGGGATATAGCTGTCCCTCATGACGAGAACCTCGTGAAAGCTGAGAAAGATAAGCAAATTAAGTATCTTGACTTAGCTCGCGAGGTTGTCGACATTTGGGAAGTGGATAGAGCAATCATTGTGCCGATAGTCGTAACGGCCAATGGCTTAATAGCCAAGAGCCTCGAACAACATCTAAGGAGGCTCTCGTTAGGCAGCTAGATCCAGGGCCTGATCCAGAAAGCAGTACTCCTGGACACGGCGCGCATCGTTAGGAGATTCCTTTCTCAGGAGCCCTGACCACCGGTAGCTTGGACCCTGTTCCCGATGCCCGTGGGCTACTATTTTTTATATTTTTAAATGTTTTTTTTTATTTAATTTTTTAAGAAATATTTAAAAATGTAATCAATATGTACATAAATTTAATAAATAGAATAATAATAACATTCCACAATTTTTACACTACGGTATCTAGTCCCGAACTAAGCAGAGCTTGAGCTATGAGCTTGAACAATGATAAACATACTTATATAACTGTAAATACAAATACATATTATAGATAAATTATATCCGGATACAGAACAAGTCAATTGATTATTATTGAAATTGTAATGAGTTTCCTACGACTTGAAGTACGATTTGGTTTAAATTTCATCTTTGTTCAATTCTGGCATTTTTAATTTGGTTATAATAGGATAATATTCCCTTTCTCATATTACTTGTCACTTATCGCTGTCGTTTCACGACGAGTAGCTTGTGAGGTGACCAGTTAAGTATATAATGGCGACTGTCGGGCTTCTTGCTATCAATATAATATTTTTGGCCCTTCTAATAATAAATAAACATTTCTGGAAACCTTGCACATTAAATCAAGGTTCTAAATGACGAAATTTTTTATCAAAATCTTTGAAGGTTATTTTAAAACATATGCATTTACTGGAACAAGTTGTGTCAAATACTCTAGTGAGCGACGGAGCGTATAAGCACTATCTCTCTTTTTTAGCATTGCTTTTTTATCAAACATTGCGTTAGAAGAAACAACAAGCTTTTTAACCATAATTACATTGACAATAGACGGATCTAGAAGGAACTATCGTGGATCTTAGAGTGCATAAAGATTAACTGAATAGTCCACTTTCCGCTTACAGTGAAGCCTTACGAGCTACTTACCAGCGACTAACTGTCGGTCCGGCCGCTACCGACACGTGATCTTTCAGGTGCTACTGTTGATTAATACGCTGCGCCGTCAGCTAGAGTGACGTCGTCGTTTCAAGCCATTACGCCGTCAATGATGTCCAGGGCAGAGTAACGATGTGATTTAAATTTTAGAAGAGGTTTACTAATTTAATGTTCTAATTTATTTGTGTTAAATGGGCCTTAATCAGGATTGTGGGTCGTGTTAAATATTAGCGTAGGAGCGAATATAAACTATGATTTTTTCATCCCAAAGTTAAAGTTCTATATACTTATTTGCCTGGTATCGCTCTGAACAGTCAGTATCAAACCAATATTTGAGTACGAAAACCCAACAAACATATGATGTTATAAAAACGAAAAACATCCGCCGGCTTCAACTAAAGCTTTTGGTATTTTTTGAAACAAACATTTTCTTCACTTTTCATCGGACTTTTAACCAAAAATAAATATCAAAGTAGCCACAAAAAATAAATATGGTTTCGTTTGTGTATTGAGTCAATTAATTCAGTACGTTAGTCTGTCATAAATCAAAAAACTGAAAATGCACGCGCTACTTTTTTTTCCACAGAAAAATAAACTCGAAATGTGCAATTTTATTCGTAAATGTTTTCCGTTTAACTCACAAATAGGGGAAATTTATGGTCCGAGAAATTGGTGGGAACTTTTTGTTACACAGTTTTGAGTGTGTTGCGTAGTTGTTAATTGTAGGAAACCATAATTTATTCTCTGGTTTGAGAATCTGAATATGATTTTGAAATTGTTTTTGTTAGATTATTTTTTTTAATTAAGTATGAAGAGCATCGGTTTTGGTATCCTTCTGTATTCTAAGAAAAGAATGCCTGTAAACATAATTTTATTAATAATGTTTACAGGCATACTTACTTTTTCATCCAGAATCAAACAGTCGAGGTATGTAGTATAATATATGTTGATTTATGATACTGGTTTCAGACTATGCCTTTTTATTTATTTACTGGCTACTTCCCACGTCATTAGTTACTGCTCTGTTCTTATCAGTCGTAGCGTGATGTTATACGCCCCCCTAGATGAAAAGAATTTTTCGGTTCGAGCCAGGTTCCTGAGATTAGTGCATTCAGGCACCCAAACAAACAAAGTCTTTTGAACTGTTCAAAGCATAATATTAATAAGTATAGATTTAATTACTGTAATAATTTATCAATAATTTATCTAACCTATTATAAACTATTTAATTTATCTATTATGTTTCAATAATGTTTCTATGGGTAATTATCTGAAATAAACAATAATAATACTACATGCACACAAACAATACATAGGTGAACTTAATGCCTTAGGAATTTTCTACCAGCCAACCTTTGGGTAATGCAAAAGTGAATAGTGGTAATTGCCTTTTGATACTAAAATTTTTGTCTTTCCTTATTATTCCTTAGTCCATAGCACCGTTAAATATACTGATTTTGTAACCACAATGGCTTTCTAAAACTTTTACTCTTCACACAAAAAAAGAACTACAAAATCAAACAAAAAATCCTCTTATAAGGGTCTCGATGTAACTAAGTTTAAATTTTTTACAGAAAACGTACTCGTATTGCTTTAGCGATTCCATCGTCAATTGCACCCGGGTGAGTATTCAAAGAGATCTCAGTATTCAGAGATCACGTTCGTAGCCGACTTGGGTGGTACAAGTTATGAGAGGGAGCGGGTTAGAGCTAATTTTGAGTTTTTGAAACAGTTACTTAAAAAGGTGGATGTATGTTAAGTTCATGACCACAATATGATTGGATAAGTTATTAGGGTTCCACCAAGTTTTCCTGTAAAATCGTAATATAATTTTCAGTCACGTTTAAGAGCGCCCAACTTTTGAGTTTTAAATATCGCAGCATATGCTGAGTTAGGCGCCTTTTTGACCTTGCACAGATCATACAGTTATTTTTTTTTTTATAAGTACCTAATTTTACTATATTTTAATCCCAATGTATTCTACTGTTTTTTTTTTAATGACATACATTAAGTATGTGTGAGGTACGAATAAACGTTTTTTCTTTCTTTCATATAACCACTCTTACGTCATTATGACTAATTGACCATAGAACAGATAAAATTATGACTTTATTACACATCTTTCTCTAGATATTTTAGAACATATATATCTTGTGGTTATTATCTAGAGTTATATTAAAAACAAATCATTTTGTATGGAAATAATCCAGTAACTAAAGACCTCTGAAAATCTGCTATTTTGCCAAAAACGAGAACTTTGACTCTTCATAATCTACTAATAAATTAAAATGAGCTAATTTTAGAGGTCAGAGCTAATTTCAAGTTTTTTTTATTTTAATTAATAATCAAAGTAATTGTTTACATCCGGGTTTTATTGAAAATTATTTGGTTTTCCATTCTTTCTTTGTAACTTAAACATTATTTTTAAGTTTATCAAAATAATTTTATTACTCTAATAAATTAACAGTATCTACAGCAACATAAAATATAGATCAAACCTTTCAAAAATAACCTTTTCAAAACGAGGTTCAAGGAATCCATCTAAAAATATTTCGATAATTAAAATCTATTCCTAGCACATTTTGTGAATATGAAATTTACCTTGAAATTGATGTCCTACATAATATTGAGTGTAAAATAAGAATTATTACTAAATTGTTAAGCAAGTTGAATACAATATCTTATATTTAAGGTGCTTCTTAAATAAATATTGAGAAATGTATTTGTATTTCTATGGTTAGACTAGTTGAAATTTATTTACTAAATATTCAGAATAGACTATCTGTTTTGCTAAAGAATTTTTTTTAACAAAAAATGTTTTATTTTTCGGAATGGTAAGAAATTAATCATAAAAATTCTATCACACCTTGGACCACAGCGTAAGTGGATCGAAGGCAGGCGGCGACGGAAAAAAAGTTCTGTCTAGCAAAGGTAACAATGGTGAGAGGTGGTTCGTGAGCTAGACGCCGCGCCGCGGAAGCGCTTTCAAAGTCCTTTCTTATTTAGTTTTCTTAACTGATATCCGCTTGTAGATTTACGTATGCACGTTTTCTAATAGCAGCTGTGGGAATTAAGGTTGTTGGTTTATATCGGTGGTGAGAAATCGCGAATCGAACAGACTTTTATGTAAGTGCACCGACAATGTCTTTTTTTAGGTGGGAAAATCATCTAAAAACCCACTCCTGTTCCTTCCTTGCCATTGTTACAGGGCCACGGGGATCTCTTTCGCATCACCCATGGCCCTAGTAGGCTTCGACTCTGCTGGGCCCCTACGGTTGCTGACATTTCTTTGAGGCGCGTGTGGAACACTACGCGCCGTCGACGGCTTGGGCTCGGTCCGGACGGTTACCGGCCGGTCGGACGGCGGACCCGTTGTCGCCGTCCGCAAGCCGGCGCCTACGGTGGGCGGAAATGCACCGAAAACGTCCTGTTTCCTTTAGGCCCGTTCCTCATTTGGATGCCAAAGCGGTGCAGCCAGTTCATGAAGCGAAGAAAATGCATGCAGCTTTATGGCTCATTTGGCCACTGTTGGTCACGCAGTCAATTATAGATTTTTTTAATTTCATGACCTGACTACGCCGCCGACCTCTATGTTTAGCGTTTGTTTTTATCACACACGTTACCGTAACTTTGGACCGTAAAGAGCAACTGAAGGAACACAGGTGTGTTTTAATCAGGAAAAGTCCGACGTTCCCTTTCGCTCGACCCGAAGCGGAAGAGTTATTCGATAATTTGTACTTAAAAAAATACTACAAACATAGGTACGCGTTTCATGCACTAGCTGCTATATCTTTAAAATTTTCAGATAGGGAATGGGTCGTAATCCACCACGCGGGCCCAGTGCGGGTTGCTGGGTGTAACACTATCTTCGAATTGTTAGCTCTAGGACATGGCAGTTTCTTCACGATGTTTTCCTTTCAGCGTTTTGAGAGCAGTGGTGATGAAATAAATTAGGTACACAAAATAATGCGCCAGGCTGGATTTGAACCCACGAGTTATAACTCGATAAGTCGAGGCCGTTACCAGTGGGCTACCACTGACTGACTGACTCTAACAATGATCTTGATTGCAAATCATTGCGGTCGCTGTATATTAGTGTTTGACAGATTCGTAACAGTAGGGTTAGTATTTTCAAAATTCCTGTCTATATGTCTGTGGCATTGTTCGTACGAGTTACTGCGGACCTGGAACGCAAAAGGCAACTAAAGGAACACAGGTGGGTTTTAGTCAGCAAATTCTGACACTCCCACTCGCACCACACAGAGTGTTAGAAGTTATTTGATGATTTCTTATGACAAAACAAAACGTGTCTTTAGAATTCCTGCTTAGGCATGTAATTAAATAAGTCAAATACGAAACATAACTTAATAAAAACATTTGTTTTTAATATTTTAGCTAAAAGGAACTAAAAACATAATCCACTTCACCTGTTAAAAAAATATTAGATTTTATTAATAAAATAATTTTCTTGAACACGTATAATTGAATCCACATTCAAGTTTCAATACCGAATAAGAACTCAATATGACTCGCAAATGAAAAATTCCTTTGCTGCAGAACTAGTCCCGTTAATGAACACTAGTATTCAAAGAAAACCATAATGAGCTCACACTCAAAGCATACGTCTCGACATTTTCTAGAAATTTCTTTTTAAATAACGTACCTAGATCTGAGACGGAATGAATCGGCGTACAGTTGGAATGAGTGAATGAGCTGAGTCGAACGATGAATGGAACGGCGCGGAATGAGACCGACTCCAGATTCCTTCGTTTATACCTGACGTTTGACGTAGACTACTAAATTTATTTTTTATCCAGTGTAGTTGATGCTGAAGTTGGGTTAGTGGTAAACTTAGTTATCTTTGCGCTCGTTTATTTTAATTGAAGTCAGAAGTGGAGCAGAACTTTTAAAGTTTAGATAGTACTGAGTTTAGAAGACCGCATAACGTTTTCCTCGAATTTGGTTCTTTGAAGTTTTTTTTTGTCCTGCTTAGCACAGCAATTCCAATAATAATTTAGGTGCTTTCAAGGCTCTTAATAAACTGGTGCGAATCAATATCAACGATTGCATCATTACTTACCATCAGGTGGGATTGCAGTCAAGTATTAGCATAACATAGCATAATCAGCCTTTTAATGTTCCCACTGCTGGGACTCAGGCCTCTTCTCAAGGAGAGGGAATGGGCCGTAATCCACCACGCGGGCTCAGTGTGGGTTGATGAATGTCATGTCTCAAATTTTTTGGTTCTAAGACATGGCAGTTTCCTCACGATGTTTTCCTTCACTGTTTTGAGAGCAGCGGTATTGAAATAAATTACACAAAGTAATGCGCCTGACTAGGTTTGAACCCGCCACCTACAAATCGTAAGTCGGGGTCGTTACCACTCGGCCACCACTGCTCAGTCAAGCATTAGTTTATATCAATAAAAAAAAAAAACTGTCATTGAGGTATTTCGTTGTTGGAATTATGTCTGGGCATTTGTGTCGTTAAGCAAGAAGAGTCGACCATTCTTGACTCTCACTATTTCTTACGGGATCATTTTATATGATGTGGAACTCTCTTTCTCAGTCTTGAATAAATTGTATTTTCAGAACCCCAGTCACAACATTATAACATGTGTTTGTTTTTGTTGATAGTTTAGGCTACGTGCAGCGATTTTTTATAACACAGTGTTGAGTCTCAGGTCGTGCAGAATATATTTCCTATGGATACATTTTAGAATGTTGAACATTAATCTAATAGCTTTAATCTGAAACCTTTCCAGGATTTCTATGTGCAGTTTAGATAGTACTGGCTTTGGAAGTTCGTATACGCTTCCTTGAAACTTGTTCTTTAAATAATACTGTTATTTTTGAACTGCCTTCTTGGTCTCGTGGTCGCAAGCACAACTGCGTTCCCACGGCCAAGCCTCCTCTCTTGTAGAGGGAATGGGCCGTACTCCATCACGCGGGTCAAATGCGGGTTGGTGGATGTCACATGACTTCGAATTTTTGGTTCTTGGATATGCCAGTTTCCTCACGATGTCTTCCTTCACCATTTTGAGAGAAGTGGTGATGAAATAAATTACACAAAGTAATGCGCCTGGCTGGGCTTAAACCCGCGGCCAGTCACTCATCTACTCGTAAGTTGAAACTGTTACTACTGGGCCACCATTACCCCACCTACATTCAAGTTAATCTAAAAAAATTTTTATTACTATTTTGTAACCATAGATTTGTTTTCTTTACAGATCTTTGCAGTTGATCCAGGTTCCTGAAACTAAGGTTTGTGTTCAATATTTTCACAGATTTATTTTTTACTAGCTGACCTGGCGTACTTCGTACCGCCTAATAGTAAGGATAACGCCATCTACTGGCATTACCAGAAAAGCACAATTCATTTTATAATGATATTTTAAATGGAGATGGCGTTATATTCGGATTTTGTTTTCGTGATTTTTTCCATATTATCCCACCGTTTAATCCTTCCCCGGACTATCACAAATATTTCAAGACCAAAATTAGTCAAATCAGTCCAGCCGCTCTCGAGTTTTAGTGAGACTAACGAACAGCTATTCATTTTTATATATATAGATGATAGATTATTGAGGATATTTATTTAACTTTGAATTGACTTGTCTTATGCGTTTATAGATATTCTTATGTATATCTGCTATGACGATAAAGACTATGTGTCTTTGCCAATGATGTCCCTCGTAGCTTTTCCCTTCACACAAGGGAGGGAATCTTAAACTTTGTTCTCGTAGGCACTCTTTAATCAGGCAGCAATTCTCTCACAAATATAATTTTACATTCAATGATCTCGCTAAAGAAATTCTCGCAGTACACTGGAGTGAGAATTTATCGGCGTTCCGCCCACTTAAATAATTTTCTAAGGGCCCAATTTCTCACTGGGTTATTGTTCGACGACTCGTTCTACGGGCCCTTAACGACGTTAATTTCGAATTAATTCGTTGATACTCCCGCGCCTTGATTAAACTCTGATTAGGAAATAAATCTTGTTCTATTTTGTGTGAGAAGTCGTTGCGTTCAAATTGGGAAATCTTGGTGTCTAGATAAGTGCTCGGGTGCCCCATCTTGATGTTATTTTGGAAATTAATTAAAAAATAATCAGGTGTTTATTACTGTTTGAAGTAATTGGGGTTGTGTTTACAAAGGAGATGTGTTAATAAGGGGTTGTGGGTGAGTAACCTTATGGGGAGCTATTTGTTTTTATAGGGAAATCGAAATTAATGATACAATTTTAGGAAAAGTTTACACTGACTATATAGTCAGTCAGACACAGACGATCCTACCGACCGAACCTACATTTAAAATTGCTCTTTCGTTTAAATGAAAACAAAAATAGAAAAGGAAAAAGAAATCGCTTAGGTAATATTTCCGGGCCAATCCGGGCCGTTTAATTTTCACTTTCCCCAACTTTGGAGGTGAATGCTCACCGCTCATTAAACATGAAGCAGTGATGGCACGTGTATAGCTACATTCAGCAATGTTGCGCTTTTGATTCCAAATTTAATAAACGCTTAACACTTCAAAGCTCGCGTGTAAAGCAATTTGGAGCGCCGAAAAACACCACAGTTTTGGTCTAGCTGCGTAATTGGTTTATAGCGCAGTCCGCAGAGAAAATATTAATTAGGGCCGCCGACGGTGCGGCGCTTGCAAGCGCTTTCACTGCTGTATCTAAAGTGCATCTGCAATAATCGTGGTAGGTAGTTCAAGAGACACAGTTTAGGGTTAAATTTTTGAACGTTTTTGTCCTTTACAGCAGTGTTCCGAAAACTTTTTGTGATCAAGGTACTTACATCTAGGAAATGCTTAGAAAAAAATATTAAAGATACACCATAGGATGAAAAAAATTTTTTTACATAATACTTATCAATTAATTTTTATTATTCATCAATAAAACAATATTTATTAATGAATCAACAAACTAATATTTATAGTAATTAATATACCAGTATTTATTTATTAATATTTGCGATTCGTTTTCATTTCAAACAGTTCTCTCATTAATCGGTAAATTTCAAAACGGCATACCCTCAGAGAATGAACTTAGAAACCCGTCTATGGTTGGTCTATATTTTTTTCCATCTAGAAAGAAGAAAGACAAAGAGTTAGAATTAGAATAAAAAAATAACAATAGCGACTTATTTATAAGTGGTAGTTTATGCGTCACATGCGCGTAAAACGGCAAGCGCTCAGCAAAATGCTGGGGCACGTGTAAGACAGAGCCTCAGCGCTGATTTTCAGCACCAGCCGTTGACGACGGTGAGACGTTGATCGGCCAGCAAGGATTATACAATATATACTTAAAATTAACTGTCTAAGAATGACATTTTTATCCGAGGTACACAACCAACTACACCACGGTACACCAGTGTGCCGCGGCACACCTTTTGCGGAACAGTGTACAGTGTAACTTTAGTAACTAGGTTACCAGAAGGTAATAAAGAATTACTATCTTGCAATGGTCATAGCATAGCATAATCAACCTTTAATGTTTCCACTGCTGGCCCAGTGTGGGTTCGTGAATGTCATATGTTTTCGATTTTTTGGTTCTAGGACATGCTAGTTTCCTCGCGACGTTTTACTTCACCGTTTTAAGAATAGGGGTGATGAAATAAATTAGACAAAGTAATGTGCCTGGCTGGGTTTGAATCCGCGACCTACAACTCGTAAATCGGGGCCGTTACCACTCGACCACCACTGCTCTGTATTATTTAATTATTACTTACGAGTTTTTCACTTCATTTTAGGCAACGACCACATATCTCGGTTTCATCCAAAATCAACAATAGATCTAAGGTTAAACTGTGAATTTACGTAAAATAAATATTTAATCAAAAGATACAAATCCAAAGAATCCATCGAACACAATACACAAGGAAAAACGGTAAAAAAATCTGTTAAAGGATATGAAGTTGAAAAATACAAACAGATCTTTTATTTACTGCAAAATCGGTGAATTTTAAACCTACTCACAAGCTCACGTTTCATTGGAACAGGTTTTTAAAGCGCTGGCCAATTTCGGCTTATTGCTATCAAATAACAGTTCACTGGATTAATAGCGCTGAAAGCGCTTCTTTGGCAAGTTTTATATGTTCTGATAGTGATAGAAAAGTCTCGATGACTTTATGACATGATGGAAGAAGGTCATTAGTGAAGTTTTAATCGGAAATCGATTGCAAGTTTGTAATTTATTTGCTTGTTTTCTTCAAATATTTTACATTATTTTTTAATTACCTGACGGTCATTATGATAACCATGCTAGGTAAAGAAGAAAGAAAGAAAAAAAAATAAGGAAAGATAGTTGGAAAGAAAAAGGAAAGAATAATAAAAAAAAGAAAGATAGATATTTTTTTTTTTAAATTATTGATAGGCGCGCGTTTGACCACTATCTCACCTGATGGTAAGCGATGATGTGGCCGACGATGGAGCACGCTTGCCTAGAAGTAACCTATTCACTCTTGACTTAAAGACCCTCTCGTTTACGCCAAAATAGTCCAGTTCACCATGAATGCCAGGCAAGTAGTGCCTGATGTCGGTTTTTTTTTGGACCTGAGGTTGCGAAATGACGGAAGAAATCAGTTTAGTAATCAGTTGGGTAGTAATGATGATACGTGCTTAAGAGGCTCTCCTCTTAAGGACTCTTCCTTAAGAAACACCTCTTACAGTTTTCAATATTATTTTCTAAAAATACACCGCACTGAATTACACAAAAAAAAATGAAGAATCTAAATAGATGTGCTAATATGCACCGCGATCTCGCGGTGAAACTGTTGAATATCTAATATCAAACCTATCCTTAATTTCAAGAAAAAAAAAATTGTCCATATCTCTTAAACTGCCGCACAGAATTACAGTGCTGTGTATTTTTAGAAATTTTGAAAACTGTAAGAGCCTTTTTGGTGTTTCTTAAGGACTCGTTTTTTAAATGAAGTAATACATTAATTAATATAAAGTTTTTAAATTAATTAAATGTCTTGAGTGTGGTAAATAGGTATGTATGCGTATGTATGTATGGAGTGGAAAAATGAAAAGTGGTTGCACACAACAAAATATCTGTAACAATAAACGGTAGAATAAGATTGAAATATATATAGGTATCTCTCGAGCGAGTTGTAATTAAATCTTTTTGAAGACGACGTAAGACTTTCTGCGCATAATATAATAATGATAATAACAGGTAAATGTAAAAAAACAATAAAAAAAAATTGCTGGCCGAAAATAAGAAAAGCAGTCACAATAATATTCTTTATTATTATTGTCGTAATATATAAAATATGAGTTATAGTTCTTAGAAAATAAAATAATTTAAGATTATTGTGACTTACGAATACCTAATGGTTTCTGAGAAGTCCCAGGATAATGATATATAACCGGAATAAGATGTAATCCTATATTGAGTTCTAAAGTAAATTTCGTAATATCGTCAGAGTAACAATACATATTGGAAGCCTTTTATAAAAAAACCAGCTTCTGCCAGCGGCTTCGCCCGTGTTAAAGTAGGTTTCTCCATACAAACTTTGGAACCCTATTTCATCTCTTTAGGGGGTGGAATGGCGACAGCGACTGTCGCAACCCAGTGCTGGGCACGCTATAATTGTGGCGATAAGTCCCCTCTTTCAGGAGTGACTGGAAAGACCTCACGGCGTCCTTACCTACCGCGTAACGTAGGTCCTCACCGGACATGGTAAGTTCAGGAGCTTCCTGCACCGGATCCGTGCAGAAGAGACGCCCGGGTGTCACCATTGTGTGGACCACCCGGAGGACACGGTGGAGCATACGGTAGTGGTGTGCCCCACTTGGGCAGAGCACCGCCGTGTCCTCGTGGGGGCGATCGGCGGCTGCGATCTCTCGCAGCGGGCCTTGGTACAGGCCATGGTCCGGAGCGAGGAGGAGTGGCAGGCGGACGCGTCCTTCTGCGAAGCAGTAATGCTAGCAAAGGAGGCGGCCGATCGCGTGAAGCAACGGTCCTCACGCCCCAACCGCCGCCGGGATTCCTATCCTGATTTTTGGCCACCGTGCGGACGGCGAGCAATAGGTGGCTCGCCGTCCGATCGTCCGGTAACCGTCCGGACCGTGCCCAAGTCGTCGACGGCGCGTAGTGTTCCACGCGCGCCTCAAGGAGATGTCAGCAACCGTAGGGGCCCAGCAGGGTCGAAGCCTACTGGGGCCATGGGTGATGCGAAAGAGATCCTCGGGGCCCTGGAAAAAATGGCAAAGAAGGAACAGGAGCGGGTTTTTAGTCAGTAAAAGTCTGACACTATTTCCCGCTCCGCCCAAGAGCGCGGGATCTCATTAGACGATTTTCCCCCTCAAAAAATCCCTTTAGGGGGTTCATTTTGGAAAAACCTCTCTTAGTGCTCGCTTACGTCATAAAAGGAAACCTTGTGCAAAATTTCACAAAGTCAGTCAGTTTCTCCTTTTATTAATAAAGATACGGCTTTATCCTTTGCAGAGACCTTAGATATATTCACTATGTTCTTTTCCTCCATTTTCCGTCGGCTTCCTTACTTCCGTTGAAGTATTTTAAAAAACTAGTAAAATGTTAGAACTAATTTCCGTTACACAGAAACTTTTCCGAAGGCGCTCTCCGCCTATTTTATGCTCATCTGAATCTTGAAAGTTTGATGAACTATCTCGAAGAATGGCTGCCGTGAAATTAATTTAACACTTGATAAGCTTTTGCTATTTTAAAATATTGCACTTTAAAAATTTCCGTACGAAAAAAAGATTTAAATTGACAATGAAGTTACGGGTATCAATGTGAGGGTAAAAGAGAGGCGTAGTGATAAAGATAATGGTGTTCTTTCGATAATGTAGGCCAGCCATAACTTTTTTATCCACAGTCTTTTTACAGAAAAAAACTGGGCAAGTGCGAGCCGGATTTGCGCACTGAGGGTTCCTTACAAACTTACCTATGTAAATAGTTCGATTCCCGAATGGAGTCACGAAGAATGTTCCGAATCGCGAAAAAAGGTATTTTTTTGTGACGTAACAACAAATTTACTGTTTTCAGATTTATTTCTGTGGTCAAATTTTAGGATTCTAGGTCAACGGAAAAAGTATCCTAAGAATTTTGATTCCCTTGAGAGTGTCGAAATATAAGTTGTTTGCGACATAAACGACCATATCTGTTTTTTCGTTGACTTAGAAGTTTGATTTTTACAAAACTTCAAAGGACCGCAGACCTGAGAATATGGTTTTCATTTCAAATCGATACGTCCGTAATGTTCCCGAGATAAAGGGTCTTGACAGACAGACAGAAAACGGAAACCTTATAGGATCACTTTGAACCTATAAGGGTTCCGTTTTTTCCTTTTGAGGTACTGAACCCTAAAAATGTAATGTTCTATTTTTATAACTACAATGATCCTATCTTGGTATTGAATTCTCATTTTAATAACAGATAACTGTTAAATAATGTACCCAAAAGACTGGCGGCATTGCGATACTGTATGCGCAGTTCGAGGTAACCAGCCCGTGGGTCACGCGAAGAGTCAACAAATAAAATATAGGTATATCCTTACATATTATTATAAATTAAAATCCCACATCGCGTCTGTCTGTTTGTTCCCAATTAACCCCAAAACTTCACAGGAGATTTTTAAAATTAGACAGAGTGATTCATGAGGAAGGTTTATGTATATTTTAGTAGAAAAAGGTCAAGAATTTTAAAGATGCTATGTCTGGTTGCTAGTGCAATATAAAAATACACTATTAATAACGGCTGCTTAAAACACATTCTTTTCTAGTCCAGTTCTTTTTGAGCATCCTCAACTTCCCAAAAATAAAACACTACAGTCACGAACCAACAAAACCAGAATAACCGTCAAAAATATTTCACAAAAATAATAAATATCGGCCGCGATAATCCAGCACGTTTGAACATTACCCACAAAACACTACCATCACATTTGTATGTATTGCAAAATTCAATAGAATAGCTTATAACACTGGTGGACTCATCCCGACCGTTCTTCGGGTTATGAAATTGGATCCAGTGACAATAAAATACATAATTTAGACCCCCACCCCCCTTGGGGTGCCAACTTATTGTATTAGACATAGTAAATTCTCCTAAGACGCACGTGCACACAATTGTGGCCAGAATTGGGTACGAATGTTTCAGACAATGTAGCCTTGGAAGGATTCGGTTGGCTAAGAATTAGGCTGCAGGTGCGGTGTGAACGGCGCGGTGGGTAAAATATGAAGCACATAAAGTATATATTTTAATGTTAGCCTATATAACTTAGGGTTACTGTCTCAACTCATTTTATGCCATAACATCTTATTGCTAGAATATCATAAATGACTTACACATATCTTGAATAGACTGTTGGTCTAGTGATTAGTAGTCCTGACTGCTAAACCGGAGGTCGAGATCGAACCCACGAGGTTTGATTCCCACCCTGGTTTGTGTGATGAGCACGATCATTTGTTCTGTGTCTGAGTGTAATTTATCTATAATATGTATTTATTTAGAAATATATAAGTATGTTCATCAGTTGACTAGTACTCATAACACAAGCTCTGCTTAACTTGGGACTAGATGGCGTTGTGTGATATTTGTGGAATATTATTATGTATTACACATATCTATCGACGCGATCTGCTGTTGCGCTGCGTGTCATGGATTCGATTCCTGCACGAAATAAATATTTGTATGACCTACACAGATATTTGTTCCGGTTCTGAGTGTGTTTGTATGTGGGTTTCCATGTTTGTGAACGCACCAACGATACAAAAATAATTCTTAGTGTGGGGCAAGGTTTTTTTTAAACAAAAAGCATCCACCTCTGGTAATAGGGCAAGAGGGAGTGTCAGGTTTTTACTGACTAAAATCCACCTGCTTTTCTTCAGATGCCCTTTGCGTTCCAGGATCGCGGTAACGCAGCCTTGGTCTCAAGCTGTGTCAGTCTTTAAGATTTTTCCTTAACAAGACACACAATTAATGAAGATCTATAAGCGATAGACATGTCTAGTGAGTCCCCCCAGGGGCACAGCTTGTATATACTGATTTAATTAAGCAATGTAAAGCACCCAAACACTAACGTACTTAATATCTGTATTGACATGGTCGCTTCAAAACGTCGGTGTTCCGGCGCAGCTGTTTAATTATCAGCCGCAGTTATAGACGAGTTTCGTAGACAACTTGTTCCGCCAATCCAGTGCTTTGCAAATCTGTGGCGCCCCTCTTCGAGCGGGGAGCGGAAGTTTGACTTTTGGGGTAGGTACCTATTTTGAAGGCGAAATTTCTCAGTTTTTTTTTAATATAGTATTTTTGGCAGTTGCTTTAGGCGTCAACATTGCCTCAGCAGGGCCGATGCTTGCTAGGGCCATGGGGAAGAGTATGAAAAGGATACTTCTGGTTTTAGTCAGTAAAAGCACCGCCTTCTCGTTGACTCCTGCAGTTTCACCTACGTCTTTGGCTACTGCTTCGCTTTCATGGATTATAGCGTGATGTTATATAGCCTTTACTATTTTTCATGAATCTAGCCATCCTATTCAGAAACATATTTTCCAATCCGACTGGTCGTTCCAGAAATTAGCCCAGACCAAACAAACAAAAACTTTTTCTGTTTTTTAAATTACTATAGATTAATACAAATCATATGATACTTATAAAACATATCAGCAATTTAAAAGTAATATAGGTGAATCCATAAGTAGTGTGGATGTCATGTCGGCCGGCTGAATCGTTGAGGCTAAAAAGTAAATAATATAAAACGAAATCTACATAAAAAATTTAAAACAATATTATCAATATATTACATTCATGATTTATTAATTTATTATCTATTTAGTCCGCTGTTCCAGATTTTGAACATACAGAAATTTCAATAATAATCTATGTTATGTCAAACTGTGAAGAGCGGGTGTCAGTTTTAGCGGTAAGCGGAGATGTATGTGAAATCCTTTAAAAAACTGGTATCATCAACTAATACAGTTATCAACATTATTTACCACTGAGTTAAGATGTTGGACGTTAGCGTGAGACGACCTGGTAAAGGTGGTTGAGGTAGAATAGATGAGGAAGGTGGAGAACATACAACATTAATTTTAGTATATGTGAAATTCGGAACACGTGTTTAGTATTTTTATGTAAATAATCTATGTACAAAATTTTGTACCTGTATCATGAAAAATCTCAAAGTTATAAGCTTGTTATGTTACCTAGTTGTCTAAGGGGTTGTTTTACTCCTGCAACCAGCTGTGCGCTGGCGCTTAATGCCCGCTATAACCTTAAGTTGTACTTAGAATCGAAGGTTTCCAACTTGTGACGTTTTTTAAATATTTTTAGGAATAAATATAACATGGTGTAAATATTATTGGAATCGTTTCAGTTACTGATTATAAACAAACTATATTCAGATTTCGTATATACTAAAAATAAAGTTGTATAACTATACAACTTTTTAAACCTGAATATAGTTTCGAGAACACAAAGTTTCGCTTTTATAATATACAGTTGTAATATTATAAAAGCGAAACTTTGTGTTTGTATGTATCTTAGTACATTACGATTAATCAGAAAAATGGATCGAGCTGAAAATTGGTACACTGGTATACTAAGCCCAAGAATAGCACGTAGAAGACATTCTCTCGATTAATACCTACAGTTATAAATATTCTTTATCAGTAATTTGAGAAGTTGACAGTCAAAACTAGCGGGCTAATTTCCCTTCAACACTAATCTTCCGCTCGACGCTTCAACACACGCCCCACCTCACCGTCTCTTGGGTTGACCGCACGCCCATAAATTCCGACACAATATTTCGATGTCGGTGTCGCTCCCCATCGATGGACACGTTGCGTACGTCACATAAAACCCTTGTTTATTACTGTGTTTTATTAAATTTATATCGACACTAGACGGTATAGTTGTTGTTCGTAATATTGAAGCCAGGTTTAAGTTGTTCGATTTATTATAACTTTATTTTTTTATACTGATTCTGAGTGCTGGATTAGTATGATTGCTATAAAATATTAGGTATTTCAATGGTTATATGATTGCATAGTCTATATTAGTATGTTATTTTTATTATTTTTACCCGGAATGATGGACCCTCACTGGACGCCTGACGGAGGATGTCACCATCGAGGTCACCCGCGGCGATGGTAGTGTGACGATCTGATCATATTTGCTGGTCTAGCTTGGCCAAAGATCACAATAGATAAAAAGATTTAGAAGTAGACAGGGACGCCTTTGCACAGCAGACGGAAACAAAAAAAAACAAGATTTTCACCAATTTCTTTTCTTCTTACAAAAATAGATCAACTAAACGAAACACAATATTGAAGTCCTCAAAACTAACCGTATATAAGATATGTAAATAACAATAATCTTCAAGATGCCGTATATTTTCATTGGGCGAGTCTCTGATTTGATTATTTTGAGTTAAGCACATCTCAACCCCTACTTTCTTTAATGCCAAATTTAGACAGGTTTTCAGGCTAAAATAGACTGACAAATACTGCTTCAAATGCTTGATTCTGTAATCAAGAGCATGTCTCTAACAAAGAATACGTGAAAATATTTTGAAAACTGATATCCATTTAAATCAAGCAAATTTGTTTTCTTAGCTATACACACCCTTCCATATCTCCTCGCGCGCCGATTGTACGAGTACATACCTACGTCTGTACAACTTGAATGACCTTGAAAAACGCTTAAGCATCGTACTGTACACAAGCGTGTACGAAATTGATCGGCTGAAAATTTTCGCCTCTATATCTTCGTCTGTCCTAAGGTCTACTCAAAATGTTTTTTTTTTCTTTTTTAATGCGTAAGATATAGAAGGGTCTGTTCTACTGGTACATAGCTATATGTATAACAGTATCTTACAGATAGCCAGCTAGTTGATAGTACAGGGTGTAAAATTACAACAACCGAGATAACCGGGGGTAATTTATCATAATGACGTCTGTATTTTTTTAGCTCAGCAGCGCCCCCTAACGGCGACCCCGTACTAAATCACGGCCAAGAGACAAGAATTATCATATAACTCAAGATAATAAGAAATATAACCGTAGCATTTTTTTATATTTATTTATGCTCCTGATAGCGTGTGATAGAGTATTTTTTGGATCTGTGAGTGATCATTTTGAAGTCTTGGAAATCCTATAAATATTTTCTGGGTACTAATGTAGGAGAATGCAAAAACAAAAGTCTCCATACGTACTCATCATAGCTATATATCTCGTAAAGAATAAAAATTAACCTTAAACGTCTCACTGTCGACGACGGCTGGTGCTGAAAATCAGCGCTGAGGCTCTGTCTTACACGAGCCCCAGCATCTTGCTGAGCGCTGGTCGTTTTGCAAGGACGTGATGCATATCCTACCACTTATAATATAAGCCGTTATTGTTATTTGTTTTTATTTTTAAGGTATGTGCCATGTTTAACGTAAATAAACTCTATTTTTTTCTTTTTTTCTTAACCTCGAAAATATTCATCATCATTACCATTTCATGAAAATTCGAAATTATTCATCATCATTACCATTTCAAGACGTCCGACTGTTGGACATAGACCTCTTCCAAATGTTGTCACAACGCCCGGTCATATGCATCTTGTATCCATCGGATTCGCGCGATCCTCTCCAGGTCTACCTTGTGGGAGGCCTACCAACGCTGTATCTTCCAGTACGCAGTAACCACTCCAGAACCTTTCGGCCCAATCGACCATGTGTTTTACGTGCCATGTACCCTGCCTACTGCCACTTAAGTTTTGATATTCTTCGGGCAATGTTACTAACTTTGGTTCTCCTGAACCTTAGCAGCCTCCGTCTATTATCGTGACATCTCTTTGAGGTGCGTGTGGAACACAAAGTGCTGTTGAACCCAGCCAGGCACTTACCGGACGGTGAACTACTTGGTGTTCACCGTCCGCGCGGACGGTATTTAACGTTGTGGAGGAATGAGTAATCTGATATTTTTTACATAATTATGTTGATTATTAATTTCTCCTTTACTAAACCTTTTCTTGCTTTACAGAAGGATAATTACTACCAGAATAATTTTATTTGTAATACTAATTAATAATATTCATCGTACTTTTCACTATAAGCTCGAAGTAAATCAGATATAAATGATAGATCCTCTTCACAGTTATTATCATGAAATTAACGTCATTAGTACAAGTAATAATCATTGAATTGATTGTCATACAATATTGATGTTCGAATTAATCGTATTACTGAATAGTACATTTGTCTCGTATCGATGTGTGGACTTGCTGTAACTATGGATTGCTCGTGTGTGTGTTTGTTCCGGGTCGTGGAGCTCTTTGGACCCGGGACCGAGGTCCCAACTTCCACCTATAAAAATTAATAAAAAATTTTAGTAGTATTTTGTAAAGTACAGTTACCAAAAAAGCTGTATTTTTTTTATTTGTGGTCCCAAAATCTCTAAAATCTAAATCTTAAAAAAATTTACTATTTATATTTATGTTATAAGTTAGATTATTTTTTTCTACTTTTCACTATGGTTCAAAATACTTTGTTGAGTAACTATAAATTGACAGCTGAATCACTAAATCAGTTATGATAAACCTGAGCTTAAGGTACAAAAACTGGCTCAGTGTGAGTTCGACTCGCATACAAAGGGTGCTACAATATTAAAAACGCAAACAAAACATATTTGAACCCACTATTATTTTTAACATTATTTTGATTTTATTATTTGTTGTTATAGCGGCCATAGAAATATAAATTCTGTGAAAATTTCTCTCTCTACTCACTCTTACGGTTAATGTGATACAGCCCGTGGACAGACGAACGGACAGACAGACAGACAGACGGACGGAAAGCAGAGGTTTAGTAATACGGTCTCGTTGGCACCATTGGGGTACCGAACCCCAAAAACGGACGCAAGATATTCAAATTAGGAAGTTATTCAAATCTTCACTGAAATAAACTTTCGGTTACAACAAGTCATTTATATTTTTTGAAGACCTCTTAAAAGCAGATTCACAATATCAGTCTCTAAGCCCACAATTTTTCACGTACACTAACGGTGGTAACCCGACAAAATGCAGAAGGTGGTTAGTTATAAAAATGTTTCAGGACCAGGAGCTGTTCGTCGAAGTCGGTCGCGTAACAGGGCGACAAGCCAACTATTATGAGAAACTTTGTTGCTTGGAGACGAGAGTAAATATGTATTTTATATGGATATGATATAAAATTACGTCGTGTGGTTTGAATAAACCAATCTTAGTGTTACGAGGGTGCGATAAGTGGAAACTAGAACGAAACTACAATGGAATACGTAAGTAGAATTTTCGAATGCCTACCATCTGGCCGATAATTTGACTGTTGTATTGACCTATGTGGGTACTGTTTTAGACGCTGCCCCTTAAGAAAACTGGCTATTATTTAGGGTAAGCACAAACCATATATTTCTGAGAATCCTTACATATCATACTAAAACTATAAAAGGGAAAGTCTATATATTTTATTTAAAAAAAAAACGTTGAAAGACTACTGTATCGTGAGTACGTTCACAAACAAGTAAACTCACATACACAAAACAACTAGACCCGGAACACTTATCTATCAGTTCCCTTCAATATGGTTGAGCTGAATGTTGCTAGCGCATGAGACATGTTCATGAACGGGCGCCATTAGTTGGGACTGGTCATCTCTCAATTGCTATGTTTTATTTCTAATCGATTTTCAAAATAGGAGAAGGTTTTCAATTCAATTGTTTTACGGATTCCGAACCACAGTCAGCAAAAACGGAACTCTTATAAGACCACATTATTGTCCGTCTGTCTATCTGTTAAGATCTTTTTTTTCTCAGGAACGCGTAGAGGTATTAAGCTGGAATTATTATGAAATACTCAAATCTGCCTGATTTAGAGCAGTAAAGAAATGAAACTTCTAAGTCAACGAAATCTGAAGAATAAGACGTTTATGCTCCGTTTATGACGCATATTTTGACGTTCACCAGAAAATCAAAACATTACTTACTTCCTATTGATCTAGAATCCTGAAAATAGGCAAGAAGCAAGGCCTAAGGTTAAAGCTAACACAGGTTAAGAAAGTGTAAAAACATCCGAGAATCAAGTCGGAAACCGAACTATTTACACAGATAAGTTTTTACGGAACCCTCGGTGCGGGAGTCCGGCACGCACTTGACCAATTTTTTTTCTGGGTTGGCAAACCATTAAATAACTTCACTCACTCCCGCTGAGAAGCGAATTGAATTTTGAAACAGTTAAATTGAGTATAAGTACAAAAACAAAAGGTAATAATAGACAACAAATTGGATGAACTTTGTACCAACATAATGGTGTAAGGTAACCAATATACATTGCATTATATTTTCCCTAACAAGGTAAAACAACGTCATATCCAAATTACTTTCGTAGTTCCTCCGTCCTCTTACCGAGAGGTTCTTCATTACACCTCCGAGTAGACGAGGTAATTGCAGGGCCGACACACGCGAGCATAACCTCTTAATTTATTGAAGGAAACTAATGAAATTCCTGAGCAAAGTTTATTGCTTGAGACAGCCCTGTTTCGCGCTAACAATTTTGGCCTCTCCTCTACAAGGGGCTGAAGTGCTCTAATCGTTTCTTTAATTATTTCTGAATTAATGTTTAGTCTCGTCTTGTAGCGTTAATTTTGTAAAATATCTATGTAGATGTTTGTGTCTATTACTTGGCTTATTCTTCTTGATAATTACGACTGAGTACTTACTTTTTTGTTCTAAATATTTATTTATTTTTTGCTCTATTTCAATCTTGAAATTCAATGAGACTTTTTTTTTGGCACGATATATTTAAATATATTATTATACAAATATATTTAAAAAAATGATGACATGGTTGGCGCAGTGGTTAAATGATTGGCTGATGCTCTGCATTTCGCGAGTTCGATTCCAGTATGTAATTTTTTTTTGTTTTGCCTTCAGATAGTAGTTCCGACATTCTCCACCAGTCAACCTAGGGTATTGGAGAGACAATAATATGGCGGGTGCATAAAAAAATAAAATATTATTTAGATTACATACATTAAAAATACATATTTAATAAAATATATACTTATACATGCAAACATATAATTATATATATATACACAGTCTACACTTTCGTAAAGGCACCCACGAAACAATAGTAATTCCTAGTGTGGGGAAACAATTATTTAAAAAATAAAACTTTTATACTTAGCTTAATTAATGTTAATTTTAATTATAACATCACAAACTTTAATCTTAATCAGTAATATTAATATCTCAAGTTGACGACTTACCTTTGGTACAACACAATGCATTCTGCACCAGTCTGTAATATCTTCTTTACGACTATAGTTTAGTCGAAGCTAATATAACTCAAGCATAGTCTACACCAAGCTTTCTCAACTTTTCATGGCGGACCCCTGAAAATTGAAGCTTGTAATCATTGACACCAAGACATAAATATACGTTTATCATAATGTCACTTAGTTTTATTTTTGATTTTGCCTGCAAAAGAATGAACTTACCTTTGAACCCCCCGGGGTTCACGAACTCTATGTTAAGAAACCCTGGTCTAGTCTCTGTGTATGACCTAAATAATTGAGTGCCTGTGCACCTGTGACGTGTTCAGTATTCACGATCATTTTAAGTGTCGGTCTGTCTAATTGGCTGAATTCAGGATTAACGAGAGTTGTAACTAAGCTAGAGTATAAATATAAAGTTATTTACGTGAACTTCTTTACGACAGTAATATATTGTATTGGTAGTAAAAAATTAAAATATAAATTGACATAAAATCTTTAAGTATCAGGCAAGCCTTCTAGATATCAGACATCATTGTTTTTTTGACAAGATATGGTTATACCTACCAAAAATAAAAGAAAAATCTTAACATACCAATATAACTAGCTGCTTCCAGTGGCTTTGCTCACGTGATAGTAGAAAATTATCCCAAGAGAACATACTACTGGAATAAAAAATCCTATGTGCTATTCCAATACATGGTCCACCCGTGTACCAAGTTTCATCGAAATCCGTACAGTAGTTCAAGGGTGAAGAAGTATCAAACATACACACTCCCAAACATAATATTAGTGTGATTCAAGTTAAAAATTCTTGAAATTTATCAAAAGCATTGACTCGGCAACAATTAATGAATCCATTAACAATATTTTAAATTAAAAACAGAGGCTCCTTTTAAAAAGAGGGCTTCTAAGATTTTAATTTTCAATGAATCAATTAATTTGATGCTAAGTATTTTAGCAACTTTTGCACTTCTCCCCACCCAGGGTGTTGCAGTTATTTCGATTCTTAAAACGACTTATCATCAAAATTTACTGTTTGTTTCGCTGAAACTTTGAAATTTTGGCGATGTGGTCCAAGTTAAAAAATATTGCGGGTTTCATTTTTATATTTTAAGGTGGGAAATCATCTTAAGACTTCTCCCGTTTTGGATGAAGCGGGAGGGCGTGTCAGACTTTAATTGACACCTGTGTCTTTCAGTTGCTCTTTGCGCTCTAAGACCACGAGTTTCCTTTCCAGAAAATCCCCGCGGCCCTATATCGGCCTTGCTGAGTCCTACGGTTTGCTGACATCTCTTTAAGGAGCGCGCGAACCACTACGTGCTGTCGACGACTTGAGCTCGGTCCGGTCAATTACTGGATGGCTGGACGGCGAGATACCCAATGCTCATCGTCCGCAAGCCCGCGGTGGCAACGTGAGAAATTCCGTATGATTGAGAAATTTAAAAAGCTACTAGAGCAGTTCCAATTAAACTTGAATTGGGTCAGCTTTGCTCAAATTTTCATATGTCAACCACTATTTCACAGCATAGGACTTTTTTTCTTGTGCAAATCCAGTATCAGTTGAATTAACCTGCGATAGAAACAATGTCCCACCGTGTCAGCCAGCCAGCCCATCTCACCGTGGGACGGCATCATAGATTTTTACATAATAATCATACAAATTGCTGTGACTTGCAACACCCATTAACATAAGCTCGTACTATGAGAAGGTAATGTACAATATTTAATCTGGACAATATTTTAACTCACAACATGACGGGTTAGCCTGTTCATGTCTGTTACTCAGGTCATCGTTCTGTTGGTGCTTGCCCTTTGTTAATTAGTTTTTCTTTTGATACTGGCTGATTACATATACAAGAAGTACTCTATTCACTCTTGACTGAGAGATCCCCAGGTTGTAGCTATAAGGAAACACAAACTCCGAGAGGGAATTGCACTCTTTAGCTGTACGCACAATGAATGTGTTCACAAAATGTTTAGTGCGTATGAGTAGGATGTTCATCACGTACCAGTGGCGTATTGCCATACGTCAGGTGGTCCAAAGACCGGGCTTGGCTAGATTGTATCTGTCTGTGTGTGTTGTTCGTTAACGAATTGATTTAGACAAAACGAACACGGGTAGACAATATTTTTTTGTTGTTCCAGAAGTATGTACCCTTGAGATAATTTTCGACTTTCACATGGGTGAAGCAAACAGAAGTGTAGCCATAAGGTAGAAATACAAAGTCAATCTAGGATTGAATCAGGGCTATAAAACTTAAAGAAGTGTTTTATTTATAAAATCGCTTACATCTCATCCCTTGTCACAAATATCAGGCATATTCCCCCCTCAGTTACTCGGTATTTCGCTTAGACATGATTGTTAAGAAGAAATTTTAATTAAGCTTACATTTCTAAATTTTCTTCAGCGCTTAATAATGTCTGTGACGATTCAGTTTGTCTCACACAATTATCATATGAAATCCGATTGTTACACGTTTATTTTTAAGTGAGTTCACAAAGTTGACAGTCTTGTTACGTTTAATAGGGTATTTTTTTGAGATGGGACATCATAAAATTAGTTCTTTCTCTCTAGGATGGAGTAGAAAGGCATATCAGACTACAAATACAAACGTTACAAATACCAATAATATATTACCTTTTCTCAATATTTGTACTACATCTAGTGGCTGAAGTGCTCTTTTAGACAAAATTGCCTGTATTAGGGCACTTTGCTCTTCCGGAACTTAAAATTACGCGCTACCGCCTACTATCACTTTATTTCAAAACTAGACTATTACAGACTGAAATCCACCTGTGACCTTCATTTACCCTTTGCATTACTTAGCCACGGTAACTCTTTCAAAATATGCCGTGACCCTAGCGGTCTGGGGTCCCTAGCTTTTGCTGACATCTCTTTGAGGCGCGTATGGAATACTATGTGCCGTCGGCGATTCGGGCTTGGTCCTTACTGGACAGCTGGATAGCGAGCTACCCATTGCTTGTAGCCCTGTGACTCCCGACACCCGGGGGGTCTCCAGTTGCGGGCGGCTGGGGCATGAGAATAATATCCGTTTCCTCACGGTTACATTCCTCTCCTTCGATAACATTACTGTTTTGCAGAAGAAAGCTGGTACCTGGCAGGATTTGTCCCAAAGATGCATCCCTAGGTGATCTAATTTGAACTCGATTAAGTTTGAGCAGCTGTTCCGGCGTGAAGTATCTGTTTTGGCGTATAATAAACTATTATTATATTCTGTTCTACATTTTCATTTTACGAAAATCTGTTAAAACTTTCCAAGTTACAGGAACTACAGTGATAAATGGCTGAAAAATGAGACGGTAATTAGTCAGCAATCTATCACAATCAACGTTAATTTGAGAAGCGAGTTCAAACTCTCTTTCAATTAAATGAAGACAGTTTTTCTCTTTAGCTTGCTTTTTTTGGGCACAAAGAAAGGTTTATTACACTTGAGAAAATTCGATAATTTTGTGTTTTTTTTTAAATTCTTTGCTGACTGAAATTGTTTTGTCTGCGGTTTGGTTAAATTAGAACCTTTTATAAAATATACTGAAAAAAGGTTTGTTTTGGTTGATACGCTTGGATTTGACAGATTAAGACAGATATTTTTATTTTGTCCTACTATTTTATTTATTTTGGTAGGAAATCATCCAATGACTTCCTCCGCTCTAGGGCGGAGCTGGAGGACGTGTCAGATTTTTACTGAGTAAAACCCAATACTATGTTCCTTCTTTGTCTTCGTTCCAGGACTCCGGAGTTCATTTTGTCCTACTCTAAGAATAAATCCTGTAACGAAGAATACAAGAGTTATTCTTACATTATTATAGATATTCTTTTATTCATATAAAAATTTGAATGTATAAACTCACATATAAAAGATACGCAGACTTGGTAAAACTATCTATAGGTCATACTAATATTTGTTTTGTGCAAGAATAGAAACAGTTACAGAATGCGCAGCAGTCATCACAAAAAATAAGACAGAAGCTGAATAGCTTCTTCTTGTCAAGTCATAGCTTGTCGTTTCTTGACCATAATGGAGAGCTTTTCTGTTGTCTAAGCGATTGACTCGTTTAAAGGTCTTTGGAATACTTCCAGGTAACCTTTAATTTGAATTAGAATATGGGCATAAGAATAACAAAAGTGGTCAAAATGTGATTAATTCCTTCATATTTTTTTCCTGTAATCATTTTTTTTTAAGTGGGAAAATCGTCTAATGACAAATCCCGCTCTTGGGCGGTGCGCGAGATAGTGTCAGATTTTTACTGACTAAAAACCCACAAGAGATTACAAGAGGTTTGTATTACATAGGTCTTCTTATTTTCTAAATGACAGAATATTCAGTATATTTCTTTCATCATATTTAAATTGAGTACTTTCACTCTAAAACAAACACTGGCCACGACCTCTTTTAAGAATATTGACATTTACTTTGCAAAAATCCTAAAAGATACAATATGCGTCAACGTTTCACAATTTTCAGTCCTAGACCGAATCTAAACAAAAACCAGTCCAATAGCTAAATATAGTCAGTGCATTCACCAGACACCAGTCTTGTCTAGACTAGACCAACCTCAATTCCTTTACGTAAATAAATCTAACATATTGGTCTTGTCGAGCCTCCGAAAATCTGAAAAAATAAAAAAATGCGGTACACTCTTTGCAAACTATGACAGTTTAGACAAGCTCATGTTCATTTGTTTTTTTTTTTCGAATTGGCCTTTAAGGACTCCTAAAAAACATAAAAAGTACACGGTTCCAATTCGACGTTTTCTACGGAAAAGAACTAGAACAAAATTCTACGGTTACTTTAAAAAAAAATGTGCTAGTGCGAGTCGAAATTCGGAAATATAAAAACAGTTGAATTCCCGAATTGAGTGAAGATTTTTCCGAATTGTTAGAAAAGTTTTTTTAAGACGTAACTACAATTTTTTTTTTTTCCTTTATTTTTTATTGTGTGTACATAAATTGTTAAATAAAATAAAAATAAATAAATAAATAAATTTACAGTTTTCAGATTTATTACTATATCTATACTATAAGACTTTGCTTTATGCCAAATTTCAGGATTCTGGGTTAACGGGAAGTATCCTATGAATTTTGATTCCTCTGAGAGTGTTGAAATGTACGTTTTTTGCAACATAAGAGGCCGTATCTTTTTTTTTCCGTTAACTTAGAAGTTTGATTTTTTCATAGTTTCAAGGGACCACAGGTTTGTGTGTACGATTTTAATTTTAACTCGATGTTTCCACCCGTTTCTGAGACAAAAGGTCTTGACAGGCAGACAAACCGACTGACGGACAACAAAGTGATCCTAAAAGGATTCCGTTTTTTTCTTTTGTGGTACGGAACCTCTAAAGGAAAAATCGGAAAGTACCCTAAAAAATATTTATATAATAATTCCAATGACAATACTAATAGGTATAAGAGTACAGTGTCGATCGACCTTTACAGTTCCAAATAAGTACTATTAAAAACTAATAAAAAAGTGCGTTGAAATAGAAAATTAAATTGGTGAAAATAATCTAAACTAATGTCATAAAGAGGAAGTCTGCCTTTAGCAGGAATGTTTGAAAGAGTTACCGTGGGAACACAAAGGTCAACTGAAGGACATAGGTGAGTTTTAGATAGTAAGCCTGACATGCCTTTTCGCTTGACCCTAGAGCGAGAGAAGTCATTTTACGATATCCTATCTAAAAAAAAACCCTAATGGTTTATTTAACTCTTTATCACATCGGAATTAAAACGTAATTGAAAAAATAGTTCCATAAATAGCATAATCAGCCTTTCAATGTTCCCACTGTTGGGACTTTGGCCTCCTTTCTAGGAGAGGGAATGGGCCGTAATCCACCACGCGGGCCTAGTTCGGTTTGGTGAATGTCGCATGTCTACGAATTTTTGGTTCTAGGACATGCCGGTTTCCTCACGATGTGTTCCTTCACCGTTTCGAGAGCAGTGGTGATGAAATAAATTACACAAAGTATTACGCCTGGCTGGGTTTGAACCCGCAATCTACAACTCGTAAGTCAGAGCCGTTACCACTCGGCCACTACACACCAGTCTATATGCATTTAAGCGGATGTTGCGAAATTACTTTCTGCACAATTAGTAAAGTCGTCTCAATAACCCCTTTCTTTTACTTTATATAAATATATATGTATATATTATATTAAATTATATATGTATGTTTATTTTGTATATATGTATACATACTTTTGAAGTTTAATTTTCTTAATATTCCTCTGTATTTTTATGCACCTGCCACATTTTGTCTCCACCACCCTAGGTTGACTGGTAGAGAATGCCTAAGGCATTAAGTCCGCCTTTGTACTTTTGTGTTGCATGAAGTTTTAATAAATAAATAAATAAATAAACTGCTCACTGAAAAAAAGTTGACTGATAGAGAATGCACATATTATATTTATTTATTTAAACATCATGTACATGGTACTTACATAGGCGGACTTTATGCGACAAATGTAAGCATCAAGTTTAAATAAGTAAACATCATCGTGATCTTGGAACGCAAAAACTGACGAAGGAAACTTTCGGTATTTTACAGGATGCATTTTGGAAAATGTGCGCGGAAATTGCATGACTTGATTCCGCCATCTCCTTTCTACTATCGGACAACTCGACGTACAGCGAGTATCGACCCTTACAATGTTGAAACTTCAACGGTCCAGACTAAGCGTTTCGCTACGTCGTTCATACCGCTAACATTGAAGGACTAGAACAATTTGCCCGCTACGGTCTTCCCGTCCAACTATAATTTAGGTGTCTTCAAGGCTAGAGTGAATAAGCTCTTAATAAACTAGTGCGCCTCATCATCAATGATTGCAACACTGCTTACCATCAAACGGACTCGCAGTCAAGCACTAGTTTATATCAATAAAAAAAAAGATGGAGCAGTTAATGAGTTATCAAGGATGCCATATCTGCAAGAATAATAAGCCAAACAACCTTGTCATAAACAATTGAAACATTTTCACCGATAGAAGCAAATTTCAAGAAAACCACTAATAGGTCTATATGTTATGCTTTCAAAACCCTTATTGATGACTAATGGATTGTTAGCCTACTCAATAGATACAGTACAAAAGGTAAAATAGGTACACTATTAACAGTACAATGGGTTTTATCGTAACAAGCATTTTGTGTAAAGATATCTTTCAGCTGGATTATTTGGTGAAATGTCTAGGTCTGGAGTTTATTCTAAGTGATATGTCTTAGTTTTTTCTATGGCCCTTAGAGAATGTTTTACTGTATTTTATACGTGGCACCAATAAGTCGTCTGACGAAGTGTACCATAACATTATTTTTTGGCGTGGGTAATCTTCAAGTAGCTCAGCAGTAGCAGTTTCTTTGCGTTCCAGGACCGTGTTTTTTTTTTACTGACTAAAAATCCACTCCTGTTCCTTCATTGCCTTTCGTACCAGGGCCGAGTCTTTCTTTCAGAAGCAGACCCTTGGCCCCAGTAGGCTTCGACCCTTCGCTAGGCCCCTACGGTTAGCTGACATCTCCTTGAGGGACGCGTGGAATACGCGCCGTTGACGACTTGGGCTTGGTCCAGATGGTTACCGGACGGTCGGACGGCGAGCTACCCATTGCTCGCCGTCCGCAAGTCCAGGATCGTGGTGACTTATTCGATGAATCCGGCAGCCTGGCAGGCATTGGCCCAAGCAGGCTCAGTCAAACATCAACGTTATCATCACTGGTAAGTGACCACCTGGTATGATAGAGGTCAAACGTGAAACTATCTGTAATAAAAAAAAAAAAACAGGATTCTTTAAGATTTTTGCCTATACCAATGTCAGTGACTCCAACTTATAAATATGTATGTGTACGTTTTATTGTTTATATTATGTATGCTTTATTAAGTGGGATTAATGTTTGTAGATTTAAGTGTTGTTGTACTCGGCGGCTGGCCATAGTTCAGGCTATGGTCCGGAGCGAGTGGGAATAGGATGCGGTCGATTCCCTCTGCGAAGCATTAATGCTAGCTAAGGAGACCTCCGTACCCGTGAGCGAACAGACTTCTCACGCTCCTGCCGACGCTTCAGGAGTTAGCCCGGGTATCTGCAGTCGCAGGGCGATCCCTGGCAGTCTTATGCCCGGGCTTGTGGACGACGACCAAGGTGAATTGCCGTCCGGCCGTTCAGTGAGGACTAAGCCCGAGTCATCGACGGTGAATAGTATACCACGCGTGCTGCAAAGAGATATCAGCAAAAACTTAAGAGCTCAGTAGGGCCGATGCCCGCTAGGGCCACGGGAATTTCTGAAAGTAATACCGTGGTCCTAGAATGCCTTGCTTCACCCTATAGTAGGAGAAGTCATTGGAATATTTACCCTTTCAAAAAAGGGTTGTTGTACACATATAACTTTTTTATGTGTTGTCCTCATGTCTAAAATTCCCATCGCATTAAGGTTTGCAAGAAGAAAAGTTGATTGTAATAATAATAATAATAGATTTAATTTCACCATAAGCCTCTCATTACAAAATTCATAGACATTCATTATACAAAAGCTTATAATAATTTAGGTTACCTGTGCTTTAACGCACTGACTCCCAAACTAGGTGTATGTCCCTGTGGCTTAGGAGTCAGAGATCCTAGTAGCAACAAATCAAATAAAATATTTTATTACTATTTTTATTGTAGATCAAGCTCGCCTGTGTACATCAGCTGACTTGATTAAAATAGTTGTTTTTTTTTTTAATTTGGTGTACAGTAAAGAATAACATCGTCGATAAAGAAAATAGCTCAACCTATCAGCTACCAAGCTATTTAATAATAAGTCAACTGCATCGCCGGGGTCCACAGTAGTCCAAACGATCCAGCGGTCAAGTGACGGCGTCTAATCTGAGCAATTAATCCCCTGATTGCTCTAAATGGGGCTTTGTCCTGTGCCATCGTAGGTTATTGGGCAATACATGTGGATATATACGAGTAGAAGGTAGGAAGCGATACGGTTGTCCTATTTGGTGTAAGATTTGAGGAACGTCGAGAGTGAATATGGACATTCTTAAATCGCATTTGAATGAAATTTGGTACACGGGCGAACAATGTCCTGGAATAGGAAACATTATAATTATACATTATATACTTTTGCCCGCAGCTCCACACGAAAAAAAAAGTTTAAAATATAGCCTATGTCACTCAAAAATAAAGCAGCTTTTTATCGAAGAAAAAATTATAACTATCGGACCAGTACTTCCAGAGATTAGATACCTCCTACAAACAAAAAAACACATAAACAAAAAACAAACTTTACGTCTTTAAAATATTAGTGTAGAATTGTAAATATGCTTTGTATTCCAGAAGTATGTTCTCTTGAGATCATTTTCAATTTTCACCCGGACGAAGCTGCTGGCAGAAGCTAGTCTGGTATATTAGGGTTCCGTACCTCAAAAGGAAAAAACGGAACCCTTATAGGATCACTTTGTTGTCCGTCCGTCTGTCTGTCTGTATGTCAAAACCCTTTATCTCGAGAACGCGTGGACGTATCAAGTTGAAATTAAAACCGTATACTCAGGTCTGCGGTCGTGTAAAGTTGTGAAAAAATTAAAATTCTAAGTTAACTAAAAAAAAGATATGGCCGTTTATGTCACAAAAAACTTATATTTCGACACTCAAGCGAACCAAAATACTAAAGTACTTCCCGTTGATCCAGAATCCTGATATTTTGCATAAAGTAAGGTCTTATTTCAGCCCAGTTTTATAATACGTTTTTGCATAGTTTCATTCTATCATCGGATCCCTAGACGTACGGCGTTGCCGCGTCGGCACATGCTGGACATTCCACCTATATGTACCATATGTTTTGGGAACACATTCATTGTGCATACAGCTAAGGGGTGGATTTCTTTGCTGGAGTCTGTATTTTCAAGTAGCTATCCTAAGGTAGAGGACCCTTAGTTTGTAGCTATCTGGAAACAAGTCAAGAATGAGTAGATTACTTCTAGGCAAGCGTGCTCCATTGTCGACCACATTGTCGCTTACCATCAGGTGAGATAATAGTCAAACGAGAGCCAAAAACATAATTACAATAATTATAAAAAAATATGACTAGATACCATATAATATTGAAGTAATGAGGATATTAAAATATATTCCTTAGCTTACGATGCATAAAACATAAAAATTAAATAGAAATAAAAACGAAGTAGTCGGTAGCCTGTATTCAAAATCAGGTTACAAAGGTTTTCAAAGTAACAAATGCGGAATGGCATGGAATTCCCTATCAGAATCTGTGTTTTCTGAAGTCAAGAGTGAATAGGTTATTTTTAGGCAAGCATGTACCAACGTCGACTACACCATCAAAAAAGAAAACCTTTATATTAGGTCTTTACCTATGAAGTTGGAGATTTGTATGATAATTTTAAAATATAAAAATTTTGGTAATATTTTTATTTCAGCTAATCAAAGTACTGGCCCAAATTATCTGTACAATTTTGCCATTTTGATGGCAGTTTGTTTATCCCTTTACTGTAGAAGTCTGCCGGACGGGAGGCGATGAAGTCAGCGAAAGCGTTTTGTACTGCATCACGGGTGTTGAATTTTTTCCCACTTAAAAAATTGTCTAAATTTTGAAAAAAGTAGAAATCTGTTGGGGCAAGGTCCGGTGAGTACGGTGGGTGACGGAGAGCTTCCAGCTGTAACTCGTGAAGTGTGAGCTCGCGCGTTGTCGTGGAGAAGCAATGGGGAAGAGCGATTGACTAGTCTTGGTTGTTGAATTGCGAGCTTCTCCATCATTGTTTGGAATTCTTGGCAATAGACATCTGCCGTCACTGTTGTGCCATTCGGTAAGAAGCTGTGATGTACAAGTCCGGCACTGGTCCACCAGACAGTCACCATCATCTTCCTATGAGTAATCTTTTTTTTAGCGCACTGATTAGCTGCTGTACCCGGGTCCACTCACTGAGACGAACGCTTACGGTTGTCGTACAGGATCCACTTTTCATCGCAGGTAACAATTCGATTAAGAATTCTCTCGTTTCTATGCCGATTCAGTAGTGCTATGCATGTTTCGACACGTAAATCTCGCTGTCGGTCGCTTAGTTCGTGTGGCACCCACTTATCTAGCTTTTTTATCTTTCCGATTTGACGCAAGTGCTTCAATGTTGTTTTGACACTAACTACAAGGCCCGCAGCAAGCTCAGCCGTAGATTGAGATGGATCCGCTTCCACTATCGTCTTCAATTCGTCGTTGTCGACAATAGTTACCGGCCGACCGCGAGGCTCGTTTTTCAACTCAAAATTTCCAGATTTAAAACGATTGAACCAATAATGGACTGTGTTTATGCAAGCAGTGTTATGCCCGTATACGTCGTTAATGTTCCGTGTTGTTTGCGCAGCGGTATTTCCACGTAGGAACTCATATTCGAAAATTGTACGAATTTTCAGTTTATCCATAGCGCCAAAAACTACCACAATGTCACAAAAACAAAAAAACTATCTAAAAACAAATGACTGAAATTGAAATTAAATTAACACGTCTTTCGAATAAAATGTATTTGAATTTCGAATTGCGCGCCAATCCACAGATAATTAATTCTGAAAATGCTGGTTATAGAATCTCCAATTACATAGGTAAAGACCTATTATTTCCAAAACAAATCAATTTCACCACATTCAGTCTTAGGTGTAGCTTAAACTAGAAACTTCTACAACCCTATCCACATCCAGCTATCTATCCTCATTTCCCTAACTAGATAAATGGCTCCACATAGGCTAGCTATACATAAGCATGAGATTAAGTCCACGGGGACACGTCACGTAATGTCCATCTGCTGTCGTGCAATGCATAAATAACGATGGTGTGTACACCAGCTAATACCCATAAACATTTAATCAATGTACGATTAATTTGTTGCTAAATGCCGATGGTAAGGTAGAAAGTGGCTCTGATGAATTGGTAGCTGAAAATTTAATAAATTATCAGTCAATCTCTGTACCTGATTGTGTTAGGGGCGGCTTCCAGTAAAACTGGATGTATCTGGACATAGGTCTTTTTCTTCTTTTCGTGTTAGTGTTATCTTCATCATCATCATCATCATCATGGCAACCTGTATAACTCTGTTATTGGCCTCATAAGTGTATAAATCCTAAAAAGTGCAGGTAAATTTGCAGGATGGGCAGCATAGCAGATGACGCATATCCTGTGTAACAGCTCTACACTGGGACTATGTTAGAGATGAGTCGAGGAGGTCCCATTTGGCTAGATTGTTTTTACCACGGCCAACTTGGGTCTGCAGTCGAGTATCGGTATTTTACACGGAGAGCCTTATCACAGCCGCACTAGGCCCGTGTTTATAGCCCAATCCCTTTCCTAGAGAGGATACTGGAATCCCAGCAGTAGGAATATTATAAAGCTGGTTATGCTTATGCTTATTCTTGACAAGACAGGTGTTACATTTCCTGCCTTCTGATGATATCGTAAAGACTGTCAAAGATTTACAAACGACCGCCGGGAACAACGGCTTGACGTGGTTTCTGAGATGCGAAGGAATCTCTACAACGTGTTGTTTTTGATTTCCCATAAATTAAAGTTTATTTTCTATAAGGAAAAATAATATCCTAGTCCTAAAATGTGCGGTCCAGAAATGCATGGTTTCGAAGATATCCTCAGTTATTATTAATTTAGATTAATAGAAAAATTGTCAGCCGTATGACAAATCTTACTTTTGCGCCGTTGCCAAACTTCGCAGAAGTGTAAAGTTACAGTAAAAAAAATATGATAGCGTAAATAATGACATCACATATGTATGCTGTCATATTTCACGTAAGGGTGTTTTACATTAATAATCGTGATTTTATCGAATTATTATGTAAGATAATTGAAAAATAATTCATATGCCAGTTGATTCTATGATACCTCCTTCATACCCTAGATTTATGGGATATAAAAAAAACACGTTGTACATGTTATGATGTTCACCCATCCACAGACCTCGGCAAGATTTGCTTAACAATGTAGGTCTTGCATGTAGAATTTCTTAAAAATAATAATGTCATGAAAATAAATATTTATTGAATAATCTTTACTACTGTACTTCTCGGTCACTTTAATAGCAATAATCTCTTTCTTGTCGTAGTAAAGACCGCCTATGGTAATTTTACATGATTAAAACAAACTTCATTGAGGGCTCAGATTGACCGCTGCAGACGCAATCTGGCCAAATGGGGTATCCTTGACCCATCCCAAACACAGTGCCAGTGTGGGGCCCCTTCACAGAATATGCGCCACCCATATTGGTCAGAGAAGATTTGAGTCAAGTCGACACGAAAGAAGAAGAAGAAGAAGATACATACATAAAATGCTACTCGAAAACTCGCTCTCGATAAAAGTAATGTGTCCCATACAAAAACTAACATATCACGGTCAATTCTCCACCACATTGAACGGATACTCATCTAACGTTAGCATTTAAATAAATAATGCTAATAATACTCTGGGGGGCAATATCAAATAATATAATAAACAAATAGACGAGATACAGATATCGTTTTTGGCGAACGTGCCTATTACGTTATTGGCCGTTTTCATAGGGTAGCTCGCAATATGTGGGATATAGCGGAAAAATATAATAAAAATTGTATAGAGAATTACAAAATATTTTTAATAAAAAGTCGTTGTATCTGGTTTTATTTCTACGTCACTGACTTCCGAAATGTCAAATTAGTTTGTACTTTTAATTTTTTAAGTTTTTTATTCTGTACGGTTGAGTGGAGGTAACCCCTCAGTTAAATCTAAATAGTGTACAAGTTCTATAATAATACCTTATTAGGTACCCCAATGGAATAAAATAATAAGTGTGCCTAGAAAAATCTAGAGTTCCTTGGATTTCTCCAGGATCTTATAGATCAGTAAGTAATATTCATCTTAAGTTACGAGCATTTAAAAATATGATAATAATTCATGTATCGATTCATTCAAAAGCATATTTATAGCATTTTCATTGTGTTTGACGACCATGTTAAGAAATCAAGAACAAAAGGATATTCAAATAAAATGTCATAATTTGAGGAACATAAGTCGCAGAAAATATGAGTTTAATGCAATGTTGGAGATGTTATAAATATTGCAGGTTTACAAAAAAATCCTAAATTCGTTAACGGATAATACGCAACTTAAGGTTGCGTATTATCCGTTAACGAATTTAGGATTTTTCCGCTGGATATGAAGTATGATATTTTGCACAAGGGGCGTATTTTGCAGTTCAACTTTTGGCACTTTTTGTTTATTAAGTTAATTAGTCTGAAAAATTATTGTTACAGTAGTATCTACTTTTATTTATTTTCAGTTTAAAAATCTGTTTCTAATGTTGTGAATTCAATTCAGCCTCTATAAATACTTTTACAATATTATCTGTACCGGGAACATTAATATATAAACTTGCACTAGCTGACCTGATAGACGTTGTCCTGTCTTAGCTATGAACTGTCAACAACGAGAAGATTAAATAGTCGTCATAGTTTTTTTTTTCCATAAGAACCCTTTCTTGACAACAAGTACAACAAAAAAAGAAATAACTTAATTGGTCCAGGCGTTCACGCGTGTTGACGTGGCCAAGGGAAATAGGGATTCATTTTTATATAGATGTATAGATATGGTAATATTGACCTTCTAGTACCCGCCCCAGCTTATAACTTACAAACCAGCCGGTTTCGGAATAGGCATGTAAAAAGGCTGGGCGCAATGCATGCCAATTCGTCCGCGTTGGACACCGTCCGACATTCATGTACCGACAGCAAACTCATTTGATAGCGTAGGATATTTTGTTTTTATCTAGTTGCTTTTCAAAACTTAGTTTTGAAGTACATAAATATGTCTCACTAGCTTCTGCTAGTGGTTTTATTCGAGTAAAAGTAGAAAAAACTTTCACTTCTACAATATTAAAACAGTCTGGATATTTTGTTCATAAAAAAAAACACACAAACTAATTTTCATTCCCAGTTGGCTTTTTCTGAAAAATGGTTCAAAAATATCACAAAAATAGTATTTTCAAACGTACCTAATGTTAAAACTTCTGTTCAAAACTTCATTTCAAACTTTCCGAACAAAATTTCTTTGTAAAAAAAAATATAAAAACAATAATCCAATCCTTTGTTTATCCTCATTTTGAAAACAGTGTATTTTTATTTCAGATTTTGAATATACAGTGAATCCTGGATTAATAGGATTTCAAGAGACCTGCAAATTTGTCTCACTTGAAGAGGTATTTCACTTACCCGGTGTCTCAGATTTGATATGCAGGTATGAATAAATATCTGTCTCATTTATAGAGGGTTTTATTAATAGAGATGAGAATAGAGGTTTTTTTAGTTATAGAGGTGCGATTATTAAATAAAATTACATATTTTTGTACACATTATACATGAGTTGTAAACATTTAGAAAAAGTATTCTTTAAAATAAAATCTCAGTAAAAGACGTAAAATACAGTTACTGTCTCAATTATAGAGGTAACTATCACGATAAAATCGAAAGAACAAATCCCAGATACAGAGGTTTGCTTTGTCTCAGTAACAGGTAATTTCAGAGCTAAAGTGTCCAGACCTTAGCATGAGTTCCAGCTAAGGAGGTTTCTCTTTTATCCAATTTTCACTGTATTATCATTCAAAAAGTTTCGTGAAATAAATTTATTAGAAATAAGAGAAAAACTTATGCAGTGTATTTTTTCCAAGTGCTAAAGAAATTTCTTTTCTAGCTTCAAATTTTTATGCAGACTGTACCTTAGGTCCCGGTGTCCGGCCGTGACCAGTTTGCGAATCAAACCGGAGGCCAGTTTCAATTTGCCGTAGGCTCGACCCGCGCGACTACTAACACTTCAGTGCCAAAGTGCACCCTGACTTCTAGGTATGTCACCTTCTAGGTTATATAATGCCGTATTTACGTTGATGAAAACTGGAAAACTAAATCGGTACATATTCTTGTAGGATAAAGTTAAAAAAAAAAAATGGTTAAACTGAGTGGGGCTGATGCACGCGTCATGCTCGTGAACGGGTGCCGTCAGTTGAGGCTGGTCATCTTTTTGTACAATTTTAAGAGAAAAAAAGTTATAATTTGAAAAAAATCGGATATACATCTCAAATTAAATGAAATACAAATGTCACTAACATAGTAAATAAAAATTGTAAATGTCATAAATTCATTAAATGTCAAAATACATTCTTAAATTGTAATTAATAAATTCTAGGACCTTTAATGTCACCTTGTTGATAAATGTTACATCTGTGTTATGTTTATTAATAAAGATTACTTTCTTTCTCTGACTTCTCTTATGTATACGTAAAATGTGTTATTACTGACCTAATCCTTAGATTAGCAACACTTTTACATAGATTCGATGTTAGTGGCCGATGTAAGCATGAACAATTTTCGTTCCCACAATAACACTGATTTTAGGAATCAGTTCATGATGATTGCAATAAAAATATATCTTTCCCTGTTTACATGTGGATAGATGGAGAGGGAGAGGGAGACCAAAGAAAAGATGGATGGATTGTGTGAAGAGTGATATGAAAGAAAAGGAAGTTAGTGATAGCGTGACGAGTGACAGGGCAGAATGGAAGAAAAATACATGTTGCGCTGACCCCAAATAACACGGGACAAGGGCAGGAAGATGATGATTATGTCTTTCCCTCACTACTAATGCACAATACACGGAACTTTGCGTAAGTTTAGAATTTTTATAAATTAAATTACACCGAGACTTGGAATTGAGCTAGTTGACACCAAACTACTGGTTCAAATTTAATGAAATTTGAAATATACCGTGTTTATACAATACCTGCTTGGTTACTGAATCAGGTTTCTAGTTTTATTCACAAAGAAGTTATAGGTGGTCAAAATGACCTGAATTGTTTCGAGAAAAGGATGGTTCGGCCGTGCCGCTTTTTTGCTCGCCTTGGCGGAAGCACTGCCGTGCCCCCAGATGTATTCTTGTTATCGCAATCCTTTATTCATATTTGTTTAATATACTTATCTGAAATACCAAAATCGATGTCCATTCATTTCAAAGGAAATGTACATATCTGTAAGTTTACAGTCGTCACAACCTAAGAATTAAAAGCGATTTTCTCCAAGGTCACATTTTCACAGACTTCAGGGTCAAGGTCATTTGCTCTGAGCTGTCCATTTATTATTGAGTTCTTTCTTATCATTTTATAGTTAAGCCGTCTTAAAAAGAGTTCAAATTGAGCATTATATTTTATGGGAGTGCGATAAATGAATCCTAAGAAATAATTTTAATATTCTAAAACGGTTCTTAGAATGGAAAATAAATGCTAGTTTACGCTAATATCTTTTTGTTTAGAGATATTTTGGGATACCAGTAACTGAATTTAATATTTATGAAAAGCAAAGGTTGATGGTATAAAGCTTGTTTTGGCTGGCTATTTTGATAGATCTCGTTCTGGATCACAGCATCAAACAATTCTTTGGAAGGCCGTAAAATAATAGATTTCTGCAACTACTTACTTACCATCAGCTGGAATCGCAGTCAAGCACTAGATTACATTAATAAAAATAAAAATAACTACTGTTTCTCGTTTTTTTGTAGGAAATCAACAAATAACATCTTCCGCTCTGGGTGGAGTGAAAGATGTTATTTGTTGCCACCCGTCTTTTATTCAGTTGCCCTCCGCGTTTCTGCTCACCGTACTTACGGGCTTGCGGAAGGCGAGCAATGGGTAGCTCACCATCCAACCGTCCGATAACCGTCCGGACCCAGCTCAAGTCGTCAACGGTGCGTAGTGTTCCACGCGCGCCTCAAGAAGATGTCAGCAACCGTAGGGGCCCCGCAGGGTCGAAGCCTACTGGGGCAATAGGTAATGCGAAAGAGAACCCCATGGGCCTGAAATAATGGCAAAGAAGGACCAGGATTGGGTTTTTAGTCAGTAAAAGTCTGACACGCTCTCGCACTCTGCCCAAGAGCGAGAGATGTCATTAGATGATTTTCCAACTCGAAAAAAAAAGTTACTCCTCCGCGTTCCAGGTCTGTGGAGACTTTTACTGACAATAATTTTTGAGAAAAGGTCAGCATTGATAATGTACTCAAATAAAAAAGTTTTCTGTTTTCATTGTAATTGAGCAGTGTAAATTTTTTATGGTATAATAATATTTATTAGGATATGCACATTGCCTTTTTGGCATCGCAAAGGTATTTTTTTACGTTATTATTTTATTTTAGTTAGTTTATTATATTGCTGTTTGTCCTTTTAGTGTGAGTCATAAATAAAGCTTTTTCTTTTAACATGGAAAACGCTAGGTCACGGAAATAATACTTATATCCGAGAATTCAGGGTTTATCTATAAAACACAAGTCACAATTCCCACCCTGGTCATGTACCGATCTCTTGTTGTACAGAACACAAAAGAAGTTTAAGTTTTAAAATTCCGCACACCAAAAACCGATTGTCACGATTTCTCTTACAGTAAGCAAAAAAAAAACTACATTTTCTGATATTCGAATATAAATTTCTGATTTACCGGTCGACCTGCAAAATTCGAGATTCAAGATTCTCTCACAAATTGTCGCCGCGCGTGAAATTTTAAAAATATTCTCGTGAACGAAACGTATGTATTGTAAATAGAATATTTTGTATGGCATTGGCGTTGTGTGATATGCATCTTACGTTTAAAATTGAGTGTGCCGAAAGAGGTAAAGAGAAAACGTTGAGCGTGCAGTTTTGAAATATCGTTAGTTAGTTTCCGCCGTGTTCTGACGATGACAGGAAATGTGAAGTCAATATGGCTGCTGACATAGTGGGGTTAATTTTTACAGCGAGCTAGGGAAAAAACTTTGTTTTGAAATCCAGCTCAGTTTAAAAAAAAAAATATATTGGGGTGGTGTCCATACTCAGATGCCCACTTTGTGGAGAATCTAGCACAGTGGATAATATGTATGTGGCTGACGTGACTCATTCAATCTCATTTTCGACTGACCACCTCTTTCGTCTGATTAGAAACAAATGCACTGAGGGTTTCGTACAAAGTTAAATCCTCGAATAGAGTCTCGAAGATTTTTATTTTTGAAAATATTTTTTTTTGTGACTTAATAACAAATTTACTGTTTTCAGATTTAATCCTACACCTGTTCTATAAGACCTTGCTTTATGCCGAATTTCTGGATTCTGGGTCAACGGGAAGTACCCTATGAATTTTGATTCCCTTGAGTGTGTTTGAAAACTGTAATTTACGTCACTACAAAAAACTTTTTTTCAAAAATCTTCGTAATTCAATCCATAAATTGAATTGTTTTCATAGGTAAGTGCAAGTTTGTACGGAACCCTCAGGGCGCGAATCCGACTCGCACTTGCCCAAGTTTTTTTTGTCAACTTTGAAGTTTGATTTTTATAGGTTCAAGGGATCGCAGACCTGGTTTTAATTTCAACTCGATTCTTCCACACGTTCCCAAGTTAAAGGGTCTTGACAGACAGATAGATAGAGAGACAGACGGACAACAAAGTGATCCTATAAGGGTTCCGTTTTTTCCTTTTGAGGTACGGAACCCTAAAAATCTATTCAGTAATACCTCAACATTTAACAAACACATTAACAAGCCGAAATCTTAGCTACATTAATTAATTCACACGAATTTCCATGTCGAGAATCGCCAGTAGCATCCAAAATGCGCCTGTTGCAACGCTGCCCTGTCACAATCGATCTTCGTCGAGTCGCGGCGAGATTTACGAGCGACATGATGCGTATTGCCCGTACATTTGACGTTAAAAGCTGACGTGAGCGAAGTGAGCCAGCGATGTATGTCTGAAATATGGTTGCTGATTGATATTCGTTGTTTGTTATGAGTGGTTTTTGTTAATTAAGGAGGGCTGTGTTAAAACATACTTTGATTTAGTGACTCAGTTGATTGATTGTGTTACATTGTTGTTTATTTATTTTCCTTGACATGTCTTTTATCTAAAAGTTGTCTTTTTTTATTTATTTTCCTTGGTTATTTTTTAATGTTACTCCCTACTAGGAATTGCTCCTGTATAGTTGCAGCGTTTACAAATATATAAATTCACATAACAAAACATCTAATCTGTAACAACTGTCATTTTTGTTCCGAGTAGGAACCGAACACACTATGCATATAGTGCATCAGCTAAGCGTCACGGTTGGTGGCGTGACGACACAAAACATCTAAATCGGGAACAACTATAATTTTTGTTCCGCATAGGAATCGAGCCCACGATACGTATAGTGCATCAGTCAATCTACCAACCGTGACGTGTAAATAATTATTTTATTTTTAATTTTTTGGCATATTCTTCCGTCTACTGGGCAAAGGTCTCCCTCATTTTTTTCCAACAGAAATCTTGCGCATATGTTTCTAGGCCCAGATTTTTTGGGCTGCTATGTATCAGCCTATAAATGAATTTAACAAATTATGATAAAGGTACAGTCACGAGTAATAAGATGTACACACACATTGTCCTCGCACCGGGCCTTGGTACAGGCCATGGTCCGGAGCGAGGAGGAGTGGCAGGCAGTAATGTTAGCAAAGGAGGCGGCTGCACGTGCGAGGGAACGGCCCTCATGCCCCAGCCGCCGGGATCCCGTTCCCGTTTTCCAGCCACCGTAGGCGCAGGCTTGCGGACGACGAGCAATAGGTAGCACACACGTCCATTCGTCCGGTAACCGTCCAGTCCAAGCCCAAGTCGTCGACTGCGCGTAGTGTTCTACGCGCGCCTCAAGGAGATGTCTGCAATTGTAGGGGCCCAGCAGGGTCAAAGCCTACTAGGGCCATAAGTTACGTAAAAATGAACTGGAACGCAAGGCAAAGAAGAACCCAACGAGTGGGTTTCAATCAGTAAAAGTCTGTTACGCCCTGCCGCTGTGCTCAAGGGCGGGAGAAGTCATTAAATGATTTCCCACCTAAAAAAATACTTTGTCACATTTTCAATCTGTCTTAGTTTCTGCTATTCAAAAAACTGTCTGCGACAATAGTTTTAAATTACGTAACCATATAGGTAATTTAGAACTAATCAACGTACATATATTTTTTGAATGACAAAAGTTGAGATTTAAAAACAATGAGACAATGTATACATGTGTCTTAAGGCTTGTGACTGTACATCGTGCCGCTTTTGAGTCACAGACTACTTTAACATAATTTCTGCACAAAAATTTAAAATAATGAGCTAAAACTACACTTTCTGATTACATTAACACTAATTTTAGACTTAAAATCCGAAAACCATGTTTTAAAAATTGCAGGCCATCAATAAAATCAGCCCACTTTTCTAATAAAAAGGCACCTAATTTAATATAATCATAATAAATAATTGTTATGATCATAAAAATAATCGTTATCTGATACAAAATTATAGCAGATCAATAATAATGACGGGTTCCAGAACACAAGGGTACAAATTATGTTAATTTTTGGGCCCAAGGCGGTTAAGTTATTTAAAAAGTTTAACCAATTAGGGTCAGATTTTTTTTTAAGCTATACCTAATAGGTACAGAATTTTAAGTTGAAGTAAAATTAATTTGGGCAATGTTTGATATATATTACCTATAGACTTATTAATATTATAAAGCTGAAGAGATTTTTTTTTTAATTCGCTTATCCCAGGAACTATTTGTTCGAATTAAAAAGTTACTTTAGTGTTTGATAGCCCTTTTATTTAGAAAAGCTATAGGCTATAATTAACATCACATCTTCATCAAAAAGCACCGGAGAAACCACGGGGACAACTAGTTAAAAGAATTCTTTTTATACATTTGAGTCACAGATAATACAAACTAAAGTTGTCAAAAAATAAAAGGCCAGTTTTGACATTTGTATTTTGACTACCTAGCGGCTTGTTCGGTGTAATGTAACTACTACTAAAAGAAAGAAAAAGAAAGAAAGAAAAAGAATTTATTTGGTACAGCACAAGGCACAAACACAATGTAGGGTAAACATGAAACAAAATAAAAAAAAAGAAACGAGAGAGCGAGATGTGTGTATGTATGTGTACTACTACACGGGACCCAGTAATTATTATTTTATTGTTTCTTTCAGTTTCGTTCCAAGTTACATCGACACTCTCAATGGAATCAAAATTTATAGGGCACTTTCCGTTGACCTAGAATCCTGAAATTTGGTATGAAGCAAGGTGTCATAGCACAAGTAAAGGAAAAAAACCGAAAACTGTAAATTTGTAGTTTTTTCATAAAACCAAGCTTTTTGCGATTTGGAAAAATCTTCGTAGCTCAATTCGGGAATCGAACTGTTTTCATAGACCGGTAAGTTTGTACGGAACCCTCAGTTTGCAAGCCCGACTCGCACTTGCCCAGTTTTTTTTTAATTCCGGTGTAAATGTTCTTTCGTACAAGCAAAGCCTCTGGCGCAAGCTAGTATGACAAATATAAACTGCATCGTTTTTTCGCCGGACTTCATATTTTAATATGTCGCCAAGCGTGAACGGTGCAGCTAAAATTATGTGTTAATTTGTTTACACGCTACAGTTTGACGTGTCACTGTAAATTATGGCCACATTCTGTTTTTGTAGAGTATAATTTCACGCTATTTTCTCTCTCAGTGTGAGCAGGACTTTATTTGACACCCACTTTACGTCAACTGATCGTGGTTTAATTTTTCAAAAAGTAGGGTTAATTTAACTTGTGTTACCTACTCAAGCACACGTTTAGTAATGAGTTTTATTTATAATAAATATTATAAAGACGAAAGTTTGTATGTACGTATGTGTACATTTGTTATTCCTTCCCGCTCAAACTGCTGAACGAATTTGGATGAGATTTGGCACACAGGTAGGCCATGTCCTGAAATAGGGCCTAGGATAGTATTATCTCGAAGTATGTTCTCTTGGGAATGTTTTCATCTATCTATCACGCGAGGGAAGTTGCTGACAGAAGCTCCATAGTCCGTAGTTCTAAAAGTGAACAAAATCCCACACTTGTTGGCGATTCCAGGACATGGCTTTCCCGTGTGTCAAATTTCACCTAAATCCAATCAGCCGTTTAAGCGTGAAGAAATGACAAACATACACACACACTCTCAAACTGCCGTCTAAATCTTAGTAACTTCTGAGTCAGAGCTTATTCCTATTTTGTTCTCATTTCATCTTCAAGAACATTCCCTTCGGAAATTATCTGTTAGTAGATATTACACATAACTTAAGGGATCAGGAAAACATTTGATACGTCTTTAAATTAGTCAATAATAAACGGTACATTTACAATAATATCCTGGGAATTATCCCATTGAACTCAGTCTTTTGACCTGTTGGTTTATTCTGTGAATTCACTGAAGTTTTCTCGGTCATCATCATCATCATTTCAGCCGATAGACGTTCACTGCTGTACATAGGCCTCCCCCAAATGTCGCCACAATGAACAGTCATGTGTGTCTCGCATCCATCGGATTCCCGCAACCTTCACCAGGTCATCGGTCCACCTTGTAGGGGGCCTTCCAACAGTGCATCTTCCGGTACGCGGTCGCCACTCTAGAACCTTTCAATCTGTTCTGCGAGCAATGTGCCCTGCCCATTGCCACTTAAGTTTGGCGATTCTTCGTGCTATGTCGGCAACCTTGGTTCTCCTGCGGTGTGGTTGTCTTAATTTCAGAAACTCCGAGCATTGCCCTTTCTATTGCCCTTTGGGTGACTTTGAGCCTTTTGATGAGGCCCATTGTGAGCGACCACGTTTCTCGGTCATATTATTATTTTTCATGTGAATTGAAGCCAGGCTCAAATACGTTTGGGCGGGTCATGTCAGCTGCATGCTTATTGACCGCTGGGTAAGAGTCACCACGCAGTGGATTACTGCAGATGGAAAGCGACGTCGAGGCCGACCTAGAAAGAGGTGGCGAGATGATTTAGGCGCATACCACGAGGACTGGTTCGAGACGGCATGAGAAAAGAATGTCTATAAGGACGCGTAGTAAGCCTTTGCCCATCAATGAGACAGTAATGGCTAGAAAAAAAGTGAAGTGAGCTTCATTTGATCACGAATCAACGTCAATAGTTGAAAATGTGTTTTTAACAATCTGTGTCAGTCTCTTTGTTACAGTGATAATAAAGTATTTCTGACTATTGTTTTATTCCAAGAATTGAAACAGCGTTCACACGTATATCGTTGTTGGTCTCGGTCATCGATCGATTGTATTTTTAAACGACTTCTAAAAAGAAGGAGGTTCTATGTTCGGCCGAATGTATTTTTTATTTTTTATGTACGATTTCTCGGTCCATTGTAACCCGATTTTGTTTTTTTTTTTTTTGATTGTTGGGTTATGCTTCCAAATTGGTCCCATAGAAATATTGTTATGATCTGATGATGAACTTCGAACATATGGAATGGCACTCTTCATGGAATTACACTAGAACTGTCGTAACGTTGTTGGTTTATTTATACGTGCAGTCCTAAGAAAAAAGACCTAATCTGATGATGAAGCCGGAAGGTAAGCCTAGGCTTGGCTTATTAGAATTGTTATAATGTCTAAATGATTAAATTTTATAGGTACCTTACTATAGAACTTGCACACTATTTAAGTTTGGCTGAGGGGTACTTTTTAGTGTTGGTGTATCACAATTAAAAATTGCAAAACAAAAAACTTTTTGTAAAAAAAATACAATCGACTTCAATTAAAAATAAATAAATTTAAAAGTGCAAAATAACTTTTATTTCGGAATTCGGTGTTAAATTACGAAGAGGCATATCTATTAGAGAAACACCAGCTTCCGAAATTAAAGTTATTTTGTAATTTCTAACATTTTTTTTTTGTTTTAAATAGAATTCGCTTGTATTTTTTTGTAAAAAGATATTTATATGGTTGTCTTATTGGAATCCTGATATTAGTAACTTCTGAGAACTAGAATGGGTATTTGTGGAACTGTCAGATCCTTTCGCACGTAATTTAGAATTTCTTAGAACTGTGTTAGACTGTTTCAGCAATCAGAAGAATATCTTTGGTCTCTCTAAGAGTTTTTCGTTCTGTGAAATGAAGGAGTTTACTTAAAAAATGTACCTTGTCAGCATGCTAACAAGATACGTTTTTCAAGAAAACTGCGTCCTTGTTGATCGAATGTATTTTTTAAAAGTTATCATCACTATCATTTTAGCCGAATCACCTTAAGTGCTGGATATAGGCCTCCCCTAGGTGTATTACTTGACGTTGATCTTGAGAGAGTACTCCAGTGTCAGGCTAAATACTTTTACTGAAAAAGAAAACACAAGGAGAGGCGTTTTGATGAATTTAAATCAGTACCCTGCAGAACTTCGTTTGCTCAAAGCTCAGACCAATAAAAAAGGCTCAAAAATTCAAAATGTATCTAGGCCCAAAACTTTTTAACACCGCGAATAAAAAATTAGTAATTTTCTCCATGACAAAAAAGAAATGTAAACAGAATCTAAACAATTGACTCCTGTCCCTAACCTATGACGAAACAGAGAAGCTATTTACTATACTGAAATAATGTTTTTATATTATTATTATTATAGATATATATATATATATATATATGTGTGTTTTTGAACATATTCTTGAGTAGTTATTTATTTATTTTTAATTAATATAATAAAACGGAGAAATGTATAATATTGTTGTAATTCTATAGCTTATATATATAATATATAGCTTCTGCCAGCAGTTTTGCCTGTGTGAAATTGGAAAATGGTTCCATGGGAACATACTAGCCGGGTACAAAGTGTCCTATGTGCTACTCCGGGACATAGCCTTCCCCTGTGCTAGTGTTCACCCAAATCTGTTCAACCGCTCGAGCGTAAAGAAGTTACACATATAAATACATATACACTCACACCACACACCACACACCACACACCACACATCATACATCACACACCACACACATGTCACTCATGCCGTTATCTACTTACCTCTTTTTTTCAAATTATTATGTTTCTGCTAGTGAGTATGAGGGTGGGCGCTGATACCTATATATACAAGATATTAAGTTTTCTTAGCTTAGGTATCAGCTGTTACACTTAAATACCACAATTAATTATCCTTTCAACCTAATTTACTGTAATTTGGAAAACTTGTTAACTTGAAGGTGCAAATAAAAAAAATATTTTATTATTTATTATTACTGGGCCACTGGTGTTTGTACCACCATTGCTCATAAACGAATACAAGTTACTGACGATTTGGACACAATATATTCGGACACAGTGTCTGAATCAACACATTTTATTTTCAATATTTTTTCTCTGGCGCTTCAGACATGATCAATTTAATTGAAGATATTTAGTACAGTCAGATAAAAAAAACCTTTAAATTATAATATAAAGAAATTTATTACTCGAAGTTGCCGCCTTTAATCCAGCTTAAAATAATTTTGGTTTTTCCCCCCCATAATTTACAATATTTAAAAAAAAAATATCTGACTGTACTAAACAGTGTGTGTCCGAATTGTCAGTAAAAAAATATTCAAAAAACTGTGTCAATTCGGACTCTGTCCGAATATAATGTGTCCGAATCGTCAGTAAGTCACAAATACATAAAATATTTTTAATTTTCCGACTTTCATTTCTTCTTTACATTCGTACAATGTTTGGCTATTCAAACAATGCAACTCTCATAACACGAACAATATAGTAATTCAATATTCTAAGGTAACGTACACACAATAGTGGTCCGCCCCAGGACATTTTGTATTACAATTTGTAACTGGGGCGTGTAGCCACAAGTTTCTTTGAAGCTAGTTTGTCTATTTGATTTTGAAAGGAGAACACCTATTAAATATCTTAAATAAATTTGATGGGCGTTTTCTTACAATAATAAAATAATGTTTATTATTTTTTTTATTTGATAGCCGTCTGCGTTTATTGGAAATGTCACCCAGTAGGCTGAGTGTCACCCAGTCGACACTCAGCCGAACAAGGATCGTCTTATAATCTTTAATTAAAAGTTTAATAGAATTAGTGCACAGGTTGTCATTAATTTGACATAGTTCCATCAAAAGTATCACAAATCTCATTAAAAAAATATATATTATGCATGTCAATATTGATAAAATTAAAAATATTTTCAAAAGAGAAAACGTATCGTAGGCTGCTTGAACGCCTCAACCACATTTTGGCTTTTTAAACATGGATTTGAACCTGCTTATGAAAAAATTATGAAAATTGGCATCAATTTGGTTTTTAATTTGATGAGTTTTTTACAATTTGAAATTTAATTTAGCTTACATTTCATTAGTGTTTATTTTAGGCATATTTTGTATAGCTTATAGACACTCTCCTTTATATTTTATTTGGATAGGTGAGTATACACTTGTTTAAGTGGATACAATAATTTGCTTTCTCTTGTTTTCTCTTACTCTACTTTGACACTAAATATTAGACAGCTATAAGGTATTTTAGACTTGAAAGATGATTGTCTCCTTTAATCTAATCTACATTTCTTCCAATGCAAAATGCACCAATGTTGGGCAATACGAAATCTAACTACTATAACTACGAATACATATTGCAGTTAGTAATCGTAACTACAAATTATATTAAAAAACGTTTTGATTACTAACTACGAATTGTAGTTTCAATCACGATTAATAAATTACTTTTATAACTACACATTTAAAGGTTGATTTTTGATTACTTACTTGTCAATAAATGCAACAATAATGTGTAATAAATATAAGTACATAATAATCTACGACTTCAAGCCTTGTATTCAATTATTCATGAACGTAAAAAAAAATATATATAAATTTCCATTTTTAAATCAATTTTAGAGCCTGATTCAGTACTGATAAATCAATAATTCTAACATATTACATGTCATGATTATTTATTGGCAAAATATAAGGCCTTAGTACTCCAATAATCAGTAATTATAACTACTTGATTACAGCAATCAAATTAAAAACTACTTCATGTACTTAGTTTGATTACTGTAGTTAAGTTACATGTAATCATAACTACATGTAGTTAACTACTTTTAATCATAATTAGTAATCTTCTTATATAATAGTAGTTAACTACGCCCTACATTGCAATGCACCCTTACCATACCTAGACTGGCCTGTTGGACCAGTATTTAGTGACCCTGACTGCTATGCCAAAGGTGTTTGTATGATGAGCACGATCATTTGTTTTTTATCTTGGTGTAATTCATCCATAATATATATGTATTTAGAAATGTAATGTATATTTATTAGTTGTCTAGTAATCATATCACAAACTCTGCTTAGTTTGGGACTAGATGGCGTTGTGTGAAAGTTGTGGAATATTATTATTACCTATTATTGTAAGTATGCATTATTTGTTTCAAAGAATTGTGTTCCAAAATAAAATCTCCAATTATAAACCCCACCAAGTAAAAGGTATCTCAAACGTTAATCTCCAAGTTTATGCTCTCATATAAAACAAACAATTGCTCATCGCATAACTCTACAGTACTAACTCAAAACGTTAATTTCCTAAACCACTCAGAACCACGAACTATTAATACCTGCATACACGAAACATGCATCCACACCACACAATACACTACACAATATAGATCAAGACAAGGATGCTACGGGTACAAACAAGCTATTACCCATCGCTTATGGGACATAATTCATAGGATCGCCCCGTCGCAACCGTCAGCACCGCCCATTAGTTTTTTCATCTATTTTAAAACAGTCTTCACTGTTGATACGCTTCTTTTTTGTTCCCATAATTGTGTACATGGATAGCTTTTATGAGGTTTTTAGTTCCTATCTACGTGTAAATTATATCGGGTTATAGCGTCTGGTGTATTGATAAGATCTTTTGTTAACTGATTCTGTTACGGAATAAAGAGAAGACTATGTTGAGGACACACTTTCTCCTGAAAATTAATCTTTACTTAGGTGTGATGTTCTGCAAAATTGCAACACACTGTTTCAAAGAAATATCATCCAATATTTCTTTATAATAGAAGAGACAGACCAAATAGATTTTTAAAGGCATGACCTACTTTCTGTTCCCAAACATTTGAAAAAAATAGCATTCATCTTGCAAGAATTTCACCAAACATAATCATCAGTTTGTGTTGTATGATGCAATACAACGATTATGACTAAGAGGATGCAAAGAATCGTGAATATGCTCTCATTTCATAACTTTTTATCATTCCCGAAGTCATTATAACCTGTCACCCATTTATAATGAGGCGGTCATAACAAATCATGTTATTTCCGTGATGATTATTTTCTAAATTTAAATTTACTGTCAACGTAGTCCAAGACTACGTTGATGTTCATAGAGTTGAAAACTTATTGCTCTTGCGCCATGTTAAAAGAGATTAAATTATTAGTTTCGGATGACAGTTATGTTTCACGTCAGTTCAGCGATGCTTGAAGTTTTTGGTTGTATATAAATCAAAATTATATGCGAAGATGATTTTAAATTATAGTAAATGAGGTGGGATTTTGTAATAAAACAGAGAATTGATTGCTTTAGGTTTCAGTATTAAAAAATTTCCTTCCATTTTCTTATTTCTAGTTTAAAATAAAAAGTAACCCTTACCAATAAATTACTATGAATATGACTATTTTTTATTATAAACCCATAGGGGTTTAGATATAGGGATATAGTATCTAGAACAGAAAATGACTCCACATATTTATCATGTGGTTATATTTCAAACAATACCAAATTTACGATTTCGATAAATGCATAAAAAAATCGCGATTTAAAAATTTAATCGCGATGCGAATAAAAATCAAAGAGAATGAGTAAAAAAGCCGTATAAAAAATAGGTAGGCTTAACCCTTCAGCTGGCGGGGCGGGTCGAAACGACACAGGTAATTAGTGAACTGGTTGCGACAATTTGTCACGGCTATATACATACGTATATGTGTGCTTCGCTTTTTTGTTGTTTTTCCGCTGCTGTTGTTTTGGTAGGTCTATTATTTCTATTTATATTGAACGTTATGGGTTTTGCGGTTATTTGTTGCGTATGTGTAATAATAATGATAATCTGTACGGTAGTTTGGTTTATTCGTTTTAAATATCACAATTTTATTTACATTTAAATCTTTTATGCAAAAAAATAAATCTTTTAGATGAAAAACCTGGAGAAAAATTGTCATATATAATTATTAATTTTTTGTTTAATGCTAACTATCTAAGGCTCGTAACTATAGATAGTTCAAAATCAAAATTTAAAGCTTTTGTTTAGTAAGTTTTCACAAAAAGCGATATGCGTTAAACATAAATATAGGTACACCCAGTTCATTAATAATTATAACGTAAAATTGGTACTGTGAAAATAAGAGAAAAAGAAAATTACCAAACGAGATATAACATGTTTTAACAAATATAATTATGTCTATCTGTTCCGCAACCCGAGGTACGGCGAGTTAAGTCAAAGTCAAAGTCAAAAATTTTTTATTTCACATAGGCCTACATGGGCACTTATAAAACGTCAGAAGCTAGTGCACGGTTCCAAATTGGTCGTTTCCTATGGAGAAGAACCGGCAAGAAACTCCATGGTTACTCTTTTAAAAAAAACGATCCGGACTAAGCGTTTCGCCTCGTCGTTAATACCGCGTACATCGAGGGATTGGAACAATTTGCCTGCTGCGGTCTTCCCATCCGATTATAATTTGGGTGTCTTCAAGACTAGAGTGAATAGGGTCTTAATAAACTAGTGCGCCTCACCATCAACGATAGCATCACTGTTTACCACATAAAAACTTCAATTTCTATAACTAAGTCACCACCCTATGATGATGAGTAGTCTAAGACTTCAAAGTTGACCCTGAACTTCTTTTTCTAATTATCAGCCTTGCCTTAAAGCTTTATGACGTCATCGTTGATAAAGGTTTTTAAATTTAAAATTTTAAAATTGTCGCACAGTATTGTACCAGATGTAAAAGTATTTTATTTTTAATAAGTACATCAAAATAAACATACATTATATTCCCTATTGTAACAATGGGAGATGTTAAACATAAAAACAATAATTGAATTCAATATTTCTAGTTAGATATAGTTCAAACTAACTAGCACAGATTCTATTTATAAATAACAATATATCTAGCATCAGATAAAAACAGTATCAAAGCTAAAAAAGCGTCTTACACACCCAAGAAGAAATATTAAAGTAAAACTGCTATTGCTCGGTTTTATTCCATTCTTAGCCGAGAAGAGAAAACTCCAATTTTGTCTCTCATTTTGTATTCGCTTTGGACTCAAATCATATTTTAGTTGTCGCCACTGGGGAGCGGGGACGCGGAGATTAATATTTTTATATCAAATATAGCCGTATTGTGAGGTTAAATTGTAATAAATTGTGTATTCAGAGAATAGGAAAGGGCTAATGTAGCCTTAAATGGGAAATCAAAAAGTAGGTCAAGGCTGGAAATAACCAGAAGCATTATTAGAAACCAAAACCCCTTATTGCATATCATTAGTAGTATAGAAAAATATAAAAGAGAACAACAGTTCAATGGTTGGTAACAACTTATTAACTAAAAAAAAATACGTTTAGAACATTGTGCGCATAAATTATGAAGTTAGGCAGCACCAGTAAAATCTTATAGTAAATCTTGTTGGGTCAGTCAATTATAATATGATGGACTAGATATTATGTTTTTACCAGCACATTAAATATTGTTTACCTTTAAAAAATAAAAATAAAAAAGTACATAATCGTCCCTCTCCCAAGATTGCGAACGCCCCAGCATTGACAGGTTAGTAAGTCCCGATAAGCATTTAGCTACACTTCCTTCACCTGACATTTGCACCTTGCGTCGATGGAGGCAACATATTCAACCTTATTTTTCATTTCCGCATCTATTTTGACAAAAAATGTTATTGTAGTTAGGCTCCATGCGACTTAGTTACTTTGTATCAAAATGGAATCTTAAAGACAATTCCGTTTGAATTAGGATTTAGGTACGCATATTAAAAAAAAATAGACTTTTGATCACTAACAATACCAAGGCAAAAGCTGTATGTATGTGAGTGTGTTTGTTATTCCTTCAAGCTCAAACGGCTGAACGGATTTGGATGAAATTTGGCGCACGGGTAGACCTTATTCCGGAGCAGTACATTCTATATCTTTTGGGATAATTTTCTATTTTCACGTGGGTGAAACCACTAGCAGAAGCTAGTTAATAAAATGATGTCCTAATTTTTCCAACAGCTTCGAAATTCAAAAGATGATATATTCTAATTATAAATTCAGGTGATATATTCTTATGTCAATACTTGTAATATTAACCCGACAATTTGTAATAATAATGATTTATCTGGCATCTAAAAAAAATGCACCTTTTAATGCATCTTTCCGTTCTAAACGAGCAAAAAATTCTATTTTGTACTCGAGTCGCTAGCATTTCACGGCTCGCATTGTTGCCCTGTTGAAAAATATTAATATTTTGTATCTCCTTGCTCCTTTTTCTGGGTCGACTTGATCTGTGATGTCTTGAATAGATAATGTAAATGTTGCATTGTTCTTAACAATTCTTTGCGTCTGAGGGCACGGGGTTTTAGACACCTATTGTTTGGTTTTTTGAAATGACTTGAATGCAAAGGTTGATTTTAATAACGATATGTTTGACGTTAGGTAGGATGGGTTGTCCTTAACGAGGTATATATTAAGATAATAATATGCTCGTAATTTGTAAGACAACTATTTTTTTAAACAAATGACATCCTCTAATATAAATGACATACAAAAATACAATATATTAAAATGTGAACGTTTATATAGATATGTGTATGTTTGTTAAGTTTATTTATATATGAAATAAGATATATAGTTTTTTACCCTAGGCTGGGAGTAGTATAGTATTCCTTTGGGATATTTTTTTTTCTTTCACGTGGGCCAAGCTACTAGCAGAAAATAATAATCAGATAACATAATAATTATCATTAAATTCATTTAAAAAAAATGTGAAATTGTCCTATAGTAAAATGTGTCATAAAAAAAATAAGTCACAAAGTTATTTTAGATAGAATCCACTCTTTCTATACCCTCTTATCCATTAAATAGATTTTCAATGTAATTTCGTATTGTTTTATACTTAAGCTACACTTGGTCCCAAGAGATATCGAGATATCGCTTAAACTTTCCTTCCCCGCCAAAACAAATGTAACGATAATAACTAAGCGTGACAAAATATCGAGACACTCAAAAAAGTATCTGAAGCCGCGGGCGAAACGTGCCATATCACGGGAACTGATAGCGAACTCCATATCAGCAAGGAAAGTTATTAAAACGTCTACCAATATTTTATACGAGCAAAATCACCGTCTCTGAGGGTCGATGGGAAACTTTCTAACTAATGAAACATACGGGGATCGAGTGAATGCGAGAATGCGGCGATATTTAAAAACGAACCATCTGCTACCATGAAAATTGTTAAAGCAAATCTGTATTCAAGGAACGGTGTATTCGCTGATTTTTTTTTTGTTATGGCTTAGCAAAAACATTGAGACCATCAAACAGTGTCAAGGTTCAAAGAATTTAGTATTTTATATCTCTTTGATGCACGTACGTAACACAATGGTACCTACCGTTTGTTCAGGCTTAGTCCTTACTAGACGGCTGAACGTCGGGCTACTCATTGCTTGTCGTCCGCAAACCTGAACCTATATTGGTCTGAAATTGCTCTGCGACTCTAAACGGACTTTAGCCGCTGCCGTAGGAGGCTACGGCAGCGGCTAAAGTCCGTTTACTAATGGTTGCAATCATTTTCTTCGCTCGCCTTACTGCTTTGATGAAGGATGCGATCGCAACCAATTCTTTTCCGGTCGGGACCACAACCGGAACCAAGCACAGACGCGAGATGCGTACCTACCTCCATCGTAAGCTCCACTGCGTCTTCCGGGCGATCAGCACGTTGGTGACACCCAGGAGTTTCTGCCGCCTCAATCCAAAACAGGAACCTCCTGAACTGGCCATAACTGGTAAGGTACTGCATTAGGTGGAAATTTACTGTGCCTATGCTTAAACGTAAAAACCAGTTGTAATTTACCGTCCATTTAAAGTGAAGACTGCACCGCCAACGTTTCTCTACCGTATGTTTCCAATCTAAGGACGATTCGTCTCAAACTTTACGAGGGTAGAACAATAAATCAATATGTCGAATAATTGCTCCTCATCGGAGCTCCGGAAAGTCGGAATCAAAAGTTACTAATCACCCGGTCTTTATTAATAAGGCGTGGAAGAAAATATATTCAGTGAGTCGAAAGTTTTCGACGGAGTTTTAAGAGTTCCGGTCTTTGGGGCCGAACGCGAAATTTACGGGTTAGACGGTGCGGCGCGTTTCGATTTGTTAGTTAGAATTTAATGTTTAATAAATATTTTGTTCCGTTTCAAGTGATTGAATGGAATGATTTGCCGAGGGGTTCGTAACGATGCAATGTTTTTAGTCCAATTTGCGAACATTGATTGAGTTTTGAGAAAATGATGAAACTTCTTTGATACAGTAGGTATGATTATATTGAAAGCTGGTTTTGAAAGATAATCACACTAATATTATCTATTCATTATTTTGACAGGCCTGTTTGTTGAGTGGTTAGTGGCCTTAACTGCTATGCTGGAGGTTGTGGGTTCAATTCCCACCCAGGACAAATGTTTGTGTGATGAGCACGATCATTTGTTCTGTGTCTGGGTGTAATTTACCTATAATATGTATATATTTAGAAATATATAAGTATGTTTATCAGTTGTCTAGTACTCATAGCACAAGCTCTGCTTAGTTTAAGACTAGACGGCGTTGTGTGAAAGTTGTGGAATATTATTATTATTATAATTATAAAGGCGAAAGTTTGTGTGTATAATATGTTTTGTTACTTCTTCACACTCGAACGAACTCGATGAAACATACACGAGTATACTTTCTATACCTAGAGTGTGTTTCCCTGGGATAATTTTCTGTCATCGTGTAGACAAAACCGCTGCCAGCTGCAGCCTAAAGAGGCTCGCAGGTTATGGTGGTTGCTAATAGCTAGTAGCGTTCTATCGCTGATGGTGGCACGTGTTATTGGGTTATTCATTTCCCTTCAAAATGGTTGAGCTGAGTGGGGCTGATGCACGCGTCATGAACGGGTGCCGTCAGTTGAGACTGGTCATCTCTTTGCTGCCAGTGACTTAATTCAATTTCTATTTTTTTATTTTAATTATTATTACTTATCTACATTGTGCTCACATATTAGAAGCGACAAAAAATATGTAACTCATAATATGATTTCAAAGAATGTCCATGGAGTTTCTTGCACGTTCTTCTCCATAGAGATCTACGCTTTGGAACGTGCAATTTAGCTTCACTTGTATTTTTTTTTTACTGACCGACATTTTGACAATTCAAAAGTGCCTGTAATTGGTCTATTTGAAATAAACGTTTCTGATTTCTGATTTCTATAGTTTCTGCCGCACTATATGAGGAAAAAAGGATATATTTATGTATGGTTCAATAAGAGTTCAATAATATACGTACATTGAATGAGTAGCACCTTCAGTTGCTCTATTTACCTATATGTTATGTCTTTTTAGGGTTTTGTACCTCAAAAGGAAATAACGAAACCCTTATGGGATCACTTTGTTGTCCGTCTGTCTATCCGTCAAGACCCTTTATCTCGGGAACATGTTGAGGTATCGAATTGAAATTAAAGCTATATACTCAAGTTTGTGGTTCCTTGAATCTGTAAAACAATCAAATTTCTGAGTTAACGAAAAAAAAAAAGATACGGCCGTTTATGTCGCAAAAAACCTATATTTCGACACTCTCAAGGGAATCAAAATTCATATTCATACTTCCCGTTGGCGAATCCTGAAATTTAGCATGAAGCAAGGTCTCATAGCACAAGTGTAGGAAAAAATTAAACTTTTTTGCGGTATGGAAAAATCTTCGTAACTCAATGCGAGAAATGAACTGTTTTCATAGGAAAGTTTGTACGGAACCCTCAGTGCGCGAGTCCGACTCGCACTTGCCCAATTTTTTTTATTTCTGATAGGCTCGCAATTTGCGTATGGTCGATTTTAGAGCACGCTTGCCACATCACTCTTAACTAAAATACAACCGAATTGTGGCTATGAGGACAACACAGACTCCAGCAGAGTATTCTAACCCTATTATATTACCCATAACAATAATAATATATATGAATGTGAAAGTAACTCTGTATGCCTGTTCGCTATCACAGTTAAACTAGTTACGGAATCAATCTTGATGAAATGTTGAGCGGAGTAAGCTTGACCGCAGCGTTGGAAGGTCTCCTACAAGGTGGATCGGTGACCTGGTGAGGACAACCCTCAATTCCGATGGATGCATGACGCACAGGACCGTTCGTTATGGCGATACTTCGGGAAGGGATATGTCCAACAGTGGACGTCTTTTAGCTGAAATGATGATGATAATGAAGTTTGAACCTTGAGAAAAGTTGCTTTTTATCTGGTTTCGCCTTCGCGTCCCCAATTACGATAATGAAGTGACGGGAAAAAGCTACTATATAAAACAAATCTACTCCATACAAGGCTACAAAAATCTAAAATAGAACGAACAAACGAGAAACAAAGAATTTTTAGTCATAACATTTTTAAAAGGTTTACTGATTCGCAAAATAAAACCTAGGCTGCGAAATACGGAGCTGACTATATGGTCTAAGTGATGGTTTGGAATAATAATGATACCTAGGTCCCAAATGGTGGTAACTCTTTTAAAAATTAAGCCATTAATGGTGTAGTTGAAATTAAACATGTTGATAAAGAGCAGTGGTGGCCGAGTAGTAATGGTCCCGACTTACGAGTCGTAGTTCACGGGTTCAAACCCAGCCAGGCGCATTACTTTGTATAATTTTCTTGATCACCACTGCTTTCAAAACGGTGAAGGAAAACATCGTGAGAGAACCGGCATGTCCTAGAACCAATAATTCGAAGACATGTGACATTCACCAACCCGCACTTGGCCCGCGTAGTGGATTACGGCCCATTTCCTCTCCTAGAGAGGAGGCCTGAGTTCCAACAGTGGGAACATTATAAGGCTGATTATGTTATATGCTATGCTATGTACTTCTTCATATCACTGTCATCTGAGTACAACGGGAACCAAAGTATCTAGAAGATTGTCGGCATTTCCACTTCAAATGGCTTATTCTTTAGGCAAAAAACAAACCAGCCCTCTAATAACGCAAAGTGTCGATCAGTCGTTGAGAAATGTGTAGAAAACAGATGTCGTGCATTCGGATTCAAGTGGTAAGTGTTCTATTTCGTAAATTGGTACGCTTGGAATTGGTTCTAGTAATGCAAAGGCAAGTAGAAAGAAAATGAATTTATTTTGTCACAATACAAACAAACAATAGTTGTGTAAACACGAAACCAAACAAAAGAGAAGCAAAAAGATACAATTGTTGTGCAAATCATTCGATGGAATCTAGAAAAATAGTAATTACCTCTAAAAAATTAAAGGGTATGGCCTATAGGTACGAGAAGTTCATAGCAGGGCGGATGCCTATCATAGCATAGCATAGTCGGCCTTATAATGTTCCCACTGCTGGGACTCAGGCCTCCTCTCTAGGAGAGGGAATGGGCCGTAATCCACTACGCGGGCCCAGTGCGGGTTGGGCAGATGCCTACGCTTGGGAAAACCCAACCATAGTACTCTACCTATATCCACCTGTGGACGTAGGTATTTCATCTGAAATGATGATGATGACCCAATGGTTGACTGGTAGAGAATGTCTTGTGGCATTGTCCCCGCCTATGTACCACCACTGTACATGAAGTTTAAATAAATAAATGATGAATGGAGTAGCCCGGGGTTTGAGCCTTTCATTGATTGCAACTTTTGCTTACTTAAGGATAGGAACTCCTTGTCAGTTTTTTTTTCTGATGGCAACAAGCTTGGGTTAAAATACCCCAGGTTTTTGCCATAACTGATTAGATTAATTCAAGGTAAGCGTGCTTCAACGTGGTCCTCATCATCAGATGGTACTTAAAATCCTCTGGCAGAGTCTTGAAGCAGGGTCACCATGTAGTGTTGGGTTTCTAGGAGTGGTTTTAAAGAAAACAACCACATTTGTAAAGTAATGGTTATTGTCTAAATGAAGAATTTCATTCAGCTGACATGAGCAGCTAGAAAGGAGTGTACTTACTAAGCTAGTGGAGCATACATATTATATTTTAACACTTCAATATACTAATTAAATGTGAACCTAACAATAATATTTCTTTTAATTGTTATTATTAAAAAATATCTAAATGGATCACAAAAGCGTCGACACTCAGTTTTAGGACGACGTCAAACTATCCGCAGATGCCCGTTAAGACATCAGAGAATTTCTGAAAAAGAAACCCGTGGTCTTCGTGGGAAAAGCAAAGGGCAACTGAAGGACATAGGTGTGGTTTTAGTCAATAAAAACTGACACGCCCTTGCGCACTACTTTAGAGTGAAAGAAGTGATTGGATGTTTTCCCACCTCAAATTAAAATACTGTTTCAGACTAACTAATAAACGCTCCTGTAAACTTTAATACTTTGTTTAAATCTTATAAAAGTCTAAGTTACGAGCTCCAGACTTCATCGCCCTTATCGAGAACTTATTTGATACTCTTTAGTTAATTTGCACTACTTATACACTTTAACAGGTTCATAAGTTTAGAATATAACTTGTGTGAGAAGTAGTTTTATTTGTAGTTATATACTCAGTGGTTTACTTAATATTGGATAATATATAAAAACGCCGTTTTTTTTTTTAATTTTCGTTAAAGTTTTGTTTTTTTTAGGGTTCTGTACCTCAAAAGGAAAAAACGGAAACCTTATAGGATCACTTCGTTGTCCGTCCGTCTGTCGGTTTGTCTGTCAAGACCTTTATCTCGGGAACGCGTGGAGGCATCGAGTTGAAATTAAAACCTTAAACTCAGTTTGCGTCTGCGGTCCTTTAAAGCTGTGAAAAATTCAAACTTCTGAGTTGACAAAAAAAAAAAAAGATTTAAAGGCCGTTTGTCGCAATAATCGTGCATTTCGACATTCTCAAGGGAATCAAAATTCATAGGGTACTTCCCGTTGACCTAGAATCCTGAAATTTGGCATGAGGCAAGGTCTCATAGCACAAATATAGGAAAAAATCTGAACACTGTAAATTTGTGGTTATGTCACAAAAAATAACTATTCTTGCGATTCAGAAAAATCTTTGTAACTCAATTCGGGAATTGAACTGTTTTCATAGGTAAGTTAAATTGTACGGAACCCTCAGTGCGCGAGTCCAATTCGTTTTATGTACTTATGTATATATTTATGGTTGGCGCAGTGGTTGAGCGATTGGCTGCTGCGTTGCGTGTCGCGGGTGTAATTACTGAATAGATCAAATATTTGTATGGCTTATAGATAGGTGTTTCGGATCTAGGTTTGTGAACGTACCCAAGATACAAGTGTTATACCTAGTTTTTTGGAAAGAAAGTATTATTTTTAGTATATCAACGAATTTATTTACATTTTATCAAAAATGGCTGACGAGTACGTCTAAACGCGTTTGGTAGGAGATATCAAAACAGTTTTGGCAGGAGATTTCAAAACATGTCTGCTACCTTGCATGCACTAGAGAACCCTAAAAGCGACAATCACGAGCCCGGTGGTCCGTAAGTCCACCAGCAACAATTCATATCATTGGCTCATTTCATATGTACTCGCAGACAATCGTGCGAGCAATTTGTTCGTCCATTCTTTCGCCGTCGAATTACTATGTACGTGATTGTGTTGCTAAGCCGTGAACGGGTTATGAAGACATGTGCTGTTGACGGTTGGGCGTGAGGGGATAGAAAGACCGAGTAGCGGTTAGAGTGTTAATAGTGTTTGTGGCTCTTGTTTTAGTTTTTGGTGTTTTATTTTTGTTATTAGGTTGGCAAACAAGCAGGCGGCCTGTGGCGGTTGGCCAACGTACCAATCTGCTATGCTAGAGCCGTCACATATGCGTTACCCTCGCTTTGACGTCTGAACGGGTTTGAATGAAACCTTGGCAACCATATCCTGGATTGGATTAGGACAAAGACTAAACGAGTTTTTCGAAAATTAGCTATTACTGGATAAAATTTTAAATTTGTCACATTTCTGTTGATAAAGTTTAAAAAATAAATGTACAACAGTATACTAGAACTAATAATATAATAAATCTTGAGTTAAGAAGATTCAAGAAAAAAATATATCGATATATGTATATATATTTTTTTCATCTACGTGAGGAGGCTTGTAATTATCAATTTGTAAATGTTACACTCTTTATATAATTTTTTTGTTAGTCTGTAAGCCTTATAAAATAAATATAAAAAAAAAACATAATTTCAATAGTAAAAATATATTAACAGCTAGATGTCTAGACATACTACGGGATAATTCTCACTCTCTGTACATGTTGGCTGTAATATTATTGATCTAACTTTGACGTCTATCTCTCCTTATCTATAAAAATAATTCAGCTGAGTGGTACCTACTAAAAGATTAGAATTATTTTTCTCAACTACCTACTTACTAATTGCATAAAGTGCTTGAAAAATTGGTACTACAATTCAAAATCTAAATTTTGATAGAGGTCTAAAGATATGAGAAATAAACTTGGGCACAGTAATTCCAGATTTTTAAAGTATTATTATTTTTTACACAGTTTTTATCTAACGTATGCAACTCAACCAAACCTATTCCATTTTCGGGAATCCTAAACTATACAGACGGTTTAGAGTAAAAATATAAAAAGTCTAGTGTTCGTTACATGGCAGTCGAGCAAAAACTGCTGCATTTTTTTATGCGTGCTCGGGTCTCAGGCCTTTCAGCCTGGCCTTTAGAGCCGTAAGCACACGAGTATCTATTCAGTGCTGCCAACGTTAGCGCTAGGTTGCAAGTTCGTTTTTTAAATTTTTCGACTATTCAAATGCGGAATTCTAGAACACGTTCCTTTTTCGCGCGAAACATGTTGTCATGATTTACTTTTATTTTTTAACGAAGTTGGTAGTCAAGGATGTAGCAGAAGGTAGTGTGTAATTTTATTTTTGTAGCATAGAAAAAACGGTTAGTCTGCATAAGTTTTAACGCAAACTTTTAAGAGAGAAGTTGGATAGAGTTTGTTTGCGTTTACTTATTTTTAAGCTTAGTGCAATTTTTCACGCTGTAGTAACGTTTACGATGTGGAAAATGGTACTACAATAAAACATGAGGTTTATTACTCTGCACTATATTTTGTCTTTTATATTTTCTTTCAATCCGAGATCTAAAAAATGATCACATAGGAAGCTTATTAGGACATCATCAAGCAGAAAGCCGAATGGATGCGTTTCTCCTTTTCAAATGATTTGACTCTGCGACTCTTGAGGCGTCTTCGTTGGGATGATGACTTCGTTCAAACGTGCCTCAGTCTCGTACTCTAATGCGATACAAACGGGCCTAATATTCTTCGGTTTATGCCTGTAAATTGTAGTCTTTTTTTGAGAAGCTTGCTAATTAAGTACGAGATGATTTGCAGTACGGTTTTTAGATAACATTATTTCCATGAATAAGTTACAGAGCTTACGCCCGAATACTCAAACGCTACTCAACTTTGAACGGCGCTCAAAGATCAGGCATGACATTTATAGCGATACTATAAATGTCAATTATATGATGTCAATAGGTGTTTATGAACCCCTCAGAATTAACTGGTAGCGTTTGAGTATTTGGGCGTTAGTTTCATAATTAATGAACATTGATAATTGTATTACGTACATGTTATAAGCATAAGATCTTAAAGTCCAGAGTGAATAGGTTGCTTCTAGGTAAACGCGCTCCATCGTCGACCACGTCGTCGCATCAGGTGAGATAGTGGTCAAGCGGGAGCCTATCTATACTAATATTATAAAGAGGTTAAGTTATTTTTTTTTTGTTTGTAGGAGTTAATCTCTGGAAGTACTGGTCCGATTACTAAAATTATTTCACCGATAGAAAGCTGATTTATTTTTGAGTGACATAAGCTATATTTCAGGTACGCTGTCGAAGCCGCGGGCAAAAGCTATTCAACAATAAAAAAAGTACGCTTTTCTGGCAAACTGTTGAAAATTCATACGAAATGCATACTCCGCCTGGATAATGGATACATTTGTTTGAACCCTCATTCAACACTCCGACGTCGCGGGTGTGCTCAATGGCAGAGACATTGCAAGCTTGTGACGTCATCTGAAACAATCAAAGTCGTTCCAATGACGTGATAAAAGTCGTGAGAGCGAGTAAGAGGAATGGACCTATACACTCTATCAGAAATCAGAAACGTTTATCGTTCAAATAGACCAATTACAGGCACTTTTGAATTGTCAAAATGTCGGTCAGTCAAGAAATTAGTGAAGCTAAATTGCACGTTCCAAAGCGTATATCTCTATGGAGAAGAACGTAACAAAAACCGCTTACTCATTAAGCGGTTCTTGTTAGTTTTATTTAATTAAACCTTCGTTAAACCGCAACATTTTTTTTTTGTCAACGTAAATTTCATAATTTTAAATGTAACCGAGCGAATAGTTCACATAAATTAGGTAGGTATCAAGAAAGACTTTTTTGTTCCCACCTAGGGACCAGTTCCGCCAATTTTCGTTATGCTTTAATTATCTGGATGATTATTCATAAATAGAACCTAAATAAATTAAAAAAGGACTAACAAAGCCCTCGTACTCACTCGCGACAATCCTTTCGCCAACGTGAACGTTCGAAATTTAAAATTTAATTAAGGCGCGGCTCCTACAGTCAGTTGCGCGTTAATCTCGTAAAGGCGGGGACACACGCGCACACCGCTTACAAAGCAATTTTTAATTGCGCCCCAGGCTGAAAAGCGTCGTGTCTTTGACATTTACGATTGATTAAAAAGAAAATGCCGGGACATAGACTTTGCATTCTGTCTTTGGGTTTAAAACGTCCTTGTGAATGCTATAGAGCTAGATTTTTTGGTTGTTGCCGTCACAGTATATTTCTATTTCGAAGTCACATGTATGCTAGACTAGATACATGATAACAGCAAGGTTGGCGCAGCGGTAGAGCGGTTGGCTGCTGCGCTGCGTGTCGCGGGTTCGATTCCCGCACGGAACAAAATTTTCTATGGCCTACAGACAAGGTATTCCAGGTCTGGGTGTCTTGTATATGTGATTTTGCATGTTTGTAATCACACCTAAGATACAGGAGTTAAATATATATATATATATATATATATATATATATATAGAAAGGGCATAATGAGTTAGTTTCACAAGTTAACATATTTCTGAAAGTCACTTTTTAGAAAATTAAATTAAATATCAGAGAAATAAAGTACAGAAAAATGAACAGTGAAAAGAGCTGTTTTAAAATGAGTGAGGTATATTATAAATCAAAATTGAACCAAATTTAGATTTTTTTTATTTTATTAAATCAATTCGGCGTAAATACACACCACATTAATTACTGCCGGTAAAAAAAACTGTGATTAGACCCATATTTTGCTTTTTATTAAAGCGATGATTGCAAGACTCATTTCCAAAAACTGACGATTGGTAGGCTGATATGACAATAGTAACCGTCCGGACCGAGCCCAAGTCGTCGACGGCACGTACTACTTATTTTACGCGTGCCTCAAGGAGATGTCAGAAAGGAGATGTCAAACCGTAGCTCGTGGGGCCTGCTGGGGTCGAAGCCTATTGGGGCCAAGGGTCTGCTTCTGAAAGGAAGACTCGGCCCTGATACGAAAGGCAACGCAGGAACAGGAGTGAGTTTTTAGTCAGTAAAAAGCTAGACTCTATCTCCCGCTCCGCCCAAGAACCGGGGATGTCATTAGACAATTTTCCCACCGAAAAAAAAAAATTACTATAATTGTGATTTCTTTTTTGACAAAATGACTTTATCAGTTTTCTATAATATAACATTAATATTATAATGAAGAAAGATTTCTTTCACCATTCGAATGCTACTGAGTGACATAGGCTGTAAGTTTTTTTTTTTAACGTGGGTGAAGCCTCTAATAGAAGCTGTAGGTACTAAATATAACCTTGTTTTACGTAGATAAATTTTAATATAAATTAAAATATATAATAAATTTTAATAATGTTTTACGTAGCCACAAGCCAGCTCAGCTAAGGAGTGGAATAATACTAATACTGCCAAAGTCTGTTTCCTGATAGCTACAACCTAGAGGTCTTTAAGTCGAGAGTGAATAGGTTACTTCTAGGCAAGCGTGCTCCATCTTCGGCCACATCATCGATTAGCCATCTAATATAATAAAAAAAAAAAAATTGATATAATCTAGCGATCAATCGCTGACGGTGAAGCGCTCTAGTTTATTAAGGGTCGCCGCACACGGGCCACATGCCACAGCCACAAACGCCCCCACGAGAGGCTAGAAGCGTCCACAAAAGCAGCTGAAGCGCGCGACAGCCGAACTGCTGCTTTTTTATAGCTTACAAGCAGTATCATAATGGACTGTGACGAAAAAGGCTTAAATGTGACGTGTAACGGCGTTTAGTGGCCAGTGTGGGCCACAAGAAGCGAGCAGCGTCGATTTGTAACGTGGGGCGGCCACCATCACCGGATTGTCTCCGTGTGCGGCGAATCTATATAAAATGTATGAAAACTATAGGAAAGATGCCGGTGGTAGCGTTTTGTGGTTGTGGCCGATCGCCCGTGTGTGGCGACCCTAAGATAATATTCATTCTAGCTTTGAAGTCACCTAAATTATAATCGTCAACAATATAAGGGTGGACACTTACCGTACGTCGGATTGTCCGATGGTAAATAATTGTGGCAAACTGTGAAAAAGGGATCTTGTCTTTTCATATAGCCGAAAACAAGAAAATAAACAAATGTAACTTTGCCAAATTATTCCAACCAAATATACTCTGACGAATAAAGACCGAGTCACAATAAAATTACGACCAGTTAGTTAAACAAAATAAAAAAAAAACCTAATTAGGCAACGGAACTACACTGGATGGCTAGAATGTGGGTCAAGAGCCACCACAAGTCTGCTTTCACAACTAAAAGTGTTGTTTTTTAACGTAATTAGAGTTGCTACCGAAACTACAACCGACCCCGTGTTCTCTCAAAACGCAATACATAACCACTATAACTTCATCCTTCCTAAAAACACTATTCATACAATGAAAAGGTCTAAATAGACTGGTTGATAGTTTTTCAACTTTACCATTCCGCTTTGAATTTAATAAGTATGGGTTTATTGAGTGAAAACCTCAGATTGTTCTACTTGGTTTAAATATTTCAGCTGGTAAATACGGTATCGCTTTATTATCTGTAACGGCGGATTTGCAGGTAGATGGACCGTATCGACTGTAGGATCCGAAGTTTAAAATGGATAAATACGTAAACTTTCAATCACCATCATAATTTCAGCTGAAAGACGTCAACTGCTAGACATAGGCTTCCCCTAAGTATCAGTCCAACGACCGGTCCTGTACGCATCCATCGGATTTCTGCAACCCTCTCCAGCCCCCCTAGCCAAGTTACAACCATTTCGTTTCGATTCTCTTTTGGTCGATCGCCTTGAGTCGGCCACGCCTCCGATTCCTTTGTTCTGACGTCATTTCAACGCTCAGTCACGTGATCAGAACAAAGAATAGAAACAGGAGGCGTGGCCGACTCGATGCGATTAACGAAAAGAGAATCGAAACGAAACGGTTGTAACTTGGCAAGGGAGGCAGGTCATCGGTTCGCCTTGTGAGAGGCCTACCAACGCTGCGTCATCCAGTAAGCACATGGTGACTTGATAAATTTGCTGCTAAATCCTGCAACAGGACTTAGAATTTGTTATATCCCCTTTTTAACAGTAAACAAAAGGACTGTATGCTGTATCGACATCGAAATACTTTTTAAATTTAACACTGGCTTGCGCAGACCTTGGGACGCTAAATTGAAAAAAAAAAAAATGTCTGAAGCTCCTGGAGACTAAACAATGTAAATTAAAATAGGTCCAAGACCCGAAAAACGAAACAGTTGCTACCGTGGCATGTAAAATTATAAAGTCGCCAGGTCTAAGTTAGGGAGCAGTGCAGTGCGACAGATGGTCCGGGAGGCGAATTAAACGGGCCCCAAGGGACCGGCGCGAAGAAAGACAAACACGCAAAGTTGGCTACAGTGTTGTTGAGATTATTAAATTTTCCCCGCTATAAACTTTGAATAAACTGAATGTGAAATTTTTGGACCGTAGAACTTATCTGGATGTTCGGAATAGCTAATGTCCAGAACTCCAGATTTTAGAAGCTGTATTACGGATGAGAAGATAAATATTTACAATTTTTACTTTAAAAGGAGGTCGAATGAAAGTGGGTCCTGAAACTGCAAGAGTTAGATGTAGATGCTTCAAAGACTAAGATAAATGTTTGATTTTATGACAATAATGTCATATTTCTATGTCGTAGCCAACCCCGTCATCCCCTTAATGTTAGGTTCATTTAAACCCCGTAGATGGAAATAGGAACCACGGAACTCCATTGACTTGACACACTTAAGTCGTCAGCACATTGGTGGCTGAACGCAAGTTAAAATTAATTTTGTATTTGCTAATTAAACGTGAGAGATCTAAGCAATTTTTCTAACCTTTTCATTTATTATTCAGCTATTAAATGAAACAGTAAAATATTTGAATATCATTTGAATGGCACCGTTTAGTAAAAAATTTAGGCACTGAAATGAATAGCGAACTAAACCAGTTGGCTGTAATATCTAAATATCTTTTAAAGTTAAATATTAGATCATAGGAGGCAGATTATTGTTTCCATTTGTATTTCCAAACATTTTAATAGCAACAATATAACTAAAGTTCAATTTGAAAGCTCGTTGACGGTTTCCATAGCTTAAATGTGTCAAACCAATGCATCACGGAGAATGGCATTCGAGTCCCAATAATAAGGCTGCATTGAAATCGCTCGGCCGTTTCACTGTCAAAGCTAGTCATGTATTTACGCTTTGTTATATGAACGTCAAAGTACTGAAAAGCTTCATAGGTATAAACTGGACTAAAAATACACGCTAAAATCATTTTCCATGTTATGATGAAATACACCGACTTTACCCCAGTTCAAAACCAGCCAGGCGCATTACATTGTGTAATTTATTTCATCACCACTGCTTTCAAAACTGTGAAGGAAAAAGTCGTGAAGAAAGTGGTTTGTCTTAAAATAAAAAAATCGAAGGCATGTGACATCCACCAGTCAACACTGGGACCGCGTGGCGGATTAGGGCCCTTAACCTCTCCTTAAGAGGAAGCCTCAGTTTTAGCAGTGGAAAAATTATGAAGCTGATTATGCTACGAGTATACTACGCTATGCTGAAGAGTAGGAATTAAATCAAATTATAGTTGAGCTAACAAAAATCAAGACTGAAGGCCCCCTGATGGAGCACCTGCGTGCATTACATGTTTTGCCAGCCCCCTAGCCAAGTTACGATCTTTTCGTTTCGATTCTCTTGCGTCTAACGCCTCGAGTAGGCCACGCCTCCGATTTCTTTGTTCTAACCACGTGACTGAGCTTTGAGATGATGTCAGAATAAAAGAATCGGAAACGTGGCTTACTCGAGGCGTTCGACGCAAAAGAATCGAAACGAAACGGTCGTAACTTGGCTAGGGGGGCAGGTGTCTCCAGAAAGTGGATTAATGAAGTATTATATTGTTAAGTTTACTGTCGATTACACTAACATAGGTTGAATACTAATAAATTTATAGGTAACCTACCTGAAATAAATATAAATAAATATTTTCATACTACACCGAACTAATGCTGAAATCAACCCATGCAGAAGAAAAAGCATAGTGTAAGTAGAAAGTTATTCCAAGGGAACAGATCCCTGTGATAAAATGTATCCAATGGTCTATTACAGGTTGGGCGCTCTTAATCTTGTTTTTTTTTCCTCGAACCCTTAAGTCTATACAATTCTAAAGTTGCCATTCTTAAATTGAGTCCAAGAAATAACATGACGCATTTCCCACAATAAAAATTAAATTACTTTGTTAAAAGCAACTTTTAACTGAAGTCCTATGATTTCAGATCTCGACAATTCACTCCACAGTACTTATGCCAGAAAATCAGCTGACACAGAAAGTAATTGCATTTATAAAACGAAACTTCCTCAGTGGAGAATCGCCTCCGCAGTAAAATCGACCGTAATTTAATTATTATCTTACTATCTCAACCGCTGGATAGTATTACTAATTTAATTGCTCTACTCGGCCGCCACAGTTCAAGTAACTTACTTAAACAAGACTTCTTTTGTACGGATAGACTTGATAATAAGTGAGGTTTGTGAAGATATTTCTGCTTTTGGGCTTTGATGGTTCTGTTTTTGTTTTGATTTCTTTTGAGAAAGAATGAACTCTTGAATGACTCTCAATGAAATCTTCTAAGCTCGCTTACTCCCTCATCATCTATTATCTTGAATCATTCGAGATTAAGTTCTATATGCATAATTATAAAGTGCGTTTTGTTTTTTAATTCGAGACCCATTTTCTGCTAGCAGTTATGCACACGTAAGAGTAGAAAATTATCCCAAAAAAAAACATGCTTCAAGGATAAAAAAAAATCCATGTCCTATTCCAGGACATGGTCTATCCATGTTAATTTTGTCCAAATCCCTTCAGCCGTTTGAAAGTGAAGTGGTGAAACATACACACACACATAATTAATTATGTACTAACTTTTGTCTTTATAAAAACTTGTATAGAATGGAAATACGCGGTTCTAATGGACATCTTTATTTGTCTCAAGAAAATCACCAGTTGACCACTACCACACAACTGTTAAATAAATTCAAATACATTAATGAAATCTACGTAATTACTATTTGCCAGTATCAAGTTTAAAAAACATTTAGTTTTTGATACAATACACAGTCTCTTTGTTTTCTAATAGAACGTGAGTGTAACACTTTCTAATGCTTTTGTAATATTTGGGACCAAATGTAACGAAGTCAGCCTTCTCAGCAACCTTCTCTGAGTTAGTCAATACCGTAATAACATTTTCAGCTCCATTTTACCGTGAACGTGGCTGGTTCAATGATTCCACAGTGTCCAGTTGTGTAGACACTTGAGATACGAAACCAAACTCATTTTACATCACAATATTCTCAAGGAATCAATTTACGAATAATTTAAACAACCACTGAACTTTACTCGAAAAAATCCCGCCAAAAACGATTCCATAATTAATATTACGTCTTTCTTTTGCCAATTTTCTCAAACTTTCCAACTTTTCCTTATTTCAACCAAGGTGTTTATTTTCCCTTACTCGTAGATATCAGTTTTGCTTCCCAGACACCGGTGTATTCATTAGCATGAGGGTAGTTTCAGGTTCTACACGTAGTTGCTACCGTCTGACCTGCACAGCCCTTGGGAAACGACTTTCCATAGCATACCTGCTTGCATAGGTATCTTATGTTATTTTTAGTGGGTGGAGAATGTTAGAGTACATTCACCTTAAATATTTCTTAGGAATCTTGAATCCAATAGTATGGGACTAAATAAAGTTTGTTTTTATAAATTGTGCTCATAGGTAAGTACGTGTCTTTCAAGGATTTTGATAACTTCAGTTCTTTAAAAATAAAAGTGTAAAATGTCTTACAATTTTTCTGAAGTAATGGCAATATAATAATAATATAATATCACACAACGCCATCTAGTCCCAAACTAAGCAGAGCTATGAGTACTAGACAACAGTTTTAAATACATCAATATTATAAATAAATTACGCCCAGACACAGAATAAATGCTCGTACTAAACATAATTTATAAAGGCGTATCAAAGACCCGGGCTTCGAGAGTCGCAGGGCAATCCTGAGCCACTATAGGCGTGGGATGATGGATGACGAGCAATGGATAGCTCGCTGCTAAATGGATGGCTTCCCGGTAAGGAACAAGACCGAGTCGTCGACCGTTGGACCCTGCAGGGCTGGTACCTGTAGGGCCACGGGAATTTTTGGAAGAGAAACCGTGGTCCTAGGATGCAAAGGCAACTGACGGATACAGGGGGTTTTAGACTTTTATTATTCAATAAAAGTCTGAAACGCCCTCCCGCCCTGGAGCGGGAGAAGTCATTGGATTTTTACCGTAAAAAAAAACATACAAATTAAAACCTATTAATTAGTTGCAATTTATTTCCAGTTAACAGATTGGGATCTCGATCGAGGTTGGAGCGAGAGAGAAAGTCGATGAGATGCTTCATATTATATAATAAATTGAAAGAGAAGAAGAGAGACAAGAACAAAAATAATATTTTCATTAGGCACACAATGAAGAAACAAATCTATAGAAAATCAAATTAATAAAAAGAAACAAAATGATAATATAATAATATTGAGTGTCTTACGGCTGCGCTAAATAGGTTCAGTTTAGCCTAAAGCCAGACAACGACGTAGCTGTTGCCTGACGCTAGTTTTCAACTGAACCTGTCTTTGAGTGTATGGATGTAAATCATCAATCGATATATTCATTGCGTGCTCTTTAGATCAAGTCACAGCCTTACAGGTCATGTTTGTAGACATACAGATACAGATTTGTAATTAGGTACTAATAGGTCGTCATCAATCAGTGCCATGCTACGGTTCAATCGATAATTGCGATTATTGGACATGGTTCCAACTGTTTACCTTAATTAACCTGCAAGCATTTGCTGCACTAGTGTTGTAATGGAAGTTTGCGTCTGCTTTCGCAAAAACGGAAAGCCCGCAAGAAAATGTTAATCCGCATCAGCGTTTGCAAATCTATGTGCACGCTACACCATTTCGACATTCTAGTCAAGATTAAGAGTATCGCGATGCCACCACCGGCCCATGCTGAGGACCAGCGTTGTAGACTCGTCGCATTATGCATGGAGCCACAGCATCATGTTGAGCGTTCGGCCGTTTTGCGCGAATGTAATGCATATTATTATTATACTACAGATTTTTTTATTTTTTTTATTTGACATAAACTAGTGCTTGACTGCAACCCACCTGATGGTAAGCAGTGATGCAATCCTTGATGGTGAGGCGCACTAGTTTATTAAGAGCCTATTCACTCAAGCCTTGAAGACACCCAAATTTTAATCGTATGGGAAGACCGCAGCATTCAAATTGTTCGATATAAACGACGAGGGGAAATGCTTAGTCCGGACCATAGAGGTTTCAACAACGTAAGGGTGGACACTTGTCGTACGTCGGGTTGTCCGATGGTAGAAATGAGATAGCGGAATCAAGTCATGCAATTTCCGCGCCCATTCCCTCTCCTAGAGAGGAGGCCTGAGTCCTAGCAGTGTTAACATTGGGCACGCAGTAATTATGGCGGTAAGTCCCCTCTTTGAAGAGTGGCTGGAAAGATAACACGGCGTCCTTACCTTCCGCATGACGCAGGTCCTCACCGGACATGGTAAGTTCGGGAGGTTCCTGCACCGGATTCGTGCGGAAGAAACGCCCGGGTGCCGCCGCCCGGGCGTTTCCTGGCGGTGGAGCACATGGTGGAGGTGTGCCCCGCTTGGGCAAAGCAACGCCGTGTCCTCGTGGGGGTGATCGGCGGCGGCGATCTCTCGCGCCGGGCCTTGGTACAGGCCATGGTCCGGAGCGAGGAGGAGTGGCAGGCGGCCGATCGCGTGAGGCAACGGTCCTCACGCCCCAATCGCCGCCGAGATTCTGAATCCGATTTCCGGCCATCGTAGGCGCAGGCATGCGGACGGTGAGCAATGGGTGGCTCGCCGTCCGACCGTCCGGTAACCATCCTGACCGAGCCCAAGACGTCGACGGCGCGTGCTGTTCCACGCGCGCCTCAAGTAGATGTCAACAACTGTAGGGGCCTAGCAGGGCCGAAGCCTACTGGGGCCAAGGGTTGATTTTGAAAGGAAGACTCGGCCCTGGTATGAAAGGCAACGAAGGAACAGGAGTGGGTTTTTAGTCAGTAAAAGTCTGACACTATCTCCCGCCCCGCCCAAGGGCGGGGAATGTCATAAGATGATTTTCCCACCGAAAAAAAAAAACAATGACCCACTGTTTGGTTATCCTGGTTAAGTTTACGAACCGCAGTGAAATCGTTTAGCTCGTAGAAGCTGACAAAGCTGTACAATTGTCTTTGTAAAAATATAGTAAGCTCTTCATGTATTTGATTTCTAAATCTATTTTGTGATATTTTGTGTTAATCTCGTCTCCGCCTCTCACAACCTCCGAGCTCGCGAAGGTCAAGCTTTGCACTTCCCTCTTCCCTCTATTACATCCCTACGTCACATTGCAAGTGGAGCGGAAACACCGCAGCCACATCCCTGCTGGCCAGAGGTACCGCGATTTTCCCAGTTACATTTTCTACGAGTTCGCTCTCATTCTATTTTATTACGAGTATAAAAGCCTGCAGTTAAAACGATGCTGGACCAAAACTCTTGAAAATTTTATTACTACCAATCGAAATTCAACTACGGATCAATGTCGGAATTTAAGTGCAGTAGATTAATTATTTGTTAGCTTGCTGCATTTCTTTATTAATTTCTGCGTCAAAATGACTACTGCATGGACTATCTTGGGTTGATAGATCATTGGAAAGAGGCACTACGGATCTGGAATGCAAGAACAACTGAAAGAACACAGTCTTTTTGACTGGCCTGCTGGTCTAGTGGTTAGTGGCCCTGACTGCTATTCCGGAGGTCATGGGTTGTGGGATTCCCACCCAGGGAAAATGTTTGTGTGATGAACACGATCATTTGTTCTGTGGCTGGGTGTAATTTATGTGTAACAAAATATGCATTTAGAAATATATAAGTAAGTTTATCTGTTGTCTAGTACTCATAACACAAGCTCTGCTTAGCATGAGACTAGACGGCGTTGTGTGATAGTTGTGGAATATTATTATAATTCGTTTTTTGACGACATGGTTGGCGCAGTGGTAGCACGATCGGCTGCTGCGCTGCAGGTCGCGTTTTCGATTTCCGAACGGAATATAAATTTGTAATAGGCTGACACTCCTTATCACTTCACCCAGAGCGAAACTATTTGATGGTTTCACACTGAAAATAAACCACTCTTACCAGTCAAACCCCAGTCAGTCAGTCAGTTTTTTTAGAGACACAATCAGGTTCAGGCTTAACGGGAGTTAAAATTAAAAATCTCACAAACAAAAATTATATACCTCTTTTCCTTCGCCCAGTACAAAACGTTGAAAAACTACATAATTGAATGAAATCTTTCACAGTGCACTATGATACAGCAAAAACAAATTAACTCAACCAACTGAATCTAAGTTAATCTGAGTTTAAACCCAGACCACTTGCTATATATCACTGTGTTTTAGACCTAACGTTTTAGTCGCTTCTAGGATTACCACAGATAAGATGTTGCCTAAGTGGGGTCTTAATAAGGATTCCTCTGTTTTATTTCACCATTTATTTTAGTTTAATGTAATTGGACTCCGTATAATTTCTTAAAACGGTAAAGTTTGCGCTGGTCGTTGAGTTTTTTAAGTGTTTGAAAAGCAGGAAGGTTTGAATGAGATGGATTTGTTTTTGCAGACTGGAAGTTTGCTAAGGTAACCGGGACTGGAGGGAAAGGCTGCCAGCATAATGGCATCACTGCCTGTTTTATTTAATGGGCATTTACCAGAATTACTTATAGGATTTACTTTTTGACGATTTTTTATCTTATTAAAGATGCAAGCAGTCCGTGTTTTGTGATGATATTTTGGAAACGGTTCTTTTAAATAAGTCATATGTAACCAAAAGAATAGTAAGAATAAAAAACATATATTAAAATAACAATAACTTAATTAATTATCCTTATACTTACATATTTTCATATTATTGTTCCTAATAAATAAACTCAAAAACTACTTAACTAAGTTTAAAAACTCCTGCTCCAATAGAATGCGTCTTAGTTTATCACTCAATGACATAAGCATAAGTAATTTACTATTATGCGGGCGAAGCTTCTGGCAGAAGCTAGTACATTCTAAAAAAAATCTAAACCTCGTCTGTTTGTCTGTTTGCGACGGACTCATAAACCCAATGAACAGATTTTTATGTTTTCACTAAAAAATTAAGTGTTTAATACATGCATTTAATATTTGCAACACCCATGCGAAGCTGGGGTGGGTTGCTAGTTAACAATAATTCATGAATACAACTTAGGTTTAGTAAGTAGCGTAGTGAAAAAGATCATAAGGTCGTTTTTGATTTTATAGCAATTACTTCAAAGAATTTTTAGAAATATTTTCAACAAAATATATTCAAATTGTTTGCATGTACTTCAAGCCGGAACCTAAGCCCACACAGAAACACACTATAGGTACACATAACTCCAAAAACACGGACCCACCACAACAAAATGAACTAATCACGTATCTAATCCACACAGTACACTTTAATATCTTAAACTACTAAGTATGAAAGTTCCATCCCCTTGGTCTCAGATTATCCAATGATAATGAGACGGCCGGCCACTCTGTTTTCATTACTATAACGACTGGTTTTCCAACGTAATGGCCCATAAACATTGCCGCAAATAGAGTGGGAAGAAACCAAGTTCTGCAATAATCTTGCTTTACTTGTATGTATGGGATTATAATTGGATGTCACTGGATGGGGTAGAAGGCGTACTGTTATGGGAGGGAGTGACTTCTGTTTGAAAGCTCAGGATCTGAATATGTCAGGCGATTTTACAAAAGGAACGGTTATTTCGTAACTGAATCTTCAGCTAGAAAATCTGCATTTTTTTATTTTAAGTAGGTAATGTGAATAACTTTCGATGTACGAAATATCGACTTTTATCTTTTATTGTCCATGATTAATTTTTAAAAAAATGATGAAATAATGACATTTTGGCCTCCGATGGCAACACTTTGATTTTCAGCTGAAAAAAGGAACTTGCTGATACCTACTGATTTTTAACCGCTGATTTGTGGCCTACTTTAGGTACCTATAAAAACTGGATAAAAATTAAATGAAGAAAAGTATTAAGTGGTTGCTTATCCATGATACAATCAACCATAATTTACATGCTTGTCCAAAAAAGAATTATTTTTTAGGCTCACGTCCTTCTCTTCTGATGGTAAGCGATGATGACGTGTCTATAATAATAATATATAATAATAGTCACACAACTATCACACAACGCCGTCTACTCCCAAGCAGAGCTTGTGTTATGAGTACTAGACAACTGATAAACAAACTTAAATATATATATATATATATACATATTATAGATAAATAACACCCAGACACAGAACAAATGATTGTGTTCATCACACAAACATTTGTCCTAGGTGGGAATCGAACCCACGACCTCCGGCATAAAAGTCAGGACCACTAACCACTAGATCAACAGGCCAGTCAATAATATTTCTTATGTATTATTTGGTTTTAACCTTTTGAATACCGTAATTAGAGACACAATAGAAAAACAATGAGCGAGCGACACCGGCGTTCGCTGGGGTTTAATGAATAAGTTGTTTAATGAGGTAAAAACTTATTTTTTTTTCTGGGTACCAGGATTTCTCACATAATTATCACATCTAGTTTCTCTAAATCATTGTCTTACCCCATAAAGTTAGTTTAGGCCGGATATCTAACAAATTTTACGCCTCTTTGATTACTTGCCGGCTTCTGAGCGTTCCCTGTGAGCAGAAAACAGTGGGTTTATATCCATTTTAATAGTACCCAACTATGAAACATAGTTTCTGAAGTTCCATAACTACTATAGGGGCTTTCATTTGTGGTCTGATTAATGTTAAGTTATAATTCTAGATTCGTTTAATATTTCTTGTAATTTTCCGTGGTAGTTTAAATTACGAATAAAATTAATTTGTTAAAGTTTTTGTATTGTTTTGATTAAATTCCAACTGTAAATAGTCGAAAGGGAAATTGTATAAAGTTTGGTTTTAAGACTATGGGGTTCCTTTTGGGGTACGAAATTATCCACCGCCTTCTCCCGTTCAGTGGAGCAGGAGGGCCTGTCAGACTTATGTTCACTAAAACCATACCTGGGTCCTTTAGCTGCCATTGACGTTCTATGATCACGGTTTTCCTTTTCCGAAAATCTCTGTAGCCCTAGCAGACTTCAGCCCTGCTGGGCCCCTACAATTTTATTGTCATCACTTTGAGGTGGTGACCACTACACGCAGTTGACAACTCGGGCTCTGTCCGGGTGGGTTACGGGACGGTCGTACGGCTTACCCATTGCTCGTCGTGCGTATACCCACGCCAACGCTAACCGTTAGTCGTCTTGCGACTCCCGAAAGAGTATGGAGTAATTGATTCAATTATCTACATTCTTTGCATTTTTTTACGTTGTCAAATAAACGAGTGTTCCGAATAAATGAACATAGACAAGAAATTTTCTTACAAATCCTCCGGATTGTGATAGAAAAGTCTCACGCAATTAGGTTACACCTTTGAAAATTAATCTTGTACTAAATAATGTAGCGACGTTTATGACGCAACTAAGAAACTAAAATTTGAAATTCTGCATTGCAGTGTTAAAGTTCCCAGCGCAATTAAAACATATACAACAACCAGAAATCAGCAATAATGAATCATGAATTGGGCAGTTGCCGGGATCAGACAACTTCCATCTGGTCGAAAAGATCCTTCCTTTTCAACGGAGGTTTACGGGACTTTAAGCCCTATTCCGTAATACCTCTAAATTACCATCTATTCAACTTGATATGATATCAAAACTACATCACCATGTATGTATAGCCAGCCTTCCACCTAATAACCAGTGAAGCTAATCCACCACCAACGATTATCACTAAGTCAACATAATTTGAAAATAGTCCCATTATTATGTCAGTACCATATAGCAAAGTGTAAGCAGAAAACACCATAGCGGACCTTACTAATGGTCAATAAACGGGATCCTATGGCTGGCGCGAGCGAGTCCCGGGAATTGCACTCGTTGATCCCGGCTCTAATCCCGGGACCGGCGGCGCGGCAGTTAAGATGGGTAATGTGTTTGGAGGCCAAATTATGACTGTTTTGATAAAGGTGTATTGGTATTGTAGTTTGATAGTGTTCACTCCTTTTTTATGAGGTGGAAAATCTTAAATAACTTGTCTCGCTCTCGGAGCGGCAAGAGGAAGTGAACGACTTTTACTAAGTGAAACCCACCGTGTTTCTTCAGTTGCTTTTTGTGTTCCAAGGCCTCGGTAACTCTTTCCAACAATCTTGCAGCTTTGTTCCTACCAATAACAGTGCGATTTATTTATTTAATATAATAATTAAATAAATCTGAATGAATCGGTGGGAATCCGATGGATGCGAGACGCACAGGACCGGTCATTATGGCGACACTTGGGGAGGCCTATGTCCAACAGACGTCTTTCGGCTGAAATGATGATGATGATGATAATAATTTAATTATACTTATTTCATTTAATATAATAAAGTACAAAGGCGGGCTTAATGCCTCAGGCATTCTCTACCAGTCCACCAGGATTGCTGATTGCTATTTTTAAAACTGTAACATATTAATTATATGTACCTAAGTAGATCATGTTTATTGTTTTACCTATTACTATTATTTATCTCTTCACCACTTTTTAACATAATTATGTGTGGAAAGAATAGTGCCTCAAAGGTTTTTTTGAGGTGAGAAGTCATCAAATAGCTTTTCCCGGTCTGGATGGAGTGTACTTGACTTGTATTAACTAAAATCCACGTGTAGTCCTTCACTTGCACTTAACACACCGGAGCTGTGACACCTTTTTCGAATAATCCCGCAGCCCAGGACTTAAGGTCATTATAAAATTCGGACAGTGTCAAAGTGTCAAACTTTATAGAATAGCGCAAGTTTACGGTTGTTTTTTTTTCACAACAAACTCTATGTCAGCTCTCCGGTTTTTTAATTAAAACCGACTCTAAATACCACAAAATAGTATCAAATTTTTCGTCCAACCGCCATCGCGAGTGCACAATATTAGTTGAAAATATGAGCGGTTCGTTCATAATGTGGGCTTCATTTGTCACCCGGCATGTGCCAAGTGTTCACGTAGTGTTAATAACCTGCCTTCGTGGCACACGGCCAGAATCAGGTTTTTGGGGCCCAGGACTGAGTTGGGAGCTGATAGCGGATGGATGGTTTTGAAGATCCTGAAGTATCGGTATGCTATCGTAATTGTCCTATCAGAGAACAATGTAAGATGGACTTAGATTGGGATTAAGTAACAGCAATGTGTTAGCTTCTGCCAGTTTCTTCGCCCACGTGATCGAAAATGATCCCAACGGAGAATGGGAACATACTCCCTGTTTAAAAACTGATATACGTGCTATACTTGGACTTGGTCTACCCGTGTACCAATTTTCAGCTCGATCCATTTTTCTGTTTAAGATACACATAAAAACACAAAGTTTCGCTTTTATTATAACTTATAATTTAAGAATTTTTTTATGTATAATACGATTTATACCTTATTTATCTACTTATGGTTTAAGATATTATTTTTTAAATTTTGGTCAGAATTTATTAAAAAATATTGATTTAGGATGAAGAGAGTTATATTGAGGGTTTGGTATGATAAAAATTAAAAAAAAAAAAACTGTTTTTTATATATTACAGTTATACAACATTATTTTTTGTATATGCGAAACCTGAATATAGTTTGTACAAAATCAGTAACTGAATCGATTCAATAATTTTCACACCATGTTAGATTTTTTCCCAGAAATATTTTAAAAAAGTCGCAAGTTGGACACCACCGACACTAAGTAAAACACAGATCACGGCAGGTCATTAGGTGCCAGCGCACTGCTGGATGTGGGAACAAAACAACTCCTCAGTTGCCCGGATAGCCCGGTGACCATGTATTTGTGCGGAAAACCAGGTAATGGAACAAGCTTATGTATTCCAGATTCCATTATATATGTCCAGAGCAATGGATGTCTCTCGGCTAAAATTATGATGACACAGCCCTTCAATCGATTCTTTTCTTCAATCTAATATCATTCCCGACCTTGGGCAGGGCGGGAAGGCGTGTCAGACTTTTACTGACTAATACCCACCGCTGTACCTTCTTTACCTTCGTTTCAGGGGTTTCTTTCAGGTTTTCTTTCGTACAACCCATGGCCCCAGTAGACTTCGACCCTGCTGAGTCCCTACGGTTGCTAAAATCTCCTTGAGGCGATCATGGAAAATTACGCGCCGTTGATGACTTGGGCTCGGTCCAGACGGTCACTGGATGGGCGGACGGCAAGCCACCCATTGCTCGCCGTCCGCAAATTCACGCCTACGGTGGCCGAAAATCGGGATCGGGATCCCGGCCATAGCCCTTCAAGCTTGCCGCTCGAACAAATGAATGTAACAGCTTAAAGATTTCCACCAGACTACGCTCCGCTCATGACTTGTGGCAAGGTCTAAGTGCAACGTAAGCGATGAGTGCTCTATTTCGCTAGCGTAACAAATATTTCGACGTTGTAATAACATCTAATTGTTATTTAAGATTTTGATTAATTGGACCTATTATAGGCTTCTTAATAAGATACTATCCTAGAGACTCAATAAATTAATAAAAAAAAACAATTAAAAAGGTATATATGACATTTGTCATAAGTATGTACCTGCTTGGGTTTGAACCAATTATCTACAATTCGTAAGTCGGGGCAAATATCGTGAGAAAACATGTCCTAGAACCAAAAATTCGAAGACATGTGATATCCACCAACCCGCACTGAGCCCGCGTGATGGATTACGGTACATTCCCTCAATACATTACATCATAGCAGCCTTGTCTTTTATTGTTTAGTAGGCCGTTGGAACTCATTTCCTGGGTAAGCTTGTGGAGTATTGGGAGGAGGGGCTCCAGGTCTTGGTGCATCAGCTTATGCGTAAGGAGACGGAAGATATTGATCTGAGGGATAATTAAACCTGAGTCCCAACAGTAGGAACATTATAAGGCTGATTATAATGCCTTTTTTTTAACGTGGGAAATCATCAAAATAACTTCTCGCGCTCTGGGTGGAGCGCGAGGGCGTGTCAGACTTTTACTGACTAAAACCACACCTGTATCCTTCAATTACCCTTTGCGTACTAGGACTACGGGTTGCCCTTTCAGAAATTCTCCGCGGTCCTAGCTAGCGGGCATCGGCCCCACTGGGCCCCTACGGTTTGCTGACATCTCTTTGAGGAGCGCGAGGATCACTACACGCTGTTAACGACTGGGCTCGGCGCGGTTAATTACCGAACAGCCGGACGGCGAGCTACCCAGTGCTCGACGTCCGCAAGCCCGCGTCTACCGTGGCTGGTAGTCGGGGTCGGAATTACGTCGGCTAGGGCGTGAGGACCTTCGTTCCCTCACGCGTGCAGCCTCCTCCTTCGCTAACATTACTGCTTCGCAGAAGGAGGCGACCGCCTGCCATTCCTCCTCGCTCCGGACCATAGCCTGAACCAAGGCCCGACGTGAAAGGTCGCTGCCGCCAATTGCCTCCACGAGGACACGGCGGTGCTCCGCCCAAGCGGGGCACACCTCCACCGTATGCTCCACCGTGTCCTCTGGGTGGTCCACACATGATTATAATGCCTGTGCTATTTATTTTAAAAGACAATGGTGAATCATCTACAGGCTATGTGCGAAATTTACATAATGACAAAGTCATTTCTCCTTCTTTTATACTTAACCAGGAAATGATAAAATAACTTCACCCGATCCGGGAGGATTTTACACCCGTGTTCCTCGAGTTGCCCATTGCGTTCCAAGGCTGCGGTGACTTTCGAGTGTTTACCTAAACCATTGCACAAAGGTTTAGGTGAACTGAGGTTTTTTTACATACGTTTGAAAATCATCCAATGAAGTCTCCCGCCCTTGGGCAATGCGGGAGGGCGTTTGTGTTCTAGGACTACGGCTGTTTTTATGTTTTCAAATGACGTTTTCTGCTGTGGGAGGAGTGAGAGGTAGTATCAGGCTTATAATGACTAAAATCCATCTGTGTTCCTTCATTTGCCTTTGTGCGTACCAGGGCCGTAGGCGCGACAATTTTTTTATTTGATATAAACCAACCAACCAGTGCTTGACTGCGATTCCACCTGATGGTAAGCAGTGACGATGATTTCCAACAATCTCACAATACAGGAGTTATTTTGACGGGTTGATCGAATTAACGATGAAATGCAGTAACAAACCATTAAAAACGACAAATAATTAAAAACGATAACTTTTCGTGCAACCTCGCCATCCTGGCAGCAAATTGACGTGTACCTTTGACCTTACGTAGCTATACCGTCATTGAACACAAAAGTATTATATTCCCTAGGTGTTTTAGCAATCAGCCAATTAGCCTATAAGGAAAAGATTCATACCTTTAATTTAGGAAAATACATTTTACTAACGAAGAACATCAATTGCCCGTAATTGCAATTGAATAATTCATTAGTTCTCTTAAAATTCAGTTTCAACTTGTAAAAAAACCGGCCAAATGCGAGTGGGACTCGCGCACGAAGGGTTCCGAAGAATTCGAAGCAAAACACGAGCAAAAAAAAATCACGTTTGCTGTATGGAAGCGCCCTTAAATACCTACATATTTATTTTATTCTGCTTTTTAATGTTTGTTGTTATAGCGGCAACAGAAAACATCTGTGAAAATTTCAACTGTCTAACTATCACGGTTCATGAAATACAGCCTGCCCCCCTAGCCAAGTTACAACCGTTTCGTTTCGATTCTCTTTTCGTCGATCGCCTCGAGTCGGCTACACCTCTGGTTCCATTGTTCTGAGGTCGTCTCAAGGCTCAGTTACGTGGCCAGAACAAAGGAATAGGAGGCGTGGCCGACTCGAGGCGATCAACGAAAAGAGAATCGAAACAAAACGGTTGTAACTTGGCTAGGGGGGGCTGGTGATAGACGGACAGACGGACGGACAGCGGAATCTTAGTAATAGGGTCCCGTTTTACCCTTTGGGTATGGAACCCTAAAAACCATTACATTACTCGGAAAAAACCTTGAGGTTTTAAAAACTTGCCAAATCTTTGGTTCATTATTCTTATCTTAAAGTTTTAAGCTGTTAAAGTGCAGTTAAAGTATCTACTAACGACTCCTTTTAACTTTAGTTTTGATTGTCACTGTAACGAGTAGCTAGTAACTAGCTTATCTTGATAATACCTGCGTTTTTGGCCTTTTTGGCAGCAGCTTTTTCTGATAACACTGAAAGATTTTTATTCAAGCTCAGGATCTTTTTTGGTGGGAAAATCGTCCAATGATATCCCCCCTCTTGAGCGGAGCGAGAGATAGTGTCAGACTTTTACTGACTAGAAACCCACTCCTGTTCCTTCGTTGCCTTTCGTACCAGGGCCGAGTTTTTCTTTAAGAAGCAAACCCTTGGCTCCATTAGGCTTCGACCGTGCTGGGCCCTTACGGTATGCTGACATCTCCTTGAAGTACGCGCCGTCGACGACTTGGGCTCGGTCCGGACGATTACTGGACGTTCGGACGGTGATCTACCCATTGCTCAAGCTCAGGCTCAGGTTTGCATCTGACCACTTTCTCACATAACAGTAATCGATGGGCGATGGGCACATACGCTAATCTTTAGAAGTAAGGGGCTCAGCAAGGCCGAAGCCTACTCGGGTCATTGGGTGACTTCCGTAAGGAAACTCGGGTTCTTGGAACGCAAGAATAAGGAGAAACAAAGGTGTGGTTTTAGTTAATAATAATATGACACGCCTTTTCGCTCTCCTCTAGAACGGGAGATATCATTTGACGATTTCCCACCTTAAAAAAAAACTTTGATAGTATCCTATTCACTCTTGATTTAAATACCACTAGGTTGCAGCTATCAGGAAACACAGACTCTAGAAGTAAACGAAGAGAATAATCTCACACTACATTTTTGACCAGCCTAAATTAATAAGCCAACAAAACTTAATATAATTCACATTAATTATCAATTTTATCCACAGTATATAAGTAGGGAGGTATTAGTAAGTACCTAAGGTAGAGTCAAGTGCGTTTCACGGATCAACTTAACAATGGATTACCGTCCCTGTTAAGGAAAACATTAAATACAATTGCCTGAGAGTAAATACATCTCCGTAAACATAAATATTTTCTTTCATTTATTTTCCCGTTCAAAAGCTTTCGTAGCAACCGATACGTAGTGACATCTATCGGCGAGAGGCGTTAAACAAACTTTTATTTCGGCATTTCGCCGTCGTTGAATAGCGCTAGTGTGTATAGTGGTTTGTTTGATGTTACATGCAATAACTTTTTTAAAGGCAATTTGGATTGAAAATATGCATGTAATTCAAAATTAATGAAATTAGTTTGATTCACGTAATTAGATGTAGGAGGTTTCCAATGAAGATTTTTTCTTTTTTTTAGGTGGAAAAATCATCCAATGACATCTCCCGCCCTTGGGCGAAACGGGAGGGTGTGTCACACTTTTACTGACTAAAAACCATGTACCGTCGTCGGCCACACCATCGTTTACCATAAGGTGAGATTGTGGTCAAACGCGAGCCTATCGAACAGCACTCCTGTGGCCGACGACGGTATATGAGTCAGTAAATGCTACAACTATACCCTAAAGAACTCTTCATCGTAACCCGAAAAGTCCTAAAAAGGTGACTCAGCATGTCCCTCGCCCCCCATACAACGCATGACTGCAGCATTATTTCTTCCAAAATCCTCGGTCGGCCAAACAAATAACCAAATCGGTTCCAAGTGCGATAGTTCAATGCGGACCGTTTTATCACGCGGCGGTGGGTTGTACGAAACAAATTGAGATCCCCTGATATGTGTGCGTTACATAAATCTTGGCTGTTCGCGGGAATCCTTCGAATTATCTTGTTTTTGTTTTATTTACGGTATTGCGTATTTATTGTTTTTTTGTTTGGTTAGCTAGTTATTGGTTGAAGTTGGTGAATTATTAGGGAGTGAAACTTTCTATTGAAGTCTCTGTTTCCTGAAAGCTACTACCTAGGGCTCTTTGTCAACAGTGAAGAGGTTACTTCTAGGCAAGCGTACTCCATCGTCGACCACATTACCACTTAATGTCCCAGAAAGAAGAAGAAGGACTAAGCGTTTCGCTTCGTCGTTTATACCGCGTACATCGAAGGACTGGAACAATTTGCCTGCTGCGGTCTTCCCGTCCAACTATAATTGAGGTGTCTTCAAGGCTAGAGTGCTCTTAATAAACTAGTGCGCCTCACCATCAATGATTGCATCACTACTTACCATCAGGTGGGATCGCAGTCAAGCACTGGTTTATATCAATTAAAATAAAAGACCATTAGTTACAATTATAAGTGCGTTTTGTAGCAACCAACATTAATTGAGTACCCCTGTCATATTAAAATACATTAAAAAAGAGGGTAACCAGTTAATGCTGTCTGTGCCATGACAAAAATAGATTTGACTACTGCAAATGTAGGTTAGTAACAATAAAATTGCTGGTAATTTATTACTGAATTTGTGCCAGTTTTTTTTTTTTATAATTGATAGGTTGACGCTCGACTTCTATCTCACCTGCCTCCCTAGCCAAGTTACGACCGTTTCGTTTCGATTCTCTTGCATGGAATGCCTCGAGTTGGCCACGCCTCCGATTCCTTTGTTCTGATCATGTGACTGAGCATTGAGATGACGTCAGAACAAAGGAATCAGAGGCATGGCCTACTCGAGTCGTTCGACGCAAGAGAATAATAAATATAATATATAGTATAATATATGAAGGATACATGTGGGTTTTGGTCAGTAAAAGTCTGACCCAACCTCTAGCCCTAGAGTGGGAGAAGTCATTGGATGAATTCCCACATAAAAAAAAGTTCTTACGTGTAGTAACACTAGCCACTTACAGACAATGTCAAAAACTTACAGGCCACTAGCAGTCCATCCTAATAATCTCCAATCTTCAACTACCAAACAATATAGAAAGTTTGTTACACCAAAAGTATCTGTAATATGGCCACTCTTATTTATTAGCGCACTAAATCCAGTCATAAAGACGACTAGGGTCTCGAGACTATCCTAGGCCGAAGCTTAAACTTATAATGGCACTTGACGACGAAGAAAATGAGGTTAGCAACATTAAAGACTTTATCACGATTCTTACTTGGCGTACTACACGTTACGGAGTCTTGAAACAAAAGTGGCAACTATGTTTTTCTTTTGTTTATTTTGGCATCAAACGTCACATACAAAACAAGATAATTCTTATATATTAAGATCCCAGAGCTGTCAGACATTACAGTCAAATGGGGTGAATAGCAACTTCGGGGTGAATCGAAACAAAACTTCAAAGGGTATTTTCACGATATTTGAATTTTTTTTTTTTTGCTTCATTGAACTTCATCAATTTATGAATGAATTATTATTATAAAAAGTCGCTGCTTTGTTATAAGCCGATAATATGGTATCAAATTAATAAAATACAAATAGAATAGAATACAAATACAATAAGTGAAAAACCAAACCAAAGTTTTGTTTCTATTTACCCCATTTTACGGTACTGACATTACACAACTTACTTTCACATGGATGAAACCTTAGGGTCTCAGTAGCCACTCATGTGTTTTGAATACCTGTGTACTTGTGGAGCTCCCCCTTGGGGCCCGTTGGTTCCTAGCAATAGACCTATAATGCCGAAATTTTAATAAAATGGTAAAATTAAGTATAATAAACTCTTGATAAGAAAAGACGTATTAGAATTACACATATTAAATTTTGTATGAATGTATAAGTTTACTGAAACATAAGGTAAGTTTTGATTAGGTTATACACCACTAATTATTAATTAGTAGGTACAAATACTTAAAGAGCTTATTAGAAGAGGTCTTGTTATTATTTTCGTAAAGTTTCAGTAAATAATATTCATAAACAGCAAAGTTATTAGCGTTGATTTATATCCCAAAATATCACTCAATTTATGGAAATATTGTACTACAAGCTATTGATTTATGAATGAATAAATGACGATCAAAATGGAAAAACACTGCGCGTAGTATTTTCTAGAAGCAATTGTTATGAATGATTGATTCTATTATGAATTTACCAATTAGAACAAATTTTCGTGGACAATTTTGGGCCTTCGTTTTTTTTTTTACTTTTGACTACAAAAATATGATCAGTAATGGGTACGGGTACATTTTTTTGTACTAATTAAAAACTAGGGGTGTATGTATAGAGCTCTGGTCGGATGTGATTTGGCAACGGGTTTGTTCGAAAGACTTACCGTGGTCCTGGAAAGGCAAAGGTAATTGAAGGATCACATGGGCAGCTTCACCTAGAGTAGGAGAAATTATTTGATGATTTCCTCAAAACAAAGGATATGCTTTGGTGGGAGAAGAATTTGCAGCTGAACATCAATTCAAAATTGTCATTTTTAACCTTTCGTATACCGTAACTAAAGACACAATTAAAAAACAATTGTGTCTCGCGTGGATCCGCGTCTAAACACACAAAAGGTTAAACAACTTGGTAAAGTTAGGAAATTTTGCCACGGTGGACAATCATAAGTGACCTGGAGTACCAGGTGTAGTCCGTGTTCTACAGGTCCGGGTACTGATGTCCTGTGTGTCCTGTTGCTTCCTTGTTACAAGAACTATTGAACGCTATTTAACTGATGGCGCCAAACATTTAGGCCTTTCTGGGTTTATTCTATGTAGACACACTAATTAGAAACTTTCAAATCAAACTCCTTTGGTTTCTATATTTTTTGTAACTGTAGTTATACTCTTCTGGTTTAAAATATTTTGATTATGAGTTTTTAGTAAATTTTGGCAAACTAAAACTGAAAGCAATTATTTCAAGGATGGTCTAGATATGTCGGTCAGCCATCTTGCAACGTGTAGACCTTTAGGAAGAAAAACACAAGAATCCCTATGGACTATCTTTTAAACCATGTAATATTACTAAAATCTGGTTACATATGCATTTGCTGTCCGTTTCTATTATGTTTAAACAATTTAAGTCAATAAAATATAAAAGTATATAAATTAAAATAAGCCACTGACTATCACAGAAATAAAAAGAATTTGAATTTGGATGAGAATTTGGATAATATGATTTGATGTATTCTATTATTACCTAAACACAGAACAGATTATTTGAACAGCAATCCTTTTTTTATCGATTATACTAATAAAAACCAAAAAATTCAATGGAATCCAATAATTTTTCTTCATCAAACATGACTTGGAACAAATATTTAAGTGAGCGACGCGCGCGCATGTCACATAACTCACTAGTCATCTAAATTTATAAAAGGAACGTTCGAATTGAAACGTTTATTGATCTCGACAGATGACGCTACTGTTTATATCGGAATAAAAACGATGTATCTCACACTTTTTCGGCTGGATAATTGTCGATTCTAAAGCTTGTGTATAATGTGGTTAATCGTGTGGTTGCAATAAATGTCTTCGTTTTGTAAAAACGGGTCCAAGAAAGTTGAATGCTGCATGTAATGAGTTGAGGCGTTAAGTGTCGTGTGGATTAAATTATACGCCATGTTGAATCATTAGGAGTTAGCTTTCATTCTGTCATCTGTGAGTTAGCAGGGCTCAGTGTAATTATAAACTTAGTTTGTTTACGCAACGCCCAGCAACTAAACCAAGTTTTGAATGAAAGCTTAGTAATGATTCCTACAAGTTGCTTGCTATGAAGACAACGAGATGGAGATTGCTTCTAGCTCGTTATGTCTTATCTTTGGATTTTAGCTTCCGCATTCAGTTTATGATGGACCATTATGCGTGGACTCGTTGTGCCATTACCCAACTGCACTAGATAGAGACTTATGTTTTTCGATATATGTACATAGGTATGCATGTATGTATATTTCTTTGGTACGCCGTAAAGCCTAAACGGCTTGTTGCATTTTAGCTTGAGAGTTGTTACATTCATCTTAGTTGTAAGAGTAACACTGGGTACATATAAACTATTAAAAAATTAAATGGCGGATTTTGACACCAAACTATCTATATATATAGTTTGTAGTTTGGCGTTGCAAAATCTACACTAATATTAAAAAGAGTTTTTTTTATTTTTTTGTTGGAGGTAAGAAAGTCCTGGTTCGATTCCTAAAATTTTTTCACCGATACAAAGCTGGTTTATTCTTGAGTGACATAAGCTATATTTTGTGTACGTGGGCAAAGCTGCGGGCAAAAGCTAGTGTAAAATAAGTTAATAACAAAATGAAAAAAAAAACAGATACGGTCCACAATTGACCGAGAAATCGGTGAACATACATAAAAAACATACATTCAGCTAGAGATAGATCTACTCCTTTTTGAAGTCGGTTTAAAATACGATATGAGGTGGGCACTTCTCCCTTTATCGAATTGAATTTGATTGATGAAATATATGAATTTAAACGACAAATTATCTCAGATTCCAAATGGGGATAAGCGAGTGTGGAGTGTAAGTGTCTCTATAGACATAATGGACTTTATCAGTTCGTGTAAGATAGTCTTATCTTCCCAATGTTATACTACAATCAGTAAAATAAAAAAACAGGACACGGCCATTACAATCAATATTTAAAATAATTAAGTTCCCATTAGAGATAAAGATGAAACAATAAAGATAATTCTATCGTACTTCACTGATAAAATTGCTTCAACATGGGTACAATGATGGGGAATTATCAATCTCGATTACGTCGTTGTTCTAAGGGGCCTATTGAGAAGCCAGTCAAGACGATCATGGGCAATGATGCTTTTGTTGAATCAAAACTCCCAAAGTCATGAGCATCGACGCCGTGTTGCTAGCCTGCTGGTTTTTTATCGTTTACATTTCGGGGAGTGTGTGTTGGAGTTGCACAATTTAATTCCACCAAGTCCGTTCCATCATCGGACCACTAGACATACGGCGTTGCGCCATTGGTACATGGTGGACATCCCACCCATACGTAGGAACGTTGTAGTTGTAGAAGAAGCGTTGTAGGAACACATTCATTATGCGTACAGCTAAGGAGTGAAATTCCCTGCCGTAGTCTGTGTTTCCTAATAGCTATAACCTAAGGGTCTTCTTGAGATAGCGATTAAACGCGAAACTATGCATAATAAAAAAAATGGGATGAGTCTTTAAGCTAAAATGTGTTAGATATTGAATTTGTGACTTTGTGTAACTTTTAAAAATAAACTAAGTAATCGTGGCAGGTCCATAAGATACCCATAGTTCTGCTTACCTCTACGCGTCATTCTTACAAAAGTGATTTTATTTGTTACTTGTTGTTATCAATACATAAGTATTTTTTGCACGTGTACCTACGGCTTAGTTCGGTTGTCATCAAATTAAGCCGTACACGTGCCAAAAATACTCTGAACACGACGTCTGAACTCATTTTTGCTAATGTATATGTCTAGAATAGGCACGTGTGTATGTTTATAACTTTTCCTTACACTAGTTATAAAGACGTCACATGTCAGATATAATAAAAGCTTTAAGGGAGTGCAACTCGACATACATTTTCACTATTTTTCATAAAACCGCTCTTACGCGATTATGACGAAAGTACACATTTTTTATTTGATATTTTGGAAACACAGTATCTTGTGGATATTATGTTGGCTTCTATTGAAATCAATTTATAAATTTGTGTAAAACTAATCCAGTAAAGACTTCTGAAAAACTGCTATTTTGCATGAACTTTGACACTTCATATTTTACTCAAAAATGAAAAAGTCAAAAAAGTATAACAATAGAAGCCTTGCAACTTGATCAAGATTTTATATGACGACAATTTTTTTCAAAAACATTTAAGGGTTTTGTAAAATATTCGAGTAAATCACGGAATCACCGAATGCTAACAGAGTTTTCAGGCGTTATCTCTCTTTTTTCGCGTTGCCTTTTTCGTCAAACATCGCGTTGGATTGCGTTAGATGAAGTAACAAGCTTTTAAACCATGCCCGATGTAGACGATAGGCGAGTGAAAAAGGACCCTCTTAATGAAAGTAGATAGCTGTGTGACATGTAGTTTTATTACTGTTATCTATAAAAATTAGACGATATACAGATTTTTCTATACTAATATTCATCATCGTCATCATCATCATTTCAGCAGAAAGACGTCCACTGTTGGACATAGGTCTTCCCCAAGTGTCGCCACAATGAACGGTCCTGTGTGTCTCGGATCCATCGGACATAGCATTGGAAGGCCTCCTACAAGGTGGACCGATGACTTGGTAATGGTTGCGGGAGTACTAATATTATAAAGAGGTAGTAAGTGTGTATGTAAAGGATAACCTCTGAAATTACTGTATTGATTCAGATTTTTGTAGTGGACTGTTATGGAGCTTCACTATTCTTGGGTACTATAGGCATATACGAGTATTTTCTATTTTCATGCAGGCGACGCTGCTGGCAGAAGCTAGAAAGCCCATACAAAAAAAAAATACAATCATTTTTTAAAATACTTGAATAACACAGTCAAAATTCTTGTTGTTATTATGTATCTTTCAGACATTTGAATACGATATTTTTTGGAAACTTCTATAATCGTGCATTATTCCCAACAATTTATTTATAAGAAAATCTCACACACATGCAACAACGGGTTAAGTATAATATGACTGTAATCTTATCTCATAAGTGACAATTCACTTTAATAATAAAAGATGTTGTTCTTGTCGCCTCCTTATCGTGAGACTTGATAATGTGAGGCTGTGAGACCCGCGACCTTAGGAGATGAAAACCACGCTTTTGATAATAAAACATTGGTTGTTAAGATATCGTAACGTAAGTTGTGATATGGGCGGAGTTTTTGTTATTATTGATGCTCGACTTTTTAGGCTTTGACATTGCATTTAGATTTTAATTACAATAGCAATGGCCCGCGCGCCCCAGCCTCCGGCCGGCTTTAATCCCCCAGCCGGGATTCCGATCCCGATTTCCGGCCACCGTAGGCGCAGGCTTGCGGACGGCGAACGATGGCTAGCTCGCCGTCCGCTCTTCCGGCAACTGTCTGGACCGAGCCCAAGTCGTTGACTACCTCTACTACCTCTACTAGTGTTCCACGCGCGCCTCAAGAAGATATTAGCAACCGTAAGGACCCAGCAGGGTCTAAGCCTACTGGGGCCATGGTTGATGCGAAAGAGATCCCCGGGGCCATGGAAAAATGGCAAAGAAGGAACAGGAATTATTAAAAAAAAAAAATTGGTTTGCGTTTTATCACTACCTCACCTGATTGTAAACGATGGTCCCTTAGGGGTTCTGAATTCATTATTTGTTATTATCCAGTATTAAAAAGAACCAATTTTTAATGAAATTCTTGATTAGTTTCTTGATTGCATCTTTGATCGCAGACTTCATAGCCCGAAACATCTCTATCGATCTCCACAACGATGTGATGCGTCTAATTCGGACACATACAAATGGTGCATAGAAAATTGCCGGCCGGATCGTTATCTGGCTTATCTATCATCCGTGTAGCCATCAGTGATTATCTCGTATCATTCGTAAATGTGATTGGTGATGTGGAGATGTAGCGTTATTGATTTGGTTGGTCAAAGATGTACCTACTTGCTTCTCTTTACGTGAGTGTATCTAGTTAAGACATTGAGGGTCTTATAATATATTTTAAATAATATAAATTAATATCTACTTGACTGCGAGCCCACCTGATGATAAGCAGTGATGCAATCGTTGACGGTGAGGTGCACTAGTTTATGAAGAGCCTATTCACTCTAGCTTTGAAGACACCCAAATTGTAATCGGACGGAATGACCGCAGCAGGTAAATTGTTCCAGTCCTTCGATGTACGCGGTATAGATTGCTATACTTTATATTTAAAAAAACCGGGCAAATGCGAGTCGGACTCGCACTCTTAGGGTTCCGTACAAACTTACCTATGCTAATAGTTCAGTTCCCGAATGGAGTCTCGAAAACTTTTCCGAATCACAAAATAAGTTTTTTTCAGTGACGTAACCACAAATTTACTGTTTTCAGATTTATTTCTATACATGTATTATAAAATGCTTTATGCCAAATTTCAGGTTTCTAGGTCAACGGGAAGTACCCTATGAATTTTGATTCCCTTGAGAGTGTCGAAATATACGTTTTTTAAGATATAAATGCCGCATCTTTTTTTTCGTTAACTTATAAGTTTGATTTGTTTTACAGCTTTAAAGGACTACAGATTTGGGTATATGGTTTTAATTTCAACTTGATACCTCCACGCGTCCCCGAGATAAAGGGTCTTGACCGACAGACAGACGGACAACAAAGTGATCCTATAAGTGTTCCGTTTGTTTTTCCTTTTGAGGTACGGAACCCTAAAAAACACTTAAATAACTACATGTAATTTTAAAACACTGAAACAAAAAAGTATATAAAAATCTTTAAGTGATTAAAACTAACTAAGTACAATCTAAAATGTGGCGCTAAAAACCTCCTTCGTATCGTTGTCAAATGGTCGTCTTTAACATCTTACTACCTTTTCCCGTGTTACACTAATTCCTCCTAAATTGCATAACGAATTACGATGCGATTATCAATTAATACTAAGAGCGATATACGAAAAAGGTTAGTGCATATTTATGATTTACTGTACGTTTCAAATAAGAATAGGAAAGTCAATAACCTCTATCTGTCAAAATGTTGATTGTGAAGTACGGTTTGCAAAGAAAAATGATTTGAGTATAACGGATTTTTTTTGCTTTGTATTACTGAATCTTAGTTAAATCTAGGTGAAGTAAAAACGTTATTGTTTAATCTAAATTAGCTAAACATATTATTTAAGTTATAATTAGTTAAAAAGACTATTTTCTTTCTTATTTTCATTGTTAGGAACCATTCGAATTCTTCCATTTGTCCCTACTCAGACTCTTCACACAGTGGCGCAGAGATTACCAAAAAAAATTGGATTCTGATTACTATTTTTTCGTTCATGATTCGTGAATAAATTTTAATATTATTAAAAAAAAAATATTTTGCTCACCCTACTCAATTTTTCGATTTGACAGCTATGACGTCACAACATGGCGTAAACATCGATCCTATTCTTATTTGGAACGCATTGTCCACGCTTGCAATCATGCACATGGATCAATAGAGATAAAAGTATCGAACATTTAAAGAGGTATTCCATGAAGCACACCTAAACGAAGCACACCCAGAAGAAGCACATCTAAAGTATTCCACTTAGCACACCCGTAGGTGGGCTTCAAATAAAAATTTAAAATAATTAACTTCCTATTCCACGAAGCACACCTACGAATATCACTCGCATAGTGCGGAGACTAAGAAATAAAAATGTCGATAGAAGAAAATATTTACTGTATAAAAGACTACCTTAAAAATCTAACATCTTTCAGTTTCCGTGTGCTTCGTTTGGGTGGTATTCATGAAATACCTACCTCTATTTAAATTAAATAATTTGCCAAGCCTGTAAGGTAGGTGGGTAAAGCTTATTTTCAGCCACGAATGTGAAAATACAAACTTACTATTTTTATTTCGTAATTAATATTACCTGTTCATTTTCTCACTGGAAAAAATCAGCTTAGGTACTTAAATACTGGAATTAATTATGTATTGTACGGTGTATTGAACATATTCCTCATGTTAATAAAATTATTCATATTAAGCATACTATTACTGTGAAATGGATTGGAATTCCTTACATTTTCATGTAGAAATAAATATGTAAACCAATGGTTTGCTGATTGGGATCCTTTTGTCGAGGAAAAGTTCTCTTATTTTCGTGATATTATAAATCTTTACGAATATATAATCTATTCATATAAAAGGAGAAACTGACTGACTGACATAAATATCAACGCACAGCCGAAACTACTTTATTTTTTCTTTTTTTTCCGTTGGGATAATCATCTTCACATCCCCCGCTCGTGAGCGGGGTGGGAGATAGTGTTAGACTTTTACTGACTAAAAACCCACTCATGTTCCTTCGTTGCCTTTCGTACCAGGGCCGAGTTTTCCTTTCAGAATCAGACTCTTGGCCCCAGTAGGCTTCGACCCTGCTGGGCTCCTACAGTTACTGACAACTCCTTCAGGCGCGCGTGGAATAGCACAGCACGCAGTGGGTGATTTTTGGGAAATCCTCTCTTAGTGCTCACCTACGTCATAAAAGCAGTACAAAATCATCACGCCCCAACCGCAGCCGGGATTCCGATCCCGATTTCCGGCCACCGTAGGCGCGGGATTGCGGACGGCGAGCAATGGGTGGCTCGCCGTCCGACCGTCCGGTAACCGTCCAGACCGAGCCCAAGTCGTTGACGGCGCGTGCTGTTCTACGCGCGCCTCAAGGAGATGTCGGCAATTGTAGGGGCCCAGCAGGGTCGAAGCCTACTGGGGCCAAGGGTCTGATTCTGAAAGGAAGACTCGACCCTGGTACGAAAGGTAACGAAGGAACAGGAGTGGGTTTTTAGTCAGTAAAAGTTTGACACTATCTCCCGCCCCGCCCAAGAGCGGGGGATGTCATAAGATGATTTCCCCACCGGAAAAAAAAGCATTTTAATAAATACCAATTGTGTGAGCGAGAAAGAGGGATGGAGCTATACACCCTATTCAGTTTAGGTATTGTTCAGTTTAGGTCGTCAAATGGATCGCTTTAAGAGCTTCTGGGCTAAGGACTTGTTCGAAAAAGTTACCTCGGCCATGGAACATAAAGAGTACCTGAAGCAATACGAACGATATGAACAATAAAAGTGATACCTCTTCTTGCTGCACTCAGAGCAGTTTTGATGAATTTCCACTTAAAAAAATTTATTACAAAAAAAAACAATAATAATAATAAGGGAAAAATATTTTGCAAATCGGGCCATAAGTTCGGGCCAGAAGTTCTGCCCCCCTATCCAAGTTACAACCGTTTCATGACATTCGGTAACGCCTCGGCGTCAGCAGTTATAGAAAACGATAGGTTGGTAGCCATGTTGACGCGCCTGAGTCGGCCACTCGTTCTACAATGTCATTCTACAATAACAAAGAATGTAGCGTTGACACTGTAGAAATGATCACAATTCATTCTATCATTTTAAACGATGTGCAACGAATTTTCTATTCGTTTGTTCTGACCACGTGACTTAACGTTGAGATGATTTAGGAGAATTGTATTAATGATTAAGGATTATCAACTTGACTAGGAGTGCTGAAGTAACAAACATAAAAAAAAATACAACCGAATTCATAACCCGCTCCTTTTTTTTTGGAAGTCGGTTAAAAATAGGTTTTTTATCATGTTTTTACTCCATGTTATGATTTCCCGTAACTACTATTTTTGTATTTTACCTTGAACTGAACCGTGGGTTTGTAGCGACTGTGTGGTGTCACATTCTACTACGTTGGCATACGTTTTATTTATTATACATCCCTCAAAAACCTACAAAACGAATTTTCCAACCTTAATTCCAAAATTATTTTTTTTCAAATCACGTTCCGTACTCATCAAGAGCGCTTACGCTCTCTGCATTTCTACCTGCATACAAGTGCAGACACCACGTCTCGACTGCGTCGGACAATAGGCTGGTAGACAATGGACGAGCGCGTGACACCATGCTGGCGATAACGTCTATGTATGTTACTTTTATTTTGTTTAGGACGATTTAATCGGTTGTAATGTTATAGTGTGGTAGGTTGGATGATGTGTTTTGAGTATTTTGTTAGCTGAATTATGATTTTGTTAATTAAATGGAAATATTATCATAGCCCAAAGAATCGCCAAACTAAAGTGGCAGTGGGCAGGGCACATTGCTATTAGAACGGATGGTTGATAGAGACGAAAGGTTCTAAAGTGGCGACCGCCCAGACCGACCAGAAAACGCAGCGTTGGTAGGCCTCCCACAAGGTGGACCGACGACCTGTTAAGAAATGCGGTGGATGCGAGACGCACAGGATCGGTCGTTGTGGAGACACTTGGGTGAGGCCTATCTACAACAGTGGACGTCTTTTGGCTGAAATGATGATGATGATGATGTTGATTATCAGATAATATTTATACTAGATCTTGCCATCGAATTTGTCACGCGAAAGTCGAAAATTACACCACGAAAACATAATCTCGGGATTGAAAGATTTTATATAATATACATAATGCATTTATTTTCTTATTATATTGTTATTTTTTTCATTTTATCAAGACGGCTTCCAGTCAGTTCACTTATAAGGTGAAGGCACGTGAACACATTCACAAGAATTTGGTGGAATCATCACAGCGTTGGTTTGTTGGATTCGTTTCTCATAAAAACATTGTCAATTTGTTTGTTTATATTTAATATTGTATTTCTTCTCTGTTTGATTAACATTTAAGTTGCACCTACCATGTTATGATTCTGCACCACCCTAAGGTCGACTGGTAGAAAATGCCTAAGGCATTAAGTCCGCCTTTGTACAGTGTTTCTTACTAGTGCATAAAGTTTTATTATAAAAAATATTATGGAATATTAACCGCGAGCCCTAACAGAATACCAGTGCTGCGTTATTTATCGTTTTAAATATCGCAGCATATGCTGAATTAGGCGCCTTTTTGGCCTTGCATAGATTTTGAAGTTTTTTTTTTTCATTCTTAATTCTACTGTATGTGTGAGGTACGAATAAACGTTTTTTCTTTCTTTCTTTATTATTCCCCTTTGCCCCATCAGCCCCTAGTACCTACAAAATATCACAATATCCTTGACTACTCTGAAATTACTATTTCGTTCCTCTCTGCTATGTATTAAGGTGGACTTCAAGGTAGCCCACAAAATTCAAATCTTAAGTTTTCATATATATTAATCAACATACAACTTGACACTGATCTGTAAAATGCATTTAGATTTTACGGGCTACCCTGGAGTATCCCCATAGACAGGGCCATCTATTGAGTCACATCCCCATCTAGACTGCAGCAAGGAAATAATCATAAAACACTGCAATAAGAGGCCCCAAGTTCCTGAAGGGCCACGTGCACCACCAACTAACGAGGCGTTAGAAATAAGCGTGAATAATACGCCATGAAACTTCCTCCCCAAGGAATATCACGAGAGCCTCACATTTAACAGCCGAATAAACTTAGCCAGTGAAATAATACTGTTCATTCACATGCCAAGTAATATCGTAAATACAGGGTCATCCGCAAACAGTGGCGCCCTCCCGGCAGTTACCGAAAGTAACGGTAATTGTTTAACGACATAGTCTTAAGGACTGCGCGGTATGCGGCGCGCCCATTGTAGTTGGAAATGCGCTGTTTGTATTGTTAATAGGTGGGAAAGTCATGTTTTGGGATGGTTTGGTGTGCTAAGGTAAAGTTAAGGAGGTGGCTTTTGTGACTTTTCTGTTCCAAGAAATATTTTAGAAAATTTATAGTAAAAAAAAAACAATTCACAATCATACTCACGATAGTTGACTGTTCATACCTTTAACTCTGTGCAATACCTTTAGCAACACTGGTTGCTGTAGATTTATTATCTGTATAAGATTCTGTGTTTGTGGTAGCTGTTAAATATAAGCTGAATACAAATGAAGGGAACTGGTTTTTTACTCTACTGAAAAACTTCTCATTTTTTTTTTTATTGTTAGGCTCGCGTTTTACCATTATCTCACCTGATGATGTGGCCGATTATGGTGCACGCTTGCCTAGAAGTAACCTATTCACTCTTGACTTAAAGACCCGTAGGTTGTAGCTATCAGGGAACACAGACTCCAACAGGGAATTCCAATCTTTAGCTGTACGCATAACGAATATGTTCCCAATTCCCAAAACGCTTTGTACGTTTGGGTGGGATGTCCACCATGTACCGATGGCGCAACGCCGTACGTCTAGTGGTCCGATGATGGAATGGACTTGGTGGAATTAATTGTGCAATTTCAACGCACACTCCCCGAAATGTAATCGATAGAAAACCGACAGGTCAGCAACTCGGCGTTGATGCTCAATACTTTGGAGTTTTGACTCGACAACATTGGAGAAAAATATCTACAAGAATACTATTGTAACGACATCTATATCGCCACATCTAAAACTTTGAACATTGTATAACAGTCCGAAATCAACTATCGGGTAATTGCCGGACCAGACTAAGAGAGGCTAAGAGATAAATGGGACTATACGTGTACAATTACAAATTAATATAAAAAAATACAAGACCTATTCAAAGTTCTACTTATAATGGCATCAACCACATAAAGGTGCATGCACACAACGTGTAACGTAACTACAGTAATACAAGTGGACTTGTTTATTGTAATCACGATTATATAATATTACAGCTGTCTGGAGAGTCGTGAGACGTTTGTGATGGTGTCTGGGTCGACCCAAGATATTTTTTACTATTTCGTAACAATAAAAGTAGAGAGACTGTATTTTATTTTATAATGAAATTTTCCGAGAGATAGCATGATTTTTTTTTTACAGTACCGTTGTCGCAGTGGTTGATCGATTGGCTGCTGCGATGGGAGTCGCGGGATTGATTCTCGCGTGGTACAAATATTTGTATGGCCTACAGAAAGGGTGTCTTGTGTCTGTGAGTTTAAATGTTTATAAACGCACCCACAAAACAGAAGTGTAGGACAACGTTTGAAAAAGTAACTAAATTTCGTTTTGACAAATAGGTTGGGTTCGAAAATGTAATCATGACGATGTATGTAAATACTAGGTTTTACTTAAAAGGATAGATAGGCTTTTACATATTCAAATAATACGTAGAATTCTAATAATAATCGACAAACAAAATTAGGCATTGAGGTGATAACACGAACAATATACAGAACATAATACATTTCATTGTCCTCTATAACAGAGAATATAGCTATCCAAATTTATAAACGTGTCACAGACATTTTTCAGGTTATATTTCATTGAATAATACAATACAATAATATTTAACACAACATAAACCAAACAGAGGTATACTAAAAAACAAAATTCAATTACAAAAATGGCGATCGTTTAGCGAATTCGAATGCGATTAAAAAACCCGTCGCTGCGTCCGTAAATTTAACTCGGTACAATAATCGGCACGGTAGATATTCTTTTTATTTTCGTTTTAAGTGTTTTTTTTTTGTTACTTATTTTTGTGTGCTTTTGTTTTTGTTATGTTGGTAACGAATGTTGGTGGCACCTACCTTCATAATTTTGAGAGTATCTGATTATTTCGGCTGTAATGAATTTTTAATTTATAATGCCTTATAGGGGATGGTAATGGTAGGAGACCATACCATCATATACTTAGAAATAAATCATTTTATTTCTATCTTTTCCTTCTTCCTTTCTTTCTATAACTCTACTCAACCAGTCAGTCAAGTACTCTAACATCATCCCTTGCTTGATTCGTAGAGAATGTCTAAGGAATTAGGTAACCGCCGTTTGAATCTTTGTGCTGATTGAAGTATTAACAGTTTATTAAACTCTACCAGTCTTTGAGCATAGATAGCTTTATCTGAGAATAATAACAGTTATAATGTGCAGAAGTTATAGAATCATAATTTTATAAAAAAATATTTTCATTAACTATTTCTCTTTCAAAATGTATATGAACTACATGGTAATCAACATCTTGCAGCCCAACTTTTATGCCAAGTATTTTATTTAGCACAAACCTTTGCCCCAAATGGCCAACCAAAAAAAAGGCACTTCACATGCACTGATGAAGAGCAAGCCAAGTTATTTATACCAGTTTTAACGCGGCCAATACATATTTGGTAAGTCAAGTCCTTAGTTGCAGTGTGTCCTTGCAATTGTGCCGTATGTTGGTAAAAAGCAACAAAGCGCAGTGCGTGGAGAAGCTACCATAAACATAGCGACAGCTGGTGCAGATGGGGCAAAAAGTCGAGCGGTTATGGTGGGGTCGGAGCTGAGAATATTAGGATGTGGTATGTGCAACAGTTGGGTTGGTGGTGACGAAAGAAAAATGGCAATGGTCTTTTATTTGCCATGTTTTTAGAAAATTAAAAGAATTAATAGACTGCCTGTTGGTCTAGTGGTTAGTAGCCCTGACAGTATGCCGGAGGTCGTGGGTTCGATTCCCACCCAGGACAAATGTTTGTGTGATGAGCACGATCATTTGTTCTGTGTCTGGGTTAATTTATCTACATATGTATGTATTTTGAAATATATAAATATGTTTATCAGTTGTCTACTACCCATAACACAAGCTCTGCTTAGCTTGGGACTAGCTAAGCAGACTGGGCTTAGACGGCGTTGTGTGATAGTTGTGGAATATTATATTATATATTATATTATATATATATTATAACTCATATATGATAATAGTCGTCACGATCTTACAAATCGGCTATCACTCAGCATAGTTTTGAGAATTAGTGTGAGTATAGAGCCTGTTTTCAGCGTTTGAAAAAAGCGTTGTTGCTTTGTTGCGTTGATTGAATGACGTCAACTGTAGCATCATGATAGTTAAAGTTAGTTCATAATGATTGTAAGTACATCATAAACAGCATTATTAACTCATCGAAAAAGCCATAGGCTGAATAAAAAAATATTAAAGCACGTCCATGACAAAAAGTAGAAATTAGTTTATAGTAATTATGTTTTTAGGAGTGTTTAATACTAGCTTGGGACAGCGGCTTCACTCGCGTGATAATACGAAATTATCTCACGGAAACAACAAAGACGAGAGAGAATCATTAATCAAAGAGTTTAAACTGAATTTTCTAGATGTTGGATTAGTACAGACTATTTTGGCAAGTCCTAAATCGCTGTTGGCAAAAAGACTAAGTAGTTTAGTTAAGATAACTAATTGATGATTCTCTCTCACTCAAAGTAAGTATTTACTTAGTGTAACTAGAACTAAGAGGGTAGGATGGGGTTGGCGTTTCCATGTCGATAAAAACCCCGAATTCAATAAAGTGAAAAACAAATTCACGGAAACATGAAAGTTATATTACCTATATGTATATCCTATGTCATTTTCTAACACATGACCTACCTGTGAGCCTTTCGTCGAAATGCGTTCAGTTGTTTCAGCGTAAAAGGCTGACAAATATACATATACTAGATTCTGCCAGCAGCTTAGCCCGCATGAAAGTAAGTTTCTCCATACAAACTTTAGGACACCGTTTCATCCCCTTAGGGGGTAAATTCTGGAAAAACCTTTCTTAGTGATCGCCTACATCATAAAAAAAACCTTATGCAAAATTTTGTGCTCCTAGTTCCCGTAGTTTCGGCTATGCGTTAACATTCAGTCAGTCAGTTTCTCCTTTTATATATATAGATAAACTTTCACGTTTATAATATTAGTGTGATTGACACCTAAATAGAGTAAGATCAAAGTTCAAAATATGCCGTATCAATCCTCCTTCACGCAGTATTGTGCATTGATGTTGTTTCTCATTTGTACCGATAGCGTAACCATACGCGAGCTACTCTCAATGCTGATTTTAATGGTAAAACAGCTTTTTTCTTCGATTTTAAATCGTTTGTCTTGGCGTAACTTTAAATATCTCATTTCTTAATAGGCAATCGGCTCTATTGAGTTACGATGCAGTCATTTATTGCAAGGATCTTAGTAATGGTTGGTAATGAATTGCATGTTTTTTAATAACTGCGAAATTGTTTTACTTACCGCCATAATTACGGCGTGACCGTTTTGATTGAAAGGTACGGTAAGGGTACCTTTGCGCGGAATGTCCATAAATGAACGTCTTTCAGCTGAAATGATGATTAGAAGAACAGGAAAACTGTTTCGATTTCGAAAATCGTGAACAATTGCTCTTTCCGAAGAAAAATACATGAAATTCACCCTTAAAAAAATAAACAAACAGATCAAAGAGAGTTTCACCTCTTATAGTGTTAAAACATGCTTGATCTTGGTACGACGGATTTGGTCCGTCCGTACCAAAGTCGTCAGGACTCAGCGTGAGTTAATACTAATACACGCTTGAACTTGGACCAAATTCGTTGTACCAGGTTTAAGATTGCGTTAACACTATTGAAATTCAAATTAGTTTCTGGGTGACCTTGAAACTATCCACTGATAAAACTGCTCAACAACTTCCACATACCCGAACAACTGTTAAATATGGTTTAACTGAAGGTTATCGGCGGGCTCGTTTTACCGACTTTATTAAGACAAACGACTCTTTGTTAACTACCAGTTTAATTGGCTATAAAATGTGAGATGACGCTCTCCGAGACGATCTACATAGGCATGTGTTATATGTTCCTTTATGTATAGAACTAAGGTTATAGTCATGTTGTCTATAGGTTTATGACTTGTTTTACAAGGGCAGCTGATTAAAGATTGTTTAAGTTAATAGAAGGATCCTTGAAAGCCTAAAATTATACTAATATTTTAAAGGTTTAAGTTTGTAAGTGTGTAAATATTTGTTACTTCTTCACGCTTGAAAGATAGAACGATTTTGGATAAAATATGGGGCGCAGGTAGATCATCATTTCAGCCAAAGGACGTCCATTGTTGGACATAAGACTCCCTCAAGTGTTGCCACAACGAACGGTCCTGTGCGTCTCGCATCCATCGCATTCCCGCGATGTTCACCACGTGGGCCTTCCAACGCTGCGTCTTCCGGTGCGCGGTCGCCACTCTATAACGTATCGACCCAACCGACCATCCATTCTACGAGCAATGCTGCCACTCAACTTTGGTGATTCTTTAGGCTATGTCGGCGACCTTGGTTCTTCTGCATTTTTGGATTACCATATAGGATTAGATTACTATTTATTCCAAGAGTATGTTTTTCTGGGACAATTTTCTACTTTCACGAGAGCGAAACCACTGATAGCAGCTAGTTATATCATGGAAATAGCCTTTTCTAATTGTTTTGATCCTGTGGTCATACCTATAGAATCCGTGCATTTTTTTTTGGACAAAAATGTATGCTATGCAACTATTCGTTAACTCGTCGATATCTATTGGGAATAACGGAAAGGTTTCCTTAATTTCGATATTTACAGACTACTTTATGAAGAGCTTCTTTTTAATGTTCTTGGATAAATACCCTATAAATAAAACGCAATATTTTATTATCTATGCGTTTAACTGAAATGGCGTGAAATAAGAAAGCGTTCGCTTGGGGTTTGAGATTTTCCCACCCGAAAAAAAAACTCCCATTTATTAACGTGGTTTTACACACCAAAGCTGTTCAAACTCTGTCAACCAATGTTACATTGAGTGTTACATGAAGTTCAAAGCACAGGTAAGTTCTGATTGCGCACGCAACATTTCACGATATAGTACAATTTGCATACGTTTGTTCGTTCCTGAAGAGTTTACAAGTTTATACTTCAGCCACATTAATTGCGTCGTTAAAGTGCACGCTGACGGCTATTGAAGAGGTAATAAAAGATGGGGTTTTTGTTTAAGGTTAATTTTGGTACGAGAGATCGATATTGTATTACCGTAATACTTGACTATAGACAGAACCTTCAGAAATACTTAAGATAAACACTATCTTAACTATTTCTGAAGGTTTTGTTGTTTTTTATTCGTTTTTATTTATTTATTTTTAGTCGAGATAATTAGGTTGGCCTGTTTCACGTATGTTTTTTTTTTTTTGAAGAATACCGTCGTATAACTTTTCGCACTCTAGACGGAGCGAAAGTTACACATTAACTGACTAAAAATCTTTGGAGGTAGACGGAACAGAGAGTAAAGTCCCGCAAACCTCCGTTGAAAAGGGAGGATCCTCCGACCAGACGGGTGTTATGTCTGGCGGGCTACTACTGCCCGATAGATGATTTCGGGTTGTTCTATATGTTCTAAACGCGCGGAGAACTTTGATTGCGCGATGCAGGATTAGTTCTTATGTGACGCCATAGATGTCGATACAAATCAACTGCGATCTTCAGTTGCCCATTGCATTCCAGGGCCACGGTAACTCTTTCATACATTTCCACAGCCCTAGCGCCTCATACTGGGCCTCGCGTGAAATACAACGCGCCGGCGACATCGATTTGGGCTAGGTCTTTACCGGACGGCCAGACGGCGGGAATGGGTAACTCCCATTGCTCGTCGCTCGCAAGCCCGCGCCTTTTGTGGCCGAGTATTTATTATGACCGTTGCTACATTTTTTTTAGGAGGAAAAATCATCCAATGAGATCTCTCGCTCTTGGGCGGAGTGCAAGGGTGTGTCAGACTTTTACTGACAAAAAATCCACTCCTCTTTCTTCTTTGCCTTTCATACCAGTTTTCCGGGTTTTCCTTTAAGAAGCGAACCCATGGCCCCAGTAGGCTTCGACCCTGCTAGGCCACTACGGTTTGCTGACACCTCCTTGAAGCGCGCATGGAACACTACGCCGTCGACGGCTTGGGCTTGGTCTGGACGGTTACCGGACGGTCGGAGGGCGATATTCCCACTGCTGGGACTCAGGCCTCCTCTTCCTAGGATAGGGAATGGGCCGTAATCCACCACACGGGCCCAGTGCGGATTAGTGAATGTCTCATGTCTTCGAATTTTACGTTCTAGGACATGCCGGTTTCCTCACGATGTTTTCCGTTTTGAGAGCAGTGGTGATGAAATAAATTACACAAAGTAAAGCGCCTGGCCCGAGTGGTAACGGCCCCGACTTACGGAGTTGTAGGTCGCGGGTTCAAACCCAGCCAGGCGCATTACTTTGTGTAATTTATTTCATCACCACTGCTCTCAAAACGGTGAAGGAAAACATCGTGAGGAAACCGGCATGTCCTAGAACCAAAAATTCGAAGACATGTGACATCCATCAACCCGCACTGGGCCCGCGTGGTGGATTAGGGCCCATTCCCTCTCCTAGAGAGGAGGCCTGAGTCCCAACAGTGGGAACGTTATAAGGCCGACTATGCTAAAGCGCCTGGCTGGGTTTGAACCCGCGACCTACAACTCGTAAGTCGGGGCTGTTACCACTCGGCCACCACTGCTTAGTTGAAGTACTAAAACATTATATGCTAATAATTTCCAGCTAATCAATCTAGTGTACGTGACGTAATTAGATTGTAATAATTATCTCGGACAAACATTTTAGTGAAATTCAATTAGGTACCTAATTAGACATTATTATCATATTAGAATTAATTAGTAATAGCTGAAATAGTGGCTTCAAGAACATTTTACTATCCTATTTGCCAGTTTTGCCCACTCTAGCATGAAACTAAGCGTAACAATTCGTAGCGATACAATTAAGAATTCCAAATACTCAAGATTAATCAGTATCTAAACGATAACACAGTTATCTTCGCTAAATGGCAGGGGACTGAAATTCCGACTTCAGTACAAAATATAAACTTTCCCTGAAAACATTCAATTATTATTCTAGCCTGAAGTTGGTAACAATTTCTAGGGTTTATGCTAATTCCACCAAGTATTTGTTCATGTTATCTGAGTGATGGATAGAGGGAGCTACTGGCACGCGAACTTAAAGCGTTAAAACAGAGGCTTTTTTCATAGATAAGGCATTGTTTTGACGCGATCGCGCCAATAAATTAATTACCATTTATTTTTCTTTTCTTTATTGCGATAGGTTGCGTCACTTTGATGGGTGGCCGGAGATAAGGAATCTTTTTTATCAGTGACTGCTAAGGTATGCTAGCCATTATTATTTACGATAAACCTGCCGTTATAGTCTAATTTATCATTAAGACAGTGCGCAAACCAAGTCAGTTTTTAACACAAATAACTGGTTCTCTGGTTCTGGGTTTTTTTTTATGACGGGAAATCATCTACTGACTTCTCTCGCTCTAGGATAAACGGGCGGGCGTGTCCAATTTTTACTGACCAAAACCACACCTATGTTCTTTTAGTTGCACAGGTTTCTATTTCTGAAGTCTTCCCATTCTGGGTGGAGGTAGACACTTTTACCGACTCCGGTTGACTCAGTGGCAAGGATTAAAGTGGTTACTGTGACAATATGTTATTGTGTCATTGTTAAAAAGAGTCACCGTGGGCCTAGAATCCAATGACTAACTGAAGAAAAATGGATAGGCCGTTTTCCTTCAGTTGGCCTGTGCGTTGCAGTGCCGCGGTGATTCTTTCCAGCAATCCCGAAGCCCAAGGCAAACGAGAACAGTTTTGTTTTGTACCAAAATACAATGAGTCTTCTAAACGAGTAAGTTCCATAGAGCTCAATTAGATTAGAAAAAGTATGTGTAATAATTTCTGCTCACAACCTAAACAGAAAATCGAACGCTGAAAAATAGCTTACATAGTACGTTTGCAAAAGCAATTTAAAAGATCGACAGCTATGCCTAAAAGTGTATAGTCTCCTATCGTAGCCAACGGAACGATTCGACTATAAACCGAATAGTCAGACTTTTTCCTACATACCCTGCATCGATGTTCAACTGTACATGAACGATCGAACCAATACCGTTCCATATTGTAAAGCTTTACAAGATAAGTGTCTTTGTAACTAAAAAATACAGCTTCGCGTTTGCATTCACAGTACTTACGAACTTTTAGAAAACTTGAAGATAATGTTCGCTCTCTGAATAAAATTTTCAGTTGTTGCGAAAACATTCAGGGCGGCTAGGGCGGGCGGCAGTTTGCCGGCTGTCGTGGCGCAGGGCGGCTGTGCGAAGCCTCCACACAACCTACCGCCCTAACTTATACCGCGAAGTGTTGTGAATAACTTTGATTTTCGTAAAGAATCTTGGATGTTAGACAATAGTAGTTTAAAACGCTGGATGTTTGATGAATTAGAACTGCTTTTTAGTTTTGGATAACAGTTTAAGGTTGTGAATATAGAGTGAGTAGTTTACACTATAGGTAAGTTTTTCTGACTTTTTTGTAAGATTTAGTAAAACTGTTAGAGTAGTTTAAAAAACTGCTTTAAAGATTATCGTAAACTGTCCTATCAATTTATTTAATATTGTAATAACAAAGTTGCAAAAAAGGAAGTATTTTTGTCCTAACCTACTAATGGTATCTTGAATAATGATGATGTAAGAAAGAAAGACAACATAGCGACGTTTTTATCTTAAATTCCGTTGTCATCTCGAGAAGAACAGAGCATAAAGTGTCAGCTGGTCACATTCCCGCGCTACTTCCAAGTCAACCGAGGGGAGATGTCGTTTGACGGTGACAAGAAAGCCTTATTAACAAGTGAAAATATTTTGTTTCTTTCCAATGTGTTTGGGGAACAGTCAGTGGAACTTTTACTGATATATCTACATATATTTTTTAACATTGTTTTGTTGTAATTTGGTACGTGTTGACTTGTTTACACTTTTCTCCCCCTTTCCTATTAATTCACAACATTATATAATATTATAGGAATATTTAAAACATAAATCTTTTTTTTTTTAAAGAGTTACTGGTGAGGTTTTGAGGATCAATTGGCAACATGTTAAACTTAAATGTTTTGAATTAAATATAAAAGTATATGGCTGGTCTTCACACATAGACCATGCGGTCCTACAGAAAATTAATTGAATCTGGCATGTGCAATCTACGTCTTTAATAATATAGTTACTTAATAACATTCAACCATATTCTAACACGTATTCTTACACCGGCTTACTCCAGTAATGCTAGCAAAGGAAGCAGCCGCTCGCGTGAGGCAACGGCAGCGGTCCTCACGCCCCAACCGCTGCCGGGATTCCGATCCCGATTTCCGGCCACCGCAGGCGCGGGCTTGCGGACGGCGAGCAACGGGTGGCTCGCCGTCCGATCGTCCGGTAACCGTCCGGACCGAGCCCAAATCGTCGACGGCGCATAGTGTTCCACGCGCGCCTCAAGGAGATGTCAGCAACCGTAGAGGCCCAACATGGTCGAAGCCTACTGGGGCCATGGGTATTGCGAAAGAGATCCCCGGGGCCCTGGAAAAAAATGGCAAAGAAGGAACAGGAGTGGGTTTATAGTCAGTTAAAGTCTAAAACTATTTCGCGCTCCGCCCAAGAGCGGGGGATGTCATGAGATGATAATCCCACCCGAAAACAAAAACACCAGCTTACTCACACAGCAGGCTCACATTTTTTGAAGACCCGTCTCATTAACAAATTAAAAAAAAAAAACTAGATATCTATTTACAGTTACAACATCACGCATCAATTTATTTGCTTGTTTATTTATTTTATCTTTTACAGTGTTCAAGTCTTTCTTCTTATTTACAGAAAAAAATATTGAGATCAGAATTAGTACTGGGTTTCCATTATTGGTCTTACTAACCCGCACTGTGCACGTGTGTTGTATTACTTACTGCCTAGCCTATTTCCTCTTCTGTGCTTTGAGTCCCAATAGTGGAAACATAAGGTTGGTAAGCTGCATTATTTCACCATCATTATAATTCAACCCATTCCTGATACGCTCATAACTTCGAAAAGTAACAAAATAAACTGCTTATTCATCTTAACTGAAAGTATCATCTTGAACAAAAAAATAAATCAGAAACACATGTATCCCGCACTCAATTGGCATGATGCATGCAAAGTGATCTTAATAAGTTCTTACACGCTTACAGCTAACACAGTACTTCGTAAATTTGAACTCAGTTGCCTTGTAATAAGGCTGTTAAATTTGTTGTGCAATGAATCATGGGAACGGACATGTGCAGTGCGTTTGATTTACACCCTGTTACGATTTTAACCTCGGTTCATTTCCACATGGTTTTGGTTTAAATGTTTATAGTTGATTCGCGTTTGGTATGCGAATTTGTAAATTTAATAACAAGCTCTTTGTCTTTGAGCATTGGAGTATAGTTGGTGTTAAATTAATTTGAGATGTGATGCTGAATGTAAATATTGAATGCCTGCGTTCTTTCCGACTTTGCTCTTTAGGAAGTTCAAGTTATTGACCTTCTTGTTAGAACATAAGCCCTATCACTTGAAGTCCTCTCACCTTAGTTTGGTCTTCGTCAGAATTATTATTAAGTTCTCTTAATAATTTGATATTTTTCATAGTATTTATTAGTTTATAATTTTAGCGTATCTATGTTTTTTATTATTATAAATAAATATGTTTTAATTTTGTCTGTTTGAAGTGTCTGTTATTTGCTTATTGTGCAAACCTACCACAGTGTTGTCTTTTTTAACCCAAAGGTTGACTGGTAGAGAATGCCTTGTTGCATTAAGTCCGCCTATGTACCACTACTGTACATGAAGTTTAAATAAATAAATCACGAACGCTTAAAGGAATGAAACTGTTAAAGAGATGGAGCTATATAAGTTGTATAGCTCCATTCTTCTTTCTCGTTCGCACGAATTATATTTTAACATGCCATGATAAAGCCCCTGATCGATTAATTGATCAAGATGTTTCATGTTTTTCCTAACAGGATATAGTTTAATAGTTTTTTTTTACATATAGTTATCAAATAAGGTATCTTAAATATCTCAATTAATATTTATTATCAAGGTATCAATATCAAGAGGAGAGATAAAACTCATGTTACTAAAAGATTTATGAGTATACATGTGGATGGGTGGAGAGGGAGAGGGAGGCCAAAGAAAGGATAGATGGATTGTGTGAAAAGTGATATGAAAGAAAAGGAAGTTAGTGATAGCATGACGGTTGACAGGATAAAATGGAAGAAAAAAACGTGTTGTGCCAACCCTAAATAACACGGGACAAGGGCAGAAGATGGTGATGATATAGGTATCAATTAATTGGGTGTAGCATGTCCAGCTAAAACAATTTTTATTTTCTATAAAGTATTAGTTAAAAGCAAACAAAATAACAATCGTTACAATATCTCACGATATTGTAATGATTGTGATTTTATAAGAAACAATGAAGCTTGGCAATCCATGAAATATTTTCATGGAATTCATGTTCTCTCTCTACAGTTTATTCTATTGTTCGGCCCTCGTATCAGCTTTCGGAGCTTCGTTTTAACATTTCTACGACTTCTTGTGTAGCGTTCAATGAGTAGGTACAACTGTTTACGTTTCAGCAATATTAATGAATAGCAATTACTTGTAATTACATTATATAAAAAAACGTTAAAGAATTTCAGCATAAATAAATTAGACTAATTCCTACAGAGCTGTTTGTTTGTAAACAAAAATAAAGGAAAACCAATTACACCTTAATATATTTTTCGCCTTTCATTTTCCGGTATAAAATTATGTGGGTATCGTGGCATTCAATATTTGTAAAGGCAACTTCACACAGCGACTTTTTGCAGCGACTTTATCGAGACAGTCAGATCTTTTAATTTTATCTTCGTTGCTTTACCCATCATATCGACGGTGAAACGGCAATACCTCTAATGTGACGTACTACATCGGAGAATTAACTTTTACTATGAAATTAAAGGCGTTTTACGCATGTTCTTAACTAAACCAATATGGCTATTTTATGGCATTATCTTCTAACTAATCGAATACTCTATCATAAAATATATGAACACGTATAATAGTTCTAATATGAGTTCATTTTAGTTTCTCAAGAAATTAAACGTTTTATCCAGTTTTTGTAAATGCTTTACATCGACATTTAGAAGTTATTGGCACTTCGCCGTCGCCATGTTGTCGCAAAGCAGTTTGTATGGCATTAAAACGTCGTGTGGTTACGTGGGTATCGCATACAAGATTTATAAGGGTAACTATACGCAGCGAATCGTTGCAGCGACTCAAAGTCGATACAGACGCTAACCTTTCACCTTAACCTTGCCTACTTTATCGCTACTATTATGTAGCAGTTTATGCCGCTACTAACAGTCAGTGTGTGAAACTACTCTTTATCATTAAATAAGGGTTGGGTTGGGAGGTTTTGAATGAATTCCCAATATAAAAATAGAGCAGTCTCACTCTAGGTTTTTTTTTCCGGTGTGAAAATCATCTTATGACCGCTCTTGGGCGGGACGGGAGATAGTGTCAGACTTTTACTGACTAAACACCCACTCCTGTTCCTTCGTTACCTTTCATACCAGGCCCGAGTCTTCCTTTCAGAATCAGACCCTTAGCCCCAGTAGGATTCGACCCTGCTGGGCCCCTACAGTTGCTGACATCCCCTTGAGGCGCGCGTGGAACAGCACGCGCCGTCGACGATTTGGGCTCGGTCCGGACGGTTACCGGACGGTCGGACGGCGAGCCACCCATTGCTCGCCGTCCGCAAGCCCGCGCCTGTGGTGGCCGGAAATCGGGATCGGAATCCCGGCGGCGGTTGGAGCGTGAGCACCGCTGCCTCACGCGATCGGCCGCCTCCTTTGCAAGCATTACTGCTTCGCAGAAGGAGGCGACCGCCTGCCACTCCTCCTCGCTCCGGACCATGGCCTGCACCATAGCCCGGCGCGAGAGATCGCCGCCGCCGATCGCCCCCACCAGAACACGGCGTTGCTCTGGCCAAGCAGGGCACACCTCCACCGTGTGCTCCACCGTGTCCTCCGGGCGGTTCACACAATGGTGACACCCGGGCGTTTCTTCTGAGTCTCACTCTAGGTGGAGCAAGAGGGAGTGTCAGACTTTAACTGACTAAAACCCACCTGTAATCCTTCAGTTGCCATTTCCAAGGCCGCAGTAACTCTTTCGAACATTCCTGCAGCTCTCGAAACTACCCTAAGTTGAACAACCGCAGTCCCACTAATTTCTTTACCCAACCGTCTAATACAGTACATATTACCCAGTATTTGTATTCCCTTTTTTCTCAGTCTGTCGTAAATTATGGCAATAAATTCGACCGGGACACATTCCCGTTGTCCGGGATTAATTAAACCCTATAACGGTGCTGCTTGTGAGTTAATTATTTATCATAAATACATGTGTGGTTTGCCCCAAATGTTTGGTTTTTTTGGGTAAAAAGTATTGGGGCGTGAAACGTTGTTCTTTGTGACATTGAAAAGGGCTGAGGTGTTATTCGTCTTCTTTGTGGCAGTTCCGTGACATCATGGGCTATTTTTAACCGACTTCAAAAAAGAAGAGGTTATATCTTCGGCTGTATGTACTTTTTTTTACTTCAAGCCTGGTGTCTGGTGAACAATAATATTGGTCAATATTATCTGTGTTTCTAAGCGCAAAGATAAATAATATATTTTTAAAGAAAGAAGAATCATTTTTTTCTCCTTCTGACCATTATCTAATTGTACACAGTATAATTTTTTTTATGAGCGTCTTCTCACGGTTTAATGTTTGATTTGATTCTTCCAAGGTATCTGTTTGTTATAATGATGATCGGACTGTCAGCACAAATTACTCACTTTTGATATGTTTCTGATAATTCTAGTTCTTCGTAGTAGGTATGATTATGTGAATTTCCTTAGGGTATGACAGATATTTCATCATCATCATCATGTCAGCCGAAAGACGTCCACTGCTGGACATAGGCCTCCCCCAAGCGTCTCCACAACGACCGATCCTGTGCGTCTTGCATCCACCGCATTACCGATATTACTAACAGATATTTACTTTAATATTATAAATTGTTATTATATATACCTAGCTTTATGAATATACATAGGTACGAGTATATACCTATATTAGATTGTACTTTTTTATTACCAGTTTCAAATTAATTATAATATTATTATGCGACAAGGTAACCCTGTGGGTAATGGAAGTAGTATCTTTGACACAGGTTAAGGTTAATTCATTAAACCCCAAGCGAACGCCGGCGTTCGCTCGCTCATTGACTTTCTATGGTGTCTCTAATTACGATACTCAAATGGTAATATTAAAGTAGTAACTGGTAACTTACTAACTGACAAATTTTACCCAAGGCTTGATTTTATGAGGTGGGTGAGCACTATGAGAGAATTTTCCAAAATTCATTCTCTAAATGAATGAAACGGGGGTTAAAGTTTGTATGTAGAAAACTACTTTCACGCGGGCGAAGCCACTGGCAGCACTTACAGACAAATTGTAATCATACTGCAGTTCAAACTTCGCATGATAGATGGCGCTTATTTACACCAAACTTTCTAATTGAAGACTCATTCATTAAGCCACGCTATGTCGCTTGGGAAACAATTAGGAAAAAACTGGGCAAGTGCGATTCGGACTTGCTTACTGAAAGTTTTGTACAAAAATTACCTATGTAAATACTAGTTCAATTCCGAATGGAGTCTCGGAGATTTTTTCAAATCGCAAAATTAAGTTTTTTTTGTGACGTAACAAGAAATTAACTGTTTTCAGATTTATTCCTATACCTGTGCTATAAGATCTTGTTTTATGCCAAATTTCAGTATTTTGGGAAGTACCCTATGAATTTTGTTCCCTTGAGAGTGTCGAAATATACATTTTTTTGCAATATAAACGGCCGTATCTTTTTTTGATTATAATGGCTACAACAAGACAAGTTAAAATTTTACAACAAGCGCTATTAAATTAAAATAATAAAAAATATCTATATAGTTCTAAAAATGGGATTTGGCAGGCCACGTACCAGGCCAGGGTACCTGTGAGTGTACGACGCTGCCGATGCCGACCGGAGAATAGCCGGCGACACAACTTAGACGCCTTCCGCAATAGCTGGCTAGTTGTTTTTTTCCCTAGCTATTACTGTCCCACTATTGGGCAAGACCCACTAAAACATTACAGAATTTCTTTTCCCGCGCCGTCTTGAACCTATCCTTGTGGTACGCATCCAGATCATCTCGCAATCTCTATCTGGGTCGGCCTGGAAGGGCCGGCTTTCCCTCTGTAGGGACCACTGAGTGGCGACACTTGCATAGCGGTCACTGTGAATGCAAATGATGTGATTCGCCCAATCCTATTTGAGTTTCGCAGCCATAATGAATGACCGGTTTTAATAAATGAGGAGAAAGTCTTTATTATTATTGTATCCCCCAAAATTACTCAACCAACATAAAGCTGTTTACCAATCCCAGTAGTCCAAAGTAACATAAACAAAACGAAGGTTGTCTACCTAACTTCTATTGGCAAACATCCACATAAGGTATAAGACAGAAAACTTGAATTAGGTACTGTCGTGTGCGTCAAAAGGAAAATTGTACTATTCGCATATCTCAACAATCTATCTTTTGTGGGCAAACAATTGTTCCGTATGATAGCAATTTTGTGAATGAGACAGATTTACTCTTTCTAACTTAGATGAGAAACGAAATTCGGAGAAGTAATGGAGAAAATTGCTAGTTGATATAAGTTCTAGATTGTAGGGTAAATTAGGGAATTTATTATTTCTTCATTTCACTTATTTATTAACACGGGACAAGGTCAGGAAGATGATGATGATGATTTCACTTATTTATTAGAAGGTCTATGACCAGCTTCTTCATTTTTTATGGCTCATCAGGGCGCTAGAATTGTATAAAATTGATGCAACTCTACGCAACTTTTTGATATCATATATGAGGCATTAGAATACAGTCCTTCGCTATCCAGGATGTTGATATATCCAGAGAAATAGAGAACCAGTAAGGATCGAGCGAGGTTCATATTCTATTACTATTTGAGTCCTCTTTATTTTTATCCAGCCTTGAATTTTCCAAGCGACCTGCGTAAAAATTCAAGCCTGGCAAATTATTATCATTTTGATGTTATATCCTACTGCAGCGCAAAGGCCTCCCGTCCGTTCTTTCACTTTTCTCTGACCTTAGCTACTTCTGCCCAATTCTTTAAGTAAAAGTCCAAATCTTCACGCCATCTCCTTCTCGGCTTGCCGCGTTGCCGGCTTCTGCTGTTTGAGATCCAGTCAGTTGTTCCCTTCGCCCAATTTTGTTGCGACATGCGGCAGATATGACCGGCCCAGTTCCATTTTAGTTTGGCGGCTGAGTTGTCTACATCCATGTTTATTAAGGAATAAGAAGGTATAATCAGTAGAAAAGGATCTTATACAATTTTATTAGATCTTTTTCTAGCTAAGACATAAAAATGTGTCCGAAAAATGGATCCGAATTTTCTGCAGCTTTCAAGATCTTTCCTCACGTTTTATATTTTTCTGACCCGTTTCATTTTCTATTTTAAAGTAGAAACACGTATTATTTATAAAATTCTTTATATAACATCTTAAATACAGAAATAAAACAGACTTCAAACGCCCGACCGACCCTGTATCCTGTCTAGAAATAATTTAGATACCTACTTACTCAGATCAAACCGAATACATTTTAAAGATTCGCCATCTCACTTGTTACCACATTGATAGAAAAAGAGAGGTATAGCCGAATATCCAATACTTGTCTGTGTTGCTTGAAAGTACAATCACTCACAGTTGATTAGGACCTTACCTTTTATGATATACCTATTTTACCTTGTACAAGATGGCGCCCGCGACTTCGCCTGCTTGAAATAATACTTTTAATCTTTATAAATTATGGTCTAGGTTTTAATTCAGGATATAAGCCATCCTGGAAACAGGTTTCATTTAAGTCCGTTTAGGCATTTGACCGCGAAGGAGTAACAAATACACACATACATTCATACAAACAAATTATCGATTATAGCTCATAAAGTTCGAAGCTTTATAATTTCTAAACAGAATTTGAGAGTATCATCTATAAAAATGTTCAACCCTTTATTTCAACTACAAAGCAAAAAAACGAATAATAAAAATAAAATTATGACCATTTCCAATATTTCAAGGTCTGTCAGCCTTGAACTTTCTTCACAAATTATATTTTTTTAAACACTTGTGCGTGGGATTGTACTTGACTTGCTGCCAATAAACTGAGCGTATAGAACTGAGGATGAAGATGAGTTGTCACACGTCACCTTAAGAAATGGCCAGCATGATTTATATTTATACGAAAAGCAATTTTGGGTTTATTTAATTTAATTAGTGTTCTTTTTGGTTAAGAATTGACGTAACTCAAGATGAGATTTTTTTTTATTTTAACAAGGAAAATCGTAATTTTTTTTTTTCAATTACAGCTGAAGAATGTGCTGCTCCAAAAACTCACTAATATTAGGCAGATTCTTGAGCTCAAAACATACTTTGAAAACAAGGAATACATTTTATTTATTTATTTCAACTTCATGTATAGTGGTGGCACATAGGCGGACTTAATGCCACAAGGCATTCTCTACCAGTCAACCATTGGGTAAATAAGACAACACTGTGGTAGGTGTGCACAATAAATAAATAACAGATATTTGAAATAGAATGTAGTATCGTTAAATTAAGCATAAAAATAATAATAATTATCATTTTCAGCTAATTCGTTCCAAATAGCTAGACTCAATATATTTACCCACAGATTTTCACTACAACTAAAGAATTCACAGCTCTAAAGACACAAAAACCTTTCCAAATAGAGCATGTCTTATGTCTTAGAAAATAAGAATCATTTTCTGTCCACTTCCAGTTCGACGTCATACCATAGCACGTAGGACCACAAAAATGCGTAGCCGTCTTAATAAATAGAAAGATATAGACGAGAAACGATTCCTTTGACCTTTGAACTCAAACTTTTCGCAAACTTGACATCCATGCCTGGAATAAGCCACAAGTAATTCCTCATATTGATCTGGCTCGCCAAGGAAGGAAATAGACTGCGTATTATAAGATCAGTTGCTATACAATGCGAGGGTCGTTTCGTAACGGAAAAAACCATAACACAGTCTTTGATATCACGTAATCGGGTAAAAAAGGCTATTGCGTTTTGAAATCTATGTACTAAGGCTGGTATTTAGCTATATTCAATGAGACTTGAAGTTGAAACCGGTATAATTAAGAAAAAAAGGTCTATGTACCTATGTATATTTCCATGACATAACTTAAGACCTAAACGGCTTGTTACATTTTAGCTTTTCTTTTAAGGTGGGATATCATCCAATGACATCTCCTGCCCTTGGGTGGGGCAGGGGGGCGTGACAGACTTTTACTGACTAAAACCCACTTCTATTTCTTTTTTGACCTTGTTTCAGGGCCCCGGGGTTGTTGCATTTTAGAGAGAGAGAGAGAGATTGAGATGCCTCTTGTTAGATTTATTTTAGTTGTGAGAGTTACACTGGGTATATAAAAATTATAAAAAAATAAAACGGCGCAAATATATGTTTTCAACATTTTTTTTTGACATCATATTGGATATTAAAATAAAAGGCTCAAGAAGACGATTTCAAAAATATTACTCGTCGCCCGCAAAAGAACGACTAAAATGTAATTGAGAAAAAGAAGATGGTGAATTTAAGAATAAGGGTTATTGGCCATGGACGTGTAGCTTCTTAGCTTTGTAGACGCGTATTCGTTATTATACGCTTGGTGTACACCTGCGTGAAGCTTTCATACAAAACTATGGCCTATTGTAGCTACGCGTCCGTGGACAGTAAACGAAAATTTTTCATAGAAACATCAAAAATGTCCGAATTATAGTTTTTAAATTAACCTTACAGTGGTTTGACTGGCCTGTTGGCCTAGTGGTTAGTGGCTCTGACTGCTATGCTGGAGGTCATGGGTTCGATTCCCACCCAGAAAAAATGTTTGTGTAATCATTTGTTCTGTGTCTGGGTGTAATTTATTTATAATATGTATATACTTATAAATATTTAAGCATGTTTATCAGTTGTCTAGTACTCATAACACAAGCTCTGCTTAGCTTGGGATTAGACGGCGTTGTGTGTGAACATTCATAAGATACCCAGGACAACTATATGAAGGCTAAGCAAACATTTGTTCCTTGCGGGAATCAAATCTTCGACACGCAGCGCAACCACCAATTCAGCTCAACCACTGCGCCACCCATGCCATCAAACTAGCATGCCGTTATAGAAATACCTGAATATTAATAAAATAAGCGTATATATTTACCTGTAATATCAGCCGCTTACAGAAACAGATTAGGAAGGCATTTGTCACAACGCACATGCAAGCGATCGTGATGGATGACAAGCTCAGGAGCGCTTAGCTGCCTATGTAAACCGTATATTATTACTGTGCTATGTTCCTATATATTTTATTGCAGTGCTGGCCTAGTGGTAATAGCCTCGACTTACGAGTTGTAGGTCCTAGGACCTGCTGCTGCGGATTGCTGCTGAGTTTAAATCTAGATTTAAACTCAGCAGCAATACTTTTCTTAATTTATTTCATGATCACTGCGGTCAAAATGGTGAAGGAAAACACCGTGAGGAAACCGGCAAATTCTAAAATCAAAAAATCGAAACGATCTATCTATGATCTATTAATCCGCATTGGGCCAACGTGGTGGATCTCTCCCCTATAGATGAGGTCTGAGTCCCAACAGCTATGTGTATTTGATATGTTCTTTTCTTTGATTTCGTTTTGAAACAAGATTAGTAAAAAACAACCAACGTCACTATGATATGGATATTGTCTGTGATAATTGATTATTTTTAATCAAAGAAAATGTCCATGATGCCTGGTTGGTTATTTTTTTCTCGCTAAACCCAGAGCAGAAGAATTTATTTATGGGTTTTCGTGCCTAAAACAAAAAAGCGTAAGCGTTTTTTCCTTTTTTAATTTAACCTGTTTTTTTCCATAACTTTCACATGATGCCATCTAGTTCCAAACTAAGAACAGATTGAGGAATGAGTACTATATAAACAAAAGACTATGAGTACTAGATAAACATACTTAATTTTTTCTAAATATATTCATAGCATAGATAAATTACTTACATCCAGGCACAGAACAAATGCTCAAATATTTGTCCTAGGTGGGAATCGAGCCCACGACCTCCGGCATAGCAGTCAGGGCCAAAAGCCACTAGACCAATAGGCCAGTCTACTCTTTTTCACTAAATAAAAAAAAATAAGTTGAAATGTCATCTTTTAGTTTACAGAGACGTAACGCTTTTATAATAGCAGATTATGTAACAATTGGTGATGACAAGAAACGGCAGCGTTTTTGGGTTGCACCTTAGTTGGCAGAATTGAAGTCTGGTAGAATTCAACGCCGCCAAAACTCAAGCGTGTCTGTTCACCGCCAAAAGGAGCCCGTTCACCTTGGCTCCTGCTTTTGGAAATGTATCCCTGGAGTGCACCGACCGCCTTCAGCTATTGGGAGTCAAAATTTCTTCAGACCTCAATTTTGGGCGGTTCATTGAGTCCAAGCTGCTAGAAAACTAGCATTCTTGCAAAGGTCCGACGGTACTTCACACCAGGACAGCTTCTAATGTTATACAAAGCACAGGTCCGATCGTGTGTAGAGTACTGCAGTCACATATGGGCTGGTGCTGCAAAATGCCATCTAGCAGCTTTGGACTCAGTGGAAAGGCGTGCGAAGAGGATAATTGGGGATCCAGATTTGGTTAAGTCTAATCGACAAAGCCTCGAGCACAGGCGCAGGGTAGCCAGCCTATCGGTATTTTACAGGTTGCATTTTGGAGAGTGTGTGTGTGTTGCATGACTTGATTCTGCCATCTCCTTTCTACTATCGGACAACCCGACCTACGGCGAGTATCCACCCTTACGTTGTTGAAACTTCAACGGTCCGGACTAAGCATTTCGCTTCGTCGTTTATACCGCGTACATCGAAGGACTGGAATAATTTGCTTGCTGCGGTCTTCCTGTCCAACTATATAATTTAGGTGCCTTCAAGGCTAGAGTGAATAGGCTCTTAATAAACTAGTGCACCTCACCATCAACGATTGCATCACTGCTTATCATCAGGTAGGATCGCAGTCAAGCATTAGTTTATTGTTATTTTTGGTTGATACAGAAAGATGTGTCGCTGTTGTACATTCTATTGACACTATCATTTTCTTTTCTGGAACCCAACGTATAATAAGCGCATGCTTTAAAACTCTTGTGGTACTTAGAAGATTAACTACCCAGTTTGTCATAATGCGTCCGCTCTGTGGCAAATAAATATATTGTCGCTATTCCATTTCGAGAAAGTATGATGACGTCACGATGAAGTAGCTGTAGGCACGAAGGCTGCACTATCGCTTACTGTCACCACTAGGAAAATCAGTTTAGAGGCATGCGGAAGGAAGTGTTACAAGTTCTATTTTGGCTATTGTATATCTTTAAATCGGGCGTAAGACTTTGATGGCGTGACGTAGAAGTTCGTAGTTCGTATATTATTATTGATAGGCTCGCGTTTGACCTATCTCACCCGATGGTAAGCGATGATTTAGCCGACGATGGAGCACGCTTACCTAGAAGTAAAAAAGTCACACTTGACTTAAAGACCCCTAGATTGTAGCTATCAGGAAACACAGACTCCGGCAGGGAATTCCACTCTTTAGCTGTTCGCATAATGAATGTGTTCCCAAAACACTTTGTACGTATAGGTACAAGTTGGTAACCGACTGCATGCAGCAGCAGCAGACGACATGTCGTCGCTTCATGTTGTCACGACACGTTGCTTCTGGAACGCGTTACAGGTCCAAACAATAACACTGTGACCCTGCAATGGATAAAAGGACACAGCGGCTCACTGGGCAACGACGCAGCTGATGAGCTAGCAAGGCGGGGGTCTGGTGCGGTGGTCTTCGGACCTGAACCCATCGTGCCAATACCCTTTATTCAGCTGAGTCTTTGGCTACGTGAGCACACTAACGCACAAGCGGAAAGGTGGTGGTCCCTGGCGCCGGGTTGCAGGCAGGCTAAAGAAGCCATGCCGTACTTAAATAAAACCCTAACCAGCAACCTTTTGCGTTTGGACAGAGATAGCCTGTATCTGGTGGCTGGGACTATCACTGGACACTGCTCACTGAACAAACACTTCTTCACAATGAATATCACGGATAGTCCTCTGTGCAGAGGATGTATGGAGTCAGAGGAAACTGTTGCGCACGTGCTCCTCGAGTGCACAGCCGTCAACGAAATAAGAACATGAACCTTAGGAGCACCGGATTCACTCACAGATGCCCTGAGCAACCTGAAAAGACTCATCTGTTTCTGGAGAGAGGTGGGCTGGTTGGAGTGAAGGCTGCCAGTGCTCACGCACAATGGTCCGCCAAGGACTAAGTGCGGAAACCAGACCACAATAGACAGATAGACACGTTGCTTCATGTCGCTGCTATCATGATTTCGAACCCGACTGTAGACAGCTACAGCAGATAGATGGCAACCAGTTGGTACCGAATGCTCCGTGAAACAAGATGTCTGACGTATTCGAGAATAATCGACGTGTCGTTGCTCTGGCGTCAGCGGCACTACTGATCTGCGGTCAGACGACACTGCCGTCTGCCGCACGACGACGCGTCGCTAGCTTCATATCTCTAACTACGGAGGGAATTTCATAGAAATACGTAGAAACCAGTAGTCTTGCTGCGACACGTCGTTTGCTGCAGCTTCATGTCGTGCGCTACCAACTTGTACCTTTAGGGTGTCTTCAAAGCTTTGTACGTAAGCTATCTACGTTTACTATATACTCTTCAGCACAGAGCTAAAACCTTGGAATTTTTATATCAAAACCGCTGTCAGGCGCGAGCCTATCAATAATTAACAAAAAAACCTATCGACTGCTATATTTTCGGATGTGAAACCCGAAACTCTACGAGTATCTTATTTATATCACAAAAGAATCGAATAATTTGATTTGACTTTACAAAGACCAAGAAAAAACACCAACTAATTCATTTTATAAATTTCTGAGTTTTCTTGGCTTTCTTCGTAGGCGTAAGATTCTCTTTACTAGCTTTTTATAATATGCTGTAATGGAATTTAATCTTGCTGAATTATAATTCTGAAAATATACCTCTCAACCTCAACCAGTAAAATAGTCAACTCATTTCTTTTTCGTGGGCGTCAAGGTAAGTAAAAGTGGTTCGCTATTAAATTTGTAAATTTATTTGTTCTTGGTAGCGATGGGATTATTCGATTTTCTTTCGATACTAGTGACCCGCCTCGACTTTGCATGGATTTTTTATCTTTTGCTATTTCTATTAGTGAAATGAAAAAAAGAATCACCATTAAGTAGCAGCGGGCAGGGCACATTGTTCGTAAATCATGGTCGTTGGGGTCAAAAGCTTCTGAATTATCGACAGACGCAGCGTTAGAAGGCCTCACACAAGATGGACCGATAACCTGGTGAGGGTCCTGGGAATCAGATGGATGCGAGACGCACAGGACCGTTCGTTATGGCTACACATGGTCTGAGGCCTGTGTCCAACAGCGAACGTTGTTCGGCTGAAATGATGAATAATGATTAGTGAATGCTTCAAAGAGTCAGACTTTTACTGACTAAAAACCCACTCCTGTTCCTTTTTTGCCTTCATCCCGGTACCCCTGGCATCGCTTTCACACTACTCGTGGCCTCAGTAAGCTTCGACCCTGTTGCGTTTTTTTTTTTAGGTGTGAAGATCATCTTATGACAAATCCTGCTCTTGGGCGGAGCGGGAGATAGTGACAGACTTTTACTGACTAAAAACCAACTCCTGTTCCTTCGTTGCCTTCGTCCTAGGGCCCGAGCACGATTTGCTGACATCTCCTTGAAGCGCGCGCGGAATAATACGCGCCGTCGACTATTTGGGCTCGGTCCGGATGGTTACCGGACGGTCGGACGGCCACCCATTACTCGCCGTCCGCAAGCCCGCGTCTACGGTGGCTGGAAATCGGGATCGGAATCCCGGTGGCAAATGCCACCGACCTGTGTTTGGTCCTTGTCGGACTGCGAACTATCTATTGTTCGTCAGAATTATTGTGCTTATGAGATGACAGCTCGTAAGACGTCGTCTATTTTTGCCCAAGTATGTCGGGCCCGGCTTTCAATAAATCTGGAGTACTGACTACCAGAATATTACTTGGAGCGACTGCTTATTTGACCTCTACAGGCCAATTATTGGGAAAATCTGTACGTTTTGATAAAACTGCGGCCATTTGGCAATATCCTTATTTCTAAACGAATTGTTCGCCGCAAATACCTAAGTGATGAAAGTTTTAAGGATTCCGTACGCAAAAGGAAAAAATGGAACCTTTATACGATCACTAAGTTTTCATCTTATGACAGCGGGAGATAGTGTCAGACTTTTACTGACTAAAAACCCACTCCTGTTCCTTCCTTGCCTTTCGTACCAGGGCCGAGTCTTCCTTTCAGAATCAGACCCTTGGCCCCAGTAGGCTTCGACCCCGCTGGGCCCCTACATTTGCTGACATCTCCTTGAGGCGCGCGTGGAACAACACGCGCCGTTGACGACTTGGGCTCGGTCCAGACGGTTACCGGACGGTCAGACGGCGAGCCACCTATTGCTCGCCGTCCGCAAGCCCGCGCCTACGGTGGCCGGAAATCGGGATCGGAATCCCGGCGGCGGTTGGGGCGTGAGGACCGCTGCCTCACGCGATCGGCCGCCTCCTTTGCAAGCATTACTGCTTCGCAGAAGGAGGCGACCGCCTGCCATTCCTCCTCGCTCCGGAACATGGCCTGTACCAAGGCACGATCACTATGTTGTGAATCTTTCTGTCTGTCAAGAACCTTTATCTTGGGAATACGTGGAGGTATCGAGTTGAAATTAAAACTATAAAGGGTGACTGGCAATTAGTGTATAACGATACTTAAACACGTGATTATGCTCATAATAACAAAACTTACGGCGGAACTGGCGGAAAAGATATTGGCGGTCCATTATATTTTAGTTTGACCACTATCTCACCAGATGCAAGCTATGATGTAGTCGATATTGGAGCACGCTGAGAAGTAACCTATTCACTATTGACTTTCAGACCCCGGGTTGTAGCTATCAAGAAACAGACTCGGGCACGGAATTCCACTTCACAGATGTAGGCACGCACAATGAAGGTGTTCCTAAAACGTTTTGTGTATATGGATGGGATTTCCATCATGTACCTACCGTTGAGGCATAATCATGCTTCTATATTATACTAGCTTTTGCCAGCGACTTCACCCGCGTGAAAATATGTTTCTCTATACAAACTTCCGATCCCAGTTTTACCCCCTTAGGGGTGGAGTTGCGTAAAATCTGCTCTTAGCGGATGTCTACACCCTATATTAATAACAATAATATACCACAACTATCACACAATGCCGTCTAGTCCCAAGCTAAGCAAAGCTTGTGTTATGAATACTAGACAACTCATAAACATACTTATATATTTCTGAATATATACATTTTATAGATAAATTACACCCAGACACACAAAAAATTATCATGCTCATCACACAAACATTTGTCCTGGGTGGGAATCGAACTCATGACCTCCGGCATAGCAGTCAGGGCCACAAACCACTAGATCAACAGGCTAGTCAAAGTCTATAAGGAACCTCCTTGCCAAATTTTAGGTTTGTAGGTGTTATAGTTTCTGAGATTTCGTGATTAATCAGTGAGTGGTATTTCGCTTTTATATATACACTAGCGGTCCCGGCAGACGTTGTTCTGCCAAAAAGCGGGATTTAGTAAAAAAAAAAATTACCCTACTCTACCCTACCCTACTCTACCCTACTCTACCCTACTCTACCCTACTCTACCCTACTCTACCCTACTCTACCCTACTCTACCCTACTCTACCCTACTCTACCCTACTCTACCCTACTCTACCCTACTCTACCCTACTCTACTCTACCCTACTCTACCCTACTCTACCCCACTCTACCCTACTCTACCCTACTATACCCTAAAAAAAAAAAGTACCCTATGTCCGTCTCCTGGTTCTAAGCTACCTCCCCACCAATTTTCAGCCAAATCGGTTCAGCCGTTCTTGAGTTATAAGTGGTGTAACTAACACGACTTTCTTTTATATATATAGATAAATATAGATTTAAACCAATCCAACCCTATTAATCCAGCAAAGCCTCCTATTCAAGCTTAGCATTAAAAACATCATTTGTAAAGTATAAAAGTCAGAGTAAATATCAGCGGTATTGATATAAAAATGTTTTATATAAGTTTTTAGCTCTCGCTATGAATGTTTCATTGATTGAATCCACTGTGGGCGTCCCGTTCGTTCCATTACATGATTGAACTGACGTGGCAGACATATTGCGGATTTGTTGAGCTAGGCTGTTGCGATGTCGAAGAGAGGGGGGAGATATTCGAAGTTCAAATCAATTTGCTATAATGAAAAGAAAATAAAGCTTGTCTTTGAAATTCCTCGAATTGTCTGTGGATTGAAGATTTCAGTGTATTAAGAGTGATTGACTTTTTCTGTGCAGTTATCTTTGATGTCAACTAAACTTGCTGGCTGGTATCGGCCATACTTACTGTATACCATAACAGGAACTATTATTGCGTAGCCCATGGTGACTCAATTGAAAAAGAAAGAATTGGTCGATATGGCAAATTAGCTAGCTGCGTCTGCGTAACAGATACCATCCCGTCCCGCCGCAGCACGTAGTCGTACCCGATGATCCACAAGGGCGGTCCTAGTACCAATTTCTGCGGAACACCGCACGACATCTCTCGCCGTTTTCACTTCCCCTGGTGACCAGGGTTGATGAAGTAACTGTCCGTCAGGTAGGCTTAGATCACACGACAGAGGTAGTCGGGCACCCCGTGATACCGGAGTTCCCTCTTTATGCTACTCTAGGGCAGGGAATTGAAGGTGTTGACGATGTCCAAAGACACCACCACGACACACCTACCCTGAGACACCGCATGCCCCGTCGTGAGATGATGGCTTCTACCGTGGTGGAGCGCCCCCTACGAAAGCACGGTTTGAACTGCTAATGTACTCGTATTTTCACATGTCCACCCGTTCCGTCTTAAAGGGCGTAACTCCAAATCTCACACTTTTGGCAATGAGCAAAAAATTAGAAAGTTTTGAGAACGAATAGTAGACATTTCCTTAAAGCTCTCAATCACTTATTTAGAAGATTTTCTGTACTAAAAATATTTTCTCGCATAATGCAATTTATGTAAAATACATTATAAGAGAGCGTGAAAACTGCGTAAGACTGCCTCAAATGGGAAATTTCCCAAAAAACAAAAAATCTACTTATGCTAAATAACAACAACAAAAAAATGAAAAAAAAGAAAATACTTGGGTGAGGCTAAAAGGTAGCATATGCTGCGATAGGAGCCACTACACACACCAAAAATATTAAAAAAGCTATATTATCGATTTCAGATGAGACCAGTTTTTTATACATCATTATTTACTCTTAGCTGAAATAAACACAAGAATACGTTTTCCAAACGAGATAGTTGTTGTGAACCTACATTATTTTGTCGAGTATTAATTCCACTGTGCTTGGTGTATTGATTTAATATTATTTACGAAGTACGTACTTACTACGAACGTTCTTATGTAACAATGTATTTTTATAAGCCATTTTTTTAAATATTTCTGGGTATATTCAAGCTTTGGAGACATAAAATACGTTTTTATAACTTAAGAGAAGTCTTAAATCAATTGCCAATCAATAATGAAAAGTGTGAAGGTTGGAAAATGGATGGTTTTGCTTATCAAGCATTTTGTTAGGTTAGGCCTCGCCCATTGCTGGATAGTCTCCTCTTTTTAGGGTTCCGTACCTCAAAAGGAAAAAACGGAACCCTTATAGGATCACTTTGTTTTCCGTATGTCTGTCGGCCTGTCTGTCAAGACACTTTATCAAAATTCATAGGGTACTTCCCGTTGACCTAGAATCCTGAAATTTGGCATGAAGAAAGGTGTTATAGCACAAGTATAGGAAAAAATCTGAAAACTGTAAATTTGTAAAAAAGTCAAAAAAAAGGATTCGAAAAAGTCTTCGTAACTCAATTCGGAAATTAAACTGTTTTCATAGGTAAGTTTGTACGGAACCCTCAGTGAGCGAGTCCGACTCGCCCTTGCCCAGTTTTTTTTTTCATGGTAATCCTCATGTGTCGTAATGTCACGATAGGCTCATTTTTAAGAAATACTATTCTCAATATTTGACAATATAAGTACCTTAGCGAGTTTTATTGGCCATCTTACTCGTTTAATTTGAGCTGAATTTCTACTTGAGGTACTATCTTCTGAGTCCTACATTTATTTAATCTATTTACAAATATTTTTTAAGTACTAAAAATTGTCCCAAGGAAAGATGCGTGATAAAAAGTATCATATGTTAATGTTAATTTTATTCAAACCCGTTCAGCCGTTGGAGCGTGCACAAGTAAAATACATACACACACGTAAACACTCACATATTTTTGCCTTGAGATATTTATGATTGTAATTTAAAGAATATTGTCTTATTAATTCTTGAATCTACAAAAAACAGCTGCGTTTCAGGTCAACTCTAACCGGGTATAACCGGGTTGGAGCGAGGAGGAGTGGCAGGCGGTAGCCTCCTTCTGCGAAGCAGTAATGCTAAATGCTGGCTTGCGGACGGCGAGCAATGGATAGCTCGCCGTCCGACTGTCCGGTAACCGTCCGGAACGAGCCCAAGTTGTCGACAGCGCGTAGTGTTCCACGCGCGTCTCAAGATGTCAGCAAAACCGTAGGGGCCCAGCAGGGCCAAAGCCAACTGGGGCCATGGGGAAGCAAAGAAGGAACAGGAGAGGGTTTTTAGTCAGTAAAAGTCTGACACTATCTCACGCTCCGCCCAAGAGCGTGAGATGTCATAGGATGATTTTCACACCGAAAAAAAAAATGACAACTCTTCCGAACAATACCATAGCGCTGTAGAACACCCATACATACCACTATCAATTCCCCACATTACCAATAAATCTTTCAACTCAAAAATAATTGGATAAACAAACGACAGTGTCCATTTGATGGCCTCTCTACAGAATTACGATGTCAGTCAGTATATTGTTCAAAGAAGCCGCGTGGTTTGAGCTTTACTGCTTGTTTATTGAGATATTGTATCGACTGAGTGGTCCACTTTCTGACCTCAGTATTGTTTGAAGCCATGTTGTTTGGTTTTAAGTATAATTAATTATAATTTTAAAATCATAATTTGTAAAATTAAATAAAATTGAAATCATTTGTGTCCCACAATTAATAAAATCAAATAAGAATCTAATAAAAAAAATAAAATGAATTAAGATACGTGCCGCAAACAACATTGCATTACAATGAATGCAAAAATCCAGATCCAGAATTTAGATGAATAACTACATATCTATTGGATATCTTACATAATAATATATCAATTCGCAGTCTTCAATCAGGAAACCATCAACTCCAACGAATATGTATCTTTTTCTAGATTATTATCACAAAAATGATTCTAAATCTTCAACTTTCGTAGGTTGAGAACCTATTGCAGAAATAAAATCTTTAAAAATCAGTCTTGTTCCATGTCAATAAACAGTAATAATCCTTAATATCTGCTAGTACACAACATGGAACAGACTACCCGAATCAGTGTAATGCATGGTCGCGACCCCGCGGGACCACGCTACTGTCACTCATACGTATGTACGTTATGAACGCAATGCGCACAATTACGGCCTGCACTGAGCTTTATTATACGACTGTTTTTGTTTAAACAATACGTAGAAATATGGGTGGGTTGTGTTTTTATAATTTTGTAGTACTTAATGTCGTAAATATATTTTTTTATTTTGCTTTTTATTTTTTATTTATTAAATAAACGCACTAACTACCTTTACAGGCTGAACCCAATACAATAGTGGTTCCCAAACACACAAAAACAATTGAAAAAAAAAACATCTTACGTCTAATATTTACCTAAAAATCTAAAACAACAAAAAACTCTATTAAAATTATACTATGTAATAACAAAAAAAAAAGAAATACAAAAAAAATGCTGGGATTGATAAATTAAGTTATGCAAAATACATGCAGATAATATGTTAATGGTAATTGATTTTTGATGTTGACAATTTAATATTTTTCAACCAGCTATGTAAAAATTTAATCTATGTTGTGTTTATCTTAAAATAACTTTGTGAATGTAGTATGTCTTTTTTTAAGGTGGGAAAATCATCAAATGTCTTCTCACGCTCTAGGGTGGAAAGAGGGCGAATCAGACTTATACTGTCTAAAAGCCACCCGTGTTTCTCAGTGCCATTTGCTTTCCAGAGCGACGTTCAAACGTTCCCGTAGTGAAAGTATGTAACATGTCTATGCAGGCTGAATTTCGTTGTTATAATCCCCGATAGATGGCGTTACTAGTTTCATTGCAGCAAGCTTGAAGCTTCTATTACAAAAATTGTTTTTTTTAAAATTATTGTCAGATAAACAAAATCACATCAAAAAAAATGTGTGACTCATTGAAAACCTATTCTGTTAGAATTGTTTTTCTATGAGAATAGTTTTAATTTTATATCTACAACGGGAAATGATCATGATGTTACCTACGTAGAATATAAGTAATAAAATAGAGTAAATTACTTTATCCTACACTAAAATAGTTACAAAATATTTTACAGGAGCCTTAATCTATGGTACAATGGAGGGCATATCGCTGATAGCGATATAGTCTGCGCAGGTGCAATAAAATCTGCATGTCTAAATTTGACAAGTAAGCAAAAAAAAAGTTATCTAAAATAAATGCCTATCATTTAATTTACTGCTTCAGGACAAAAGTAACTTCACTAACTCAGACAACATAAGCATGCAGAGCACATTTATTACCATAATGACATATTTTGCAATTCCATATTCAAATTCAAAAGTTTTTTTTTCTTTTTTCAATTGCACGCTGCGACAACAAAGGCGGTGCATGCAAACCTCCATTGAATGGAGTCACTCAACGATGTATGGAGTGGCATACTGACCTGAAATAGTTTAGTTTCGAATAGCAAAGTGCATATTACGTAATGCTGTTTGCATGGCAATATTTACAATGAAATTGTTGCAGAATTCAGAACTGAATCAATTCACAGATGCTTATGGAAACAATTGAGGAGTTCCGAGGTGCGCTGTTAGTTAATTACAATATTGTTTCGAATATACTTTGAATTTGGTGAAGTAGCTTTTGGGATGTTAATATTTGTAATAAATTGTTAAGTTTTCTTCTTGGCCTTTTAATTTTATTCAATACTAGGTTTTCTAAGCGGCTTTGCCTATGTCACGCAGTGATAAAGTAGCATTCTATGGTTGAAAGATTTTTTTTAATTGGTTTAAGTTTTTTTTCAGTTTTTTCGCTACAAACAAAAATACAAACATGTAAAAATACAAATGTTTCCTTTTTACGAGTATAATGTTATTATTATAATTTCTAATTATAAGATAATTCTTGTTTAAAATTCAGTACTAAAAAAATAGAATAATAATAAATGATAGTTCTTTTATATGATGAAGTCATGTTATTTATTTTTGATTATTTTAATGTTTTATTACATCTTATTTTTGTATGTTAATATGGACTATGTCTGAATTAAATGAATTAATAATAATAAAACTCAAAACGTATGAAGAGGTAACTAAAACATCATAAAAAAAAAATCATCACCAAAGAGTAAAATCTCCCCAGGCACCAACATTTCAAAGGCACACTCACCTAATCTTTATGCAGTCTAAATTAAGGACCGAAACAAACGACAAACCATTAAATCCATGCATAATATAGAGCACAATATGTCTGGTTGCTGAACGTAGCTCTTTGGAGCCTTGACTGTAGCAGCCAAGCGGAAAATGTAACTGCTTGCGGATGAAAACAGTGGCAAAAGGCTGTCGCTTGCAATGCATGCGTTGATAATTTTGTACAAAGCATGTTTTAGTTAATTTTGGAAGAGGTGAGGTAATATGGGATAGCAACCTGACTTGTTTTTTTGTGGTGGGAAATCATCCAGTAACATCTTCCGCCCTTCGTGTCAGACTTTTACTGACTAAAACCCACTCCTGTTCCTTCTTTGCCTTCGTCCTAGGGCCCTGGGTTTCACTTTCTGGGCATCACCCAGGGCTCCAGTAGGCTTCGACCCTATTGGGCCCCTACGGTTGCTGACATTTCCTTGAGGCGCGCGTAGAACACTACGCGCCGTTGACAAATTAGGCTCGGTTTGGACGGTTACCGGACGGTCGAAAGGCAAGCTACCCATTCCTCGCCGTCCGCAAGCCTGTGCCTACGGTGGCTGGAAATTGGGATCGGAATCTTGGCAGCTGGGGCGTGAGGGTAACCTAACAGGGTTGCATTTTAAAAATTCTAAGTGCCTGCGACCAAACCCAGAACTCATCTGTTTGGCTCTCACGATCAAATTTTTCGCTTTCCTACTAGTCCGATTAATATGCAAGTATAACTTATGTTATTTAACAGCCCAAATATTCAATTGTAAGTTGGATGGATTATGTGCAAAATTTCTTTAGCTTACTAAATGATAACCGAGAATTTTTATTTATAAAAGTAGAATACTAGGAGTAGACTTGGTAGTAGGATGATTTGCTTGTATTTGTATTATAGAGCAGTGGTGACCGAGTGGTAATAGCTCAGACATACAAGTTGTAGGTCGTGGGTTCATACCCAGCCAAGTGCATTACTTTGTGTAATTTATTTCATCACCACTGCTCTCAAAACGGAGAAGGAAAACATCGTGAGGAAACCGGCATGTCCTAGAACCAAAAATTTCAAGACATGTGACATTCACCAATCCGCACTGGGCGTGCGTGTGGATTACGGAGAAAGGATGCCTGAGTCCCACCAGTGGGAACATTAAAAACTTTTTTTTTGTTCTAGATCATGCAATTTTTTTTACAATGTTTTATATCACAGCAGTGGTGATAAAACAAATTACAAAACGTAATATGCCAGTCTGGGTTTGAAACCACACGACCTACAACTTGGAAGTCAAGACCGTCACCACTGGCTGCTAAATAAATATACTTACCAAAAGTTTTTTTAACTTGGACCCCCTAAGTTTATATCACCATTAAAAAACCTGATTACTCCATAGCTATCGCCTATGAACGGCAAGTTAAGACAAACAGTCGACGTCATCCATCACGATATTACATGGAGCGTCGACTTGGCCCGCGGATGATTCTACTACGCAAATATTTGACGACGGCTCAAGGGATGGGCACGTGCACGTTGTCGCGGACGATACGGTATTGGCAGATTGGGTTACGGTAACGATCGAATCATTTTAGATTTGTGTTTAAGTGATTTAATTGCTACCTTTACTTGTGCTCTCATAATAGAAGTGACAAAAAATATGTAGCCAAGATTTATGTACCTCATTAATATGATTTAAAAGAGTGTCCATGGAGTTTCTTTCACGTTTTTCTTAATAGAGATCTAAGCTTTGTAACGTGCAATTTAGCTTCACTTTTTTTTGACTCAGTAAAATTTTGACTATTCAAAAGTGCCTATAGTGGGCTATTTGAAATAAACGTGTGACACACACACACACAAACCATGGTGTGTGTGCATGCACACAATGTCAGAGGTGATTGAACAGATTAAGATCACTTACTAGTTACTACCATATCACCCTACTGCTGGGCAAATTCCTCTCCCCATGACTTCCAGCTTTTTTGATCCTAGGGCTCAAAATGAACGGTTTGTTTTTGCTTATTACCCTAGTAATTTTTTTTTAGGACGGAAAATCATCCAATGACATCACACGCTATTAGTTGGAGCGCGAGTGTGTGTCAGACTTTTACTGACTAAAAACTCACTCCTGTTCCTTCGTTGCCTTTCACACCAGGGCCGAGTTAAGCTCAAAGGTGGCCCGCGTAATTAAATTTTTTGAAAGGTTTTTTGCACTTTGCAGATCAGTATCGGACAGTTTGGTATCGAAAATTGTATTTGCGGTAACGACATGTATGTATTTACAACAATACTCATTAAAACCATCATCATAATTCTCTAACTTAGAGACAAGGTAAATTGTCAAGTTTTTATTAAAATGCCACTTTTTAGCTCTTTCCTTTATTTATTTTTAACTTACAATCCGATACTGAACTATAACTTGCAAAAAACTTACGAAAAAATAAATTTTGAGAGCTGGAGCATTCACATTAAGTTTAGCATTACCTAAAACGTTGTGGGTCTTCCTTCACGCGTAAATAAATCGTGTTACAATGGTAACAGCCAGACGGTACCTCTGTTAGCCTGTCCCTGTCTACAAATTTCGTGGATCCCCTTCCTAAAGTAATGTTCTATTACTATAGTTTGAGCATATTTTACAGACAAAATAACTGGTGCTGACTAAAATAAACGTCTAGTAATTTGTAGACAAAACTAATTTTCTTTTACATCGAACTTATTAGTACCTAACAAAATTACGCTTTCGGCAAGCCTGTTAGGGAACTCATTATTTTGATAATGTTTGCTGAAGGATTTTGTATCCAAAGTAATGTAAGTAAGTAAGTATATAGTCATGTTTCTGTAGGCTCTAGTAATTGTATACTTTCAGTAAGTAATGCCCACGGGTATATATATAATATATATATGATTAAATTACACAAAGTTGATATTCATAAAGTTTTTGTTTATGCTTTCGGGTTAACGCTGGTATCTACATGACAGCATTGTAATTGGTATTCTAGAGTTAAGTATTCATTAAGTAAAAACAATTTGACGGTTCTCTTCAATTTTGTATTTTAATTTATTTAAATAAAAACTAGAACAACAAAACAAGGTCTACCAACCAATAACTGCTAATTCAACTCGTTTACATTAAACACGTTTACATGCAGTAATGTTGTTTGTCTCGTTATATCTAATTAACCGTAATGAAATTAGTTAACACGATTATATGTTCACAACAAATGGGCATTCCGGGGCATTATACATTAATTTGATTGAAGGCATACAAAATAACATTTTAAACTATTCAATTTTATCGTAAAGTTAATTCGGGGCACTTATAACAAAGAAATTATTTATCTAAACCCTCGAAGCCGGCGTGAATAAATAGAAACCCATTTCTCGAATGCTAAAATAAACCGATTTGGAAAAAATGCTGTAATGGAGTTGACAGATGTAGCGGTCTCTCTTCCCTATTATTGTTTTACGGTTTACGGGATGTCTAGGGACATTTAAAAAGGTTTCTTCTATTGAGTATTTAAATATGGGGGCTTCATCAGTTTTGTTAGAAAAAAGATTAGGTCCAAATATAATGGTTTTAATTTATGTTGTAATGTTTTAATTTATTATTAATTCTTTATGCACACAAAAGTACAGAGGCGGACTTAATGCCTTAAGGCATTTTCTACCTGTCAACCTTTGGGTGATGCAGAGACAACTTGTGATAGGTGCAATATTAAGCATTAGGTACATTATATTTTATACAAATATATAGTTAAATACTATAAATACAATATAACACTAATATAGTACTATAATTCCACTTATTCGACAAAAAAGACATCACCTTTGTAAACAAAAATTTTAAAAAATATATAAAAACGTTAACGTGAAATTGATATACAGAATTGGCTTTGTTAAAATGTTTGGTGAATGTAGAAAAAAAACAAGTCCTAGTATTTTTGATATTAATGCTTGGTTCTATAGTAAAATAACAAACAGCACACAAAAAATAATTGTCAGATTGACGCAATATTACCCCTTTACAGCCCTCGTTGGTATCAAAATCAAAACGAATGCTTATTAAATAGTAACCGAACACCCCTTTAGTAAAAAAAAAAAACAAAAAAATTGTAAAAAGTCTGTCTCGTCTCGAATTAACAACATTTTGGGGCGACTTTTGTTACCGGCCGCATTGTCTTGGCCATGGACAATCTGTGGGGTGGAATGGCCTAAAAACTATTTTTGCGTGCTGGACGCATATAGAGACAGTGTTGAGACGACCTATCGATAATTCCATTTTTAATTTAAAAGGAAAACATTACCGTTGAATTTTTCCTACATTGACGTTCTTTCAAATGTAATTTTATTACGTATTATGTATTTTTTATTTTTTTTTAGTTTAGTATATGTATGTAGTGTATTCATTTGACTATGTATCGTATTATATTTATTCTATGATAAATCATATACTATTCTTGTATTCGCCTTTCTCTCTCTCTCTCATTGCACCTACCACCATTTTTCTTTGACTGGTAGAAAATGCCTAAGGCATTAAACCCGCCTCTGTACTTTTGTGTACATTAAGCATTTAATACATAATAAGTATTTTTTTTCCTTTACCATATAATGACAGATTTGAAGGTATTCGAATTTATAAGGAGTCTCAAAACTGAGATATTTTAATCATGGGCAAGGTTTCTTTGAAATTTACCCATTCAATTTGGATACAGTGACTAAAAATATTAAGTTATATTTAGAACTTTGACGTTTTAAAAATGACAGCTAGAATTTTACCTGCAACGTCATCTTTTTCAGTCCCCCAAAACATCGATATCATTAAATCTCTCAATCCACAGCACTACCAGCACGGCGGGGATGGACGCAAATTGATTTTAACACAATAACGAGCGGCTCTGAATGGCGACCCTATTTGTAGGCGACGACGAGTGATCCATCATCCTTGCTGGCTGCTACACAGCTGGTGTGATGTCACAGCTTTATGGTCTGCATGTGTACGCAGTTCTGCATTTTGTTTGTGTACTAGTTTTAGAGGGAATCGTTACCTGTCTATTTGAGGAACAGCCTCTAAATACTTTTTCATAAATGAGTTAAAATAAAGAACGTTCACCTCCTTCACGTAAGCTTCCTCCAAATGTCACTACAGTGACCAGTCCTGTGCGTCATCCAGTCATCGGATTCCTGCAACCCTTAACAAGTCATTGACCCACTCTGCGGGAGGCCTTCCTATACGCGGTTGTTACTCTAGAATTTTTCGGCAAATCGGACATCTGTTCTGCGAGCAATGTGTCCTGCCCAATGCTACTTAAGTAAACTAATGTTAAGGCCATTTGAAGCACGTTGATTAAGCCTAAAATTGATGTTGCCTGAGATTTAAATTATTCCCTAAATAAATAAGTAGTAAAGCTGAGCCCAGTAAAAAGCGTTCCTTCCGGGTAGTTAGCTAGATTTGCTAGGCCATAGGTGTAACATAGTTTACAAATAAATCGATAATGAGCGTCAAAACTTCAAAAAAAAAAAAAACTTTTTTTGCAATTCAAAAAAATATTTGAAACTCCATTCGGGAATTGAACTATTTACATAGGTAAGTTTGTACGGAACCCTAAGTGCACGAGTCCGACTCGCACTTGTCCAATATTTTTTTTTGATAATATAAACTAGTGTTTAACTACGATCCGACCTGATGGTAAGCAGTGATGCAATCGTTGATGGTGAGGCGCACTAGTTTGTTATGAGCCTATTCCCTTTAGCTTTGAAGACACCTAAATGTAAGCACCTTAGATGGGAAAGATCTACAAATAACTTTTTATGAAAAAGGTTGTCTCGCGTTATCTTCATGACATACTTGAAACCAAGTATAAACTTTAAATTGAGCTTACTGAGAATTCACTCTCGGTTTGCGTTTACTAAGCTATTTTTTAAGTTTTGAAAGTAATATCAACAAGACGAGAATATAAGAATATATTTTTGAAAACAAACCATTTTCACTATGTTATTTTTTATCTATACATACATACCCTTGCATAAATTATCTATCACATATAAAATTAAAGTGTCTGTTTGTAATGGTAATTTTTTTTTATTTTTAAAATTTTTGTCTGTGTGTCTGTTTGTTCCGGCTAATCTCCGAAATGGCTGGACCAACAGCCACAGCTTTCACTGGCATATAACTGATGTTATAAGGAGTAATTTAATCTACTTTTATTTTAGAAAAACAATTTGGATTTCCTGCAAAAAAAAATATATTGTGACCGAATAGTATTTTGCTATTTTACGAGTCTGACGCGAACGAAGTCGCGGGCACTAGCTAGTTATAACATAAAATACTCGCTTTTGCCCGCGGCTTTGCCCGCGTACATAAAATATACTATGTCACTCGGGAATAATGCAGCTTTCTATAGGTGAAACCGGGCCCGACGACCCGGGCTCGATCCGGACCGAGCCCGGGTCGTCGACGGCGCGTATTGTTCCACGCGCGCCTCAGGGTGATGTCGGCAAATCATGGGAGCCCAGCGGGGTCGAAGCCTACTGGGGCCACGGGTAGTGTGAAAGCGAAGCCCGGGGCCCCGGGATGAAGGCAAAGAGGGAATAGGAGTGGGTTTTTAGTCAGTAAAAGTCTGACACTATCTCTCGCTCCACCCAAGGAGCGGGATTTGTCATTAGATGATTTTCCCACCTTAAAAAAAAAAAAACTATCGCACAAAGCCATCTAGTCCCAAACTAAGCAGACCTTGTGCTATGAGTACTAGACAACTAAAAACATACTTATGTATACATACATAAATATTATAGATTAATTACACCCAGACACAGAAAAAGTCATCGTGCTCATCACACAAACATTTGTCCTGGGTGGTAATCGAACCCACGACCTCCGGTATAGCAATCAGGGCCACTAACCACTAGACCAACAGGCCAGTCAACTGTCAAAGTTCCACATATTTAAATTACACCCAGGACTAACGACTTGTCGTGATTTTCGAGGCAAGGAGGAATCTCGGAACGTTTAAATGGTCACCTATCCATAAACCGACCTCGGGCAGCATTGCTTAACTTCGAAGGTTGTTGATTCTTACAGCAGTTATTACCTAGCCATGAGCTTCTCCTCATACATAACGTACATCGTGTTTTCGATATCAAATAAGATAGATATTTTTATATCTATGATATTATACGTAGGTAGGTACTATATAAGTAGGTTCGTCGTTAACTATCATTTTATTTTACTTTCATTGGTTATTAAATTCTTTACTTATAACAGAAAGAAAATAACTTATCATCATATTTATTTTAATAATATTTTCTATGATGGATGGATTTTTTTCGAACATTTTTCACGCAAAATGTTATGTTAATAATATTATTTGGAAAATATTTACGTACTTGAGATTTATTCCCATATTTTTTCGATGCTCTTGATTTATAGACATTATCGCCGTTTTATAAAAAAATTGTTTTGAGCTCTTATAATACTAGTTTTTCTCCCGACTTCAATCATTTCTGAGCGCATGGTTGGCGCAGTGGTTGAGCGATTGACTGCTGCGCTGCTTGTCGCTGGTTGGATTCCCACACGGGACAAATATGCGAATTTGCATGGCCTACAGTTATTTTTTTCCGTGAGAAAATCATCCAATGACATCCCCCGGGCCCGCTCTTGGGCAGACTGAGAGATAGTGTCAGACTTCTACTGGCTAAAAACCCACTCTTATTCCTTCATTGCCTTCGTCCCAGGGCCCTGGGTTTCACTTTCACACTACCAGTGGGAGGCCTACAGGTAAGTGTTCCGGGTCTAATATCTTGCGTATGTGTGTTTACATGTTAGTGAACGTACCCTCGATATAGATGTTAATCCTAGTGTAGTGCACCGTTCATAGCCCTGGAACGTGAAGGACAACTGAAGGAACACAGGTGGGTTTTAGACAGTAAAAGTCTGATACTCGCTCTCGCTCCGCCCAGAGCGGGAGGAATCATTTGATGACTTCCAACACAAAAAAAGTTCAGATAAATATTGGACACACATTATAAACAAAAAAATTGTTCTTCATTAGTAAAATTTTTTACTTTTACAAAAGAGAATTAACATTTTTAATTCTCTTTTGTTAATTCTCTTTGCTTACAGGCGTGCACAGCAGTTGCACAGTAAATTATAAAAAAAAAATTAATCACAAAAAAGTAACAAAATTAAATTACATTATTTATAGCTTACAATAATGATTAATATGTTGGTAATTTTAACTTCAAATTAATCACCTAATGCATTAATTGACACTGCTGAGGCAATCGTACTAGAACCTGAATAGAATTCATACAACTGTGATTATTGTGGATTCAGATCATTTACTGCTTCGAGGATTGTCTAAGCTGAGCTGGTGTTGATACTTCCACTGATGCCATTAGTATTTACATTCATAGTATCTTATTGATCATTCAACATTGTACATTCGTAATATCTTATTGATCACTGAGTTGATTATTTGGGTTGTAAAAAAAAGGATGAATAAATTAATAATTACATACCTATAGCAGTGATGAGGATTTTGAGATGGATGTGTGGTGTGACGAAAATGGATAGCGTGAAATATGACTAGTATTAGGGGAAGTTTGAAAGTGGTGCCAGTGACTAATAAGTTCAGCGGCAACGATCTCTCGCACCGGGCCTTGGTACAGGCCATAGTCCGAAGCGAGGAGGAGTGACAAGCGGTCGCCTACTTCTGCGAAGCAGTAATGTTAGCAAAGGAGGAGGCCGCACGTGCACGCGCGAGGGAGCGGCCCTCACACCCCAGCCGGGATTCCGATCACGATTTCTGGCCACCGTAGGCGTGGGCTTGCGGACGGCGAGCAATGGGTAGCTCGCCGTCCGATCGTTCGGTAAGCGTGCGGACTGAGCCCAAGTCGTCGACGGCGCGTACTGATCCACGCGTCCCTCGAGGACATGTCAGCAAACCGTAGTGGCCCAGCCGAGTCGATGCTTACTGGGGCCAAGGGTTTGCTTCTGAAGGGAAGAATCGGCCCTGGTATGAAAGGCAATGAAGGCTCAGGAGTGGGTTTTTAGTCAGTAAAAGTCTGACACACCCTCTCGCTTCTCTCGCTCAAGAGCGGAGGATGTCATTGGATGATTTTTCCACAGAAAAAAAGTAATTAAAAAGTTGAAAAGGAATCGTTTGTCAAGGTATAGTCATGTGAAGAGAAGGGATGAAACGCATGGTATTAAATGAGTTATCTGCGCTTCTATTCTATTTCTCTCTGCCGGTTTTAATGGAACCTGGCATGATAGAGATGGCGGGACATCACTTTCTTTAATCGTTTATCTGTATCCCGGCATATCCATTCAACCTTACTTGTCCGCATGGGGTGCCCTAAGTATTTTTACGTCACAGAGTCATGCTACCGTATGAACAGCCTAAGCATTGGCAGCCAGTTCATTAAATGTTATATTAGATGCATCAGATGAATATTATCCAGGCCGCTAGTTTAACTGAATAGCAATTGAAGCTAGTTGGCTGCAACATATATTTGATAGGATGCGGTAGCACCCTTCTATGACGGGGTAAAATTTCATCAGTTTTCCTTGTAGCTTCATTTGTTTTTATTATCGAGCATTCTTGAATAGTAAGAATATTTTTAGCTACTACGTTTCATTAGGATTGTTGTTTAATTCTTTATTGTATACAAAAACAAACATAGTACACGGTGATACATGCAGTCTATGTACAAAGGCGAGCTTAACTCAACAATGAGTTTTGTCCCAGCAAACCTTTGAGAAGTGTTGTGTGTTGTTTATTAGTAGGTTAGTGTTTGTGTAGGTAGTGTGTGTGTGTGTGTGTGTAGTGTTGTGTTTGTGTGCGTTGTTTGTATGTTTGTGTGTTTTGTGTGTGTCTTTATTTGTGTAAGTGTTATCATTTCATACTTTATTGCTGTCAAATATTAGAACTTTACAGAAAGTCTACTTATTGGCTCATTCAAAATCTCCTTTTTGAATTACCTACTTAATTATATTTATTTTTAATTAAATAAACTAGAGCTTGACTGCGATCCCTTAATGTAAGTTGTAAGCAATGTTGCAATCGTTAATGGTGAAACGCACTGGTTTACTAATTTCCCTCAACGCAATCCTCAATAAGCGTAACACTAAGTAATACTATCAAACAAAAAAAAAAAGAAACAAATGAAATATGGAAAAACGCAGGTAAATCCAAGTCTAATCTACAATAATTATTTAGTTTTTACATAAATACAAATGTGTATAAAAAACCGTAATACATTTTATTTATAATAGAAAAAAAATAAAGTTTAGTTTTTTTAGAAATTTGAATTTAATTTGCAATATTCAAACAGTTTTTTTTTCTATTTATTTCAAGTTCAATTATTTTTTACATAATTATAACTTATTAATTACATAAATATAACTTATTTTACGACCAACATGCAAAAGCTTATACTAACCTGTGTAAAGTGTAAAATTACCTATATTATATGTAAAAAAGTCGGAAAAAAAAATTAAAAAAATATAACACTAAAACTACTAATCGATAAAAAAGTTATACAAAAAATTGGTAAAAAAACAATAGGAATAACATCAAAAACACATCAAAACAAGAGAGTGATAAAAAAAAAATCAATTAAGTACAAAAAAGCGATTCTTCACCGAAAATCAAATAAAAAATACGAATCTAACATGTCTTTTTGGTAAATGACTTTGGGCCGCAAAAATAATCTGACACACAAGGGCTTAAGAGCTTATTCACTCTAGCCTTGAAGATACTTAAAATTATAATCGGACGGGAAGACCGCAGCAGGCAAATTGTTCCAGTCCTTCGATGTACAGTATAAACGAAATAAATGTTTGTAAATTCAGGAATCTTAAACAGTGCCACTACCAACATTGTTGCCAGTCGATTAGGGTACATGCAATCTTTAATGATCTGCACATTTAACCCGACATTTGCAGCTAATTTTACATTTAACATCCTTCCTATTGTATGATCGTCTAAATCACTATTATTTGTCATCGAAATGTTACTATTTATGTCCGATACATGCGTTGCGACAAGGTTACATTTTGTAAATTACCCGGACCACGCTGTCGCACAATGGGACCCCAATACAAGGTCTATTATAAAAACGACCCCTTTTATTATTATGTTACAATTTTAATGACTGCTGTGTGCATGTAACGAATATTTTCTATGCAAAAAATAATGTATTCGAATTCAAACTTTATTCATGTAACTTTAGAGTTGAGTTTGGATCTTTTGGTTTGTGTTTACTGAACGATTGTCGATGTTGAAGTAAAAAAAGTTATTGTATGAAATAATATTACTCATTGCTTGCACAAAAGACTTCTTTTCTTCGTTCGTAGGTATATTTTTAGTGAATAATTATTATAATGTACTATTTTAATATTCATGAAATAACAAAAAGATAATGAGAAGTCCCGATGCTATGAAGTTTAAGTTGAGTTTGTTATGATTGTTTGTTTGTTTGGTTTGGTTTGTTTGCTCTTGCAGGATGATAATTGTTATTTTTTTTATTTATATAAACCAGTGCTTGATTGCGATCCCATCTGATGGTAAGCAGAGATACATCGTTGATGGTGAAGCGCACTAGTTTATTAAGAACCTATTCACTCTAGCCTTGAAGACACCTAAATTATAATCGGACAGGAAAACTGCAGCTGGATTTTTTTGGAAAAGCATTACTTTTTGTGTTAGTCTTAATTTTAGTAATGAAAGTTTTATGCCCTATACATATATCTAAACATTGTATTCGAGTTAACTAGTACTTCATTAATATAAATTCTGTTACAATATTTTATTTACATATATGTGTGTTGTACTGTTTGTAACTTTCCATTTACCGAAAAGATGGATGATTGCAGTATTATATTAAACAAAATGTACCACACAGGTGTACCTCCTGTATACAGGTAAATAATAGATAATTAATCCGTAAATTACCCATTACGGTACCCAGGGGGCATTGTATTGACTGGATGATCTATTATAATTATTTTATTTTTGGGTTCGAGTAACTTAAGCTGCTGCTGTACCTCTGTAGCAACACAGACTGACAAGAAAAAAAAAACATAAACGAAGGTAATTGAAATTTGGAACCTCTTTAATTTTAGTCTAACCCTCATTGCATTAATCCACAGAGCATTGAAGCATATCATTGGCCAATATTTTATGGAGACGGACATTGTCACGATTGAGTTGTAGAGTGAACTCTACAACTCGATTTGGCATGAAACTCTATCACCATAGAGTTTACTTCCATATAAAACGACCGATTGGAACCGTGCATTAGCTTCTGACGTTTTATAAGTACCCATGTAGGCCTCTGTAAAATAAAATTATTTTGAGTTTGAATTTAATTTTTTCCATAAATACCGGTAGTGTCTGAGACCAACGGTCTATGGCGACTCTGACCATGGATTTGATTATGACAGCCGAAATGTGCTCAGCAAACATTGCCAAAGGCTAAGAATATGACTATGGTAGACACCAGATAAATATGCAATAAAGTACAGCGACCTTTCCCTAATAACTCTTCGTAGTGCAAATTTAGTATTTGTAATTATTTTTCTTAACTAGTTGACGTAACCAGTTATTATAAAATAATGCCGATCAAGACGGCTTTATGTAATTATTTCCGATTATGAAATTATTAATTTGAAAATATAACTTCCAAAAAGGTTATTATATTTTCGCCGCTTGAGGTTCTCCGCAGCCGCAGCGGCAGCACCAGCACAACACGACGAGCTAGGAAGATGGGATGGCGCAAGAGTATCGACACAAGTAGCGTCCCATACTAAAGGCCTACCCATCTTCCATGGGAATAACGACATGCCGTCCGGTCTCTTGCCATCGTCGTGTGCCAGGCCATGGGGTTCCAATACGGCTGGAACGCCGACGGAGACAAGAGCACGTCTGATGATGTCGTTGATATTCGCGCGAAATATAATAACGTTGTTGGAAGTTATATTTTCGAACCGTTTGGGATTGAAACTCTCGGTTCGTGGGGTCCGAGTGCTCACAAGTTGTATAAAGATCTGTCAAAACGTCTAGTTGACACTTCGCGTGACCCAAGGGCTGGCTTTTACCCCGGACAGAGGATAAGCATTGCCATACAGCGTGGCAATGCCGCCAGTCTTTTGGGCACATTACCAGTCGACAGCGATGTGGAAGAGTTTTTTGACGCCATATTTTAGTTTTAGTTAGTTGTAATTAGATTGGTTTTTATTATTATTTATTTTATCTTATTGTAATTATAGTTAGTATTTTTAAATGTAAACAAACGATTTAATTAATAAAAAACATTTAACCAGTTTTTAATTTGATAGATGCAGTTGAATACACGAGTACAGTCACAATCACCGTTATAGCAAATTAATTTGGCGCATAAAATAGTCTACTTTTTTCGCAAAATCAGTACTGTTTATTAGGTTCTCTAAAGTATAAATTTATGGACATTTCACCAAATATGGGACACCATTTGGATTTGGAGAGGCGCATTCGCACCATGTGCTGTTGAGGTTGGTACCATTTGGTAAGCAGCTGCTTGCTTTCAGTGGCCTAGCAGCAGCAGTCGATTGAATCCATAATTATGTTTGTATTGTTCTTTTTACTAGTGAAAACCGCATCAGCATTCGTTGTGTGATTTAAGAGGAGTTAGCGGACAAACAGGCAAAAATCTACTTTAATTTGTACAACACTATCTGGAATAATTGTCCCAAAAAAACATACTGTTTCACGTACAAACGTAGTGTTTCACGCACGCTTCAAAGAGATGTCAGCAAACCGTAGGAGCCCAGCAGGGTCGAAGCCTACTGGGGCCATGGCTTGTGCCAAAGAGAACCCCGAGGCCCTGGAACGAAGGCAAAGAAGGAACAGGAGTGAGTTTTAGTCAGTAAAAATCTGACGCGCCCTCCCACTCCACCTAAGGGTAAGAAATGTCATTGTCATTCACCCACCCAAAAAAAAGAAAATATACTTTCGGGATAAAAAATATATGCTATTCCAGAATTTTTTCTAACTGTGTGCCCATTCGAATCCATTCCACCGTTCGAGCGTAAAGAAGTAACAAATATGTTTTTTATAATATTAGTGTGACTGGCAACCCGCCCCAGCTTCGCACATTTGTAACTTCAAAATTCTCGGTATTTCTCTATAAAAAAAAAAAACTGCAAGAAAATACGTTCATAAATTTTTGAGTTCATCACTAGCATACTATCTGGACAGATAAGGTGGCGACTTTGTTTTATCGTGTTTGTGGATAGAGATGACATCTCCAGTCATTTTTGCCTATTCCATGGTCTGTGCATCAATCTGAATATAACGAGTCGACGTCATAAGGGTTGCGGTATCTACCGCTGATTAAATTCGGGATAATCCCTTACCCCAAACGTGACGCAAGATTATTGTCACTCCATTAATCCTTCGCCTGTTTAATTAGATTACTAATGTTTTGTGCGGACCTCTGGATCTATAGTTCGGCAGTTGGATTACGCGATTTCGAGTAAATTTTGGAATTCTATTACTACTAATACGCCCTTGTGTATTAGTAATATTAATACACGAATCTATTTGGGGGTTGCAATCAATAGGGATCTATTGATCGCGTCCCCAATTTTTTTTGTGGCTTGTACAGAATAGGGCACCCTATGGGATTAGAGGTGTGATGAAAGGTAATTTCAAAAGTGATGTTTTGGGATTTTGCTGTTGTTGAATGTACTAGACGCGAGAGGTGATGCCAAGTACTAAGGTCTTTTCTACATAGCATGGATAGGATGACAGAAGGACGAAAATATGCATGTTTAAGATTAGATAAAAGGATAGATTACATTGTATGAAACCGACAGCCGTCACCCGCAACCTTGCAATTGTAGTGTAGGACAGTTTTTTGAAGAAACTGATGAATATCGACGTGATCTCCATACATTAAGTGATTCTACGTACATCAAAAAACTACTAGAAAGACTATATGAGTACCTATTCTACAACACACTAAAAAATAATTTTCATTTAACCCTCTCAACTTTTTCTACAACAATCATATCTCCCAAATATCTTGTAGAACAACACTTAACATAGTTTCAAGTGTAATAGCGTAGTACATTGTGGTGGAACATTGCCACCAAACAATAAAAACGGAAAGGCTCTTCGGTTTATTTGTGATAATGAACTCTTGCCAGCGACGGGGTGGGACAAAAGTACTAACTGTAGATGTAGAAACTTGGTGGAAGTGCTCTGTGATATGTTATCTTTTAAACGATGTTGTTAAATTTTTAGTTTTGTCGATGCTTTACGATTTTGAAAAAAAAAACCTAACGTATTCTAATTTTTTTACTAATACAAGCAGATTTGCTTTTAGTGTATTTATAATAAAAAGTATTTTATTTTATCTCGACATAGCACACGAGGTTGTGGACATGTGGAATGTGGACTCGGCTGTCATTGTGACGATTGTCGTTGCCGCCTATGGCCTGATGGCCAAAAGTCTTGACGACCATCTGTCGAAGCTGTCATTGCGCGGTTGGACCAAGGGCCTGACACAGAAGGCAGTACACCTCGATACGGCTTGCATTGCGAGGAGGTTCCTGTCACTGGCGGACTACTATTTTTTTTTTATATTTTTAAATGTTTTTTTTATGTGTTTTTTTAGATATAATATATAATTTTATTTAAAATACAACATTGGTCCAATAGTTGGTAACAGCATATCAAGTAAAGGGTTAGTAATACTTAAAAAACCTAAAAAAAAACCTACAGCCGCACCAGCAACCGCAACCAGTGATTGATCAATGATCAATGATGATGATGATGATTCTTTTCCTTTCGATTAATCCATCCAAAGGTTGTCTGGAAGAAATTGCCCTGTGCAATAAGACCGCCTATTGTACACTTATTTATATAAATATTTGTCCTGTATTATGTTAGGGTGTGCATTAAAGTTATATAATAATAATAATGAAGAATGTCATTGGAACTGGTCCTAGATCTGCTTATCACTGGGACAGCCTTCTTCCTAATTAAATCGTGGAAATAATCCGCACGCGCCTAAGAGAACATGCCCGATGCACTACAGTATCTAGGCAGCCCCAACAGTTATGTAAAATTTACATGTAAAAGGGGGAAGCATATCATTTGGATTGCCTATCTCAAATATACTCTTACTTGAACGACTCTTTAAAATGTCTATGATGACCTTTTTTTATTTTGGACAGATTTATACCTCCTCTTTTTCGGTTTCGGCTTAGGAACAGCATCAATAGTTATTTCTTCACCAATAAAACCTTTCCTAACAGCTATTACTCTTATACTTTATTAAGAATCAATAAATTATAAGAGGATAATCAATAATTGGACAGAGGATAAGCATTGCCATACAGTGTGGCAATACCGTCAGTCGACGCCAAACCAAGACCAACCAAGAGGGTTACGTTACCAGTCGACAGCGATGCGCAGGAGTTTTTGACGCCACACTTTAGTTTACTTTTAGTTAGTTCATATGGATCTTTATTTTTTAATTTTTTTTAGTGTATTTAAATATTCATGTATTATAAAGATAATTAAGTACTTGTTTTAAATAGTACCATGTACCCAATCAATAAAGAGTCAATAATATTTTTATACTTCCGTCATCCAGTCCAGCTTTTACATCCAGGACAGGCACAGTCAAGAACCGTGCTGTTTGATACAATTTATGTCGCGCGACGTCGACGCTAATTGGTCGTGAGGACGCCTCATGCGCAAACATTGCCTTTTGATTGCACACTTACACCGCTACTGCTCCGTTAGATTCTGTTGTGTGATGGATTCTTATAATTGTTTTTATTTTAAAATTGTTTTTGATATTGTTGTAAGGTTTATTAATATTGGTTTGGTCGTTTTTTATTTATTTACTGAATGCTTCTCTGCATACAAAAACACAGAGGTGGACTTAATGCCTTAGGCATTTTCTACCATCAATAGTAGTCGATGCAATAGCAGATAGAGAGAAAAGGTCATTGCTATAGAAATAGCGTCGTTTTTTTGCACTATTTATGTCTTGATCATATATCCTTCATCATCAACATTTCTTGGTCCATCCTCACTATTGGTGGTTTCATGAAAGACCGCATCAACATCTCAAAACATGCATATTAAACTCTACACCTCTTAACTTCTCATACTTTTTCGATTTTGACATCAAAATAATTATGTACATATATGTGTGGAAAACATACATACACCCACAATTAAGTAAGTATTTCTTTAAGGCATAAAGAAAAACAAAGAAGGGCGCAGTTCCAAACGGAGTACACGTACCTAAATAAACGACAATTAATGAGTGCAGGAACACTGCACACTACGCGATTGTTAGCAACGTTTTATTTGTCTCGAATGCGACTAAACAAAACACGTAGCACAGTAAAATTACGACAATAAGAGACACTTAAAAATAAAAAAATTAATATAAAAAACTGCTCAAGAGTGTTGAAGAGATACTTTCTAGATTATAATGCGATCTAGAAAGTATCTTTTTGAATTAGGACTATGTATGTATACCTACTGTTCGCCTAAAGTATTTTGGCGCCGAGTTTGTCGCTTCTGACATACCGCTGTTAAACCCGCGATGGTTTGTGCTGGTATGTAAATATGTTAGCATGAATGTATCAATGATTTTGTTTAATAAACGAAAAAAAATAATTAAAATCATAGTTGTATTCTATGTATCTATAGTAATTGCTTATTATTAAACAGTAATTATGGCGTTTTTTTTTTAATCATTGCTAGTTTTACGAGAATAGTATGATGATTTTATCTTCTGCAGCATTTTTTTCTCAAAGCTTCTAATACTGTAGAAAAAGTCCTATGGAGAATGAATTAATAAATGTGATGTTGAATGAATTAAAATGTCAGTAACAGTAAACTCATCCTAGTTTACTGTTACTGACATCCAAATAAATCTTTATTTTTTTAATAATTATCCAAACAAAAATATAACAGCGGATTTAATGCATTAGCAAGCCAACCGTAGAGACAAATTGAAGTATACGCAATATTTTATTTTTATTTTTAATAGCTGTCCTTTGAGGTTTCAACTGCATCTTTTGGTTACTACTCCACTCACGTGTGTCGAAGCCTGATGTCATATAGGCTATATGTTCATCACGTTTTGTTGAAAAATTTAAACCAATATCATTTAATCAGTAGTACCTGAGTTTAAGGCCTTCAATTTCTCAACAAACTCTCCAGCTTACATTATAAAGCTGGAGAGTTTGTTGAGAAATTGAAGGTATTGTATGATTAGATAGCGAATAGAAAGCTTTAGTAGAAGAAGCAATAAATTCTTAAGACTGAATAATCGCAAACGAATTACAACGCGTGCAAACAGACGCACATTGAACATCCACCTTTAACAAACACTCCTTAGTTTTTGCTTACGCTTTAACGTAATTTATCGTTGTTCTTTTTGTGTGCCGTTTCTGTATATATTCGTATCTCCCTCACGTAGGGCAGTGCATTTGTTATGTTGCTAATGCTGAGTCTTTTTACTTCCAGGTATGTAGCAGCTCCGTGATATTCTTACTTGGTGGACGTTGAGGTAGGTTTTTTAAGTCGGCTTTGTGCTGGCGTGATTTGTATCGCTGGTTACATTGTGCTTTTGGAAACTTCATGAGCATATTGGACCCCTGCAAACACCCCGACCTCATCAGGTTTAAAAAGACGAAAAATATGTGTAAAAGTGTTTTTTAAAAACTTATTTGCAACATAAATAACCGATTTGAAGAGGATTGATAAAGATAAGTTCACGCACTTGCTTCTTATGGGTATCGTCAAATTCATCATCATCATCATTTCAGCCAAAGGACGTCCACTGTTGGACTTGGGCCTCGCTCAAGCGTCGCCACTGACCGTCACAACTGATCCTGTGCGTCTCGTATCCACCACTTTCCCACGACTCTAACCAGGACGTCGGTCCACCTTGTGGGAGGTCTTCCAACGCTGCGTTTCCCAGTGCGCGGTCGGCACTCTAGAACCTTTCGGCCCTATCGACCATCCGTTCTACGAGCAATGTGCCATGCCCACTGCCACTTTAGTTTGGCGATTCTTCAGGCTATGTCGGCGACCTTAGTTCTCCTGCGGATATCTTCATTCCTGATTTGATCACGCAAGGAAACTCCGAGCATAGCCCTTTCCATTGCCCTTTGGGTGACTGTAAGCCTTCTGTTGAGACCCATTGTAAGCGGCCATGTTTCAGTGCCAAATGTCATCACTGGCAACAGGCACTGGTCATAGACTTTCGTCTTGAGACACTTTGGTATGTTGGACGAGAAGATACCGCGCAGCTTCCCGAACGCTGCCCAGCCGAGTCGGATTCGACGATTGACCTCTCTCATAGTTAGACATACCCAACTGGATTGTCTGCCCCAGGTAAACGTAATCGAGTAGTAGAGTTTCGTACAATTACAATATTGGCAAGTGTAAATGTGTGATAGACGAATTTACTTTACTATACACCAACATATCCATAGCTAAGTTCAAGCCCATCTAAACAAATCTTTGAACAATAAAATATATTGAAACCATCACTAATCTGTTAAAAAAGGACGTTTTTTTTTTATTATGGATAGACTCACGTTTTTAATTACTATCTCACCTGATTTTAAGCGACGATGGATCACGCTTGCCTAAGAAGTAACCTATTGACTCTTGACTTAAATACCCTTAGATTATAGCTATAAGAAAACAACAAACTCCATTATGGAATTCCACTTCATAGCTATACGCACAATAATCGTAAAGATTGGACAACAATGCCATTATTTCTTCTTGATTTTTATAATAGATCTTCTATTAATAAAGATTTATTACAAATAAGTTACTGAACGATCAGCAGAGGATTCCGAAATTATAACTAAAATTAATGAGCATGATTCCACTAATCTATCCACATTATTAGTATCATTGAACGTACATATTTCAGCAATAGGTATTACCACTAATTAATCGTAACATATTATACTAATACTCTTGATATTGACGCGAACGAATGATTCAATAGCTCTCATTACACTTTCAATTGATTGTCATTAAAATCTGTTCTATTGAAATGATCAACTAATAAACTGTGTCTAAATATATCATATTAATAAGCTTTTTGATCGAGTTAATCTAGATGACCGGATTGTTATAGCCTAAAACTGAAAAAAGTGAAGTAAATCTCTTAGGTCATCAGATAACTTGAGACTCAAAATACCGATGCATTCCACTGCGTTTCAGTAATGCACTGTTAGTGTTAATAAAACGCGTGCAATCACTACATGATTGTATTCTAAATACTTGTGACGGAATATTACTTGTCCTTGTAATTTTGTTTCGTTTTTAGCTGTATTCGTTGTAGCTGTCACTTGTTTTCTTGCCTATATCATTATTTAGTATGTATGTATTTTAGAGTTAAGTATGTACTTTGTTTCTTTTTTTTCTCATCAATTGTTGAGCTTATTTAAGTGCATCTCCATTTTATGTCCAGACAATCTCTTTTCATACCAGGTTGCCTGGAAGAGATCGCGGAATGTGATAAGGCCGCCAATTTTATGTTTTTAAATATAAGGCTCAAATGTATCATTAGTATCTTGGTGTACAATAAAGTATATACAAATAAATAAATAAAAGTGGGAAATATTAGAGGAAGTGTATACTCGTCATGAGGTCCGTAAAATAAATGAATAATTATGAAATTATCATGATTTGTGTAATATATTACAATGACTAAATTTAAAGATTGTCAAAATTTGATTTGGTAACGTCTATTTTTTTATGATATAAGCTAGTGCTTGACTGTGATCCCACCCGGTGGTAAATAGTGATGCAATCGTTGATGGCGAATCAGAACAGTTTATTAAAAGCCTATTCAGTCTAGCCTTGAAGAGACCGAAATTATAATTGGACTGGGAGACCACTGCAGGCAAACTGTATGTTTTTTTTAAATGGTTATATAATTATAATGACGTAAAGAAGGTCGTGCCAAAATGGTTTAAATCAAATCAATAATAATGAAAGGTACGTATATAAATAGTTGTTACGGAAATTAAGGGCAATATTAATATTATTTGTTAGTCGAGCATTAAGCTGAAAGCCTGAAGCTCTGACGTCGATTCTTGGAAGGAAGTTGATTTGGATTTTATTGCGGGTTCAACCTTTCGAATACCGTAATTAGAGACACAATAGAAAGACAATGCTGGCGTTCACTTGAGGTTTAATTAATAAACGGAATAATTTTTTAACGATATGATGGGAAGGGGGCGGAGCTACTGAAGACCGATTAAATTTCTATTATTGTTTTTAACTAATTAAAATGAAACTTCAATAGATGTTAATGCCAATGCCGTAACCGCCACATAGCATAGCATAGTCAGCCTTATAATGTTCCCAGTGTTGGGATTCAGGCCTCCTCTCTAGGAGAGGGAATGGGCCGTAATCCACCACGCGGGCCAGTGCGGGTTGGTGAATGTCACATGTCTTCGAATTTTTGGTTCTAGGATATGCCGGTTTCCTCAGGATGTTTTCCTTCACAGTTTTGAGAGCAGTGGTGATGAAATAATTACTCAAGGTAATGCGCCCGGCTGGGTTTGAACCCGCACCTACAACTCGTAAGTTGGAGCCGTTAACACTCTGCCAACACTGCTCAAACGACATACATGTCCATTGATAATATTAGTTTGTTACAATTAGTTTAGAGGTAGCTACAGACCCTATAACAAATCCTCTTGACGTAATCCTAAAAGTCGTATTTCACGACCCAGGGGAGCAGTAGGGAGAAAATAAAGATCAGCCCTTCTTTGTCGAAAACCACATAATTTAGGAATTGGATTGCCAAAGCAAACGATACGGCTGTTAAGAAACTAAACCACCCATCAATTTGCTATTAAAGTTCAAATCATCATGACTGATGTGGGATGGTGCTGCAAAATGCCATCTTTAGACTCAGTGGATAGTGTGCGAAGAGGCTAATTGGGGATCCAGATTTGGTTAAGTCCAATCCACGAAACTTCTAACACAGGCGCAGGGTAGCCAGCCTTTCGATATTTTACTGGTTGCATTTTGGAGAGTGTGCGCGGGAATTGTATAACTTGGTTCCGCCATCTCTTTTCTACCATCGGACAACCCGACGTACGGCAAGTATCCACTCTTACGTTGTTAAAACTTCAACGGTTCGGACTAAGCGTTTCGCCTCTTTGTTTATACCGCGTACATCAAAGGACTGGAACAATTTGCCTGCTGCGGTCTCCCCGTCCATAAATTAGGTATCTTCAAGGCTAGAGTGAATAGGCTCTTAACTAATAACTAGTGCGCTTCACCATCAATGATTGCATCACTGCTTACCATCAGGTGGGATCGCAGTCAAGCACTGGTTTATATCAATTTAAAAAAAGTTATCTATTCAGCCGAAACATTTCCACTACTGGACGTGGGGTTCCCCTAAGTATCAAACTGAAGTGACAGGTTCTTTGCGTCTTACATCCGTGGGATTCCCGTGACCTTCACCAGATCATCGACACCGATCACCTTATGGAAGGCCTTGCAACACTTTTTTTTTGAGAGTGGAACAATTAACCAATCATTCATCCAATGACTTCTCCCGCTCTAGGTGGAACGAGAGGAAATTAAAGTTTTTATTGACCAAAACCCACCAATGTGTCAGTTTTCCTATGCGTTCTAGGTCTGCAGTGAACCATGGGTAGTCCAAAAGGGAAGCCTGGGGTCCTGGAACGCAAGGCAAACAAGGAACGTAGAAATGGGTTTTAGACAGTAAATGTTTGACACAAAGCCTTCTCGCTCTGCCCTAAAGCGGGAGAAGTCATTGGATGATTTCCCAACATAAAAAACCGGGCAAGTGCGAGTCGGACTAGCGCACTGAGGGTTTCGTAGAAACTTACCTATGAAAACAGTTCAATTCCCGAATCGAGTTACAAGGATTTTTCCGAATCGCAAAAAGATTTTTTATGTGACTTAACTACAAATTTACAGTTTTCTGACTTTTTCCTAAACTTGTGCTATAAGACCTTGCTTTATATCAAATTTTAGGATTTTAGGTCAACGGGAAGTACTCTATGAATTTTAATTTCTTTGAGAGTGTCGAAATATACTTATTTTGCGACATAAACGGCCGTATCTTTTTTTTTCGTTAGCAAGATCGCAGACTTGAGTATATGGTTTTAATTTCAACTCAATACCTCCACGCGTTCCCGACATAAAGGGTCTTGACAGACAGACAGACGGACAACAAAGTGATCCATAAGGGTTCCATTTTTTCCTTTTGAAGTACGGAACTCTAAAAGTGAAAATCCAGGATTTTAAAACTGCACCTAAACTAAAAAATAGTTTAATACGTAGACATGTTCAATATCCATGTTAAATCACATTAGCTCAGCATAATTACGTAATGCCACAGTTAAGTTAGCGCCCAGGCGGTCGCTAATTCAAAACCGGACTTAATTTACTAACTGTACGGAACCCGGTGATTGATCGCGCGCCCGCTGCAATTTATAGTTTTAGGGTTCCACCGGTGAGAATGCGCGACAAATTATGAATAATGTGATCGTGTTTGTTTGTTGGTTGATCGATGACGTCATTTTTTTGGCACGTTATTGTGTTTGTCTTGTATTTTGGGGCAGTTTTCCTTGTTGATGATACTTATGTAGAATTCTTTGGCTTTATCTATATAATTATGTAAAAGGAGCAACTGACTGACTGACATATCAACGCACAGCCAAAACTACTAAGACTAGGATGGAGCGTTAAATTTTGCACAAGCTTACCATTCATGACGTAAGCGAGCACTAAGAGATGATTTCCCAAAATTCACCTCAGAGTTTGTATGGAGAAACTTGCTTTCACGCGGGCTAAGTCACTGGCAGAAGCAAGTCTGTAATATTACTAAAGTAAATATGTATTACTAAAGTAAATATTAGAATTAGAACTCTTTTGTGTATTTTGAATCTATTTACACCTTTTTTATTTGTGTGCTCGCGGTTAAATAACAACAACTGCACGGACGGGTCTCCAAAGTTAAGCAACACTTGCCGAGGTCAGTCTGTGGATGGGTGACCATTCATTTCATACTGAGACTCCTGACCTCGGGAAGCACTTTTAGCCGTAGGTTCCAGCTGTCATTGGTAAATTTCTAACAGTCATTACGGATAGTCTGGAGCCAAGAAGTCTGACACCATGTCTTACTAAGGAGTATCGCGTTACTCAATGATTGGGTTGTGGAGGTTAGATAGGCAGTCGCTCCATGTAAAATACTAGTACTTAGCAGCGTCCAATTAGACTGCAAGCTGAACCCAATATAGTTAGAAAAAGGCTAAACATATTAATTGTAGATCAACTGAAGTTCAGTCATCCAAAGCAATGAAATACTCCTTACCAGCAGATCACTCCTTAGCAGCAAATCTAAATCATATAGATTTTTTTTTTTCGTTGGTAAAATCATCCAATGACTTCCCCCGCTCTTGGAAGGAGCAGGAGATAATGTCAGACTTTTACTGACTTAAAACCCACTCCTGTTCTTTCGTTGTCTTTCATACCAGGGCCGAGTCTTCCTTTCAGAATCAGACCCTTGGCCCCAGTAGGCTTCGACCCTGCTGGGCCCCTACAGTTGCTGACATCTCCTTGAGGCACGCGTGGAACAGTACGCGCCGTCGACGTTTTAGGCTCGGTCCGGACGGTTACCGGACGGTCGGATAGCGAGCTACCCTGATCCATCTAGACGGATCCATATTAAGAGGGCCCTTCTGTACCCGTCTGTCGTCAACGTGAGCACGGTTTAAAAGCTTGTTGTTTCTTCTAACGCAAACCAACGCAATGTTTGATAGAGAGGCAACGCGAAAAACGCATGAAAGCTCTGTTAGCATTCGGTAATTTCGTCGTTTACTCGAATATTTCACAAAACTTGTTCCAGGAAATAAGTGTTTTTTTTTAAAAACCTTAAAAGTTTTGGGAAATATTTTCATCATTTAGAATCTCGATTAAATGTGCAAGGTTTCTATAGTTTTTTTATTTTATTTTTATTTTTAGAAACCTTATACAGGACTTTACGTGATGAATTTTGCACCAATTTATTTTTTGATTTCAGTAGAAACCTAGATAATATCCACAAACATATTTAGATATCATTGTTTCCAAATTATTTAAAGTAAAAAAAAAAATTGATAAAATCATAATCACGTAAGACCGATTGTATGGAAATGTATCTCGGGTTGGCCGCTCTTAAAAACATTCGTTACAAAAATTTTGCAGTTTGAAATAGTTTTAAAACAAATACAATATACACAAGAACTGCTGTACCACAAAAAGCTGTCAAAACAAAACGGAACAAAACAAAAAAGAATCGCTTTGTCGATACGCGCTAATCCAAATTTGGTTCATGCAAAAAAGCGTTGCATTGCTGTTTCGCCGTGGGCGCGACGTTGTGCGACAAGGCGACGCCGTATCGTATCGCATGTCACAGCGACAGTGCGACAAGTCCACAGGCAATCGCGCGACCGTACGACTTTTTCACCATTATTTTTCCACTCACCTGTTCAATATTTTGTTGGATATTTTGTGTTGTATTTTTATTTAGCATTTATTTTATATCTTAAGCTTTTTAAAGAAAACAATTTTGGTTTTAATACCTTATTGAAATGAAGAACACCCCAAATGATATTGACAAGTAAACTACAGACAAACACACAGACACACACACACACACAGACACACACACACACACAGACACACAGACTACAGAAATTTTGTTCAACTTCTTCATTCTTTTTGACAATTATTACTGATCTTTATGCAGGTTACAGTAGTTTTTTTTTAAAGAACCATCTCTGCGCACTGGAATTAACTCCTGTATCGTAGGTTCATTCACAAATATATAAACTTACTTCTTACACAAACACACACAGACCCGGAACATCTATATGTATGCCCATGTCACCGTAATATTGTAAATACCGTTAGATTATAATCTATCTCGCAAGATTGTAAACTATCGAAAGATCGTGAAACTTGAATCAGGTATATATAGTATACTAGCTTCTGCCAGCGGTTTCACCCGCTTTAAAATAGGTTTCTCCATACAAACCTCCAACCCCCGTTTTACTTCCTTAGAGGTCTTTCCGCCATGCCGCTACTTGGCGCGGCAGCGGAGTTTCGCCCCGGCGTTGCATCTCCATGCGCAGATCATGCATGCGTGCAAGGTCTTTTGCCTGCAAATCCCACGGTGGTTGGCTAGCAAGGAGGCACGCTGCTTCGCGGGAAATCGTGCGGTATCCCCGCACCATCCGGATGGCCATGACCCTCTGGCTTGCGTTCAGAAGGAGAAAGAAGAAGAAGAAAGAACAGGAGTGGGTTTTTAGCTAGTAAAAGCCTGACACTATCTCACGCTCCGCCCAAGAGCGGGGGTTGTCATTAGATGATTTTCCCACCCGAAAAAAAAACCCCCTTAAAGGTAGAGTTTCGTAAAATCTTGTCTTAGCGGATGTTTACACCCTCTAAGGAACATACCTGCCCAATTTTAAGTTTGTAGGTGTTATAGTTTCTGAGATTTCGTGATTAATCAGTGAGTGGTATTTCGCTTTTATGTGATTTATTCAATTCATACATCCTTTTTTTTAGGAAACGGGAATTGGGTGCGGAATTATCAAATAGATTCCTCGGTTTTAGGTAGAGCGATAGCCCCGTATCAGATTGTTACAAAAACTCACCCTCCTTCGATTGCCCTGTTTTTTTTTGTTCTTTTTTTTAATCTTTGTCCTACATTCGGAAAAACTCCTGTATCGTGGGCGCGATCACAGACATGTATATTCACATATATACAAGACAATCACACCTATCCGCGTAGCATAGCATAATCAATCTTATAATGTACCTAGGATAGGGAATAGGCCTAAATCCACCGCGCAGGCCCAGTGCGGATTGGTGGATGTCACATGTCTTCACATTTTTGGTTCTAGGACATGCCAGTTTCCTCACGATGTTTTCCTTCACCGTTTTGAAAGCAGTGGTGATGAAATAAATTACATAAAGTAATGCACATGGCTGGGTTTGAACCCGTGACCCTGCAACTCATAAGCCGGCTGTTTACACTAGGCCACCACTGCTTCTTAGATATCTAAGAAATAAAGATACACAATCGTATAAACTAAAAATACACAACGAAAAAAGAAAGTTATAATCAGTACGAGGCCAAAAAGTAGTAGCTGTAGACAATGCAAATATTTTTCCCGTGTGGGAATCGAATCCGCGACACGCAGCGTAGTAATCAAACGCTGAACTAGTGCGCCAACCGTGGCGTTCTTGCGTTCCAGAGCCCCGGTGACTCTTATAAATTACGCAAGTTTCAAGTAACCGCATATTAGGTAGATATGTACCTAAAGTACGTTTTCGTTAAGGGTAAAACCAGAAAAGCTGCGAAAACAAGGGTTTGAAAAGCTTTACCACCCGCGAAGGGTTGCCAGCCATCATTTATTACCAGCACTGACGTGATAAGAAATTCTTGTTTGTTTTATCCTTACAGAATGTTGCTTACTTTACGTGGAGTTTACATACTTTTAAAATTCTCCTTGTTTGTTTATGGTGACTGACGATATTGGTTTATTGATCACCGTTTCATTTGCATAGTTAAATAATATCCATTTTTTAGGGTTCCGTGCCTCAAAAGGAAATTAACGGAACCCTTATAAGATCACTTTGTGGTCCGTCCGTTTGTCTGTCTGTCAAGACCCTGTATTTCGGGAACGCGTGGAGGTATCGATTTGAAATTAAAACCATATACTATGGTCTGCGGTCCCTTGAAGCTCCGAATAAATCAAACAACTGAGTTTGGAATCAAAATTCATAGGGTACTTCCCGTTGACCTAGAATCCTGAAATTTGGCATGAAGCAAAGTCTCATAACACAAGTATAACAGAGCCATTATGGGATCACTTTATTATCCGTCTGTTCGTCTGTTTCTCTGTCTGTCTGTCAAGGTTTTTTTTTTCAGGACGCCATATGTAAATACTAGTAATTAGCTGGCATCTGGCTATACTAGAAGCCGTCATCAACTTTTTTTTAAAGGTGGCAAAGCAGAAGGGCGTGTTAGACTTTTACTGACTACACCCACACCTATGTTCCTTCAGCTGCCCTTCAGAAGTCGACCCATAGCCCCAGTAGGTTTCGGCCCTGCTGGATCCCTATGGTTTTGCTGACATCTCTTTGAGGCGCGTGTCAAACACTACGCGCCGGCGACTACTCGTGGTCGGTCCGGTCGGTTACCAGACGCCTGGACGATGAGCTACCCATTGCTCGTCGTCTGCAAGCCCGCGCCTACTGTGACGGTCTTCAACTTACGGCAAAAATTCATCAACTTACGGCGAAAAGGTTAGGCAAATGATGATATTATACTCAGCCTTCTTAATGTCAAATTTAATAATCTTTTTTGTTACAAACAATAACTTAAAAATCTCTAGGCCTTACAGAATTACTTTGAACTTTAGTTAATAACAACCCCTTGCAAAATAAAGTAAACAACACCAAAATCCATGCGAAAAGATTTGAAAATCCTCTTTGAAACATCTCGAAACCGAAGCGTTTGCTAGGCGTCTAAGCGCACACTAATAAGGAGGAGGCAATCCATCAAGCTCCAGGTTTTTTCCACTTTGCACCAAAAATTGTGGATTCCTTACGTGTTTCTTTTTCCAGTTTCATTTAGACGGTGCTTTCTGTTTTTGTAAATACTCACAGTAAGTTGATTGATTTCGGTTCGTGGCGGTTTTGGGTTTTAAGTTACTCATTTGAACAGCAAAGAATAGGAAACCTAGAGACTAGTATATATCACTGTCTATAAGAACACCACTGTACTAAACAGCCGAAATCAACCTTGTAATGACTCATACTGGAACTCAAGCCTCTATATGAGTTCTTTATAAGAGGGAAGGGGCCGAGGTCTACCCATCACGCAAGCCCCGTGCGGATTGGTGGATGTCAGATGATTCCTCACGATATCTTCCTTCATCATTTTGAGAACATTGGTGATGAAGGGTCTGTACCCGTGACGTGCGAATCATAAGTCGGCAGTAAAGTACTTTTCCATTCTATTCTGTATAAAAACTGCTAGAATAAAAACGAAGATATTTCTCCTAAGATATTGTAAATATATATTTCATTGATTTGACCCAATTCGGGTGAAGACAAACAGCAAACAAACACAACATTCGTATAATTCGTTTATCAGCATCAGAGGCAACACACGAGATACTGAGATAGGGGCTCTCGGTTCACCCCACGAACGAAATGAGCGTACAAACTGATCAAGCGTAAACCAAAATCATTTTTCACACCTGACGCTCTACATTCGAGTTCAAATACACCAATAACACGGTTAAGGACAACCCTTGGCATATCGAAAGGAATTTATTTCTAATTTTGTCCCCCAATTGTCGTTCCCATGGCAACGGCAGATGATTTATCTCTGGCTTCGAGTTGCCGAGTTTCCAATTGTTCTCTACACACACGACCGGATTTAATATATGAAAATTTCTTTTGTTCGTTTTTAGATATTAAGATTCGCTTTTAGAAGTTTTGGTGGAACTCTGTTTTGTAGAAACTCAAGTGACAATAGGACAGAGGGGTGTAACAGGAAGGATATAAAACTGAAGCTGTCTTAGTAGGAGAATTACTTTGTAAGGATTAAGATTAAGTAAGTCATGTCCAAAGTCTAAATAATATGAAGGATTTATTGTTGTTCATCTACCTACCCCAAAACAGCTGGTCGTCGTTTTGAATTTGAATTTCGAAACTATAAAAAATTTTACGAAAATCAAACATTAATCAAAAAATCAAGTCAAATAAAAGCTTGTAAGTATCAGAAATATGAATAAATAACATCACGCATGAAAAGTTCAGAAACGTCAATGGCGTTAACCAAATACTTGAAGTCAACTAATCTTGTATAAACATAAATACGAAACAAAAATAAAATACAAACTCCTCAAACGTAGCGAACGAACGAAAAAGTTGAAATCGAAAATCAAATAAAAACATTATAGAATCCCGAGACGCAAACATGGGAATCAAAAGAAAAATAACAGAAACTCTGAATGAAGGAGGGAACAACATGACTTGTTTACTGAATTCCCTAAAAGTGACAATACGTCATCGGGCGGTGACTTTGTGCATCGGACATGAACTAACGTCATCAAAGGGGACAATGAATGGAACAGTGTACCCCTGTTGACAGTCCACCCCTGTCGCGCCGAATTTATTCTGGCAGCCCCTCGTTTTCCGTAAACCTAATAAAGATCAGTGCTAGTCAACAGAATGCCGGTTAAGAACTGCAAATCCTTGAAGCCCCTGATTTTGCTGTGACAAATCTTAATTCAATTCGAAGAATGAGAAACAAGGAATTTATAATTGAATTAAAAGTGTTTAATAATTATGTAATATTTTGTGCTCCCCTATATCTTGGCCTTGACTTTGAAGCTGGCTTTTAACACAACACTATTTATAATTACTTTGATGTTGTAGTAGGAATAAATTGTTGTATTTTTATTTAAACTAATGAGCAAGAATATAGCTAGAGCTCAAGTGTTGATGACAATAGAAATGGGAATGAATCACAAGTCAGAATTTTGAAGGTGGGTAAGCCCAAGTAGTGATTAAAAATTCAAACTTCAAGCAGGACATGAATATACTGTGAAAGGCGAGACGCAAATGAAAAGCTTCTGGTTCAATTATACTGTTATTATATTGTATGAAACACTTTCTAATCTATTTTTTATATTTAATTACGTCTAATTTGTATTGACATCCCTCTAACTATATTGTTTTTTTACCTATCAATCCTAAACTTTTTAAATCTCAGCTCATGTGGCGACCATGGAGGACCATGTGTGTGTGTTTATGTTTGCAATACTTGGTGAATAGTAAGTTGTTTTTTATTATGTATAGGCTCACGTTTGACCACTATCTACCATGTGGCCGACAATGGAGCATGTTGGCCTAGAAGTACAATGTACTAAGTATTTTTTTTGGCTTTGCCCCGTTTGTAGTCACTTAGTTTTTCCATAAGAATGCGAATGTTACATATTCGCAAAGTTTTTAGCAAATCTGCTAAACATTGAGAAAAACATTTGTCAATCAATTTATTGGCACCCTTTTCAGCAATCTTTGCAGAGAATACTACAATAAAACAATAAACTAAACAAACACTACAACCAACTTAGCTTAGCTTACTTAATACTACAATAAAATTAACTCCATTACACTGAGATTACGCCTGTTTCAATGAATCCACATATTTTCCTGTTGTGTAGGAACCTTGAAATGACAAACTATACCAATTTTACATTACAACATCCACTAAAGTTCACTTGTTTATAGACCTATAATTGTGATTTATTTTATTTTTGATCTTTGCCTCACACTAGGAATTAATTCTATATTATAGGTGCGTTCTCAGACCGGGAACAGTTCTTTGGGCTAGTACAAATACTTGTTTCTTGTAACTTGAAATGAGGAATGTAAGCCTAGTCTATAACAATCTTATGTGTGATTTTCCTGACTTGAAAGTCGTAAAAATTAGCTTAGAAAATTTGTAAAACATGGAAACTCATTTATTACATACAGACAGCAGACACAAAAAGTAAATCAAAAACGTAAAAAAATTTCTTTAGCATTTGTTCTCTCCTTGTTTTCACATCATTTGTAAACTTTCGAATTAACTTCTATTCTTTTTTTACGGAATGATACTTTGGACAGCTAACAATAGATGGCGTGTCTATGACAATAAGTATAATTGGTTTCCACTTACCAAACAAGAAAAAAGAAACCTTTCATTCCACGTCTCTTTTTAATAAAACTTTTTATCCAAAGTAGCTAAGCAAAGAACAGAAAAATAAAAACATGTTTCAACCCTTCCAAAGATCTTTTTACATATTGGAATGATAAATTATTGAAGAGCTTTTCACACTTGGTCCAACAAGACCATGTACGAAATAGGAACCCTTTTTCAAATGACAAGACCACCAAAACATAGAATGAATAGGACCCGTATCACCGAATAAAGCAAGCTATTTAAAACGAAACCCCCAAATGCCGTTATGTCGACGGTAAAAAGCTCACTATGTCAACTCAAAGCCAATAATGAACTGAACGAAATTTGTAGGCATCTGAAGTTAAAAAGAACCGATCGAGCGTGTCTAACTTACCGATATTTCTCTATCGCGTCATAATAGTGAGCGTTTGACACTTGGCAGGAAAGCTTACCGTCCTAAACGACTTAACTTTCATTGCCATTTCAATCGAAATTCAATTCTATGTATCCGACTTAACGCGTAGATTAAGTTTGAAGAATTTAGGCCGTAACAATATCCTGTTTTAAATTTTCCGTCAGGTTATAGATGGCTGTGGCTCGTGTACTTTTCTTGGTCGATTACAAAGAGGTATAATTACTTTAAACGTTTGTTCTACATTCAGATTATTTTTTATTCAGTTTGTTTTCAAGCTACAGGTACTTTAGTTAGACGTTAGACAAAGTCGTTAAATTGTAAATGTTTACAATTTGTCTATTCGGCTCAACACCAAAGCTACCGTAAGAATAAATATATTGATATGGGAATTTAGACACAATATTTTACTGTGAGATCATCTCAAAGAGATGTTAGCAAGATTGACGGAGCCAGTTAGGGCCGATGCCTGCCAGGGCTATGGATTGTTCGAAAGAGTTACCGTGGCAGCTGAAGGAACACTGGGTTTTAGTCAATGAAATTCTGACACTCCCTCTCGCTCCACCAAGAATGGACGAAGTCGTTTTTTAATTTTTTTTCATCTTTAGCTTTAGACTTAGGCTGCCGGAGTGAGCAGGCAGCGGAGCGGAGCAAAGGAGTAATGCGGAGTGGAGTTGCGGACTGTGTCTGTCCACCAGAGTGGAGCGAGGCTGTGGAGCAAAGTGAGAAAGTAATGTGGAGCAGAGATTTTTTTGTAGTTGGGAAATCATCTAAAGTTATCTCCCGCCATTGGGCTGAGCGGGAGGGCGTGTCAGACTTTTACTGACTAAAACCCACTCCTGTTCCTTCTTTTCGTTCGTTCTAGGGCCCCGGGGTTCTCTTTAGTACAACCCATGACCCCAGTAGGTTTTGACCCTGCTAGTTTGCTGACATCTCCTTGAGGCGCGCGTGGAACACGACACGCTGTCGATGACTTAGGCTCGGTCCGGACGGTTATCAGACGGTCGGTGGAAGTCAGCAATGTGAAGCAGAGTTGCAGACTGTTTTAGCTATAGTTTTATTATAGTGCTCGCACTCGTTACTCTTCTCCGCTTTCTCGCTCCGTTGCCCCGCTGCTTCCCGGTTTTGAATTTTTAAACTAGTTCGTACTCCACTCTCCACTGAAGAGGAGCGGCGATTTTGAGCAATCTTAATGGTTAATATTTCTCACTCCGCTCCGATGGACAGGCAACCTTAGTCCTTTATTGTCATACCAACTTCTGCCAGCAGCTTCGCTCGCGTATAAATAGAAAATCATCAATGAGATAAAAAATATTCTATGACCTATTCTAGTATTCTCATGTGACATATTTCATCCAAATTCGTTCGACAATTTAAATATGTAGGAGTTACATACATACAAACTTTCGTATTTATGATATTAGTGTGATACCCGCACGTTTAGGTCCCTCAACTACTCTCTCAGATGCAGGGGGACTCGACATCAATCAATCATTTCTATCAATTCCTTTCAAACGTTATTTATATACAAAAAGGGACTTTTATGTGATAGGTTTCAATAGCATTTGTGTGTGTTTATGGTATGGTTCGCGGCATGGTAATTTTTTTAGAGAAAAGCTATGAATGCGCCTTGCCTTGCTTGGCCTTGCGCCTTTTATGCTTTTAGTTTGCGCCTTTTTCGGCAAATAAAATGTTTTTCTTTCTTTCTTTCTTTGAATTTTCGAAAGCTACCTGTTAGTTTTTTGACTCTATTCAAGTGTCATGTACTTCTTTTATAGTGAGTACTTCGAAATGTGATGTGGGTTACTTACATGAAAGGTTTTTATAGCCCACTTCATAAAAGGTGTTTGTGGATTTCTCTATTTCTATCGACTGTTCAATTTTTAAAGATTAGTAAAAAAATAACTATTGAAGTAATTCTTTGCATATTTATATCTCTGCTGTCAAAGACTTTTTAGAAAGGAAGTTCCCTTAATCTCTAGTCGTACTGATCATCATCATCATCATCATCAGCGATTGACCAGAAACAGACAATGGAGCACGCTTGCCTAGAAGTATTTCACTCTTGACTTAAATACCACTAGGTTGTAGCTATCAGGAAACACAGACTACAGCAGGGAAATCCACTCCTTGGCTGTACGCACAATGAATGTGTTTCCAAAACTTTTTATCACACACACAGTACTAAGACAAATAAAAAAAACGGTTGCATGGAATACGTTGTGGTAAAGTAGTCTGTTTTACCAATATTTAATTAAATACTAGCTGTCCCGGCGAACTTCGTACCGCCGATAGTAAGGATAACGCCATCTAATGGCAGCATAAATAACCATTTTATAATGACATTTTAATTAGAGATTTCGTTGTATTCGATTTTTTTTTTCGTAAGTTTTTCCATATTTTCTGACCGTTTAAACCTTCCCTGGACTATCACGAATATTTCAAGACCAAAATTAGCCAAATCGGTCCAGCCGTTCTCGAGTTTTAGCGAGACTAACGAACAGCAATTCATTTTTATATATATAGATTGGTAAAATGTAAATTAGACTACTTTCTACATGACCCACTCTATCTGCTAGTTAACTTGTAAAAACGCTTCTCACTAATTTGGATTGAAAATCTTGTCAAAGCTATCATATTATCATTATTTCAGTCGAAAGACGTCCACTGCTAGACATAGTCCCTTTTTCGCCATAGAAGACCTCATGGATGTCCTTCAACCTGGGGTTTAGCAAGGGGATCTGTCACACACGTACCGACCACCGGTGAGGGTTGCGGGTGCATATGTCAAGCAGAATTGAGCACTAGTATTGGCCTGCCGTCCGCGGGCCTTGCCTCGTAGTTTGTTGAAAGAGGTGAAAGATATTAATTTCCATACACAAATAAGAACACTGCGCGTGGTATACCATGCGCCGCCAGCTACTAGGGTTCTGATTAATATGGCGACGGATAGCAGACACGCCGCGGCACCTCTTTTCTGGCTCATTCAGCCAGCGTATGCCACACTGCGTCCTGCTGAGTATAGGCGTCCCTCGAACACTGCCACAACGACCCGTCCTGTGCGTCTCGCATCCATTAAAACTAAAATAATTATCAAAATTCTGTGACTGATAGAAAACTATAGTAAAATTGAGTGCCATAAAGACTTTTCCCAGTACTGAAGTGGTTTCTGTGAGGATCGGCCATGAGAGGGAAATTGCTGGAAAAAGCTAGTACAGTACAAGTTAACTCTTGTTACAATCAAACTCCATACATCTGCGTACTCTATTTATATGTATATATACTAATAAATAAAATTAAAGTGTCTGTTTGTTGTGTCGAAATAACCACCTTTTATTAACATGTGCATGATTCTCATAACATATTTTTTTTCTCTAGTATATAAATTCTTTAATAGAAATCTGTTCGTCTGACATTTTGTCCCGGCTAATCTCTAAAACGGCTGGAAGGATTTTGGTGCAATGTTCAGTGGTAAATAGCTGGTGTTATAAGGAGAAACTTAAGATACTTTTATTTTAGAAAAAGAATTAAGGTTCCACGCAAAAAAAAAAGAAAATCAAAGAAATTGAGAACCGACGCGGATGAAGTCACGGCAACAGTTATATTACATAAAACTTGGTAGTAACTTGTGATTGTAGCCCTTAAAGCTTCCTCTATTTGCAACTGTCAAAGGAACTTTATGGTCCATTGAACCAACAAAATCTATCCAAGTTTATATGGTGGATTCGTCCGGAAAAGCCGTAAAAACACGTAAGATAAATAGCAAATATTTGAAACCATCTAAATCAAGGTCACCACACAATATTTTCCCTGAAATAGTAACATGGCGCACTAAAGAGGAAAAATCTTACTGTCAATCTGGCTCCGAGGAGCAATATTTAAATTCTCGAATATTCAAGATGGAGGTTCGATGGTGGCTTTATCGTTGGTATAATAAATCATCTGCTGTCATGTCGGTGGAAATACGAGATTTTTATTCTCAGGAGTTATGTCTCAATTTGCGTTTAGTTTGCTTTTGTATTATGAAATTAGTGTTTGAGAATTTCACTCTTTTGGTAATATTCATAAAAGAAGGTTCTTTTTTGGGAGATGGAAAATCATCTAATGTCTTCTCCTGCCCGGCTGGATTACTATGGTTTTGCTGACATCTCTTTGAGGCACGTGAAACACAAAGTGGCATCGACGGCTGGGGCTCGGTCCCTATTAGACGGCCGGACGGCAAACTACCCACTGCTTGTTGTCCGCGCCTACGTGGCTGGAGATGACTCTACGACTTCCGATAACCAAGGCGTCTCCTTTCGCGGGGAAAAGACGTACGTTCCCTCACACGTACGACCGCCTCCTTTTCCAGCATCACTGCTTCACAGAAGGAGTCGACTGCAATATAAGACGGTTATGTTTTCATTTTACAGGAGTACGAGTTTATGAAATTATTGAATTACTAGTTTATAACTGCAGTAATGTGTTTAAAAAACTCTTGGTTACTTTTGCCACAATTTATTTATTTCAATTAGTCTTTGCACTTACAGTTTAAACCAACACACGAGGGTCAAAACTTATTATTAAAAAACTTACCTATTAAAACAGTTCCCGAATTGAGTAACGAAGATTTTTTTGAATCGCAAAAAATGTTTTTTTTTGTGACGTAACTACAAATTTACTGGTTTCAGAGTTCTATACTTGTGCTATGACACCTTGCTTCATGCCTAATTTCAGAATTTAGGTCAACGGGAAGTACCATATGAATTTTGATTCCCTTGAGAGTGTCGAAATACACGTTTTTGCCTTGCGACACAAACGTTCTTATCTTTTTTTTCGTTAACTCAGAAGTTTGATTTTTTCACAGCTTCAAGGGACGGTAGATTTGAGTATATGGTTTAATTTCAACTCGATATCTCTAAGCGTTCCCGAGATAAAGGATCTTGACAGACAGACAGACAACAAAGTGATCCTATATGAGTTCCGTTTTTTCATTTTGAGGTACGGAACCTTAAAAATGACATATGAGGTAAACCTCAGTATTTAATTTAGATTTTTTAATAAGAGTTTTTATGTACCACTAGTTTCTGACTGAGGCTTCGCCCACCCCAATTTTAAATAAAAAAAAAAAAAATATCGCATGCAAGTTCTCCCGGGATACAAAACATTCTCCAAGTTATTCCAGTCCATGTACCCGTTTCAGCGTGAAGGAGTAACAACAAAACACACACATATTCAAACCTTTGCCATTAGCACTAGTGTGATACACACCAGTTATTGTTTTTTCCGTTTTCAGTAGGCCGTAGTAAACAATCAATATTACATAGACACACACGCTGGCGAGACGCATAGATACCGCTCGAAATCTGCTGTACCTACAACGAAAACTTGTATGGGCCAAAGATTAAAAATTTAAGAGACATGACAATAACACTTTTAATAACACTACTTTATTGCCTACTAGCATTTGCCGGCAACTTCGCCCACTTACATAAAATATAGCCTATGTCACTCAGAAATAAAGTAACTTTCTATCAATTAAAACATGTTTGCAATCGGAAGAGTGCTTTCAGAGATTACCTACTATAAAAAATAAAATAACAAAAAAACATACTTTACCTCTTAATAATATTAGTGTGTCTATGCATGTGTGTGTGTTGTGTGTGCATTCATAAGTACCATTAACTAACACCACTTTGTGCTATCTACACCTTTTTTAAACGAAATTATCTAATAATCCATCGCTTCATAATATTTGAAAAGACATTTGTTAGATATAAATAATGCAATGAATTTGGTTGAATTGACAGTATTAAAGGAAATGTCTTTATTGTGCGTGAGGCGATAACCCCGCATCTTTGGAATATTATAACTGAAAACGTAGGTGTATTATATTTAGCTTACATTTTCCTCACAGAGGAAACTCCGATTTTCCTCCACCTAAACCCAACTATTCACCACTGCCAAATTAAATGAAAACGTAACGAAAATCCAACCGCACACGTGTCGCTCTACGCACGTCGACACAATCAAAAGGAGAATAAAATCGCGCGACTGCAACACGACTTCACGTTTTATAAGCGGGCATTAGGCAGGCTGCACACGTCCGACACATTAACGTACACCGTGCGACATACGTGACCTACAGTCGATGCAGAGGGGCGACTCGATTCAATAATCTGTGCTCTTTTTGTGTAGTCTGTTTACTTGTTTTTACTAAATATTTTTTGGGTAGAGGTTGTGTAGTGTATATATCTAGAACCTGAAACTCAATAAATGAATAATAAAATGTATTATCTATGTTAAACATTTTATCATGACAATATAATTGTATTGACTATATATATTTATGTCGTCTCCAGTTATGTAATGTGCGGGCTTTACTGATTGAGGCTGGTGAGCCAGTAAGCCGATATTTATTTATATTTAATTATCTAGTGTACATAGCGAAACAATAGGTTGTAATTGTGATGGTGCTTTAATTTTGTTGGTTTATTTTGGATGTTTTATAGAGTTATACTAACTGACCAGGGGCTTCACCACAACGTGTTAAAATGTCAAGTGAGTGAGCGAGAAAAAGGGATGGAGCTGTACAGCTCCATCAAAGCAAAGCATAACAATTGTAATTCGCAGTTCAGTATCAGACCATCACCATAACTCTCTTAGATAAAGACAAGATAAAATGACAACTATTTATAAAAACGGCCAATTTTAGCTCTCCTCTAAGTCAGAGAGTTGTGCTAATAGTTTTAATGAGTATATTTGTGTAAATACATACATATCGTTACCGCAAATATAATTTTTGTTACCTAACTATCCAACACTGAGCCGCAAAACGTAAAAAAACTTTCGATTTATATTTCGTGGACTACCCTATAGCATTCACCTCAAGCCCAAAACCTAGTAAGGTACCGACCTACATAGTAAGACTTAACCATAGGCGTGAGCTTGCGGAATACGAGCACAGGGTACCTCAGTGAGATAAGGATCAAGCGCGAACCTATTAAGAATAAAAAAAAACCGTCTGGTCGTCCGGTAATTGTCCGGACCGAGTCCGAGCCGTCAACGGCGCGTAGTGTTCCACGCGCGCCTCAAAGAGATGTCAGCTAAACCGTAGTGGCCCAGCAGGGCCGAAGCCTACTGCGACCATGGGTTTGCTTCAGAAAGGAAAAGGCGGGGATCTGAAACACAAGGCAAAGAAGGAACATAGGAGTGGCTTTTAGTCAGCTTCGCCCGAGAGCAGGAGAAGTCATTGGATGTTAACCCACCTAAAAAAAACATGGTACCACTTGGTAAGATTAGTATTTGGACTCTCTTGTCAGTTGTAATAACTGTCACCACTACGTCCAAGACACGTACCTCTTAATCTATCCTAGCAGTGTTCACATCTTACAAAGATAACTTACCCAAGAACTTAACAGATTATTCCATATCATTTCTACATTTGAAAAGCCGTATCTACCGTCTTAAGAAAATCCATATGTATACATAGCTTTACACGCAGCCATTTTCGATAAACGCAAGCGTTATTAATGAATTCATTAGCATTGACGCGTGCAGGCTGACATTCGATTAATACGTATTAATTACAATGTTAGATCACCTGACGGATTATACGTATTAAACTTAAATGGTTTGGCTGATGTGCTATAGGTTCGTGTAGAGTAGGATTCGGAAGGCACAATCCTAATTGGTATACGTTAAGAACGAAATTGTTTATGATGGTAACCCATCTCCATTGGGCACGCCATAATTATGGTGGTAAGTGTGGCTGGAAAGACCTCACGGCGTCTTCACTTTCCGCATGACGCAGGTTTTCACCGAGCATGGTCAGTTCGGGAAGTTCAAGCACCGGACTCGTGCGGAAGTAACGCCCGGGTGTCACCACTGTGTGGACCGGTCCTCACACTTCGTACGGAGTTCACTATTTTTAAGTACGATATGCAGATTGCATTAATCTTAATTAATTAATAATTATAAATCAGTGTACCTAAACCAGTACTTGCCCCATCGGAAATTATAACTCTGACGTGACGACAAAAATTCATTGAAATCCATTCTGCCGTTTGAGCGTAAAGGAATTATATATTTACAAACTTTTGTCTATGTAATATTAGTTTATAAAACCTTTTTAAATTCAGTTCAAATGTCAAGGTTATACTCTTTTTTAATCTTTGTCCCGATTCGTCTTGTGTGGTTGCCGGAAGCGGACGTCGGTGCGCTTCTATCAGCCATGTCGTTGTTTTACTTGCTCACTGACAACTGACGTGCGACGAATTGACGTTGACGACGTGACACGTCAAACGCTGGTGACAAATTTATTTTTTTCCGTTCTGATGGGGTTAGAAGCAAAAAACAGGTGTGATATGTTTTGGATGTTATCAATGTATTATTTTTAATGTTACGGCATTTAGTATGTCATGACTTTATCTACTGGTGCCTACTAGTAATTATTAATCCAGGAATTGAAGTTGCCCCCACAGTATTGCACTTATTGTACACTTATTTACATATGGATCTGTAAAATGCTTACCTAATGCACTAGAGTCGATTGAGAAATGCGTCAAGAAGGTCATTGGTCATGATGCACTCGTCGAGTCAAAACTCCGAAGTCTTGAGCTTCGACGCCGAGTACTAAGCCTGTCGGTTCCCATCCGTTTACATTTCGGGGAACACTCCCCGAAATGTAAACGGATGCATCGGAATTGCACGATATAATTCCGCCTAGCCCGTTCCATCATCGGTTCACAGATGTACGAAATTGCACCTCCGGTACACGATGGACCACATCACTGCTGCATCATGTGAGATAGTGGTCGAAAGCGAGCTTAATAATAATAATAATAATTATTATTATTAAGCTGTGGCCCGCCTGTCAAGCTGTCAGTCATATTTTTTCCGATATTTTTTCAATTTTATTTAATATATTAAATCATGCTAACAATAGTGCAAATAAGACTAAATAAAACAACGAAAAATACGTATCTATCCAAATATACCAAAATACATATGCAATAATAACATCCGAAAATTACAAAACATACTGAAATATGACAAACGAATATGCTGACTAGAAGCCGGGCAAAGCAAATAAACACACACCCAACATCTTCGGGTTCGTCGCTCAGCTCCGCCTCGCAGCCGCCGGGACCAGCGCCGACCGTGAGTCCAGAGATTCCGGTCGCTGCAGTTGCGTCGAGCTCGAGCGACGAATACTTCTCGCCGCCGACGACACCACCACCTGCGCGTCGGCGAGGAAGAGGCCGACCTCCGGCCAGCTTAGGACCTCGAGGCCCACCGGCCTCTGATAGGGTCCCCGCTGCCGGTGGAAGTGTGCAGCGCATGCGATGGACACAATCCATTAACGAAAATGTCATGCGCTCATACTTTGGGGCTACTGAGGGGGGAAGTAACCTGACTGCGTACCGTGGTCGGATGCTCTCTCTGTTTCAGGTGCTTGAGCCAGCTGTCAACGTTTCGGCCCAACGACTATCGGACCAGGTGCGGGTCATCCAGCGTAACCGTATGCTGGATGATGCCGTACTTGATAGACTTCGCCTCGAATCACGGAGTAGCCGTGTCTCACCGTCTTCGCCACAGGCCGCGGTGCAACTGCAGCCCAATGTTTCACCGCGACCCGACTACGTTGGAGAGGATGATGATGACGGGGCTATATCCGTGAGTACCCAGTGCAATGTACGTTTGAGGAGCGCTTTGGAGGATGCATTCCGGGAGTACCGCTTCACACCGGCTGAGCTTAGACCTAGATTACCTCGTTTGCCCATGCATAAGAAAAATAGGGCGCTGGTGTGTGCTCTGGATTCGCAGCTATCAAATTGTTTTGATAGCAGCGAAGACCTTACTGATACCCACTCGATCTTGTATTGTGCTGCTGTAGCGGCATGTCGTGTAGCTCGAGTCAAGTTTCCTAACAGTGACCGAGTTACACGACCACGACCAGCTGTACCAGCTTGGCAGTGCAGGATCGAGCGCCGTATCGGTGAGGCCAGAGCACTCATAGGCAAGCTTATCTGCTTCAGGGAGGGCAACTCTCGCCCTAGGGTGATGCGCTTTGTGAGGCGGGCGTTCTCGGGGACAGATATTAGTCCTCGAGATTATCTACCCCATATCACAGAGCGTATCGACTTCCTGAAGCAGAAGGTCTATGCATGGGCAAACCGTATTCGACGGTACAAGCGGCGAGTGGAGCGGTACACCCAGAATCACACGTTCCAAAGAAACGAAAGGTGGGTGTATAGGGCTTGGGAGCGACCGGACCAAGGTGTGATTGATACGCGCCTACCGGATGATGATGCCATGTGTTCATTTTGGCGCAGCATCTGGTCGGTGCCTGTCAGTCACACCGAGGGTGATTGGACTCGGGAGATCGAGCGAACGTGCGATCTTATACCAGAAATGGGGCCAATTACCATCAGTCCCCAAGACGTAGCGCGTGCAGTCCGTCCGTTGCCTAACTGGAAATCTCCAGGGCCGGACGGGCTGCACAACTTCTGGCTTAAATGGTTTCAAAGATCGCATGCTCGCTTGGCAACCCAATTCCAATCTGCCTTAGAGTCAGGGTCGCTGCCCCAGTTCCTTACGACAGGAATAACCCACCTGCTCCACAAATCGGGTAGTACTGCGGAGCCTAAAAATTATAGACCGATCACGTGCTTACCGACGGTCTATAAAGTTCTTACATCTATTCTGAGAGCCAAAATTAATAGTCATATTGAGACAAACTCCATCATGTCTGCTTCTCAGAATGGATGTAGGAACGGGTCCCGTGGTACTAAGGAGCTGCTCCTCATTGATGTTGCCATTAGCCAACAGGTTCGTCGTTCTCGAAGAGATCTGTCGACATGTTGGATAGATTATAAGAAGGCCTATGACTCAGTTCCACATACATGGCTCATGAGGGTGCTGGAGCTGTATAAAGTTGATGCAACTCTTCGCACCTTCCTGATGTCGTGTATGGGGCAGTGGAGGACGGCCCTTCACTATCCAGGATGTCGACAAATCCGAGAGAGCAGCGAACCGATAAGGATCGAGCGTGGCATATTCCAGGGCGACAGTCTGAGTCCACTGTGGTTTTGCCTAGCTTTGAACCCCCTCAGCACACTGCTGGAGGGTTCTGGCTTGGGCTACCGGTTGAGAAGAGGTGGTCAGGTTATATCTCACCTTCTTTACATGGATGATCTGAAACTTTTTGCCTCCAACAACTTGCAACTGATGGAGCTACTGAAGGTAACTGAAACCTTCAGCAGTGCCATCAGGATGGAATTTGGTTTGGACAAATGTGCAGTCATGCATGTAAAGCGAGGAGAGATTATGGAATCCGTGGGTACCCAACTCTCGGATTCCATATACATTAGATCCCTCTGCTCAACCGAAACTTACAAGTATTTGGGTATGTCGGAAGCGTTAGGCATCAATGCCGCTGACATGAAACAATCGTTGAGGGAGCGCTTCTTTGGCCGCCTGAATAAAGTGTTGAATAGTCTTTTATCAGGCGGGAACAAGGTGCGCGCCTTCAATGGTTGGGTCATGCCGGTTTTGATGTACTCTTTCGGCATACTCAAATGGACTCAGACAGAACTCGACGCCCTGGATAGGAGGGTCCGCTCACTACTTACCGCAAATCGGATGTATCACCCACGGTCATCGGTGATGAGGCTGTATATCCCGCGGAAGTGCGGGGGTCGTGGTTTCTTAAATGCTAAGACCCTGCACAACCGTGAGATATGCAGTCTCAGGGAACACTTCCTGAAAACCGACGTGGGGATGCACCGAGATGTGGTTGCGGTAGACAAAGGCCTCACCCCGCTCTCCTTGGCTAACGAGAACTGGCGCAAACCTACAGTAATGGATACTAATGAACGCAGGGCAGTATGGCAGGGCAAGGAGCTTCACGGGCGTTTTTACCGGGCCTTACATGGGCCCGATGTAGATCTTTTAGCGTCCGTATCCTGGCTGCGCTTTGGTGATCTCTTTGGAGAAACCGAAGGTTTTGTCTTTGCAATTATGGACGAAGTTATGATGACGAACAACTACCGGAAATACATTGTGAAGGACGGTACGGTTGACATCTGTCGGGCATGCCACCGACCCGGAGAATCAATCCGACACATTATTTCTGGATGTTCTCATTTAGCTAACGGAGACTATTTGCATAGACACAACCTTGTAGCCAGGATTATTCACCAGCAACTTGCTCTCAAATACAATCTTGTGGAATCAGAAGTACCGTACTATAGGTACGTGCCCGACCCAGTTCTCGAAAATGGCAGCGTCACATTGTATTGGGATCGATCTATCATCACTGACAGGACTATTGTTGCCAATAAGCCGGACATAGTGGTGATAGATCGACTAGAGCGTCGCACAATGATTGTTGATATAGCGGTCCCTCATGACGAGAACCTCGTGAAAGCTGAGAAAGATAAACAAACTAAATATCTTGACTTAGCTCGCGAGGTTGTCGACATGTGGGAAGTGGATAAAGCAATCATTGTGCCGATAGTCGTAACGGCCAATGGCTTAATAGCTAAGAGCCTCGAACAACATCTGAGGAGGCTCTCGTTAGGCAGCTGGATCAAGGGCCTGATTCAGAAAGCAGTTCTCCTGGACACGGCGCGTATTGTTAGGAGATTCCTCTCTCAGGAGCCCTGACCACCGGTAGCATGGACCCTGTTCCCGATGCCGGTGGGCTACTATTTTTTATATTTTTAAATGTTTTTTTTTATATGTATTAAGAAATATTTAAAAATGTACAAAATATGTATATAAAATAAATAAAGGAAATAATAATAATATAAATATTTGTCCTGTAATAATTTAAGGTGTATAACAAAGTATAATGTTAATGGGTAAAATTAGTTGAACTTAAACCAACATTGTCCGTCAGTGCATTGGACTTTTCCTGCTAGTTAACTTATAAAAACGCTCTTTACTACATCTCTAGTCTAGCTAATCATCATTAATTACAAACACAAACGTGTCGCAACGATTTTCTTTATTATTAAATTTTTTTGATGCATTCTGCACATCACCGCGCCTCGTGACGTAATTACGACGTAAACCTTCAGTTGTGTTTAAAAAAAAAACAAAATTGTGCTTTTTCATCACAGCATTAACACTTCCGCATCCTCAAAGATTTACTTTTGACATCTATTTCCGTTTCCGCTTCCGTTAAGACACTTACGTTGGATCACTAGAGGCCTTCCAACGCTGCGTCTTCTCATACGCGGTCGCTACTCCAGAACCATTTGTCCCCATCGACCATTTCGAATCCTCACTGTAACAAATACAGATAATATAACTACGTTAATTATCAGTAGTCATTTAAATAACACCGACCTACTTCGATACCTAATTTGTATTTTAATTTATTTCACTGTAATCTAACCTAATTATACATTTATTAAATTGCCAAACTCACTCAGACATGAATTTCACATGTTGTAAACGAATTAAATAAGCTTGTTTAAACATAAACATGTAACGTCAACAGAAACTATGTAGCGTTCCACTAAAACTCAAGTTAGTACAGACTTTTCAAGTACAGTGAACGTCGAGGAGTTTTTACTTAAGTTGGCGGACAAACATGTTTACACCAACCATTACATGCTTAGTTTTATCTTAGATATGGGATTAAAGCAGACTTCTTACCTTTGGATACATAAGGAAAGCTTCTATTACAATCACTTTAGTATTATAGAGGCGAAAGTATTGTTTTTTTTTTGTTTTTATTTATGTTCAAAATTGCAGTATACATTCCATTTTTATACTAAAAACCACAAAGCCTTTACTGGCTTAGTTATATATGGCTAGTGAGTTCTAGGCTTATGTATGTCTTTGTTACATTTTACTCTTGAACTGCTACCACATTCTTGAATAGAATGAAAGATACTTTTTATCGCGAGAGTTAGAAACTAGTCAGGTACATATAAAAAATAAGTGTAGCAGTTGTACCATTATGTATAGGTAATGTAGTCAAAAGCTACAACAAGTAAAGAAAGATAATTAAAATTACTCTACTACTTACCGAAATATAAGCAAAGTCCACAATCTAAATCTACGTTGTAGTTATATAGACTTATACTTTTTCCTGAGTGAAAATTGAATTTTATAGCAAAATAAATGAAAACAAAATCAGCTACATGTAATAAATTTTTAAAAACTTTGAATAAATACAAAAAAGGAGTTTTATATAAAACAGGTCGTCGTAGAAAATGATGGGAGAAACTGTATTACAAATGGAAAAATAAAAATTTAATGAGTAATGGTAGGATATATGACCGTCCGGTAACCGTTGGGACCGAGCCCAAGTTGTCGACGGCGCGTAGTGTTCCACGCGCGCCTCAAGGAGATGTCAGCAAAACCGAAGGAGCCCAGCAGGGTCGATGCGTGCTGAGCCCATGGGTGATGCGAAAGAGAACCCTGAGGCCCTAGAATGAAGAAAAAGAAGGAACAGAAGTGGGTTTTTAGTCAGTAAAAGTCTGACACTATTTCCCGCTCCGCCCAAGAGCGGGGGGGCTGTCATTGGATGATTTTCCCACCGAAAAAAAAGCCATCTTCATAAGTAACTTAGACCAGTATTTTTTTAATCATCCTTTCAACATTCAATTTTTACATAACATGATCGCGTAGCTCCAGCGAAACGGGCGCATGCTTCCCAAAAGTTAGTCTCTCCATCTTACAAACGTTTTCAACTTTCTAATTAAGTTCAACAAGTCCTGAGTTAACATTTAGACGCGCTGATTAACTGCTGAGCTGGTTGCACTTAGTCAAATGTAGCCGGTCTATAAATAAGGATAACATTTGGAGAATAAGTGAGTGAAGTTTTGATTTAGCCAAGAGACTTTGGCACTAAATCGTGCTAAGGCTGAGCAGAGACCTGACTCATTGTTATTTATGGTGGTGGAATTGCTCGAAAGAGTTACCGCGGCCAAGGAACGTAAAAGGCGAAGAAACACAGGTGCGTTTAAAAAAAACTAGCTCTTTCTCCCGCTCCATCCAGGGTGGAAAAAATTATTTGATGATTTCCCACCAAAAAGAAAAATTATACAACTGTCGTTAGAAAAGTTTAACTGTTTTCTTTATTATTATTCATAGGCTTGCGTTTGACCACTATTTCACCTGATGGTAAGGAATGATGTGTGACGATGATGAGGTAAGATATTGGTCAAACGCAAAGTTAATAACATAATTTAAAAAAATACAGTTTATATAATGGCAATGGTTTGCTATTACATTCTTATTTATACACTAACTCGAAAATTCGTTCATATCCCTACCACTTTCAGGCACGTAATTTATTGTTTTCCACACTAGTGCGAAAAAGTGCGCGAGCTCGCTTCCGCCACAATTTATTGTAATTATCGCATCTGCTGGATGCTAAGCGAAGTGTATCGATAAAACGTCGTTTGATACACGTAGAAATTTGTCATTGCAGCACTCGGCTCCGTATACCCTCGCCTGCGGCTCGGACAAATTCACAATGACAAACTTTCTCCACTTGTATCAAAATGTACTATTTTTATGAAAAAACAATCATCTAAAAACCCTACTGGCTTGAAATAATCGACTAGGACTACCCTATAAGACTCCAGTTAGTCGAAAAGGTGAGAAAAGCACTGAACGGTAGTCTGTAAACCAGCGATAGTTTATTTAAAATTGTCTTTGACAAAAGGTGCAGAGAGCGATCTAAAGGCCGCAGCAAAAAGCGATGCTTTTTCAGTCGATTTTCAATGTAGCGAACAGGATGCAAGGAAAATACTTGAAATTTTGTCTAATAAAAAAGCAGACGCCACAGGCATTTTCCAGCTCTTTTATAGATCTATTTGACACACTGAATAGGTAAGTTCGTACTTATCCTGCACGAAAATACTGAGCTAGCAGGTTTTCAATAAAAAAATATGACCAAAAGACCGGCCAAGTTCGAGTTGGACTCGCGCACAAAGGGTTCCGTACCGTCCGCAGCAAAAAACAGCCAAAAAATCACGTTTGTTGTATGGGAACCCCCTTAAATATTTATTTTACAGTTTTCTTTTTTTGTTTAATTTTTGTTGTTGTAGCGGCAATAGAAATACAAGATCTGTGAACTATTACGGTTCATGAGATACAGCCTGTAGACAGACGGACAGACGGACGGACAACAGAGTCTTAGTAATAGGGTACCGTACCCAAAGGGTAAAACCTTTGAGTACGGAACCCTGAAAAACAATCAAAAGTAGTGAATAGTAAAACCATTCAAAATTTCAAACACGGAAAAGTAGAACTTGACCTCGATACCAAAAAGATCAAGGTCAGGTAAAAATAAAATAATCCAATTTAAAAAAAAAAACTTGTGTCTCAGGCCACAAGGGAAATCAAAGTCTTGAGGCGGCCTCAAGCCTACGACGAGAATTTATGGTAGTCCGTCAAGGGAACGGATCGAATAGTACGGGGAATCTGGATGCCTAGCACACACGTTGAATACAGTATCGAGAGGGTTTTTCAGCTACAACGAAGTTAAATGAAGGGTTAAAAGCGAAAATGTATGTGTCGAAATACTCGTCTGTTCCTTAAATCGTGTTCCTATACCCAAATGAGTTTACGTTCGACAGATTTGCAGAAGTGTTGCTTGAAAATCGAGAATTACTATCATCGGGATTTCTTTACCGGTATTTTAGCAGCCCACAACACTGCTTAGTTCCTTTACAAAATATAAACTTGGCAGTCATATTAGCAGGAAGATTCCATAAATAACGATTTACGATACTCAAAACCAACTGAATTTTGAACTATATGAGAAGACAAGTATGAACTTTTAACCACAAACGCAGATCACAAAACTCAAACTCTAAATTATTTTATTTCACATAGGCCTAGAAGAAGAAACTCCACGGTAAATCTTTTAAAAAAATAATTTGATTCAACAACATTTTCATGTTACAATGTTAATGGATAAACATATGAGAGGATAATATAGACCAGTCAACTTCGGCCCCAACAGCACAATAAAAAGATTTACGCGAAACACAATGGTTTTACTGTTTCTTCAACTACCCGGCCAATGCCAACCTTTTAAACGTTAATCTATTGGGTTCGAAGCAATTTTACTAGCAAAACAACGAACTAATAACATAACATATGTTTCCCTAAAAAAGACAACCACGATCTAATATGAAACACACATATCCTGTAAGCCGAAAAAAAGGAGAAAACACACTGAAATATACGAAATGTCAACGCGTCTTTAAATATTTATGACAGAGGTGCTTAGGAAATCTTTCGCTGTACAAAAGCCATATTGATTTTGCTTGTTATGTCCCAATGCATAATACGACCTCCTGAATATTGTATGGCCGGTGGAGTATGAACGGTATGGTGTTGCCACTTTGGCTTAATGTTTTTTTTTTTGTTTAACAGTTAATATACATTTCAGAATTAGTAGGTTGCTTTCGGGACGACTTTTGATCGGAACAGAGAGTGGTTGATGAAGATTAGTCTGATTGCGCTTCTGTTTTGTATTTTACATATCTTAAAGGTTTTATAGTGGCTATGCGTACCGGAAAACGCAGCCTTGGAAGGCCTCCCACAAAGTGGACCAAAGATCTGACCGACCTGATTCATTCATCTCAGGAATTCGATGAATGCGAGACGCATGGACCTGTCATTATGGTGATGCTTGGTGTAGGTCTATCTTTAACAGTAGACATTTTTTCAGCTGAAATGATGATGATAATGATGTCTAGAACTTTGTGGTAAATTGACGCTTAGATCAGTAAGGAGAAGAAATTGTGTCATATTCAGACTAGGGTCGTAACTCTGGTCCAAATAGTGAATGGTTTATCAGACCATCGTCATGTACACTAATATAACAAATATTTAAAGTTTTTTTTTTTTGTTTTTATGTTTATTTGTTTAGAGGTAATCTCTGAAAGTTCTGGTCCGATTGCAAACATCTTTTCACCGATAGAAAGCTTTTTTTTTAAGCCTGCCTCTGCTCCTCACTGCAAACCATGGCCTGTACCAAGGCCCAGCGCGAGAGATCGCCGCCGCTGATCGCCCCCAAGAGGACACGGCGTTGCTCTACCCAAGCGGGGCACACCTCCACCGTGTGCTACACTATGTCCTCCGGACGGTCCACACAGTGGCGACACCCGGGCGTCGCATCCACACGAATCCGGTGCAGGAATTTCCCGAACTTACCGTGTTCGGTGAGAACCTGCGTCATGCGGAAAGTGAGGACGCCGTGAGGTCTTTCCAACCACGCCTCAAAGAGGGGACTTACCGCTATAATTGTGACGTGCCCAACCGAAAGTTGCTTTATTCCTGAGTGACATAGGCAATATCTTATGTATGCGAGTGAAGCTGCGGGCAACAGTTAGTTCCATATACAACATTTACTAAGAATAATGCACACCCCAATTAGTCATGAAGGCAACGAAGGAACAGGAGTGGGTTTTTAGTCAGTAAAAGTCTGACACTATCTCCCGCTTCGCCCAAGAGCGGGATTTGTCATAAGATGATTTTCCCACCCAATAGAAAAAAAAAAACACTCCAATTAGTAAATTAAGTTACAATCATATTTCTAGCACCGAAATACACTGCATTTATGTTGTTTTTTTTTTTTTAACAAATTAGATAATCTAATTGTACAAACATTAGTTATCCTAATTGTAGACCAATTTATTATCCTAATTATAGACAAATAATATGGGAATCGAAGCACTGCATTAGTAGCGTATTGCTGTCTACGTACGTACGACACAAACACGCTAGTGATGCAATAAAAGTTTATCAAGAATTTTTCAAAGTAGGAAATATTTTTATCCTTAAATAATTCTCGACTTTTTTAAGAACTAGGAACTTTCTGCTGGAATTTGCGTTTCCTGATAGCTAGATCCTGGGGTTCTTTAAATCAAGAGTAAACAGGTTATTTCAAGGCAAGCGTGCTCCAACGTCGACCACATCGTCGATTTCCATCAGGTGTATAAATAATTTTTCCTCACCACACTCCTTCGCCAGCCTCATTCAGGTTCTTCTACGCTTTTCTACTATGAATTGGTGTTTGCTGAAAAATAAAACTGCTGGTATATTAGCCCATTATCGCCACATGCTTCCAAAGAGTAACTTCAAACAAATTACAAAACACGACACATAATGACTGCTGCAGTTTCTTACGCAAGTCCCACAAAACCTTATCACGAACATTTCCTTTGGAGCTCACCATGAAAGTTTGTGAGCTACACTTAAGAAGTTTAAAACATGTTTATGTTTGTTTCCACATTTCCTTAATCGTCAGAAAAGAAAATTTCCTACTTAAATTTGTCGTGGCAAGCGCTAAGACCTCCTTGTTAGCGCGACATTCCCTCAGGAGGGTCGTTGAGTAAGGAAACCTTCATCTTGCTTTCTGAAAAATTCTACTCGAGCTAAATTATTATTTTTTCTCTAAGCCAACATATTTTCTAGGTACTTGTTAATACTGCACGAGTAATACTTTGTTTTTATTTTTTGATTTGGCCACCCCCCAAGCGTTGCCTAGGCTTGGGGGGTGGCCTATGTCCAACGGTGGACGTTTTTCGGCTGAAATGATTATGAAAAATGGTTTAGTTTTTTCTTTTCTTTTTTTTTATTCTTGATAGGTTTGCGCTTGACCGCTATCTCACCTGATGAAAAGCGACGATGCGGTCGACGATGGAATGCGCTTACCTAAAAGTAACCTACTATTCACTCTTGAGTCAAAGATTCCGGGGTTGTAGCCATCAGAAAACACAGATTCTCAGGTTTTTATTAGAGGTTTTTGCTGATGTTAATTGGATAAGACTTTGCTAATGTTTTTCAAAAATTCTTGAAAACTGGGTTTTTGCTGGACCCTTTTTTAGTTTTTGGGTGGAAAATTATTAATCTCCTCCTCTAGGTGACTCTGTTTCCCTGTTGTTTGTGTGTGTGTGTGTGTGTGTTTGTTGTGTGTGTGTGGTGGTGTGTGTGTTGTTTTGTGTTTGTTGTTTTCTGTTCCTCTAGGTGTCTGTGTGTTGGGTGATCTATTTAGTATGATTGTAAGGTTTAGTTCGTAAGTTGTTATTTCTGTATAGTCCATGCCCTTATTCATTAGTCTTGTTAAGTGATGACCCGAAACACAGGTTTTATAAACCTAGCTCGGGCAAGTCGCTACTTATACATAATTCTAGGTGTAAAGTTAATTTTCCTTAAGTTCTTAAAAATTGATAATTTAGTTATACTCGTAGTTATTCGATGGGAATTAGCATAATTATATTTTGTTTAAGATTTACTTATGGCTATTATATGTAAAAATATTGTATAAAATATTAAATAAAGATTATTGTTATTCACCTAGAGCAGGAGATTATTAACTGAGAGTCAGGCTTTTACTGACTAAAACCACCCATGTGCCTTCAGTTGCCCTATGCAGTCTAGGGCCATGGTGACTCTCTTGAACAAACCAGCAGCCCTGGCAGGCTTGGCCTTTATGTGTCGCCAATTTTTACTGAACCGATTTAATTGATGAAGGTGCAATCGGTGCACTGGTTGAGTGATTGACTCTTGAGTTGTGTATCGCGGGTTCGATTCCTGTACGGAACAAATATTTAGATGACATACCGATAGTCGTTCTGGGTGTGGGTGTTTTGTATGTGTGATATGTGTTCACGATACATAAATAATTACTAGTAAGGGGCAAAGTGTTTTTCATCAACTTTGCAGGTTAATTTCATTAAATTCTCCTATAAATTCAAGAAGTCATTGTCATTTTTATGCCAATGTTTTTTATTTTATTATGTTGCATTTTTTTGTATTTATATTCCATAACTATCACACAACGCCGAAGTTCCAAGCTAAGCAGAGCTTGTGTTATGAGTACTAGGCAACTGATAAATATTACTTATATATTTCTAAATACATATTATGCATAAATTACACACAGACACAGAACAAATGATCGTGCTCATCACACAAACATTTGTCCTGGGTGGGAATCGAACCCACGACCACCAGCATAGCAGTCAGGGCCACTAATCACTAGACCAACTAGGCCAGTCGATGTATCTATACAGTATTGAATGATAATTGGTAATTTTTTAAAATTATTATTTGATAATTCTTTTTTTGAAAGTATAATAACTTCTAATTTCAAATAAGATATTATAAATTAAATATATTATGTGAAGCCGTTTTTTTGTGCATGTGGTGTTAACCTTTAATTAATTGTTGCACTTGTATGAAAAATGTTACCCTACTCATTAAGTTAGAAATGTATAAGTGTAAACAATTGTTGATTAACCTAAATAAATACATAGATATAAAAGTAATGATTACTGTTCATGAATTAGTACGCTGATAGCATATTACATGCAGTATTTAGGTTGTTTTAGCAAAATAAATTCGTGTTTTTTATCTTTTACTTTTCTCGTTCATCATACTCAGGAAACTCATCTAAGCCTGTAAAATTCAGTAAAACGACCAGACACCGTATCCTAACCAAAGTCTTTCATAAATAATCTTTAAAATCACTCATTTATTTACATTACACAGTTATATATCATGGCGAAGTTTAAAATTCCGCGCAATAACAAAACCCGCACTGGCGAATGTTACATGGCTACTACAAAAGTGGTAGAAATTGTACGAAGTAGGGGTATATTAAACTTTCTTTCTGATTTATGACAGTTTATTGTTTTTGCGGGCAGAACCCTCGTGAACGCCCTTGGCGACAGTTTTTTTGTGGAGGATTTTAAAATCCACACTATTTTATTTGATTTTCTTGCTGGTGCGAGAAAACGAAACGGATTTTAAGGTGGGGAAAATGGTTTTGAAGATAGAAGTTTTTTGTAGCTAATATGGCTTATCCCTTTTATTTGATATGTGGTTTATAGTGCATACATGATGGAAATAATATATTTAGAAATTAAAGAATACACACACAGAAGACACATATCTTTTTATTGGGTTAGAAAATCAATTAATAACTTCTCCCGCCCTGGGTGGAGCAAGAGGGATTGTCAAACTTTCACTGACTCAAATCCACCCGTGTTACTCTAGGGTCAAGGAAACTCTTTCAAACAACCCCACACCCAGACACATACCTAGTTTTAGTATGTTGTTACATTATTATTTAATTTGATATAAACTAGTGCTTGACTGCGATCCCATCTGACGGTAAGCAATGATGCAATCGTTGATGGTGAGGCGCACTAATTTATTAAGAGCCTATTCACTCTAGCCTTGAAGATACCCAAATTATAATCGGATGGGAATACTTCAGCAGGCAAATTATTCCATTCCTTTATTTATTTATTTTATTAGTAAGGCCCACCAATAATTACTTTACAGATTTTTTGCATTAAACTTTCAGAAGATGATCCCGTGCAAACAAACGAATTACAGACGTGCACATAATTCTTATAATCATCATATCAGAATGAATATTAATCTAGCAATTTTGAACCCATACTCAACAAAGAAACGCTTGACAGACTAAAGATGATCCAGCAACACCCTAATTCGTTAAAACACTAACCCAAAAGGTCCTCAAAGCATACAAAATTAGTTCATATAAATTTCAGCGAAAAGTATAAGCTCTCCAACGTAAACTTCCAATATAGTACTTGTACAATAGATGGAGTTGATATAAAGTTTAACCAACGACATGTGTGCTTCCTACAAAGAGTTTAAATGTGTGGTATTAAAAAGAAATCTAAGCTATGTTACGAAGTGCCGAGTCTTGAGCTCTTCTAGTCACGTAAAGCTATCGATAGAGGTGAATATCGATAAAATATAACAGTCGATGAATTAGAAATGGGCGTAAAGGTGGCATAAGTACCACATTAGCAAACCTACCACATTATTTTCTTTTTAACCCAAAGGTTGACTGGTAGAGAATGCCTTGTTGCATTAAGTCCGCCTATTTACCACTACTGTACATGAAGTTTAAATAAATAAATAAATAAATAAGTGAAAGAGTAAGTGATTACTGAAATATTAATTTAAAATTATTGTTAAATAAAAATTTGTAATAAATTTGATTTAGGTTTCCTATTGTATGTAAACGTATGTGTAGAATATAGAATAAGACTCTGGAAACAAAATGTTTTGTCGTCATGTAAGTTAATTAGCAATGGGTTTATAAAGTTGAAATGAGCGAAGGAGTTAGTGATTACTGAAATAAATGAAATCAATTTTAAAAACAAAACTAATAATAAACTTAGCTTAACTTTCCTTTTGTATCTATAATGTATTTATGTTTAATAAAGAATAAGGAAAGGAGAACAAACATTTTGTTAGCAAAAGAACATGTTAAAATAAACACAGATAATTAAAATAAGATACATAACTCAAAGTTTCTAATCAGCTTCCGCTTTTCCAAAATGATCTCATTAATAACAGAAAATTAATTATTTTAATGTAGACACCTTTGAAGTGAAGGCAATGGCCAGTAAATATTAATTAAACATTTTCGGCTTTGTAACTTCTATAGCGAAGTATATTTTTATCTATTTTCATCCAATTAACAGTTCTTTTTAAATTTTTGCGTATTTTCAGAAATTTAAAACAATATGGTGTTATTTTGTCAAACTTATCATGCTTACCACTAATGATGTTATTAATATGTCTGAAGTATGACCTGACTAAGTTTACAAAATTTTGTTATGTTATATACATTTTGAATGTTTCTTGAAGTAGAAAAAAAATAGGGATGTAGATATCACATCTTTAAACAAAATACTTCTTCCAACAAGTGAAATATGCAATTTTATAGCCTTACAAAAAAGATTGACAAAATTATCGACATGTAAATAATTTGGCTTACCCCATCACTATTTCAGTAGACGAAGACGATAAAGAAGGACGGATATAATGTAGTGCTTTCAAACATTGAAGCGAAGTTTGCCTACAGAGCAGCAGACAAATGACAACTGGCCTGAGGCGGGGAGCTGCGATATTAGAAGCCTTTAAGATGGGAAAAATAGCAAGTTTTACTTGAGGTACTTTTTTGTGTGGTGTTTGAGGGAAGACGAAGCGAATTGACAATTTGATAGCTTGTTGGGCGGATGGTGTAATAGATAGTCGTGCAGTTGTAAATTGTTGTAGTGTAAAGTCGACCCTGCGTCGTTGAGAGCGTCCTTCCCGAGGTACGTTTCCATACAACCATTCATACGTCATTATGATGTTATTACACATCTTTCTCAAGATATTTTGGAAACACAAATAATATCTTGTGGATGATATCTAGGTTGCTACTAAAATCAAAACATGTGTAATACTAACCCAGTACGTATACAACTCTAAAAAGCTTTTAAAGTTTAAAAAATAAACCTATTTCCTGGAATAAGTTTTCTGAAATATTCGAGTAAGTGACGGTTTTTTTTTAATAATAAAAAAAAATCCCCTGATACCATTTTTGCTATACGCCAGCTGTGCGAAAAATACAGAGGTGCGCATAAAAACTTGCACATGGTATTCGTTGACCTCGAAAAGGCATATGACCGGGTACCTCGTGAGGTTCTGTGGTGGGCCCTTAAGAAGAAAGATGTGCCTGGGAAGTATGTGCAGTTGATCCGAGCGATTTACAGTCGATGCAGTACCCAAGTCCGGTATACTGTGGGCACCCAGCTTCAATGTGGCTGTTGGCTTACATCAAGAGTCAGCTCTCAGCCCTTACCACTTCCTGATGATAATGGACACTCTGACGTCGGACATTCAGGAAGAAGCTCCCTGGTGTATGCTGTTTGCCGATGACATTGTGTTGGTTGCCGAAAGTGGCCTAGAGGTCCAGAACAGATTGGAGGTGTGGTGGCTCAGACTGGAGAGTGTTGGCCTGAAATTGAGTAGAACCAAAACGGAATACTTGTTCTGCGATTTCGGCGGTCTCTCCAATCCAGTGCCTTTAGCCCTCGCTGGAACGCCCATACCGATCTGCTCCGACTTTCGGTACCTCGGGTCACTCGTCCAAGGGGATGGTGAGGTAGACCGGGACGTAACACATCGGATCAACGCAGGATGGATGAAATGGCGACAGGTCACGGGAACAACTTGTGACCCACGGATGCCCCTCAAGTTGAAGGGTAAAATCTACAAGTCCGTGATAAGACCTGTCATACTGTACGGATCAGAATGTTGGGCTGTGAAAAAGACGGATGAAAAAAGATTGCACGTAGCGGAGATGAGAATGTTAAGATGGATGTCTGGTGTGACGAGAATGGATAAAGTGAGAAATGAGTATATTAGGGGAAGTTTGAAAGTGGCGCCAGTGACTGAAAAATTGAAAGGAAATCGTTTGTCTTGGTATGGTCATCTGAAGAGGAGGGATGAAGCGCATGTTACTAAAAGAGTTATGAGTTTACATGTGGATGGATGGAGTGGTAGAGGGAGACCAAAGAAAAGATGGATAGATTGTGTGAAGAGTGATATGAAAGAAAAGGAAGTTAGTGATAGCATGACGACTGACAGGGCAGAATGGAAGAAAAAAACATGTTGCGCCGACCCCAAATAACACGGGACAAGGGCAGTAAAATGATGATGACGATGAATAAAAAAAAAATTGCATTGGATGAACCAAAAAACTTTTAAGTCATGCTCAGGATAACAATAAACGTAGAAATCTACAAATATTTACACGCGGATGAAGCCGCTAGCAGTTGGTTAATAAGCTTGGACCAAAGAACGAGGTTTTTTTTACAATTGATAGGCTCGCGTTTGCCCACTATTTCACGTGATGGTAAGTGACGATTTGATCGATCACTGGTTTGCGACAGTCGCTGTCTCGTTTCCGAATTTATAAAAAAAAGGACTCGCTGATGTGCTTTCCCCCACGCTTATATAAATCCAAGCTACGCCTCTTCCCAGGGCCAAAGTAACTAGACTTTACTGAGAATACCGTTATTGTTTTCTGATTTTAGGTAGTATATACATAAAGGTGACTACTAAATGGGTTCAAGTTCAAGGCCTAAGGTCCACACACTAGACAAAATTCCCAGTAACTGTTAATTTGTCGAATATAGTAGATGTTAAACATCTTCTTGGAAAACTTTAGGACTGTGAGCTATATAATATAGAATTTAGTAGAAGATATTTAATGAAATAATGACATATTCTAGTATTATTTAACAGGTATGGTTAATGTGACACTCGGGGCACTATATTGAGCTGTAGACGACTTTTGGCAGTGGCAATTTTTTTTTGCTTTGGCTTTGGCAGTTAACAATGGTGAAGATAGGAGTCACTAGCATCTTCCCTTACATCACTAGAGACCACTAGAATCCAGCCGAACGCTAAGGACAACTGAAGGAACTACAATATTACTATGTGGGTTTTAGTCACTAAAAGTCTGAAATTCCCTCTCCACCCAGAGCGGGCCATTTGTCACATTTGAGGAGTTCCCCCAAAAAACCTCAAAACTTTATATCAAATTACTTCAAAAGTCAAGTTCTTCTTTCTTCTTTTAGCTTGCTGAAATAAAAAATAAGCTCTTTTTCCAAATTACTTTCCTTACTTGGCCCACGGCAATGCCGTCCACAGACGCTGTCATTAGATTCCTACGTGAACAGGTAACTAAAGATGGAAGGTAGGATATGGTCTGTGGAGAGACCTGGACCTGTTAAGATTGTAGAGTTCATAGTGGAACTAAATACTTTTTACTATGGACTGTATCTCAAGACTACTATGGACTCATCAGGAGGGTTACAGTCGCCCAAAGGGTAATGGAAAGGGCTATGCTCGGAGTTTCCTTGCGTGATCGCATAAAGAATGAAGATATCCGCAGGAGAACCAAGGTCGCCGACATATCCCGAAAAATCGCCAAACTAAAGTGGCATTGGGCAAGGCACATTGCTCGTGGAACGGATGGTCGTTGGGGCCGAAAGGTTCTAGAGAGGCGACCGCGCACCGGAAAACGCAGCGTTGGAAGGCTTCCCACAAAATGGACTGACGACCTGGTGAGAGTCGCGAGAATGCGGTAAATGCGAGACCGGTCGTTGTGGAGACGCTTGGGGGAGGCCTATGTCCAACAGTGGACGTCTTTCGGCTGAAATGATGATGATGATGATGGACTGTATTATTTTTCCGCTCCTCCTATTTTGACACACATAAGCCCCGCTAACAACTCTACCTTGTCCCACACGCCATGCATAAGATGGCAGTGATGTTACACTCCGGGAACGCCGTGAGAAAGAATTGCCGACGACATTTGTTTCGGCAGCTCTCTGATGCGCTTGTTTTGTAAACTTCAGTTACGAGCGAATATCCCTGTATCTTTTCAACTTATTATGTGATGCTTTTTGAAGGGAAATAAAAATCTTGGAGTAAAAAATTTGAGGTGTGTGCATGAAACTTTAAATTTGTGTGGGGCGTAGGTATTTGTACTATCTGAGATCGACTGTGAAAATAAGGGTGCAATACATTTAAATTGAGTAAATTATTTCGATGTTTCTTACAAATATAGTTCGATTCTTACTCAGAAATCAGAAACGTTTATTTCAAATTGACCTATTACAGGCACTTTAGAATTGTCAAAATGTCGGTCAGTCAAAAATAACAAGTGACTCTAAATTGCACGTTCCAAAGCGTAGATCTCTATGGATAAGAACGTGCAAGAAACTCCATGGACACTCTTTTAAATCATATTAGAAACGACAAAAAATAAAGTTAATAATAATTGAAAAAAAGACAAATTACAAAATAAAAATAAAATTAAGCCAATGGCAGCTAAGATATCACCAGTGTCAACTGACGGCACCCGTTCACGAGCATGACGCGTGCATTAGCCCCACTCTGCTCAACCATTTTGAAGGTAACTGAATAACCTTATAACACGTGCCACCATCAGCGAGACATTTACTATCTCTATATATATAAGGAGAACTGTCTGACTGTCATACCAACGCGCAGATAAGCTTTATCTACAGAGTTATTATGTGTATAGATTTTCATTCATGGCTTTCTAAAGTAAAAAAAAGTGCATGTCGAACTCGTGCACTGAGGATTCCGTACTAACTTACCTATGAAAACAGTTCAATTCCCGAACTGAGTTACGAAGATTTTTCCGAATCATAAAAATAGTTTTTTTTTTGTGATGTAAAAACACTACAGCAAATTAAGAGTTTTCAGATTTTTTCCTATATTTGTGCTATAAGACCTTGCTTTATGCCAAATTTCAGGATTCTAGGTCAACGAGAAGTACCCTATGAATTTTGATTCCCTTGAGAGTGTCGAAATAAACGGTCGTATCTTTTTGCTCAGCTTCAAGGGACCGCAGACCTTAGTATATAGTTTTAATTTCAACTCAATACCGCCACGCATTCCCGAAATAAAGGGTTTTAAGAGACAGATAGACAGACAGACCGACGGACTTAATCCTATAAGGGTTCCATTTTTTCCTTTTGAGGTACGGAACCCTAAAAAAACTCTAATTGAAATCATGACTAAAGCATTTAAAGAAGTAATCTTAGGTAGGCTTGTGCCCAAATGACTTGGATTAATTTAAAATACAGAAAAATTGTATATCCATTATTATAAATTAGTTTAATTGAACCTCTAATTTAAATATGGTTTAAAAAAATAAGCACAATAAATCGAATTTTTAAAATAGAAATAAGTGTTGGAAATAAAGAACAATGCGTTTAGGATGAAGCCCTGCAACTCATGACACGAGTAATGCCAAGAATTCACCAACCTACGCCTGTTTCTGAAGATTATATGTTTACTAGAAACGTTATCCACTTCGAAACCAAAATTTGAAAGAGATGGACATTGACTGGCCTGTTGGTCTAATGGTTAGTGACCCTGACTGATATGCCGAAGGTCATGGGTTCGATTCCCACCCAGGACAAATGTTTGTGTGATGAGCACGATCATTTGTTCTGTGTCTGGGTGTAATTTATCTATAATATGTATGTATTTATATCAGTTGTATAGTATTCATAACACAAGCTCTGCTTAGCTTGGGACTAGACGGCATTGTGTGATACATTGTTGATACATACATGTGTTGGAACATTATCTATATGTATAAAAGGAGAAACTGACTGACAGACATATCAACGCACAGCCAAAAGTACTGGGAGTCGGCGAGCACTAAGAGAGGGTTTTCAAAAATTCACCCCCTAAAGGGATGAAACAGGGGTCCAAAGTTTGTATAGACAAACCTAATTTTACGCGAGCGAAGCCGCTGGCAGAAGCTAGTATTATTATATTATATCAACAGATCAAAGAAATGAGAAAAGCGTAGTAAAAATCCTTAAGTCTAAGCCGCTAGGCCCATGAAGAATTTCTGAAAGGGAAGATGTGGTTTTGGAACGCAAAGGGCAACTTAAAGATACAGATTTAGTTTTAGTAATTAAAAGCCGGACACCACCTCTTATTCTGTCTTTCTTATTATTTATTATTTCTTTGTTTCTGTATGTGTAATTTTTGTTTCTGTATTTGTAATTTGTTTTCTGTGTGTGTAATTTGTTTTCTGTGTGTGTAATTTGTTTCTGTATGTGCAATGTTTTGTGGACTCTTGATTGTTCGAAATAAAAAAATAAAAAAAATATTTATTCTACCCTGGAGAGAAAGAAGACATTGCATGATATCTCACCTCAATAAAAAGAGCTCTAAGCTGGAACACCACAAGTTCATAATTTAAAACTGATAGTTTTATAGTATTATCAATAATATTAATAAAACCTGCTCCACTGGTAACAGAATACTGCTGTTTAATCGTAACTTAAAATTATGAGTATTATATGAGAAAATTAGAGAGTAGTTTTTCGGTTCTTTTCTTTTTTTGTTTTAATCAATAAACAGCCTACCCTAAACCATCCTAAAAAATACCGTATGGTTGAAGACCTTAAAAGGCGGCCATGGGTTGTGCGAAAGTGAACACCGGGCCTTGAAACGAGGGCAAAGAAGTACAGGAGTGGATTTTAGTCAGTAAAAGTTTGACAGGAAAGGGCGGGAGATGTCATTAGATGATTTCCCAGCTGAAAGAAAAAACCCATAGGAATTACTTCTCGTGAATGTTTTCACATCATACTCATATGCACCAGACACCCAAATCCAGAACAATATCTCTAGGCCATTCAAATATTTTTTTCCGTTTGGAAATCGTACCCGCGGCAATCGCTCAACCACTACGCCAACCGTGCCTTCAAAGTCAAGCCCTCACTGCACACCTTTTTTTAAGATGTACAATAAAGATTATATATGTATAATATCAATTAGAATGCTGACGTAACTCATTCTAATATTTTTGCAGTATTTGGCAGGATGGGTCACAGTGATCAATATTTTCCATTTACCTATTGCCAAAACATTCATTCTATAACACATCACATCCCCAGATAGTCTTTTCTCCAAGTGATAAAATTTTCAACACCCCCATATTGTCCTGAACTTCACACGCAGACACTTCCAGCACCCTTCAGCCGTGTACCTATACATATAGTCGAAATAAAACTGGCGACAACGGCGTCTGGCTGCAGCTTACTGTTGAAAGGCTTCGGCTAGACGACACGACTAATTGTCCACACTACTATTGTCGTATTTGGATGCGTATACACGTCTCAGTGGCGTAGGCGAAAATTATGCGATCGAGACTGAACAAAAAGAATCGTTTTTTTTTTCGTGGTTCGTGTTTGTGAATTGGTGTTAGGCCAATGATTTTGACTTGAAATTATGTGGGAATTGTTCATTGAAACTATCCCTTCTTTGGTTGGATTTTAATACCTCATTTAATCTATATACATATAAATGAATAGCCGTTCGTTAATCTCGCTATAACTCAAAAACGGCTGGACCGATATGGCTAATTATGTTCTTGAAATATTCGAGATAGTCCAGGGAACGGTGTGAAACAAATTGAAAATATCACAAAAAAAAATCCGAATACAACGCCATCTCTAATTAAAATGTCATTATAAAATGATTTATGTTGTTCTGGTAATGCCAGTAGATGGCGTTAGCCTTACTATTAGGCGGTACGAAGTTTGCCGGGTCAGCTAGTACATCAATAATAAAGTGATTCTGAGAAAACTGATCACGTAACGGCAGACGTAGCGTTAGAATGCCTTCCAACAAAGCGGACCTACGACCTGGTGAGAGTCACGGGAATTCGATAGATGGAAGACACACAAGACCAATCATTATGACGACACTTGGGGAAGGCCTATGTCCAGCAGTGGACGTCTTACGGCTGAAATAATAATGACTATAAATAATAATAATATTCCACAACTATCACACAACGCCATCTAGTTCCAAACTAAGCATAGCTTGTGGTATGGATACTAGGCAACTAATAAACATACATATTTTTAACTACATACATAATTAGATAAATAACACCCAGACACAGAATAAATGATCATGCTCATCACACAAACATTTGTTCTGGGTGGGAATCGAACCCTTGACCTCCGGCATAGCAGTCAGGGTCACTGACTACAAGACCAACAGGCTTGTCGAAATAATAATGATGATAATGCATAGGTATCAGAATAAGTAAATCGCAGTAAATATAGCTTTTTGGTATCCATTAAAACGAATAATATTACATTTTTCACATGTAGTGTAACAGTCGCAGGTTTTAATAGTCTTGTCTTATTCCTCTAAGGTGTCAAACTGCCAACCTAGCGTAATGCTAGCACGGTCTTAGAAATCGTTAAGGGCTACAAGTTATGTGAACTCATTGTCTACGAACTTCGATGTTTCCCTAAGGGCCTAAAAGGTCAGACTGGAATCGTTTCACCTAAAATCAAAGGCCTTAGATTCATAAACTAAGTTCTCATAGTCTAAATAGATATATATATATATATATATACAATGTAAGAAATGTTTGTTGTTTATTACATTTATAATACGATGGCGTTGGAGCCACGTACCTCAAGCCGCAGCGTTGGACGGCCTCCCACAAGGTGGACCGATGATACTTGCAACCTCCCCGGCTTATGTCCAAAAGTGGACGACTTTCGGCTGATATGGTGATGAATACTATGAAAGCAATAGTTTTTTTGAATGTTTGATAATCCTTCTCGCTCAAACGGCTGAACATATTCGGGTTATATTTAGATTATGATTTTAATTGATTGGCTCGCGGGTGACCACTATCTCACATGATGGTAAGCGATGATGTGGTCGACGATGGAGTACGCTTGCTTGAGAGTAACCCATTCACTCTTGACCACGTTGTAGTTATCAGGCAACAGACTCCGGCAGGAAATTCCACTCCTCTCACGTACAATGTGTTTCCAAAACGTTTGGTAGGTATGGGTGGGATGTCCATCATATACCGTCGGCGCAATACTACCGTACGTCTAACCGTCCTATGATGAGACGGGTTTGGTGCAATTACGATGCACACTCCACGAAATGGAAACGATGGAAACCGACATACTCCGGGGATAAAAACTACCTAATATACTATTTCAGAACATGGTCTACTAACGGATTTTGATGAAACTTGGTACACGGATAGATTAAGTCCTAGAATAGCACATAGGACTTTATATCCCGGGAGTATGTTCCCTTGGATTAATTTCCTTCTATGACGTGGCCAGCAGAATTTAGTTACTTAATAAATTCAAAACCAAAATACAAGCAAAACCGCCTCAAAATCTAATAGGAACGTACGAATATAATTTAATTACTACGTGACGTGAATAGACAAAGAGACAAATTAAATGTAGGATTAAGGTATTCCGCGCGGGGTGATTAGAATGATTGATCGCTTGAATAGCATATGTTCTGCTGAAACGGGTATCGGGACCGGATACCCGGTTTTTGGGTAGAATTTGGATTTAGTTGGGTGAATTGATATGAAATAGTTTTGTTAATGTTTTTAATGAGGATAAATAATCAAAACATATAGATTCAAAGATTCAAAAGAATTTATTTCAAATAAACCATTTACAGGCACATTTGAAATGTCAAGAAGTCAGTCAATCAGAAAAAAAAAATGATGCTAATTGCACATTCCCAAGCGTAGATCTCTATGGAGAAGAATGTGCAAGAAACTTCATGGACACTCTTTGAAATCATGTTTTGTAATTACAAATATCTCTGTTACATGTTTCTTGTCGCTATCATGTGAGAACAATGTCAATAAAGTAAAAATAAAAACTAAATATACATATTAAAATAGCAATTGGCAGCTAAGAGATGACCAGTCTCAACTGACAGCGCCCGTTCACGAACATGACGCTAATATTAACACCACTCAGCTCAACCATTTTGAAGGGAACCGAATGATCCAACACTTGCGCCACCATCAGTCATCATTTGAGTGAGCATGACAAACTCTCAACTGCCGTGCTCATTTATGTCAAACAAGTCCAATAATAACTTAAAATAGCTCCATTGTACTCACATTTACAAACTTTGAAAAAAAAAAATGCTTCTACATTATACGAGTACAATACTTATAATATTTTACAATTCCAAAAAAAAAGCATTAAACAATAATAATAATAATTTCCAAACTAATCAATTTGTACACCCCAGTGGTAGAGGAGCTAGGCCAGCATTGAGCCAAGCATTTTTATCTTGAATATAATCCCCCACTTATAATATGCTTGCCTGCATAGTGTGCGTTTAATACAAGATTTAAATTTCGTTTCATTGAGTTCTAATATTTGTGGAGGTATTTTATTATGACATTTCAAACAAGTACCTCATGAAAGAAGAGGCCACTTTAGCCAGTCTGAAACCTGGTTGAACTAATTGGTCCCTATTTCTTGTAACATAATTATGTCTATCGCCTCTTTTGCTAAAAAGATGAAGATTTTTTCTAACGTACATGATGTTTTCATAAATATATTGACAAGGCGTCATGATGTTAATATCCTTAAACAGTTCCCTTAGAGAATCGCACCGGCGAAGATTGTAAATAGCTCTGATAGCTCTTTTCTTTAATTCTTTAATTCTTTATTGTACACTAAAACAACTTATAAAATAGGTAGATAACAACGTTCATGTACATAGGCGAGCTTAACTCAAAGTTGAGTTTTCTTCCAGCAAACCATTGAGTGATAGAGAGAGATCACAATAGAGGGTAGGATCCAGTGTACAATTTTAAAATTATAAATAATACGAATAAAATAATACATAAATATACCTACATACATAAATACAAACATACTTATATATTATAAATATATAATATAATATATATATATACCATGTCATCGTGAAAGGAAATGCTCTTTAATTTTCCTCTTGAAGACATCCAGAGAAGGGCTGTCACGTAGGGAGTGTGGGAGGGAGTTCCACAGACGCACCGCAGTGACAGAGAAGGAACCATCATAACGGCTAGAAGTGTGAAATGGAGTACGAAGAAGAAGAGAGTTGGCAGTGCGACAGGGTTTACCCCTCGGGATGAAGTACTCAAAGCGCTCACGAAGGTATAGCGGAGAATTAGGATTGTGTAGGATAGTGTAGAGAAGAGATAGGATATGGGTATCTCGCCGACGCCGAATCGGCAACCACCTCAATCTGGTCCGAAACTCCGACACGTGGTCGTATTTTCGGAGGCCAAAAATGAAGCGGATGCACAAGTTCTGCAGTCGCTCAAGTTTGTTCAGGAGAACCTCCGTAGCATCTAGATAACAGACATCCGCATAATCTATGAGCGGTAAAAGAAGAGATTGCGCAAGAGTAACCTTAGTGTGAAATGGTAGGAATTTTTGGAGACGCTTAAGAGACTGAAAAGAGTAAAAGACCCTCCTACTCACGTCAGCAACATGAACCTCCCAAGAGAGTTGAGTGTCCATATGCACGCCAAGGTTTTTAGCAGTTTTAGAGTATAATATGGGCACAGAATCATACACTACTGGCGGGAGCGACTGGTGATCCAATAAACTAAGCATATATCTGCCACCAATAATGAGCGCTTGAGATTTAGTTGGATTCAGTAAGAGTCCAAAGGACTTAGCCCACTTGTTGATATTTTCAAGGTCATCATTGATGGCAGCTACAGTCTCAGCGAGTTCACCGACTTTAAAATGACGATATAACTGCAAGTCGTCTGCATAGAGATGATAATTAGTAGTTAGGACCTTAGTGAGAGCGTTTATAAAAACTGAGAAAAGTAGAGGAGAGAGAACGCCACCCTGAGGTACACCCGCAGCCAAATCACACCATTCAGAGGAGTCCTCATCAGACCGAACAGACTGCGAGCGACCCCGAAGATAAGAATTGAACCACTCAATTACTGGTGCAGAGACATTAAGGGAGGAAAGGATTCCTAAGAGGATGTCAAAATCAACAGAGTTGAAAGCACTACTGAAGTCCAATAAAACCAATACGGTTAGACATTTATTTTCCATAGCCAGTCTTATGTCATCAGTTATTTTGATAAGGGTTGTTACCGTGCTATGGCCAGGTCTGAAACCAGATTGGTAGGGACTTAGTAGGTTATTACAGGATAAATAACGAGACAGTTGCTTCTGAACAACACTCTCAAGGACTTTGGAGAGGATTGGGAGGATGGATATTGGTCGAAACTGGGATGGTGAAGTGGGATTTGAAACTTTAGGAAGTGGTAGGACGTGGGCCTTCTTCCAAGCAGAAGGAAAGGAGTTAGTGAAGAGAGAAAAATTTATAATGTGAGTTACGATAGGAGCTATTTCACTAAGAATAGGTAGGAACATTTGGAGTTGAAGGCCATCGTCGCCTACCGCCTTGGTAGATATGGATTGGATACATTTCTTAATATCTAGCTCAGTAACTGAGTGGAAAGAGAAAGAAGTATTATCTGGCAGAGGAAGATTAGCAAGATCATTAAGAGTTAACGATTTAACATCGTCATCGATTGTTACTGGTGACATAGAAAAGTGCGCATTAAGTGCATTGAGGTCCATTTTATCCGGAAAACTCTTACTAGAGGTTTTGCCAATACCAAGAGTCTTTAAAAACTGCCATACTTGCGTTGGATTGGAATTGTCGATTGAGTTGTGAATGTGGCGCCTTTTCGCATCACTACACAAACGACTGCAACGATTTCGAAGGTTCTTATAAATGTCCCAATTTTCTTCCGTGGGCCACTTCCTGTACAAACGCACGCGCTTCCACGCGCTTCACGTACGCGTTTTCTGTAGTATAAAGAGCCTTCAATTTATGCGTTTGTTGTACTGCGTACGGATGATCGTATTTTTTTCCGGCGTCTGTGTAGGCGAAAGTTTGTATGTGTGTGCGTGTGTCTATGTTTGTTACCTTTACGCTTAAACGACTGAATGGATTTACATGAAATTTGGCGCACCGGTAGATCATGTCCTGGAATAGCACATTCTTCAAGCAACAGTTTATTTTATTTCTTCCATCCGATATCTATTTATGAGGGTGGGAAAAAATAAAACAACTTTTTCTTTCTTGGTGGAGTAAGAGAACAATCCCGATACAATTCACTCGAGTTGAATTTTCTTCAGTTGCTCAGTTCAGTTGCAATGACTTTTTCGAACAATCCCGATACATCTGCCGCTCTAGCCAAGTTACAACCGTTTCGTTTCGATTTTCTTTTCGTCGATCACCTCCAGTAGGCCACGCCTCCGATTTCTTTACTCTGACGTCATCTCAAAGGCCAGTCACATGGTCAGAACAAAGAAATAGGTGGTAAGGCTGACTCCAGGCGATCAACGAAAAGAGAATCGAAACGAAACGGTTGTAACTTGGCTAGGAGGGCTGTTATCATCCTCGATCCATTTCATAAGCATTGTTTTTAATTCAGTCTCCTATACAGTACCATGTCTACTGTCCTACAGTGTTCCTTCAAATTGCCTGAGGTTGCTGTCATTATGAAGAGTAGAGTAAACTTAGATTGGCGTCGGAGGCGCCGGGATTGTTATCTTAATGAATATGTTTTGGTAATATCTTGTGGACATTTGTGGTAAGTTTTCTATAGGAAGTTTAGTTGTATTCCAGTAGTATAAGGCCTAAATACATACAATTGGGATATAAAATAGTGTACAAAAATAAGCAGAGCTTTAACAATAAAAATGAGAGATACGTGTCCGATGCACGTGCTAGTGGGCCACAGATCCAGTCTTTCCGAGAGGTTATGGTTAAACGCTTGAACTTCTCCTAGAAGGCAGTATTCGATTGGGGCGATGCCAATCTGATCAAGTTCAATGCTGCTAAAACCCAGGCGTGTCTTTTTTCCGCCAAACGGAGCCAATTTCACCCGGCTCCATGATTCCAGGGTGTAACCGTGCCGATAACCGACGGCCTTGAGCTTCTTGGGGTAACGTTGTCGTCTACCCTCAATTTCGGCTCTTACATCGAAGAAATAGCTCAACAGGCTGCCAAAAAATTGGGGATCTTAGCTAAGGTGAGACGGTACTTCACGGCGGAACAGTGCTCAAACTTTATCAAGCGCAAGTTCGATCGTGTATGGAATACTGCTCTCATCTGTGATAGGTCAGCCAAATACCAACTTGATGCCCTGGAGTCGATTGAAAAGCGAGTCAAGAGGATCATCGGTGATGATGCACTTATCAAATCAAAACTCCAAAGCGTTGAGTATCGACGCCGAGTTCCTAGCCTGTCGGTTTTCTATCGATTACACTTCGGGGAGTGTGCGTTGGAATTGCACAATTTAATTCCACCAAGTCCGTTCCATCATAGGACCACTAGACGTACGGCGTTGCGCTATCGGTGCATGGTGGACATCCCACCCATACGTACAAAGCGTTTTGGGAACATATTCGTTATGCGTAAAGCTAAGGAGTGGAATTCCCTGCTGGAGTCTGTGTTTCCTGATAGCTACAACCTAGGGGTCTTTAAGTCAAGAGTGAATGGGTTACATCTAGGCAATCGCACCTGATGGTAAGCGATGATGTAACCGCCATCGTCGGCGCATCATCGCTCACCATCAGGTGTGATAGTGGTCAAACGTGAGCCTATCTATAATAATTAAAAAAAAAAAACTCGGCAATGCTAAAATGCAAAAGCTTTGTTAAATAAAAGATTTGATAAAGAAAAATCAAATCTTTTATTTATCAAAACTTTTTGCTACACCGATTTCCGGCCACCACAGGCGTGGGCTTGCGAACGGTGAGCAATGGGTAGCTCGCCGTCTGCCCATCCGGTAACCGTTCGGACCAAGCCCAAGGCATCGACGGCGCGTAGTGTTCCACGCGCGCCTCAAAGAGATGTAAGCAACCGTTGGGGTCCAGCCCCTGCTGGGCCCCAACGGTTGCTAAGAAACGGTTGCTCGAAGCTAAAAACTAGAAAACGATTGCTCGAAGCCTACTGGGGCCAAGGGTCTGATTCTGAGGCCCTGGTATGAAAGGCAAAGAAAGAACATGAGTGAGTTTTTAGTCAGTAAAAGTTTGACGCTATCTCTCGCTCCGCCCAAGAGCGGGGATTGGATGATTTTCCCACCGAAAAAAAAAATGGTACAAAGGTGGACTTAATGTCATAGGCATTCTCTACCAGTTAACCAGGGGTGTTGGAGAGACAATATTATGTAGGTGTATAAAAAAAAAAAAATTTAACTGAGTAAATTACAAATAGTTATAGTTAATAATGATAAATTATAAAAGTAAGTTTTAGCTAATAGCTTAGTTAGTTGAAGCTCGTAGATTAAACAGAAGAAATATGTTTAAATTTCTTGTGTTATAATCTGAAGATTAGAATCTTTCAGTTCTGTCCATCGTATCGAATATATAAAAAGTTGATTCAAAAATTACTATTGTTTTTTTGAAACCATTCTTGACCAGAAATCAACGATGGAACGAGCGTATCCAAAAGATGTTTTTTCTTTAGATGAACATCTACCAAAAACTGGAAACGTTAAACAGCTGTATCGTGTTTATAAAACAAACCAATCAATAAAACAACAATAAAACTCAATAAATTAAACAAAACCAACAAAACAAAAGAAACTGAACTGAGTCAATAACAATCAGCCACTTGAAAACAAAAGATCAAGCTGCTATTTTGTAATACCAGAAGCAATTACTTACTCTGGCGACTGGGAGACAGCTGTCTATATTTATAATCGGATTATTTCTACCATGTCTGATGCTATAAACCTGCACAAAAGGAATTCGAGTTTCATGAATTAAATGTTGAAAATTAATAACGAAAATCTTTAAACTTATTTTGGTAAACTTTTTAATTTTTAGATACAGTGTTTGAAGGCCTCTTACAAGGTGGAGCGATGACCTGGTAAAGGTTGTAGAAATCCGATGGATGCCAGACGCACAGGACCGTTCATTGTGGCGACACTTGGGGGAGGACTATGTCCTACGGTGGACGTCTATCGGTTGAAGTGATGATGATGATGATGAATTTTTAGATAAAGTTGTTTTCATTGCGACCTTTTTAGGGTACCTTAGTCGGTAATAACGGAACCCTTATAGGATCATTTGATTATCCTTCTATTCGTCTATCCCTTTTTCTTTCTGTCACTTTGTCAGTCTGTCCGTCCGTCAAGACTCTTTTTCACAGTATCGCGTGGTGGTATCACGCTGAAATTAGTATCAACGACTGTTGTCAATGCAATCTAAGGATGAGGCCATTTATACTTCATTTATATAATTTTTCCGTCTGTGTATAATATTGACGTTCGCAAGGAAATAAAAACCTATTAAGGCACTTTTCGTTGACCTAACATCATGAAATTTGGAAAGAAGCAAAAAATAAACAAAAAATCCGAAAACCCTGTGATGTAACAACATCACAAAATGGTTACTTTTTTGGTGATTATAAACTTATTAGCAGTTTGTACAGAACCCTCGTGCGCGAATTTGATTCGCATTTGAACGGTTTTTTTTTTGTTAACCTCGTGAACTTTGGACGAAAAGTGAAATGAAATAAGAATGTGATATTCACTAAAATTCTAATGACGTAGAATGAATTGAAAATATGGCTGACTAAAAATATGGAGGTTGTACTCTTTTCATTGTGTATATCTAGGTCACTAAGCTGCTGGTTTTCACTAATTTGCTATTAACAGCTTATTCGGTTTTCGAATTTGACCGTTCGCGTCCGCTAGTATTTAGGATCAGGACTTTCCGCGCCGCAAATCGGTGATCTAAGTACTTAGCACCAGTTTGTATTCAACATCGAAGCCCCCGTATCGATTTACTATATGAAACGCACTTTATACACACCGTTGCTGTCATGCTATCATTATTGCAAAACCGAAGTTTGTCTAACACTAACGGAACATCCTTGACCACCTCCACGACACAAATTAAGCTCTATACTTCAGTGTTAAAGTCTAAAATGGCGTGACTGCAGCTGTTGTTCAGTCGTTTCGCTAGTGAAGGGAAACGTAGTCAATAAAGGCGGCTTAGTGGCATCGATAACTTTGTGTTTTGCGATATTTATGCGTTCCACTTGGCTCGGGAACACCTGTTTGTTTGTGTGCACGCCAGTGTGGACAGACACGGGAATTTGTCTTGTCGATTGTTGTTTGCTACCAAAAGACGACTGTATTGACATCGTTGACATTTCCAGCTATCTATCATCACTTGATAGTATATTTCTTTCTAGCTGCTAAATTAAATCAACTTAATTTTGAGAGATTTTCACAATATAAGTGCTGTTATAGAGTTAATTAAAATCTTTTGTCAATGATTGGTTATATTTTTTAATCGGGGGCATACCAAATCACTGTGCCTAATATTCGAACATCAAAAGGAAAATTGTACAGCTTACTGGTTTGAAAAGTTATGATTTACGTCCGTGTAACAGCAATATAACATTCAAAAAAGCATTAAAAAAAAAATAGGTAACAAAATTCATCGCACTCATCAGTAACAAAACATTTTGTCGATAGTAATTACAAAATTGTTCCCATCCCTACGGCTGCCTCCATGCATTTAACAGCAACATTCATTGTAATATTTGCTTTATACAATCTGTGTTGAATTTTGACTAGTCTACTAAATAATTTAGTGAGGTTCGTTTCGCGCAAACTGTGTAACAATCCTGTCCAATTTACTGGCTCTGTTTTATCTACTTGTGTAGGTACCTATTAAATTTAATTCTTAGAATAACTAGAATGATTAAGAAATTTAATAACTTATTTCTGAGATTTGAATGAGCTCTTTTCAATGAGTTGAAATTTGAAGTAATTTGTATTGTGTACGCTAGTGTGAATTCAATCCATTTTTTAAAACCCACCGTGCTCCTTCAGTTGCCTTTGCGCAAGGACTACGGTAACACTTTTGATCAATCCGCAGCCCTGGCAGGCGTCGGCCCTAACTGTCCTTGTCAAATTTGCTGACATCTTTTTGAGAAGCGTGTGGAACACAACACGCCGTCAACCCGTGCTTAGTCCTTACCGGACGGAGAGTTACTCATTGCTCGCCGTCCACACACTAGAGACTAAGAATTAAATTATAGCGCCAATTAAATCTTTTTTATTTTTATGTCATCCACATTTTTTTATTATTAATATAAACTGGCTCTTGACTGCGACATTTCTCTGTTTACCTGATAACTCCTCTTAAACCACGCAATGGATTTCAATGCAGTTTCCTCTAATAGAAAGAACCATAAATGGCGTCAACGGCCACTAATTGAATAACAAAGTGTAAAACAATAAGATAAATTATTAGTAAATCCACACATTTCTTTATTGGCCACGAGATTAAACTTCTCATTTTATACCTAAGCAACGGGAAAATTAGATAGCTTTTAATAAACTAGTTGGTTTTTTGTATTTTTTTATTTATTTATTTATTATATTCTTTATTGTACACCACATAAACAAAAACAGGGACAAACACAATTAAAAATAAGTGCACAATGGGCGGTCATAACGCACAGGGCACAACGTCAACTAAATATTCTTAGTTCAAGAGCGAGCAAAGCGAGCTCAGAATCGTAAGGCACTCCGACACGGACAGGTTAGGCCAGAAGGAGTTTCTGGGTGTTTTTTTTTATAACCACCCAGAAAGTGGTTTACATAGAAGATAACGAGTGGCAAAGATAATATCATTCAGACGCTCGTTAATTGTGGTTGATTAGGAACTTACAAGGCAATGTAATTTTTTTTCCGATCCTGATTTCCGGCCACCGTAGGCGCGAGCTTGCGGACGGCGAGCAATGAGTAGCTCTTGCCAGTCGTCAACAGCGCGTAAGGATTCACGTGCTCCTCAAAGAGATGTCAGCAAACCGTAGGGGCCCAGCAGAGCCAATGCCCGCTAGACAGGACTGCAGAGAATTTCTGAAAAGGAAACCCGTAGTCCTAGAACGCAAAGAGCAACTGAAGGACACAGGTGTAGTTTTAGCCAGTAAAAGTCTTCCCACTCCGCCCAGAGCGAGAGAAGTCATTAGATGATTTCCACACTTAAAAAATAAAAGGCCCGTTTTGACATTTGTATTTTGACTACCTAGCAGCTTGTCCGATGTAGTGTAGCTACTACTAAAATGGCTACACCGGACCCCTAATTATTATTTTATTGTTTCTTTTAGTTTCGTTCCAAGTTACATTCTAGGGTTTTTCTCAAATGTCTAAACGGGCCTTTCATTTTTTAACGAGTTTAAGAAGTCTGTGTAATTAGCCCATAAACAATAATGTTTCTATAATCTGATTATTCTGTTTTTGCAGGTGAGTGGTGTATGAATGATTAAAACAAGAAAAGGGGAATGGAAAATTCCTGGTGGAAGTAGTATGCTGTATACCCAAGGTAAGATTTTCACTAATTATTTCAGTGTTAAAGGTCTTTCAGGTATTAAATATTTAATCTAATTAAGGGCCGTCACTGCTTTAAGCGGGTCGCGTCCACGCGGTCCCATACAAAAGTGCTCCGTCGTGACTCGCCATGCGGGCAGGCGCGACCCGCGCCCGTTTTGCTACGCAATAATACATTAAAGTTCTCTATCGACACGACTACATGCACACCGTTAAAGTTGAACTAATGACACTGCGCAGGTAATAATCCGGTTTCCGCTACGGGGACCGCCGCACGCGACACACGCGCGATGTCACGCGACGAGCACCCGCGCTGGCTCCCACTTAACGCAGCGTTAGCCCTTAGTGAGCCCGTTATCGTCGTCCCATAGCTAGCCAAAAGTCTTCTGAAGAAGAACTTTATATTTTATATTACCTCAATTATTTAAAAAATCAAAACTCTTGATATAACCCCTTCCCCACGCCTAATAGAAGTTACACACACATTCACAAATACTTGTGATCCCCCGTTAACTATACCATCACGCTTCGCCAGTTAAGAACCGCCTAGACGAGCGGTTTGGTTGATTTCACACAATTCACGCCAATATGTCGTCACAATTAAAGGGGTAGAAAGTTCTGAGGGTAGTCAAAGATGCGCTATACCAAGATAGATAAGTAGGTATGGTAAGGTGTACCAGGAATTAGATTTTCTGTCACTAGTTAAATTATGTCTGAATGGCTTGTGAAAAACATAGACTGTAGAATTTCTAGTTTGTCGTGACGGTTTTGGTATGTCGGTCCAAAACCGTAGTACCAAAGAGCGTTTATAACTCTATTATCGCTTCTATCTATTACTCACAGAAGAGATGGTCGATGGGGCCGAAAGGTTCTGGAGTGGCGATCACGCAAGACGCAGCATTGGAAGGCCTTCCACAAGGTGAACCGATGACCTGGTGTAAGTCGTGGGAAACCGATGGATGCAAAACGCACAAGAACGGTCGTTATAGCGACACTTGGGGCAGGCCTGTGTCTAATAGTGGACGTCTAACTTCTGAAATAATGATGATGATTACTATAATAGTACTCTTTGCTAGTAATTTTAACACTAAGGCACACTCCTCACTCTGAATATCTTTGCATGTGAACCCCTCGCACCATTCACCTTTATCGCTGCCAATCCAAAATATTTCACCCAACTACGTGTACAGCGAACCTAAAATCATGAATAGAATCTGCAAACTGAATAAGGGGTGTCTGTCAGGTGAGGGTGGGGCGCAAATGGTAGGCAGTCACGTCCTAAACAGCCCCTAAACGAAGGGTAAACGGCCGGAAATAAGTCCTTTTATTTAGGGTACCTAGGGATATAATTTTAAGCTATATTGGACTAGATTACGTTTTGTAAAATAGGTTTCAGTTTCGTAAATTTATTCGGGAACAATTTTCGGAAAATTATTCTGATTTATTTTATATTGAGCAATTAGGTTTCTTTGATAGTTTATTTTTGAAGCCCTTTGGAAGAACATCCAATATGCTTGGTAAATGTTGATAATACTCTGCAAAAAGTAACCATTTCTGAAAGGTTAGATAAACTGGTTTTCTAGAGAAAGTTTCTCTGTATAATAATCACTGTATAATTCATTACACTTTCTTAATCACTATAAATGAAGATATTCGCAGAAGAACCAAGGTTACAGACATAGCCCGAAGAATCGCCAAACTTAAGTGGCAGTGGGCAGGTCACATTGCTCGCAGAACAGATGGTCGATGGGGCCGAAAGGTTCTGGAATGGCGACCACAAGGTGGACCAATGACCTGGTGAGGGTCACGGGAATTTGATGGATGCGAAACGCACAGGACCGGTCATTGTGACAACATTTGGGGGAGGCCTATGTCCAACAGTGGACGTTTTTCGGCTGAAATGATGATAATGATGATGATGAATCACTATTACCTTTTTAATAATCACATTAATGTTTTAAATGCGAATGTTTGTATGTGTGTACCTTTGTTGCTCCTTCACGCTCCAACGGCTGAACAGGTTTAGATGAAACTTGGCACATGGTTAGATCACGTCCTGAAATGGCATAAGATTTTTATTCAGAGAGTATGTTCCCTTGGCATAATAAGTCGTTGGCAGAAGGTAATAGTCAGATAAACTAATCCTTATCTTGATAATGAAGAAAAGCTGTTACTCGCATATAAATTACAATACTAATTAATTACTATCTAATATTAATTACCGATCTAGGCTTTCCATTTGAGAACACGCAAGAGAATAGGTTAATTAAATTTTATAATTATTCACATGTGTGTCTAAGGGAAATACGTGTCAATATATATTTTTTAATTGTTTTAAGTTTTGTGTTAAATTTTGAGTTTAAATCCAATTAGAATAATTGAAATCAATGTTCTAGAAGGTTTATACAGAATCTAAATTTTGTTTTTTAAAGAAGAGACTAAAATACTGAGTGGTATTTTCCCAATACAGGTAATTGACGTGTATCTTTCGATTGACCTGCATTCTACGAGTGGCCTGTATTTTATACAAATGCCTTTTTTTAATATAGCAACGGAAAAAACATTGTTGCCTTTTATAAAAATTTTCTGAAATTATAGAACCATTGCCAAATGCAACCATACCATGATTTAGCCATCTTTATTTAGTTTATTATTACACATATAAAATTATTGCACTTACAATGTATCTCTGCATCTCCCAAAGGTTGACTGGCAGAAAATGCCTAAAGCATTATTAAGTCCGGCTTTGTACTTTAGTGTGAATAAAGAATAAAATAAAGAAATTTAGCACCTTTATTTCTTAACTAGCATCCACCAGCGGGAAAGTTGAACTTCTAGGATAAAATTATTCTATTTCCTTCTGCGAAGTTTAGACATAAATGATAAAAGACAGATGGACAGAGCTATTTTCGTATTTACCTATACAACAAGTAACTATATAATGCACAAACATATACACCCCCGCACCAAAATTAGAAAATTAAGCTACAATAAATTAATTCAAACACTGAAATTTTACATAAATGCACTTAGGTAGTGTTTTTTTAAGAAATCCTAATTAAAGGCTGCATCTGTATTGACGCACGCACACTCGAAACACGTTAGTGACGTTTATCAATACTGGTATTTTTTTTATTATTAATATAATCCTTGCTTTTTTAATATAATATCATAATATAATGTTGTTTATTTTTATTTTAATGGAAAATCAACGACATCTTTATTATTTATTTATAAATGAAATAAATTATGAATAATTCAAATATAATAATTTAATTAATTATTTTTTTATGTTATTTATACTTTTAATTGTTTGACGTTTTGTACAAATTAGGCGATGTAAATAACTGTGATAATTTATGTTATTTTAATTATGTTTAACAAAATTTATGATAGCACCTAAAGTAGAGATTTTATCCATAACTATATTTTTAATTTCTTTCGAGCAAAATTTTAAGATTCAATAATTGTACAATTAATTATTGCGTGAATTAAAAAGCTTTTTATATTATTTTATTTATTTTAGGCCTTGCTTATTTTAGAATAAGTAGTAGTTAGTACTTAGTCAATTGTATGTGTTAATAAAATAAGTAAATAAAGATATATCTCACTGCTGGGCGAAGGTCTCCTGCTGAAAAGATTCAGTAGCCGATTCTAAACAGGATGTGTGTGTACTATGTTAAATGTGGTAGGTATTTTATAATACTAGTTTAAATAACTTTTTTCTTACAAACTACCGTAGGTAACACTTTTCCTATACTTATCACAATTATTCTTTAAAACTTTCACACCGTTGCGTGTCCTATCTTTCCGACCTCCTGGTACAAGTATTGCTAGGACCCCTTGGTGTCTCGCTCCAGACTACTTCAGACAGCCGTAGTGCCCATAAGTGGGTGCGAAAAGTACCTTATTCAGGTTCAAGGTTATATTTTAGTGCGTGTGGTTATGAAGGTGTTGTAAGGATGACTCATTAGAGTGTGTGGGAAACGGAAAAATAGAAAAAAATAAGATGAAGAAGTTTTTAGGGTTCCGTGAACGGACGGGACGCCCACAATGAGCGCTTCATTGTGGTAATGCTTTAGGGAGGCCAATTTCCAGTATCGAAATTATTTTACTGTAATGGTGATACCAATTATGATGATACACTAACACTGTTTTAAACTTAATCTAACCTGTGTATTTCATGGTGAATAAACTCCAGCCTTTTCGTCAAAGAATATGCAGGAACTATAGAGCACCATTTAGGCGTCACATAAATTTGCAATAGTGGTATGACCCCAACATTTATTGACAATTTTAATACAGATATAAAGCTGTATTTCTTCGCAAAACTTTTATAGTAATGAAAAACTGTTTGTGGTTGGTCCACGTACATGCGAAGAGATATTAGAAAAGGTCAATGTACTTAATTGCAAAAAAGGCACTCCTACCATATGATCCTTATGTAATCCTTTCTTTAGTTTCATTTCCTTATACACATCCAGTCATACACACACCGTACGGCTGCAGGCATTTTTAGGCTGGGTAATTCTCATGGACGCCCAGGCTGCCTCACAGACGACCCAGTCTGGGCAGTGTCAGACTCCTACTGACTAAAACCACACTCGTACCTTACATTTAAACCACGGACATGACTTCCATGCCCTTGTTTGGTAATTATACATTATTTGCTTCTGGGCAACTCCACGTGCAAGTGGCGTCATTCCAGAGCACCTTTCAGCGATCGCAATAAATCTCGTCAGAATTTCAGGGTGTAGAGGCCACCAGCCCGAAGCGATACCCAAGCAACAACGACCCACATATGCATCAAAAATCAGGAATCTCCCAACCTTCAACACACCCACAACTCATCGTCGCCCAAAATGCCGCACCAAACAAATGGCCTCCCAACCCCAATAACTATACTTAAAACTATACTGCAGGCTTGCTACAATGGCTGCAGGCATTATATATCAAGCTCTTCTAAAGAACATCACCAAAAAAATCTGTGTATGTCCTTTCAGTGCTTCCCCTCCAGGTTTCTACAGGACTTATTCCTCAACCAATAACCCTAAAACCCTTAGGTACCTAATAAATCCATTTCATCAGGCTTTTGTTTACATGGACAGTGTGTCAAAGTGGCATTTTTGTGTGATGGAAGCGGATCGTAGGCCGCGCGATTCAGTCTGCATGCATATACATTATTGAGTACCACTGAGTGACGAGACACGCGTCCCTGTGGAGCGTTGTTACTAGCCAGTTGGCTTGAGCTAGTAACTTGCATTGGATATTTGTACCTACCTAGTGAAACACAATTGTTAATTTAGTTTTTTTTTTAAATATCTTTATAATCTCTTACCATACATAATGAGATCAGCCTGACTGCCCAGAGAGTCTAGGGTGCATTAGATATAGATTTACGTGCATATCGTTACTCGTGATATTTGATCTAATATCACCATTATTTTTTATATCAATACCGTTTATACATAATGTCAGACCGTCAGAAAGTCAACGTACCAATTCAAAGGAGTGGTTCTTATTAGATAACATTGCTGTGTTTTAAAATGCTTCTTCACACCAACACTTGCCAAATTGGTGGGAAAACACTATTAGTCGAACAAAAATTATTGGCAATAACTGCTATGCTCTTTCCTATACCTAATGCAAAAACTGTGTTGAAACGAAGAAAAATTAGAGGTTACCTGCCCTAGCAAGTGAACAGGCGAGTGGTGTAAAGGGAGCACAGTAGCAAGCACTCGGCACCCCATAACGCCAGACACTCCGCCGTAGTTCCGAGCGACGTATAAATAAGTTTGTACACACTCGCTATCAACCGTTCTGAAGGCTTACGTTTTGAACCAACTTCAAAAAACGTAGTTTTCCGATTTGGATCAGCCAAGATGATTTTGTGGGACCGTTTAGTATAATTCTATGCATTTTATTATTTATACAAATAATTTTACAATAAAGACCCTTTAACGCTTTTAGGATTCCGTACCTAAAGGGTAAAAACGGGACCCTGGTGACAGGCAGACGGATAGCAGAGTGATAGCAATATCACTCCGGTATCCGTCTGCCGGCAACCAGGTTGCATTTTATGAACCGTGGCAACTAGACAGTCGACATCTGTAAAAAATACCATTATAACTCAGTTTTAGACGACCAGCATTCTTCAATTTATGCAGCAAGAATACGATTGTAATTCAAAATTGCCTCAGTACTGAGTTACAATGTTATTCCTTGCAGGTGTCGATGTATTTCTGTTGCTGCTGTAACATTATATATTAAAAAGAGAATAAATTAAATATTAAAGTAAGTGTACGGCTCCCATACGACATTATGTACTTGATTTTTTTTTTTTGCCGTTTTTTGCTAAATACAGTACGGAACCCTTCGTGCACGAGTGCGATTCGCACTTGGCCGGTTTTTTCAATGCAACTACGTTGAATTCGAAATAAACTCAGCACGGTTGGCGAAGTAGTAAATCGATTGGCTAGTATTTAATTAAAACTAGTATTTTTTTATAATTTTGGAATTTACTTTTATTAATATTATAAATAATTGACTGAAACGTCGTATCTTAAGTTGAGGAGGTAATTTTTGACTAATTAATTTTCTTTTTATTCCTCTACAAGCAAATATGAGTCTGTAGCGTCAATATTATGATACATAGGTAGGTACCAATAGGGTGACTACCGGAATATTCACCTTTGCAAACAAGGAACTAGTTTCCAATATGTGTAGTTTCATGGTATTAAGTTTGGCAAATGTCAACCCTACCAATACTGCCTGCACCTCTTGGAGATGCAATGTCCATACTCATCTCGGAAACTTTACCGATATGTAACAGAAACAGATCATAAACAATCTATCTATATAATATATATAAAAGCGAAATACCACTCACTGATTAATCACATCATCTCAAAAACTATAACACCTACAAACTTAAAATTTGGCAGGTAGGTTCCATAAAGGGTGTAGACGGCGAAAAACTTGTGACTTTCTAACGCTGCATTTTCCAGTACGTGATCACCACTCCAGCAGGCCTAACCAAGTTATGATCGTTTCGTTTCGAATCTCTCTTTAGAGTCGGTAACGCCTCCGATTCCTTTGTTCTGCTCACATGACTTAACGTTGAGAATATGTCATTCCCATACATTTGAAGTTTTCTACTAGCATTAACGATTGTAGATTATCAACTTGGCTAAGCCCTCAGAACCTTTCGACCTTAATGAACATCTGTTCCGCGAGCAATGTGACGTGCCCACCAAACTTATGTAAGTTTGGTTCTTAGGGCTATGACGGTCCCTACCCTTGGTTCTCCTGTAGATATCTTCATTCTTGATGAGAGCATGCAAGAAAACTCAGAGCACAGCCCTTTCCATTGCCATTGCTAACATTATGCATACGATAAACTAAACCTTCTACACATAACCGCAGAATTACGCTAGGAGAAGCAATATCAAAATAGTGGTCAGTGGTCCTGACTGCTATGCCAGAGGTCGTGGGTTCGATTTCCACCCAGGACAAATGTGTGTGTGATGAGCACGATCATTTGTTCTGTTTCTGGGCGTAATTTATCTATAATATGTATGTATTTAGAAATATATAAGTATATTTATCAGTTGTCTAGTAATCATAGCACAAGCGCTGCTTAGTTTGGAGCTAGATGGCGTTGTGTGAAAGTTGTGGAATAGTATATTATTATTGTGGGTTAAGTGCTACCAAAGTAGCTCAAAAATTATATAACATTATATTTAACTACAGTTCCACCAACGGTTATTAGGTACTCTACTAAAAGGAAAAGCTCTTAAATGGAATCCCACAGCATCAATAAAAATAAAATCTAAGAGCGGTACAAATCTTTTTGATTGCAAATGGCAGCTGTAGTAACTAGTAGAAACCAATTTGGCAACCCCATCTTACTGCGTATTTAATAGTTCAGCAAAAACCGGACATATTAAAAGAGTGTGCTGGTCTGACGCCCTCTTCCTACTTCAGTAGGGATACCATGATGAAGCCTGTAAGGAAATTAGCGAAGCTATTTAAAATTTTTGAAGGAAATTACATTGGGTCGTGTCGAAATTGCTGAATTGAATAAATGCGTAAATTTTGTTTAACTGTAAAAAAAAAATAGTTTATCCAAATCTATATATATAAAAGGAGAAACTGACTGACTGACATATCAACGCACAGCCAAAACTACTGGGACTAGGAGCTTGAAATTTTGCACAAGGTTTCCTTTCATAACGTAAGCGAGCACAAAGAGAGGATTTTCCAAAATTCACGCCCTAAGTGGAGGAAACGGGGGTTCAAAGTTTGTATGTAGAAACCTATTTTCACGCGTGCGAAGCCGCGGGCAGAATCTAGTTCTTAATAAAAAAACAAATCATATCCATTCAATAACTTTGAAACCGTTTAGAGAAGGAAATCTGTCAAGGTACAAAATAAGACTGGACAAATTTAAGTGTAACGTCACTGCTGTTATTACGTGTGTACAAAAGAGATAGCGATATGACCCACTTCACTAATCAATTCACCAATCTCATATCAAAATTTTTGGTACGAGAATGGGTCTCATAACAAAAATGCTGTTACGGGATTTGCTTTTTCATGTAATAACCAAAGATGCTGTTTTCTGAGAAGGATTTCTTTTTAGTATTATTTGTTTTTAAAATATAAAATGTTGAACAAAATAAACACAGTATATCGCCCAACTATTAACTAACAAATATTAAACTCGAGCATCTTACTACCGAACAAAAAGCGGTGAAAATAAAACGTGAGGAAACTTGTATATGTACTAGAACCAAAAATTTGAGGTGGTGTTATATCCCCTGAACCACTGACTGCGTGATGGATTACTGTCCTATCTCTCTCACAGAGAAGACGCCTATGCACGCTGCAGTGAGTACACTGTTAAGCCCTCTGCTATATAACTAATGAAAAATCCTAATCAAAGTAATTTACTGTAGAAATTTCTAAACACTAGATGAATTAACGATAAAGAAATACTTAAATCCGCGCTAAAAGGTCTTAAAAGAAAATGGTAATGAAAAAATAAATTAAGTAGAGTAACTCAAATGAAGACATCTAATCAGTGGCCTTTCTATATTATTACAGCTTTAATGATAATTGGAATCGGTTGTAACAGACATTCAGACAGTACGTCTAGTGAAGCTATTTAGATTACTAGTCAATATGTTTAATGAATATGCGTCTTCGAATCGCAGATGTGGTCACAATTATTGGCTAATAAATTGGTTTCTCGTACTTAAGTATGTATTACAAAACCGTTTTAGTATTTAGAGTAAGTATTATTAATAAATTGAATGCTGTCTAGTTCATTAGTTGATACTCAGAATTATTAGGATCATAGTTTTTTTTTCATTTTAATCTTTCTCCACAGGGGTCCAGCAAGGCCGAAACCTACTCCGCCAATGGGTTGTCCGAAATGAAACCCCGGGGTCTCGGAACGCAAGGCAAAGAAGGAACATAGGAGTGGGTTTAAATCAATAAAAATTTGACACGCTTTCGCGCAACGCCCTAGAGTGAGAGAAGTCATAAAGAAATTTCCCGCCTAAAAAAAAAACACTTGGAATTACTTCTGTAGGTACATTCACAAACATGTAAACTCATGCAGTAGGCCATACAAACATGTATTACGTGCAGGAATCGAAGCAAAAACACGCAGTGCAGCAACCAATTCTTCAACCACTGCAGCAAACGTGTCGTTTTTAGGGGTCCGTAGCCAAATGGAAAAAAACGGAACCCTTATAGATTCGTCATGTGTCTGTCCGTCCGTATGTCACAGCCACTTTTTTCCGAAACTATAAGAGCTACACTGTTGAAACTTGGTAAGTAGATGTATTCTGTGAACCGCATTAAGATTTTCGCAAAAAATAGAAAAAAAACAATAAATCTTGGGGGTTCCCCATACTTAGAACTGACACTCAAATTTTTTTTTTTCATCAAACCCATACGTGTGGGGTATTTATGGATAGGTCTTCAAAAATGATATTGAGGTTTCTAATAATTTTTTTTATATACTGAATAGTTTGCGCGAGAGACACTTCCAAAGTGGTAAATTTTTCCAATGTGTCCCCCCCCCCGTAACTTCTAATCTAGTAAGTAGTTTTTTTTTAATACGTCATAAATCGTAAACCGTAATTTACCTTTTAAATTTCTACGGAACCCTCAGTGCGCGAGTCCGACTCGCACTTGCCCAGTTTTTTTATGTCTATAGATTTGAAAGCTCGCCATTTCGGTTGATAGAATACAGTAAGACCCAGGTTAGTTTTTTTACGAACCTAATATTTTGTCATTTCACCTTTTGTCTGTATCCCGGTTTATTCTTCTTCTCCTACACTTAATACTTCTCCATTAGTTCTCATCTTAGAAGTCACTCAATTTCTTGTTATACAGCCTTTCTCACAGTCCATTCATCATTTCGTCTCCTCCTCAGCATTTATTTAGCAGCTTTTGTTTTAGTTTTATTAAAATTAATACTTAGTTTTGCAGAAACATATATTATATAATAACACATATATATATTACAGATTTCCTGTTGATTAACCTAATCATCCCTTAGAGTAACGACGTCAATATTTTTCAACCAACCAACCTTGGAAGTGACTCCAAAGTAATTATGGTTCATAAGCGTACCGAGAAGTGCTTTTGCGTAGTAGGAAATTGGAAATTAACGTGCCATTAATTATAGCTCAGGGCACTGCAGCTTTGATAGCTAATAACTTCCGACCGGACGGGTGACGTCGGACTACCTTTGTAAGGCCAAGTGACAAATACTGCTCAGATCTACGAACCCTTTACTGAAAAATCTTTCCGTGATGAATCCGTAGATTAAAAAAAAAAAACTGAAAAATCTATCAGTAAAGAATTCATAGATCTAAGCAAAGCAAAGGCTAATAAAAAAACTTTTCTATAATAGCTTTGTCTCTTCGTTATTTAACATTGACTTCCGAAATTAAAGTTATTTTGTACTTTTCAGTATTTAAAAAAAAAATACGTTGTATTTTTTTGCGTTCCGAAAGGTGTAAACCGGGACCCTATTGCTAAGACTTCGCTGACTTTTTGTCACCAGGCTGTATCTCATGAACCGTGATAGCTAAACAGTTGAAATTTTCACAGATGATATATTTCAATAGCCGTTACAAAAAAAAAAAAAACCTAAATTCAAAATAAAATAAATATTTAGGCGGAACTCCCATACAACAAACCTGATTGTTGCCATTTTTCTCTACGGAATCATTTGTGCGCGAGTTCGATAGCACTTGTCCAGTTTTTTTTTTAGATTTTTTGTAGTTTTGGGATTATGTGACAAAATCTTAAAATAGGCATATATACTCGTAGGTTGTTCACTGCCTATCAACGCACAGCCGAAACTACCGGGACTAGGAGCGTGAAATTTTGCACAGTTTCCCGTTATGACGTAGGCGAGCATTAAGAGAGGATTTTCCAAAATTCACCCCCTAATGAGATTAAACGGGGTCCAAATTTTATAATAATAATTATTATTATTATTAATTCGCAAGAACAAACGTGCTCGGGAGAAGGATGTATAATCCAGTAAGGTGCTGGTAGGGATCTTGACCGTAATTCCGGGATTGTCCTGATAGCCATGGTATACCTCTCCACTCCTTAAGCACCTCTTGTTGCTACGTCACTTTGTGCGTCACTTAAGACTCTAAAAACCATAGCCTTATATCTTAGTTTTCCATATGTCGCAATAGTTTCCCACCAACCGGGGGTTGTCCTTGGATGCACTAGCATAGTGCGTACTGGGATAATCACCGGTTTATACCACTTTCCATTAAAAGCGTCAAAAGGGGCCTCTGCGAGTTGGTTTCGGCTCCTCCTACGCCTTCCAAAGGTCCAGGACCTTAGGGTGCTGAGAAAAATTAATATAAAAATAATTATTTATTTATTTCACAAAATGTGGTACAGTCTAAACAGTTAACAATAAATAAATGACCAATTTAAAAGTAGAAGAAGGGTGTCCTGACGTCCTAGGCGTCCTAGCTAGTTTACATAGTACCCTATATTAGGGTTCGCCAGCCCAAGAATTTTGTACGGAGAAATTTACTTTCATGCGGGCAAACCCGCTGGCAGAAAGTAGTTTTATCATATTAAAGTCTACCACTAATTTCCCTAGTTGTTAATTTATCAAGCTGAAAAGATTACTTCAATTAAATGAGGTAAACATAAAGAACGCCCACGTTGTTGTTTACTTAATACCAATCAATAATTCACTAAGTTTTGCTGGAATATTAGTTGTACTCTAGATTTCAAACAAAATACAACATATAATAGATAAAGAGAGATTATGTTTTGTTGTGGTTGCTGTTTCGATTTAAAAAAATTAATAATCATGTGATTTGTAAGTAAATTTGAAGAATTAATGAAGTGATATAAACTAGTGCTTGACTGTGATTCCACCTGATGGTAAGCAGTGATACTATCGTTGAAAGAGATCCGCACTAGTTAAGCACATGGTTAAGAATGACCTTTCCTCTTGAATGTCGTCATAACGTACATCATTTCTTTGCTTTCATAATTACCTATATATATATATGTATATTTTTTTTTGTATTATATGAAATTTATTAGTTTATTGTATTGTATTTAAATAAATAGTACACCACAAACTACCTGCGTATCGTTTTTCTCCTTCTCTGTCAAATCCATCCAAAGGTTGTCTGTAAAAAATCGCTTTTAGCGATAAGACCACCCATTGTGGCACCCTATTAATTTTAAGTTTCTAATGTAATTTCTATTTTTGGTGTACAATAAAGAATATATCTATCTATCTATCTAGTTTATTAAGAGCCTATTCACTGTAGCCTTGAAGTAATAATATGCACAGTCAGGTGGATAATCTTACAGTAAAATTAATTAAACATAAAACGATAAATTAACACAAAAATAGAAGCACAAACAGCTTTAACATAACACAAACCACCTAACAGCGTAAAACTTTCCTCAACAACTGTGTCCAGTAGCAAGTGTTAGTCATAGTCACCCTACGGAGTATTTCCAGTCATATTTGTTAGTGAGCCAAGTCTGAGGCAACTGGCAAGAAGCCTATCAGATGGAGTCGCGGCTAGCGGGCCCATTGTGAACTGTGATAACCCACTTTTAGCCGGAAAATGTTTTGTGTGTATGACGGTTGGGAGATAACGTGTTATGTGTGGCTCTGATCGCTTGGCTATGGTCAGGGATTAGAACCATCCGATTCTGATCGAGTTAGGCTGAGAAATCAAACAATTTGGGGACGGTGAATTTTTTTAGCAATAAAAAAGTCAGTTAGAGCCTTCTTCTTTGTTCGTTCCTGCTCTCTTTATCTGGGGTCGGGTTTCCTCACAATTCTGCGCCAGGACAGTTTATTCTAGGTTGTCGATTTTGGCAGTGGGGCTTTCTTGAGGTCTCTGACGATGTTAGACCACAAGGTTAATAGCAGGCGGCCTCTCCCTCGTTTTTGTTCGGGTAAATTTAGGCCTGTTTATACCACATGGTCTTAGCTACACCTACCCCACATATCCATACCATCTTAGGCGGAGCTCCGTCCTTGAGAGTAAAAAAAGGTGCAGAACTGAGCTAGCGATCCGGTTAGGGCCAAGCCCGTGCTAACGCTGCGTTGTATTCCACGTGCCCTAAAAGGCTGTCAGGAATATTGATGGGGCCAGCTTGGGCTGATACCCGTTAGGATTGTAGGAATGTTTGAAAGAGTTACCGCAGCCCTGGAAGGCAATGCGCAACTAAACCAACACAGGTGCGTTTTCGTTAGTAAAAGTCTAACACTACCTCTCGCTCCATTTAGAGTATGTGAAGTTATGTGACGATTTCCTACTTAAAAAAAAAGCCGCAAAACAGGTTCCTCCCCACAGCATTAAAAGAAAACAGGAGACGCCCTGGCCGTTAGTCTGTCTACAGCAGGCGCGGACTTGCGGATGACAAGCAATAGGTAGCCCGCTGTCCGGCCGTCTGATAAGGATCAAGCCCGAGTCTTCGACGACGAGTACAATTCCACGCCTGCCTCAAAGAAACATCACAGCTCAGATCAGCAAAACATTAGAGGCCCAGTATGGTCGATGCCCGCGTTTTCTGAAAGAATTATATCTATGGTCCTGGAAAGCATAGGGCAACTGAAAGACCCAGGTTGTTTATAGTTAGTAAAAGCACGACACGCCTTCTTGCTCCACTCTTGAGCAAGTGAAGTCTATTCTAGTTATTATTTTGCTATTTTGTACTTATTTTTTATTTTATTAATTTTATGCTTGTGTTTTAAAAATATTGTAATTCTGTTCGATGGCTAATGGTTACCTATATATTAACTTTTATTTTTTGAGGGGTTTGGCGCTGATAGCCGAAATACAGGCTTTTGTCTAGTTCGGCTACAGATGTCTCATTCTTTTGTTCTACAATTATATAGCCTACAATCTGTTGCAAAACTGTAAATTTATTTGAATAAAATTAATTATTATTATTAGTTATTGGCTCAGCCTAAAAAAAAGTATTAAATGAAAAAAAAAAAAACAAAAGTTCTGCTTTCGATAAGAAAAACTTTTATGTTTTGAATTTTACAAGAGTCCTAATACCTACTCGTATTCGTAATTACCTAACAGGCCAAAAGGACATTAAACAATGCCTTAAGCCCGAACAACTGAGACAATAAACACAAATCTCAACAATTCCATACTTAGACCGTTTCCTTTGCAATCACACCTTGAGATAGCAGTAGCCACTTATTGATTATGAGGTCCAAACCCGGGGGCGAGCTGATAAAAAGTTATGCTACCACTGTAATTTGAAAGACTATTCTATTGATAAGCTACCATTCGCTTTGCTTGTCCCTGCTGCTGATAAAAGTTGCCCTATTATTTCTGCCGAGCGCCGTATCTGCGTAGCTCGAGGCGTTCACAAAGAAACGCTACCCGGTAGCAAGGCAACCGATTATCGATACAGTCTTTGTATGAATTATGTATTTAGTTAGAAAAATTTGTTTTATACGATATCTGGTTGAGATTTATAAGGGAAGTTTGTTTGTGAGTTATACAGGGATAGTTTTGTGACCGTATTATTAGTTATTCGGACGTGACCTCTTTGGTAAATGGTCTGGGAGCTAGCTTTGATTTCTGGTTTTATTCTGTTCCTAAAGTAGAATTGTTGGAGATAAGTGCGAACTGTAGTTAACATTTATTTGTGTATGTTTATAGATGTTTTATTCACGTGTGTTGAAAGTCTCATTACCTTTATTTTATACAGAAAACTATTCTGGGGACTAGAAAATAAGGATGCTCAAGAAGTTTTAAAGTGACACTTCAGACAATGACAGTCGTTGACGATTTCCGTAGGCGCGAATTTGTGAACGGCGAGCAATGTGAAGCTTACCTCAATACTAAATACTTTATTGCATTCCATATTATGTACATAGATGGTATAAAATATTGTCAAGATCAATATGGACCTTGTAGGGCACATCAAAGTTAGGAGACAGGATGAAGGCTAAGTAACAATTCATCTTTATAATTCGTCTTTATAATCAAGCAACTTGTCTTCTTATTATCAAATAATTTCTACTGCTTCGTGTAGAGCGAGAAGGAAATTGCCCTTTGTGTTACAGGGCCACGATAACTGTTTCGAACAATCGGAACGCAAAGTGCTACTGAAGAAACACTAGGGGTTTTAGTCAGTAAAAACTATTCTCTACTCGGACAGTCGCTCTAAAAATCAATGATTTTCCTCCTCAAAACATTTTGTTAAAAAATATTGTTTAATTGAATTTAATACATATAATTCCAATTATCGATATCGTAAAAACCTGCAACAAAATCGTGTTAACTATTAAATGATAATTATGACATAAAAATATAAGTAATGACTAAAAAGGTTAAATGTCGGTTGGCGTGTTTGACACTAGTAGGTACTAGGTAATTGAGTAATGTGGGGACTAACTGAACATTGAATTATAAATGAACACATCGCTAACCGTTTAAGCTTACAGCTATTTTAAACGTTCACAATATACTTTTTTTTTAGTTTTTTCTTCTACAAAAATTGATATTGGTTTGATTAGTTTAATTTTAACCCTTTAAATTTATTTTAACAATATCTACCTTAGTATAAAGAGAAAAAGCTTTTTTTTTGTTTTTTTTTTTGTTTGTAGGAGGTAATCTCTGAAAGTACTAGTCCGATTGGTAAAGTTTTCTCACCGATAGAAAGCTGATTTATTCCTGAGTGACATAAGCTCTATTTTATGTACGCAGGCAAAGCCGCGGGCAAAAGCTAGTAGTAAATAAACAAAGTGAAAAATTGACAAAAAGGAACATAATCCCGGGAAAGATAAAGTGTATGTGAATGTTGGTTATAGTCCGATCAATTTAGACATCCAAGGTTACAAAAATTCGCACCCAGCTGAAAATTGGTAGGATTGTTGAAAACACCATCATAAATGAAATCTAAAAAGGCCTCATCGATCCGACACCTGGAAAAACAAAATCGGGGTTAATAGTCACAAAAACGACTTTTTCGTGATTTTCAGCAGAACGGTAAGCTTTGTCATAAAATTAGCTTAGACATTAAAATTTCTAAATACTTCATCATTCGTTTGAACGTGTAGAAGTACCACACGTTCAAACTGACGAACGGATTTAGCTGAAATTTGGTACACAAATAGACCATGTCCTGAAAAAGGACATAAAAATATTTTTTTGTCCCAGGAATATGTACTTTTGGGATAATTTTCGACTAGCACGCAGGCGAAACCGCTGACAGAATCTAGAAAAGATATAAAAAAATCTTTTTAAATCCATGTAATTTGCATTTGAGTTTTGGGAATACATTCATTGTGCGTACAGCTAAGGAGTGGAATTCCCAGCCGGAATCTGTGTTTCCTGATACCTAAAACCTGGGGGGTCTTTAAGTCTAAAGTGAATAGGTCACTTTTAGGCAAGCGTGCTCCATCGTCGGCCACATCATCGCTTACTATCAGGTGTGATAGTGGTCAAACGCGAGCCTATCCGAACTAAAACCTTTAATAATTTATCCCTATAATAATGTATTTTTTGTTCGATCTTTTGTCTTTTCAAATCATTTTTTTTTTAATTTGTTACTAATATTGACATTAGAATTATTGATATTTTTTAATTTAATCGATTCATCTCTTTTAATTTAATTTAATTTAATTTTAATTTGTATTTAATATGTATTTTTTAAAATTTTAAACAACCACTGTGAATGATGTGCATGTCTTTAATTGATTTATTTACACGGAACCATACTCTGAACATTTAATCAAGAATCTAATTTTGTGAAAAAGTTGGTGTTGGTATGTCTTATTAATAAAAATAAAAAAAAGTAACAACTTTAGGGTCTAAGGCTAGTCAAGGTTCCTACAGGCCCATTGTACTAGTATTTTATTTGATAGACTTACTTATTATACGATGACCAATACAACTTTTGGTCTCAACTTAGTCAACTTGGCGCAAACCGGAGTCAGGCCGCAGCCCGCGGGGTGACGCCATTGGCTCTTTTGTAACTAGGATGTAAGGATAGCAACGAAAGTGAACAAAAACTATTTTTTTTTTTCTAGATATTTCGGAAACACAGATAACTTTTGGATATTTTATATTTAAGTTTCTTTTGAAATTAATTCATAAATTTGTGTAAAACTAATCCAGTAAAGACCTCTGAAAATCTGCTATTTTGTATGAACTTTAGCCCTTCATAATTTACTCATAAAATAAAAAGTAAACAAAAAAACTCTATAAACTTTTCTTGTTTAGGCTGGTCAAGGTTCCTAAAGGTCCATTGTACTAGTATTATATTTGATAGACCAACTTATACGATGACCAATACAACTTTTGGTCTCAACTTAGTGAACTTAGCGCAAACCGGAGTCAAGCCGCACCCCAGCCAGGCGTAGGTCAATGCGCCACCGGTACATGTTGGACATTCCACCTATACACACAAAACGTTTTGGGAACACATTCATTGTGCGTACAGCTAAGGAGTGGAATTCCCTGCCGGAATCTGTGTTTCCTGATGCTACAACCCGCGAATATTTACGTCAAGACTGAATAGGTTATTTCTAGGTAAGCACACTCCATCATCAAGCGCATCATCGCTTTTCATCAGGTGAGAAAGCGGGCAAGCGCGAATCTATCAAGAATTTAAAAAAAAAATGTGTAAAGGAGGCAATTCCATAAGAATTGTTTTGACAATATTTCGATGCTAGTACTTGGGTCTAGTCTTCTTGTCAATTAAGTTAGCACGCTGCAGTTCATGTTCAGTACTGTCTTCTTTTGACATATATGTAACGTCAGCAGCACAGTTAGCAAATGTGTTATTGGATTGATCATGTTTGTTGTGGTTTATTCGAAGTTGAATCTTCGATAGCCTGACGATTTTTAATTTAAAATAAATACGACATATTTTCCTTACAACAGTTGCCAAACCTAAAAATGATTTTTATACCTCAGGCAAGAGTTATTCGACTTGAAAAAATGACTCTAAGGACTTTAAACGAGTATTTTTATTATTTTGAACAATCATGTTCAACAATTTTGTTGTTACCGTCTAACTAAAATATTTTAAAACGGTCAGATAGTGAGAACAGAACAGAATGGTGAGAACGTTTAAATTTCAAACGTTGGCTATACAAATGTATCTGTTAGTAAACAGGAACATAGTTTTGCTGTACTACTAACGGTTTGGATTATAAGCTCTAACTTTCTAATGCCCTTAGGCTGCGGCAAGAAACACTATGAACTAACACCCAGTATCAAATTAATATTGTCTAGCTAACATTAGTTGTGCAGACACTTACAATATTTCTTACATGATTGAAACGGGTACACAGTCCTAGTATTCATACTCGTATATAGTCATTACAGGGAGTGTGCTTCGGAGTTGCATACCCTAATTCTACTAAACCCGTTCCATCATCAGATCACCAGGTGTACGGCGATGCGGCACCGGTACATGGTGTTCTTTCCATCTCTAAGCACAAAACGTTTTGGGAACTCGTACATTGTGCGTACAGCTAAGGAGTGGAATTCCCTGCCGGAGTCTGCGTTTCCTGATCGCTACAACCTGGGGATATTTAAGTCAAGATTGAATAGGTTACTTCTAGGTAAGCGCGCTCCATCGTCAACCGCATCGTCGCTTTTCATCTTTTCATTTTTTTATGTGGGAAAATCATCTAATGACAAATCCCGCTACTGGGCGGAGCGGGAGATAGTGTCAGACTTTTACTGACTAAAAACCCACTCCTGTTCCTTTTTTGCCTTCATCCCGGGGCCCCGGGTTTTGCTTTCACAATATTCGTGGGCTTTTCACCATGTGAGATAGCAGTCAAGCGAGAGCCTATCAACAATAAAATTAAGTATTTAAATCAACTAGGTACTGATTACAAATACGATAAGAAGTTTTTAAAACGATCACGGCAATATTTTATAATTACCACCATTTTACGTTCTGCCCGTAAACTGGTAGTCGTACAATATTTCCATAATAATCTATTCTGCCGTCCGTACGGTAGCACACAACAATGTGACAGCCGCGTGCCGGACGTCCGGCCCGGGCCGTCTCGACGCCGGTCTAAACTTATTAATTGCCCGGAGCCGCGCCGCTCCGCGCTCGCTTGCGCCCACTCCACTCTTGAAACTGTTATGCTGGCCGTACGGATTTCAGTTTGTGAGGATTTACGGACTAGTGTGTGAGATGTGGAGTTGTTTTTTTTTGTACTTTTATTTTTGGTTTCAAGCATTGAGGAGAACAGATACTAATATATTCTTGGTAAACTAATTAAAAGTCGGCGTAAGTTAAGGAACAATAGACAAAATTAAATTCTACACGCGATCACGAATTTAAAAAAAAAAAAACATGCGCTACCAAAATGTCACCAAGTAAATGGCAAAAATTGCTGGTCTTTTGACAAATGATAAAATTTTTCTTCGACTAGAGCCCAAGTGGAGCTATTACACTATAATTGCTACAGGATGGTGCGGGGATAGCTTTCGGATTTATACAATGTAGCCTAGCCTTTTCTCTCATCTCAAAGATGCACATTTTGGTCCTGCTGTCAAACAACCCATGCTATGTGAAAAATACCTTAGTATCAAAAACGTGTTGCTCATATACTCTGCCAGCCTTCGAATGCACTGGTACCCTACTCCTACTGGTCCTTTCTTTCCTACTGGTAGGAAAGAAGTATTTTCATAAATGAAAATACTTCTTTCCTGAACATAAGTAATCCCATCATTAAAGGATAAATATATCCTAACGTTTAAATGTACTACATACTCATATCCTGACACCAATCACTGCACCATCCACCATTCATAATTCAAAAATAATAAGAACAACACGAACTGCGATCGTAATTAGTCGGGCTATTTCGGCAGCGTCGCCTCCGTAGCGCGGGCGCGTACGTCAAAACATCGTTTTGTTTTAGAAGGAAGATATATTTTACGACAGTCGCCCGAACATTCACGATTTTTAACTGCGCCCTCTTAATTAATGGTAATGTCGGGTCGCAATCGGCAGTTGAAGCCGAGATCGTTTGTTTTTAATAACATGCAGGTGTTAGTTCTGTATGCTTGAAGAAAAATATTGTTGTGTGATAGGTTAATTTATTCAAATTAGAGATCCCAGAACAGAAATAAAAAAGAAAATCTAAAAAATGCATATAAATTATGAAGCTAATTAGAAAATTATCCCAAGTGAACACACTCCCGAGATAAAAAGTATTCTATGTAGATACTATTTCAGGACATGGACTGCCCGTGTAGGAGAGCAGTGGTGGCTAAATGGTAATGGCCCCGACTTACGAGTTGTAGGTCGCAGGTTCAAATCGAGCCAGGCGTATTACGTATTGTGTAATTTATTTCATCACTACTGCTCTCAAAATGGTGAAGGAAAACATCGTGAGGAAACCGGCATGTCCTAGAACCAAAAACACGAAGACATGACATTCTTCAAACCGCACTGGGCCCGCGTGGTGGATTACGGCCCATTCTCTGTCCTAGAGAGAGGAGACCTCGGCTACCCTTGTACCAAGTTTCATGGAAATCCATTCAGTAGTTTTTGCGTGAAAGAGTAACAAACAACCATATATACAAACTTTCATGTTCAATATATTAGTAGGATGACCATAGGTCCCTACCACAAGCTCTTTACGCTATCCATTTGACGCCCTGAACTGGACTGTCAAAGGAATGGAGCTATATAAGTCCATCTCTGTTTGTCGCTCACACACCTGACATTTTAATACGTAAGACCCCAGTGCGTGTTACAAGTAATGACATAATATGGCTCCGAAACGTGGTCGCCTCATCAGACGGCTTAAAGTCACCCAAAGGGCAATGGAAATGACTAGCTCGGAGTTTCCTTGCGTGATCGAACCAGGAATGAAGAGGAGAACCAAGGTTACCGACATAGCACAAAGAATCGCCAAACTTAAGTGGCAATGACCAGGGCACATTGCTCGCAGATGACGGATGGCCGTTGGGGCCGAAATGTTATGGAATGGCGACCACGTAGCGGAAGACGTAGCGTTGGAAGGCCTCCTACAACGTGGACCGATGACTTGGTAGCGGTTGCGGGAGTCCGATGGATGCGAGACGCACAGAACCGTTCATTGTGGCGACTCTTGGGGGAGGCGATGATGATGATGAGTCTTTTTCACAATTTTCTAGCTTTTAAATAAAATATTGATCCGGCTATCACATTTTTACTCTTTCCGTGATCCGTTGAGCATACTTGGTTCAGCCATAAATAAATGAAGTCACAAATAAATACTGATATTTCGATCTGACCCAATCCTCCACATGCGCGTCGCCGAAGGCAGTTAAGGTAAACGCACCGATATTCGGCAGAGAGTTGTAAAATATCATATTTTTTAAAAGTTCTGTTTTTATGCGCTGAAAAATTTTTCACAACTCCCTTGTGTATGATTGATAATGTACCGACATATTGGACTTTCAAAACAATATGTAACTTGACTATTTTATTCAAATAATGTAAGATTTTCAGGGTTCCGTACCTAACGGGTAAAAATTAGACTCTATTACTAAGACTCCTCTGTCCGTATGTCTGTCACCAGGCACCAGGCTGTATCTCATGAACCGTGATAGCTAGACAGTTGAATTTTTTACAGATAATGTATTTCTGTTACTGCTATGATAGTAAATACTAAAGACAAAATAAAATTGAACCGGGGCTCCCATACAACAAACGTGTTTTTTTTTTCTGTTTTTCTAATATTATGGAAAACATCTTGAGGAAGCAGGCATGTCCTAGACCCAGAAATTCGAAGACATGTGACATTCACCAACCCGCACTGGGCCCGCGTGGTGAATCAAAGTCAAAGTCAAAAGTTTTTATTTCATATAATAATATAATATTAATAATAATAATAATTTTTATTTTCAAAAAGTACACAATTACAGGTGACACTTAATTTAAGGTACAATTGGCGAGGTACAAGATAAATGATCAATGACCCCTGCGCTAGGTAAACCTGTGTTACAGGGGTCATCCATCCGTCCGTTCTGTAGTGACAAGGTTTAGATACGCAATGTGCACTTATATAAGAAAAAATAAAAAATTAAACTAAACTAGTACAATTTGGGAACTAGTAGAGGAAAAATGCAAAAAAATATAGGCCTACATGGGCACTTATAAAACGTCAGAAGCTAGTGCACGGTTCCAAATTGGTCGTTTCCTATGGAGAAGAACCGGCAAGAAATTCCATGGTTACTCTTTTAAAAAAGTTATTGTTTACAATTTTTTCATATTACAGTATTAATAGACATTATGTAAGAACACCGAATTATAGCCCATTCCCTCTCCTAGAGAGAGGAGGCCTGAGTCCCAGCAGTGGGAACATTTAAAAGGCTGATTATGGTTATGCTTATGGTACGGAACTCTTTGTCTATGAGTCCGACTCGCACTGGGCCAGTTTTTTTAATTTACTTGAACTTAGGCTCAAAGTAATACCTTAAATTAATAAGTAATTTAAGTTTTGTAGTTTACTTAATTTATCTTTTATTATTTACGTTATTTATTATCAGAAACAGTATTCTTTCAGTTTGAACTAATACGCGCGTGGGTCGCCGAGGGCAGGAAAGTTGAACGTACGGATTTATTAGTGAGAATCTAAATAATTAATTTGTAACTCAGTTTTTGGTTATAAAGGATGGTTTATCCATCTTTTAATCCATTACGTTTAACGTTTAGGGGATGTTCTTTTAGTTTCTCATGTAAAATATTGAAAGCAGGTAACGAAGGTTCAAAAATTTTTCGTGATATTTACTTGAAATTAGATCCACACAGCTGTGATATCTATCTTGATATAATAATCATGATCACGTACGTTTTCATTTAGAAAAAAGAAAGAAAAATATTTTATTTGGCACACGTACACACACACAATGTAGAAACAACATATAAACACACCATATTGAAACAACACTCTCTCTTAACGTATGACGCGTTGCTGTTTAGTGGGAAAAGGCGGTATAACCCAGTAAAACGTCTTCACCCTCATCTAAAAACGACTTTTGCTAGACGCTTCTTCGGACATTTGGGTGGTCATCTCTATAATAAAACTCACAAACTGCTAAACATCTATAATCTCAAAAAACATGAATGCAAAAAAAAGCTAACTGAATGGCTATTAAAGCTAAACTATGATGATACCGAGCATATACTAACTAATATAGTCTAATCATTCTTAGGTAACTAAAACTAGAACCACACAAACGCACATACACACACATGCACATATTCACACACACTACACACACACACACACACACACAACACACACACACTACACACACACAATATGCATATAACATATTAACACTACTTTTTACTTTAAATAAAACACATTATTTGTCTTCATATTTTACTGCATTGTCAGCGCGTTACTACACAATATAGATAATGTAAAAGTTAAGGGGTGGGAACCTGGTGTCCTGAAACACAGGCCTAGAGCCTAGCTTAGGCATCAGTCTCCTACAATATATTTTTTGTATACTGATTATAATTTATGTTTGAAAATAACTGTATATTGTAGTGAGAAAATAAAATATATTATTATTATTATTATTATTATTATTATTATTATTATAAACACTTAAGATAAAATAATAAAAATAACTAATATTGTGTGTCTCGCGTTTGCACCAAATAGGTCCAGTTCAGCAAAATTGTTAGTAGTAATAGTTGCCTGACGCTGGTTTTCAACTGAACCTTATTAAGATTCATCATCATCGTCCTGCCCTTGTCCCATGTTATTTGGGGTCGGTGCAACAAGTTTTTTTCTTCCATTCAACCCTGTCACTCGTCATGCTATCACTGACTTCCTTTTCTTACATATCACTCTTATTGAGAGTGTACGGTGGAAAAATTAGATTTATCATTCGAACAACTTATTGAAGACACCTGTCTGTCCGGTAACCGTCCGCACCGAACCCAAGTCATCGATGACACGTAGTGTTCAACGTGCGCCTGAAAGAGGTATCAGCAAAACTGGAGGGGCCCGTTGGGGACCCGCTGGGGCCACGTGGAATTTTCTGGAAAGGTAAACCCACGGTCCCAAAACGCAAGGGCAACTGAAGTACACAGGTTTAATTTTTTTCGCCTTTTCACTTCAACTTAAAGTGGGAGAAATCAGTAGATGATTTCCCATCGCAAAAAAAAAAAAAAAACAGAAAATCCAGCCAAGTGCGGGTTGACTAGCGCACGAAGAGTTCGGTATGATCCGTAACAAAAGAACAGTGGAGTCTTAGCAATACGGACCTCTATTAAAAAAATTGCAAATGAAAAAAAAAAATACCAGTACATGACAAACATATACAACCAAATTATGCATCCAGTATCATGTCCTCCTACCGTATTAACACATTAATATTGAAAGCACTGCTCGTAACAAGATCATAACATATTTATCACAACACGCTCTTGCACCGGCCCCGCGCTGTTCCCGCGCCGGACCCGTGCCGGTCCCATGCCGGTCCCGTGCCGTGAACAGTTCGGAACACCTGAAGGATTGCGTCACACGCGGTCACTTCTCGTTACTTATTTACGGGTATTCAGAAATAGATGATAGTGATGAAATTGAGTTAGATATCTGAAAAATAAACGTAGAATAAGAATCTATTCAGATTAAATTCTGAGATAGTTTCAGGAGAGATCCTCTCAGAATTTATTAGAGATGAAAATCTATAGTAAGCTTGTTCTATACATATTTAAAGATGAAATGAACGGAAACCTTATAGGATCACTTTATTGTCCGTCTGTCTGTCTGTTAATACCCTTTATTTCAGGAACGTGTAAAGGTATCGAGTTGAAATTAAAACCAAATATATCCAAATATATATCAGCTCTGTATGTGTGTCTGTGTGTGTGTCCGGAAGACGCAGCGTTGGAAGGCCTCCCACAAGGTGGACCGATGACCTGGTGAGGGTCGCGGGAGTGCGGTGGATGCGAGAAGCACAGGATCGGTCATTGTGGCGACGCTTGGGGGAGGCCTATGTCCAACAGTGGACGTCTTTTGGCTGACTCAGCTCTGTGGTCTCTTGAAGCTGTGAAAAAAATTAAACTTCTAAGTTAACGAAAAAAAGATACGGCCGTTTTTGTCGCAAAAAAACGTATATGGTCAAAACCAACACGACTTCCCATTGACCTAGAATCCTGAAATTTTGCATAAAGCAAGGTTTTTATAGCACAGATATAGGAATAAATCTGGAAACAGTTAATTTGTTGTTACGTCATAAAAAAAAACTTTTCTGCGATTCGGAAAAACTCGAGACTCTCAGGAATAGAACAATTTACAAAGGTAAGTTTGTACGGAACCCTCAGTGCGCGAGTCCGACTCGCTTGACGCTTGCATCTTGCCCAGTTTTTTTTAATGATGCGATAATAAAGACAAGGTTTGTAGCTGTATTTTATGCGGTCTATCCTGGGTATAGTCAGGGGTCAAAACCACCACTGTACCTATTCAGTGTTCCAGTCTACCAATGCTAAAGTGTCAAATTTGTAAGAAAACTTCAATGGTCCACAACTTGACACTAGCTAAATGTAACAACCATCCAAAACAAACAAAAATTTTGGCTAGAGTTCTTTAAGCATAAACAAAGAAATGAAAACCAAATTCACAGTTCTATTATACATTCTGAAGGCGTTGAACATCAGACATATGATACCGATATAAAGTTGACTCAGTAAGTCAGTACGCATTGAGTACGGAGCTCTCACCTGATGACTAAGCACCGCTTGAATTTTGATTGGCAGTTTAAGGAAAACCGAGGTTCCTTGTATAGACTCGCCATACTCAACTCTTCACCACACGAATGTCTATTTGAACAACTAATGTATTGGTGCGTCATTGCTTGGAAGATGACTGCAATCACGTGATTTTGATAAACACGGATCTGCAGTAGAATTTTGTATTGAATTGATTGTCACAATGTCCATCATTATATCTGTATAGTCATCATAAACAAAAAGAAATTCATTTTAAATTGTGCTACCTTCACTATGCCGTTGGCTCCTTTGTCCCCCTCGAGCGCTGATTGTACATACGTCTGTACAACTTGAATGACCTTTAAAAACGCTTTATTTTGGTTTTGTAGACACGTTGGTACGATTTTTTATTTGCCGAAAATTTTGGTTTCTATGTCTTTGTCTTTCCTACGAAAAATCCAGAAAAAGTTTTTTTTTAGTGATTTACGTTAAAACGCGCAATCACGTAATAATATTACATCCAGTGCGCCCGATGGGGTCGGAAAACTTCTGTTAGAAAAACAGACCTGTTCCATATTCCAAGATTTTTCCACAGGTTATTTAAAAGTCCAAAGAACTGGATTAAAACGTGGAATAAATGACCAATTTCTGTATTAATCACTGAGTTTTCCTTAACACCTACCTAGTCTTTTTTCCCAACTAGCTTGGAGATGGCTTTCAGTCTAACCGGATGCAGCGAAAAACCCGTATTTTATAAGGAGCAATTACCTATCAGACTACCATAACCGAACTTCCAAAGTTTCCATCAGTCCATGACCATCAGTTTAGGCGTACCTAGGACAGACTATACGATGTAAGGACTAACTGTAACAACTGACTAACGGCTTTACGTGCTTTCCAAGGCACGGGGTTAACATGTTTATTTTTACCAGCAAGTCTATTTAAGACATTATATAAGTAATGTCTAAACTTAGAAAAGTACATATGAATTGAAAAATTCACATGTAGTACTTGCACGGTTTTGAACCCGCAACCCGTCCCTCATCCATGAGAGGGCCTTAACTACTGGGCCATCACGACACCTGTTAGTTCTTATTCATACCAAAAAAAATTACAATATACAAATGAATCACTTCACCCTAGTCAAAATTCGAACTTGTACGATGTATCCGATCCCGTTGATAAACAATGCCGATGATAAACAAGCCGACCTCAAGTGCACACCGCACATGAGGTCGGCCGCGTACGTAGCGAATGCAGAAACAGTTTGCAGGGTTCCACCCCATGATGCACTTCAGTAAGTGGTCCAGTGGATTCAGCTGATTCTTACTAAGTATACAAGGTCATTCGTCCACCTTGATGGAGAATTCTTAGTGTTTTAAAAATAGGCCCATTCTAGAAGTTAAGTTTGGGTGGTAAATCTGGAAACTAAAATTACCATTAATAACTTAAATCTTTCTCGTATAGAACGCTTGTACACAAATGAGTCACCTTACCTTCGATAAAGCACATTACAAGCTTTTGTACGATATATGTATTGATAAACAATGCACACAGCGTACACCCGAAGTCGGCGGTGCGGCGGCGTACGCGACGAATGCCGAAACCGTTTGCAATCCGACGCGTGACCACCGACGATGTATGTCTGACTCCTCACCCTTTGATATGGGGAAGCGGTATTATTTTCGACACAGTATAGACGTGGTATTGATGCAGAAATGTAACCAAACGGTTTGTTTTGAAGATTGCGGGGAATTATTGTTTTTGGGTTTTTTTTTGTATCTTGACAAATCATTTCATTTTCTTTCTTTTATATATACGATAGATTTAATCTTACATGCCAAGCGGAAGTTGCGGAATCATTTGCTCCATTAATAGCAGAATCGTCTCATAACTTCTTTCGTTACTTTATATTAATATATATGTAACATAAATGTATATATATTATATTAAATATATATGTATGTGTATTTTAATTATATGCATACTTTTTTTTTCTACTATTGTTTTTCGTATAACATTTTCTTTTTATGCACCTACCATATTATCTCTTCACCACCCTAGTTTGACTGGTAGAGAATGTCTCAGGCATTAAGTCCGCCTTTGTAATTTATGTTGCATGAAGACTAAATAAATAAATAAATAGTGAAGTCAAGATCAAAATTATGAAAAATTGAAATAAATTTTACTCAGAACTCTAGTATGAAATACGAGTTTGGCTTCTGAATTTAATTTGTTTATTGGTTATAAACATGGTATAAGTTCAATTACGCAGATAAGTACCTAGTAATGATACAGAAGGGTTAAAGATTTAATTTTTTTTGCAGATTTATAAAACACTATCTTACATATGTTATAATTTCATTATACATTGGATGAGAGCACTGGTCACCCAGTGGTAACGGCCTCGACTTATGAGTTGTAGACCACCATGAGTGATGCACACGCTTTGTATGTAGATTGACTTCTGTACCTATCTATTTTGTACTACTAATTTTAGCCTTTATAATATATATGTATATAGTGTGTATATTATTTAATTATTTTCCTCGTATTTCGTGAAAAAGATTACAAGAAAAGGTAATATTCTGTACTTAACAGTAAGTTTAAATACTCTAACTCTGAAATAAAATTAATGAGAGGCCACAGTTAGCCAAATAAATTGCACCTACAATTTAAATCATGCCAAGAGCCATCGTCCAACGAATACATTACCGAACCCAATGTGCTCTGCCCACTAATGCTTAAACTGTGTTCCGTATATGCATCGTATTTCAATCATTATTAATTAGTGAGGCCGGGCCTTTAACGCATCTCGATAACTTACGGTCTAAGCATACACGATACTTGCTCGTCGGGTTAGTAGCGTCAACACAGAAAATCGAATTAAATGTAATTTAATCTATTAATTTGACCGTCATGTCAAAAAAGCAAAAACTAGGTCCTAGCGCCAACGAGCACCTCGGTAATAGGAAAAATAATACTTTCTTATAAGATTTATTTGCGTTTAAGTATGTCATAAAGTCGTGACCGTGGCGTACTGGACACATTTTACTTTGTCATGTATACATGACAGTGGTGGTCAAAAGGTTAAGTGATATTTCATTTAAGCTATATAATAGCCATAATTTAGTGAGCCTAATAAAAGCCAGAAAGGAGACGAACATTGTCTCCTTTCTGGAAAACGAAATGGACAGTAATACACTACGCATGCTCAGTGTTGGCTTTCTTACGGGATTTTCCTGTACCTTTTTGAGAAAAGTGGTGTTGAAATAAATTACACAGAGTGAAGCACACGGGTTTGAACCCATGTCGTACAAACTCGTAAGTAGAGGTCGTTACCATTGGGCTACATAACGATGGAAAATTGTGACAACTTAGAAATTACAGACTTTAGCTTTATCATTTTAACCTGATTTTTCCATGTTCAGATTATAATAAATAAATTTATTTCTCATCACAAATGCAATATGGTGAACGAAAATACTTAATCTTAATAAAAATTTGTGAGAGACTGGTGCCCAAAATAGATAAAAAATACTTGTGTTACGGGTCACCACGCCCCCCAAGACTTATAGGTATACAAATTAGATTAAATGATAACATTGTTAATGATTAAGTTTAAATACTAGGTACAGATTGTTATAAAAAATAAAAAAGTAAGAAGAAAATCATAATTACTCTACCAATACAGTTGTTTTCCTCATGTATGGAAACCACAAATAGATGTGCCTTTTACCTGTCGACATTGGAGCCAGTGGTGACTCAGTGATAACGATCCCGTCTTATGAGTTGGAATTCACGAATTCAAACCCAGTCAGACATATTACTTTGTGTAATTTATTTCATCACCACTGCTCTCAAAACGGTGAAGGAAAACATCGTGAGGAAACCGGCCAATATTATATACCTGGAACCAAAAATTTGAAGACATGTGACATCCGCCAATCTGCACTGGGCCCACGAGTTAGATTACGGCCCATTCCCTATCTTAGACAGGAGGCCTGAATCCCTGCAGTGGAAACATTATAACGCTACTTATTGGGTGCGCCATGCTGTCTCCTTCACCTCGTATTGTGTATGATTCACGACTTGGCATGTCAGCCACAAACTATGCCAATTCGCGGTCACGAAATACTCTTCAGTGGGCTTACTGTTCTTCGGATTCCACGTCAAATCCATTGTTAACATAATTGACATTCTAAAATTAATAGCAACCTAATATTCTATCGGTACGAACCCTTTCTCATCGAGGCAGTCTCTATCAAACTGGTATCGGGGTCTAAAGCGTCGCTGTTACTACACCCTTGCCATACATTATTACTTATGTGTAACCGCCGGATAACTCAATATGGGGCCCCTTCTAAACGATTTAAGATCTCGATGGCTCTGTTAAGTTTTCGAAACGTTCGAAGGGTTATTTTGATTAATTCTGAGAGCACTTTCAACATTTATTGGAGTTTCAATTTGTATTGCTCCAACGTTCAAGTGTGGTTTAAGAAGGATCAAAAGAGTATTAATTGTTTATCTCCTGGCGTAAGTTATAGACGGATAAAAGTACTTCTTCAATGAGAAAAATGTGTTATTATGATTAACGAAAATCGTTACTGAAGTTGGAGTTATGTTTGTAGCTACTAGTGATTTGAGACGCCCCGGACTGGCTACCATAGATGTAAGTTTGTGTAGCTTTTCGTCCGTCTCTACAATAACAGTCTGGATAAAGAACCCTTAGTCGTCGACGGCGCACAGCGTTCCACACGAGCCTCAAAGAGATGACAGCAAAACTGTAAGGGCCCAGCAGGACCAAAGCCTACTGGGACCACGGGTTGATTTCTGAAAGAGAACTCCGGGGTCCTGGAACGCAAGACAAAGAAGGAACATAGGAGTGGGTTTAGTCAGTCAAAGTCTGACAAGCCCTCGCGCTCCGCCCTAGATAAAGAAAGTCGTTGGATGATTACCCACCTAAAAAATGCTACTAGTGATTTGGATTTTCTTTTGCGAAGAATATTTTATTATTTATTCAAGAGTTAGATATCATAATAAAATATTTAAAAGGATTTTGCAGTGGTTTTCCCAGCACTCAAAAAATCTTTCGAGTATCAGAAATTAATTTTGAAAAAGATATATAAAAAATCTTAAACCATATTTCTAGGAAAACATTTGTGAATTGTTTTAATTTGGTAAATAGAAACGTTAATATTTAAATTAGGTACTGAACAGAAAATACGTAATCCTAAAAACACATATAAAGGTGCCACCACATTAAGCATGATGAACGGATAGCACTTTAAATTTTGCTTCATACGGTTATGTATATAAAATGCCATTACGTACCCCATTTTATGACCGGTATAAAAGGTCAGTTGCTCCCCCAAAATAAGGGTTGGTTGCATTTGAAACCCCTAAAAATCCTAGGAGTGTCCAAGAAAGGATTTCTAAAATTGCTCTATGAATAAAAATGCGGCTATAACTCTTAATACCGGTCGAAATATGACCGGATGCGTTTCTCCATAGCGACGCATGCTATGTGTTAGGGAGAGTTTTCATTAGGGGCTATCCGGTTGCGGTTATTTCGTCCGGTAGGTAAAACCGGTTCGAATGTCGGTCAATTCTTGAAGTGTTGATCAAAATAATGTTACTTTTGTAATGATTTTTAATGAAAATAATTATAAATCGTTCAACTTCCATCTATAAGCGATAGATGGCGCTAGTAGTTACACGAACTTAAGGCATTCGTTGTAGACATTAAGTAATAATTTATAGTATTTAAGTTTCTGAATTTATTTTGTATAAATATATCATAATTGTTAAAGTGAAATATTTACTTGCAGTTATTTACAGATAAACCCTAATGTATATTGGTTAGTCAATTGATGTTACGTAATGTTTACTTTTCTCTGATTGGTCGGACCGAGTGTTCGTGAAAGTTTGTGGTGGGGAAACATTGAGTTTGTAACTGTCATTCTGTACAGTCAATCTGCTTTGAGTTGTTGAACAGTGAACATGTCCTAAATATAAATATGAAATTGTGTTAATCAAAGTGAATAAAATATTTATAGAACTGAAGCTTGTAAAGTTCATGTTTCATCACACTTTAATATCAAATAAGTAGGTATAAGTTCTTTTTTAGGTGGGAAATCATCCAATGGCTGGTCCTACTCTACGGTGGAAGGACACAAGCGTGTCAGACTTTTACTGACTAAAACTCATCTATGTCCTTCCTACCTTTGCGTTCCTAGACCTAGGCCTAAGCGGGCATCGGCCTTACTGAAGCCCTATGGTCTTACTGACTTCTCTTTGAGGCGCAAGTGAAACATAACGCAACGTGGACGACTGTGGCTAGGTTCTTACCAGACGGCTGGACGCTGACCTATCCATTGCTTGTCGTTAATTAAATATGGGTACGATCTTAAAAACTATTTCAATGATTTTATTGTTTACTTAAGAATTAGATGCAAACCTACTAAAATATCAAAAAGTGTCTTGAAGACCATTGTCATACGAGAACCCAACCCAAATTTCAAGCAAATGGAATCACCGACTCCACGGTCCGGTTGCCCTCCGGCGCCCGGCTCATGTAATGCCTCCTTTAATGTAAACGTTTACCGCGATGATCTCTGATGCATAATGCATGAGTCTGCATATTATGTACTAACACAAATATATTCATATGTAATGCGACATACTTTATGTCGTTGTCACTAACTTATATTGGTTTTGAATAACTTTTATTGCTCTTATTGATCTTGGATGTGTATAATTCTCTGTCTAAGAGTATCTATAACAAGAAATTTTGGTTTAGCGTAATTTTTGTCATTGAAATTAGACGACGAGGTTTCCTTAGTTTGTCGCTGAATTTGATTGCGATAAAATTGCGTGAAGAATGGCTTAGGGTGCAAAAGTGATGGTGTGATCTCACCTCATGGTAAGCCATGGTGGTAATCGTTGATAGTGAGTCTATACTCATAATAAACTAGTGCACTTCACTATCCTTTCTAGGTGTCCTCATGATTATACTCAGTAGTCAGTCTAACCTTGAGGACACCTAAATTAAATTCGGACGGGTAGACCGCTGCAGGCCAATTGTTCTAATCTTTCGATGTACGCGGTATAAACGATGAGGTGAATATCTTCGTCCGGACCGTAGAGGTGTCTATAACGTGAAGGTGGTACGTTGGGTTATCCAATGGTGGAAAGGTGTCATCTTATTCCTGAGCACTCTCTCTCTCTTCTAGATGCATGGCACCTAAATAATATCCCATATCACACATCTAGAAGTTTATAGGTATCCCAGGTAACATTAGCATAAATGTCTTGTTGATAGTCGCAACACAGTTTTTAAATTTTGCAACTATCATCGTTGTCCATGTAATTATTGTCAACTGCTTTATGTTAAAAAAATAAACTTTTTTTATTTTTTATTAACCAAGACGGCATTCGCGCACCTCATTAAATCTCTAGTTGACTTAAGTGTTTATTATGTTTAGCAGGTATTTACTCAGCTATGTACTTGAATAATTTTGTGACTAAGAATATTGATGATGTAAAAGTTTATTTTATTGATAAAAAAATCCTTTGTTCACGAAGACGGACTAAGGCCAGTTCTTTTTGCTATTATTTTTATTGATATCCATTAAATCATTGTACCTACTGTACAAAATATTTTAAAGTAAACAAGTTCTAGGCCTTAGAAAGAGTGAATTTTTAGCGTCGATGACGACTGTCATTTTTTTTTTTATATATTGTTTGTTCTGTTTTAATGATTTGGTCGGCGATGGAGGGCGCTTTAAAATATAAATGGTATGTTACTTCTTCACGCTCAAATGGCTGAACGGATTTCGGTGACTTGTTACATGGCTTATCCATTTACCAAGTCATCGAAATCCATTACACACATTCACGTACTACGTATAGATGTCCTGGAATAGTACATAAGACATTTTTTACTTTGGGACTATGTCCTGTCTATATATACTTACATAATAAGCATAATAATGTTCCCACAGCTGGGAATCAGGCCTACTCTCTAGGAGAGGGAATGGGCCGTAGTCCACCACGCGGGCTCAGTGCAGATTAGTGGATGTCACATGTCTTCCAATTTTTGATTCTAGGACATGCCGGTTTCCTCACGATGTTTTCCTGTACTGTTTTGAGAGCAGTGGTGATGAAATAAATTACACAAAGTAATGCGCCTGGCTGACCTACTACTCGTAAATCGGGGTCGTTATCACTGAGCCACCACTGCTCATCATCAAATTGTCCTGTCCATAGAATGCTTCTATCACGTTAGTATGTTCAAGCTACTTTCAGCAGTTGATAAAAAAAAATTGAGAAAAGAGTAATGCTGCTGCGGTATCTTGACCTTCACCAGGTCATCAGTCTACCTTGTGGGAGGCCTTCCAATATTTTTATCTACAATATGTCCAGAATTCCCACGATACTAAATCCAGTAAAAACCACAAGCAACCGACTCGTATACATGTCAATCAAATCCTGACTCATGTAACATTCGGTCTGGCCGTGCCGTCCGTAGATCGTCAAACAATTGACCGCATGTCAGTAACGATCGGTTTACTCATTCGCAGCTTAGTCATTGTTCTTGCTCGTATTAGTCGCCACTTACTAATAGACAGTGGTTTATATACCTACTTGTGGTTTGTCGAAAGTACTGATTTTCGAAGAATTTTGCGTGTAACCAACTTTTTTGGTATCTGGCAGGTGCTAAATAAAAGTCACTTATGGAAGGACTTCATTGCAATTATGTTTTTAAGGTGAAATGATTCATTAGTCAATAGTATTATATATAATACTAGCTTCTGCCAGCGGTTTCACTCGCGTAAATGTAGGTTTTCCATACAAACTTTCAACCCCCGTTCTACACCCTTAGGGGTGGAGTTTCGTAAAATTCATTCTTGGCGGATGTCTACATCCTATAAGAAACCTACCTGCCAAATTTTAAGTTTGTAGGTGTTATAGTTTCTGAGATTTCGTGATTAATCAGTGAGTGGTATTTTGCTTTTATAATTATAATATTATTGAAAATCATAATCATCATCATCATTATTGCAGTCGAAAGACGCCCACTGTTGGACATAGGCCTCCTTCAAGTGTCGCTACAACTAACGGTCTTGTGCGTCTTAAATGAATGGAACGGATTCCTGCGACCCTCACCAGGTCATCGTCTTCTTCCAAAGTGCATTGATACGGGATCTGAATATATCAGCCAAAGTTAAGTAGTAGACATTGCTCGCTAAACAGATGAACGATGGGGCCGAAAGGTTCTCGAGTGGCGACTGCGTACCGGAAGAAACAGTATCGGAAGGCCTTGCAGAAAGTTGACCAATGACCTTATGAAGAACGCGAGATTCCACTGGATGCGAGATGCATAGATCCGGTTGATGTGACGTCACTTGCAGGAGGCCTATATCTAGTAGTGGACGTCTTCTGGTTGAAATGGTGGTTAAGGGATCAGTAGTCGTTCTAAATCACTTTTAATAGTTAAAAAAAAACAACAGGTAATCTACAAACATTTCTGTGGCCCTAGTGTGGCCACAGTAATGTTTGTAGATTTTTTGGAAAATTAGATCAGAAAAATTGCTTTATCATTTGGTACATACGGATCTAAGCTTTCGCTAAAAATAAAAAAAATTACTGTGTATAAAAGAGTCCAACTGACACCAAAAATAACTGCTTACACAAGTCAGTTAAGTCAATATCAATTCATTTTGTATCCTTTATTTTTTTTTATTATTATTTTGTGTGACACGAGGTTCAACACGCCATTCGGAGTGCGTGGATTGTTTTTGCGTGCCCTGTATAGTTTAATTTACTGACTTAGACCCCTTTTCTCTCTACAGGTTTGAGTTAGTGGTCAAACCAAACAGCAGCAAATATGTAAATAGAACAACAATGTCCAAATCCACGGTAAGCGACTGAGAAATTAATTATGTGTCGTATGTGCCGCCATCTGGTGCATCAATATTCAATCCTATAGGGACCGATATGCCATCCAATTCATTAGGATCCCTTCCACGTCATTATATCACCTCCAGGCTGTTTTGCCAAGCAAGGGTTCTACGGGTCAATGTTTTCTGGCCATCAAATTGCGGTGTGTTCAATAAGCGTTTTGTGTGGCAATGATAATAGGATGTATCAATTACATGGCTTCGTACTGACTTTTGTTAATTAGCCTATTCTGGTTTTGGACTCTTATAATGATTCTTCTATTTTCATCGGTTTAGCATAGCATAGCATAGTCGACCTTATAATGTTTCCACTGCTAGAACTCAGGCCTCCACTCTAGGAGAGGGAATGAGCCGTACTCCACCACGCGGGCACAGTGCGGCATGGTGGATGTCACATGTCTTCGAATTTTTGCTTCTAGGACATGCCGGTCTCCTCACGATGTTTTCCTTCACCGTTTTGAGATCAGTGGTGATGAAATAAATTATACGAAGTAATGCGTCTGGCTGGGTTTCAACCCACGACCTACAACTCGTAAGTCGAGACCGTTTATCGTTTCAAATCCGCTGCAAACCACGTCAATGCGCAAAGCGATTACCGGTCACCGTATGCGCGGGCTTGCAAACAACGAGCAATGGGTAGTTAGCTGTCCGGTAAGGATAAAAACCAACCGATCCATATCCCACGCATGCCTCAAAGAGATCTCAGCAAAATTGACGAAACCCAGTAAGACCAATGCCTGCTAGAGCTGTGGGAGTGTTCAAAAGTTACGCCGTGGCCTTGGAAGGTAAACGCCATTTGCCTGCTGGGGTCTTCCCATCCGATTATAATTTGGGTATCTTCAAGGTTAGAGTAAATAGGCTCTTAATAAAGTAGTGCGCCTCACCATCAAAGATTGCATCACTGCTTACCATCAGGTGGGCACTAATTTATATCAAATTAAAAATAAAAGGAACTCAAGTAAGAGTCTGACACGCTCAACCAAGAGCGAGGGAATTTATTTGATGATTTTCTACCTACAATCCCATGAGTACGTAAAAATTATTTTTAAAAATCACGCGCGCCTCAATGATATGACAGCAAAACCGTAGGGGCGAAGCAGAGTCGAAGCCTACTGGATCCTAGAACGTAAAGGGCAACTGAAAGAACATAGGTATGGTTTTAGTCAGTAAAAGTCTGCCAAGCAGTCCCGCTTCACCCTACAACGGTAGAAGTCATTACATGATATCCCACCTTAAAAAAAATATATAAACCGCACCCTTTAAGTTCTTCTAATTAAAGATCAAAGTGACAGTTCTCCAATACAACTGCACCACAAGAAAGCCAGCATAGTCATCAATCGCAAATAACGTTTCGTAATTATGGGGGTTGGCTTCCAAATTGCAATCAATTTGTCCGATTAACGCGGCCACCCCATGAAACCTCAGACCACATAGCTAATGTATACCTACGTGTAACATGACATTAAATAGTGATTGTGTTGCAATGTTGGAGACAAAGCCAATCCCAAAATTTGGCTAAACTTGTACAAGCGGTTCAATTAGAAATCATTTGACCAATTAAAATATTATTTATTTTTTCTGCAAGACCAACTGTCAAGTAAACACCAGTACTTCACTTTAGTAACTAATTAGTTCATCGGATTCCTTCAACCCTTACTAGGTCACCGTTCCAGTTTATATATAGGAGGCCTTCCAACGCTGTGTCTTCCAGTACGCGGTCCCAACTCTAGAACCTTTCGGCCTCAACGACCAGGTTCTGCGAGACGATGGATGCGAGACGCACAAGACCGTTCATTGTGGCGACATTTGGAGGAGGCCTATGTTCAGTAGTGGACATCTTTCGGCTGAAATGATGACTATACAATAGTTGATTCCCTCATAATTTAAATTGGGAGGAGGGTAAAAAATAATCTACGAGTTACGATCTATTCTCAGACTTACCAAATATACACAAAAAAAACCGTCAAACCGTTTCGGAGGAGTTCATAACAAACACACACAAATAGACTTTGCATCGTTTACTGTTAAAAACTATTTTATTTTCTGTCTTTCCATGTAATAATAACTCGGCTAGCTTTGGGTTTAGACGTCTCAATTGCAAATCCAATCGGCATGGTTCAATTATTGCAAATTAGCGCCAAGTCTCCGTTGTATATCGAGAAATTAGACTCGATTCGTTACCCGATTATTTACTCTGATTAATAGCTGTGGAATCGGAATGCTTGGTTTCTGCAAGGTTCAAGGATTTGTCATTTTTTTTAGAGTTCCGTACCTCAAAAGTAAAAATCGAAACCATTTGTTGTCCATTTTGTCTGTCTGCCAAGACCTTTTATCTCGGGAACGTGTGGAGGTATCGAGTTGAAATTAAAACCATTTAATCAGGTATGCGGACCCTTGAAGCTGTGAAAAAATTGAAGTCCTAAGTTAACGAAAAAAAAGATACCGACATTTATGTGGAGAAAAACGTATATTTTGACACTCTCAAGGGAATCAAAATTCCCTCAGTGCGCGAATCCAACTCGCACTTGCCCATTTTTTTGTTATTGTTGATTGACTCGCGCTTGACTACTAACCCACCTGATGGAAGGCGATGATGTGGTCGACGATGGAGCTCCTAGAAGAAACCTCACCAGGTTTCAGGATTTTCATGATTACACGATGCCGTAATTCTTATTTACTTCTGTCTTAAATGTATGTCCTCTTTTTTGAGGTAAGGAAACCATTAAACAATTTCTCCCAGTCTAGGTAGAGTAAGAAGGTGTTTTAGACGTATACTGGCTAAAACCTAACCATGTTCTTTCAGTTACCCTCTTTCGGACAAAGGCATAGTCAAACATATATTCTTTATGTCCTGAATGTATTAACATCATAATCACGTAAAAGCGGTTGTATGAAAATGTAGCTCAAAAAGGACGCTCTTAACCCTATCATCTATAGAGGAAGAATTTTGAAACACGTTCACTCCACACCTGACTGTCTAAAGCTATCACACGTCACCACCAATCACAACACTTCAACTAAATGGCTTCTGCCAATGATGGAAGAGCGACGGCAAGCCATGACCGATTGCGCCAATTACAAGGGACTGGCACTAATAATTACTGAACCAAGATCGATGCTGCTCCCGAAGAAGGATGGAACGTATGTCAGTGGTTAGATAAGGGAATGATAAAATTAGAGGGGTAACACGAGGTACCAGGAGCTTTTTGGCGCGATTTTTTCGACTGAAGTTCAGTGACTGTTTTTGAAATTGATTCTAGGGATATTTTTTTTTTTTTAATATGGGAATTCATCAAAATGACTTCTCGCGCTCTGGGTGGAGCGTGAGGGCGTGTCAGACTTTTACTGACTAAAACCACACCTGTATCCTTCAATTACCCTTTGCGTTCTAGGACTACGGGTTTCCCTTTCAGAAATTCTCCGCGGTCCTAGCTAGCGGGCATCGGCCCTGTTGGGCCCCTACGGTTTACTGACATCTTTTTGAGGAGCGCGAGGATCACTACGCGCTGTCGACGACTGGGCTTGGTCCGGTTAGTTACCGAACAGCCGGCCGGCGAGTTACCCAGTGCTCGACGTCCGCAAGCCCGCGTCTACCGTGGCTGGTAGTCGGGGTCGGAATTACGGCGGCTAGGGCGTGAGAAACTTCGTTCCCTCACGCGGGCAGCCTCCTCCTTCGCTAGCATTACTGCTTCGCAGAAGGAGGCGACTGCCTGCCATTCCTCCTATTATTATTCTAGGGATATTGGAATGTAGAAAAAGAAATAGTTTTGTATCTCAAGTGTCTACGCAACTGCATAATAACGATATGTGGAATTAATGAAATGAACCCGTTTGGCAATGTTGCGTATCTAGAAAGGCCACTGTCATTGTAGTACGTTGAATGTTCGAGATAGGTGAGAGACGAGTGGTCTAAGTTTCTTGGTTTTAATTTTGACTCAAACGTTGCAAATGAATCCAGACAGCGATTCCCTTTTTTGCAGCATTGGATTGATAAGAAACAGTTAGTACACTACATTTTTACAGTTAGATAGTATGGGAAACTAGCTCAGATAGGTACTTAGGCTACGGTTCAAAAACCGATTACATTACAAACCAACACTCAATTGACATCCAAAAAAATATTGTTTTTATGCACCGCTCTCAAAATCTATTCTTTTTTTGCAAAATCCTTAAAAAGTACATTTCATTTAATAATAGCAATAAATAAAATACTTAAAACCTACGATACCAAACTTTATCAGCACAAATGACTAACTGAACATAGTCCCAAAGGGTTGCTAGCGTTGAAATATATGTAAATAAATTCCCGTTGCCCAACGAACCGAAAAAACCGTGCAATCAAAGTTTATCATTAAATTGGTGTACGCAAACATTATTAACGTAATTATAATTACAAAATATAAAATGGCTAGTAACATTAAAGTTTGGGCGGCATTCATTTCGGTGTCCCGTCAGGCGGTCATTCGCGTTCGCTCAATTGGTGACGCCGATTAATTTCATTACGAAAACGAACGGGCGATGTAGTCGTTCAATTTCATTCAATTGGTGATTGTGATCGTTTGGTTTGTTGCGTGAATACTGTTTTTTTATTGAGCATTTTCAATATTTACTTAATGTTTTTTGTGCTATTGTTTAAATCAATGGAGGCCTTGTCATTTTTGTCAATTTAACAACGAAAACGGTCGCCTAATGGTGTAAAGAGTTTATTACCTATTTTTTTAAAGGTGTTCTACTTAAAGAATGTACGAAAAAGATAACAATAAAAAACTATTTATAACAAAGCTTGACGATCCCATAAAATCAGTTTATACTTGTAATTTACTAACGATGTTTTCATTTACCGTTTTGAGAGCAGTGGTGATGAAATAAACTACACAAAGTAATGCGCTTGGCTGGGTTTGAACTCAAGACCTACAAGTTGTAGGTCAGGGCCGTTAGCACTGGGCCACTACTACTCTAGAAATTTTGAGAGTTCCTTCTCCTAGAAAGGAGGCCAGAGTCCCAGCAGTGGGAATATAAAAAAGGTAGATTTTGCTAGTGATTTACAAACAGAATTAATTAAGTTTCAACCTACCTTTCCATGTGTCTCAATTTAATGAAAACCAACTGTAATCCTATCAATATTGGACATTCCAACGGCGCGCTTTCCTAAAACTACCTCAAACCTGAAAAATCAACAAGTATTCATTCTGAAACCAAATTCCCATAACACAACTGAGATAGCTCGCTGAATGTTTTAAAAATAGCATTCTATGGCCGTCGTAGGGGAGAAGAAAAATGGACAAAACGAACGCCTAACTTTTGAACGCATCCCACAACTTTACACAATACACTTATGTTTGAACAAGGTCACTTAAATTGGAACCTTATGTTGTACTACATAAGGTGTTAAGAATATTTGTATAGGTCTGTGTTAATGTTGTAGAATAAAAATCCCGAATCAATTCGGTAAAAACTTATTCGGTTTGGGCTTCTAAAAGACATGTTACGTTTTGACGTTGCGTAGGTAGAATTAGGGGTATAAAACGACTGAAAAGGGTTCGAGTAAGATCTATCTGTTGCGTAAATCTTTAGTAAACGAGGTTCGGTACGTGGCCACGCTTGATAGCAATGTATACGATTGGTTATACTTACGAAACCACCTTTATTTAGACCATTTTCGTAATATAATTTACAAAATTTAATACTAGCAGGAGATTACTGTAGATTTTTCTTAACGAGCCTTGGGTCTCCAGAAAGTGGTTTTGGAATTAAAAAATATGTCTTTGATATTATCAAGTTTACAGTGTCTGCCGTTTTCACCGAAATCGTTTACATTTCCATTAAAATATTTCGTAATCCTAAAAGGGAAAATAAATTGAAAACTTGTCGATATTAAAAATGAGATTTGACATAGATTAGTATCTACTTAAGGGGAATACAGGCTACTAAAGGTTACGTCACGAAATTCAAATTTTTGAAATTTCTTTTTTGCGTTTTACATGTCAGTATCAGGTTCTGTGCTCAGTAAAGTGTGATTAGCGACCGTAACAAATATGACTTTACTGAGTTATAATCATAAATTTATGATTTAAATTTATATTTATGATTATAACTCAGTAAAGTCATTCAGCCCTCTCACTTCAGCTAACCGTGCGGTGAACTGAGAGGGTTGTATTGATGATTATAATTCCTTAAAGACATACATGTTACCGTCACAAATTATATTTAAAAAAAACATAAAACTTGATACTGACATGAAAAACGCAAAAAAATCTTGAGATAATTTTAATTTCGCGGGTTTCTGTAGCATTCACCTGAAGACAGTGCTCAGCTCAGAGTCAAAACATTTTCAAAAAAATGTTGACTATAAGGTCTGTATAAGTGTTTCACGGCCTCTTCAAAAAAATCGAAGTGTTAGGCTGGGCGTTGAGGAGTCAATGTGGCGGGACTTTGCCTTTCATATACCGGGTGTCCTTTGACATCGACGCACAAACGAATACCACGGATCCAGTACATGACTCTGGACCCTCCAGTGGTGGAATTTTCCGTCGGCTTTAACCTAAGTAAAAAAAACTACTTTTTAAAATTTAAACTGTGTAAAATCGTTATTCAAATCAAACCCGATGACATTATTAATTTAAAAAAATAATTTACTCTTTTTTTTTCACAAAAAATTTTAGAATAACTATTTTATACAGTTGAAATTAAAAACGTAAAGATTAAAAAAAAAAGTGGGAAAAAAGCGACGAAAAATTCCACCACTGGTGGGTCCAGAACCATGTACTGGATCCATGGTATTCGTTTGTGCGTCGATGTCAAGGACACCCTGTATATGAAAAGCAAAGTCTTGCCACATTGACACCTCAACGCCCAGCTTAGACATTTCGATTTTTTTTTCGGTTGTAAAGTCATCTAATGACATACGCTCTTGGGCGGGGCGAGAGATAGTGTCAGACTTTTACTGACTAAAAACCCACTCCTGTCCCTTCTTTGCCATTTTTCCTGGGCCCCGGGGATCTCTTTCACATTACCTATGGCCCCTTTTTGAACGCTGAATTTTTGTACAGAAGTTCAGAAAAAGAAAGGATTTCCCAAAATTCTTCCCTTAAAGGTATGACACAGGGATTCAAGGATTGAATGGAGAAACCTACATTCACGTGGCTGAAATCAATGGCAGAAGCAAGTCACAAAGATATATATAAAGTACAAACCACTTTACCATTTAATCTGGTGAAACAAAACCACTTAGCCTTTTGTTTTTTTAAGAGCGTCCTTTTCGAGGTACATTTTCATACAACCGCTCTTACGTGATTATGATGTTATTACACATCTTTCTCTAGATATTTTGGATACACAGCTATCTTGTGAATATTATCTAGGCGTCTATCTAGTAAAGACCTCTAAAAATCTGCTATTTTACGTGAACTTTGGCCCTCCATAATGTGCTCAGATATTAAAAATATAAAAAAGTAAATCAAAAGAAGCCTTGCACATTTAACCAAGATTCTGAATGACGACAATTTTTCCTGTGTTTTAATGTATTTCCTGAAACCAGTTTTGCGAAAATCACGGAATTACCGAATGCAAACAGAGTTTTCAGGCGTTATCTCTCTTTTTTTGCATTGCTTCTTCAACAAACATCGCGTTGGAGCGTGAGATGAAGCAAAAAGCTTTTAAATAATGCTCGATGTTGACGATAGGCAAGTGGAAAAGGACCTTCTTAAGGTGTGAAATCTAATGACATTTCGCGCCCTTGGGCGGAGTGGCACGGTCTGTCAGACTTTTACTAACTAAAATCCAATCCTGTTCCTTCTTTGCCTTCGTTCCAGGGACCTGGGGTTAAAACCACTTAGCCTAAGACGTGCAATAAAAACACACAATATTTCGGATCTCATAAGACCTTGAGCAATGGCATGCTGAGTTTATAGATTGTAATAAAATATAAATATTACGAGTTATAGCTATCGGCTACATGAACGATAATAACTTTCTCACAATTGGCTTTTACAGTTCACGCGTTTTATGTATAATATTGGATACACTCGCTATGTTTTGTTTTAGGATTGCTCTAAGAATAAAATCAAATGAGAAATATGCAAAGAAGTACTTCTTCATTTGTGTCGATTTGACTCAAAACATTGTCCTCGTATGTAGCCACCTAGATACATCTATTGTTGACGTTAAATATGATATACTTTGTTTTATTTTCTACTCAATGTTAATACTAAATATTGTCATAACAATATTAAAGTACCTGCTGATGCTGAGTAAGTTTTTTAAATTAAAAGGTCATAGGGATAGTTGACGCTTCACAACGTTTGAAAAATATCCCTAACTAGTATTCCATTCAATTTTCCCGCCCCAATGGCAAAATAATAGAATATTTTACATCTGCATTTTAATAGAAAATAAAGTGACTCTATTCTGTATCAAAAACTAAACATTTTCTAAACTTTATACTAGCTAAATGCTCAAACCGTACGAAACTAACCAAACAAAAAAAAAATATTTTTTTCAGTTGGGAAAATCATAATGACATCCCTCGCTCTTGGGCGGAGCGCGAGGGCGTGTCAGATTTTTGCTGACTAAAAACCTACTCTTGTTCTTGCGTTGCCTTCCATATCAGGGCAGAATCTTCCTTTCGGAAGCAGATCCTAGGTCCAATTACGCTTCGACCCTGCTGGGTCCCTACGGTTTGCTGACATCTCCTTGAGGCGCGCGTGGAACAGTACGCGCTGTCAACGTCTTGGGCTCGGTCTAGACGGTTACCGGACGGTCGAACGGCGAGCAACTCATTGCTCGCCGTCCGCAAGCCCGCGCCTCCGGTGGCCAGAAATCGGGATCGGGATCCCGGCGGCTGGGGCGTGAGCGCCGCGCCCTTCCACGTGAACGTGCAGCCTCCTTCTTTGCTAGCATTATAACTGCTTTGCAGAAGGAGGCAACAATATAAATTACTGTTCGTTGTTGTTTTTTTTTTCTTTTTCTGAAGTCCTATGTAAGTGTCATACCCATATTTTAAGACATAAACTTACGTATTATGATGTCAGTATAAGTATTTGAATATTAACTTTTCAGAAAGTTAATTTTGTATTCTTATAAAGAAAAAGTTTGGCAACATCTGCGCCCCTTAAAAGGTCATGATGACATTTTAAATTTTCATCACTGGCAACTCACTTTAGCTTAGAAAAAGTTAATACGTAGATAAAATCGGGCTTATTTATACTGTGTTTGGCAATGTTTTTAATAAAAAATGTTATTAAAATTGGGGTAAATAATCTAATAAGATGTTAGTAAATTAGTTTACCCATCAAATATTTATTTATTAGTGTGTAATCTTTTTGTGAAATTAAATCTACATCATAATATTGTAATTTAAAATAGAATCGGAATCACAATAATACTATAAAGATGATATGTTATATGCACGTGCGTGTTTTTGATGACATATTGCACACGGTAGATCATGTTCACTTTTTATTTCAAAGGAATATTATATACTCCTATGTTCCCTTGAGATAATTATCTACTTTTGCTCAAGGTAAAGCGCTGGCGGAAGCGATTATTTATATAACTACTAGTTGCTGCCATGCGCGTGAAAGTAGAGAATTGTCCCAAGGATAATCCCAGGATGAAAAGTATCCTATGAGCTATTCCAGGACATTAGCTCGCCGTCCGACCTTCCGGTAACCGTCCGGACCGAGCCCAAGTCGTCGACGGCGCGTACTGTTCTACACGCGCCTCAAGGAGATGTCAGTAAACCGTAGGGGTCCAGCAGGGTCGAAGCCTACTGGGGCCACGGGTAGTGTGAGAGTGAAACCCGGGGCCCTAGGACTAAGGCAAAGAAGGAACAGGAGTGGGTTTTTAGTCAGTACAAGTCTGACTCAAAAGAGCGGGAGATGTAGATGATGATGATGGGTCCTCCTGGAATAGCACTTTTTTTTGGTCCACATGTGTGTCAAACTTCTCAAAACGTTCAGCCATTCAAGTATGAAGTAGTAACAAACGTATATACACATACACACACGCATTCATAATCTTTCTACACCTATAAAATGTTAGTGTGAAGAATAAACTCAAAAAATACCGGAACTGATTTTAGAAAAATCTCACCCAGTAAATCTTAACTGTAGGGGCCCAGCAGGGTCAAAGCCTACTGGGGCCAAGGTTCTGATTCTGAAAGGAAGATTCGGCCCTAGTACTAAAGACAATGAAGGAACACAGTGGGTTTTTAGTCAGTAAAAGTCTGACACTATCTCCCGCTCCGCCCAAGAGCGAGGGATGTCATGAGATGATTTTCCTACCGAAAATAAAAGAAGCCAATAATCTTCCACAGGTAGAATGCTACCTAATGTTATCACTGACATAGGCGACATATATTTTCGACTTTCAAGTGGTCAAAACCACTCGCAGAAACTATTGAAAAAAATTATTATAAAAAAATCGTGTCTAATGATAAATATTTTTATTTATAATAAATAGATTACAATCCTTAACTCACAGTAAAATCGTAGTTACTCACAGACGTCTCCGTCAGACGAATGTCAAGACAATTCCTTCTAAAGTCTTGTTTGTAAACTTTATCTAAATCAGTTTTTAATGAAAACAAAACTCTCTTTAAACTACGCGATGAGATTTATATTAAAAAGAACAGCTTTCCGACTATAATTTATTTATTTCTTACTCTTCAACTTGAGTTTTATGAAAATTACGAGTATTATTATGTGCTATGTTGTACGGCCTCTTAAGTTACTAACTTCATTGAAATTAAGAGAAAACCACAAGGCATTGCTTAGAACTGTCTCCACCCACCAAGAGATTCAAACAGGTGTCATTTGAATCATCTAGTTGAATAGTTTTTTTTTATTACGGCGACATACCTCAAAAGTATGGGGTTTGGGTTTTATAAAAAAAAAAATATTTTCAACCTAACCTAACCCAAGTGTTTTAGGGCTATACTTTACCAGGACACCATGGCGGCACGACCAGTCGCCGCCACCAATAAAATGTATACAGTTCTATAGAGAGTTACTCACTTGGCGTCCGTTTGGTTGTGCAACCATTTTGGTCACGCGACCAGCTCGGACGCCAGTCCGGCTGCCAGTGTGCCTCCACCAAAAAGTATGTAAGATGAAAATTTATCTGATGAAAGGGCTATATTTCACCGGGACACCATGGCGGCGCAACTGGTTGCGCCGCCATGGTTAGACCTTAGATCTTAAACATACTCATAACATAGTACTGTCATCACTCACTTTTGAACGCGGCTCGGCAAGCCCTATACGATTCTACAAAACATATTTTTCTCTAACAATTTTTGGTGAAGTTTATTGACCCATTCATGTGTCTATTCTATTTGTATGGTAATAAAAGAAATAATTAAAAATGTCGATTAAATACAATTTGTATCTCTATAGTTGCCAATATCGATTATTGCCAAATCCTTGATTAATACCAAAATCCAAAAATCTATTTATTTTCTTTTGTCGTCATTCCTCACTAAATCCTTTATATTTACAATGAAAGTGCAATCGGCTCAAAATACACGGTGTGTAACTACTTATTGTCTAAGAAAGTTGCAAAAGTCAACTGTGGAAAACGGATAAGTGCAGGTCATTGGCGGTCATTTGGCCTTATTCCCTTTGATATTTCACTGACTTTACCTATAAGCTTTATAGCTTTAGTTCATTTAGTAGTCTGAATGCGGTCGATTGACTTCAAGCTAAAATCTATGCAATTTTGTTATAGGTATAATAACATTATCAATCTTGCAAATTATCCTGTAATTTTGACATCAATTTTGTGAACTTGACATCAATCTTTTGAATTTGACAAAAATCTTGAGAATAATGTCAAAATTACTAAATACTTTGACACTATTCATGTATACATTTGACATTATAGTTTTTGATTTACTTTAAATTTGTCATTCATTCAAATTCAAGTTTCTAAATTATAAATTTTATTTAAAGTGTATTTTCTAGGTACCTAAGCTTTTCTTCTTAATTTAATGGAATTATTTTTATGCCAATACTTACGGCTTAACATGATTGAACTCAAACGCTATAATATTTTACATGCTCTTGTCTGTATAAAGAAACTAAGAAATCTTATCTTATTAATATACTTTTAGCCGAAAGACTTCCATTGCTGGACATAAGTCACCTCCAAGCGATAATGATTGTAGAAACGTCAAAAATGTGTGGAATTGAAAAACGCTATCGTTATGGTCAATTAAAAAAAAAAGCATTTCTGCAATTGGCAATAAAATGTCTAAAGCCGTCCGTTTGAATCAATGTTTACGATTGAATCACAATATCTATATTATAAAGATAAAAGTTTGTGTGTATGTTGGTTACTCCTTCACGCTCAAACAGCTAAACGGATTTGGGTAAAATGGCCACACAATTACACCAGATCTTAAAATAGAACAAATTTTTACTTTTTATCCTAGGTGTATATTTTGACGTACACCGCTGGCAGAAGTTAGTCAATCATAAAAATTGTGTAAACAACAGTACAATTGTTTGCCATCAAACAAATCAGAAGTACTATTAATACAACAATTCAAGTGTACTCGACTTTATAATAATACAACAAAATATAGTCTATCGCAGAGTTTCAAGTGCCCCAATTAAGGGAAAAAAGGTAAGCACGTGCCAACATTCAGGTACCAATCAGCTGTAATGCCAACTTGTGAATACTGGAAAAACAAAGCGATACGATCATCATACAGTTCCGAATGCCAATCGTATTAAATATCCAAACACTGAAACCGCCACACCTGGCGATAAATCGATCAAAAAAGGAAAACAAAAGAAATATAGTCTATAAATCGGACCGCAACGTAATTTACGTCTATTAGGGCCTTCACTTGAAACGCTGTAAATCTCGAGCGATCCCCAAACTCTCCTGCTTCACAACTTTCACTTGAACCTATACGTATAAGAATATTAGACATTTCCGTTGCGGTGCATTTGATAAATTTTTAAGGGGTCCGAATAGGGCTCGTGGGTTTTGGAAATAGGGGTCTTGCGTCCACCTGATTCATATTAACTTGCTGGGGTTGGCTTCCCCTGTTTCGTTAAGAATATAAAACTAAATTCTGGTTGTTTAAATGGCTGTATAAAGTTACGTCACGTTTATGGATACGTGTTGGGTTAACAAGGTTACATAATTAATTATTGGCAAAAGCTTTACAACGAAGGAAAATTATATTTTTTATTTGTGACCACAGTACTACTCCAACATCAATGTTTGCTATCATACTTTTCGTTCTAAGATGTTTGAAGAAAATCATCTCCTTCAAATTAAAAAAAGAAAACCGGGCTAGTGCGAGCCAGACTCGCGCATTGAGGGTCCCGTACAAACTTACCTATGAAAACAATTCAATTCTCGAATTGAGTTTTAATGATTTTTCCGAATGGCAAAAAAGTTTTTTTACGTACCTAACTAAAAATTTTCATTTTTCAGGTTTTTTCTTACACTTGTGCTATGAGACCTTGCATCAAGCCAAATTTCAGGTTTTTAAGTCAACGGGAAGTACCTTCCCTATGAATTTTTATCCTTGAGAGTGTCGAAATATACGTTTTTTTCGATATAAACGACCATCTTGTTTGTTTTCATTAACTCAGAAGTTTGATTTTTCACAGCTTCAAGAGACTGTAGACCTGAGTATATAGTTTTAATTTCAACTCGATCCCTCCAAGCGTTCCCGAGAGTAAGCGTCTTGACAGACAGACAGACAGACGGACAACAAAGTGATCCTATAAGGGTTCTGTGTTTTCCTTTTGAGCTACGGAACCCTAAAAAAATACTAGCTTCCACCAGTAGATTTTCCTAAGTGTAAGTTCAAATATAGGTTTTCTGAGGGAAGAACACACTCGAAAGCATTTTACGAGTATGTCCTATTTCTAGACGTAGTCTACTCGTGTGCCAATTTTCTCTCTATCTCAATCCGATCAACCGTTAAAGAGTGAAGGAGTAACAAACATACCCACATACGTGTGTGTATTGTTGTTTGTATGCAAGTATGGGTATACTTACTTACCTTTATAATTATGTATTTAGTGTGATCTTAGCTTTGTGGCATCATTTACCGACCACTCTTGTTCTCTACTGCACAAAAAACATACAGGTACAAAAAGAACAAAAGGATAGTAGTTAGTAGAGGTAGTTGATGCGCAAATGTGAGCTTAACTTAGAATTAGCCCATAATTTCCTACTGCTGGGCAAGGGCCTCCCCCAACTTCCTTCAGGAATTCTTTTCTCGAGCCACCTCGAACCAGTCCTTGCGGTAAGCGTCTAGGTCATCTTGCCACCTCTTCACAGGTTGGTCTCGGGGGCGCGTCGTCCATCTTTAGGTACCCACTTCGTGGAGACTCTCTCCTGAGTTTGTTTCGGTGTTTAAGACACACCGGCCTCATCTAGTTTAAAATGACGAAAAAAAAAACCTGTAAAAGTGTTTTTTTAAACCTATTTGCTAAATAAATATCATTTATCATTTATTTTTATCTTGCCCAACGGTTAGACTGCATACGGCTGATGTGACCCGCCCAATCCCACTTTATGTACAACTTTTTTTTTTAGTTCTTGATAATGAGCAAGTGCCCACAAGAAATTGTTTCATTAACTGCACTTACAGAACCCAATGACAATGCAAACCATATAAAATTTTCCTCTCACCGACATCAGGAAATAATAGTTAAAGAGTAATACGTTGGATTTAATTCAAAGGTGTTTCGGTTCGATGGCCGGGCCGCGACTCGCCCGGGGCATAGCGCCTAGTACAGATTTATGCGTTCGACTTGGAGCAACATAGTTCAGCTTTGTTTCTCTGCAGGTTTCAAATTATTAAATAGGAAAGTAGGAGAGGGTATTGTAGCTTTGGTATTACTGAAGTTAGGCATTACTTTTCTTAAGGAAATGTTCGTATTGAAATTTGGTGTGATAGTTTTTGTAAAAGGGAAGTTTTGTTTTAATTATTTATCAATCACGCTTATATTACATAGGTTAATGTTACTGAATTTTAGTCCAAGTATATTTGTTATTTCTTCGTGTTATAACGGCTGAAAGTATGTCGATAAAACTTGATACAGTCTTCATATAAACGTATATTTTTGATTTTGCATTGCGATAGAGTTACGGGAAAATATTATAACTACTTGCAGAATTGGTATCGAATTCTCCTAGAAAACTATTGAAACCTACGTTGAGTAAAGGAGTTTTTGCCATTTCAAAAGTGGTACCTATCTATTTCACCACTAGTCTCAGGAAAAGTGACTTGTTGTTTAGGCGTACCATATTAGATAGGACTGAAAATACACAGTACACAAAAAAAAAACATAAAAATCGGTCAAGCCGTTTCGGAAGAGTTCGTTAATAAATACTGTGACATGAGATTTTTATATATTGGAGTTTTAAAGAAAGGAAAGAAAGAAAGAAAGAAAGAAATAAAGAAAGAAAAAGAATATATTTGGTTGGTGAAAAGTTTCATCATCATCATTTCAGCTGAAATACGTCCACTGTTAGACATAGGCCTCTCTTAAGTGTCGCCAAAATGAACGGTCCTATGCATCTCGCATTACACCCACACTCCTTACCAGGTCTTCGGTCCACCTTGTAGGCCTTCCAACGCTGCGTCTTCCGGTACGCGAAAGGAAAATTTTATTAGATTATTTTTAGTACATTTTTTGAGCTCGGCTGGCTCGAAAGCTAGCTTTCGGTGCCAAAGTCTTACATTTTATCATAGGTAATTAAAAGCTTGTTTAAAAGTTTTTGTAATAACCACTTGCTTCGTACCTCCAACATTTCTCAGCTCATTCGTACTTCGTCAGATAGCGAGTTCAAAGCACAGGATTATAATTTACAGCAACGCATGCGCGACCCTTCGCCTCGGTTGATCCATCGCGCCCATTGTTGTTATTGTCTAGCGCAGTGCAGATTGTTCGGCCGGTTCTGGTATGAAATAACGTCATTTGACTTTGTGATATGTTTTTTTAAATAAATAGCTGACCTGGTAAATGTTGTTCTGCCATATAAATGATCAAAGAAAAAAATGAGGGGGAGGTAGGAGAGTAAAAAATAGCCTACCGAATAAAAATATTCTTAGCCTACCGAATTTACATTTTAAATATATAATAGATTATTTTTTTATTGTTGATTGGCTCGTATTTGACCACTATCTTACCTGATGGTAAGCAATGATGTGGCCGAAGATGGAGCACGATAACCTAGAAGACCCTTAGGTTGTAGCTATCATAAAACACAGACTCCGGCAGGGAGTATATTCATAACAAGTTGAATAACACCGTTTAAAAATCTGTCAAGCCGTTTTGGTGGAGTTTGATAGCAAACACAGGGACACGAGATTTTAATATACATATTCGATGTATTTTTTTTAATATATAAGATATTTTATTAAAAATGCTAAGTATCTATTTTTTGTTAAGTTTTCTCAAAATTTTTTAGCCAATCAAAACAGTTTTAAGTTCAGAAAGTTTTGAGTTTCTGATACAGAATACAGTCACCTTTTTTCATTAGAATACAGATGTAACAGATTCTAATGTTTTATAGTATTTAGCAGAAAATTAATCGAGCCAGCATTCTCGGCTTCGCTGAGTTACTCAGTATCACTATAAAAAATTCAGCTCAATTTGAGATTGCGCCTGTTTCAATGGTTTCACATATTAGCCAGTGGTCACTGAGATACAAAACCACCCCAATACATCAAACAATGAAATAGGAATCATTTTGCGAATAATTAAAAAAGCCACTGAACTTCACTCCAAACAATCGCGCTAAAAACTTCAAGCTTGTCATTGATTAGCGCATCTTTTTGAAACCAACTACGTTTTTATAATGTTGGTAATACTCCGACGTATTTTATTTAGGAGCAAAGTTGCAAGGAATAAATAAAATAGATACAAAAGCTCTATAGAAAAGTCTTTAGTCTATGGGATTTTTGTATCAATGTAATTCAATTCGACAGAACAATATTTGTTTGGTCAGCTAGTGTGTTGCATAAAATTGCATTATTTTTTTGGATTTACTTAATTTTACTTAAATTCATCACTAGCTTTTGGTGAAAATTTTATTATTTTGATTGAATATTAGTATTATAATAGTATTATATTTTCTGGTTTCAACCTTAACCAAGGGACTGGCTATTTATTTATGTATTGTTTTATTCGTTGGTAGGTTCACGCTTGACCATTATCTCACCTGATGGAATAATAATAATTTTTATTTGCTCAGTTAGTAGGTACATGATAAAGATATTCAGAAAAAATGTACAAGGATCCATTACTAACTACCTGAAAAGCGGAGATAAGAAGACGATCCGAACTTGCTTAGAAGTAACCTATTCACTCTTGATTTAAAGATCTCCAGCTTGTAGCTATTAGGAAACACAGACTCCGGCAGGGAATTGCCCAAAACGTTCTGTGCATATGGGTGGGATGTCCACCATGTACCTAACATTGGCCACGGTCCCGTAGGTACGTCTGGTGGTCCGATGATGAAACGGGCTTCAATTTCGATGCACACAATTCACAAAGATAATTTTCGTTATACACCTGATAGTATTTTGTATTCTTCTTCAAAACGCCACTTCCTCGTACAAACTGTTCATCCTCTCATACAACAGCGCTCATAAATTTGTTTATTATTATTATGTCACCTTTCTTTCCTCATACAGAAATTATTACTCCCATAATTTCAACGTAACTCAGCACATACGTTTTATTACGAGGGAAATATCTTTATTAAGTCCATAGCATTTGTCTCTGGTGATACCTTATCGCTTGCCCTCGCTTCCTTCGTATAAGACATAATCTCATAAAACTTTCCTTTTACGACCGTACCTATAACGTATGCGTTTCATTACCGCTTTCCTTCCACCCCCGTTTACGCCGGTGTCTTAAAATACAGCAATGTATACGTTGTAAGTAATTTCGAATGGGTTAATATGGTATGGGAGTAGGGGATCTTTATGAACCCTAGTCACACTGTTTTAAGTTAACGCGTTGTTATGGCCACACTTTTAATGTGACTTTTCTTGTTATAAAAGGATTATATTGTGGTCTTATCAAATAATATTAATCGTCGTCGGTGTCTTTTAGTTGTAGAAGTTAGTTGTTCATTTTATTACTGCGGCATAATAGGGTTTGGTACACAGGTTAGATAGTTAATGTTGATTACGGGACTAATATTATTATTTGAAATATAATGAAGTATATTATTAGATACCATAATAAAATAAATATGTATGCCAAAATAATAAATACTATGATAATCATACTATGATAAATATCATATAATCATTATAATTAAAAGAACTCAAAACATATTTACGGCGAAAACTGAACTAAGTTTAACAGGATTTATCTATTCTTGCTTCAAAATTATTTCGCCTAGTTCCTATTTGTATTTGATGTGTGAATTATTAATCAACATAAATCAATTGAGGTAAACTATGGACTGGTATTAATTATATTAACCTCAGCACTAATGAAGGCAGTTCCTAATAAGCCCCAAATTTCTGACGTTGATTGAATTAGCTGATAGTAGCTATATCTACTAAGGGTCAACTTTTTGATCCGTAGCATAATCAGCTTTTTAATGTTCCTACTGCTGGGACTCAGGCCTCCTCTCTAGGAGAGGGAATGGGCCGTAATCCACCACGTGGGCCCAATGCGGGTTGGTGAATGTCATATGTCTTCGAATTTTTGGTTCTAACATGCCGGTTTCCTCACGATGTTTTCCTTTACCGTTTTGAGAGCAGTGGTGATGAAATAAATAACACAAAGTAATGCACTTGGCTGGGTTCGAACCCGCGACCTACATCTCGTAAGTCGGGGCCGGTACCACTCAAATCAATAGTTAAAAATATTAACTACACTACAATTGCTACAGGATGGTGCGGGTGATAGCTGTTGGATTTTACAATGTATATCCCTTTCTCTCATCTTAAAGATGCATATTTTCGTCCTGCTCTCATCCTACCCATGCTATGTAAAAAATTCCTAAATGATATATTAATAATTTTTACTTAATAGAAGATTACCTTAGAATGTGAACGGAACCCTAAAAAAGTGTAGCTCAAAAGGTAAAAATGGAACCCTTAACGAATCACTTTGTGGTCCGTCTATTTGTCTGTCTGTCGAGATCTTTTATCACAGGAACGTGTAGGATTATCGAGAAGAAATTAAAACTATATATGGTCTGTGGCTCCTTGAAAAAAAAAAGATATGGCCATTTATGTCGCTAATAAACGTGTATTTCGACACTCACAAGGAAATCAAAATTCATAGGGTATTTTCCGATGACTTAGAATCCCGTAATTTGCATAAAAGAAGGTCTCATAGCACAAGTATAGGAAAAGAATCTGAAAACTTTAAATTTGTAGTTACGTCACAAAAAAAAAACTTTTTGGCGATTCGGAAAAATCTTCGTAACTTAATTTGGGAATTGAATTGTTTTCATAGATAAGTTTGTACGGAACCCTCAGTGCGCGAGTTCGACTTCTTCTTTCTTAAGTAATAATTTGACCATTGGTAATCATCCAATGACTTCTCCAACTCTGGGGCGGACTGCGAGGGCGTGTTAGAGTTTGCTGACTAAAACACACTCCTATGTTCCTTCTTTACCTTGTTTCCCAGGACCCGGGGTTCCCTTTCGGACAACCCATGGCTCCAATAGGCTTCGGTACTGCTGGGCCCCTACGATTTTGCTAATATCTCTTTGAGGCGCGTGTGGAACTTCGACGACTTGGTCTCGAACCGGATGGTTACTGGACGGCCGGACGGCGAGCTCATTGCTCGTCGTTCGCAACCCTACAGCAACGGTGATTGGAAATCGGGATCGGGGTCCCGGCGGCTGAGGCGTGAGGAAGTCTGTTCCCTCACGCTTGCGGTCGCTTCGCAGAAGGAGGCCACCACCTGTCATTTCTTCTCGCTCCGGGCTATGGCCTGTACCAGGTCCCAGCGTCCGGACTGAGCCCAAGTCGTCGACAGCGCGTAGTGTTCCACGCGCGCTTCAAGATGTCAGCAAACCGTAGGGGCCCAGCAGGGTCGATGCCTACTGGAGCCATGGGTTCTGCGAAAGCGAACCCCGGGGCCCTGAAACGAAGGCAAAAAAGGAACAGGAGTGGATTTTAGGCAGTAAAAGTCTGTCACACCCTCACGCTTCGCTCAAGGGCATGAGATGTCATTGGATGATTTTCCACCTAAAAAAAAATACACGCAGTGTGAGTGTGTATCTTTTTTACTGTTTCACGCTCGAAAAGGCTAAACGGATTTCGATGAAACTTGGTACCTAATATATGGTATACTGGAATAGCACATAATTGTGATACTTTTCAACCCGCCCCGTTATAATTTTCTGCTATGACGCCGACGAAGCCGTATTATTTGAATTTAAAAACAAAATATGATGGTATGGTTTTTTTTGTGAATGAAAGTCAGGAAGCAGGAATTAACAAACCCTATATAAATTCTCTCTAACTAATCACCTAACTTCAGCAAAAACTCTAAAGCTAATCGATTAGACCAAATCTCAAAATACTCGCTTTTATTTTCAATGTAGGCAACTCAAACACTGCAAAAATAAATTTTCGGAAAAAATAAAATAAAACCTTCCCTTCTATTCTATTTCCAACTCTATTTAAATACTTTTAAGACACATATTTATATGTGTGAACGACTTTTATTCAGATCGTAGTTTGTAGTGGATGGCATAACGATTCGATTTTCAAAAGCCGAGTATCTCTTCAAACTTACCGATTATACCATTCGATTCGGTAATCGATTTTAATGCTTCGTTTTAAGATTGTGCTGTAGTATGTTCATTAACTTTGTATGAGGTAAGAAGGGTTAGTTGACGTGACCTGTGCATAAAGATGTCAGTACCAATGGTGTTATCATAATATTTTACGTTACTTCAAAATCACGTACACGTAAAATTTAAGGTGATTGTTGAATGTTGTCTTGTCACAATCATTTGGACATGAGTAGGTTAGAACTTAGAAGTTTATAATACATTAATACAATAGAAGTAGAGTTACTACTCTCACTAAGAAAGTACATTTCCTACTCCAAAAACATTCAAACCATTCATCCAGCACTTCTTGCATTTCATCCTATAAATTCTGTTCAAGTTGTTATAGAAATAGAATAGAAAAAGCCACTTTCCATCAAAACGATTTCAATATAGCACAAAATTCCAAAACATATTTAAATAAATCAAGACTTATTTGATCTTCGGCGCGGACTCATAAAGCTGTAAATAGCCGAGCGACCGGCGACCGTATGAACGAGTTGAATGGAATGCGAACGAGTGAATGAAAGAGCTCTGAACACACGGCCATTAGTCAACTACAGCCGACCATTATCCTAATGGGATCTCTAACCGCTCGGCCGTTTGATGAGATAATACAGTCACTGATACATTTGAACATTTAAAATCGTGTGTTTGAACAAATCTGATCTCTGTTAATTTGACTTTCATGATCTGTATGAAATTGCTCTGCCGATATTATTAATGGCCGGTTTGATTATATCATTCAGCGTTCTACCTGATATTTATCTTCTCGTCCTTTTGTTCGTTCGTTTCGCTCACTTACGAGAATTGCTGGCATCAGCTTGCACTTCTCTTGCATTGAGGATCGCACGAGTGCATATTTCATGCTAATTTATGGCATGATGGGAATACATAAAGAATCAAATGTACTTCATAAGATAATTTGGCTTGGGTCATTGGTGCTAAGAGTAATTTGTTAGCGAATTTATCTCGTACTCGTTTAACTGGGTTTTCATTATAAACTGTAAATAGATAAAAATAACATACGTAGATGAACCGGAGCTTAGGTGGAAAATAATCAAAAAAAGGAAAAAGTGCGAAAAAATAATCATTTATAAAAAACGAAAGGTATTCCCAAAACATTCGCAACAAAACATCATTCACTCGTTCAACATATGTTCAGAATGAGACGGTCCCGTTCCCGACTACAATCAGATAGACAGCTCATTCGAATAATCGATTCAAGCGCCCGATTCCCGTCACTATACAAACGGCCAGTGTTGTCGTTGGCTGTTGTCCGTTGCGAATTCGAAATTTGAATTTGAAAAGAATTTGAATGGAACGGTTTCAATTGGACGGAGTATGTTCGATCATATGTTGTGACGTAGTTAGACTGACGTGCTCTAGTTTTAAAGTATACTTATCTATGGCTCTGTAGGAGCTTGTAGAGTTATAGCAATGCAAAGTGCATTGGTAGGGTTGAGACACACAGAAACCAAGTTTAGTAGTATAAGGAGTCTCGTACAATTTTAATATTTATAGCAAACACTAGCATAATCATTTATAGCAAGCTCTTGTATTTAATTATTATAATTTATTTATCTGCTAGCCATTTAGAGTACTGTAGTTGTATATACTTTACATACTAAATTTCTACAGATTTTTTATTTCAGGCAGGATATAAACCTAGCACGTCAGTTAAACAGCTAATGTGTTTTTGTTACCTGTTTTAATTTGCGTTTTGCACCCAAAGCGAAGCAAAACCAACTTGGCTTTACTTTAAAAAATCATCAAATTACTCTTCCTGCTTCTTTTAGGTAGTAAGATCACCCAATGACATCTCTCGCTCTTGGGCGAAACGAGAGGGTGTGTCAGACTTTTATTGATTAAAAATTCACTCCTGTTCCTTCTTCGCCCGGGTTTCAATTCCAGGGCCCCGGGTTTCACTCTCCTCCTGGTTTAAGTGGAGCAAGATGGAGTTTCAGAGTTTTACTGACTAAAACCTATCCGTTTTCCTGTTTTGTAAGTTGCGCTTTGCGTACTTGGACCACTGTAACTCTTTCGTACAATCTAGCAGCCTTGGCCGGCCTACAATACCGATAAAGGCTGGTTAAAAACGTACTATCTAAACATTTAACCCTGCAAACAACAGTGTTTTTACATGCACATTAACAACAAACAAATGGCTTCTCAAACACAATATACATGTAAGTACGACATTACTATAAACCCTGCGTTAGCTAAACGCTTACCACTCATACTCTATAATATAGGTTAAGAAGGAGTACCAGGGCTTACAGTATGAAAACGCATAAAAGCAACGTTGGTAGGCCGACACGCGAGCAAGGCACGCGAATCAAGTGCGGACTGTATATGACGAACTATACTATTTTTTTTTAAATAGCCGTTTGTTTTCTTTTGTTGGATAAAGGCGTTCTTTCAGATGCTCTAGTAGAACTTGGCCTCCTTCTTCCTGTCCAGCAATCTACACGTATATTCATGACTCTTTTAGTAACGACCGTGTCGGTCGCAAGTTATTTCAGAAACCTTTCATTCATCCTGAATTGATCCAGTACGTTACATCTCAGTCATTAAATGCTATGCGGGTGGTCCCATAAATTGTCAGTTTTTGACTTCATCGCTCCTAGATTTTCACCTTGTATACAGCCTAAACCACCATCATCAGAAAGACGTCCACTGACAAACCTCCCCAAAGTGTCGTTACAACCACTAATCCTGTACGTTTTCTATCTATCGCATTTTTGCAACCTTCACCAGCTCTTATAATAATAATTAAATGGTACATCCTCTTTACATAGTTATAATAATAATATAATATATTCCACAATAATAAAATATTTAAATTACTTTAGTTTAACACTTACGAGTGTTTTGGTGCACTTGGAGTGTATTGGTATCCATATGCTACACTATTAAAGAGATTTAAAAGACATCACTACCGATTTTGACCTATGGGTCCCCAACACTACACTCTGAGTGGTTTTGCAGATAGGTCGGATATAGTTGCGACATGTCTTAGTGAAATTATATTTATGCTGCCATTAATAAAATTAGTGCTTAAGATATTGTTTCTAACAAAATATGGAACTCGTTTGAAATAAATGCTTCTTAATAATAACGAGAACTGCGACAATAGAATCTGTAAAGAAGTTAACTTTATCACAAAAAATTGTATTCGTAACACAATTCGATCAAAAAAACGTTGCTGCAAATCGTTAAATTGTTTCTCCGAGCAAAAGTAAATTATACACAATTCTAAAACGAACATTTTAACGAACCGATAAATAAAATGAAAAAGGAATTACCGGTTTTTTTATTCGGCGTAACGAAGCAGGACCTGCGAAGCGGGGCTGCAGACATAATGAAAGCCTGGCACATTATTTTCTATGCAATTATAAACTACACACGAGATAGCACGTTTTAACGCTTATAATACGTTTTTAATTAATTCATAGATGTTGATATGAAAGTATTTTCTTCAGGAATGTGATTTTGATTAATATTTTCGTTTAGATTAAATTGTACAAATTAAAGACTGAAACATTTGTCTTCTCGTGACGTTCATATAAGTTTAAAAGGCTGTTTCAAAAATGAAATAAAAACGGATAGAATTTTTTTAACACGTTTAAATAAAATTGAAATACAGCTATTGATTTACAATATCTACTGCTCCGTCGAAATACTTACAAGAAAGCTATTTATTTTTGGAAACTTGATTGTGAAAATACTAGGCAGATTGATGATCTCGGTGACGTATTGTGTATGTTAGAATGTTCAAGTATGTAAATTATGTGGCTTAAAGCACAAGGCACCTTCAATTTGTATGTACTTCTTATAAACGCCATGAGGAAATTCTAGATTGAATATGTGGGTTATCTTTATAATTACATAGCTACCCTCCGTGGTTTCATTCGTGAATTTTGGCAGTGTTCCGCTCCCGTGGGTCGTAATGTGACTTATATTTTTTTTCTAATAATGTTCTTGTATCGTGGGTGTGTACAAGCATATAAATTCATATATATGTCAGTAGACCATACAAATATTTGTTCCGAGCGGGAATCGAACTCGCAACACGCAGTGTAGCGCGGCGTAGCGCGCCTTTTATCTTTGTCGGTCATGGCCGTTGTCGGAGATGCAACAGACAACTTAGACAACTGTGTTGTCTATGGTGCAACCCAGTTATGCCCGGTCCACATATCGAGTGACAGGGAAACTGGCTTTTATTTTTTGCAATTATTTGTGTGTCTTTTTTTCGCGATTCGGGCAGAATAAAGATGTTTTCTTTCTTTTCTTTTTTCTTTCTTCCAGGGCAGCAGCCTATCGCTCAACTAATATATAGCCAATTTTTTAAGAATCTGGCATCATATACCGAAAGATTTTTGTCCAAACCGAATAGTAGTTCCAGAGATTAGCGCGTTTAAACAAGAAAAAGCTCTTCTTTTTTATTATATAGAGAATAGAGATTATTCTTCTATTTAAAGAATGGACATAAAGACTGACAACGAAAATCAAAATCTTCCCGGAATCATTCTGAACACGTTTTAAAACAGAGGCGAAATTATCGCCAATGGCGAATACCTCTCATAATGTCTTTGATGTCCCGTAATTTTCCGCTCACAATATCGAATGCTAATTCGCAACATCAAATCGAAAGAAGACGAGCATAAAAAGCTTTAAAAATAGCCCTTTCTTTTAGCCTGGGGTAAGAAGTAACAGGTGAACACCGTAACGGCGCATGCGCATCTGTCCTTATGTCTCTCAATATGGCGGAAGACGTAATGATAGGATGTTAATACGAAATACGTTAACGAGTTAGGGGTTGTTAGTTTTATTTGTCGTGTACTTTCTGTTGATAAGGGCTTTTGTTGTTTATTTGTAACGGCATTTGCTGGAGTCTCGAAAAATGTTTTTTATTTTATTTTGCACCCATGTCTCAACTGCCACAGATTTAAATTAGATGAGTGAAGCAACCTTTTTGTTTTGCATATCTCTTTTGTTGTTTATATGAAATAACAATTGATTGTCCCTGCTCATGTAGGGACCTAATGACAGCATCAGTGAACGGCATTACCGTTGCCAAATACAGGGCCAGAAAAGGAATTTAACAAGTTTTGCCATTGACACGCTAAGAAGAAGAATGGTTGATTATTTTCACATCATAAGGACATTAGCATCATTGGTTCTGTGTATGACTAGCCTTTTGATATATATACGTGCGCATTTTCTTCCACTTCTTGTAGATCTTATTTTCGATATATACAGACTACTTGAAGTTTGATTATTTACGTTCTTGGATAAATTTTCTACAAATGGAACGCGTAATATTATACGCGGAAGCCAAGGTTCGCATGGGGGTCAAGCAGACCACCTTTATTATTAGTTCCAAACGATAAATTCATAGTTTGCAAGTCCATGAGTGCAAATCTATTCAAATGTCCATATCAAAAAACTTGACTAGAATATCATCTAAATTCAATATAAATAATGTTGTCACTAATGAAGCCAATACTTTAAGCTTTAATGAACAGCCGACAAACTTTACCAATCAAAATAATTTATTTAACGATAACATATTTATCAAATCGTAATTACGTTTCAGTTACAAATGAGGACACACATAAGTATACAGTGAAAGCTTGTGTCCAACGCAAATTACAGTGGTGGCCACACATATCGACGTGTTATCTCAATCTTACAGAATACCATTGCATTGACAAATTATGTACTTCTGGTTTGGGATTGTGTCTTTTTTTAGGGTTCAGTATCCGCTTAATTAACTACCGCCATTCGTCTGCCCGATTGTCTGTTTGCCCGTTTATCAGGGGGCTATCTCTTAAACCGTAAAAGGTAGAGAGTTGAAAATTTCACAGATTGTATATTTTTATTGCCGCTACAACAAAAAATAATAAAATATAAGTTTTCCATACAAGAAACGCTTTTATCGGCGTAAGTATCTAATACAAAGTAAAAATTACAAATTTCGTCTCGTTTTTGTTATCATGCCTCATTACCTGTATTAAATGTTACTGTTTCGTCATTTTTCTTCCCTATCTTCATATTTTCGAGAACAAGTAAATGAAAACCGTATAAATTACCACACAGTTTACTATTCATTACAATAAACACCTACAACTACGAAAAGAATATCACTTTCACTCCCACAACACATTTATACCCATCATTACACTCCTAACAGGAATGATTGACCGAATATTTCCGCTCAGCTACCTTCATTCACCGAGAAGCTTAGGGAAAAGTTCATCAATCATACCGGCCATACTCTGGCGTGATTAGGTAATGAATAACTTTAGGTTATCATTAAAATTTATTACTAAACACCCTAACTGCAGTTAAGGATTCATTACAATGGGAAAGACGAGGAAAGTGTTAATGTACTGGATGGGAATTTAGTATACAATCGAAGAATTTAATTTTTAATTGAACAAAATATGAAAACTTGCCTTAGATATCTAAGGTAAGTTTTCATATCTTATAGACATCTTGGACTGGCCTGTTAGTCTAGTGGTTAGTGACCCTTACTGCCATGCCGGAGGCCGTGGGTTCGGTTCCCACCTAGGACCAATGTTTGTGTGATAATCACGATCATTTTTTCGGTGTCTAATGTAATAATGTAATATTCATACAACTATCACACAACGCCGTTTAGACCCAAGCTAACTTACTACTAGCTTTTGATATGAGTAGGTACTAACTACACAAAGACCAAAAGAAACAAAGATAATTTCTAAGAATTGAGATTGGTGATAATATTGTTAAAATGACAATTGTAAATGTATTGTTCAATGGTATCAATTCTGGGAAATAAAAAAATTTGTTACACAAATTCAGCTATAGCAAAAAATCTAGTTATGTCTTATAAAGCGAATTCGTAATATGAAGTCTTCATTTAAAAAAAAAATAGATAAGGTTCTTATTAGGTACTACTAGTAGGAATTGGAGCTTTTATTTTGGTGGGATATAATAATAATATTTTTTAATACACCAAAACATACATTTTATACAATTTGTCTGCAAACTAATTAAAATTATTTTTTATTTCTTTCACGCTCTGGGTATAGAGAGGAGTGTGTTAGTGCTCCTTTAGTTGCCCTGTGGATTCTGAGGCAGCGATGACTCTTTCAATCTTTGACGCCTTAGTTTGTTTCCGTGTTTCTTATCAGGGTAATCAGCTAGGAAACACTGGCCTCATCTAGTTTGAATTGACGAAAAAATTGAGGTGTAAAAGCGTTTTTAACAAAACCTATTTGCATAATAAATATAATTTATGAATCAATTAATCCTTACAGAGTATTAACACGTCATGTTACAATATCGCCATTAATAAAGAAGTTACAAGTCATCGACTGTGCTAAAAACTTCTTCAATCAGTTGACTGCATGCACTTAGTGCTCACGCAAGCTATGTCATCCAATTTAGTCTGGCTTTACATGGCTCGGTTTTTAGTAAGCAGATTTCAAGGAATCGAAAGAATATCAAAGCCTTTTGACTATATAAAAGCAAAATACCGCTCACTGATTAATCACGGAATCTCAGAAACTATGACACGTACAAACTTAAAATTTGGCAGGTAGGTTCCTTATAGGGTTTAGATATCCATTATGAACGGATTTTACCAAACTCCACCCCTAAGGTGGTAAAACGGGGGTTGGGTTAGTATGGAGAAACCTACTTTTACGCGGGAGAAACCACTGGCAGAAGCTAGTGTAGACATAATTTCCCATACCATCTTGTACCAACATTTTATAACTTAGCAACGGGAAAATGAGATAGCCACTTAAGTTATTCGTCTTTTTACAACGACCACAACATTATAATCTTAGTTGAAGAGCGAGCGAAGTGAGCTCGGAATCATAGAGCACTCCGACACGAATAAGTTAGGCGGAGCTGCCAGCCTTAGCTTTCGTGGTTATTTTTTTATAGCCACCCAGAAAGCGGCTTACAAAGAAAATAAATAGGGTCTAAGATGGTATCATTTATCATCATCATCATATTTATCTAAGATAGTTTCAAATAACGAGTATCTGAATGACACTCGTCAATTGTAGCTGACTTAGTAATTAGAAGCGCAATGTGGGTTTTTGGAGGCAAATAATGCTTTACAAAAAGGATTTGTTTAATTAGCACCCTTTTGTAATTAGTTATAATAAAGATTATAGTTTTTCTCTATAAAACTTGCGTTTCAATCTTACTTAAAGAACATAAAAAAACTGGGCAAGTGCGAGTTGGACTCGCACACTAAGGGTTCCGTACAAACTTACCTATGAAAACAGTTCAATTCCCAAATTGAGTTACGAAAATTTTTTTAATCGTGAAAAAGTTATTTTTGACATAACTACAAATTTACAGTTTTCTGATTGTTTCCTACACTCGATATATGAGACCTTGCTTCATGCCGAATTTCAGGATTCTAGGTCAACGGGAAGTTCCCTATGAATTTTGATTCCCATTGATAGAGTGCTGTATTATTTTTTTTCGTTAACTCAGAAGTTTGATTTTTTCACAGCCTCAAGGGACTGGAGACCTGAGTATATGGTTTTAATTTCAACTCGATACCTCTACGCATTCCCAATATACAAACAGACAGACAGACGGACAACAAAGTGATCCTAAAAGAGTTCCGTTATTTCCTTTTGAGGTACGGAACCCTTAAAAAGTCTGAAAATGCGGTTTCGCTTTGAAAATCTACTAGTGTTAACTCGTCCTTAGGTTTAAAATGTATGTGCATGTCTCATACTAAAGTGTCTATCTAGAACAAGTATCTATAGGATGAGGACACAATTAGCAGCATCAGTCTGCATCTAGCTGGAATAATGTACATCGTGATTCAAAGATTACGATCGTCTATGCTGTATTTAAAGTCGAGACGGAGAGCGATGCGCAAAGGTAAATAAATCAACGAGTACCTTGATGTTAGGCTTTGTCTAGTGGTTTAAAGTAAGCTGTCTTCATAAATTATGCTAAGTTAGTTCCTAGCATGTTTCCGTGATCACTAATTGGTCAAAACGAACCTTGATGTAAACTTTGAGCAAAATTTCTTCTCACTGACTGTTGCATTTGAAATCCATGTTCGGCAAAATTTCATAATAATAATATTGTAACAGTTATTAGAAATGTATTTTATACTCACCATTGTTATCATCTACAATTATCACTGTTGGGTAAGCCTCTCTTTTCTTGTGCAAATCTCATTTATGTACTACTTGCAATGTAATGCCAGCGAAGGAGGTGGTGGAAAGCCTGACGAAGAGTCAATCTTTATTGCTCAGATGTCCTGGTTGTCAGGTGTGGCAGGGCTTGCGGACGCCAAGTAATGGGTAGCCCGCCGTCCTATACCAACGACGCGACGTATTAAGTTCCACGCGTGCCTTAAAAAGATGTCTGCATAATTGACGGTGCACGCTAAGGCTGCTGACTGCTGGGACTGCGAGACTGCCCTCACGACACGGGTGGGTAGGGACACCCACCTGTGTCGTGAGGGAGTTCCCACTCCCTCTCGAAAAACAGTTCTACCTGTAATGGCTGCTAAATAGGAATTTCCCCATCTCGCCGCCGGACGTCCAACAATTCTTCCCATCCGTGGACGTCATTCAGTGACTTTAAAAGGAATTCATGGCTGAATATCATTTTACGAATTTTGCATGATTGCCAGCAAATACCTTCATGATTATATATCAGCTCGATTGATTGATTCAGCTCACCAGATTTATACCTATGTCATGCAAGTGAATTTGATATTAAAGCAGATTGGATCGCGTGAGAGCTGCAGTGATGCAGTGGTAACAGCCTCGACTTACTAATTAAATACTTTGTGTAATTTATTTCATCACCACTGCTCTCAAAAACCAGAAAAATGTCCAAGAACTAAAATTTCGAATACATATGACATCTACCAACACACACTGGGCACGCGTGGTGGAATACGTCCCATTCCCTTTTCTAGAGAGGAGGCCTGATTCCCAGCAGTGGGAACATTGGAAAACTGATTTAGTTATGCTATTGCTCGCATTAATCATAAGATATTAGCTTGATTGATAAATTCTCTAGATTTGTTTTAGTTTGTTTGTGTGATTTGTATTTTTGGTGTACAATAAAGAATATATCTATCTATCTAGATTTGTACCCATATCTTACACACGCAAATGAATGTGATAATAAAGCAGATTGGATCCCGTCCAGTCATCAAGTGATTCTCAGAATATGACGTAAGCTTTTACATGGATCTGTATTAATTATCGTGCATAGTTTTATTAGTTATGCTGAGAACTGTCGGCTGTCGGTATTTTGATGAATGATTTCACTTGACAGCTTATTTGTAATGGTTAATCTAAGTAACGTGAATCATAGTGGTGAAATTCATTATTCATTTTAATTTCGTGCAAATTTTGATTGATCCTGAGTTAAGTTTTAATTAATAATTCTTTTTCCTTGTACCTTGAACTAGGTATTCAAATAAGCTGATATCATTAACCTGTCCTATTTTATCATTATCCCTTTTTAGGTTTCCGTACCTCAAAAGGAAAAAACGGAGCAATTATAGGATCACTTTGTTGTCCGCCCGTCTGGCTGTCTGTCAAGCTGCTTTATTTCTGGAACGCGTGGAGGTATCGAGTTGAAATTAAAACCATTCACTCAAGTCTGCGGTCCCTTGAAGCTGTGAAAAGAATTAAACTTCTAAGTTAACCAAAAAAAAGATACGGCCGTTTATGTAGCAAAAAAAAAAAACATATATTTCGACACTCTCAAGTGAATTTCATATCACAAGTATAGAAAAAAAACTTAAAACTGTAAATTTGTAGTTACGTCACAAAAAAAAACTTTTTTTGCGATTAGAAAAAATCTTCGTAACTCAATCGGAAATTGATCTGTTTTCATGCGTAAGTTTGTACGGAACCCTCAGTGCGCGAGTTCGACTCGCATTTGCCCGGTTTTTTACGTGGGAAATGATCAATTAACTACTTTCTGTCTCTCTTTGAAGAGACTGTCAAACTTTTACTGACTAAAACCCACAGTGGTCCTTCAATTGCCCTTTGCAAGGGCTACGGTAACATTTTCGAACAATTTGCAGTCCTGGACTCCTGGTAGGTATCGGTCCTAACTAGCCCCGTCAATCTTATTGATATCTCTTTGAGGTGTGCGTAAAATACAACTCGACCTGGGCTTGGTCCTTACCGGACGACGAGCAATAGGTAGCTCGCCATCCGCAAGCCAGCATCTGATAGCAAAAATACCCGGTACTTATTTTTTCTTTCTGAGATAAGTGATTAACAAAAAAGTTCTCCCGCTCTGGGTGGAGCGAAAGGGACTGTCAGACTTTTTGGTTTAAAGATATTTATTTCTCAAAAAAAGACACAAAGTCACTTACTTGAGAACATTTTTTCCTTATACTAAATTAATATATAACAAGGGTTCGTCACCGCGTACGTTGATAAACCCATCCAATGCATTCAGTCTTTAAGTATATATTTTATAGTTGTTTCTTACATATTGTGCTAGTTGGTTCTTGAATGCATTGAATGAGCACAATGAACTTTTACTGACTAGAACCCACCTGTGTTCCTTCGGTTACCTTAATTTACGATCCAGGGCTTCGGCAACTCTTGTGAACATTTCACCAGCTGGCTAGTATATATTTAATGGCACCCAATTAATTATTCCAGTCTAACTAGATGCAGATTCACCTCAAAATATTCGAAAAACTAGTCATACAACGATTTTCTACTATTTAGCCTAATAACTGGGCTAATTGATACAGCACCAATGAAATGATAGAGCCCCAGTTAACAGAAATACTTTCATCTCATCCTTATCCACCTTTTTATCTATTGACTTGTATCAAACGTAACATGACAAGCCCACAGTAATCATAATCACTATGACATGTCTTCCATTCAAAAATAACCGTGGTAAAATCTATTAGTAAAATAATGATAAATATTTTATAACAAATAATTATGATTGATTCGAACCCGGGACCCTCAACATGCCAAGCTTGGGATATTAATTAAGAAACTAATGGGCGAAAAAGAAAAAAAATGGATCGCTGCACGGACAAGTGACGACCTCAGGTACGGTCAGCAGAAAAGATTATTAAAAAGGATTTAATATTTTTAAAGTTACTAAATGTATTAAATACTGATGTCAGGTTTGTCAGGCATGGTTGATAGCAAACGACTATGAGGCCGCAACCCAAAAAGATGGGTAGATGACGCTAATAACCGATACAGATGACGAGACACTATTAGTAAGAAGCCAGTTTAACAGAAACTTCACGACCCTCAACAATGAGAACACGGCGCGAGGAGGTGGAGGTTTTCAGAAATTTTATTGTAGTTAAATGTGACATTTAAAGAACTAGTAAACTTCACTACAAATAAATCGCAGGTTGGTACTACGGGCATTTTCCCACATCACTACTTAATTATATTGAATAAGGGGCAGTTGACCTCATATAATATAATAAAGAATATTTGATCATATTATTAATGTCATAATGCTCAAGTAACATAACGTTTACTTTGTATAACAACGCTTAACATAATTTTCCCTTAATAGGTATAACGTTAAGACTATACGATAACGAGATATGCTGTAGCATTTCCTATAACTTTTGTCTTATATATCTTAGTATATTGTCATTTATTATAATATTTTTTGTTATTTATTGAACATAATATTCTGTAACCAAATTTTTAACTAATCATTCAACATGGAGCAAGCTCGACACGGGTAGCTTTGGTTCCTCTAAGGTTCCTTTAAATCTTACGGACCATTATAACTTTTCATTTGCTACTGGTAAGTGCAAATGAAATGCATAAATTATAAAATAAATAAATAAATAAATAAGTGAATGTTATATTAAAAGAAAATTATATGAAATTAAATTACATCTCATGGAGTTATACCATTATGGATTTGTAATAATTAAAAAAATAATTATTCTATACATTACACCTTGTTATTTCACAGCGTCTTTATGGAGTATGTAATAATGACATACTCTGTCAACGTTGATTTTGTACTACTGATGGTGTTCTATGCCTATTACATATCCATTAATCGTACCTATATTGAAGGGCGAAGTACCCAATTTAATTTAGCATTTTATTCAATGCCTGTTAAATTTTAATTAATTAAATCATAATTCATCCATCGTGTCATCGTGTTTGCGAAGGATGAATATCAATTTACTGCGTAAAAGAAAATCGTGGTCAAAATAACAAACAGTGTAAACAAAAAACTAGCTATTAAAAACTTTAAATTAATTCATGAGTTAAATTTTTCAAATCTGCTTAAATAAATATTATTTATTTATTTGTTGTGGGCACTAAAACGAAACATAACAAAGTCTGCTAAAAACTCTGCCAATTTCTACAGCAGAAAATATTCTAGGTCTAATGGGAAATCTCATTTTTATTTATCTACATAATTGAACTGAGATAATAGAGCCTGGTATTATATGAAAATATAGGTATTATCATAATTCTCTCATACCTATTAATATTATAATGTGGGAATATTGTAGAATATTTTTTTTATGATTGAAGAATGAGGAGTTTCATGCCAGTTCTTCTCCATGGAAAACGACCAATGGAACCATGCACTGGCTACTGATGGTTTAAAAGTGATTATGTATTAAATGAAATAAAATGAGTTTGAGTTAGATTCATGATAAAAAAATTTAATTAAAGCATTTAGGACTTGAGGCTGCTTTTGCTAACGGTCCCTGTGATTATAAGGCATCGCTCACATCGCATCGGTTCGTTATGACATGGGCGTTATCTCATAAAGCATCCGAACACTTGGAATATAGCACCATTGTATAGAATCCATGCATTAATATTATGAAAATTATTTCGAAAATATTTTCATATAAAGTGACCTCAGACAATATTAATGACTCAGACCATCGTTATTTTGAAAATATGTTGTCAGCAATATTTTGTAATTAACTTCATTTAAGGTTTTTCTTTTTAAGGGTTTTTTTTTAAGCTGGGAAATCATCCAAATGACTTCTCGCGCTCTGGGTGGAGCGCGAGGGCGTGTCAGACTTTTAAAAACCACACCTGTATCCTTCAATTTACCCTTTGCGTCCTAAGACTACGGGTTTCCCTTTCAGAAATTCTCCGCGGTCCTAGTTAGCGGGCATTGGCCCTGCTGGGCCCCTACGGTTTGCTTACATCTCTTTGAGGAGCGCGAGGTGGTTTAAGGTGGGAAATCATCCATTGACTTTTCCCGCAACGCCATTTCTAATTAAAATTACATTTTAAAATAAATTATGCTGGTAATACCAGTAGATGGCGTTATCCTTTGACAGTTTAACTAACTCAACATTCATTGACACGGCCGAGGCGGAACATAGTTCGCCGGGTCAGCTAGTTTACAATAAAAACAGATAATATTAAAAAAGTTGATGGATTTGTTGAATGCACCGTCTTTTACTGTTTCACCTGGCGAAAACAGTATCTTAATTTTATCACTTTCTGTTTTAAGGGGGCAAGAAATCACAAAATAACTTCTTCCGCTCTGGGTGGAGCGAGAGAGTTGTCAAACTTTCACTGACCAAAAACTCACCTGTAATCCTTTAGTTGCCTTTCGCGGTCTCGGACCACGGTCCGAGACCGCGAAAGGCAACTAAATAGGCAATAAATTTTTTCGAATAAGTTACCACGGTAACTTATTCGAAAAAATTTATCCCTAGTAGTCACCGGACTTACTGGGCCACTTTAATTGCTGACATCTCTTTGTGGCGCATGCAAAATCGCAACGCGACTTGAGCTTGGGCCTTACCAGATACCGGCCCCCCTAGCCAAGTTACGACTGTTTAGTTTCGATTCGCCTCCAATTCCTTTGTTCTGACGTCATCTCAACGCTCAGTCACGTGGTTAGAACAAATTAATCGGAGGTGTGGCCTATTACTCTACTGATGCAAGAGAATCGAAACGAAATGGTCGTAACTTGGCTAGGGGGGCAGAACAGCGAACTAAGCTCTATCTAAGTAGGTACTTGCTTTTTTTATAATAATTACAAATGTCGTGTGTAATAATCCTACTAAAACAGTAAAAACGTTAAACATTTTAACACCGTAAAACAACCAGAAAACATTTTAATATTGCGGTTGAAGCCTTTAATATAACTAATGATATGAAAGTGTCGGTTGTGTGGCCAATTTGCCATTTTAACGACTGTTTTATATGAAATAATTTGTAAAAGAGATCAGGCTTTTGCTATTAAATTATTCTGAACAAAAATACCGTGGTTTAAAAATGGTTTGCTTTCCAAAATTGAGACAGGAATTACATCGCCTTAATCGTCACGTTTGATAGATGGATAAGTAATGATGCTTATAGTACCTTCATAATTTCTCCCGATCTGGGTGGAGTCAAAGGGAATGACATGGTCAGACTTTTACTGACTACCACCGAGTTCGAAGGAACTTGGTGGTTTTTAGTCCGTGGCCTTGAAACGCAAAGGCTAACTGAAGAGCAAGCCTTTGCGTTCCAAGGCCACAAAACTCTTTCCAGCAAACCCGCAGTCCTGGAAAACTCTAGAAGGCCCCTTCGTTCTGAGCTTAATCTTTATCGGACGGCTAGCTAACAGTTGGTAATACCTGAGGTGCCATTGGAAGACAATGTTGACATAAAGGTTGATTATCTGTTATGAACTAGCCTAGGCTGGATGTAAAAGACAGAAAATAAAATGTATCTGTTGTAACTTCATAGCATAGCATTTTCAATCTTATAATATTCCCGTTGCTGGGACTCTGATTCTCTGAGAGAGGGGGAAGTATAATCCTCCAAGCGAGCCCAGTGTGGATAAATGGATGTAACACACATACCTTTTTGTGTTCAGTTCATTTTATCCTCTAAGTTTATGTAATTCGTTGTAAGTTTTGATGAAATAAATATTATTATTTTTATCTTTATTTATTTTTTATATATTTTAAAATATTTATAACATACGTATAAAAAAAAAACATTTGAAAATATAAAAAAACTACTGCTTTTTATATTTTCAAATGTTTCGTTCCCGTCGGTGTCGGGAGCAGGGTCCAAGTTGCCGGTAGTAAGGGCTCCAAAGACAGGAACCTCCTCACAATGCGAGACGTATCGAGGAGTACTACCGCGCATCGACAGCTTCGACAGATGGTCGTCGAAGCCTATTATTATCATCTCTTCTTATCTTTTCTTTCTATTCCATGTTGTGTAAGTTGGTCCATTCCACCACAACGGGCCCTACTGGAGCACCAACAATATTTATTGTTTTAAATATTGTAGCATTTGCTGGTTTAGCCTCACTCATATTTTTGAACTTTTTTTGTGCTTGTTTTAATGAGTTGTGTGAGGCAAATATAAACATTGGTTGTTTCATTATTTATAATGAGATTTACTGTAAATAGGGCAATAGATATATTTATCTACGTTACGTTACGTTACGTTTACGTCACTACGTATTTACAGTAGTACAATTTGGAATACCAAATTAAAAATCTCCGTCCATCTTTAGCCATGAACTGAGAGTTACGACTGATCATTTAAGGAACAGCAATAAAGTTCTTAAAGCTAGCTTTCTATTGTAACAAAAACCATAGTTCTGTCTAGTCCCTTGATGAGAGCGTAGACATTCTCACCAGTACACTCGTCACTGTCAACTTTCACTTGATATTTCACTCGAGCCAGCAAAAACGGACAAGCCATTATTTTGCTTGTATTTTGCTTAGTGAAAAAATTTGCTAAATTATTAGAACTTAGTATTTATGGGCCCAGTGGTCTATGGTTGATCAAATTTTCTTATTTCGTGTGTATTAAGTTGTTGAACGTCAAGGTATGACACGGTTTTGTGAAAGTCTTTGAGAAGCATACATTTTAAAAACTATGCTCATCTTTCTATTCTACGATGGTGGGCCACCCACCCTCACGCACAAAACGCTTTGGGAACACATTATTGTGCGTACATCTAAGGAGTGGAAAACTCTGTCGGAGTCTGTTTCCTGATAGCTACAGCTTGGTTTATAAGTCAAGTGTGTGTGTGTACTTTTAGGCAAGCATGTTCTATCGTCGACCACATCATCGCTTACTATCTGATGAGATAGCGGTCAATCAAGAGTCTATTAATAATAAATAATTATAAATATTACTTTCTTGTATATAAAAATTAAAGTACATAACATTGCACTTAATAACTTCGCTATAATATAACCTGACTGCTATGCCGAAGTTCGTGAGTTTGATTCCCACCCAGGACAAATTTTTGTGTGATGAGCACGATCATTTGTTGTGTCTGGGTATAATTTATCTATAATATGTATGTATTATAAATATACTTATATATTAGAAATATATAAGTATATTTATCAGTTGTCTAGTACTCATAGCACAAGCTCTGCTTAGTTTGGGACTAGATGGCGTTGTGTGAAAGTTGTGGAATATTATTATTATTAATCTTTCCCTGAAAAATGACAATAAAGTCTTGATCTCCAGAAAATACCATATCCCAAGTTTCGTACCTCATCCTCCAGTGTCCCATTTACTTCTGACCCCACGGGCACCTCGTAAAATCAAGGTTCATCTACACAATAACTGTATAGCAGTAACCTTACGGTAATTTACCGTACTTTATCAGCATTACCGGTAACAATGAGGCTTGGTGGAAACGTTTTATCGGCTTATAAGGCGAACGATTGTGGTCGATTGGCCTATACCTAAGTGATCTGTGAGTGATGTTGTGGTCTAGGGTTCAAATGTATAATATAGACACGTTATAAGTAATCTTTGCTTTCATCTGGGTTGATAGTAAATGGCGTAGTAAATTGAGGCTTGTCGTAATAATCATGCGATGCAATAAGTCGGATTTCATGTTAGTCTACACGAGAAAGTTGTTTGTTCTTAATATTAACTGCTATTTTCGGGGACAACTTACCAATTTGATGCACATTTAACTTTATTTTCTCCTAATTTGTTATATAGTCATCATCATCATCGTTTAAGGCGAAAGACGTCTACTGTTGGGCATAGGCCTTTTCCAAGCGTCGCCATTAAGGCCGGTCCTGTGCATCTTGCATCCATCGGATACCCGCGATCCTCACTGGGCCATCCGTGCACCTTGTGGAAGGCCTTCCAAGGCTGTGTCTTCTGGTACGTGGTCGCCACTCGGCCTTTCGGCCCCAACACCCATCTGTTCTGCGAGCAATGTGCCCTGCCCACTGCCACTTAAGTTTGGCGATTCTTCGGGTTATGTTGGAGTATATGTGTTATTATATAGCATTCCATAATTTGTAAAACTAGCCCATTACACTCAGAATTCAAATACAATAGAATCTTATTAGAAGTTATTAATGTAAATATTTAAACATTATCCAAAAACCACTATTGTCAAATTAAAAATACTTATGAAAATACACCTCTGCGGTCTTCTCTAAGGTAAAGTTTCGTAGAATTTAAGTTAACCTGTTAGTATGTATGTTGTCTTCGGTCGTCTTCGATCTTATGTGGATGGATCAAGAATAAATCAAGGTTGCTCTTTTGGTGGTTTTTGAAATCTACTAAAGTTATTATTACTGCTACATCCATGAATGCACCATAATTTAGTTTTTATACGATAAGATGTCTTGATATAGTGAAAAAGTAAGCAAAATGAGTGTAAAGAAAAAGCTATTTTAACACACTATCAAAATTAAAATCCCTTATACACTACCAAAAACATTCGTAAAAAGGTATCGGAAAGTGCATTCCAAACCGAATTCATCAATTTATTCCGAGTTTTCCCACATACAGTAATAAAATCCGGCAATATTTTGCAACAAGTACACCAACTCGGACGCCGGGAGCATATACCGGCTCATATTAATGCTGCAGAGATATTTTTTTTACCAATTTTTACCGTAATTTACGAGCGTTCAGTAAGGTGGCCGCGATCGTGACTCGCCGTTTCCCGACCGACATTTTTTCCATACAATTTTCGCCAAAAGCCGAGGGCTACATGTTCAGTGACAGTAATTACACGGTTTTTGTAGGAGTTTCAAATATGAGCGGTATTTTGCATTGAAAGGTGATTGCTTTAGTTTAGGAACTCTGGTATTTTTGGTGGAATGACCTGGTTTGTTTAAGTTTATGGAGAAAGTGGATAATGTATATTCATTTATTGTTGCCTAGCGATATACTACTTCAAGGCTTCTTCCTATGACTTTTTTAATTCACGGCTAATATGGATCACCGATCGATTGATTTGTTTTGTTCATCTCGTTGTCAAATCAATTTGCATGACATTGTTCAAGGCAAACATGATCATTATTTTTGTATTTTAACATCTCTTGTATGCTGACAATTTATTTTGTGATGTACGTAAATAGTGCTTGACTGCGATCCCACCTGATGGTAAGCAGTGATGCAATCGTTGATGGTGAGGCGCATTAGTTTATTAAGAGCCTATTCACTCAAGCCTTGAAGACACCCTAATTATAATCGGATGGGAAGACGTCAGCAGCATATAGTTTCAGTCCGCATGTTTGAGCAAATAAATGATTATCTTATACCACCTTCTTCTACGTGATCTGCTTTTCAGCTGTATTAAGGGCAAAGATCGGTTGTTTTGGCCTTCAACTAATTAGAAATGAGACAGATGTAGCCAGCCCAAGTAATTGAGATAAGAAAATGTTTTGTTATGACTAGCAAAACAAATAAAACAAAAAGAGACCAAATAAAATATTTCAAGCCCAATTTAATACAGTATTTTCCTTGTTACTCAACAAACCTAAACGGATTAATGAAGTTACAAAACTTTAACAACAAATTTGTTTCTTCTTGTCTACTCAATAAAAAATATTCACCCTCATTCCCTTTTATATATAGCATTGAATTCATTAAACTAACGACAAAAACTTTGTGAAGAAATTCACTAAATTCAGTCAAGCATTCAAATTTATAGTCATTTGTTGCAAACTTGATTCTTTCTAGAAGGGCCTGTGACATTGATTGAAAGTTGCCAGTGCGTAAAATGTATACAATTTGTAAATCATTTTAGAAGATCAGCGTACTTAGCCTGGCGGGAACTGTGGATTTAAAATTAGGGTTGGTAAAGTTTTTAAATTCATATATTAATTATTCGGACTGTTCTTTTACTCCCAGAATACTCCATGTCTCTCTGGCAAACCCCAAGGTGAAACTTTTGTAATTCGATAAGTGAGCTGAGCTGAGCACTGTAGGTTAGGATGGGCACGGTCATGGGTATTTGTCAAGTTGAATACGAAATGATACGCTGAGCTCCAAAATGGGCATTATAGTCGTGGACAAAAAGGCTGCCAGGCTCAAAGGATTGGGCTGACCACATCAGCCGCATCCACAAAGACCACTGGGCAAGCATTGCAAAGCAGTGGGTTCCTGCAGAGGAACAGCGTCGTCCAGGCTGATCTAGAAAGAGGGGGCGGGGTGATCTGAATGCCAAGATTGATTTGAGTCGGCAGGAGAGAAAAATGCCTGGAAGCACTTGGGGGAGGCCTTTGCCCAGCAGTGGGACAGTAAGGGTTAGAAAAAAAAACTACATAAATTAAAGTCAAGCTAAAATTATGTGTATTCACATTGGTATGCCAAAAGATACGAGTACAATAATATGATCCGATTCCAGAGCTCGTAGAGTTCCAAAAAATAAATACTTATTAGGTAGAGATACTTCACCAAATTACTTTTTTTTGTTATTTTAGGTGCGTATCCTCTACTCAATATCAGTTATTTTACTCTCTGCGATTACATACGCCGGCAGGTAAAGGTAAAAACACTAATAATATTTTGCCATGGACGTTTCTGTACAAACCTTCAGATACGTGCAAAGGGGAGACGGTGGCAAAAATAACATAGGTATTTCTTCTTTTGGAAAATTCAAAAATCATTCGAACAATATTTCATTTCCGTACACGCAGGTAGCAGCCCTATCTCAACATGTCAAAACGTTTTGTCAACCATTTTTTCCCTAGTTCCCTACTGCGTCCTTTATCCTTTACTAAAATGAACCATAACAACGGTCCGTGTTTGTCAACCGGAATAAAAATGTCAGTAAATAGGTAAGTTGCGAATTTAATTTAGGTATACCATGAATGTGTAAGTAAATAACTATTTAAGATAAGGTGATTTGTAAGTTGAGATATTAAATATTTTTGAACATGATCGTAACTACTGGTAAAAAGGTCAGAATTTATTGAGAAAAATGTGACACCTCAGATTGTGCTAAAGTAACACCTATATTGTGCCAATAAGAGTCAATATGACACCGCTGATTGTGCCAATGTGGGCCAATATGATACCTCTGATAGTGCCAATGTAGGTTAATATGATACTCCTGATTATACCTATGAGGGCAAATATGATACCTCCGATTTTGCCAACAAGAACCAGTGTGACAACTCTGATTGTGACAATGAAGGTAAATGTGACGCTTTTGATTGTGCCAATGAGAGCCAATGTGACACCTCTGACTGTGCCAACGAGAGCCAGTGTAACATTTCTGATGGTGCTAATGACAGTCAATGTGACGTCTCTGATTGCGCAAATGAAAGCCAATATGACACCTCTGATTGTGTCAAGAAAGTAATGAAACCATTTTAGTATAGCTCAAACTGATATGCGATATGCTAGTGCAATTTCATAATATGGTCAGTATCAAACATTTTTGATCTTCGCTATCACAGATAGAATATGACTTGGTCTGGAGACCCCCTCTGAGTCAAAAGTATCACGCGTGATATTCCGATTAAATTAGAAATTTTCAGTGTGATTAAATAATAATTTCTGGATGTTTATTGCGAACGTTTGAAAGAAAAAGTAGATCTTTGTGATCGGAAAAAAATATCTCCCAATTTATAAAATTATGTCCTTTGCATTGAGTACCCTTGACATTTTTAAAGATTCGATGACACTTGAACGGCCATTGGATTGAGGATTAAGAGTTTTGATCGGATTACGTTTGAACTGATCAAAGACATTTTTTCTAATGTCTTTTTTTGAATCATATCATTTTGAATAAGATAAATCACATTTAGAATAGTATGTTCATGAGCATTGTTGAAATTGTATCCATTGAATAAGACCCTTTGAAAAACTATTCAAATATCAATCGTTCCTTAAAAAACACACATTTTTGAAACTAACGGGTCATGGTTCAGATGTAGCCTTTCATTATAGCATTTCAAATTATTACACTACAGGCGCTATAATTTTTTTTTCTACTCTTTAAAAGTGATATAAACTTGCGAGTTTTACAAAGATCCCATAAATTCGTGACAGCAAGAAAATCTTGTACACGTCAGTACAAAATAAAGCTGTTTCACACAATAAGGCATACGATCGGAGCTGGTACAACCATTGACTGATGTGTTTATACTCGTAAGATGGGATCAGTACTAGAGAACGGTTTTATTTATTTTGAAATAGAAATGAATAAAGAAAGAAAACATGTTTATTCTGCCCAAATAGACGCAAAATAAAATACAGCAATCTGTCGGGCCATGTGTAAACCGGGCATAACTGTGCTGCACCATAGACACTAGACAAAACACAGTTATCTGATGACTATAGCTTAGTCTGTGGTTTTCTATTGCACCTGGCCGGTACCGACAGAGACTAACATGACATAAATATAAACAATAATATAATAAAACCAAATACAATATATAAATCCAAGTTGTGCGTCGTATCTGGGCAAAAATAGGTTGTAGCTTATACCGTGACGCTGGAATATATTAAACGGTATATTGTAATACTTGATCTCGAAACGAGATTCAAAAATGATTTGGCATTACCTAAGTATTGTATTTCTTTCGTAGTAGCCTAATACCTTCGACACAAAAATAATGCTCCTCGCATTATAGGTAATGAAAGAATAAGTCTGTCTGTGACACCGTAGCTTTTAAACGGAAGAACCGATTTGGATGCAGTTTTTTTCATTTGAAAGAAAGTTTTGTAGTGATGTTTCTTAGATATATTTGATCTAAATTAGTTCCACTATTTACAAGATATGGAAGGGGGTGGAGGGATGAAAGTGGAAATGAACAACCGGATGTTTTCAAATATGCCCAAGTGGGTTTTTTTTAGGTGTGAAATCATCTAATGACATCTCGCGCCCTTGAGCGGAGCGAGAGGACGTGTCAGACTTTTACTGACTAAAACCCACTCCTAGTCCCTTTGTTGCCTTGCATTCCAGAACCGGGTTTTCAGAAGTGAACCCATGGCCCCGGTAGGCTTCGACCCTGTTGGGCCCCTACGGTTCGCTGACATCACCTTGAGACGCGCGTGGAACACTACCCGCCATCGACGACTTGGGCTCGGTCTGGACGGTTACCGGATAGTCGGATGATAAGCTACCCATTGCTCGCCGTCCGCAAGCCCGCGCCTACGGTGGCCAGAAATCGTTGGCGGCTGGGGTATCAAATTAAATTTACATTACAAAACTTTCGATTTTTTTAAATTGATATAAACCAGTGCTTGACTGCAATCCCACCTGATAGTAAGCAGTGATGCAATCATTAATGGCGAGGCGAACTAGTTTATTAAGAGCCTCTAGCCTTGAAGACACCTAAATTATAGTTGGACGGGAAGACCGCAGAAGGCAAAGGCAGGACAGGCAGGCAGGCAGGTCGTGGTTTTTTTTTTGTCTGAACGGAGCTGACGACGCGGTAGGCCCAAAAGGAGATAGCGTGACGAGTTGCACTCCTACTTAAAAGATTGGCCAGAAGTAGTTAAAGACAGAAAAGAGTGAAAGAATTGAAGGGAGGCTCATAATAATAATATTATTAATCTTGTATCTGTTATCTATTTATCTGGCTTATTTATTATTTATCTGGCTGTGAAAAAAACGGATGAAAAAAGATTGCACGTAGTGGAGATGAGAATGTTAAGATGGATGTGTGGTGTGATGAGAATGGATAAAGTGAGATATGAATATATTAGAGGAAGTTTGAAAGTGGCGCCAGTGATTGAAAAGTTAAAAGGGATTCGTTTGTTTTGGTATGGTCATCTGAAGAGGAGGGATGAAACGCATAAAACGCTTAAAGAGTTGAGTTTACATGTGGGTGGATGGAGAGGGAGAGGGAGGCCAAAGTCAAAGTCAAAAGTTTTTATTTCACATAGGCCTACTAGCTTCTGACGTTTTATAAGTGCCCATCACTTATAAAACGTCAGAAGCTAGTGCACGATTCCAAAATGGTCGTTTCCTTTGGAGAAGAACCGGCAAGAAACTCCATGGCCAAAGAAAAGATGGATGGATTGTGTGAGAAGTGATAATGAAATAAAAAGGAGTTAGTGTATACGTTACGAGTGACAGGACAGGATGGAAGAAAATAACGTGTTGCCTACCCCAAATAAAACGGGACAAGGGAAGGAAGATGATGAATCTTGTATCTCGATAATTCAAAAAAATTTCAAGTTGGCTTAAGGACAAGGTGGCTTTAATGACAAGGTAGTTTAATTTTTTTCTTTTTATTAAAACACGTACCTTTCATCTCATACTAAATAAACATTGAAAAATATCCAGAATATTAAATTTTCCTTAAGATTTGTATTAAGATTTATAACCTAACCTTGTCGCGTTTAGCCGAGATGAAAGATATAATTCCTTTTCTAAAGGGAAGTTTAATATTTCTACCAGTCCACAGTTCACTAATACCTAGAATAAATTCTAGCGAAATGATTCTGGTGTTCAAGCTATAAATTCTAGAATTCTGTGAAGAATTTAGTAAGGCTACTCGAAGCATGAAGAAAATGCTATTTATTTTAACATTTTAGTAGGCTTTAGCAATGTTAGAATTTTGAAGGTAGTAATGTTAAATTTATCTTTCAATCCTTGAGTCCCTGAAATGCAAAGGGCAATTACAGTAACACGGCTGGGTTATAGTTAGTAAAAATCTGTTATTCCCTCTCGCTCCGACTAGAGCAGGAGAAGTTTTTTGATGATTTCCCACCTCAAAAAAGAAGTCTGTAAAAAATATCACATCTAGGTACAAACCGCGTCACCAACTATACAAGGCGCCAGATAAAGGTGGAATAAAGTACATTGACCTTTTCCTGATCTCTCTGCGTAGGAACCCGAAAAACAAACAATTAACTTCACCATTAGAAAATGTAAAGAATCGCAACAGATGTCGATTCAAAACAGCTTTATTTCGGTTTTTTTTTTTTTTTTTTTTTAATTTAGAATGTCAACAACAACACAACTTTTTATGGTGTACAATACTGTAGTACATTATTTTGATCTATCTCGTAGGGTTTAGCCAGCAAAAAAAAAAATTGTGTTTTTATACGGCATCACATTAGAAACCTTAAATATATAAATATATAATGGACTCACTTTTTTTAAGGTGGGAAAGTGTGTTAAACTTTTACTGAACTTGACTAAAACCATACCTACGTTCATTCTTTGCCTTGCGGTCCCGGATAAAGGAAAATTACAATGACACTTGTCAAACCGCAATAAATGTTGAATTACGGCCCATTTCCTGTCTTTGTGGCAACATTACAAAGCTAATTATGCTACTTAATGCTAATCATAACCACAAATTAAAACCAACTCCTCAAAGAAAAAAAAATCACACCTTTTACATTTCCCACATCCGAGTACAACTTATGAATACCTTGCGCAAAGCACACTAAGTTACCCCACCCTATAGGTAAGTTCTTCGAATTAAAAACCCAATCTAAGTTATCCTACACAATTACCAGGCACTTACCACACCCCGGCATTAAGGGGTGGCCAGTAATAATAAAATGCAAGGTGCAGACGTCACGTATCCCCGGTTCCCTGCAAGTGGGGGCATCCTACAAATGGAGGATTCCTCCAGGGATTAGAATAACTGCTAAGGTGGGGAAAAGACACCCGATTTCCTCTAGTTTTCTTTTGCAATGAAGTCCCTGTTAAGTTTTGAAATATAGCTCTTTGTGTAATGCTTTACGTCGGGCTTGAAATTTTTATGGCTTGAATATATAGCCGTCGTAATAACTTTTATGTAATTTAGTTTTTGTTTGTGTTTACTTTAAGTTTTGTACTTGGAGTGGCGATAAAGAAAACCTGTGCCCGCAGTTTCTTGATGACAGCCCTATAACTGTTATTTTTGATGTCACAAAGATAGATATATATTACCACTGAACTGCTACAGATGGACAGCTGCATTGATTTTTAGATAAGAAGAAAAAATGTTAGAATGGCTTCTGCAATTTAATAATGCAATTTATAAATGCAAACTAGTTGTGTATCTTATTAATGCAGTTGAATGATGCATTTAATACATATAATTATACATATAATTATATTATTTTATTGTTGATAGGTTCGCGCTTAACCAATACTAACAATATATTGCAAGAACTACTGTAATAATACCATTTAATCAACATTACAGATATCTGGTGGTTTAAGTAACTGGATAAGATAACTATGGAAAGTTATTTTAGGTACAACAACCAAAGGTAAAAAAAAACAATATTAATCAAAGTTGTCCCGTCATTTGAAAAGCGATTTCTATTCATTCACAAAAATAACTCAAACAATAAAGTGCGTTATTCTACATTTTTTAATTACTGAACTCTACACAGTACACAAATTGGCTGTGCATAATAACTTTTACCAACGGCCAAAATATAGTGATTCGTGTAAATATCAATCGTGTGAATGGGCCCTACATTGTAGCGCTAACAACAGAGCATTGCACTGTGTGCCGATTTATTGTAGTGTCCGCAAAAATATTTTAGTGCGACAGTTTTAACAATTTCAATTTCCTTTATTAATGTTGAAATAGATTTTGAGCTGTAAGCTTGAATTTTAAAATACACATATAAAATTTCAATTTTGCGCAATAACACTGTAGATTGTGGATTTGATTTAAATGAAAATGGTAAAACGAAGAACTATATCTAGTTTTTGTTAACAACCAGTCTTCGAAATAAAAATAAGAAGTTTAAGTAAAGACTCCATTTAGTATAGGTATTTATTTTTAATTACTAAAACTTGTAGACTCTGTAATATAAAACACTAGTTTCTGCAAACGGTTTCACCCACGTGAAAGTATATAAAAAAAATAGCATATGATACTCAGTGATAAAGTAGCAACCTACTGAAGAAAGAATTTTTTAAATCGGTCCAGTATTTTTTTATTATATTCATTAAAATGTATGGACATTAAATCATTTCAGCCGAAAGACGTCCACTGTTTTTTTTTTTTTTTTAGGTGGGTAAATCATCTTATGACAAATCGCGCTCTTGGGCGGAGCGGGAGATAGTGTCAGACTTTTACTGACTAAAAACCCACTCCTGTTCCTTCGTTGCCTTCGTCCCAGGGCCCGGGTTTCGTTTTTACACTACCCATGGCCCCAGTAGGCTTCGAGCCTGCTGGGCCCCTACGATTTGCTGACATCTTCCTGAGGCGCGCGTGGAACAATACGCGCCGTCAACGACTTGGGCGCGGTTCGGACGGTTACCGGACGGTCGAACGGCCGGCCACCCATTGCCCGCCGTCCGCAAGCCCGCGCCTACGGTGGCCAGAAATCGGGATCGGAATCCCGGCGGCGGTTGGGGCGTGAGGACCGTTGCCGTTGCCTCACGCGATCGGCCGCCTCCTTTGCTAGCATTACTGCTTCGCAGAAGGAGGCGACCACCTGCCACTCCTCCTCGCTCCGGACCATGGCCTGTACCAAGGCCCGGCGTGACAGATCACCGCCGCCGATCGCCCCCACGAGGACACGGCATTGCTCCTCCCAAGCGGGGCACACCTCCACCGTGTGCTCCACCGTGTCCTCCGGGCGGTCCACACAGCGGCGACACCCGGGCGTCACTTCCGCACGAATCCGGTGCAGGAACTTCCCGAACTTCCCGTGTTCGGTGAGAACCTGCGTCATGCGGAAGGTAAGGACGCCGTGAGGTCGTTCCAACCACGCCTCAAAGAGGGGACTTACCGCCATAATTGTGGCGTGCCCAAAAGATGTCCACTGTTGGACATAGGCCTACCCCAAGTGTACCCTCATTGTGTGGCGCCACAACGAACGGTCCTGTGCATCTGGCATCCATCGGATTCCTGCAACCCTTACCAGTTCATAGGTCCACCTTGTAGGAGGCCTATGAAAACTACGTCTTCCGATACGCGGTCGTCACTCCAGAACATTTCGCCCTCAACAACAAACAGTTATTTGTATAGATATAGAAGGAAGAAAACTCCTTATGTTACAGAAACACAATTATTTATCTGCTATCTGTACTCGAAGTGCATTGGCGCTATCACTGCGAGTCCATCGAACCCGTTTCATACCTTGACCTGTCACACGACCGAGTTACCGTCACACTAGCTCTTCGTTTACTCCATATCAGTAACGTTTACGCGCGCGTTACATATTTATTGTATCGGCGACTCGGGTGTGTAGGGTGAAGGAATAATATTCATGACGGGCGATTGTGATAGGTCAGTGAATTTATTTGTGAGCGAAGTTGTTTGTAACGCCTACATACATAACTTAACACCTCCATTTAAACGTGGAACGATTTTGAAATCTGATCCAAGAAAAGTACCTTTCAAGTAAATCGAAATACCAAAGGTTATTTTTTTTCTTCTGGCTTCACATGTGCATTTAGCCAGTATTAAGTTCTGAAATATTATTTAAAGTGTTTATATAGAATAAAGTCAAGTTGTTTTCTATTACAATACGGATGTAACATATTGTATTGTGAAATTTATTTATTTATTACTAAACAGTAATAAATAAATAAATAACATTTTTTATTTCAAGTATCAATAACTCATAAAAAATAGAATAGTAACAAATAAAATAAATAAGAAAAAATACTTAAAATAACGATACTTTTTTTGATTGATATAAACTAATGCTTGACTGCGATCCCACCTGATGGTAAAAAGTTGATGGTGAGGAGCACTAGTTTATTATGAGCCTATTCACTCTAGCCTTGAAGACACCCAAATTATAATCGGACGGGAATTAGATTAAATCAAATTCAATGAATCAACCCGACGTATGGCGAGTACACCCTAACGTTGTTGAAACCTCTACGGTCCGGACTAAGCGATTCTCCTCGTCGTTTATATCGCGTACATCGAAGGACTGGAACAATTTGCCTGCTGCGGTCTTCCCGTCCAATTATAATTTAGATATCTTCAAGGCTAGACTGAATAGGCTCTTAATAAACTAGTGCGCCTCACGATTGCATCACTACTTACCATCGCAGTCAAGCCTACTGGGGCCAAAGGTTTGATACTGAAAGGAAGACTCGGCCCTGGTACGAAAGGCAACGAAGGAACAGAAGTGGGTTTTTAATCAGTAAAAGTCTGACACTATCTCGCGCACCGCCCAAGAGCGGGGGATGCCGTAAGATGATATTTCCCACCGAAAAAAAATGTATAAAAAAATTATAACGATTAAAAAATAAAATCAATTTCAAGAAAAGATTGTCCGTTAAGTCACAAGCCCGTCATAATTATGTCGCATGGAACAGTGCATTATGATGCAGCAATTAAACCTCTCAGCAAGTCTGGCCAGCATGTTAGCGCTCCCCCGCACTCGACGCACCTCTCTTCTGCATTGATGTCGCAGTATTTGGCAGCAAATATTTCGGGTCCACCTTCTGGGCAAGCTTCGTTTAGGTACTGAAGAAATCAGTACTACAGATGAACAATTTTGCTACATTTCATCGAGATTGCACCTGTTTCGATGATTTCACATATAGTCCGGTTACGCAATTAAAACACAAAACTACATCAATTCTACGTCATAGTATCCAGTAGGAATCAGTTTGCGAATAAAAACAATCGTTGAACTTTATTCGTTAAAATACTGAATAAAAAATAGACTAAACACGAGTACAGTCCGAGCTGGTTATTTCAAAGTGCATCTCATGACAATTCTAATAAGCCCAAACACGGCTAGGTTACATTGATTAATTAAGGAGTTCCAGTGTCTACCTTCCGGCGTCATCATCATCATCAGTTCACTTCTTTGATACCATTTTCAACACAACTATTCAAAACCATTTATTTATTTGTATTGTTATAGTCGCTTAACTATCTTCATTGTGATATCTATGTGAGTATGAAGTTCCGTTGGCAATTTCTGGTCTTCTTCATCAGTTCTACTACATCAAATGTTACTTTTTGACTGTAAATGCTTAATTTTTCAATCAAAATACCAAAATCAGCATATAATATTTGAGAAGTTCCCTTGATTCCTCATGGATTCCATCATCAGAACTGGATTCTGAAAAAAAATGGCACCAATCGGAAAGCAAAGAGAGAGAGATATTATAAGAGGCAAAAAAAATGCATATCGGTCCATAAACGACGGAGTTAGGAGGTAACACACATAAAAAAAACATACAACTGAATTGATAACCTCCTGCTTTTTTTGAAGTCGGTTAAAAAAACGCAATACATCATCAACTTGTATGTGTTTGTTTTTAGTTTATGTTTTAGTCTTAAGCATATTATTTGTAACAGTTTTTTTCATGCCTTAGTTAGTATGGATCATCAAACTTGACAAAGACCTATAACCTGTACCTACTTTCTGTGCAAATAAAGATCTATTCTATTCTACTCAACACAAAATTTTAATCTTATGAAAACTGTCTAGAGTACTGTCTTTGTACCATTATAAAACAAAGGTTTATAACTTGGAATCCCACGCATGACTTTAGCTTTATGAAAAATGTTTTGATTAAAAATTATTATCAAGCCTGTAAGTAATCCCTGTAAAATACGCCTTCTAATGAAAAAATATTTTCTTTGTTTCAGGTAAGAACCAGCAATTGAACAATAAGGTATTAATATAAAATATGACAAAACAAAAAATCTTAAAATGGCAAAATCCAGCAATAAATTCGCAAAGGGGAGAGGCTCTCAAACAAATTAAGCCCTGTAAATATTAGTTGGACCATCTTTCAAAATGTCAGCGGATTCGAACCTGGGACGAGGCGGCGACGAGACGACAAATAGGTCGAAAGCCTAATACTTTAAAGCTCCAATTCATTATTGTTAATTGGGGGACCCTTAATTTTTTCCCCCTTAACGAGTATTTTGGTTCCGTTGTGGTTTCTGGGTCACAAAATTTTGGTTATTACAGCGCTGTGGTGTAATAATCCTATCATCATTGTTTATTGTGGGTGTATAAGGGTTTTTGCTTTCGTATCAGTTTGGCATTATTTTTATAAAAATGTTTAGGGTTCCTTACTGGAAGGGTGCTACTCATCCAGTTTTAATCTAGGTATGTTAAAATGGTCACCCATCCATGAACCGACCTCAGCAAGCATTGCTCATCCTTAAATATTAGTCCGTGTGGCTGTTATTAACTACTTATTATTACTAATAATTCATTTATTTCAGACGTAGTCCAAACGTTAAATACAAAATTAAAATCATCATAATAAATCAATCAAAAAAATAATAATAACAATAGATGTCCAAAATTAAATTCAATTAAAATATTAAATGAATAACGTTAGATGTCCATAAATACAATTAAACTAAAATTCATATAAAATAACACATTACACATTGAATTATAAAATTAGATACACAATGTAATTCCGCCAAGTCCGTTTCATCATCAGACCATTAGACATACGGCGTTGCAGCACCGATACATGATGGACATCCCACCCATACGTACAAAACATTTTAGGAACGCATTTATTGTTTATACAGCTAAGGAGTGGAATTCCCTGTCGAGTCTGTGTTTCTTGATAGCTACAACCTAGAGGTCTTTAAGTCAAGAGTGAATAGGTTACTTCTAGTCAACCTTACTCCATCATAGACCGGTACCGACTCAACATCTGGACACTTTCATGAAGGAAGAATTTTGGCCGACGGGAGTCGTGTATCGGCGCTTCCGCGGAAGGCTACATGACACCACGACTCAGCGCAATACGTCGCCGACACAACGTAGTTATAATAATAAATAAAAATATAATGTTATTATTATGTATTAGTTTATTATTTTTAAGATTGTTATTTATGTATAGTGTCTATGGGCCTTTGTAGCCTGAAATAAAGAGTTATTATTATTATTATAGACCACGTCAACGGTTACCATTAGGTGAGATAGTAGTCAAACGTGAGCCTTTCAATAATAAAACAATTATGTACAAACCAACTTATCTTAATAGTTCAATTTCCGAATCGAGTTTCTAAGATTTTTCCCAATAGAATTTGTTTTTTTTGACGTATCTACAAATTTTCAGTTTTCAGATTTCTTCGTATACCTAATTATGCTATAAGACCTAGCTTCATGCCAAATTTTAAGGTTCTAGGTCAACGGAAAGTACCCTATGAATTTTGATTCCCTCGAGAGGGTCAAGGGACATAAACGGTCATATCTTTTTTTTTCGTTAACTTAGAAGTTTTATTTTTTCACAGCTTTAAGAGACCGCAAACTTGAGTATATGGTTTTAATTTCAACTCGATACCTTTACGCGTTCTCGAGATAAAGGGTCTTGACAGACAGCAAAGTGATTCTATAAGGGATCCGTTTATTCCTTTTGAGGTACGGAACCCTAAAAAGACACACGATAATTATAAATATTCGTACAAGCAATAATGAATTATAAATTCAAAACTTAGACTCGAGCTCCTCTATATCCTCTACTAATCCGTATTAGGCGGTGGTTAAAGGCGTTCACTTTTAATCCGTAAATAATACGAATGATGAATTTTCTTTTTAACCCTATTTAAAGGTTTCTAACAATCAAAACTACCAATTACATTTTAATGACGATCCTCGGGGTACAACAACGATACCCAACTTTTCAAATCAAAAATAGAACTCAGAATTAAATCCAGATTACATTAAGCTCTGAAACTTTCTTTACCCATGACCTTTCGGTTAACCTGACAAGCCTTCCTGAAAAGTCGTGTATTCAGTATCCCTAGTACCTTCAATATACATACGGAGTACATTATATACCTTTCAATAGAGCCAAAGCCCTTTTCATGAGAAACTTTTTCATGTTTCATGTACCTAGTACAAAGCATAATAGATTTTCTAACAAACCTCTAGTCTAATTTACCTTCACATTATGATAAAAGCCTCGAGTGAAATTACGACTCCGTAAAGAATCGTTAGAAATAATTAAGTACAAGTAATTATGTTACAGTATTAGATTAGAAAACTTTATTGTACACCGTAATAGTACATAGCATAAGCATAATCAGCCTTTTAATGTTTCCACTGCTGATACTCAGGCCTCCTCTCTCCAGGAGAGAGAATGGGTCGTAATCCACCACGCGGGCCCAATGCGAATTGGTGAATGTCACATGTCTTTGAATTTTTGGTTCTAGGATATGCCGGTTTCCTCATGATGTATTCCTTTACCGTTTTGAGAGCAGTGGTGATGAAATAAATTACACTAAATAATGCGCCTGGCTGGGTTATACAACGTAAGCTCTACGGACAACTCGTAAGTCGGGGCCGTTACCACTCGGTCACCACTGCTCTCCAAAATAGTAACAAAACTTAAATCTATGAGTACAATGGCGGTCTTACCGCTGACAGCGATAGACAACCTTTTTTGGTGGGAAATCATCTAATAACTTCTTCAGCTCTAGGGTGGAGCGAGAAGGCATATCAGATTTTTACTGATTAAAATCACTATTCATTTCTGATTTATCAGAATGTTTGCTACTTTTTCTCGCTCGAACGGCTGACCGGATTAGGATAAAATTTCACACACGGGTAGACGATATCCAAGAAAAGCATATAGTTTACTTTTAGCCCGGGAGTTTGTTCCCTTGGGACAATTTTCTACTTTTACGTAGGCAAACTCGCTAGCAGCAGGCAATAAGAAAATAAAATCTTTAGTTAGTTGCAAATTTATAGTTATCTTTGAAATTTTGCTGACAAAAGGTTCCCACGAAATAAATGAAAAACTACATACCTACTTTTCATCTTAAAAAATTACTCGACAAAAGTGACGTAAGATATTTATTATTATAATACTTAACTAGTCTATAGGTATTGCTATAAAACCAGTGAGACACCACTGCTGGGCAAACACCTCCCTCCATTCCTTTCATTATTCTTGGAAGGGAGACGTTTAAGAGGGTCCTTTTCCATTTGCCTATCGTCAACCTTGAGCATGGCCAAAAGCTTGTTGCTTCATCTAACGCAATCCAACGAGATGTTTGATGAAGAGGCAAAGCAAAAAAAGAGAGATAACGTCTGAAAAACCATATTTCTCAAAACTTGTTCCAGGAAGTACGCGTTTTTTTCAAAACCTTCAAAGTTTAAAAAAAAAATTGTAGTCATTCAGAATCTCGATTAAATATGCAAGGCTCCTATTGATGTACTTTTTTTATATTTTTAACATATGAGTATATTATGGAGAGCCAAAGTTCACGTAAAATAGCAGGCATTTTCAGAAGTCTTTACTAGATTAGTTTTACACAAATTTATGTTTTGATTTCTATAGAAACCTGGATAATATCCACAAGATAGCTGCGTATCAAAAATATCTAGAGAAAGATGTGTAATAACATCATAATCACTTAAGAGCGGTTGTATGAAAATGTACCTCGAATAGGACGCTATTAAGGCGTCTCGTCATCTCCTTCTTGGTCTGCCGTTACCCCGTCGTACGATTTTAGGGTACCAGTTTTGTGTTTTAAAGGCCCACCGCTCGATCACCGAAGATACTCATATTTCCTATTTTAATCCATCAGACAAAAACACGCGGTCATTACCCTATGACTCTACAGGCTAGATGATACAATAAGGCAATGTAATTATATTCATCATTAGATCAATCGTTTGCACATCATCCATCATATTATGACATGAGCTGTCTTCGATCATAAAGCCGACGGCGTGTCCAGAAATCAAGAGTGACGTACGATCGAACAGTTTGTAGTATATATGTACTTATATCATAGTAGGTAGCTATGGTCAGCTGCGCTACTGTTAGAAAATTAGCATATTTGACCATTACATTAATTTGTATGAAGTATATAGAAATTTTGAACTCCAATCCGATGTACGGCAAGTGTCCACCCCAAGTGTCTAACCTTATACCTATTGTTGACTCTTCATTTATACGGTGTACATCGAAAAATGGGAACAATTTGCCTACTGCAGACTTCCCGTCCGATTAGATTTCTTCAAGGTTAAAGTAAATATACTCTTAATAAACTAGTACATCAACGCTTATCATCAGGTGGGATCGCTTTCAAGCACTTCGGAGGAGAAGAGAAAAAATCCTCTTTTGTTTCGATGTTTCTTTTCACAGTATGTAATCGGCTAGGAGACACCTTCTCATTTGCCTCTCAGATTAACAAAAACGATTGACGCGTAAAACAGTTATAGAATAGAATAGAATAGTATTTATTTGATGCAGGCAATACAGTGCAATAGGCAACAACAACACAAAAAAAAGGTAATTTACATATAGTTACATATAGTTACTTCGTGTGTGTATATTTATGTTACTCCTTTTCGCTTAAACGGCTGAATGAATTCGAAAAAAAAAAATTCCTAACGGGTTGACCATGTCCAATAGCACTTTTAATTTCGGGAGTAATATGTTCTCTTGGGATCACTATGTACTTCCACTTGGGTGAAGCAGCTGGCAGAATTTAACTGGTCTAGTAGTCAGTGGCCCTGGCTGTTAAGCCAGAGGTTGGGGGTTCGATTCCAACTCAAGACGTTTATGTGATGAGCACGATCATTTGTTCTGTGTCTGGGTGTAATATATATAATATGTAGGTATGTATTTAGAAATATATCCATAGCTCAAGCTCTGTTTAGTTTGGGTATATTAAGAATTTAGTCATATAATATATATAAAAACAAATCAAATTCAATACAATACGCTGCTGCAATCTACTTAGATACTTATTAAATTCAGTATTTGAATAATGTAGGAGTAAATTCTTTAAACTAAACAGTCAAGTAATTGGAGGATAAAAATATTCATTTCTATCAAAGATCACTGGTTTTCTTGGTATTTGCCATTCAGATCTGAATAAGAAGATGGCCCTCTGATATTCACTGAAATCCTATTTGAACTGAAATATTATTTGTTGCAAAACAAAACAGTTATCTTTATTTTTCTTTTGTCAAAGGGTCACAAGGGGTGTTGCTAAAATAAGAACTAAATACTCAGGCTGGGCTCAGTTACCCTTACCATCTCCTTCTGTGAAACAGTAATGCGACCAAGAAGCGGGCGGAAAGCGTAAAGAAGTAGAAATTCTCACGCTCTGGGCATCAGGAATTGCAGGGCGATTCCTAGTAAGGCAAAACGCAGACGCGGGCTTGCAGACTTAGGCTAGAGCAAGCCTAGAGCAATAGGTAGCTCGCCGTCCGACAAAGACCAAGGGTTGAGTCCAAAGCGTATTTTGTTCCACGCGGTCCTTAAAGAGACTTCAGGTTAATTGACTGAGCCCGTTAGGGCTCCTTGTCTGCTGCTAGAACTGCGAGATTTTACGCAAGAAGGTTGGGTTTTACTCAGTTGAAAGTCTGACACTCCCACATAGAGACGTCATTTGATGCCTTACCACCCCAAGAAAAAAAAATATCTAGGTAAAGTCTTAAGTTACTATTGGGGTAGTCAGGTTTCAGTCTGGTTGATGGCAAAAGGCAATCCCTATAATACAATGTTAATACACAATTAGGAAAATGTAAATTTATTTTAGACATCCTCCATTATGAGCACCATCATCTTAGCCTAAGGTGTTATAGGCCCAGTCTTCTCTAGTAAAATAATATCCAACGTTTGGCGTTGACGCAAAACTAAGATAAAAGATGCTACTCGAACGGCTGCTACTTTAAAGTTAGATGAGCCGTGGTCTAGAATAGCCACTAATTGGGGTCTATTAAACGGCTGAAGTCTGACGTGTGTGCAAAAGGGAGAGGGAGGCCTTCACCCAGCAATAAGACATAATAGGTTAACAACAACAAGAACCGTTTGATGGTATATAAGTTGTCATTCTTAGAATCAGTTACCATCGTCTCTCGATAGGACACCGTTATCAGATCCTCTAGCTTATGCAGACCAGCTTTTATAATAGCTGGACTCGCTGCCTTACTGGCCGCCAAACAGTTGTCTATTTCACAATAAGCCAGCGATACTGAAGGCAGATGCCCGACGTTCCAGCCGCACTCTTTGTTCGGACTAACAATGACTTGCCTCCAAACTGAGCTAGTCGAGTTACGTATTACGCATCTCAATTCTCATCTGATACCAATTATTTAGGTACATTGATCGAGATCGTAAAGATAACTGGCCCTCAAGAAAATAATATGGGTAAAAAAAATAAACAGATATAAAACGAAAGGATTTGAAAAAGGAACTCACTAATAAAAAAATATTTTGGCGGAATTTTTCTATAATACTATTATTATTCGCAAATTGATTCCTAGAGAATATCATAATGTAAAATGGTTTATGGAATCATTGAAACAGGTATGATCTCGGTAAACTGGAGCTGAGATTTTTTTTGTAGAATTGATTACCTCAGCAAAGCTTGCCGAGATGGCTGACTCTCTATTTACTGCCAAATAAATAGATAGTCAGAGACTACTAAAACATTACAATATGTTACATTCGCATCTTAATGGCAAACAGAGTGACTGTGATCTGTATCAAAAATTAAATGCTTTTTGAACTTGACACTGGCAAATGCACAAACTGTGCAAATCGAAACAGAAAAAAAGTGAATGAACGAAAGTAGATAGATTATGACGTGCCATCCTGACGTATTCTTACAGATTTCAATATACATCTCCAAAAACATGTCAGATAGCCAGATAGGTAATATTGTTTTAGTTTTTAGCCTTTATTATTCTAATGTTTCAAATTCACTCTTAGATTTTACATTCTAAATAATGACTACTGTGAAAAGTTAAGAATTAAAGGGATTGACCACTTGAGATCTCAGTTGCGGTAAGCCCTATCAAGATTGGAGAATTTACACTCGAAGTTGTAGATGATTACATTTACCTGGCACCAACGATTTAGTTAGGATCTAATTTAAAAAAGAGGTCAACCGTCGAATCGCAACCCAGATGAGTCTCGTCTGGGTTGCGTTTGGGAAACTGCGATTTCCTGTCTCCCATACCAGAGTGCTTTTCTTAACCGTTCTTTGTGGCGACGCTTGAGGAGGTCCATAGCTGTAGACGTACTACAGCTGGATGATAATGATTTATCTTATTTATATATATGACATTTTAGTTACGGTAAACTCTCCAGCGGTAAGCTGTACCGAGATCGGATACTACATTTGAACTTGTAGACAATTACATTTACCTGATGGAACAAACGATTGAAGTAAGTAGGTCTGACGTCGAGAAAGAAGTCATCCGTCGAATAAGACCCGGCACGTCCGGTCTCGTCTCGCATACCAGAATGTCTTCCTTCACCATCCGTTATGGCCACGCTTGGAGAAGATCCAGGAGATTCAGCTATGAACGTCTTTCGACTGGATGACGATGATGATGATGTAAAAGCACTAGAAAAAAACATAACAACAATCAGTCTTATAATGTTCCCATTACTAGGACTCAGATCTCTCTAGGAGAGGGAATGGCTCGTAATCTAGACGGGCCCAGTGCCGATTGGTGAATGTCACAATGTCTTCAAATTCGGTTCTAGGACATGCCGGTTTCGTCACGATGTTTTCCTTCACCGTTTTCAGAGCAATGATGGTGAGGTAAATTACACAAAGTAATGCGCCTGGCTGGGTTTAAACTTGTGACCTACAACTCGAAATCGGGGTCCCCACTGTTCTCAAGAAACCATGGAATCAAAATAGAAAATTAAACTTTAATCCAGAAACTTCAAACGACGTTCAAAATAAAGACACTGCAGAAATATAAAAGCAGCGTCCTGAACAAACAATCAAACTTGGTCCTTGTAATACAAACAAACAAACGAACATAATTCAGTTGACTGACCCGCGGACCGAGTTTAAACTAATTATGCAGAAACGAAAAATATTTCTCATTCTACAGCGGAAGGCTGGGGAGAGATTTTTTCGCTTTATATTGCTTACGAAAAAAAAACTGGCAAATAGCTTGTTTTAATGAATCTGTCATAAAAAGCTACGGACCACGTCTAATGAGGGTGCGCTAGCTACAATCAATTTGATGTTAGTAAATGAAGGCGTAGTTATTAACCTTCGGTATGCCTAGTAGCAAAAAGTTACACGGTATGCCTGGTGGGTTTATCAGACCCGGATTTTTAATTTGTAATTTCTCAAATATTTATTGATAAATAAGTTATTAAAATGTATTAATATTTTTACTAGAGGTGTATGTTTTGTTATGCTCCCCATTTTGATATTAAAATAATGTATAAAATATTGTAATTAAAACCAAAAATAACTAATTTCCAAAAACACAGACAACAAATACTAACATAGAAACGTCACATCGTATGCCTGGTTGGGTCCGTGAGACCCGCGCAAACTATATGCACATCCAACTACCACAGGAGCGCGCTCCGGACTGTGGTAGTGGGCGGTGGGCGCCTAGCAATTCATAACGGCCAGCTACAAGTGCGGTGAGGCGCGAAATTTGAATTTGAAAGAAGTACAATGGTTTATGTACACAGGTGGGTCTGACGGACCCTACCAGGCATACCGAAGGTTAAGTTTTAAATTTTTGGGGTTCCGTACCTCAAAAGGAAAAAATGAACCCTTATAGAATCACTTTGTTGTCCTTCTGTCTGTCTGTCAAGACCCTTTATCTCGGGAAAGAGTAGAGGTATCGAATTGAAATGTAAACCATATATGTCTGCGGTCTCTTTAAGCTATGAAAATATCAAACTTCTGAGATAACGAAAAAAAAAATACAGCCGTTTATGTTGCAAAAAACGTGTATTTCGACACTCTCAAGAGAATCAAAATTCATAGGATACTCCCGGTTGACCTAGAAACCTGAAATTTGGCATGAAGCAAGGTCTTATAGCACAAGTATAGAATAAAATCTGAAAACTGTAAATTTGTGGTTATGTCACACAATTAAAAATCGTAAACATATAGAACTTATATTTCATTATTATCTTGAATGAAATGTATCATGTAATAATATGTAAATATTTTTTTACTTACTTACTTATTTAACTTTAAATTCTCAATTCAGATACAGAAGGTTACTGCCTAAATAATATACTTATCTAACTTTTCAAAATTATTTATAACACAAATGTTACTCGATACATAATAATTAGATAAACCTCAAACAATAAATTGATTCTGACAATCTCAGGCGGGTGAGAACCCATAAAACTGGCATACCATACCCATTCTGAGACTGTTGGACATCAATTAGTTTTATGGCGAACAATAAAGGACTTTACCTTATTAGTTTCGGTCAGAAATTGGTATTAAGCCACTACATAGTTAAATACGTTGTAAACTTGAAAATGTACAGTCTTTGACAAAACTGTTGATTTCATTTCATTTTTCCTTTATTAATGTTGTGACCACAGAGTGCAATGACTTTATACACCACGATTTTTTTAATTAGTACAAATACATAAAGGGCTTATTAGAATAGGTATTGTTATTATTTAAGAAATAATATTCATAGACAGCAAAGTAATTGTCTGTAATTGTAAGTAATTGACTGGCCTGTTGGTCTAGTGGTTGGTGGCCCTGACTGCTATGCCGGAGGTCGTGGGTTCGATTCCCACCCAGGACAAATGTTTGTGTAATGAGAACGATCATTTGTTCTGTGGCTGTCATTTATCTATTTATGTATGTATTTAGAAATATATAAGTATGTTTATCAGTTGTCTAGTACCCATAACACAAGCTCGCTTAGCTTGGGACTAGACGGCGTTGCGTGTTAGTTGTGGAATATTATTTTATTATTATTATATTATATTAATTTGCGTGTTTATATCCCAAAATGTTACTCAATTTATGGAAATATTGTACAGGATATTGATTATGAATGAACAAATAGCGGTCAAAATGAAAAAAAAAAACATTGGCGTAGTATTTTGTAGTAGCAATTGTTATGAATGATTGATTCAATTATGGATTTATCAATTATGACAAATTTTTGTGGTCAGTTTTGGGATTTCGTTTTTTTTTTTACTTTTGAGTACATAAATATGATCAGTAACTGGTACGGATAGAGCTCAATTTTTTTTGTACCAATTAAAAACTAATGGTGTATATATAAGGTTTGGTGCGTCTTATGTTCCGCCGAAAGGCATACACAATAGTGATGAATGTCAAAATATATATTGAAAATTAAACTAATTGTAAAAATGTACAAAATATCTTAAAGAAAAAAAAACAATGTCAGCCAATGAAAATTGATGATTCTCTTCAGAAAGGTCAGTTCCAGCACTGTGATTGTTCCGGCGGGATCTCATGGTGGAATGGCGACGGCGACTGTCGCAACCCAGTGCTGGGCACGCTACAATAATGGCGGTTAGTCACCTCTTTGAGGAGTGGCTGGAGCGGCATCACGGCATCCTCACCTACCGCATGACGCAGGTCCTCACCGGACATGGCAAGTTCGGGAGGTTCCTGCATCGGATTCAGGTGGAAGCAACGCCCGGGTGTCATCATTGTGTGGACCACCCAGAGGACACGGTGGAGCATACGGTGGAGGTGTGCCCCGCTTGGGCGGAGCACCGCCGAGTCCTCGTGGAGGCAATTGGCGGCAGCGACCTTTCACGTCGGGCCTTGGTTCAGGCTATGGTCCGGAGCGAGGAGGAATGGCAGGCGGTCGCCTCCTTCTGCGAAGCAGTAATGTTAGTGAAGGAGGAGGCTGCACGCGTGAGGGAACGAAGGTCCTCACGCCCTAGCCGACGTAATTCCGACCCCGACTACCAGCCACGGTAGACGCGGGCTTGCGGACGTCAAGCACTGGGTTGCTCGCCGTCCGGCTGTTCGGTAATTAACCGCACCGAGCCCAGTCGTTAACAGCACGTAGTGATCCTCGCGCTCCTCAAAGAGATGTCAGCAAACCGTAGGGGCCCAGTGGGGCCGATGCCCGCTAGCTAGGACCGCAGAGAATTTCCGAAAGGGCAACCCGTAGTCCTAGTACGCAAAGGGTAATTGAAGGATACAGGTGTGGTTTTAGTCAGAAAAGCACTGTGATTGTATTAGAAATATGCGGGAACATGGTGTATAGTCCCGCAAATCTCTGTTGAAAAGGGATGGTCCTCCGACCAGATGGGTGTTGTATTTAGCAACTGCCGATAGTTAACATCAGATTGCTGATACATGTTCTGATCATAAGGAGTACTCTGATACCGCGCTGAATTTCCCACCAAAAAAAAAACTGCGATGCAGGGTTTGAAGTTTTAATTCCTATGTGATTACATAGATATCGCTACAGTGTTTTTTATTACATTGCTTCACACTAAGAATTACTCCAGTATCGTGGGTACGTTCACAAACATATACACATACACATTAACACAGAAGACACTCAGACCCGGAACATCTATCTGTATAGGTCATACAAATATTTCCTCCGTGCGGGATTCAAACCCGCAACACGTAGATCAGCAGACAATCGCTCAACTACTGCACCAATCATGCCCAGAAAAGTCTTAGTTCGCATTTTTTTCCTTCCCCAAGTGCATTCAGACATTTTCCTCCAGCACCGTTTCAAATCAGTTTTCGTGATACGCGTCCAGATCAACCCACCACCTCTTTCTAGACTGGCCTGGACAACGCTGTTTTTCAACAAGCAACAGTACCCACTGTTGCTATGGTCTCTGTGTATGTGGCTGATGTGACTCGCCCAAGCCCATTTGAACCTGGTAGCCTTTTTGCCCACGTCTATTATGCTCGTTTTGGGGCCCAGCATGTCTTTCCGTATCCGGTATTCGACTTGACAAATAACCATGACTGTACCCATCCTAACCTACAGTCCTTAGACCAGGTCACCTAACGAACCAATGTCCAGTGGCCGTTGGGCTCTTGCCTGTACCTCGCTGCGTTGTGACTGCGTGGAGACTCTTGTCTCCACGGATTCCTGCAGATCTGGAAAGGTTGTTGAGGCCGGCCCAGTAAGAGGTGCGGAGGATTGGTTCTTTCATAATGCGGCTAATTTTATTTAAATATTAGGCCAATTCTTAACACGTTTGTACGCATGTGTACCCGTACAGTTATCCCAAGATTTATTTTGCTCTTACCACAGATTAATCAAATTAAGGTTTATACGTTAAAATGTATTTGTTAGCACGAGACAAATTAATTTCTGACTTTTATTACGTGGTTGTACATCTGTATCTGTAAGTTCAGAATTTACAGTTTTATTTAATTTTATCTTTGTAGTCTGTCATCAATTAATTTACGGGTATTACACGCTCGTATAACTGAGTTAATCTAGAATCTTTGGTACTTAAATTGGAGTTTCGATTTTACTTTTTTGTTTTAATTAGTTGATTTTCTTTATATAATATTCGTTTTTTATTCGGATTAGTGATGCGAGTCTGTAAATTATTCGCCAGATTTACGGTATTTGTTAGATTATATTAAAACTGTAAAAAATTAAAGTCATCACGAATAGAAATAATACAGATTTTTTTATTTTTTTTGGTTGGGGTAATCATCAAGTAATATCTCTCACTTTGGGTAGAGCGAGAGGAATTGTCAGACTTTTACTGACTAAAACCACACCTGTGTCCACCCTAGAGCGGGAGAAGTCATTGGATGATTTTCGACCTCAAAAAAATATTACATGTCATATATTTTTGATCGAAGTTTGCTATAATGCTTCCAAAAATCATTGCACAAGTCAAGACTTATCCAGTGCAACGGATAGTTGACATCTCAGATTCTTTCGCTTATACCGACTTGGAACGAAGGGGCCTATTCTCGGGTCACGTCTCGCCTTATTTCCCGAACGTTTGAAGACTAATGTCGGTCGTATATACCTAATGGCGTATCGTTTAGGACCCAGTTACAACATCTCCCGCTTTCAAAGCTTAAAATTCCACTACTTCTTTTTTCGGCAATAGAAATACTTCTACAATTATTTTAGGCCGTTTCATCCCGTGCGAGATTGAAACTGGATTAAATGTACCAAATGGATTGTTGTTTTGATGTTCCTCAAATAGTGTCTGATGTTTTTAGAAAATTGTTCGAATTTGTACGGTTTAGTGATACGAGAATAATATAACTGTACGTTTTGTTTTTGTTTGACTACAGAAAATTGTTTTTCTTAAATTGAAGTTAGGTTTGCGTGAGTAATGAAACCATATATTTTTTTTTATTGACAGGCTATTTTTTCGGTTGGAATTCATCCAGTGATATTTTTTTCGTCTAATTCTGACACTATCTCCCGATCTGCCCAACGGCCCAAGAGCGCCCCCGCTCCCTCTCCGCTCTCTCGGGAGATAGTGTCAGACTTTTACTGACTAAACACCCACTTCTGTTCCTTCGTTGCCTTTCATACCATGGCCGAGTTTTCCATTCAGAAGCAAATCCTTGGCCCCAGTAGGCTTCGACCCTGCTGGGCCCCTACGGTTTGCTGACATCTCCATGAGGCGCGCGTGGAATAGTACGCGCCGTCGACTACTTAGGCTCGGTCCGGACGGTTAGCGGACAGTCGGACGGCGAGCTACCATTGCATTGCTCACCGTCCACAAGCCCGCGCCTACGTTGGCCGGAAATCGGGATCGGGATCCCGGTGGCTGGGGCGTGAGGGCCGCTCCCTCGCGCGTGCTCATGCGGCTCCTCCTTTGCTAGCATTACTGCTTCGCAGAAGGAGGCGACCATGGCCTGTATCAAGGCTACCGGTTCTATATGGCTACAACTTAACTTGAAAACTTATTAAGTACTGATAGAACTTATTTAGCTTGAAGCTTAACACGAATACAATTTTTTTTTTTAAATCAATCTAAAAGTTTTGAGATGAAAAAAAAAACAACATAAAAATAAAAATATTTTTATCATACCAAGTAATTTATCAATGTTTGTGGTAACTACCTTTTAATAGCTTGTCGAACCTTTGGTCATAAACCCATTTTCACTTCCACCAACCCCACGTGGGGATATGGACATAAAGACAGGTATTAATATTAAAACATTAATACTAATTTAAAATCCCATTAGCTCGTATGTTGGGTCATTCCGATAATTGAATATCAAACAACGACACATTCAATGTTTGTCCGGATTCGTATCGAATCGAAACAATGACTTTCCGGCTTTCAATGCATTGGCAATGGTATATTTACTTGCATAAGTATAGTATTACAGTAAGAATATTATCAGTTTTATCAAAACAATTGTTTTGTAATATTCAACTATATAAAACTTTTTATTTTTTTTATTCTATATAATATGTACACAAAAACGTAACTATTAACTTAATTACTTAAACTAAAACTTAACTGTTATATGTACATATAATATAAAAACACAAAATACACTCAGACGTCGAAGTACTCCATCACATCGCAGGCTGTCATCCGGAAATGTGCCCAGAAGACGGGCAGAATTACCACGTTGAATAGCTATGGCATATTTCAGTAGCATTTCTGAGCTCCACACGAATTGGTATTTTAAGAGCGATGTAAAGATAATTTTAATTATTACGAAAATTAAAATCTATGTCTTCATTTCAGCTGAAAGATGTCCACTGCTGAGGAGTGAGAGATTTTTCCTCCTCCCTCCAAAAATTTTTTTAGAGCCTAAATAAATCAACACTTTTTGATTCTTTTGGCTATCTAATTATCTGTGACTCGGTGATTCTCGTAAATTGGTGTGTGGGCTATCTACAAAAATGCTTTGCTACCTGAGTTCACTTACCTTATCCTTATTTAAAAGCAATAAGGTTGTTTTTTCCTTGATTTTGGTTTTACAAATGTGGACTTATCGTTGTGGGTTAGTGATAAAATCTTTCTTTGAACCATTTTTTTATTGGTTTGTTGGTAATTATTGGGCGCGTGTCGCGTCCGACGTATTTTATTACATGACTATACTGTCAAATTAAGGTAATTGTGATAAAAATGATAAAAACCGTGGAATATGGATGTTTCGTCACATTTAAGGGTTTGATATAAAGCGTGTTAATTGTTTGGGAAATTGGTTTGTTAGTGTTGTGGAATTTTAATTTTTTTTTAACGTTTGTGATTTTATGAAGAACTATAAACTAATTTACTTTACAAGATAAAGTTTTAGTTTGACTCTAAATTCATTATGTAATATATCTACATTAATAATATGAAGCTGACGAGTTTATTTAATTGAATACGCTCCAATCTCTGGTACTTTTAGTTTGATTTTGAAAACTTCTTGAAATGTTGATTGTCCATTTACCGAGAAAGGCTACAGGCTATATAACATCATGACACGACACATAGGAACGGAGCAGTTAAACACTGTCTGGGCGCAGATGAAACCGCTGTAGACAGCTACACTTTTTAGAGAACTTGAAATCAACTGTAAAACAGTGCTGAATTTGCCGTTAAACACCTGCTAATAATGTTTTACTTAGGTTAGTCATCTAAAACTATGTAAGCGATAAATGATAAATTATATTTATTTTGAAAATAGGCTTTTAAAATACTTTTACACGTCAATTTAAACTAAATGATCCCGATGTTTCCTAACTGACTGCTGCGAGAAAAACACCGAAACACACTCAGCGATCACAGTCTCTTTTAAAGTACATACAGCAAACATGTAATGGTCAAATCATATCAGAACCAAGCAGATTGGTGTCTGAGATGGTCTTTCGAGAAAAGAATCACACGATGATCAATATCAGACTATTGTTGATTCTTTATTTACTCACCTTATTAAACTTTTTTTCCTTTCGACCTTTTCACTGAGCATTAACAAAAAACCACGTGCGTGTGTAAACCAATCTGAAAATCTCCGATTTATCAGATATTGAAAACATGTGGGCTCAATTAAAAAGGCATTTTAAACGAAGAAAAAAGTTAAGATCATGACTAACGATGCGTGTCGCCCTTGTCTCCTTGTCGTGTGAAGTGGCCTTTATTTAAGGGTAAGTTGCCACTTATCAGATTACTTACATGTTATGAATTGTCGGAAATGACAATCGTAGCTATTAAAAGTAACTTAAATGCCTATAGTTTAAGTTAAATATTTATATAATAGATTATAACTTTATATTATATTACTCACCTATTTAATTTAATTTAGTGTATTTTATTGCCATTTAATGTAATTTAGTGTATTTTTAATGTATTGTAGTATATAATTTAATCTGTCATCATTGAATTAATAGATACTAATGTAATTTAATTCAATTTGACATAATTTATTTAATTGATTGATTTATATTAATTCCTTATTTTATTGATTCTGTTGTCTTTTTTGTACCTTATTATTATTTGTGTAATGTACAATTGATTCAAAATGTAATAATTAGTTTACTAAATTCTGTAAGTGCTGTGCACACCTTTAATTGAAGAATTCGCTGTGATATTGTTTACTGATAAGATTATTTTTTTGTAAATGTATTTGCGAACTATTCGTTGGAGTGCCGTAACAAATAAATAAATAAATAACTTTCACTGAAAGTTCCTAATGTACCTAATAAATGTTGTCATTGTTGGTTATAAGTTAATTTGCTGCGTGAAGACTTTTCATTTTCTTATTTTATATTCAAACTTTAATGGCCTCTAAGAGGCTTGTCGTTTTTTTTTTTTCACTAATATTTAAAATTTTTAGGAAGAAAAATAAATAAATATTAAAATGGAATTTTCATCGACTGACGTTACCATTTTTCATGATCGTAAGATTCAGAGACATAAATTTAGCCAAGCCTGGAACAGAACTTACTCACCAGCTGGTTACTGTAGGCACCTGAAGCACTCATTCCAGACATGGCTTCTTTTTCTGGTAGCCTAGAAAAAAATATGAAATCATCTATCAAATAAAACTTGTTCACTTATTTGAATCAGAAATACAAGAGCAGAAGTGCATATTGTTAAAAAAAAGTGTAACAACTGTAAGTATTTAATTTATTTAAATTAATTAATTTTATTTAGATGTGTTATTTTTCTTTGTAAAGTGTCACATGATAATTCTGATTTTTTATTGTAACTTTTTATTGTTATTCCAACCCCTATACAACATGATTGGAATAAACTGACTTGATTGGATTTAGAAAGTCTAAGTTCTGATCATCGACCTACTTAATGAACGTAAGTATATTGGTTTTACAAAACTAAGTTCTTCCCCTTAAAACTAACTGACGCTAATTAGCTATGACGTTGTATTCGTTTTCTTTTCTTCTATCCTTTTCTAGCATTGGAATTAGAAAGAGACAGAACCACTTTAAAATTAATGGCATCCTTTTTTGGCATCACTTTCGGTTTAAGAACCGAGAAATATAATGCCCATTTTATTTTTACATTTAATGTCAAATAAATGAGGAGAAATAGCTTTTTTAATGTCGTCAATAGTTTCCACGGAATCCCCCAGAAATAGTTTTCGTATATATTTCAAATGTTCTACTAATTTGGTAGTTAATGGCTACATTGTGTTGTTTTAGTGCCCAAACAAACGAAATTGACTCTAAATTACTCTTTTTCTTAAAAAAAAGGTTCTCCACACTCGGATTACTTGACTATGGCCAAGGATTACAACGATCTAATAGCGATTGGGTTAGACCGAGAAATCAAACCAGTTTTAGGGACTGTGAATTTCTATAGCAAAAAAATAAATAAATAAAGAAAGATCAAGGTCACACTGCAGAATCCATGTCATCATCATAGCATTTTTTTTAAACAACTTGCCTTACACTACACTAAAATCTCTGGTATCGTGGATGCGTTCATAAACATGTCACCAAATCACATAAACCAGACATCAAGACCTGGAACAAAATCTGTAGATCATTTCTATGCGTGAATCAAATTTGTGAGACACAGCACAGCAGCCAATCGCTCACCCACTGTGCCATCCATGTCTAACTTTGGTTGCTTGCAAATATCTACATATGTTTATATTATATTCTGATGCGAAGCTGATGCAAATGTAAAATAATAAGATGCTTTAATCCAGTGAGCTTGAATGATAGAGCTATACACCCTAGGTAGCTTTACTTTTTTAATAGTACAGTTTCTTGTCAAATGGATCACGTCAAGAGCTTGTAGGTGTTCTGATTCTTACAAAAAAGATGAAGTTTTCCATATAAAACTTTTGTGGTCACGCGTTATTTATTTTATAACGGGAAGTTTACTTTGGAACAAGTGCAAAGTTTAGGCAACTTACAAAACAGTAATATTGTACTTTAAACTGCATTACACTTAACGGCGGCATCCGAGCTCGTGTTGGGCACACATAATGCTTCTATTTGACACTATAACTTACCTCCTGCGGCGCCACTTGAAATTTTATTTCGTTGCTCAGTTTACTAGATTTTTGTTTGCACCTGAAAATAGAAAATATGCTTGAAATTTTATTATTTGCTAAATTAAACAAATAAAAAAATATATCTTCATGTACAAGAAAGTTATAAAGCTTCAAAGCTGTTGAAAGAGAAGTCCGACATGATCTCTGATGTCAAAGTGTCATGACAACTATACAGCTGCCACGGCTGGAATACAGTGTCTTGGTGGGAGACAGATGTATGATTAACTTTTAATTTTATATTTTTTTCATAAAGTATTCTATTTTGTAATTGATAAACTGGTTAGTTAAAATTTTTTTTTGTCACGCATATATAAGCGTGCAATTTTTTTTTTTTAATAGCAGGAATATAGTTTTTTTTTTAGATGGGAAGTCATCTAATGATATCTCTCGCCCTTGGGCGGAGCGCGAGGGCGTGTCAGACTTTTACTGACTCAAAACCCACTCGTTTGTTCCTTCTACGACTTGGGTTCGGTCCGGATCCCATTGCTCGCCGTCCGCAAGCCTGCGCCTACGGTGTCTGGAAATCTGGATCGGAATCCCAGCGGCTGAGGCATGAGGGCCGTTCCCTCGCACGTGCGGCCGTATCCTTTGCTAACATTACTGCTTCGCAGAAAGAGATTTGGGATAAGCATAAGCATAATCCGCCTTTTAATGTTCCCACTGTTGGGACCCAAACCTCCTCTCTGGGAACAAAATAAAATAATGGCAATAATGAAAATTACTCACATATTTATTTTAGTTTTATTAGGAATATTTTTTTTTATTCCTTAAAAAATACATTTATAAATAAAATTACTAAGAATTGCTCGATCGCTCTACATCATATAACATTTATTATTTTTAGTTAAGCACATTATTAAGTGACCTATTTATTGTTTAATAAGAAATAAATCAGTTAAACCTAAGTCAATAGTATTAATTGCATAAATCCACCAAATATTAGGAAGAAGACAGTAATTCCTGTAACACAGATGTTCCTACCTATCACAGGAGTCAGTTTCTCAATCTACTTATAAACATCTTATTATATCAATAAATTTATCTATTTCCAACCAAAAAAAAAAAAAAACCTATGTTTTTCATCTTGCATACCTGATCTGAATTATATTTCTGTACAAACCATAAAATAACTTACAAGTATTAAAAAATATCTCAGCTAAGTCTGCCAGGGTGAGGTTGATGCTTACATTATATTTTGTGAGATAAGTTTTCGATCTAAAATTTAAATTTTAGAAACAAAAGTTTTGTTTATTTATAAAGTGTGAACTCTGGATGATTACCCACCTAAAAAAAATAAAAGCTTTGGTAACAGATTTTTTCTTAGGCGTAAAAAAAAACTCAATCGTGAAAATCATAGCAGTTTTGTTAAAATCTTAATCTGTATTCTCGAAGAAAAAAAGGTGTCTTCAAAGAGTAAATAGACTCTTAATAAACTATTGGGTTCACTATCATCGATTGCGTCACTGCTTACCATCAGGTGGGATCGCAGTCAAGCACTAGTTTACATAATTAAAAACAAATGCACGGAGCGTAAATCATTTTTTTATAAAAAATACAAAAAAAAAAATATATTTAAAAAATTATAGTTGCCGACTTTATCGCTTTCATAAGCTCTTCCCTTTTCTGGAATGAACAGAAATTGCCTGAACACAAAATATGATTGCACTTGATTAAAAAAAAGTTAAACAATCAATCAAATTGATTTTGATAGTAATGTACTACTTACTTAGTGTTTCTTAGGCTTTCTATTGTAGTCTTATTTACAGCTAAACCGACACAATTCCTGGAATAACCTCACCAAAATCCTCACCCACCAGCGAACAGCCGTAACGATCTACTTGTCTAATATTTATGCAGCACAACCACAAATCTACAACAAACGCTCAACATTCGGCGCCAGTGAAAGCAAGTTCGGAAATTATTCGACTGCGGTGAGCAGACGGTCCTGTTCCAGAAGTATTCACCGAGGCTGCAATGCGGATACGGATTTACAATAGTGCACAGTCACAAACTTGCACCCACCTGCTACTAAATGGTCAACTTCTGCATGTAGTTACGTTTAATTTACGTATTTGTGCGAGTGAAAGAGAAAGAGTATAATTTTGAGTTGCATTTGTCGTTGGAATTTCCGCGATTAAATTCGGAATCGGATGAGGACAAGCAGACTGAAATGGGTCCTTGTTGGACGGAGCTGTTAACATAGATATTTTTTTGTTACTGTGCATACAAACTGTATAGAGCAGTGGTGGCCGAGTGGTAACGGCCCCGAATTATGAGTAGTAGGTCGCGTGTTCAAACCCAGCTAGGCGCATTACTTTGTGTAATTTATTTTCATCACCACTGCTCTTAAAACGGTGAAGGGAAACATCGTGAGGAAACCGGAACCAAAAATTCGAAGACATGTGAAATCCACCAATCCGTCCTTGGGCCGCGTGGTGGATTATGGCTCATTCCTTCTCCTAGAGAGGAGGACTGAGTCCCAGCAGTGGGAACATTATAAGGCTGATTATGCTATACAAACTGTACGATGAAGTGATGGGCCAATGGTTAAGGCATCCGCCTCTCATGCATGAGGTTGTGAGTTCGAAACCGGGCAAATACCAATGTGAATTTTTCAGTTCATATGTTATTATGTACTTTTCTAACATAAGTAAGTACTGTCTTAGATAAACATCTAGTACATTACTTACCATCTCAGAAAATAGGTAAAGCTGTTGGTCTCAGTTGTCATGTGTCAGTCATTACAGGTACTCAGATGCCATAAAATCTGACCATCAGTCTAAACAAAGTGTGTTGTCCAGCTGTGAAGGTCTGATAAGCAGTCGCTCTATGTAAATCTAGGGTATTCAGCCGCATTTGGGTAGGTTAGAAACCAACCCTGAGCTAGTTAAGAAAAAGCTAGAAAGTTAATGATGCACTCATACTGTCTTAATGAAGAGATTATTGAAGAAAGTATCTAAAAATCTCTTCAATTAGAAATCCTGTCAAGCCTCGTAGATTCTTAAACTACATCCGAATTTTCATACAAGCTCCGTAGTACAAATATTTTGAATACCAGGCAATCAGAACAAAGTATCTACCAATTCATAGATGGAGCGGAATAATATAAAATTTTACACCATACATAAATCCAGGACTGTTTTATGTTGGACCAATGGTCCGCCATGTTTTATTGGCTTGGTATCGCGCGCTAATTTTGAAATGTGGCGAAATGAGACGCGGTAACATCGGGCCCGATCGTTTATTTATGACCCCTGGGAACTCAGTTCATGTTTTTGCTGACCAATAAATGGTTTAAATGCTGGGTTTTTGGAGGTTTTTATGCCTGTTTCTATGGTTATTTAATTTGATGGTTGCGTTAATGACTTTTTTGTGGCTGTGTAAATGCATCCTAAATTCGTCGTTGCTTCAGTTAGGGTTATGACTTTGTTTCCATTTCATCAGTTTGGTAAAGGATAGGAATTGATTTTTAATTACATCTTCAGATAATTTCAAAATTTTAAATTGTAATGGTATGTTAAGTAAGCTATAATCTTCGAGACTGTCCTAGAGAAAAACCGGTAACTTTTATCAGTATTTCACATTAAAAATCTACAAGCCCATGCATCGGTGTACAGTCGGGTAAACAAACTAGTGCAACCACAAACAATGTCAATATAAATTTTATACAACAGCGGACGGACAGCATAACATCGGTATACTAAATCGCTGATGCATGTCAACCCAATTTTTTTTTGTTCGAAAATACAATTATATCGAAACCGATCCCTTTGTGTTCAGACGCGATAGTTTTTTGGATGTTCACAATACATTGCTCGTCAATAATAAAGTTATTTGGATTATGAACACATTTTATTTATGAAATTATTTTCCTCATCAAGCATTTCAGACTTTTAAAGATCTTCATTTTCTTTTTTTTTTTCTTTGATTTAGTTATAATTAAGGAATATAGATATACTCTTTATTCTCATTCATTTTTAGTTTTGTTTTTTTTCTGTTCATACTTTTTTTTCTTTAGAAGTTACTTTATGTACTGGCCTTGGGACATAAAGATCTGGACAGTAAATTAAACATTTTCTGAGAAGCAGGTCCACTCACGTACTCCTTAACCATTTATCGAGGTATCACCACTTCCACGCTTAGATTAACAGCTAGAGACTTTTTATTAGACCACGGGAGTTTTATATTTGGAATAAGTAATTAACCGTTTAATTTTGTAATTTTTTGTCTGTCTTCAGTTTATTGAAGAACTTTGGAGTTCTTTCTGCACCACATCCAATCTTTTGTTTACACTTTTGCTCGTCATGGTGACTTCAAAAAACTGGCGATGTATAGCGTACATAATCCAACTATCTATGATCCAAACTAGAGAGAAACAAAGCATCTATATCATATTACAATTTGGGAAGACGGTAATAGAACAAGATATCTGTGTCTCGCTCTAGCAGCCACGATTTGACGAATATCAGTTACATGTTTCATACGGGTGTAGAATTGTAACGAGCGGAACGAAATAGGGTCCAAGTTTTTTAATATTTTTTGGGTTTTCGGCTTTAAGGGAAAAAGTTAGATGTAAAAAAGGCTGTTTAGATTCAAGTGCTGAAGTTTTCAAGGTTTTGTTTGGTTGGTCTAAGTCAGAAGTTAGACCTGAGTAAGTCAATTATTTGACGACTACTTTGTAACTGACCCCTAGTATGTTCTGCTCCGACTTTAATGGAAACTGTTTATGTTCGTATGTACTTTGTTGGTATGTTCTTAGTTTGTTTGATCTAGACAGTACCTAACTATTTTGTATTTTCAGGGTTTTTTTCCGATGGGAAAATCGTCCAATGACATCCTCCGCTCTTGGACGGAGCGAGAGATAGTGTCAGGCTTTTACTGACTAAAAACCTACTCCTATTCCTTCGTTGCCTTTCTTACCAGGACCGAATCTTCCTTTCAGAATAAGACCCTTGGCCCCAGTAGGCTTCGACTCTGCTGGGTTGCCGACATCTCCTTGAGGCTCGCGTGGAACTCTACGCACCGTCGACGACTTGGGCTCGTTCCGGACAGTTACCGAAAGGTCAGACGTCGAGCTACCCATTGCTCCTCGTCCGCGAGCTTTCGCCTACAGTGGCCAGTAATCGGGATCGGAATCCTGGCGGCAGGGGAGCGAGGGCCATTGTTTTTTCAGGATGGGAAATCATCAAATCTCACATTAACTTCTTTCACTCTGGGTTGGAGCCATAGAGACTCACAGACTTTTACTAACTAAAATCCATCCGTGATACTTCGTTTGCCCTTTGCGTTCAAGCTCCTCTGTAACTCTTTCGAACAATGCCACTGCCTAAAGTTGTCAAAAAATAATAGGCCCATTTTGACATTTGTATTTTGCCTACCTAGCGGCTTGTCCGATGTAGTGTAGCTACTACTAAAATAGCTACAATAGCTACTACTACACCGGACCCCTAATTATTATTTTATTGTTTCTTTCAGTTTCGTTCCAAGTTACATTCTAGGGTTTTTCTCAAATGTCAAAACGGGCCTTTTGTTTTTTAACGAGTTCAAGTACTTAACCCTTTTTTTACGTGTGAAATCATCAATTCACTTCACGCGATCTGACTTTTACTGACTAAAACCTTCAGTGTTCCTTCAGTTGCTCTCTTTACAGAGACTACGGTAACTCCTTTCGAACTATTTGCAGCTCTGGCAAGCATCGGCCTTAACTGGCCAGGTCAGTTTCACTGATGTCTCTTTGTGGCGCGCGTGGGACAGGCTTGGTTCTTATCGAGCAACTGGACGATGAGCTACCCATTGCTCGCCGCCTGCCAGCCCGCGCCTGCGTGGCCGGAAATCGTCTTGCGACTCCCGACGCCCAAGGTGTCTCCTGTTGAGATATAGGTACCTATCCCCGCAAACGTGATTGACTGATTGACCGATGAATCAATCTGATGGTGTCTGCTTTAAAGGAAAGTAGAGGCAGATAATGATGCTATCAAGTCAATCTCGGCCGCATTCCTTGGCTCTTCATGGTGGTTGTGCGCTCAGATATTATGATGTTCTGTTAAGCCCCTTCGTGAGACTTGTATATCTAATTGTGGCTGAAAAACTCCGGCACGCGCGAGGGCACGGCCCTCACGCCCCAGTAGCCGAGATTCCGATCCCGATTTCCGGCCACCGTAGGAGAGGGCTTGTGTGCTGGGTCGCCGTCCGATCGTCCGATAACCGTCCGGACTAAGCCCAAGTCGTCGACGGCGCGTACTGTTCCACACGCGCCTCAAAGAGATGTCAGCAAACCGTAGGGGCCCACTAGGGCCAAGGGTCTGCTTCTGAAAGAAAGACTTGGCCCTGGTACGAAAGGCAACGAAGGAACAAGAGTTGGTTTTTAGTCAGTAAAAGTCTGACACGCCCTCTTGCTCCACCCAAGAGTGGCGACCATTGGATGATTTTCCCTACAAACAAAAATCGAATAACTCCGAGCACAGAGCCGAGATGGTCAGAACTATTAAGCAGTTACCATTGAATTGGTTGATTTGGGCCACGTAGCAGCTGATATTAATGTCATAGTTGAGTTACAACCAAAAATTTAATAATAGTTCAAGCTGTGACCAGAGTTTCGAATCTCAAGTATAGACGATGCTATAGAGATCGATCGCCCATAAAACGTTTCAATTATCGGAGTCTAGTTCGTAATGTAAATAATATTATGATCCTTGGGTGGTATGTCAATGATCCTATAAAGCATCAAATACACTCAGAATTAAGTCAGCGATATTTGTAAAATTTTATGAGTGTGCGAAATGTGTGATGTTGCTCTATTTCTGTCAAAAAATTAGTCTATAAAACAGCTGCTCAAAACATGTTTTCCCGATTCCCAACGAATTCACCAGATCGTCGTTACTCCAAAAATAGACTCTACTTAATAGGAAATGAGGTCTATAATTTATTATTGTAACTACGCAAGTGAAACCATGGTAGTTGAATCTGCTTCTCATCAATCGCAGATCCGACCTTGACATGACGTAAGTCAGTAGGGAAACGAGTTATAGTACAGGAGCTTTCGAACAAAATATTTTTGATATATGTATTCAGAATAACAGACCCGTTAAAACCGTTAATTTATTTGCCAAATTAATATACGGTTGCGTTAATATTATGCGGTTATTTAAATTGGATTCAAATACCAAAAATAGTTTTGTAATTATTTGCTTTATTTGTTGTGGACTGCATTTAATTTAAAGCGAAATAAAGTTCTTTTTCGATATTAATTATTTTAAAACAGAATTCGGTTATCAGAAATTTTATTAACATGGTTTCATTTTATGTAACAATGGTTACTGAAATATTTGGCTGAGTATACATGCCGGAAGAAAGAGCAAATACAATAATTTTTTGTAGGAACTTACATAACATTAACTAAATAATCAGCCTTGTAATATTCCCATTGTTGGGACTCAGACATTTTGAGGTAGAGATAAGGGAATGGGCCATAGTGCACCTTAGATAGAAGAAGGTTGTATAAACACTGACCTGCAAAATGCAGAAAACTTGAGAAAATTTGAATTTCGCGGACTAACCTGAAGTAATCACTCTTGGACTGCATATTAAAGAAAGAGATGCACAAAGAAAGATACAGTTACTAAAAATTTACAGATTTGATTCTAAAATTAAAACACTATAACGGTAAAACGTTTCTTGTAGAATAATCTGACAATCAGAATGATTGCATCTGTATTAATCCGGTTTTTAATAAAATGCTTTTAAAAACTAGAAGCATTTTATATTTTTTTCTGACATACCTACTAAATAAGCTGTATACAGATAGATAGTGTGTCCAAAACATATTTTGGACACACTATCTATCTTCATTTAACCTAAAGAATAACATATTGTGAGGGCAATAGTCTTTACATATAATGTTGAATGTTATGAAATGAAAGGATGTTACTTTTCTATAAATAATGTTTAATAATGCACTTCACTAATTTAATGTTACTTAAAAATGTTAAATAAATGTTACTTAAAGAGACTAATAAATGTTCTATAAAAGGTTAATAAATGTTAAATGTTACAAGAGTTCGGTGCCAAACGTACTACTGACGTACTTGTGCACGTGACAATACAGCAAACCTACTTTTACCCGATTTGCAGTAATTACTAACTAGGTCTAAGTCCAATGTACGGATGCTGACCGTACAGATTTATTTTTCTGATTTGATTTACTGGAGTGGATCATAATACGCTTTTGCATATTATAAAACTCGTGATTAACTCCTTTTCGAGCAACCGTGAGTCCGAATTTATTTCAATGACATTTAACTGCAGATTTGCTGGTTCACTGTCCACCTCTGAAAAACTCTTATCCAACTCTATAATTTTTAAAGCCAAAACTCATCCGACTCGACATCGCAATCACAAATCCATCCGTATAAAACAAAGTTGTCTGGCTCTTAAACAACACAACATGTGGTTTCCAAACGGTTCTTTAGTAAATAAACGAACCTAGTTCTAGTACGGATTGACCAACTTGTGGTTGCTTTGTACCGCGGCTACCAAAATATTAGGTTGACTATGATTTATATAGGGATCACATAAGTATATGAGTGTGCGGTGATGTGGTACAGCAGTAAAAAGGACTAGGTTAATAAAATTTATGATTTCTCTCGTCTATTTTTAGGCTTTGAGAAAGCTTTCAACGAGAGGGATTGGGTTATTTTTATTTAGATCTAGTTTTTAATCATGCCTTTGGTTTTCAGGTTCTTTTTATTTTTTCTAAGTCAAAAACTATGCTCCTCCTATGGGCTATGCTCGGAGTTACCTTGCGTGATCAGAACAGAAATGAAAATATCCGCAGGAGGATCAAGGTTATGGATGTAGCCTGAAGATGCGTTAAACTCAAGTGGCAGTGGGCAGGGTACATAAGGTACAGGGTACAAAGCCTTGAGCATCGACGCCGAGTTGCTGGTCTGGCGGTTTTCAATCGATTAAAGTTCAAGAGTGTGCGTTGGAACTGCACAATTTATTTCCACCAAGTTCGTTCCATCATCGGACCACTAGACATACGGCGTTGCGCCATTGGTACATGGTGAACATCCCACCCATATGTACAAAGCGGTTTGGAAACACATTCATTCAATATGCGTACAGCTATGGAGTGGAATTCCACTCCACATACCAATTAAGTGGATAGCTACAACATAGGGGTCTTTAAGTTAAGAGTGAATAGGTTACTTCTAGGCAAGCGTGTTCCATCGTCGGCCACATCATCATTTACCATCGGGTGAGATAGGGGTCAAACGCGAGCCTATCAATAATAAAAAATACACAGAACAGATGATCAATGGGCATTCAATCCCAAAGATTCTGGAGTGGCGACTACGAATCGAAAAACGCAGCGTTGAAAGTTTACCACATAATAAACCGACTGGAAAAGACGAACTGGTGATGGTCGCGAGAATCCAATGGATGTGATATGCACAAGATCGTTCATTGTGGCGACACTTGGGGAAGTCCTATGACCAGCAGCGGACATCTTTCGGCTGAACTGATGATGAAGATGACAAGAGAATAGTTTATGCCTGCGAGTAGTTAAGCTACATAGCACAGATAATGCACCGAAAATAAAATGAAAACCTTTTTACCATGAAATCTGCCAGGAGCATAAAACAATTAGACGACAAAGTGACAATGACAATTCGATATTTTTGTAATTTTATTACACAATTTATATAACTCTTTATTTAAAAGCACATTTCGATAAAATATGTTTTTTTTTTTGTTGCTTTTGTCAGTGATATCAATTGGTAAACAAATTCAAAATAATATAAAGGTGTAAGTCAGCCTTAAACAGCTGAACGGATTTGGACACCATTTTTTACACGTGTTTGCCATGTTCCGGAATAGAACATGGAATTTAAAAAAAAAAACCAGGAGTACCTATATGCGTTTGGGATTTTTCTGTTTCCACGGAGGCAAAACCACTGGCAGCAGTTAGTATTTTATATTTCCAATAAATCTAACTATGGACAGACAGATGTGTAAAAGTATCTCATCATCATCATTTCTGCATGCATGCACGATTTGCGCGTGGAAATGCAACGGCGGGGCGAAACTTCGCTACCGCGACAAGTCGCGGCATGGCAGACAGGGTTCCTGCAAGATCACACGGTGGAATTTCAACAGCAACTGTCGCAACCCAATGCTGGGCATGCCATTATTATGGCGATAAGTCCCTTCTTCGAGGAGTGACTGGAAAGACAACACGGCATCCTCACCTTCCGCATGACGCTGGTTCTCATTGGAAATGGTAAGGTCAGGAGGTGCGCCGGATTTATGCGGAAGAAAGGCCCGCTTGTCACCATTGTGTTGACTGCCCGGAGGAGACGATAGTAGTGGGGGTAGAGCATAAGGTAGAGGTATGCCCCGCTAGGGCAGAGCACCGCTGTGTCCTCGTGGGAGTGATCGCTGGCAACAATCTCTCGCGCCGGGCCTTGGTACATGCCATAGAGCGAGGAGAAGTAGCGGGCGGTCGCCTCCTTTTGCAAAGCAGTAACGTTAGCTAAGGAGGCGGCCGCACCCGCGAGTGAACGGCCCTCACACCCCAGCCGCCGGGATTCCGATCCCAATTTCCAGCCACCGTAAGCGCGGGATTGCGGACAACGTTATGTTAACCGTCCGGACCGAGCCCATGTCGTCAACGACGCGCAGTGTTCCACGCGCGCCTCAAAGAGATGTCAGCAAAACCGTAGGGACCCAGCAGGGTCGAAGTCTACTGGGGCCATGGGTTGTGCGAAAGAGAACCCCGGGCCCTGATACGAAGGCAAAGAAGGAACAGGAGTGGGTTTTAGTCAGTAAAAGTCTGACACCGCCTCCCACTCAGCCCAAGAGCAGGAGATGTCATTGGATGATTTCACACCTAAAAAATCATCATTCCAGTCGACAAACGTCCACTGACAGATGTATACCTCCCTGAGTGTCACCACAAATAAATTATTCTGATTCTGATTCACAACGAACGGTTCTGTGCATCTCGCATCCATCGGATTCCCGTGACCCGAAAGTACCTTCATATTCACCTATTACTAAAAAAAAAATCTCCAAAATAAATGTCAGATTGACGTGTGCGTCAGTATATCCGCCCTGACTTAACGTCTGTTTTGCCACTCAATGCCATACATATTTGTTGGAAGCATCTGTTCTACGTCAAGTGGCGTCGTAAACTTTGAGGGGGATATAGAATGCTTTGTATTACATTATAAATAAACTGTTTCAACTTTTTTATTGTTGTGACTGGTCAATACCGAGTATGTTACATTGCTTTCAGATTTATTAAAAAAAAACCGTCATTACTATCATTTTAGAAAAAATTGCCTGCTGTTGAATGGTTTTTTTTTATTGACTAGCCTATGCCTGCGACTTTGTCGGCGTTAGATTCGTAAAACAACACAATGCCTCAATCCTTCTACGCGGGAATCGTTCGGTCCATGGCCCTCTATGGCGCACCGATATGGGCGCCGGCGCTGCGGAAGCAGCCGGCGGCCCGGCTGAACGCATGCCAGAGGGTCATGGCCATACGGATGGTGCGAGGTTACCGGACGATTTCCCGCGAAGCGGCGAGCCTCCTTGCCTGCCAGCCACCATGGGATCTGGAAGCAACAGTCCTTGCTCTCATGCACGATCTACGCATGGAGATGCAACGCCGGGGCGAAACTCCGCTGCCGCGACAAATCGAAGCATGGCGGACGGAGCTCCGGCGGGTTCTCATGGTGAAATGGCGACAGCGACTGTCGCGACCCAGTGCTGGGCACGCCACAATTATGGCAGTGAGTCCCCTCTTTGAGGCGTGGTTGGAAAGACCTCACGGCGTCCTCACCTTCCGCATGACGCAGGTTCTCACCGAACACGGGAAGTTCGGGAAGTTCCTGCACCGAATTCGTGCGGACACGACGCCCGGGTGTCGCCACTGTGTGGACCGCCCGGAGGACACGGTGGAGCACACGGTGGAGGTGTGCCCCGCTTGGGAAGAGCAACGCCGTGTCCTCGTGGGGGCGATCGGCGGCGGCGATCTCTCGCGCCGGGCCTTGGTACAGGCCATGGTCCGGAGCGAGGAGGAGTGGCAGGCGGTCGCCTCCTTCTGCGAAGCAGTGATGCTAGCAAAGGAGGCGGCCGATCGCGTGAGGCAACGGCAACGGTCCTCACGCCCCAACCGCCGCCGGGATTCCGATCCCGATTTCCGGCCACCGTAGGCGTGGGCTTGCGGACGGCGGGCAATGGGTGGCCCGCCGTCCGACCGTCCGGTAACCGTCCGGACCAAGCCCAAGTCGTCGACGGCGCGTATTGTTCCACGCGCGCCTCAGGGAGATGTCAGCAATTGTAGGGGCCCAGCAGGGTCGAAGCCTACTGGGGCCATGGGTAGTGTGAAAACGAAACCCGGACCCTGGGACGAAGGCAACGAAGGAACAGGAGTGGGTTTTTAGTCAGTAAAAGTCTGACACTATCTCTCGCTCCGCCCAAGAGCGGGATTTGTCATAAGATGATTTTCCCACCTAAAAAAAAAAAAAAAAAAAATGCCTCAATCCTCCTTGCCCTCAATTTCAAGAAGTTTATTTTTTGCGTTAGACCATGTTTTTTTTCTAAAATAATAGCCTATGTTACTTTTTATAACATCAGCTATCAACGAACGAAAGTCCCGTCAAAATCGATCTAGTCATTGTGGAGGTAAGCCGAAACAAATAAACAGACTGAAATAAGACCGGCGTAGCAGTCAGGGCCACTAACCACTAGACCAACAGGCCAGTCAATTTGAGAATGACTAGCGTCAATAACTTATTTAACGTAATTCTTTCTTTCATGTCATTCTATATTTTGTTGAAAATAAATTTACGGACATGTTTTTTCGAATTTATTCTAATAAGCAGCTTTAATTCAGATATCTATGGCAACACTGGATAAAATGTCAACACTAAAATAAGCACATAAAACCATAAACTCCTATTTGAATATTACCTACGGAGAATCGCAGTTTATAAATCTTAGAGATATCGAGCTAGCAACATTGTTCCCGTCGAACTGCGCTAGATCATCTCCTACCAGCAATCTGTCTTGTATCGTGACTCTTGCGCAGATAACGACCAATACACAGTTTATGTGTATTACTGGTAATATACCTTGCAGGGAATGTTTTGCTGGTATTTTTGTCGCAAGCACTTTTTCCTGAAGATTTTCTTATCGATATTAAAAGCTCACGGAGTGAGCGCCAAAGTGTTACTAGAACGGTGGTTGCTAAAAATCAGCATCGTAGATTGCTGGATTTGCCCAGCGTCACGATATAAGCTGAGCAACAACCTATTTTTGCCTAGATGCGACGCAAAACTTGGATTTATTTATTGTTATTTGTTAGATTATTGTTTATTTTTATATTATGTTATATCAGTCACTGGTGGGTCGGTGCAATAGACAATGGACAACCACAGACTATGCTATAAGATTAGACTGTTTTGTATACACAACCACAGACTATGTAGACATCAGTCAACTGTGTTTATTGTCTAGTGTCTATGGTGCAGCACAGTTATGCCCGGTTTGCACATGGCCCGACAGATTACTATATTTTATTGTGCGTCTATTTGGGCAGAATAAACATATTTTCTTTCTTTCTTTATCTTTCTTCTTATATTTTATACTAGTTATTCTCCAAGGAGACAGAAAAGGTATCCTGTAATACTTTTTATTGACGTACACACTCACATACTCACTAATACTTTTTAGCATATAGCTGCTATTCCAGTACATAGTCTATCTATGTGACACATTTCACCCAAATCCATTCATCTGTTTGGGCGTGAAGGAATAAAAAATACATAAAAACATACACCTGGATGCTACTGAGGAGCTATTAAACAAGCTTGAGCAACTGCAAAACTTATGCATTCAGTTTTTTTTTGGTCTACGAAAGTTTGATCACGTCTCTCATCTTCGCAAGGATGTCAAGTGGCTCCCTATCCGTCTTCGCAGGAACAATCGCATTTTATGTCTTCTTTTCAATATCCTACACTACCCATGTTATCCTTCCTACCTGCGCGACCGATTTTCTAACGCTCGCTCCCGCGACGCATCGTGCAGATCACACCTAAGATCTCTTCTCAAATCCCCTTCTCATAAATCCAGCTACTACTTCTACTCTTTCTCTGTCCATGCAGTAAGGTTTTGGAATTCTCTTCCGCCTAGCATTCGTGATTTAAAAACTATTTCGCTCTTCAAAGCTAAAGTAAAAGAGCATTATCTTTCCTCTCTAGTGTGATATATATATATATATATTATTTGTTTATTTATAGTATAAGGTATATATAGTTGTATAAGTATTTAATAGTTTAAGATTTCACAAACTCTTCTTTTCTTATTTCTACTCACAATCGTCTTTTTATCTCTCCTTTCGCAGGTCTGCTGGAAGAAATTTCTTTTAGAAATAGGTAGTACCTTTGTACACTTTGTTTTTATTACTGTGTCTTCTTCCAATATAATGTGTGTACAAAAATGATAAAATAAATACACAGAGCTTCATTAGCGGCTTCGCCCGCGTGACATTAGAAAATTATCCCAAGGGAACATATTCCACGGAACTGAAAAGCCTATATGCTATTCCAGGACTTGATTTAACACTGTGTCAAATTTCATCTAAATCCGTAAAGCCGTTCGTAGAAGTAACAAACATACACACACTTTTACTTTTATCATATTGGTGTGATTAATTCTGCGAACAATGTGCCCTGCCTATTTAAGTGTGGCAATTCTTTATTAAGTCACACGAGCTAAATTGAAAACATCAACAATATACCACTCTAAATCAAAGGAAACTCCACTTTAACAGAGAAGGCATATCTAATTAAATAAAACAAGAAAATCGTAAATATGTCACCGGAGCGCGGGCGCCAGTTGACAGGCTTTTGTCGCGCATGCGCGCCGCAATTTTTGTCCGCCATGTTGTAATTGCGTGCGCAGTAAATTGTCAGTGCTTAAAACTGCGGTGGTGTAGTGCAAGCGAAACTATAAAGAAACCATGATATTGGGCGGATATCTGAATTGAGTATTTTGACTTAAGAACGTTTCAAACCATTATTAACTGCCAAATTTTGACAGGTTTTCAGGGATCAACCCATAGTTAACCAACTATGGGTTGCTATTTATTTTGCTTTAATGCAACTTCAATGCAAATGCAAGTAAAATAAATGGCTATAGAAAGTGAAACATGTTACCTAAGTTTACGAAAGGTGTATTATTTCTTTAAAGAAGAAAATCATCAAATGATGTGTCAGACTTTAACTGCCTAAAACCCACCTCAGTCTTGCAGTTGCCTCTTGCGTTCTAGGGTCACGGTCACACTTTCAAATGTTCCTGCAAAAGGGAGTTACTACTCACAATTCAGTAAAAACCAATAGAGAAGTACGGGAAATTATTCTACATAGGTATATATGTTAAGTTGGCTCCAAAGAGATTAGTATTAAAGTAAGAGAAGAAATTGGCTATAGATCCCATGAGCAACCAGTTATCCAGATCTCACTGAATATTAAGTTATGATGGGTTCCTTGGGCTTAGTAGAATTGCTAAGCTCAATTCAGACCATATTTTCAATGATAATTACATATAACCCACTAATTTGCGTGCAACTAATGCAAAAAGAGATGCAAAAAATAAAAAGTTTTCATAATTAAAATCATAGTTTTAACGGCAAACTTATCGTACAGTTCCGATTTGAACTTAGTGCAATATTAAAATACTTATTAGTTACCTTTAATGTATGCAGACACGCATTGGCATGACTCCGCTGAATGCTGTAAAACTTTTATAACCAGGAAGTTGTATTTAACAACAATAAAATTAATGTATTTAAAATGAAACACAGTTTTATGATTTACATTACTAAAAATATTAACGTGGAAAATAAACACTCGGTACATTAATTATAATCAATAATGTAGTATTTTTTTTCAATATAATTTGTATTCACAAAGGTTTTTTACTTATACCGATAGGTGATCACTAAAAGATCCTCAGTTTTCATTTCAATCTCAAATGCATATATTTGTTGGGTCGGGTTATTACCAAATGTGTATAACGCGGTCTCTTTTGATACTATTGATACTTTTGATGCATAAGTGACAAACCACACGTGGGTGAGTGAGTGGTGTAGCAAAGCGAAGCGGTCGCATTCAGATGGTTTGATGCTTATGGTGCAGTGATTTATTTCATATAAATGGCGACTAAAGCGGTGACTTCGCACGCATGTAGGACACACCGCGTCGCGTCGAATTTGCGTGAATCGCATCGGAAAAAAAAGACCTGGGTTCATTCAGTTGTCATTTGGGCTCCAAGGCCACGCTTACTTTTTCAAACAAACCTGCAACCCGTAGCATAATAATTCAGGAATAAAAAACATTGATGGAACAAATTTCCATCACTTTTAATTTTTATGAGGACAAGACCTAAAACTTAAGTGGCAGTGGACATTGCTTGCAAAACAGATGGTGCCGAAAGGTTCTGAAGAGGTGACCGCGTAGTGAAAGACTCAGCGTTGGGAGGTCTCCCACAAGGTGGACCGATGACCTGGTGAGAGTCGCAGAATTCCGAGGAATACGAGACTGAAATGATAATGATGATGCTGACCTAAGACAACTAACAAACAATCTTATCTTATAGCTTCATCAATGGACCACAATAACTTCAATAAACCACAGAGAGTGTTTCACCCTGACCACACGGACTTCGTGTGGGTGGGACACTTATTTATTTGCGAATTTCTTAAACGCACACATACAATTAGCTTTCGCAGCGAGGTCACATGACTCACGACTTGTGCCTAGGTAGATATTTATGCGTCGTGTTTAAGATTAAGAGAATTTATCGCTGCCTTGATGATTATGTAAGGTATTGTAAGGTGTAAGCTTGAATTGATTTTATTATGGAGTGTTGATCTCTGTTTTGGTTTGTTTTATTGAAGAGTTTTTACTTTGATGTATTTAAAAAAGGCCCTATTAGTTTGTTAGTTCTGGAGTGGTCTCAATCTAAGCAGATTGAGACCATCCAGAACTAACAAACTCAGCTGCTTTTAAATTTGTCTGTTTGTCGTTGAGGCTGCTCATGGAGGAGCTCATTATGTTGTTACATCTAGCATGTCTGACTGTCCCACTTCTGGGCAAGGCCCCCCTCCGTTTCTTACATTATTCCCGGCTCTGCAATGTTGATTGATCTGTTACGACGTACTGATTACACATTTTTAAACATTTGTTAACTTAATAAAAAAAAGTCATGAAAAAGATATCCGTACAGTAAAACTAAAATTAGGCTAAAAACCAGCGTCAGGCAACTGTTACGTAGTAGTATGGCATTTTTGATAAACTGGTCCAATTAGTCTCAGCCGTGAGTAGCACAATGTTAGTGTTATTGTTTAAATCTTAAGTTTCTACATGTGATTTTGCCAAATAAAATATTTTTCTTTCTTTTCTTTAGCCATAGTCAACCAGGCTGCTAGCTCACCTTACCAGTTTATTAGCTGTCTAGCATATTATCCCACTAAAGGGCACAGCCTATCAGTCACTTGATTAAAGTCAGTTTCTGAGGACGAAACAGTGTTATATTCTTCACATCCCTATATCTCTCAGCACTATAACCCAAATCATCAATACAAAATCTATATCCAATGGAATACTCCCCACATTACATCCCGCATCCCTCCCCAGAACAAATTCACCCAAGCAATGTAAACAACAAACATCTACTTGAAAAACAAGATCGTCTCGAGGCGCTTTCCGCGATGAAAGTGTGTTTTTCCAACAAACGTTCGGGTTATGCACTTATCATATGCGTCCGCACGGTGTGCAATATGCCAAGATAACACCGAGACAGCTTTATGTGGCGACGAGCCGTAGATTATTGGAACAGAGATGACAGTGCTTTGATGGATGGGCTTGAATTAATGACGGCGTGAGTGCTGACTCGTAAAACGTCGTCACTTTGTAATGTTTGGTTATGTTATATTTGGAAATATTTAATAAAACAAGATTATTGTGGTACTGGTATTAAAAGTTTAATGTCAGTAGCGGTTACTCCATAAGATTATGTATTAGATAATATAGGTAAACTGTTCGTCAAAGCTATTGTTGAGTTTGTAGCGTAATTATAACAATACTATCGTCGACTTTTTTTTTGTTTTTATCATACCTTTTTTCAATAAAGTACATAATAAATAATAATAATCAGCTTTTTAATACTTTTTTTTAGTGGGAAATTATCAAATTGGTGAAACAAAAGGGATTGTCAAAATTTTACTGAATAAAACTCTCAATATTATCGTAGTTGCTTTTTGCGAGAGCCACTATATTTCTTTCGAACAATTCGCAGCTCTGACAGGTGCTTTGAAATACTTACTAGTGGATTCTGAGGTATCGTAATACATCATTTCACTAAAATGATCATTTCACTTTGTACCTATAGTAACGGTCTATCATCACTGACATGACTATTGTTTCCAATGGTGGTGATAGACCGATTAGTCCGCCATACAATAATAGTAATGAATATTATCATCTCACAGCGAGAACCTCGAAAAAGCTGAGAAAGTGAAGCAAAAATCAAATTTCTCGAGATAATGAAAATGTTACCGAAATGTAAAATGATTGTGGATTCATTGCCATTCGATCAACGGTACACGTTTGTGCATCGATGTCTAAAACATGGTGTAAAGAAGTTTAAATAAATGGAAATAATTATAATGATAATAGGCATAAAACAAGCCAACATTTTTTTGACATTCAGCTTAGTCTTTGACTCACGAAGAGAGCGCTCTCTCTTCTTATTTAGTACCATATTCCGCGGAGCGAGCGGTGGCCGATTGTTCAGCCAGGATTACTGGTGTACCAACTGTCCTCTATACCAACTGTACCCCAACAATGTTTTGTATTTCGTAGGATATGAAGGAAAATTACGTTCAAAAGAAACTTGACCCGCTGCGTTGTTGTGGCTGCAGGATTAGGCTATTCGCTTTTTGGAGTTTTGTTAGTTGAGTTGTTTTATGTGTTGAGTTAGGTTTTAATAATAATAAAATTAGTAAACCTGAAAAGATATACGATTACCTCATTTGTCTACAAGCCAAAATTACTGTTAGTAATTAAATAGATATAATTTAGATAACTGGGCAGAAATAACAAGAATAAGAAAATCACAGAATATTTAATTTTTAACGCAGCTTGATGTTTGTGCATTTATTGTAACTTATTTTGGGTATATATTTGATCTAAATAATAAGTGAACTGAATTCAGCTAATAAGTTTTTTTTTGTTTCAATATTTATTGATTCTGGGGCTGTACGAATTATGCCCGGGTCAGCTAGTAAACGATAAAGAATGTCCACACAGGTTTTCTTTACACTCATAAACAGTGAACTCATAAGACAAAGACAGTAAACCGTTTTGAATTTATGACATTTTTGGCCCGGTCGCTGAACAAAGGCACCGCTGTGCCCCGGCCGCCCATTCCGCCTCCCCTCATTTCACGGCTATTAGTTAAACTTGTTACCTACGCGTGGATCTCCATTAAAATGCAAATTTAACGCCCCCGAAAATGTTTATATAATATATTTTTCATTTATTTTTATATTTACGTCTCCGGAAGCCAGACGGCTTATTTGCTAGTTCTCTCTCGTCTTTTTTACGTTCCTTTTTTTTTCTAAAGAAAATATGTTTCGGAACACTTGGCAGTGGATTCTTTCTTTTATTATGTTACGAGAATAGCTCAACAGTGGGAATTCCTGTGTTAGCAACTGGAGTTCATAATATGCAGTCGTTTTTAGATTCAAGTTCCAAGAAAGTCCTTTGTGTTTAGCAGAAACACAACGAGCAACTAATAACATTATCATTTTATTTAGCTCTATAGAGATCTAAGCAAAACTTAAGCTTAAAATTACCCACTAGTTTTAAAAATTAAGGTTCAAATATTGTTTTTAACCTTTTGATATCTATACAATCTAGCTTCACCCGCATGAAAAAAGGTTTCTCCATACTAACTTCCAACCCCCGTTTTACCCCCTTATGGGTGGACTTTCGTAAAATCCGTTCTTAGCGGATGTCTACATCCTATAAAGAACGTACCTGTCAAATTTTCTGAGATTTCGTGATTAATCAGTGAGTCGTATTTCGCTTTTTATATATGTATATATATAGATTTTGCGGCCTGCGTGCTTTCTCCCACTGTGCTTTCTCTTGTAGACCTTATTTTCGATATTTACAGACTACTTGAAGAAGTTTGATTATTAACAATCTTGGATAAATTTCCTACAAACAGATCGCTTATTATTTTATAATCTACGAGGACGGTGTTTGACGGAATGGCGCGAAATCAAGCGCAGCGTTCGCTTGAGTTTTGAGTAGTAGATAATAGAGTAATTACATAAATTTTGTTTGTAAATACGTATTTAATTCAATTAAATACCATAAAAATATCTTATCGCACTATTAAAAAGACAACAATATTGTTGAGGCGAAAGTTTGTGAGTGTGCGTGTGTATGTGTATTTGTTACTCCTTCACGCTCAATTGCTGAATGGATTTAGATGAAATTTGGCACACAGGTAGACTATATCCTGGAATAGTACAAAATATCGATACCTCCTAAGTATACTGAGTCAACTAACAAATTTAGGTATTTTTATATTTTTATATAAACGTACATGATAAATCGTGATCTTAACGTTTGTGTTAAAAAAAAATTAAAAAGAACAATAATTACCGAGATAATTTCACGTATACTAAATCAATTTCAACATCAGTTAAAATCGTACATTGTAAACTGATCTAAATAACATCGTACCAGTGTACGCGGGGCGTGAGGGGATACAAGTTTATTGTGGCTCAGTATACGATGAATCGCGGCGAGTGCGCACGCAATTTTAGGTAATATTCTGTTTCGTAAAGTTACTATTATACGGTGGGTAATGGTGTCAAAGATTACCGGGTCTGGTCAGACAACTGTGGAGGCCAAAATAGAAACAGAATTGTATTCTTAATGTATATGTTAGCTAGTTCGAAGTTTGTTATAGATATTAGTCATCACTTTCTAGTAGTGGGTCACACTCAAAATGAAGGCGACAGGATGCACGCTTTAATTGAAAGACAGACGAAAGATAAGATGCTTCACACGCCTGATCAAAGGTATACAGCTTTTAGATTTGTCAAATCCGATGAAAAGCCATACAAAGTTACTGAAGTGTCTCAGGATTTAATTAAAGACTTTAAATCAAAGCTAAAACTTATAAACAACTGGACAAAAATGCCTTGGAATAAAGTAACGGAAGTACTAGTTAAAGCGGAATATCCATTTAGGCTGTTTTATAAAACGAGTTACCAAGATGATGCTTACAAGTGGATAGATTGTGTAAAGAAACCTAAAGCTACACGAAATCGAAGAGAGTTAAATATTGATTTAGATAATATTTCTTTAGCTTATCAGACACCCATTCGTATTGACCAAAATAAGCACAAAGACTTGATGGATCTTTGTAAGACACTGGAAATTATATTTTTATAATTATATTATTATATTTTATTATAAGTATCATTTATTTTTTAATAATTTGATTTCAACGAACTCTAATGCAGCTAACGACTCTGACTGATCTCTAATTTGTTAAACCTTATATTTTTTGAGCATTAGAAATGCCTAGATTGTTACGTTATTAATTTTTATAATTTTTATGATTGTTTAACGTAAGTTACCATTTTTAGTTCTTATTATTTTTATTGACCTACTAAAGAAGTACCTGTTTTAGTTTTTATTTTGATCGATTGTTTGTTGTTTTTTATGAAACTTTAATGATGGAACATTGATATTTTTTTTAATAGTGATTTGTTTACGTGTAGCTTTTAGTAAAGCTATTATGTTAAAAAGATATTCCTACTTAATTATGGCGAAAAATACATTGTGATTCTTCAAAATGAGTTGTTTTTGGTTTATGATTCTTGTTCGTCTTCCTAGCTTTTATTAATCCCACATATCGTAAGGTATTACAAAAAAAAAAATACTATTAAAAACCTCGGTAAATTACATTGGTCCAGTATACGTTGAGGTTTCAAATGTTAACATTGCTAAGCACTTTCTTAGTATAATGAGTCAAGTGATATAATTTCAACATTTTATTATTAAGTGAGACAGAAAACCCCGAAAACAAACAAAAGTAAAATTATATTAATAAAATGACAATCATATTTCATGTGATTTTGGTGTAAACGATGGATTTTAATGGACAACGTACATGAATATAACTGGTAGTTAAACCATTTCACTATTGAGTCCCGCCGGCGTATACCCAGTCATGTACATAAAATGTCATTTAAAAACAAAAATCAGCAAAATCATTTTATACCAAAGGAAGAGCTTACAATTTTTATTAAAAAAACATTTACTTTATTTCGAATTAATTTGATTTCATTAAAATATAAACGATTTGCCTTCAAATCACTCTCCTATAAAATAACTATAATGTCAGTTGACTCATTATACTTAGGAGGTATCGATATGATACTTTATATACATATCCCGGAAATATATGCCCTAAGGATTATTTTCTACTATCACGCGGATTTATTATATTATTCTGCAAAGAAAAAAACAAGTGTCTTACATACAATGTGCTTAAAGAAATTTATTCTCATAAAAGACTTCGGTCAACAGTGCTTATTATTAGTATTTTCGTCGTTCATGTATTTATATATTTTTTCGTGTGATTAAGTAGGTACTGCTATTATGCATTCAATAGTAGTAGGTTGCTACTTTGAATACATATATCGTACCCTTATTGCAAAAACCAACTATCTGCAATTTTTACCCAAATTAAAGTTAAATCCATTTACCCATTCGTCTCATCAAGATAAATCTACAGGTAAAACCGGTTATTAGCTACGACACTTATTTACAAAGATAGCTTCGGTAAAAAGTAAATGACCTACAAATTTGATTCAATATAATAGTAATAACATAATGTAATAATACAAAAATGTAATGTAAGGGTACGATATAGGAGCTTACATTTTTACAAGATCCTACCACTAATGAACACGGAGTACCTACTCATGAAGTTACATCACAAACCCTAATCCCAATGCCACAGACTAATATTCCCACCTACAAACACAAAAACGAATGCTCATCCAGAAATGCATGCGACGAAAATTATCGAACGTGGCCGGACAATGACGACTGATTGCTAACGTGAGCATAGAATCACAAGAATAGGAGGACTCGTAAGGACGTGCTCCCTCCTCCCCCCGGAAGTGGCACACACCGGGTGGAAATGGAAAATCCCGTTGCCGGATGTGACCGGCCCAGGTGGAGATTATTTCCCATAGTATAATAATATGACGTACGGATTTTGGGAAGACAAAATGGATTGGGAAATTATCTTGCTAAGGTTTTTGGCGTATAAAATTGATTTAGTTGTTTTTGAAATATGTATCGGAAAGTACTAAAAGATTTATATGAGGCCAATGAAACTGTACAGGTAGCTAAATACAGGTCAAATAATATTTAATTTGAGCTTATTTAACATCAATATCATCATCATTTTAACCAAAAAACTTTCACTATTGGACATTGGCCTCCAACAAACGTCGCCACAAGTCTCCTGTACGTATCGTATATCCGTCGGAATTCCGCGACCCTCACCAAGTCATCGGTGGTATAGGTCATCTCTATTTTTTTAGGTGGGAAATCATCAAATGGCGTCTCCCGTCCTTGGGCGGAGTGGGAACTCGTGTCAGACTTACTAACAGCCACTCCTAGTTCCTTCGTTGCCTTTCACTTCAGGGCCAGGTTCTCCTTTCAGAAGCGAACACATGGCCCCAGTAGGCTTCAGCCCTGTGGACCCCTACGGTTTGCTGACATCTTCTTGGCTTAGCTTGATCCCTATGGTTACCGGACGGTCGGACGGCGAGCTACCCATTGCACGCCCTCCGCAAGCCCGCGCCTCCGGTGGCCGGAAATCGGAATTGGGATCCCGGCGGCTGGGGCGTGAGGGCCGTTTTCTCGCGCCTGCGGCCGCCTCCTTTGCTGGCATTACGGCTTCACAAAAGGAGGAGACCGCCTGCGACTCCTCCTCGTTTCGGGCCATGGCATGTACCAAGGTTCGGCGTGAGAGATAGTTGCCGCCGATCGCCCCCACGAGGACACGGTGGTGCTCTGCCTAGCGGGGCAGGTCATCGGTATAGGTCATTATGTAAGGTCACTCTAAAAATATATACTGACCTAGGTTACCTACCATTTACTTGTGTTCCTAGGTAGGTAAGAAACTAAAAGCAAGCGTAATGGTTTAAATAGCACTCCTTGCATTGACAAAACTATAGATAACAATTTATATGTCGAATGCAATCGAATACTGAAATCGTGTAGATTGCAACAAATAAATTCAAATTATGTTCCACGATCACCATATTTATGACAATACATTAGTGCGAAGTGTACAAGTAGGCTAAAGATAAGTGTAATCGCGGTTTAGAACTGAAATCGAGATAAAGCCTAAAAGATTTAAGTGTCAGAATCGATAAATTAATCTATATAGTGTGCGATTATGGGTGGGATTGAGGTAACCAAACAATTATTATTGGATTACGCTACTAGATGTCGCCTGGTAAGGCAAAATGTCATTTCAGGCGCATTCAGTCCCTGATTCCATAATTTATGGATTCTTACATTTATTTAGGTATCTTTATTCAAAGCTTTTCCCATTCAGGAATTCATTGTATTGTTATTTTTAAACATGACTTATTTGAAACACAAATCCCAACAACTATGTGTTGTGTAGCAATCAAATAAAACTTCTTGGGCGACGCTAAAAATACTCATACGACAATCCTGCGTAGGCGCCGCCGTTTCCGCCCTGCAGTTAAGTATGGTCTTTATTTTTATTGCATAAAGGTCCTGAATTGGTTGAGTTCTTCCCATCGGATTAAGTTACTGGTACAATGCTGTATTGTCGACTGGTCGGCTATAATGCGACCAAATATGGAGAAATGTGAATTAAATTGGTTATTCTGCAGGAGCAGGCTTGTCTTTGGAAACAACTTCTAAGAGAATATGGTTCTCGGAGCCGCCTTTTATCTGCGAGATATTAACGGGTACTTGGCGGTTATGTATCTACTTATCTTAAAGACTGATTGCCTTAACAGAGTGAGCAGTAAATCGATGTCAACAAGGAAGGGTCGCGGCTACATTTGGCTGCAGTATAAAGGTCATGATTTTCCATAAGCAGTGATGGTGAGGTACGAGAAAATTAAATGTCGTGCCTTTCCTTTTATAATATTTCCTTGTATTTTTACTTAGGATTCTGTACCCGAAGGGTGTCAACGGGACGATGTCACGACTGTCAAAGATCTACGAATGACAACCTACTACCAAACTAATAACAATCTACTTAGTAAAGTACATATGAATTGAAAAGATTACATTGGTACTTGCCCGTTTTTGAAAAAACTTTTCAAAGTATTAAATTTAACACAGAATATATAGACGGTGAGCTAAGTGGCTAATCAGATGGCGTCCATAGAGTTTCGTTACTATTTCGAGCTTGCATCTGTATTGTTATTTCCTACTATGACACATGAATGCCACCAGTCGTGGTCGTAATGGCTCGATAAATTCGTCCCTTTCCATTCCTCTTTGTGTGCTATTTTTGTTTTTATTCCGTTATCTTGTTTGTTTGTTTTTCTTGGAGAGAAATGTAAATTATAGTGGGAAACTACGTATGGGGTACGTGCTGCTGTGACAGAATTTCCGCTACTGTTACAAAACGAAGTCTACTTTTCTGACAAATCTATCCAAAGGTTGTCTGTAAAAATTGCTGTTAGCGATAAGACAGCCCATTGATACACCCTATTAATTTAAAGTTCCTATTGTAATTTTATTATTGGTGTACATTATAGAATAAATTTATCTATCTATCTAAAGCAAACAAAATGTTTTTGAATCGTTTTTTTTTGTATTGATAACAGAAATGATTTCGGTGTGCATGTAATGAAATTGATTTATTTATGTTATTGGCAATCTGTATAACCCGGTATTCTATACAATACCTAGGCAATGTATTCGTACCTAAAACGTGTAGGTAATTTATGAAATATTATTTATTTTACACTTTGCCTATATATTCTAATATTCTATATAATACCGAATACGCAGCCGGTAATGTCTGTAAAAGACGAGAGGGCACCTCGACCGGACAGTTTAGGTTATTTTTTTTTTATAACTACCCGGAAATAGAAGCCTTACTTTAAACCCCGCAGACAAGAATAGGACCTGAGTACTTGTAATCAAATTAAGCAAATTTCATGGAACAACCAATTTTGTGATGTTATTTTTTGATAACATCGATTTCGGAGTAATCCTAGTGTTGACGCCATTGCCATAGCGGTCCGGCGCTCAAGTCAAAATTCGCATGTAAGGAGGTAGGTACATGTTTGTAATAAAAATAATTGATTACCCCGCGATTTGAAGACGATTCTATGGAAACATCTGTATCTAGAATGTTCCTGGCTTCGCATATAAATACGAGCTCCCGATCGGAAGTGAGTCAGTTTGTTTTCGACTGCGAAACGAGTGCGATACTTATGTGTGTGAAGTGATCTTACGATAACGACCTGAGCGATACTTAACGGAACTCTAGTGTCCATTGTGATTTGGATTACTGTTGATTTGACAAATTTGTTATTGTTTGTGGTAAATAAAGTTTTCTGCTAGTAAACCGGCATTTAATTACTCACGTTCGTAACAATAAATACAAAAACGCAGTACAAAATTTAAATTCCAAAATCAACCCCTAACAGGGTTAGGTAGTGGCGAAAGTCTACTCAAATTACTTTCTAAAACGCGGCTGGGACGAACGTAATCGGATTGTAAGTCGAGCGGGGTTCGCATTCTGTCTAATTGATCAGTGCACGGTGTCGCAAGGCGAGATACGCCGGCTGATTAGTTAGGCAATTAGTAGTGGTCACTGATCGTCGTTAGTAATGTTGGATTTGAAGGAAAATTGTTCATTGCATGTTTGAAAGATGTGTAGGGGAAAAAGATTAAGTTTAATTTAATATTAGAAATACTAGTTCCTGCCAGCGGATTCACCCGCGTAACAGTAGGTTTTTCTTTACAACTTTGGACCCCTATTTCATCCACTTAGGGCATGAGTTAAGGAAATTCTTTCTTAATGATCGTCTACGCCATGAAAGGAAACCTTGAGCAAAATTTCACGCTCCTAGTCTCAATAGTTTTAGCTGTGCGTTGATATATCAGTCAGTCAGTTACTCTTTTTATATATACAGATTATTAGCTGAAGAGTTTGTTAGAACGTGCTAATTCTTTGACTGGCCTGTTGGTCTAGTGGTTAATGACCCTGACTGCTATGGTGGAGGTCGTGGGTTCGATTCCCACCCAGGACAAATGTTTTGACAAATTTATCTATAACATGTATGTATTTCGAAATATATAAGTATGTTTATCAGTTGTTTAGTACTCATAACACAAGCTTTGCTTAGCTTGAGACTAGACGGCGTTGTGTGATAGTTGTGGAATCAAAATATTCTTTCAATGTTGTATAACGCATTTATCGAGGAAGACTTATAGACTATATGATTATAAAATTACGCTACGATCAATAGGAGCGGAGCTGTGAAGTAAAAGGACAAGAAGTATTAAAAAAAATTGTTTATATTGCATAAAAACCTGTAGCCAAGATAATTTCTGGTGTGACGAGAATGGATAAAGTGAGAAATGAGTATATTAGAGGAAGTTTGAAAGTGGCGCCAGTGAGTGAAAAGTTGAAGGGGAATTGTTTGTCTTGGTATGGTCATGTAAAGAGGAGAGATGAAACGCATGTTACTAAAAGAGTCATGAGTATACATGTGGATGGGTGGAGAGGGAGAGGAAGGCCAAAGAAAAGATGGATGGATTGTGTGAACATTGATATGAAAGAAAAGGAAGTTAGTGATAGCATGACGGCTGACAGGATAGAATGGAAGAAAATAACGTGTTGCGCCGACCCCAAATAAGATGAGACAACCTATAGCCAAGATAAGCATAAAGCAGCAGTTTTATGTAACGTTAGCGGAAAGAACAATAAAGGTATTATGTAAAACTAAAATATGGCTTTCAGTAACCATTTATTAAGGCTAAAAAAAAAACAACTAAATAAACTTAATTTCATAGTTCTTAACCTTGCCCTTTTGACGACTTGTTTGAAAGTCGAGTCATTCTCTCATAATATCTTTGTCTTAATACTAAATTCATGATGTTCATAAGTACCTGCAAGAGGCTATTTGAAATGAAAAGTTTTCTCTCGGTTCATTTTGAATTCAGTTGAAACTGTAATATAACCTTTTGACCGACACGTAGAGATGTAAAGAGAAATGGTCGATATTTCAGATCTTTTGAAAGACAACGCGTATATTTTTGTATTTTTAACAATTTAAAGCTAATTTGAAAGTGTCAATTACATTTTTGGGTAAAATATTGACTGATCTACACTGTCCTTACATAATATCTATTAATACTGCAATATAGAAATATTGTAACATTAAAAATCTACAGTCAAAACGAAAGTACAAAGTTATTTATTCGATTGGTGTATCTAGAAAACTGTACCGAAATCGCGTTTTTCATTGATTTATACACTAAATTATAATTGTATTCTAATTTTGAACCGGTCAGTCAGTGAGTGACAAAATTAAGAAACTTTGAGCAGTTATAAGTACTGCTTCGAATAGAATGAAATTTTAAATATACCGTATTTATACAATGCCTGCTTGGTTACTGAAAAACGAATTTATAGGGAATCAAAAATGGCCTGAACTGTTTCGAGAAAAGGATATACGAGTAATACGGCGGCCGTACCACTTTTTTGCTCGCCTTGGTAGGGGCACTGCCACTGATCAATTTTCAATTTTTAAAATTGATCCCCAAAAAGGGTTCAGTAGGGGCTGAAAGTCTAAAAAAGACTTGTATAACACTAAAATATATATTTTATAACATCTTCAAGCTTTTTTTAACATAAAAAGAATAAGTTCCTAAGTTTCTTCAGACCCAGGTCGTTGCCCAGCAATTAAAGTAACCCTCACTAAAATAAATCTAACTGCATTAATATCAGAAAAGGTTACTAATAGGCACTAATTTCTAATCATTTCACCCCTACGATGACTTGCAGTGACCGCAGGAAGCGAGAATTATCGTGCGGAAGGTGGCAAGTCACGGTTAGTAGGGTTGGCATGCGATGGGAATGTTATGAGACTTAGCGACAGCGTTTTATTTTTCTATTGTTGCGATATTATTGATCATTATTTCCATAGCCTTTTCTCAACTAGCTTGGACCAACTGGTTGCGGTTTTACATCGAGTGACTGCCTATCAGACCTCCAAAAGCCAGTATGTAGACAACACGATACTCCTTAGATAGACTGATGGTCAGACTTTCTAGCGCCTGAGTTTCTGTAACGACTGTCAGACCTACGAATGACAACTGGAGCCAACGGCAAGAGGAGTCAGTGTTTTTTTTTCTAAGTCGCTCCATCATAGTCAAATTTTGAATTTCCAATTATTTTAAATGATTGTAATATATAATCAATGTATATATATATACTTATTAACACACAAACTTTCGTCACTATAATATAAGTGTAATATGAAATTCTTACAGTATTCAAAGCATGGCCGTCTCGACGTTTACGAATCGTTTTTGTTTTTGGATATCATTAACAATTATAAGCATTATTCAAAGTTACACTATTACACATCAAGTCCTGTGTCCTGAAATTTTCTAGCAAAGTCTGGTATTCCTAACTCTCACCTCGTGAGGATGTTGTACGATTACTAATGTTAACAATGGAAGGATGGAGTCGATGCATCAATACTAATAATATAATAGAAATCGATTTTGTTTAGTTATACTACACGGTATGGAAAAGTGTTATCGTTTCTTTGATTTGTCTCACTAACATGTTTTCCAGAGACTCTGATAGTAAAAATTTAAAAAAAAAACAGATATCCATAGACTGTTGAATTGTTTCTCGTAAAATCGTCTTGCTTTATTGCCAAGGCGCTTTTGAGACCAAAGGCTTAGGCTGCTTTTCCACCAGAGATGTGCAGCAAGGATATCACATCCGCTATCAGCTATGCTGTAAAACTATGTGACCGTTCCACTGATACTAAGCTATGTAGCGGTGCGAGTAAGATGTGCTATGAAGATGCGCCGCCGCAAAGTAGCTGCGCGAGGAAAATGCGCAGCTGGAACTAAGCAATGTATCTGTAGTAGGAAACGGCACATAGCTACACCACTCGCGTGTAGTAGGTATAGCACGCATCCTCCAATATATAAAAACATATCTTAGTTGAATCCGTATGCACCAGTGCTAAGCTATGTGCACCAAGGAATATGATTGGTGGATATCAAACGCATCCATAGCAACGTAGTATAGCACATCTCTGGTGGAAAAGCACCTTTAACATCCGTACGAGTCACCGAGGAAACCCGGTATGTTGAGATGGTTCCCCCATCTACAGAACAACTTCGGGAATCGACCCACTAATCAGGGTGCCTAGTGCAAGTTTGTTTTCTTTTAACGCAATCGACAGTTAATGACGTTCGGTGCTCCCTTTGGCTTGTTCTAAGCTTTTTACTAATCAGATCTCGAACGAAAGATTACGAATCAGCAGGCTTGCGGACGGCGAGCAATGGGTAGCACGCCGTCCGGTCATCCGGTAACCGTCCGGACCGAGCCCAAGTCGTCGACGGCGCGTAGTGTTCCATGCGCGCCTCAAGGAGATGTCAGCAAATCGTAGGGGCCCAGCAGGGTCGAAGCCTACTGGGGCCATGGGTTAAGTGAAAACTGAACCCCAGGGCCGTGGAACGGAAGGAAAAGAAGGAAAAACCGAGTGGGTTTTAGTTAGTAAAAGTCTGACACTCCCTCCGGCCCCTAATATGTTATTGGATAAATACCCACCTAAAAAAAAAAACGCGGTAAACTAAAACCAATTTGCAATCATCACACTGGATGTTCTTTATTAGCCAAGAGCTAAAAATCTTGTAATTTTTTTGTAAATTTTACATATATATTAGGTACTGCTTGACTGCGATCCCACCTGATAATAAACAGTGATGTAATTGTTGAAGGTTAGGCGCACTAGTTTATTGGGAGCCTATTCACTTATAGCTATCGGACAGGAAAACCGCAGCAGGGAAATTGTTCCAGTCGTTCGATTTACGCGATGTAAACGACGGGTCAAAATGCTTAGTCCGGACCGTAGAGGAGTTAACATGAGATGACAAAATAAATCACAAAATACCATTACAATTCGCAATACATTCCTTATATCTTGCTCCAGTTTACGCCTTTCTGATGTGAAATCAGAGCGCCAAAGTTCCAAACACCCTTGGGTTAATACCTCAAAAAATCCCAACAACTTAATAAAAATGCGTAAATTTTCCCTCCGTAGTCCTTTAGAAGTGTACCTTCACATAATCTACAAAGTGCTGACAATGTTCAAGTGGCCATATACGGAACCGATAACCTTAATCGGCGGCTCCTTCTTGACGACGCGACGTGAGCTTCTTCAGTACTGACAGCAGAAAAATATTCTTAATATGAACTTCCTTTTCTTGTCCTGTGATGGCTTGATGTTTGAAAATTACTCAAGACATGGTGCTGCAAAGATATTGAACGGGTTGTAACTTGATACCTGGAAACACCTGGATGAAGGACGTAGGGTACTGGGAAAAAGGGCAGAATATAGGATAGTTCTAAGACCTTAAAAAGGTTCAAGATTTTTTAAGCCCCGGATTATCCTCTGCTTCGCTTACGCAGCAGAGCATCAGCGGTTGGGCTTAAAAAATTATGATTAAGTATATTTCAGCATCATCACTTAAAAAGACTAATGTGATACAACATTTTGAACGGCCTCATTGGTATCATGGTCACAGGTCTAGGTTCACAGGTCAAGAAAAAAGTACTATAGCATTTTTTTCAACTTTGTACTGCCCGGAGTTAGAAGATGAGGGTGTGATGCCTCCGTGCCTCGGAAAGCACGTAAAGACTTTGGTCCTGTACCTAATGACTCCCTGTGATTCATCGAGATTTGACAGTAAAGGAACAGAGAGTACACCTGTATTTGTACACTCACTTGAACACTCTAATATCTCCTGCGCATCGCTGTTGAGATTGGTTAGCACGATCGAAATCTGCTTGAGAAGAATGCAATGCAACACTTAAAGAATGATATCTTTATTTTATATAATGGATAATGATTGGTGCATTATTTCCTACGAAGGCTTGGGAAATCTGGGTGCCAGTTCTATTATATATAATACGCGAAGTTGCTAAGTTTCTGAACATAAAATGTATGAGTTTGCAAAGTGCTCATAAAAATGTATCACAAAAAAATATTGCAAGACTTTATGCAGATACGTCGTGTATCTAACATGTACGAGTAGCTAGCTCCTGTGATTCACCTTTCAGAATTCTTTATGATATCTAGAATGTTGTGACTTAAGTACCTGTAATTGCCAAGACCTCGCAGTAAACATGAACAACAGAATTATTTGATAAAATCATCTTCCAACCCTTGTCCCGTGTTACTCGGGACCGGCGCAACACGTTTTATTCTTCTACTTTATCCTGTGAAACTGTCACGCTATCACTAACTCCCTTTTCCTTCATATCATTCCTCACGCAATCCATCCATCTTTTTTTAGGTCTCCCTCTTTCTCTCCACTCATCCACATGTACACTAATAACTCTTTTAGTAACATGCGTTTCATCCTTCCTCTTCGTATGACCACACCAAGATAAACGATTCCCTTTGAACATTTCAGTTACTGGCGCTTGTTTTTATCCATTCTCTTCCTACCACATACAAATTATCTGTCCTAACATTATAAAGAGGAAGATTGGCACTTTTGTGCACAAAAACTACTGAACTGATTTTAAAAATTGTTTCACTAATAGAATGTTACTGTATCACTGAGTAACATAGGCTATAATTCGCAGGCAAAGCCGCTGGTAGAAGCTAGTTTGATATATTTTACTGTTTATTGTTTTGCTAACGACACACAGCGAATAAGGCGGGTGGCACACCGCAATAACCAGTGACTTACGTTTTTGAAACTGCTCACAGGAGGTACATATGAATTTATTAGAATTTCTTTGTGTACCACCTTCCACCATCTTTGTATTTTATAGTGTTTTTCTTATTAGAACGAGAAATTGCAGTGTCTGCTTATAAAAGTATTTTATTTCTTAATTTTAATGGTCAGAATGTTGCACTGTTTAATAAATGAATTGTATACCAAAAAAAGAATCGAATTTCATTATCAGAATGCTAATAAAAATATATTCAAAGAAACATAATACCTTCTTACTAGGAAATAAGTATCGATTTCTTCGTTTATAGTCCTTATTATTGTGTAGACAACCACACCTGAAATCGAATGTCAAATAACAGCAATAAATCCTTGAAACACACAAAAACACGTGTCGATCGAATATCAAATTACTGTCATCGAAAACCGTAATCAACCTATAAATAGATGAAATCTAAATCCAACTGCCCCGATACAGCTCTAAATTCAACATCATTAAATCTAATTACGTTTCAACTGTGTTTTGACGGTTTAATCCGACACTACATATACAAACAAACCGGCTGTTTACGATAAAAACCGAATAATTACGTTACCAGTGGCCACCACTACTTAGTCGAAGAAATAAAATAGACGGAAGAGATGGGTGGTCTTAATGTACCAATAACCTTTTTATGTATCGTTTTGATATCGTTATTAGTGATTTTATGTTTGTGTTTTAGGAGGGAGAGTGATATGGTATTTGAAGTGTTATTGATAAGGAATTAACCTCTCGTATAACTGTGAATGAAACTTGACGCAGATAGTTTTTTTGTTTTAAATTAATTGATATAAACTAGTGCTTGACTGCGATCCCATCTGATGGTAAGCTCGTAGGGGCCCAGCAGGGTCGAAGCCTACTGGGACCAAGGGTATGCTTCTGAAAGGAAGACTCGGCCCTGGTATGAGAGACAACGAAGGAACAGGAGTGGGTTTTTAGTCAGTAAAATTCTGACACTATTACTAGATGATTTTCCCACCTTACAAAAAAAAAAAACCTGATGGTAAGTAGTAATGCAATCGTTGATGGTGAGGTGCACTAATTTATTGAGAGCCTATTCACTTTACCCTTAAAGACACCTAAGTTATAATTGGGCGGGAAGATCGCAGCAGGCAAATTGTTCCAGTCCCTCGATGTACGTGTTATAAACGACAAGGTGAAACGTTTGGTCCAGACCGTAGAGGTTTAAACAATGTAAGGGTTCGTCGGGATGTCCGATGGTAGAAATGAGATAGTGGAATCAAGTCATGCAATTCCTGCGCACACTCTTCAAAATGTATCCTGTAAAACACCGAAAGTAGTTGTGGCTTATTGCAATCTAAATTCTGCTAGCGACTTCACCGATGTGTTAGTAGGAAATTATTTCAAGGGTACATAATCATTATAAATATAAAATGCATTGCATGCGTTATAGTTTTTTTTTTATGTATCATAATATAAATGTGCCACTTTTATTAAATAAACGATATTCTATTCTATTCTATTCTATTCTATTCTATTCTATTCTATTCTATTCTATTCTATTCTATTCTATTCTATTCTATTCTATTCTATTCTATTCTATTCTATTCTATTCTATTCTATTCTATTCTATTCTATTCTATTCTATTCTATTCTATTCTATTCTATTCTATTCTATTCTATTCTATTCTGTTCTGTTCTATTCTATTATATTCTATTCTATTCTATTCTATTATCATTTTAGCTGAAAGATGTACATACACTGCTGGACATGGGGCTCCCTCATGTATCATCACAAAAATCGGTCCTGTGAGTCTCGCATCTATCTAATACCTGCGACTCTCACCAGGTCGTCTATTCACCATGTGGAAGGCCTTCCAACACTCTTGAATCATGTACTGGATCCACGGTGTTCGTTTGTGCGTCGATGTCAAACACACCCTGTATATGTTTATAACTTAGACTTTATTCCCATACTCCATCAAAAATCATAATTCCTCAAGAATGTGGGGCACATAAATCTTCCAAGAATAAAGTCTCAAACTACGTCATACATACTCAATGGATCCAAGTCTTATAAAAGTTTAGCATGCAAATATTTCATTAGCATCCCAAGTTTGGAAACTTTGATACACGTTAATTATTCGTCTCCCCTTGATCCGAAGGCGTATTCGATTCTAGTGTAGGCGTCAAGACACTGTGTGCGGTCCCTACCGGTCAACCACTAAGCTAAAGAACACGAAACACCGAAATAAACCCTAAAATCTAACTGATTAGGTTTCATTTCAGCTGGCAAGTAGCGATGTACAACGTTTGAATACCTCAACTAAAGTGCTAAACAAATTTAGGTTGTATGTTTAGCAAATAAAGTTAATTTTAGTTTGGATAATGTGGTTTACACTATTAAAATAATGAGGGCTCCTAAGGGTATACCCAGTATTTCTCATGTGTTTGCTTGCTTTATTTATTGTTGCGAATAAAGCTACTGTTTGTCTTTGTTGAGACGTAGTTCGTCACTTGCTAGTTTAGTTTCACTGATTCAGTTCGGTTTCTTTGTTTATATTTTATTACCGTCATCTGGGTTTGGAAGAAAAATATTGAGACTGTACGTTGTTTGTTTTGTGTCAACGGAAGATACCTTTATGCTATCTAGGTCATCCTTGGTTTACTGTGGGAGGTCTGTGAAGCGGGTATTGTATAGAAGGAGTTGAGTCTTTGAACCTTAGAGGGGGAGCAGTGGTGGTGCAGAGAACGAACATGACTTAAGAGTCGTATGTCGCGGGTTCACAACCAGGCAGGCTTTTTACTTTGTTTTACTCATTTCATCACCACTGAGGCTTTACAATGACGTGTTAAATATCAAGCACGCGAAGGAGAAAGATGGATGGAGCTAAACACCCTACATAGCTCCATCCTTTTAACAGTTCCGTTTAGGTCGAAATGACAGATCAAGCTGCAAGTTCATGGTGGAGCCTCTGCTCTCAAAACGGTGACAAAAAACATCGTGAGGAAACCGGGATGTTCTGGAACCAATAATTAAAAGACAGTGTCATCTTCCACCCCGCACTGGGGCCGTGTGGTGGCTTACGGCCCATTTCGTCTCATAGAAAGGAGGTCTGAGTCCCAACAGTGGGAATATTATAAGGCTGAATATGATATAGTATGTTAGACGTCACAGACAGCTGGCGTCAGAAGTCATGGCTATTTTCAACAATAGGATGATGATGATGTAACAAAAAATTTAACAGTTACAATAAACAATGTGCTTAGTACTACGTCATACGTTAATATTTTAGCCAATTTATTTATATCAAATATTTTTTGTTTCAGGTACGGCAGAGCTTTGATTTTTAACCTGCAGGACTGGTAAATATACATAAAGTAAAGACTTGCACTTTCGTTTACACTGAGGTCACTCGGTCATTGCTTTAGTGTAACGACAGCATTGTTGTTTGCTGTCGGCAGCAAACGCTGACCAATATACGAGTATTGCACATGACAGAGTTTACTGCGTACGATTCTGTCGACATAGTGGGCAGCAGTTGTCGCGTTGAATACTGCTGCCGACCAGTATCGATACCTACAGTTGCTTTTGTCGACAGCAGAAGTTGCTTCTGCCGACAACTGAAGTTGGCTCTGTCTACAGTAAAGTGCTGCTTGTATAGATGGGTGCAAAAGCAAAAAAGTTATCTGTAATTTTTCGGTTTTCTGAATAATCAGTTATTTAATATATATTATTGAAAAAAATACTCTTATTTTTGCTTCTTTGACACTTGAATAAAGATTTGCCATGTCTTAAAATATGAATTTTAGTAAGTTACTGCAATTATCACAAAATTGTAGGTAACTTTCTTTTCTTTGCACCTGTCGATATTACGTAGCTAAGAGCTGCAGTTTATATGACACCGTCATAAATGTACAATAACTCCAAACTAAAAGGCACAAACACATAACCGATTACTACCTGTTGTATTCATAACAGAGAACAACAAAAACTCATAGTAATCCTGTAACTGGTATAAACCAGTTTCGAACAAATAGAATGACTTGTATAGCACGCGAGCGCTTTCCGCCGAGTCATCGAGATTCACTAACAGGTGAGTCGATTCGTGACCCGTTCAGTTGGGTGCATGGGCGAGTCAAGTGGAAGAGAGCTTGTCATGTCCGGGATTCCTGTGTGTGTGTGATATGTCTGGTTTTTTTTAAATCGATTTTTTTTTTCGATGTTTTTTCATGAATTTTTCCATGAATCATGGAAAAATGGTCATGGTTAGGTCATCTAGCAGCTAGTAGGTTACTTAGTATGTATTCTTGATACATCTCAATTTACAAGTTATTCAAATTTACTAACAGGTGAGTCCAGTCGATTCGTGACCCGTTCAGTTGAGTGCATGGGCAAGTCAAGTGGAAGAGGGCTTGTCATGTCCGAGATTCGGATTGTGTCAAGATTCGTACTGTCTGTTCTTTTTTTATTTGAATTTTTTCGATTTTTTTGCTGTTCCATGGATTGGGGCATGGTTGGGTCATCCAGCAGCTAATAGGCTAATTAGCCAGTACGTTTTCTTGATTCATTTGAATTTATAAGTTATTCAAATTTACTAACAGATGAGTCCAGTCGACTGGTGACCGTGACAGTTGAGTGCATGGGCGAACCAAGTGGTAAATATTGCGTGATGTTCGGTGTCAAGATATGTTCGTTCGTTGTTTTGTTTTCTTGTGTGTGGAGCTATATTTTACGTAGTTTGCATTTTATCTAGGATAGGGTCATTCAGCAGGCAGTTGACAATACTCAAGAAGATGACTGTTTTTCCAGATAGATTGTCATGGCAGGGACCTTTTTCAAGATTTTCCACTGACTTGGCTTTGGCCAACTATCTGCTACCAATTTTACTGTACACGTGGCTTGATTTTTAATCAAAGTACAACCCCGTTGAAAAATAATGACTTTAAAGCCTTATTCGTCTTCAAATTAAAAACACCTTCTTAGGTACTATAATTATTTTACTAAAACTGAAGGTATTGTTATTGTAATGGACTGGATAATAACTCCTAAGTAATTAAACTTAACTAAAGCAATTAGAAAATACTGAAGGTAAAAAACCTGTCTGTCCAACTTATTTTTTTATAAAACCTCACATTCAATGACCGACTGTATACAGCAGACCAAACGCACCACAGACAGAAGGGTGCAATACACGATTATTGACAGTCTGCCCCTGCCTTGTTCGGACAACCAGTAAACATGATTTGTAGGAATGACGAGCGTCACCACTGTCACCCCAGCGATCGACTCGTCTAGTGAATGGGAGGCTTTAGCTTGATGACTTCATTTCCATACTAAGTGCGTTCGAATCGGTGAGATAAGGGGCATTATTTTTCATTTGGATTTTGTATGTCTCTCTACGGTGTGCGATTAATGAGGTAGTATTTTTGAATGTTGAAGTACAAATTTACATTATTAATAAATATATATATTAATATTAAATAAACTGAAAATAATAACATGTATAAACGGGTAGAAAAAGAACTCATAGGGCATCAAAAAATTCGTCCACATCGATGTCAATGAGAAAAGTGCCCAGAACGCTGGCAGCATTGCCACACTGGATGGCATTGCTGATTCGTTGACCATAGAAGTTCAGCTCATATCAAGAACAACTCGATGAGCACTCGGACCTCATGGCCCTAGTGTTTCAACCCCAAACGGCTCGAACATATAACCTCCGATTATCTAAGTGATAGGGAAGTGGAAATCAGAGATTAATTAATAAAATGTAACATCCTTTTAATTACGTGGTAGAGCGATGTAGATTTTAAAATTTAACATACAAAAAAAAAACTTACAAATCATTTTATTATACACGTAATCAACATAGGTTGTGGGAATGCGATACCGAAATTTTTGTTCTCTTTGGTGTACATAATAGAAATAAGTTTAGAATGAAAAAATATTTTGTCATAACACACTTTTAATGCGCTGGTATAGTACTCATCCAGACCATTCCAAAGAGCACAAACATGATGCGGTTATTAGTTGCGCTCAATACCTAGTTCCTTTGGCTTGATTGGTATGGTGGTGTTTTTTTTTTCAATAATTATGTAGGAAGCTACGGAGGTGTGAATATAAAGACAGAATGATTTGCACTGATGTATTCGATGTCCTTACTATACGGCGCAGCCACATCTATAACTATACCTATACATACTTAACACTTTTCCCCCTTTTTAAAACAGCGTAAATAAAGAATAACAATGATAACACACTAATTAACATTAACTAATAGTACTTTTTATAATCTATAATCAATCTATTCCTTCGGAAACGGAGAGGCGTATGGGTTAAAAATTACAAAGTTACACCAAATTTCAGCTCAATCGGTTAGGGGTAATTGTTTTTATTTAATTGATTAAAACTAGCTCGTTGCAAAGTTTTCTCTAAACATACATACAAAAATTTTGTAAAAAAAGTGTCATAAAATTTCAATTTGAACATACGCAACGAAAACAGCATGAATACAAAATGAAGTAGGCCATCATTTATATATATATATAACGAAATACCATTCGCTAATTAATCATGAAATCTCAGAAACTATAACACCTACAAACTTAAAATTTGGCAGGTAGGTTCCATAGAAGATGTAGACATCCATTAAGAATGGATTTTACGAAACTTTTCCCCTAAGGGGGTAAAACGGGGGTTACAAGTTTCTATAGAGAAACCTACTTTTACGCTGGTGAAACCGCTGCGCTGGCTAGTAAATAATAAGTGCTAAAATTAAGAACATTAACGATAAATATCTGATAATGATAAGCACATGAACCATTAATTAAGTATCAATTACGATCAAAAAGGTCTGACCATGAAATCAAGTTAAGTTTAAAAATCCGTGTAGTTATATCTCAAACACGAATCTTGGTATAACAATAAGAGGGGATATACTTTTATAACCACAACGTGTTCCATGCAACTGTCATTTTGATTTGTCTTGGTACTGTGATCAGCTCTTAAAGGCAAGTTATGTGGTAGCTTTGTGTGATAAAGTGTTTAGGGAACACATTCGTTGTGTGTACAGATCCTTAGCTGTACACACAATGAATGTGTGAAAAGAGATCTCTTTGACATAGCATGTGTTTTTTTTTTTCGTTGGGAAAATTTTCTTATGACATCCCCTTCATCAGCCCTTGGGCGGAGCGAGAGATAGTATCAAACTTTTACTGACTAAAAACCTACTCCTGTTCCTTCGTTGCCTTTCGTACCAGGGCCGAGTCTTCCTTTCAGAATCAGACCCTTGGCCCCAGTAGGCGTAGTCGACCCTGCTGGGCCCCTCCAGTTTGCTGATATCTCCTTGAGGCGCGCTTCAAACGTTACGCGCCGTCGACGACTTGGGCTCGGTCCGGACGGTTACCAGACGGCCCGCGCCTACGGTGGCCGGAAATCGGGATCGGGATCCCGGCGGCGGTTGGGGCGTGAAGACCGTTGCCTCACGCGATTGGCTGCCTCCTTTGATAGCATTACTGCTTTGCAGAAGGAAGCATGTTTAAGTTGACAGCAGGACGAAAATACGCATCTTTAAGATGAGAGCAAAGTATAGGTACATTGTTGAATCTGACAGCTGTCACCCCTACCGGCCTATATTAATTGTAATGTAAGGAACGAAATTTCCTGTCTGAATCTATTTCCTGATAGCTACAACATAGTCGTTAAGTTAAGAGGGAATAGATTACTTCCAGGCAAACGTGCTTCAACATCTGGTCATTTTTTATCTAACTGTGCTAAACAGCTTCAATAAATTTGGTGTTGTCCATTTAATTATTTTGTCCGAATCGTCAACAACTCGCGTTTCCTACATACCTACTTAGGTAAACGTATATACCGAATAATTTAGCGTTGACGTGGATTCGAAGAACTTCCTGAACATTAAATAATTTTATTATAATTTTTCATTACTTTTCCATGATTCCTGGGAATGGCTTGGCTTGATTTCTGTTTGGTCGATTTACTTTCCGAATTCCGGTTTGATGTATATTTGAAGTTGTCAATGACTTTTCGTAGAATAGAATAAATTTTATTGTACACCAAAAAAGTATCACAACTTATAGATAAACTGTACTGCAGGTTTAGCCAAGATACGACCGTTTCGAATCGAATCTCTTTCTACAATCGGGTACGCCTCGGCGCGCAAGCGATGTTAGAAAACAATAAGTTGGTAGCCATGTTGACGCGCCTGAGTCTATCGCTCGTTCTACAAAAAATGAAACTTTGCTACCATTTATACAATAAAACTACAGGATGTAGCGATGCACATTGTAGAAACTATTACATTTCATTCTATCATTTTGAACGATGTGAACTTGGCTACGAATTTTCTGTTTGTTTGTTCTGACCATGTGACTTAACCCTCTGCGACTGACGTGGGTCAATTTTTACAATTTTACTGGTGTGGTAGTACATGAGACACCATTTCAACATCAAATATTTTTATTTAATTAAATTATGTAGCTATTATATTTATATTTATAAGATTGTTAGCCTATTTTTTATGTTTAATAATATTTAAATAAAAAAAAACAATTTGTATTTTCATAATTAACCCTCTGCGGCTGACGTGTTAGTCCAACAGACACCGCGAAATATAAAATTTGGTTTATTACCGTTAATTTTCAAATTTGAGCGCCACCGCTCTCAGTACCTTACTATCGTGAGCTCACGCGTCGGTCAGTGTGCAGGGGGCGGTCGTATCGAACGCACGTTTGCGTAGTGGGAGGCAGGTGTCCACGAGTCTACCACACCAGTGTCAAGGTAAGTTTCTACTATACTACCACCTCAATAAAATGGTTATAGTTTCATAGTGTCTCCTAAACTACCACATCAGTAAATTATTTTAGTTTATCTTACGATAAGGTATTTTTTTGGTAATAATTCTCGTTATTTTGGAATTTGATTTTATTTACGTATTTTACATATATCTATACTTCTAGCCAAACTTAAGTGGCAGTGGGCAGAGCACATTGCTCGTAGAACAATGGGTGGTCGATGGGGCCGAAAGGTTCTAGAGTGGCGACCGCGCACCGGAAGACGCAGCGTTGGAAGGCCTCCCACAAGGTGGACCGACGACCTGGTGAGGGTCGCGGGAGTGCGGTGGATGCGAGAAGCACAGGATCGGTCATTGTGGCGACGCTTAGAAGACGTCCACTGTTGGACATAGGCCTCCCGCCTATGTCCAACAGTGGACGTCTTTTGGCTGAAATGATGATGATGATGATGATGATACTTCTAGACCAATATTCATATGAAAGCCCGAGTATACAATGAAAGATTGCCAAGGGAATTGCACATGACCATTACTAGGGTTTTAGGTGAGGATATCCCCCCTCCAACACCGGTAGTTCGGTCTGTTCCACCAAGTGGCAGAAAACGATGTTCCATTTGTCCAACAAAAGTAAAAAGACAAACCAAATATTGTTGCTGTGATTGTTCGAAGCCAATTTGCCTTCTGTGCTCGAAGCCACTATGTGAAAATTGTCAAACAAAGCTGTGATTTTGAAAGTGTCTAATTTTGAAGTCAACCAACGAATTTATGTTATTTTTTCTAGACTGATTACTGTAATTGTTAATTTTTTAAATGTCTAATGTTAAATTAAAAAAGTTGATTTTGTAATTTTTTCTATGTCATTAATGTTTAAGTAGAGATTCTTAGACTGATTTGTGATAAGTCAATAAACACTGTTTAACGATGAGATGATGTCATTCCCATACATTTGATTAGTTTTCCACTAGCGTTCAAACAATCAATCGTTAATTGTAGATTATCAACTTGGCTAAGCCTGCTGTACTGTACTGTCTGTATATTGTCTGTACTATACTGTATTCATTTATTTTTTCGTGATTGCTTATTTCTTGACCTAGATCTAACCTCATATATGAGGTCTACGATAGAATAAGCGATCCTTTAAAGACGCTGTGTCATTCTTTATTTGAATGCTCAACAGTTAAATAATAATAATAAAAAAACGTAACAGCATTCCCTTAACTAAAAATTAAATCACTTGCACAAGACAGTAATTCAATCTACCGACAATAAGATCACTGTTCTCACGGCCCAAATGATCTACTTTAAAAAAAAATATTATTTTGACACCGGCAAGAATGCAGTATGTAATAATATATGTTCCGGTCTTGAATACACAGCAGTGGGTCGAATATAATACAGTTATTAAATACTAGCTTTTGCCGGCGGCATCACCCGCATATATAAAATATAGCCAGGTAGTAGTAGTAGTATAGTAGGCCAGCTCAGGAATAAACTAGCCTTTTATCGGTGGAAAACATTTCGCACTTTCGCATTTTTTTTGTGCGTACTTTAAGAGATTACCTCTTACAAACAAAAACATAAAAACAAACTTTACCTCTTTATAATATTAGTGTAGATATTGATTTTTTGATATTGAATAATTATCAATATCTGTACTATAGACTAGTTGCTGCCAGCGGTTTCGCTCGCTGAACAGTGCACCATGTTTTACCGAAATCCATTCAGCCCTTCGAGCGTGAAGATGTAACAAACATAAAACGTACTAGTAATTTTAAGATATTATTATTATTTTTTTTAATTCAATAATTTTTTTTTTTTTTGTGACTTGTATGTTTGTATAATTTTGAATTAAAATATAATTTGTTAATTTTATTCATAATTACTAATTTAAAGTAATTCTTTTATCCAATTTTTATTAAAATAAATATATACAAACACACAAACTTCCGACTCTAGTACGAAGTGTGATATAGTGTGATTGTAAAAATCACACTAGTGCTTTTGTGCTTAATTCTGGTAATTATTTATGGAAAGAACAGTCTAGCAATAACAACAAAACTAGCTCTGGTTTTTGGCCACTCTTTTCTTGATTATTTTGGGGTCAGTTGCTAGTCTAATTATACAGCTGCGTCTCTGCTCAACACCAAAAATAATAAGCCCTGTCTGATCTTAAATGGCACCCCACATAGAGACAATATTCTTCCATTTACAAAAAAAATAATCAAAACAGACCAACATTTGGCGAAAACATTCCTGAACAAGACTAAAAAAAATCAAACCAATCAAGCCAACTAGAGAACCTCCTTTTTTTGGGAAGTTGGTAAAAAAGTCGTTAAAAAAAGTATAGCATAAGCATAGCATAATCAGCCTTTTAATGTTCCCATTCCTGGGTCTCAGGCCTCCTCTATGTAGGAGAGGGATTGGGCCGTAATTCACCACGCGGGCCCAGTGCAGGTTGGTGAATGTCACATGTCTTCGAATTTTTAGTTCTAGGACATGCCGGTTTCCTCACGATGTTTTCCTTCACCGTTTAGAGAGCAGTGGTGATGAAATAAATTACAAAAAGTAATGCGCCTGGCTGGGTTTGAACCGACCTACAACTCATAAGTCGGGGCCGTTACCACTTGGCCACCACTGCTCTCCAAAAAAAAAGTTAAAAAAAGTATAATCCCCAAAAATAAAAATTCCAAAAACGTTTCTGATACTCAAATACACGTATCTATATGAGAAACAAACCCTGCAACGCAATCAGTACACCCTCGGCACAAACTTTAAACATACCTTACTATTTACGTAAAAGTTTTTCATGGATTCGCCGTTTTTTTCTGTACCTGCATGGGGAGGAAAGTTTGCACTCGCAACAAATAGTGATAATTCGAGCGTGAATGTCTCTGTTTTGGGGGTTCTCTGTACCCTTAAGTTACATAAAGTATAGTAAGAAATTGGTGCGGGATTTTGAGGAGGATTTTTGAAGCGATTTTTTTGTTAATCTGTAAATTCAATATGAATGGAATTGTGGACTTGGGATCTGTGCCCTGAGTACGAGTTGATGCTTTTTTTTCATCTATAGTGACATCCTCGCTCTTGGGCGGAGCGTGAGGGCGTGTCAGACTTTTACTGACTAAAAACTCACCCCTGTTCCTTCTTTGCAATTGTTCCAGTGCTTTCGCATCACCCATGGCCCCAGTAGGCTTCGACCCTGTTGGGCCCCTACGGTTGCTGACATCTCCTTAGGCGCGCGTGAAACACTACGCGGCGTCGACGACTTGGGCTCGGTTCGGATCGTTACCAGACAGCCGGACGGCGATCTACCCATTGCTTACCGTCTGTAAGCCCGCGATTGGTTAAGAGCTCGCGTTAACTTCAAGCAAAATCACACTAGGCACTCTGTACTTTTTTTTATATTCCACGATTATCACACAACGCCGTCCAGTCCCAAGCTAAGCAGAGCTTGTGTAATTCCTAAATACATACATATTATAGATAAATTACACCCAGACACAGAACAAATGATCTTGCTCATCACACAAACAATTGTCCTGGTTGGGAATCGAAAGCATAGCAGTCAGGGCCACTAACCACTAAACCAACAGGCCAGTCGTACTCTACCTTACATTGCTTATACGTGTTAATGTAAATAAAAAATTCTGGTACTGAACTTATTCTATCACAATAATTGAACAGGTTGATGTTATAGGACCTGAGATTATGCACCGAAATCACACTAGTATTGTCAAGACGAAAGTTAGTATATGTGTGTATCTATGAGTATATTTGTTACTACTATATGCACAAATGACTGAATGGATTATACCAAGCTATTATTATTCACGTTTATAAAAGGAACCACAAGTCAAAAACTCGAAAGTCAATCTTAGTACCAAATAAAATTACCCTCAAAACCATAATTGAAAGGTAAACGAAATACAAATCCTCGACAGGACTCCAAGCTCAACTCAAATCCTCTAAACAATTACCAGCTAATCATTAAAACATTTCGAGAAAATGTTATAGCAATTACCAGGAACACAGAACAAAGATGGGAGTAATTCTAAAACCGGCAATCCTTATACTTATTCTGCACTCGTTCGGAGATGTTAATCTCACCCCAACTAACTCCGGAACTCAGTTTGGCGCAATAAAAACTGTCACTATACTTATTTACGATGCAATAAAAGAGATTCAGATAGAAATAATAGGAGGCGCCCGCGCACAGGGCTGCTAAAATGGCGCTTACTTACATGTGTGTGGAGACTAAGTGGTGCGTTTAACTGAAGCCGTTATCCATGCCTAGACAAAAATCTGACTTAAAACTTTAAGTCAATAGCGAATAGGTTACTTCTAGGCAAGCGTGCTCCATCGTCGGCCACATCATCGCTTCCCATCAGGTGAGATAGTGGTCAAACGCGAGCCTATCAATAATAAAAAAAAGCTTCTTAGTAATTAAAATAAGAAATTTTATATTTTGTCAGGTGCTGATTTAGTCAGATATGTCTCTAACCTCGCTATTCGGAGGATATGAAGATATCTACACAAAAAAAAGGTACAACGCACTTGATGTACGTGAATTACATTGATCGAAAATCGCTCTTTTTTCCTTTTCTGAAGATCTAGTTTTTTTTTTCTTTTGTTTTCCTATTCTTTCTCATTCCTGGGCAAAAAGGCTCCGATCCACTCCTTTCGTTTTTCGTGGGCCACCACTTCCTTCTTTCAGTTCTAGCAAAATCGGATTAGTTCATCCCAAGTGTGATGGGTTAAGTGTTTAATTACGTCATGACGAAAAATAAAATCTAGTTATTCCTATATATTTAAGCTCACAGGCATAAGCATAATCAGCCTTTTGAATTTTCCCACTGCTGGGTCTCAGGCCTCCTCTCTAGGACAGGGAACAGGCTGCAATCTACCAATTATTTCCCAAGAACTAAAAATTCATCAAAACATCGTGAGGAAACCGGTATGCCCCAATAATCCGGTTTCCTCACGATGTTTTTCTTCACCGTTTTAAGATCAATAGTGATGATATAAATCGCATAAAGTAATGCACTTGGCTGAATTCGAATCCACGACCTACAATTCGTAAGTCGAGGTCGTAACGACTGGGCCAGCTGCTCTGTTTATATTTATTTCAATGCAAATAAATGAATTTATAGAAACTATAGATCTCACAACAATATTCATATGGAACTTGGCCTCTAAGGATTGGTACCACACTACTCACCAACTCTACCAATCCATCCGAGAGCTCAGAAGCGCAGTTTTAGCTACCCTCGTGCATTATGTAAAGGCCCGAGTGATGTGTTGTGCTCGATATAAATTATTGAGTTACGATTAAAGCTTAACGTAGCTTTTGTTCTTAAGGTCAAGAACTTCAGGTATCGATTTTATCACTCTCGAATATTGAATTGCTCATAAAGATTTATCAGACTATGAACTTGCTTCGTGTTGTGAACTTCAATTGAGCCATTATTCTAATTAGTAGATATATTTCTTCTTCCACATAAATGGCATTAATTTTTATAATTTTAATAGAAAGAGTGGGGTGGCACTTGACGGAGGTCTACGTCCAGCACTCAAGTGATGTTGAACAGTAAGTCCAGATGGTTGGTACGTCTGTAGAAAGATCGACGCTGTTATATTATCTAAATACGGACAGCCCAGTTCTTAAAAAAAAATGACTTACAAAGAGCGGATCTATGAAGCGGACCATGCGGAAATCGCCATCAATCACGAAATTTCGTATATTTACTACATCCAATTTCCAAATGGGTGCCAACAGCTCTGCCTTTATCGTTTCTCCTTCTCATTTCATAAAGTAAAACCCAAATGATTAACTAAAGGAAAAACATAAAGCAATCAGCTGTTTACCATCCCGCGGAAATTGTACAACGAGGAGAAGGAAATAGGTTACCATGATGTTAGTTGGGAGGGAGCCAAAAACCTGTCGATTTATGCGCTACATATTTGTGTTATATTTTTTATAAATTGTATGTACGAGAGCATGTGCGGGCAAGCCTGACCGAGTTAACCAGGGATAACTTTTAAACCGCCCGTTTTGCTGCTCCATATTATAAGGTTCTTCACCTAGAAAGCAGCATGGCATTATAATAACTTTACATCACCTCTATTCCAACAAAAGTTTTTTTTTTTAGTGATATTATATTATGTATTAAAATTGTGTGTAAAATATTGTAAAGTTTTTTTTAGTTAGTAGAAACCATCAAATTACGTTTCCTGCTTTAGGTGGAGATCACTGATTTATATTTACGTTCAATTTCTTAGATAATACAATTTATAAGGCAGAACAACATTTGCAAGGTAAGTTAGTAATTATATAAAAGGTCAAAAGAACCTTTTAAGCAATTTAGAAAAAGATCTAACTAAATAAACTTGAAGACGAACATTGTGTAACCACAATACAAATCTGTAATGTCGTATTCCCATTCAAAACAAACTTCTTAGTACAACAAAACACTATTCAACTCAAAGGTTGAAAACGGAGACATTAATAACAAAATCCTAATGTAATTGGCTAACATTAAATGTTTTTTAACGGCAGTTAATCCACTTCGCAAATATTCAATAATGAATATTAGCCAAAATTCAAAAGGAGCCTTAATGCCGTATCTAAATACATAGCCATATTGGAATTAATCTTGTGATGACGGCGAATAAAAATCGGGCATCAATAGGATGGGAGGCATTTCTTAATATTTCCCTCGGCCATTGAGAGGTCTAAACAAATTCTCAGAAAGGAATTCCCTCCTCGAATACGTCAATCAACTTTTGTGGGATTGTACTAAAAAGATAAGGAGTGGAAATATACGGGTCAGGACGTTGGACGTGGGCTGAGAGTGATTGTTCAAAAGAATCATTACGGCAGAAAATCATCTAATGACTTCTCTCGCTCTAAGGTGGAACGCGAAGGCATATCAGACTTTTACAGACTAAAATCACACCTACATATGTCCCTTCAGTTGCCTTTTGCCTTCTAGGATCACGAGTACCCTTTGCTTTGCGATTCCCGACACAAGTCTGCTGTTACAATTACAAGCAATTGATAATATGAATATATTCAGTATACTAAATCTTACAAGCAAATATCACATTCATTTGAAATAACATAAAAAATTATAAATAAATATTTAAAAGAATTAATTATGAAAAAAAAACGTCTGTGCTTGTTGAAGAACTCTAATCAACTGAAAAAAATCCGAACGACAAAATCCCATATGATTTTGCCCGACCCGAGAATCGAATCGAAGTTTTTTTATTTTATTTATTTTGAGCCCGTTCTGTCCCACTGCAGGGCAAAGGCCTCCCTTCCGTTATTCCATTCCTTTCTGTCCTTAGCCACTTCTGGCCAATCCTTAAGGTAAGAGTCTAAATCGTCACGCCATCTCCTTCTGGGCCTACCGCGTCGCCGACTCCTGCTGTTCGGAATCCAGTCCAGGAAGTTTTTTTAACTGGTTTGTAATTTATGTACAATAAAGAATATAAGAATCCGGGACTTTAGATGCAGTAGCAGTTGTCACCAATAGGTACACTGGCGAGGTCTTATCTTTACTCAAAAAAAAGGAGGGAGATGACAGCAAATCGTAGGGGCCCAGCAGGGTCGAAGCCCACTGGGGCCAAGGGTTTGCTTCTGAAAGGAAAACTCGGTCCTGGTATGAAAGGCAACGAAGGAACAGGAATAGGTTTTTAATCAGTAAAAGTCTGAGACACCCTCGCGATTCACCCAAAAGCGGGGGATGTCGTTGGATGATTTTCCCACATAAAAAAGGGGCTTACAAATAATAAGCATAATCAGCCTTATAGTTCCCACTGCTGGGACTTTCTCTCTAGGACCTTCTCTCTAGGAGAAAGAATAGGCTGTATATGTGTGGCGGGATTTGTCATTAGATGATTGTCCCACCTTAAAAAAAAAACATGACATAATAGAAACATGTATTGGTATATTTTTACGTGAATATAGATGACCTAGCTTATAAAAACGTGAAAATGGTCTCAGGTTTCTTATCATTCATCCAAATCCATCAGCAAATAGCAGTCAATTTAGCGATCACGTTTTCAATATTAGCGCGTGTATTTACGAAAAAGAACTTGCTATAGAAAAAAAAATGATCTATTTAGACGGTACGGGCATGTCGTAAACGAGAATAGGAGGGTTAAATCTCATTACATTATAGCAGATGTAAAACGATTTATAGAGGTAAACCCGTCCGGTCATATTTTGTTATGTTCCAATAATTCTTTACATTTTAGACTCTGGCTTCGGCGGAACCAACATTCCTTTTTTATTTTTTAAACTTCAAAAACACGTGCCTTGGCTCCAAATAGGTAATTTTGCGAGAAATTTTCTTTCTGCCAAATTGGGTCGTGAGTTTTATGCCTTCGCGTAAACTGTAATAGGCGAGGCCCTTTTTAAATTAACGCGAACTACCGCATTAAAACGGGTTCGCTGTGTGTATGCTCAAGCTTTCCTTTATGTTAACCTTCAGAGATGAAAACCTTACCCTGTAAGTTTGTTGATGACTTGTTCTGTAGTTCTTTTTTTGGCTGAGGTGGGAAATCTATCTATTTATAAAAAAAGGAGAAACTGACTGACTGACATATAAACACACAGCCGAAACTACTGGGACTAGGAACATGAAATTCTGCAAAAGGCTTTTTTTTATGACGTAGGCGAGCACTAAGAGAGGATTTTCCAAAATTCCCCCCTTAAGGGGATGAAACGGGGGTCCAAAGTTTGTATGGAAAAACCTATTTTCACGCGGGCGAAGCCGCTGGCAGTGTTTTTTATCGAATTTCTCCGGAACAGCTTGGCAGCTTTGAATATTTTTGTGTACATTTGGTACCTACGTCGAGAGACGACAAATGGTCGTAAGCTGTTTTACCCTCCTACGGGCGTTTTTCTGAGATAATAATTTATAATGGCAGAACAATGTTTGCCAAGTCAGCTAGTTATATTATAAAACACATAACCAAAACGTCTGAACTGATTTTCATGTTTCTATTGAGACCGTGTGATTAATATATATCATTGTAGTAAAGAAAAATGAAGAATTTCGAAGATTTCTAACACCCATGCGATGCTAGGGCAGGTCTCTTTTTTGAGATATTAAATCATTAATGAACTCCTCCCTCTACGGATGTAGTGAGAGACGCGAGAGAGTGTCAGATTTTAATACTGACTAAAACCCACCTTTTTTATGCTTTGAAATCATCTAATGATTTTTTTCACTCTAGGGCGCAGCGGGAGGGCAAGTCAGACTTCCGATTCTCTTTGCGTCCCAGGAACACAGGTCGACCTTTCAGAAGTCGACCCAGTAGGCTTTGGCCCTGCTGGGTGGGCCCCTACAATTTTATTGACATCTCTTTGAGACTCGGGCGCGGTTTGAACGATTACCGGACGGCTGGACGAGGATCCATTGCTTGTCATCCGCAAACCCACGCTTAAGGTGGCTGTTAGTCGTAGATGGTGTCTCGGCGGCTGAGGTGTGAGGATGTCCGTTCCCTCACTCGTGCGGCCGTCACTTTTGCAAGCTTTACTGCTTCACAGAAGGAAACGACCGCACTAAAACCTACCTATGTTCTTTAAGTTGACCTTTATGTTCCAGGTTCCTTTTTCGAATAATTCTGCAGATTGTCTTCAAAAATTGCTCGTTACTGAACAAGAGCTAAATGAGACATCTTTCATCTACAAAAAATAAATGCTGTCCAAGATGACACCTGTCACAATCAGAAGTGTCCCCTGTCAGTTTCGTTCTCGTAATCATTTGGCTAAGCTAAAATTATGTAAATAAGATCTTATCATTACCGTCACTCAAATTAAAAAAAAATATTAAGCTTGGATCACGTTTCACTTTTTTTTAAAGCAGTGGTAGCCCAATGGTAACGGTACCGACTTACGAGTTGTAGCTCGTGTGTTCAAACCCAGCCAGGCGCATTGCTTTGTGTTGTTTATTTCATCACCACTGCTCTCAAAACGGTAAACATGAGGATATTCTAGAGCCGAAGAGAGAGAATTTTAATTCAAAAATATCCTCCAACTAGCACCTGCTCGCGTGGTGGTTTACCGCCCATTCTTTCTCCTAGAGATAAAGTAGTAAATCCCAGCAGTGGGAACTATAAGGCTGATTATGCTTATTATTGGCATACCCTTCTTTTTTGGATGGAAAAATCATCCAATGACATGGATAATTGATTGATGATGATTGGGTGGAGCGCAAGGGTGTGTCAGACTTCTACTGATTAAAAACCCACTTCTGTTCCTTCGTTGCCTTTCATACCAGGGCCGAGTTTTCCTTTCAGTAGCAAACACTGAAACTTACTTAAACTCATTGCTTACCATCAGGTGGGATCGCAGTCAAGCACTGGTTTATATCGATTAAAAAAAAACCCCTTGGCCCCAGTAGGCTTCGTCCCTGCTGGGCCCCTACTGTTTGCTGACATCTCTTTGAGGTGCGCGTGGACCACTACGCGCCATTGACAACTTGGGCTCGGTCCGGACGATTACCGGACTGTCGGACGGCGAGCTATTTGTATACCCCTTGGCCAGCCTGGTGCCAGATTTAAGGTTTTTTATCCGTAACGGCTTTCAGAAATCTGCAAAAGACAACGTCTTAATTTTACTTTCTGAGGCACGGAGGAGTGTCTATATGGTAAAATCACCCATCCACAAACTGACCTCGGCCATTGTCGCTATACCTTTGTGATTAATCCGTGCGGCTGTTATTCCACAGAACTATTATAAATAATACGCCAAAAAACTTACAGTATCATCCAAGCGCTTATTAACATCCTCTGTCATAAAAAATGACAGTTATAATAACAGAGCCCCATACAAGGGAGACGGCCATGTTGTCTTTATGCAAAAGTGCGTGGATGTCGCATTGCAATACTTTGTGCATCTGTAACGTGGCGACACATGGCGACTGTGTTTTTATGCAGACGAGCCGCTGAAACGCTGCGGTTGGCGGTTAATAAACGCTTGCGTTAGCGTACCGCACTAATTTTATACAGGCGTTTGTGAGTATGTATCTTGTTACTCTCCGCTCAGAGCGGGAGAAGTCATTAGATGATATCCACACTTAAAAAAAGTATGTTCCCTAAGGACAATTTTCTACTTTCACGCAGGTAAACCCGCTGGCAGCAACTAGTTAATAATGTAATAGAAATAAATTTAAAACAACAGATCAGTTTATAGGTACTCAATAAATTTTGTTTTTCGCAGATTAGAAATATGTCTTTTGTAGGGTTCCGCACCTCAAAAGGATAAAACGAAACCCTTAAAGGATCATTTTGTTGTCCGTCCGTCTGTCTGTCTGTCTGTCTGTCAAGAGCCTTTATCTCGGGAACGAAAAATCTTCAGAGACTCCATTCCGGAATTGAACTAGTAGTAGAATAGGTAAGTTTGTAAGGAACCCTCAAGACGCGAGTCCGACTCGCACTTGCCCAGTTTTTTTTAATATTGAGCGCTTTTTCTTGAGTCCTTAGTTTTCCAAACTGCGGTAACTCTTCCGAATCTCGCAACCCTATCAAGAACAATGGCATAGTCAATTAGTCTTCTTTGACGTCCAAATAGGAGTTGCAAAACGATTTACATGTTCATAATTGATTTATCATCACTTTAAAACAATTATGAATCCAAAACAAACGCCCGTTTGTCCACACATAATCTGTTTACAGTCGCAATGCCTCGCCCCAAAGTTGTCTTTAATTAAATTTAAAACTTGGCTCTGACGTCATGCCGTGCTTGACTACGCGTGCTACTCTTCCGGGGCTGGTCGCAACTTGTTCTGCCCTGTTGGCTGCAAGCTGCATCACGCCCTTAATCCTAAAGGGGATCGTCTAGATTGGTTAAAGATAATATTAGCGATGACTCCATTGTATTAATTTTCTTCTTTTTTTTGTGGTGGGCAATCACCTTAAAACTTCTCTCTCTCTAGGGCAGAGAAGTGTCAAATTTTTTATTATTTTTTATTACTCACTTGTGTTCCTTTAGTTGTAGTAATTAACTTAGAAGTTTGATTTTTTACTGCTTCAATGACAGCAGACTACTTAAGTCTATGGTTTTAATTTCAACTCGATACCTTCACGCGTTCTCGAGATAAAGGGTCTTGACAGACAGACGGACCGTTTTTTCCTTTTGACTTTTGCTTTTGTTTTATGAGGTACGGAACCCTAAAAAAATAATAGCACAATCTAAGTCAAACTTAAAAACCCTTGTGTCATTTTGAGTACTTTACGTACAGCTTCAATAAGGCTTAATTGCAAGATTGTGGCTAAGGAGTTCAATAGCGGTAGGATTTCATTGTGCATAGGTATCGAGATTAGTGTCTAGTTGGTATGTAGGCTTGTAGAATCAGATATTGTACAATATAATATTTTAAAGTGACCCACTTTGCGAGAACTAATAATACCCATATTTCTAACAGTAACACATTTTCAACGAGCAGTTAGCGAGGGTTTCAACATTTGACAGAATTGAGCCTCCGACAATAATATTCTAATACCTACATAAATCATATTTTATATTGTCCTTTACAGGCGTCTTAAAAAAACTGTTAAATATCAATAAACATGTTTTTTCAAGAAAATTCAAGTAGGTAATATGCTGTAGAAGTTCCTTTAGTTTTTTATGGATCTAATCATCAAAAAAGAATTTTGATAAACTAAAAATGTCTATAGCTTTTCAAATAAAAAAAAATATTTTTCCAAATCCATCCATAAATGACGGAGTTCTGAGGCAATAATTATAATAAAAAAAAAACTTATAATATTTGAGAACCTCCTTGTTTTGAAGTCGGTTAATAAAGATCCTTAACTCAACAGTTGGTCGAAAGAACAATAAAAAAACTTCTATTCAAATTGTTCCAGATTATCGGACTCTAAAAAGGGAACATAGAAGAAAAAACCTAATAAAGTACCCAACACACACAAAGAAAAGTTCGTAATTTTTTCGCTTCGTAAACGTATCGTGTATAATGCTTTAAAAGCTTCAAAAATCTCGTCGGCTTACGGCAAAATTAAACTAATTAAAAAACTTTCGTAATTATCGTCTTAACAGACACTTGGAGTAAATCGCCTTTAGGGCAAACAACACCTCAAGAATTTTACCTCCCGTGTTCTCGGCCAGTAAATGGTCTAATGTACAAGTTGAAGCGATTTTTTAGAAATATTCCTCGAACTGCGTGATGTTTAATGAAATATGTTTGTATTGGATAAGCGGATAAGGTTTCCACATGAAAGTTTATGTCATTGTTTTGGACTTCGTGAAGGGGATGCAACTCGACATACATTTTCACTGTTTTTCATACAACCACTCTTACACCATTATGACGTTATTACACATTTTTCATAACACATATATTTTGGTAACACAGTATCTTGTGGATATTATCTACGCTACTATTGAAATCAGTATATAAATTTGTGTAAAACTAAACCAGTAAAGACCTCTGAAAGTAGAGTGTATTGCATGAACTTTGACACTTCATAATTAACTCAAAACTTTAAAAAGTCAAAAAATATAATACATCAATATAAGCCTTGCAAATTTAATTAAGATTTTAAATGACGACAATTTTATTCAAAAACCTTTTAAGGGTTAAAAAAAAACATTTATTTCCTGTAACTAGTTTTGTAAAATATTCGAGTAAATCAGATTGGGAATTACCAAACGCTAACAGTGTTTTAAGGCGTTATCTCTCTTTTTTTACGTTGCCTTTTCGTCAAACATCGCGTTGGATTGCGTTTAAAGAAGTTTTTATATCATGCTCGATGTTGACGATAGGCGAATGATTAAGGATCCTCTTAAGACCCTCAAACCTTTATTGTCATTGGAATATCTAGAAGAAAACAAGTGCGAACTGATTTTATCTATACTATGCAGACAAAGCTTCTAATTTTCGTTGCAAAGCATCATAACAAGATTCTATATTTTAACTACAAGGTCTTCAAATCAAGAGTTCATATCGTCAGTTTCCCTTCAGGAGAGTTGTTAGTAGTTAAACGCGAATCTATCAATTATCATTATCTTCCTGCTTTTGTTCTATATTAATTGGAGTTGGTGTAACATATTCTTTAACCGTCATACTATCACTCCCTTTCCTTTTATATCACTCTTCAAACAATCCGTCTATCTATTCTTTGGCTTCCCTCTCCCTCTCAATCCATCCTATATATAATTATGTATACTCATTACTCTTTTGGTTACATGCATTTCATCCCTCCTCTTCACATGACCATAGCAAGGCAAACGAGTCTCTTTCGACTTTTCAGTCACTAACGCCATTTTCAAATTTTCTGTAGTATATTCATAGAGCCTCTAAAGAAAATGAAAATTTGTTACAACCGTATCTGTTTTCTTTTATGAATTAGACCAAACATTGTAAAGCTCCTTAGAATTAACACAGTTGCACGTCTGTATTGAATAAAAATCACATTACGGCCCCCGATGCCTCCCTATCTTCTCCGGACGACTCAAATAACAATAAATGTAAAGTTACATTGTTTCAAAGACCTATTACCTTTAGCTCGTACATAATTTCACAGACTAAGTTTCTCGCGCTCGTTTTATGGCTACAATTTGTAAATTTTATATCGCCTTTTGTGATTCGGATGCTGAAATTCTTTGAAATCATATCTGAATCCCCCTTCATTTGTTTTCCTAATGGATTTATGGGGAAATATAAAGTGGATCATTAGAAATAACAATTGTAACAGTATTATTCTTCTTACAATGGTAGTTGAATCAAGAACGGCTGTTTACATTGATTCTTATCATAACGGTTTTTCAAATGTTAGAAAAACAATAGGTATGTTTTTATGAAAGGCAGCTTATAAACTTTCAGAAGCAGTATCTTACACGACTTAAAATTCATCATCTACCTGCTCTAATTCACATTTGATTTTTCTTTTCTCTTCTCTTTCTTCCATTCTGTCCTGTCAAACGTCACATTATCACTCTCTTTTTTCCTTATCGCTACTCACACAATCCACCAATCATCTCTTTGGCCTCCCTCTATCCCTATTTGACCTAAAATAATAAACTAGTGCGCCTCACCATCAATGATTGCATCACTGCTTACCATCAGGTGGGATCGCAGTCAAGCAGTTTATATAAATTTAAAAAATAAAATAAAAAAATCATCATTATCATCATTTCAGCCAAAAGTTGCCCACTGTTGAACATAAGCCCGCCCTCCTGAAGTGTCGCCACCATTAACAATTAAATTAAAATTTATTTAATTCAGACAACAGTGATCCACATTTTGTTAGTATTACAATGACCTGTCCTGATCCTGTGCGTCTCGCATCAATCAGATTCCCGTGACTCTCACCAGGCCATGGGTCTACCTTGTGGAAGGCCTACCCACGCTGCATCTTCTGGTACGCGGCCGTCACTCCAGATCTTTTCAGCCTCATCCACCATCTGTTTTTTGACAATGTGCCGTTCTCACTGCCACTTAAGTTTGACGATTCTTTGAACTATGTCAGTAACTTTGGTTCTCCTGCGGATATCTTTATTCCTGACTCCATCACGCAAGGAAACTCTGAGCATAGCCCTTTCCACTGCCCTTTGGGTGACTTTAAGCCTTCTGATGACCTAAAATTATTGAATATTATATCTTTATTTTCCTGAAGGTCACTAGTACAACTTATGAAATACAAAACGTTTGAATTTAATTATTTCAAAGTTCTCTGAGTTGGAATCATTTTAATTTGATAAAGAGATTTACAGAATCAGCTCCATTTTATTAACAGTATCTTTTACGAGAGCATTCCCGCTAATATGTAAATTAAGCATCCAATCAAAGCAAATTATTATGACAGTTTAATATGAAAATCAAGATCAGAATTCTCCGCACCGGTGCTTCAGCAAACAATCTTCAAGAATCACCAACTTAATTATAATACTGCAAACTCATTCGTTATTCATCGAAAACGTAGCGACGCATTCAAAAACCTCCGACTAAGACGGTCGTTAAGTAAATTAATACGAGTATAAAACATGATTAAAAAAATTACGTCGACAACCGATGTGGGGAGAAAGAAATAAGGGCGCATCCCTCCTATATGAATGGATGCTTTCTTCCAACAAAGCACAAAATTGTTTTTACAGCTCCCAAACTACTTTCAAACACAACAACCAACATTAAATTCTAAGCTCTAAAGTCATCGTTGTTGTTGTGCAACAGCAAACTTAAGTTTGTAATTGTGTAGCAAGTTTACGTTCAAGTGTTATAAGTTCTAATGTCCCTCAACGGTTTAATATAAGTTCCTGGGGGCGAAACAATGAAAATGTTAATGTTTGACTCGCATTTTGTATTTTTACCTATGCATTTGTTGAATTGCTTAGCGAGGTCTGTTGTTGGCAAGAACTGCACTTTGCCTGCTTAAGATCTTCATGCTCTTTTAACCTCACGGAGCGAACAAAGCTGCGAGGAGTGTACCGTTTATATAAGTAATCTTCTTCATCGTACCGTTTCTCACTAGCCTGTTTTTTCTTAGAAGATCTAGTTTCTTTATCTTTAAAGAGTATATCAGTCAGTTTAGTGAAAGTGGATATTTATAGGTATGCGGGACGGAGTCAAAAGTCCTTCAAATCTTCGTTGATTAGGGAAGATTCTGCGACCAAATGTATCTGATTCGGTCAGCTGTCCGACAGTTGATTTTGGACTGTTGCATATATCCTAATCGCGATGCAGGATTTTGAATTTTTAGTTCCTTCGTAACGAGATAAATGTCCCTATCTCGCGTGAACCAAGATTCTTTTATATATGTAGTTTCAAGGATGTGAGCAGCCATGTGACATAATTTTTGCAAGTTGCAGCAAAATAAGGTCAGCTCAACGCTCAGAAGCACCTCGGTTACATGAACTACGCCTTCAATATTTTACGCAAAATATGTTCATAATCATAATTTCAGCCGATAGACGTCCACTGTTGGACATGGGCTTCTCCCAAATGGCAACACAAAGGCCGGTCCTGTGCGTCTCCCATTCATCGGATTGCTGCGACCCTCACCAAATCATCGTTCAACCTTATGGGAGGCCTAACAACGCTGCGTCTTCCAGTACGCAGTCGCCACTCCAGAACCTTTCAGTTTCATCGACCATCTGTTCTGCGAGCAATGTGCCCTGCCCACTGCTACTTAAGTTTTGGTGATTCTTCGGGTATGAATGATATAGATATGTTGGTAACCATGGTTCTACTGCAGATGTCTTTATTTTGATTCGATCATGCAAGGAAATTTCGATCACAGCCCTTTCCATTGTGCTTTGAGCAACTTTAAGCCTTCTGATAAGACCCATAGCGAGCGGCCACGTTTTAGAGCCAAATGTCATCACTGCCAACACGTACTAGTCATAGACTTTCGTCTTGAAACACTGTGGTATGTTGAACGAGAAAATACCACACAACTTTCTGAACGCTGCCCAGCCGAGTCTGATTGGTCGATTGACCTTTTCCCCTTACGACGATATGTTCCCTTGGTATAATTTCCTACTTTCGCGCGGGCGAAACCGCTGGCAGAAGCTAGTAGACTAATAAGACCGAATTAAAGATCGAAGATTGTTGATATGGGCTAATACGTACTCATAAGAATATTCTTATCCTTTATTTGTCAACATATCTACGAATCTGCAGATCAAATATTCTATCTCGAGATTGAAGGCAAACAAATTTTGTCAAAATCTAATCTGAACTAAAGCAAACATTGTTTCTAATTCTCATTTCCCTGTGTATGTTTCTTCGTACACATTTCTTAATACGCAGAAAATAAGGAAAAGTGAAAATTTATACGTGAAATACTCGTTCGCGGACGACTATATTAGAACGGGTGTGAAATTGCGAAACGGGCCTAAAATATGCGTAAAAATTCCTACGAGCGTAAAATTTCAATCAGTCTTATATGTATGCAAAGCGTATTCACTCCAACTGTATGTTGAGGTAAACTTCAAATGATTGCCAAGCGATCATATTCATAAGGATTTATTTAACCCTACGGTAGTCGCGTGGTCTACATATGTAATCCATTGATACAAAATTGCAATCTTCTAAAAACATATTAGTGCCAGTTATTTCATCCTTCGTGTACTTGAAGTTGCATAATTGCCGCATGCACTCAGTGCAGCGCGAGCATAGGGTGCGCGTGGTTGTGCAACGGGAGCTCGGCAAAGTTCGCGGTCTACGTATGTATGCCGCGCGACCAACTACGTAAGTATTGTTGTTGTGACTGTTGCTTTTATTTTGTGCAAATATTATATTGAGATTTTATTATACATTTTATATACTTATAAATTATTTATTTTATAATGTTTAATAATGCATTTATTTATATTTGTAGGTGAAAACATAGTTATTTAGAAAATTATGGACAATAGACAAGAGAGACTGATCGAGGCTTGGTTGGGCGAAGATGATAGTCGTGATAATTTGTCAACAATGCACAACGACGCCGCTATTGATGCCGGTACTGGAGATAAACGGAAACTGGAAATAATAACTTATTATAATCGCACTAAAAATGGTGTGGATTTGGTTGATAAAATGTGTTCACTATATGACGTCTCCAGAAATTCAAAAAGATGGCCAGTAACCGTGTTCTATCAATCTCTGTCATATCAAATCTGATCAATCTCAGTGCCCTCAACGCGCTATGCATACATTCGGCCAATAAAAATTTTGAATTTGTTCGACGTCGTGATTTCCTCATAGAATTGGCCCTGGCTTGGATGAAACCCCTGGCTTACCAAAGATCAGAAAAAAAGTCATTGCCAAGAAGTCTTTCATTCAAAATTAAAGATTTCTTGGGTCTTCCACACCAAGAAAGCCGGCCATCGACAGCAGGACATTATGTTGATCGGTGCCATGACTGCGCTAGAGCCCGTAATAGAAGCACACGAAAGATGTGCATTACGTGCAAAAAGTTTATATGTCCTGACCACTCCGAGATTGTATGCCTATCTTGTTTGCAAAATACTGATTAGACTAGTTTTTTTATGTATCTTTTTTTTTTGATCTCATATAATGTGAACTATGTGATATTAAGACTGAAAAAGAGGTATTTTTTTATTTTTGTTGATTTTTCTAAGCATAGAAGATATGGTTACGTTTTGTTGATTATTTTATATAGAAAATATATAGTAATAAAGATTTAAAAATAAATAAACAGACTATTTGATTTATTTGGGTACTTTTTCTTATTTTAAATATGGTATACCCATGTAGACCACGCGACCATACACGTCACTTTTAGATACGCGACTACCGTAGGGTTAAATAAACAAGGCACGATATACTAAGTTTATTCATTTAAATTTTGTTTAAATCTCACTTACGCAACATCCACCAAACCTGAAAACAACTGGGCGTTAAAGTACAGATAATTTATCTATAATAATTTAATCTGCCTCACCTTTTTCCAACTAACTAATTCAATTAATAATAATAATATTAACTTTGAGTTTCTTACCGGTTCTTCACCATAGGAAACGTTGAATTGGAACTGTGCACTAGCTTCTAAAGTTTTATAATTGCCCATATAGTCATACGTGAAACAAAATAAAATATTTTGGATTTGAGGTGAAAATAATTAGCTAATTCTTTTCTAGGAATTAACACAATAAGACAAGCGTATCTTCTTTATCGATCATTAAAAAGGCATTCATAAGTGTCTTCTAAGTTTGCCTGTCCGGTTAGGAACAGGCTCGAGTTGACGTCGCGTAGAGTTCCACGCGTACCTCAACGAGATGTCAGCAAAACTGATAGAGCCCAGCAGGGCCGATGCCTGCTAGGGATGTGGGAGTGCTTGAAGGAATAACCGTGGCCATACAATGCAGGGGGCAACTTAAGGGTACAAGTGAGTTTTAGGCAGTAAAGCCCATTACATATACTAATATTATATAGCGGTATATAAGGGCAATGGACATAGCTATGCTCGGAGTTTCCTTGCGTGATTGAATCAGGAATGAAGATATCCGCAGGAGAACAAAGATTGCCAACATAGCACGAAGAATCGCCAAACTAAAGTAGCAATAGGCAGGGCACATTGCTCGCAGAACAGGTTGCCGTTGGAGCTGAAAGGTTCTGGAGTGGCGACCACGTACTGAAAGGCGCAGCGTTGGATGGCCTCCTACAAGGTGGACCGATGACCTGACAAAGGTCATCGGTCCACTGACACCATCCGATGAATGCGAGAAACACACGACACGCGACACTTGGGGGAGGCCAATGTCCAGCAGTGGACGTCTTTTGGCTGAAATGATTGATGATTGAAATTATTATATTGTATTGTAAGTTTGTACATAGAGATAATCTCTGAAATTATTAAGCCGATTCTGAAAATCCTTTCACCAGTAAAATGCAAAACCGCCTTTGAATTGTCAAGAAGTTATTTAGTCAGAAAAGTGATTATAATTGCACTTTTCAAAGCGTAGATCTCTATGGAGAAAAACGTGCAAGAAACTCCATGGACCATTCTTCCAGCTGTGTGCTGGCGTCTAATGCCCGTTAAGACCTACCTGTGTTGTACTTAGTGTCTTTGGTGGCCAACTTGTGACATTTTTTAAATATTTTTGGGGAAAAATAAAACATTGTGTAAAAATTATTGGAATCGATTCAGTTACTGATTCTGAACAAACTATATTCAGGTTTCGCATATACTAAAAATAGTGTTTTATATTTTCTACATTCACGCGTTTGTAACCGCTGTATAATTTAGCATTTACAATACGCAAGATTATATCGTCAACAATTTCTGTACAATTTCGAGCGACACAAGCAAGAGATTGTTGCTCTGTAATTCTATCTAAAGCAATTACGTAATATAAAAGAAATTGGGTGAACGACGTTCGTTTGTTTAACTAATCGGAGTTTCTATACGCGCTGGTTTCGTTTCATATATTTGATTAAATCTTGTCTCCAGTAAAATGCCTTTTGTTTGTTATATTTTAGCTTTTTATTTGATATAGCGAATCTTTTAAATAAACAATATCATTTTTGTTTCACTCAAGATTTTTTTTTTCTAAATTCTATTCATAATATAAAAGCATAATCTCGCCGGCCCAGTGCGGATTCAATTGCTCGATGTCACATGTCTAAAATTTTTTTGGTTCTAGGATATGCCAGTTCGGTGTTTTACTTCATCATTTAGATAACAGTGGTAATGCAATAAAATGTATACAAAGTAATGTGTTTGGCTGGGTTTGAACCTGTGATCTACCACTCATAACGCGCCCGTTCTGCTAAATAAAAATTCTACTTCTAGTTAGATAAATAATAATGGGTTTGTGTTTAGAAAATATCTGTCCGTCAAGGATATTATGTACCTTAAAAACAATGCCATCTAAAAAGTTAATATCAGAAATACTAGCTATACCGTTAAATACATTTTGTCAGGCACTAGTTGTCTGGCATTTATGCTGAATTGAGCTTAATTTGGCGCAGCCATAAGTCATACTATTATTTTTTTGCTTCTTTATATTTTCGTACATACATAAATATAATATTCCACAACTTTCACACAACGCCATCTCCCAAAACTAAGCAAAACTTGTGGTAGGTATTTCTAAATACATACATATTATAGATAAATTACACCCAGACACAGAACAAATGATCGTGCTCATCACACAAACATTTGTCCTGGGTGGGAATCGAAACCACGACCTCTGGCATAGCAGTCAGGGTCACTGACAATTGTTTGACCAAACTAGTCAAATAGTGTTTGTATGCTTTGTGTTGTGCCAAATAAATCCATTTTCTTTCTTTCTTTCTTCTGCCAACTTCGCTTGTGTTAAAGAATATACATACTCCCGGCATAAAAAATCTAATTCCATGTCTTATTCAAGACATAGTATACACATGCGCCTTTCAACCGAATCTATTCAACTATTTGACCGTGAAGGAATAACAAATAAACACACACATACAAATATACAAACTTTCGCTATTACAATGTTAGTTATTTAAAAAATAAGTTTTTTTTTTTTATCTTAAATATTTACATGTTGTTTCTGCATTGTGTGTATCTGTGTACGTGTGCCAAATAAATATTTTTCTTTCTTTCTTTCTTTTATGATGGTTTTGACTTTGACTTACTTCAGCTTGTTGATAACCGTTTTTGCAGATGGTTGAGTTACTGGGAACGTAAAGGGCAACTGAAGGAACACAGGTAGGTATTTCAGTTACTAAGTCTGACACGCACTCTCACTCTGTCGAACTCAAAAAAAAAAATGTTTTTAATAAAGATAGACTCATGTTTAACCACTATCTCACCTGATGGATAGCGACGATGTGGTAGATAATGGAGCACGCTTAACTAGAAGTAACCAATTCACTCTTGACTTAAAGAGCACTAGGTTGTAGCTATCAGGAAACATAGATTCCAGCAGGATAGTCCTTACCTACGTTACATGTAACTTCATCCAGAACCCCATGACTGTCTTTATAACTCGAGGAACAATCGTCAGCGGTACGCTCCATATTGCATTCACTTGTAATGCTAAACCATGAAATTTTAATATAAAATCGCTTTCTACTCAACACTTCATCTTTATACGTGAATGCGAATATCGTTGAATAACAATGAGAATGTTGAATAAATCATTAATTTTCGGATCGTTTGGCTGAAGAGAAAATTGCGGTTTTGAGCCACTGAGCTTATGATGACTACCTAATTATGGAGTCATCGGGGTTGATCATTATTAACGTAATGATACAATCATTTTGGATGGAGTAGGATTGTGTTCTTGGAGGACATTTTCATTTTGAAGTTAACGAGCTTCATAACTGAGTTCCATGATGAAACCACAAAGTCCTGCTGGTCTTGGTTTTGGTTTGTGGCTAAGCAGTTTTTAATAATTTTTTTTTATTTAAATAATAGTCCACAACTATTACACAACGCCGTCTTGTCCTAAGCTAAGCAGAGCTTGTATTATGAGTACTAGACAACTGACAAACATACATATATATTTCTAAATACATAAATACATACAACACCGTCCTAAATCTAGAACAACAGTCAACAATGTAATATTCCACAACTATCACACAACGCCGTCTAGTCTCATGCTAAGCAGAGCTTGTGTTATGAGTACTAGACAACTGATAAACATATTTATATATTTCTAAATACATACAATTTATCTATAATAGATAAATTACACCCAGGTACAGAACAAACGATCATGCTCATCACACAAAGATTTGTCCTGGGTGGGAATCAAACCCACGACCTCCGGCATAGCAGTCAGGGCCACTAACCACTAGACCAACAGGCCAGTCAATTAAATAAATAATCCTTTATTATCAGGTAACTAAGGCCCATAGAACAAATACACAAATAATCTTTTAAAACAATAAACTAATACATCCATAAGAAACCTTAGCAAAGGAGGCGGCCGGCGGCCGATCGCGTGATACAACGGTCCTCACGCCCCAACCACCGCCGGGATTCTGATCCCGATTTCCGGCCACCGTAGGCGTGGGCTTGCGACCGGTGAGCAATGGGTAGTTCGCCGTCCGACCGTCCGATAACCGTCCGGACAAGCCCAAGTCTTCGACGGCGCGTACTGTTTCACGCGCGCTTCAAGGAGATGTCAGCAACTGTAGGGGCCCATCAGGGTCGAAGCCTACTAGGGCCAAGGGTCTAATTCTGAAAGGAAGACTCGGCCCTGGTACGAAAGGTAACTAAGGAACAGGAGTGTGTTTTTAGTCAGTAAAAGTCTGACACTATCTCCCGCTCCGCCGAGAGCGGGGGGGGGGATGTCATAAGATGAATCCCACACCGAAAAAAAAAAATCTGTAAGAAACTATAACAAATTTTAAACTATTGCACATGGAGTGTCAGCGTCGAGTTTCGCTCGAGACCCTTCGGCCAAAACTCTCCTTTAAAGAAGGTTTCCAAAAGTCGGCGCCCGCACCACAAACGACTTATAATTAGTATGGTTATGGCGCAGCTCCAACTGCTTATTATTGATAGGGTCGCGTTTGATCAATATCTCAACTGGTGCTAAGCAATGATAAGGTCGACGATGGAGCAAGCTTGTCTAGAAGTAACCTATTCACTCTTGACTTAAAGACCCCTAGGTTGTAGCTGTCAGGCAATATAGACTCCGGCAGGGAATTCCACTCCTTAGCTGTACGTGCAATAAATGTGATACCATAACGACTGGATAGAATTAGCCTGAGCTTGGTAGTGGGGAACATCACCGGACACTGCTCACTAAACAAACACTTCCACACAATGAGTATCACGGATTACAGCCGTCGGTGGAATACGAACACAAACTCTGGGAGCAATAAATTTGCTCATAGATGCAAACTGCAAGAACTCATCTGCTTTTGAAGAGAAGTCAGTTGTTTGGAATGAAGGCCGCCATGATCCACGTACCCAAGGACTAAATACGGAAATCAGACCACTAAGAACGAGAAGAAGAAGGTCTAAGGTTCCCAATTCCTATGTACCAAGTTTTATATATTCTTTTCTGAGGTAAGGAATTTTCAAATGACTCCTCCCATTCTGGTTGGAGAGAGAGGGAGTGTCAGACTGTTCATTCTGCTGCTCTTGCCACGGTTACTATTACGAACAATCCCGTAGCCCTACCAGGAATCGGCCGTAACGTGCTCCGACTCCGCGGGTGGGACACAAGGCGCCATCAGCTTGCTTGGTCCTTATGAGACGGCGAGCTACCTATTGCTCGCTGTCCGCATGTTCGCGTCTATAGCAGCCGGTAGTCACCCTGGAACTCCTGACGCCTAGCGCGTCTTCGTTGGAGGCCAGAAAGTTGTGTATCCTACCGTATATATTGTGATAGGAAGCTTTATCCATACCTAGAGTACGACAGCTTCAGGCTGATTTAAATAAGGCCGCTATAAATAGTGGCCAGGAGTCAACCTGAAACTCCTGAAGCCCAGACTGTCTTTGGTGGAGGCCGGGAAATTGTGTAAACCACCGTTTTATTATGATAGGAAACTTTATCCTTATATAAATATGTATGTTCTGTCTATCTATCTATCCATCAATATGTAGAGTACGTATACTTCAGGCTGGTTTAAATTAGGTTGTTTTTCTCATCTTCAAGCAAAAATCAAGTAGCTACAGTAATAGAATATTCCAAGTTAAGGTGAAAAACCTGACACGGTAAATAAATAAATTAAAAAGAAGCAGGAAAATTTTAACTCAATGAAGATAACGTAATCACAGGGGCGACACATCCAAATAAGATTTTATGAAATTTAAAAAAGCAGTCTTTGGCTATAAATCTCGTTGTGCATTCATTTTGCGCGACCCACTTTTAGGAAAAACGTTTTTTTGGATGGAAAAGGTAAAAGTGAAAAATTCAGATGGGCCAGATGGTTGGCGCGACTGCCTGATAACTGGAACGATCTACTAACTTATATATAGTCTATAGGTTTGAAGGATTTACTTTGCAAGCCCGAATTGCGGGTTTCCATTTATATATTGAATGTAAGTTTTGGCTTTGCTGGATATTGGACGGCTTAGTATGCGTTTTGCTATGTAAATGACAAACTACTGATGGATTGGCCCATTTCCTGCCATAGAACTTTGGAAAAGCGTATCTTTCAATAAAATTTTAAGCTTAGGCACTTATTTTTATATATATTTTTGACTGGCCTGTTGGTCTAGTAGTTAGTAGCCCTGACAGCTATGCCGGAGGTCGTGGGTTGGATTCCCAGGACAAATCTTTGTGTGATGAGCACGATCGTTTGTCCTGTATCGGGGTGTAATTTGTCTATATATGTATGTATTTAGAAATATGTAAGTATGTTTATCAGTTCTCTAGTACCCATAACACAGGCTCTGCATAGATTGGAACTAGACGGTGTTGTGTGATAGTTGTGGAATATTATTATTATTATTATTTATGACGCATGATACCGTGTTGGAACCCGCCTCTTATGCAAGACATTGCGGGTCCGAAACTGGGCAGGTAGAAACTGTATTTTTTTAATTCATATGTACTTTTATAAGTTTATCTAGGATATAACAGCTATAATTTTAAGAATTTTAATTTGTTTCATCATCATCATCATCATTTCAGCCGAAAGACGTCCACTGCTGGACATAGGCCTCCCCCAAGTGTCGCCACAATGAACGGTCCTGTGCATCTCGCATCCATCGGACTCCCGCAACCGTTACCAAGTCATCGGTCCACCTTGTAGGAGGCCTTGGGGCCGAAAGGTTCTGGAATGGCGGCCACGTACCGGAAGACGTAGCGTTGGAAGGCCTCCTAATTTGTTTAATGTAACAAAATTACATCTTCTAGAATCTACTTCTAGAATCTTCTTCTTCTTTCTTATTCTTCTAGAATTTACTTTACTTCATTAATTAAATTTAATTGATTCAGATCAACTCAATTCTGATTGTGATAACTAAATGAGTAAAACTTCTATTATTATAGTAGGAAACTACCAATTTCCCGTACACAAGCCTATCTGTTATGTCCAGCTGATCAGGTCCCCAATGCGTAGCCACCCTTAAAGGTCAGTGCACTCGGAAGGGCTTCTGAACCCCTCCCATCGGTGATTTTACCCCGTTTTATTTTCCATTTAACACACAATTGCACGACACTTCATTTTGCAAATCATATTTGATTAACTGCTTATAAGAATATTAATTTAACTAAGTATTGGTTTTTTTTTGGAAAAAAAAAAATGTTTTAGTAGCTTCGTTTAATACCGCGAACATCGAAAGAGTGAAACAATATGCCTGCGGCGGTCTTTCCGTCCGATTATAATTTAGGTATCTTCAAGGTGGTTGTATAGGCTCTTAATAAACAAGTGTTCTTCACCATCAACGATTGCATCACTGCTTACCATCAGGTGGAATCGCAGTCAAGCACTAGTGATATACATTTTATTATTATCACTTGATCTTGTAGAATGGTTTTGGCAAGAAACATTTTGAGCCTACTTACTATTACCGACAGCGATGCAGAAGAGTATTTTGATGCCATTTTTAGACGATTTTTAGTTAGTTTTGTGCGCCTTGTCTTTTTTTTATACACAAGGTGAAAAAAACAAAATAAAATTGACAGTAAGACCAAACTGGAGATAGGTTTTTCGAGGCAGGCAACCGTGGAAAGTATTGGACGAGGCCTTTGCTACTAAGCATATCAAATCAAGAATTACTATTGCTAATTTAAAAGTTTAATTAAAAACTGTTTATATTTTTTATTATAATTATAATCAGTTCAGTGTTTTTTAATACAATTTAAAATATTGTATGGAGCATTATTATTTGTTGGGTTACAAAATTTAGCAAAAATTTTAATCAATATGAATATTAAAGACTGTCATTATTCGTTTTTCAAAACTATCCTCAGGATACGATATCAAGGATTTTAAAGTATTTGTCGAAAGTCATCTAAAAAAAAAAAATATTTTTGAAAACTTTCTCGCTAAACGAAGCTGCTAGTTGAAAATAAGCTTTAAGCTGAAAAAATACACGAAATTACAAATCACCCTGTATAGGGCAAATGCCAACGCCCGTTAGATCCGGTAAAAGTTGCCCGAACCACAATAATTTCAAAACAGTAGTGAACCCATGGGAAGTTCAGTAATTGTATCCCCAATTTGTTATATCTATTAATTCCACCCTTCTTTGATTAAAATGTCAAAACATAAATGGCGTGCCATTAAAACATTTGTAAAGGTGACAATTTTATTGTTAACACGAAATGTCTAGTTAGGGTCCTATATAAAAGGTGAGGCTTTTGATCCGGGAATCGGAAGGAAAATAAATGCCTTATCTTAATTAGTGTTACAAACTTTAATGTGAAAGCTTATCTCGTTGTTAATTAATATTTTGTCTTTGCTTTTTTCTGAGAAAAGATATCTATTTTTTGTCTGTAACAGTTCATATCATTTTCACCCCCAGCAACATCAAATCAAGATAAACTTTTGTCTGCTATTTTGAGACATCTGTATTATAGCAAGGTACAGCGTAATAAGCGTTAAAATGTTTCCACTGCTGGGACTCAGGCCTCCTCTCTGGGAGAGGGAATGGACCGTAACCCACCAGGCAGGCCCAGTACGTACTGGCGGATATCACATGTCATGTCTTTGAATTTTAGGTTCTAGGACATGCCGGTTTTCTCACCATGTTTAATTTATTCGTTTTGAAAACAACGGCGATGAAATAAAGTAAAAAAAGTAATGCGCCTGGCTGGATTTAAACCCGCTACCTTCAAATCGAAATTCGGAGCCGTTATCAGTTTTCCACCTCTGCTCTTAGTATTTGTATGATTATAATGTATTTGGCTCACCTACATATCATCTGTCTGATGTGTCTCTGGTGTTCGACCACAGACTATAATCATAATTTTATCTGTGGGCCACAGACTGCCCAAACCTCGTTGGCACAGCAGACTTATACAAATTACTTTTCTGTCAGCGTTTCCGCAAAATGCTAAGTACTAAATTAATGACAATGACATTATGTGTCATGACACTTGTCACGTGACTTCTTCCACAGGTAATGTCATTGGCATTCATTTAGCCTTCTTGGCCTGCAGTCACGTATGCGCTCAACACAAATAATACTATACCTACATACAATACAACATCCTTTTCAGAGATATCACGACTTAATCATCTTTCCCCAACCCCCCCATCCGAAATTAAGTTCCCATTTCTTAGTACTTTGCTTACATCGATAAAATCAAACTGCGTATGCGCCCCACATACCGTATATAAACACGCTGTAAGCAAAATATAACCTGCTAACACTTGGAACAACTTACGTTCCTGATCCAACAATGGAGCATCGAACGTTTTCTTATATAATCAAGAGCCGCTTCTCAGATGTTGGCGTTAAGGGGATCACATATTGGGGAGAGGTGGCGGTAATGTACTGCGTGACTAACAAGATTTTCTGTACCTACCCTTTCTTTGAGCAATTGAAGACATATTTTGGTAGTGAGATAGGGGAGGCAGCCACTACGCATATACGTATAGTTGCTGAGAAATTTGTTTAATGATTAATTGAATAGCTTCTGCCAGCTACTTTGCTTGCGTGAAACTAGAAAATATGCCTATGCTACTCTTATTTTTTCGGTGGGAAATCATTCAGTGACATCCCCCGCTCTTGGGCGGATTGTGAAATAGTGTCAGACTTTTACTGACTAAAAACCCACTCCTGTTCCTTCTTTGCCTTCGTTCCAGGGCCCTAGGGTTCTCTTTCGCATCACCCATGGCCCCAGTAGGCTTGCTGGCACCCTACGATTTTGCTGACATCTCTTTGAGGCGCGCGTGGAACATTTCGTGCCGTCGGTAACTTGGGCTCGGTCCGGACGGTTAAAGCTCCGACGGTGGCTGGAAATCGGAATCGGGATCCTCGGAATCGGGCTCTCGCGCGTGCGGCCGCCTCGTTTGCTAGAATTACTGCTTCGCAGAAGGAGGCGACCGCCATGCCGCATAGGCATGGCGGGTTAAAAAAAAAAAACTAATTTAAGCAATATATATACTAAAAACAATAACTCCTAGCTAAAGTATGGTGTCATAAAATTTTAATGTGGTAGTCATACACGCGGATCTATTGATGTCGGATCTTTCAATCTATCTAATATATAAAACATAAAAATATATAAAAGTCTCGTGTCAAAGTGTTTGTCATCCAACTTCTTCGAAATGGCTTGACCGATTTTTATGAAACTTTTTGGTAGGTCTGTGTTAAGGTCGTAAGTTATTTGATACCCTGGTTCGGGGCGGGAGATAACACATGCTCTAGACTAGCTACTGCCAGCGGCTTCGCTCGCTTGGAAATAGTTTTCTCACTACAAATTTTGGACCCCCGTTTCACCACCTTAGAGGGTGAATTTTGAGAAATCCTCTCTTAGTGCTCGCCTACGTCATAAAAGTAAGCTTTGTGAAAAATTTCACGCTCCTAGTCCCAGTAGTTTCGGCTGTGCGTTGATATGTCAGTCAGTCAGTTTCTCCTTTTATATATATAGATTACCAAACTTGTCAAAATCAACAATTATGTTAGAAATATTATGTAGGTATCTATCAATTGTAGACTTGCGTGTTTTATTTTAGTTTACTTTCCTACCCCCGAGCCCCATTTTTTCTTTGATAAAATTTATAATGGCAGAACATCGTTTGCCAGATCAGCTAGTTCTCTCTTATAAAACCTGGATAATCGTCTGCAAATTGATAAAGATAGCAGTGAAACACCGAAGATATCAACCAATTACCTCCACAGGTGTACCACTATCGCCCCGCTATTATCCATAACTTAGACCCCACAGCGTTATTTCAAGGAGGGCGCGGGCGAAGGTTGTATAAATATTGGCGCCTCGCTTTGAGGCCAAGTGCCGTCTTTGTCTCGACAATAAAAGAATAACACTCATTTATTCGAACAATGAAACCCCCCCACCACTACGAATAAATTCCTAAAGCTACCCACTATAACGTAAATCTTCACTATATTGTGCTGGAAAATCGAAAGCGGTAAACGCATAAAGTGTGTCAGTGTGAGAAACAGAAGAAAGGAAAACTGTATCAAAAGAAAAAAACAATGAGGTCCCAGATAAAAATGTTCATAGTCTGCACGACGATAACGATAGCAACTGTTCATAGTTTAAAACATATTACTATAGCAGATTCTACCTTTTTATTTGGGGCTGAAATCGTCAAATAATTTCTCACGCTCTGGGTGGATTGGGATATCACTTTTACTGACTAAAACCCACCTGTGTTGTTTCCGTTGCCCTTTGTATTCCAGGGCTGTGATAACTCTTTCGAACAATCCCGTAGTAGTAGTATAGTAAGTAGTTTCCACCTGAGCTGGAATATATCTTGCATTTTTCCACACATACAATGAAATTTAGCACAAGGTTTCCTTTTATGAGAGGATTTTCTAAAATTCACCCCCTAAGGGAATGAAACGGGGGTCCAAAGTTTGTATCGAGAAATCTACTTTCTTGTGATATCGAAGCATTAAACAAAGAATATTATAGCATCTTCATCAAGTCGTATTTTCAATCTAACGACCGCGTTCTTATTCCAAAAGATAGCGAAAAAAAATAAAACGCAAAATCGGCACAAACATATTTCTAAGCTGACTCACAAATAACAGCCGTCAGTGTTACTAAGAGAAGTCTTAAACCTATTTTTTGTCTTAGTAACTTGTCAGCTTAATAGGCAAAATCACTTTTTCAGAAACTGACGATTCCGATTTTTGGCATATAAGTGTCAGAAAGATTCTTAGCAAAAATTTTGCTGAATAAGGCCTACTGTCAGCGAACATGTAGCTTCATAGACGCGTAGTGATACGACAGCACGACATAGTTTTGTATATAAGCTGTCAGCAGACGTAAACCAAGCGTATAATGACTTATACGCGTCTATGCTAGACTACGCGTTACTGAACTATAGGCCTTAGACTTTCTTTCACCGACATCTCACCTCATGGTAAGTAGTGATACAATCGTTGATTATGAGGCGTACTAGTTTATTAAGAGCCTGTTCAGTCTAGCCTTGAAGACACCTTTTTTTTTTCGGTGGGAAAATCATCTTATGACATCCCACGCTCTTGGACGGAGCGGGAGATAGAGTCAGACTTTTACTGACTAAAAACCCACTACTGTTCCTTCGTTGCCTTTCGTACCAGGGCCGAGTCTTCCTTTCAGAATCAGACCCTTGGCCCCAGTAAGCTTCGACCCTGCTGGGCCCGCGTGGAACACTACGCGCCGTCGACGACTTGGACTCGGTCCGGACGGTTACCGGACGGTTGGACGGCGAGCCACCCATTGCTCGCCGTCCGCAAGCCCGCGCCCACGTTGGAGCCTTGAAGATACCTAAATTAATTATTTAAAACAATCTGCGCATCGTTCGAAAATCTGCGTAGCAACCGAGACCTAAAAAATTTTTACTACCACTTAACGGCCTATCGCATCTGTTACTTCTATGACGCATATCAGTTCTAAGAAAAACAATATCGTCTTTAACCAGATTCGCAATATGGATGCGATAATTTTTCCCTCACACCATTATACCGCGCTTAAAACTGAATGTCGAATAAACTTAATATGTTTATGAGACACTCGGCTGTAAAAACGTTTATTTTGACATTAGTTAGGCTATTTCGGCGAATTTTACTTCAAAGCTACGATTGTTACGATCCAAGGGAAGGTTTTTCGTTAATTTATTATTGGTTCAACAATGTTGGTGGGCTTTAAAATGCAGGTTTTAAAAGCTTTAATCTTGTAAATAATGTTTTTCGGTTAAATGGAATGTGAGTGGTTTTTGACTCATTCACTCTGGAACCTTTTAATTTGCAATAAAAACGTGGAAAATAATAATTTCGTTTCAGTTATTAAATAGTATACAAATCCTTATGTAGATATTGTGAAATCGGAAACATAACAAAATATCTACTTTTGTGCGTTAATTACTACATATATTCTTAAGAGCACTTTATGGTACTCGTACATCTATCTATGTACCTATATTGCGTTATCGTTACTATTACGTGGTACAAAATCACCGGGTCAGCTAGTTATTTATGAAATTACTAGCAGTTCCGGCAGACGTTATCCTGTCCGAAAGACGGCTATTCGTCAAACACCCGGTTGCAGCGTCAGCTACTGGGGCCATGGGTGATGCGAAAGTGATCCCCGGGGCCCTGGAAAAATGGTAAAGAAGGAACAGGAGTGGGTTTTTAGTCAGTAAAAATCTGACACTATCTCCCGGTCCGCCCAAGAGCGGGGGATGTCATCACATGATTTTCTCACTCGAAAAAAAAATAGCTGCCGTGTTCAATTGTATTTTCAAACCACCCAGGGACTCGGTCTATACTCAGAAAGTTTCATCCATATCGGTCAAGCCATTTGGGAGGACATAGATAGCAAATACACGTACACAAGAATCATAATATAAAGATTTAATCCGCCTAACCGAACCGAAGACCTATTCCTTAAAAAGCATAAACATTAAAAAGTATAAATGTCTTGCTAGTTTGCAAGTTAACAAGTGCAATAGCAGCATGGGATCTCTTTAGATATTACGGCCGTCGGTCCACCTTGTAAGATTATCAGAATAGGCTCTTTATAAACTAGTGCGCTTCACCATCAACGATTGCATCACTGCTTACCATCAGGTGGGATCGCAGTCAAACACTAATTTATATCAAATAAAAAAAAGAATGCTCATATTTTAGAAATCTGATGCGCTTGGATGAAATGCCTGCAGAATTTTTCATGATTTGAAAATCTACACCATTGCTCCTGGCTTTCTCTTTTTACACATTTTAGGTCTCCTAAAAATATAAGAACCTGTAAAACATAAAACGAAAGACCCCTAGTTCTAAAGCTCCCTTTTCTATCCAGAACATATTGACTAACAAAAACATTATAATTAAAAACAAAAATAAAAAATGGTCGCTCAATTAAGTAATAACCCTACAATGTAGGGCCATCGTATCGAGTATGGTCTAAGTAGAGGGGAGAAATCGAGGGGGAGGTTTAAACAATGGCAACCCTAACGTATGAGAATAATTATCAGTTCCTATTGTTTATTTACGTATAGATCTAGACTGTCTTTTTATTGCTTCGAATTCTATTGGGAGGGAGGAGAACTAATAAGCCGGGGAAAGATAAAATCAGTTTTTAGTTGGGTACTTAACTTTCTAGATTAAAACTGGCGTGGGGTGAAATTTTGCTGGCGAAGAGCTATTTGTGTAAAACCTACCGATTTTTGTTTTATTTTCCTAATCGTAATTTTTGGAAGCAATATAATTGTTTTAAGCAAAAGCTTTTTTGATATAGATTTTCAAGAGGTACGAGTATATAAATCTGCTCGGAGGATCCTCCCTTTTCAACAAAGGTTTGCGGGACTTTACTTTCTGTTCTGCATACCTCCAAACTATCCGTTATTAGCAGCATCATGTCGGGGTCACCACTTTGCGATCACGTCACGGTCACCAGTTTGGAGGTATGCGGAACAGCGAGTAAAGTCTCGCAAACCTCCGTTGAAAAGGGAGGATCCTCCGACCAGCCAGTTTAACAAGGATTCTTCCTCTGTTCCGCATACCACCAGACTCCCTTTAGAGGACGAAGTAATCGCGACCTGGGCTACCGGGTTCATCAGACCATCTTCGCAGTGACGTATTTGATAAACTTAACTAACTACCCATACTATCATCATTATTTTAGCCGAAAAACGTTCACTGCTGGACATAGGCCTCTACAAAGCGTCGCCACAGCGACCGGTCCTTCGTAGAACAGATCGATAGGCTGAAAGATTCTGGAGTGGCGACCGTGTACCGAAAGATGCAGCGTTGAGAGGCCTCCCAAAATGTCTACCGATGACCTGGTGAGGGTTGTAGGAATCTGAACTATACTATATAGTATACAATTAAAACATATATTATTATAAAGAGAGTTAGACATAATAATATACTATTGCGGACTTTTTTGTAGGGTTCAGCCAGCTTTTGCAATGTATGCGCAAAAAAAATATTTATTTGCGACATCACATTAGAAATTTCTAAAATTATCAGTGTTTCTCTACTGTATATTTGTAGTTTCTATACTACTTAAGCATGTATTATACATATAAACCTTTCTCTTGATAGGGACTAAGCATACATAGGCACGGACAGGCGGGAAGCGACTTTGTTTTATACTACGTAGTGATCTAGACCTTTCTAAATAGAAACAAACAGCAAAGAGGTCTAAAGTATCTTTATTTAGTCAAATGTAAAATAGATGACAGCTTCAAGTGCCGACGCCAAACAAAACGGCACGAGAACATAAATCGAATCATTTAAGCAACCACGTTGTTTAATTAGGCAAATCTTCGGTGGCGTTCGGACGGTATAATCGAATTTATATTTCATACGAGCAGCAGAGGACTATTCCGAACATACCCGTTGTGTTCCCGAACAAACACACGTGGCTACGGTTTGTGCTGGCATTTAGACCACTGTTTGAAGTTATGGTAGCTTAGTAAGATTAGAAATTGGGTTACACTAAATGTTAAGCCAAAATGTCATGGATATATTGGACAATGAAGTAGACCGTACATGTTAACAGTTCACACACTATACCTGTGATTAAGACTCAGATTGTATAAATCGAACGCATGATCGAGACATTTAATATGTATTGTAAAGCACTGAGCCAATCACTAAGCAGACTTTACAATATGGTTGACAGATATTGAATAATAGATGACATAAGCGCTGTCATTGATTGTTGACATTACATAAATAAATGTTGCCATCGAAATAAACTTTATTTTGAAACTAAATATTGTTTCCAGCAACCGGTTGTTGTGAAGACACTTGCTGGAGGCCTAATCTCTATGTTGTCTATATGGTGGAAGTTTTTCAGCTGAAATGATAATTATGATGATAATTATAAAAAAGTAACCAATCGCAGAGGGACTGTTGCTTTTATATAAAATATAAATTGAACATAATATTTTATCCCTTTGCGGGATTGCCAAAGTTAAAAAAAAAACAGTGATTGAGTTGGTAGAAAAAACTAGCTACCTAACTTGACAAAAGGTCTTTATTTTTATGAAATGGCAGTCTGTGTCAAGATAAATGAGGCATTACACCTCCCGTGGTGTGATAAATAGCCTATAAACACTCTACTTACTCTTAAATTCCTAGCCTTGCGTAAATATACTCCCACCTCAGAAATTATCTAAGTACATATATAAAAGGAGAAACTGACTGACATATCAACGCACAGCCAAAACCTAGGATCGCGGAGAATTTCTGAAAGGGAAACCCGTAGTCCTAGAACGCAAAGGGTAATTGAAGGATACAGGTGTGGTTTTATTCAGTAAAAGTCTGACACGTCCTCCCGCTCTACCCAGAGTGCGAGAAGTCATTTGGATGATTTCCCACATTAAAAAAAAAACAGCCAAAAATATTTGGACTAGGTGCGGAAAATTTTGCACAAGGTTTCCTTTTATGACGTAGGCGATCACTAAGAAAGGATTTCCCAAAACTCACTGCCTAAAGGGATGAAACGGGGATTCAAAGTTTAGAAACTAGTGCTTATATAAAGGTACATGAGAAATAGGACAAGTACTCACAATACCGAGATAATATCACAAAGGGCGCATTCGTTATCTGTGACACTGACGGCCACTGGAACGGCACAGTTCATAACATATTATATCATTTACAACATACGATACGGTCTGATCGTGACATGGCAGAAAATATTTTGAAGTGAAGGCTAACAGCATACTTTCTCTGAAACTAGTTTATTTTATTTTTTGGTGGGAAAATCATCTTATGACATCCCCTGCTCTTGGGCGGAATGGGAGATAGTGTCAGACTTTTACTGACTAAAAACCCACTCCTGTTCCTTCGTTGTCTTTCGTACCAGGGCCGAGTCCTCCTTTCAAAATCAGACCCTTGGCCCCAGTAGGCTTCGACCCTGCTGGGCCCCTACAGTTGCTGACATCTCCTTGAGGCGCGCGTGGAACAGTACGCGCCGTCGACGACTTGGGCTCGATCCGGACGGTTACCGGACGGTCGAACAGCGAGCTACCCATTGCTCGCAGTCCGCAAGCCCGCGCCTACGGTGGCCAAAAAACGGGATCGAAATCCCGGCGGCGGTTGGGGCGTGAGGATCGTTGCCTCAAGCGATCGCCCGCCTCCTTTGCTAGCATTACTGCTTCGCAGAACTAGTTCAGTATTGCGCTCTGCTTTGGATGGCCACTAACATCAATACAGTTTATCATCATCATTCCAGTCGAAAGACGCCCACTGTTGAACACAGGCATCCCCTAAGTGGGGCCACAATGACCAGTCCTGTGCATCTTTCCAACACTGCGTCTTCCACGATCATACTCTCAGTCACTTTTTTGACTTTCCTCTTTTCTCCATTCAGTAACAGTATTTCAATTCATTGTTTCTACAATGAAGAGAGGCAGAGGTAGACCGCTAATTACCAGGATGAGAAATGTCCGGAAGGATATACAAAAGCTTGGCCTTATCGTCGTCTACGATGATGCGTACCAACGAAGTGAATGGCGCTGAAGGATTAAAAAACCGGGCCCGCGAATCGGGAAGTGGCGAGAGTAAAAAAGAAGATTATTTCTTGGTAATAAGACCTTTTCGACTACGATTTCGAAGTTGATAGAATCATCACATAGACTGATTTGTTTTTTCACAACATCATTTTTTATTTGTATGTGTGTATCTTTATATACCTAGGTATATAATTCTTCTGTACGCATGTTTGTCACTAACTCCTTCTAAACGGCTTAACCGATTTGGATGAAACTTTGTGTGTATATTTGAGTTGGCCCTTGGATGGTTTAAAAAAAAAAATTCATGCTGGTAGTTGGCGCTACAATTGAGTTCTTATTTTTAAAGTCCGCTTTCAGACATGACAACACCTGTCGGGAGCTCTCATCATCATCATCATTTCAGCCGAAAGACGTCTACTGTTGGACATAGGCCTCCCCCAAGTGTCGCCACAATGAACGGTCCTGAACGTCTCACATCCTTTGGATGCAACCCTTAATTACCAGGTCATTAGTCCACCTTGTAGGAGGCCTTCCAACACTGTGTCTTCTGGTACGCGATCGCTACTCCAGAACCTTTTGGCCCCAAATATGCCCTGCCCATTGCCACTTAAGTTTGATGATTCTTCGTGCTATGTCGGCAACCTTCTTTCTCCTGCGGATATTTTCATTCCTGATTCGATCTCGCAAGGAAACTCCAAGCATAGCCCTTTTCATTGCCCTTTGGGTGACCTTAAGCCTTTTGATGAAGCTCATTATGAGCGACCACGTTTTAGACCCATATGTCATCACTGGCAACACGCACTGGAAATTAGATCTACCTAACTGGACTGTCTGTCCGAGGGAAACGCAATCGTCCACAATTAGAGAGTAGAGTCTCCGATCTTGATAGGAGTGGGTGCTACATGGCTGTTTATCATGATTTTGGTTTTGTCTATGTTCATTTTAAGTCCCACTCTTTCGGAAGCTCTACGGATATATCTCTCAGCTTTGTGCTGAGCTCTTCCATAGTCTCAGCCATAACTACTATGTCGTCGGCAAACCGAAGGTGAGTGATGTACTTGCCATTGACATTAATGCCTTGTAGTCCACTCCAGTCCAGAACCTTGAAGACATCCTTCATTGCGGCCGTGAACAGTTTCGGAGAAATGACCTCGGGACCTCGGACTAGTCTAAATATATATTTATAATTGTACTTATTTCTAATAAACTGTTTTTCTTTCTATTTTCTTTATGTTTGTCTTCTATTAAGTTGCACCTACCATGTTATATCGCTGCATCACCGGTCTTTGGTCGGCTGGTGAAGAAAATGCCTAATGCATTAAGTCCACCTCTGTATAGTGTTTCATTAGGGTGTAAAGTTTTAATAAATAAATAAAATTCGTTTTTCAATCGAAAATCGTAGTGTGTAAAAGCACCTGACAAAATCAGGTCACAATATCACAATGCAAGTCGGTCTCAGTCTGATGTTCAGTACGATACATCATACATGTACCGTCCGAACGACCTCGTATGAAATATTAATTATAACCACGTTTTGCCGGGTAAGCTTAGTGGATTAAGTTTGGACCAGTTTTAGTCTGTTTGTTTGAGTTTGTGGTCTCTGGCTAAAAATAGAAGAGTCCATCAACTGTTACTGGTGACGTCAGTCACTGTGAATTTTATTTTTTAACGACCACTATTGAGCTACACAAATTCGAGGTGGCTCGAGAAAATATTACCTGACAGAGCGAGCGCACGGCGAGCAATGGGTGGCTCGCCGCCCGGCCGTCCGGTAACCGTCCAGACCGAGTCCAAGCCGTCGACGGCGCGTACTGTTCCACGCGCGCCTCAAGGAGATGTCAGCAACTGTAGGGGCCTACTGGGACCACGGGTAGTGTGAAAGTGACACCTGGGGCCCTGGGACGAAGGCAAGAAGGAACAAGAGTGGGTTTTTAGTCAGTAAAAGTTTGACACTGTCTTCCGCTCCGCCCGGGATTTGTCATAAGATGATTTTCCCACCTAAAAAAAAAAACCTGGAAGAAGTTGAGGGAGGTCTTTGCCCAGCAGTGAAAAAGTTAAGGGTAAATAAATAAATAAAAAACTGGGCAAGTTCAAGTCAGACTCGCGCCCCGAGGGTTCCGTACAAACTTACCTATGTTAATATTTCAATTCTCGAATGGAGTCTCGAAAATTTTTCGGAAGAGCGAAAAAAAATTTTTTTTTTTTGTGACGTAATAACAAATTTACTGATTTAAGATTTATTCCTATATTTGTACTTCAAGACCTTGCTTGATGCCAAAAGGGATTCTAGATCAACGGGAAGTACCCTGTGAATTTTGATTCCCTTGAGAGTGTCGAAATATACGTTTTTTGCGACATAAACGACCGTATTATTTTTTTTCGTTAACTTAGAAGTTTTATTTTGTCACAGCTTTAAGGGATCGCAGACTTGAGTATCTATATGGTTTTAATTTCGACTCGATACCTCTAAAAGTTTTTTAATAAGTCTGATAGATCGGTGGAGTGACAAACGAACGTCAAATAAAAAGCAAAATTCTGATCTAGATCAACTCACAGCCTTTTCAATGAGTTATGAAAAAATTAACCGCCTTGTTCTTCATATCATCTATAATCAGAAATTCCAATAACATGAGAACTGAAGAACCAACAATTACCTACTTAGACTCATAAGAAGTAATCGATGAGCTCATAATTGGACTATAAATCATAGCTCCCGTTCTACTTCATTATATGAGAACCAGCTAGGTGCTGATTCAGTACTTGCTGGCTTTCCTACACTTGCAAAATCATCTAAATTACCAAAAGGTTCCAAATCACCAACTTACAATTTGCGATTTTCAACCATAACCAGTGAGGCATAAGGCGAGGATTCGGAAGATTTCTAAACTAAGTTACATTCACTTCAAAATTATACGAAATTTAGCAAGTGAAGCATAATCTTAAGATGATTTATGATGTTGTATGTATGACATTTACGAGTTAACAGTTCTACGGCGGCCTTTTAATCAACTATGCTAATGTTTTGGTGTTGATCCCCGAGTTTCGGATCTCACTACCGAATGTCAATATTAAACCCTAATTGAATCACCGAATGTGAGCAAAATTTAATTATAGTCCTGCGTAGCGACACGTTTGATGAGACGTGTCATGTGGTACAAGGGCTTTGCAAGATTGAGTTATTTTATAGCGTGTCCTATCGAGAATTTCGTAATTTTCGGTATAAGTAATTCACTAGCAATGGAGGGTTAAAAAAACCGGTTTGTGAAATGACGCTACTCTGCGATGCGGGTACGTTTATATTCGAACGATATTAAAAATGTATTTTGTTCTGAAACAAACACAGCCTTTTACAAATTTTCGGGTCCAAAAATACGATAAAATATTTTTTATGGAAGCTTTCTGACCTATCCTATCGCGGTCAATGGGGTAGGGAGTCTGCTTTAAAATTCAGTCATAACTTAGATGATTACGTCCCAAACATCTCACGTACGATCTGTATTGCCATTTTAGGTAACCGTGCGGATCCCCAAAAATTTGAGGGTGATAAGAAAAAAATACTTGCAGGTTTTGAAGTAATTTTTGAATCATCATCGTCTGTACTATTTTGGATGCTTATAATTGAGTCTTTATCTATGATATTCTCGTTTTATGAAATTGTGCACTTTGAATTGTGAGATACAGAATCAAATTCACTTAGAATTTATAAATTCAAATTAAATACGTCGAAACTATACAGAATTTGGATAAATTTGCCTCCTCCAAATTTAAATTTAGAAAGAGACAAAAATGATACTTTTTTAATTGTAACAAAATTTTATGGCCAGTAGAGAAATTTAAGTAATTTTCTACCCGTTATAAAATGAGTTAATTATTTGTTTGTTTAGATTTTGTCTCATTTTTAATGACTCTATTTGTATTTATTTTTGTACGAAATCTAAGAAAACTCGTATTTTTTTGGAATATGTCTTCTTACTTGGAAACTATGCATTTCTAGCGGTATGTAATATGAGCAAATAGAACATTTTTTTCCCCCACCTGATGGTAAGCAGTGATGCAATCATTGATGGTAATGCGCACTAGTTTATTAGGCCTTGAAGACACCTAAATTATAATCGGACGGTTACCCGTCCGATTATAATCCCGCAGCAGGCAAATTGTTTCAGACTTTGATTTAAAAGAGAACACTTTTTTCTACAGTCTCATTAGGTTTCCATTCCAATATTGAAATAAGATTTATAGTTAACCTCATTAAAGTCTCCCAGCTCAAATTGTATTTTAATAGTTTACAATTTAACTGGGTTACGCTTTCAAAGTTTCTCTTATTTCTCGATAGTAACTAAAGGCTCTTTGAAATCGAACGAGGGGCATGTTGTATAATATCTCAAAGCCTTGCAACGAGCGAATGAAAGGGAATGCTAATAAATAGTTTAGAACAAGTTGGAACTGAAAAAGTGACGGTCAAGAAGATTTGTTTATCACTAGTTTTTGAACTTTTGAACGAATGTACTACATTTAGTTTTATGTACATCATGCCAAATAAAGCAGCAATGGGAGAATACGAATGATGCTAGCGTTAATATAGTGAAATGATTTTTGATATTCAAGACCTCTTTTATCTGTTCTGTGTTCAAGACTATGTAGATATGGAGTGTAAAATTAGAATTGAAAAAAATATGTTAATATTTATGTATAAGCTAATATAATGTCATTTTGGGTCAATTATTTATGGAAACTGACAAAGTAATAAATTCTATACTTTAGCAATAACTGCACTAATAAATAAATACGTTTTTTGAAGATTTATTTTCCTTTAGCTGGCGAAATGAACAAACCGCGCGAATTTGTGCATTAAACCAATGTCAAGTTTACACATTGAAAATTTGATTACAAAATATTATCAAACGTATACATTTTAACTAATTAAAACTATACACATAAGACTCCTAGTTAAAATATAGTATCAATCAATTCCTTTGCATCGCTGTTGACTGGAAGTGTGCCCGCAGCTTAAGTTCTTCATAAAGAATGGTCAATATTCTCCATTTTAATATAGGTGTGCCACTTTCTAATACTTTTGCGGTACTCGGCAGCAAAAGTATCGAGTCTGAATTACTCTGATAGCCAAAATAGAGGCTCGGATTGACTACAGATACTAATTTTTCTTTGTGTAACCACCAACCTAAACACAGCCAATTATATATGTAAAGATAGCAGTATTTTTTTATTTAGTCAAATAAAGAGAATAATATTACTTAGCAAGTTTTGTTGAGGTAGTTAATATTACAATAAAATTCTTAGCTTCGTTTTACCAATATCACGCCTGATACAATGATTACACATATTATCTAGTTTTCTAGACTCTTTCGATACAAAACTAAACCAACAAATAATAACTTACGGCAAAATTCACCAATAAAATTAATTGCGTTTTAAGGTTTGGCTCGCCTAATCGCGTTTAGCCGCTGTCAGTAGTGTCACTTGTCTCTATTTTTCTTTTGTTGTATTTTTACAAGTGACACTAGTGACAGCGGCTAAACGCGATTATGCGAGCCAAACGTTAAAACGCGATTAGTTTTATTGGTGAATTCTGCCCTTAAGCAGCCAATGAACTTAATTCGACAAAATTAAGGCTAAAAATAAATAAAATTAGAAGCTTTGGTCCGGTTAATACTGCTACTAGTTCAATCTCTTTAAAATAAAGCTGACCAAACACTCTCCGAAAGCAGAATGCATTACTCGTGATTACACACCCAATGTCCGCGTCAATTCGTTTGACAAATACCAAAACAATGGCAAGGTACCCCTGATTAACCTTTCATCCAATCTTCAATAGACAGATGGCGAATCCAGATGTCCTATCAGGGTCACGCATTCAATGGGGCATACTAATGGGCGGCCCACCCTATTAATTATGGTTGACGAGAAAATTTCAAGGCAAGAAATCCTTGCCATCAAGCTTAATGCCGAATGAAATGGGTCCAAACTGGACCCTCGTATTGTTTATTGTTGTAAATGTGTCAAGTTATGAAAAACAAACGATAAATGTAGTGCAACTACTGTTTTTATTATTATTATTATCAAATCTAAATTTAATTTAAGCAATGTATACATTCTTATTTCTAAACCAATTAGCAGGTTATTAACTGCGCATAATGCAGTGCATGCTGTGCTTTTCTTTAAGTGTTGAGGCGCTTAGACGTAAGTTACTATTGTAGGTACGAATTATAATGTATTATCGTACTTATTGTTGAAAAGCCTAATAATAAATAAATAACTTAGTGATTAATAATTGCGATGTTTTACGTGTATTCTTTAACTTGCATTTTCATGGTAAAGTACATCATATATTTTTTTTTAGTTCTATCATTCTCTTAATGGGTGGGTTTAGTTTAGAAAAAAATAAAACTAGAAACCTCAATATCATTTTTAAGACCTATCCATAGATACCCCACACGTATGAGTGTGATGAAAAAAAAATTTCGAGTTTCAGTTTTTTGTATGAGATACCCCTTCAATTTTTTTTTTCTATTTTTATGTGAAAATCTATAGCGGTTGACAGAATACATCTTCTTACCAAGTTTCAACAGTATTGTTCTTTTAGTTTTGGAATAAAGTGGCTGTGACATACGGACAGACAGACAGACATGACGAATCCATAAGGGTTCCGTTTTTTGCCATTTGGCTACGGAACCCTAAAAATAGTCAATCACGCAACGTCATCTTATCTATCAAAAACAATTATCATTTATTACAACGCTTGCTCTCACACTTTAACCCACATTCGGACATCAAATGGACCCGCGGCCGTCATAACTCCAACCTGCCCAGATTGAACGGGCGTGTCCTTTATATTTTGTCCCGGTACCGGGTACACTACTAAATGCCTACCTCATTTGGCCCTCGTTACTGGGATCACAGTTATACAAACTACTGTCCTCGAAACTCGGCTCAAGCGTTGTCAAATTGTGTTTACATTTGAATTTCTGTTTGGAGGATTGTCCTGTGTTTTCATTGTCACAGCTATGAATGACGTCTCATCCGCGGGATGTGATTAAAAGGTTTTGTTACGAAGGTGATCAGGGTTTTTTATTGTGTTGCTATTCTACCGTAGACACGGTGGTCCGCGCCATTTTATGACAATTTTATTTGTTTTGAACAATATTCTTCGCATATGGCATCTCCATTATACGTGCAGCTTAACCCTTCGCGCGTATAGATTAGAAACTATTACGTAATTACGCGTTTTTTTAATAAAATCGCCAGAAAAATATTGTTTTAGGTAGACCATAGGAAAATCGAAAATATAGAGGTCAAAATTTTTGGCCGATCAAATTTCGTACACGTGTGTAGTACAGTACGACGCTTAAGAGCTTTTCAAGGTCATTCAAGTTGTACAGACGTATGTACAAACGTGAGTCCAGACAATTTTTTTTAGGTTTTGTTATGAAGGTGATTCTTGAGATTTGTTTGTAAACCTATCGGCATATAGTTTCAAACATGGTATTGTGTAAAAAGAAACATGATCTGACATCTATGGACCTTTCAAATAGATCAGCTAACATTCACCTGAAAATATCAATTGTTCTGTGTATTAGTTCACCATTCAATTGTGAATGATTGGCAGGACCTCGATGGTGTATTTGTGTATATTCCCTTACGTAATGTCATCGGTATTTTGCATTGTAGTACGTGCAAAGGCTTCGCAGAATAGTTAGGTTAAAACCATACACGTTCATAGATATAATACCATGTGAAAATATCGATTCCATCAAAAATAGTCTAACATCCTCTCCGATCAGGATTTTTTTTTTGGGTCCAGTATTTTAGGTTACGCTCATATATTCTACACATTTTAGTATACATACATATTAATTTAAAGAAGTTGCATGGTTATTTCTATTTATTTATTATTTATTTATTTATTTATGTACACACAAACACTTAAAAATGAAAAGAATAAAAGCAGATAAAAGAGCACAAAGGTACTGCTTATTTCAAATGAAAATTCTTCCAGCAGACCTGCGAAAGGAGAGTTGGAATAGAGATGTAGACACAGTGTATACACATAAGTTAAATAACTAAAAATATACTATATTATCTAAATTAAATCATATACATAATTATATATATCAATAAAAATATATAAAACACATAAATAGATACAATACATAAACTAAATTATAAAAATATGTATCTATAAAATATAACTTTACGAGATGGTAAAGAGGTTCTTTGACTAGCTTCTTATAGACAGATACACTTTTAGCGTCACGGATCTTAGCTGGAAGTGAGTTCCACAATCGTACCGCATGAAAAGAGAAGGAGTTGGAATAGAAATGGGTGTTTTTCTAATACCGAAATAGAATTTAATTTTGCTGTTATTGTATTATTCTCGACAATACCGGATATTACAAGTTAAAAGAAACAATTAGACCAAAATGTATGATCAAAGCAAATGAAAAAGCAGAAGAGACAGAATTCAGAATTGGAAAAAATGTGAGCAGAATAGATAGATGAAAGTACAGAAGCGCTTTGTCGCAACTCATCTAAAAACAGTATAGATACAAAGATAGAATATACTTCGGACCAAAAGATAACAAAACCAACATATACATTATTCGTCGTCCACAAAATCGTACGAAACAACTTAATACAACGGGGACCACAAAAGAAAATTGAAACAGGAAAAAACTCAAACACAAAAGACATGACAGTAAATAGGTAGGGGACAATCAGATGACCTAGTTGTGGACAATTGGATGGCACGAAAAGATTTATCACTAGTACGGACGTATGTATGAGGCAGTTGTGTTCCGATGGAGAAACGCTTTGATTTAGGATGTCTATTTTGCTGTTTACGTACGCTTTGGCTTTGGTGTTGTATGTGACTCTATTTTAGGTATTTATGAACTGTTTCTAGTATCAAATTCAATTTCATCGAAAAGTCTACAGAGAACACAATGTATACCCCATATAAATAACTAGTTTGGTGTCGCAACTAATGCATATAATGACGTAGAAAGTTACCTTAACAAAAACACAACAAAAACTATACGTACGGCTAAACACTATATCGCTATGTAACTTGCAACCATTAAGTCGAATAACTTAGCGAGAAACGCCGCCATTAACATAAAAGTAATTTTTCATGACGTCATTATTCCCTCTCATATTACACTACTGTTTCGTTTCCACATTTCGTATGGGCGTACTTATTCGTATATTAGTTCTATTATAAGCCAATCTTACTACAAAGGTCTATTTCTATCTATATCAACGAGAAACTATATCAGTCCAACAGAGAATGGCGTAATATGTAATTTAAGTGAATGATGATCATTGTATACTTCCTTTATTGCAGTTCAGATGTTTGACTTTGTTTCGTGTTTATCTCAGAATATATGTATTTGCGAGTTCAGCAATATTATATGGATGTTACAGTTAATAGGATTAAGAAAGTTAATGCGACATTAATGTTGTCTTTGAAGACATTTTATTGCCGTGCTGATTCAGGAATTATATACGCTTTTGGACTTATTTTCGTTGATCCTGTAAATTCTGGTGAAGATATATTTAAAGCCCGACAAAGCTTAGTCGAGTTTGTACAAATAAATAAGAAACTCTTAAGTTTGTTGGACTTGGTACTCATTTTGAAAGGCCGTAAGAAAATTGTTGTTTTGAATTGTACGAGTATTAGCAGGTAAATACGAGTAATTTAGTTCACAATTTAAAGGTTTACATTTTATGTAACAGTATACAGATTTTATTGAGAAACCTAAGATACTGAAAAAACAAAATCCTTCAGTTTACACTTGCACTGCAAAAATCGATAGCCTGCATACGGTGCGCAGATCATCGTCGCCAATCACTCTGTCACTCAGCATTCCCTTTGGCGCACCGCACATCTCACTAGGCAGAGATTTTTTGACCAAAAGCCTAAACTTTCTACTATTAACCCTGGAGGTACACTTTTCCGTACAATTCTCACCAAAACTCAAGATAAGCGTCCTTGTACCCGTCGGTTTCACATTTCGCGATATTTTAAACACTTGAGAATTTCTCAAAAACATTTAGGGACATACGAACGTGACGTACGGAATCTTTGGAGTAGGGCCACTTGTCTCACGACACCATAACTTGGAACTCATAAATCAGGCCTGCTTAAAACTCGATTCCGGCAGACAGGCGAATTTTAGAGCTTACGACTTTTTACTGCTCGGTGTTTTTTTACGTGAGATCAACGATATTACATTTACATATCTTGTAAGTACCTTTATTTATTTATTTTCACAAGAAACGTTGGATACTAATATCTAATACCCATCGTTGTCAGTATTATTTGTAGGAACCCCAGATAATTTATTTATTAAACTTTATGCACTAGTAAGAAACACTGTACAAAGGCGGACTTAATGCCTTAGGCATTTTCTACCAGTCGACCTTAGGGTGCAGAAATATAACATGGTAGGTACAACAAAATGATAAACTAGATTAGAAATACAATAATATATATATACTAAAAAAATAACAATAAAAATAAATCTCTAATAGATAATGTCGGTGTACAATTACTTTAGTTACCGTAATAGGGCTTTTGCACTTTATTAGGAAGCACTAATTACTAACAATTCTGTAGTATCAGCACGGTCTGTAAGATATAAACGCATATATTACGTACCTGGAGCCTTACCATGACATGTTAAAGTGTCAGGCGTGCGAGCGAGGATATGAAGCTATACACCGTACATGCTCCAACCCTTTAACAGTTCAGTTTAGGTCGTCTCGTCGTAACTCGCGGCGCTGATTATATTGTTCGTCATGAAAGTCGTCACGTATAACACGCTCCGTTGGTTAGTCTTGATTTTATTTTACTACTTAAATCAAAGCCGTTACGCAGTCGTCTCGTCTGCTCAAAATGCACCAGCTTATCTGCAACCACATGTCAGAGGGAGAAATTAGTAAAAAATGTCAGTTTCGGAGACACCGGGGGTGGTCTGTGGCAACACGTGTGTGCTGTGTTGTGGTGAATAGTTCTGTTATTGCTTGTTTGAATGACAACATTTAGGGGTAAAAAAATCTGATATATTTACTTTAACTGGATAAACTCCAGAAGATCCCTTTGTAGATCGTGTCAAGTACATTTTTAGGGAAGGTGCTTATAAGAAAGACCTTCATATGTGTGATGTCTAATTCAGCTTTTGCTGTGATGTAAATTTGACAAGCCGTGGAAAAATATAGGTCAGAGCAACTTGTCTCTTAAAAGGAAGGTTTGTGCAATACCTGGTAATCTTCGGCATAGCTCAGTACGCACGACAAGTCACAAATACCAAATTTCACACGATTTTCGGATTTTGTTAAGTGATGCGACACTTACCGGTCAATCATACCGTTAGATACTGGTACATGGCCACACTATTGGAGGTTCATAACATGGTGTTCCAGGCTGAATGCTTGGGCATTTCCCTGGCAGCCGTAGCCATCGCAAGCAGAAAAGTTAAGAACCACTCAATACGCATTCTCTTGGAGAGCATGGCTGTCCTGCAATCGCTGAACAGCTACACAGTTAGCTCTGGGCTGATTTACGAGTGTCACCAACGCCTTAACCAGGTGGGTAAATACAATCAAGTAACTGTTCAATGGATCAAAGGACACATCGATTCCCAAGGCAACGATGCAGCGGACGAACTTGCCAGAAGGGAATCGAGTATTTATTTATTTATTTAACTAATTAATTATAACGGTTACGTACGGTTACACAACCCAATTACAGTAAAAATAAACAAAAGTTTTTAAGTTTTAAACAATATGTACTTACATCAATTCCTCTCACAGTACTTCTAACATACTAATAAAATCATCTTCAATTCATCCGCAAACAGATGGTTTCTTGGATAAGAATCCAAGAGATCACTATGTTTGCGACAGTATGTTTGTTTACCAGTATGATTGCGATAGAGCCTGAATCTCTTGTGCCGCTCCCCTTCAGATACCTGCGTCTGGTAAGGAAACGCACCAGGTGAGTGCAGGTAGGCCAAGGAGGCACTTCTCTCCATAGATGGCTGCTTCACGAAACAGGCCCTACGACTGACTAAACCTCAGTTACGCAAAGTGACGGCTACTACAACTGGTCACGAGACCTTCAATAAGCAGCTTTCTGTCATAGGAGTTTCAGACAGTATACTCTGCAGAGTCTGCATGGTGGAAGACGAGACAGTAGCTAATCTACTTCCATGCTGCCCAGTGGTCGCTGGATATAGTGTAAAGTACTTCGGAAACCCAAGTACCCTCCGTGAAATGGTAAGTAGCACTAAGGCGCTGCACGCTGCTGGCCTTCCATATGGACTAGGGTGGATCGAATGACACATTTGTCCCACCCGTACGCAAAATACTCGCTTTAGTCGTTGAGTTACGGACACGAGCCTAGAAATACAATACAATAACTACTGGTAGCGTTATAAACTATGGATAGCTGGATAACATAAAGTTATTATATCTTTCGTCTAGTTTGGCTACTACTTAAGTTGAAAGAGGTTGCAAAATTAATTGTAACTACTCAACAGAGCTGTCCTTAATATACTCATCCGAAACCAAGTGACACACATAACCGACCCGCAGTTCTAACAGCATGGCTTTACTGAAGCCCACTGAACCGTGATCACACGCAGGCGTATTGTGTCTTACGTTATCGCCACACTGAAGCGTGCAATGATAAGCTTTAACTCGTTACAAGCGTGTAACCCGGATACAATTCCGCGATTGTGCTACTATATTTGGCTCTAATGTGTTAAGTACGGGTGTGATGAGATCATTCTATTGCTATTATTAATATTGACTATTATTTATTTAAATATAAAATAAGAAACTGATTTACTTTTAACATCATATTTATTGGTTTTTTTTTTATTCTTGATAGGTTCGCGCTTGACCGCTATCTCACCTGATGGAAAGCGACGATGTGGTCGACGATGGAGCGCGCTTACCTAGAAGTAACCTATTCACTCTTGAAGATAGAGAAAAAGATTCCCGGGTTGTATCCATTAGGAAACACAGATTCCGGCAAGGAATTCCACTCCTTAGCTGTACGCACAATGGATGTGTTCCCAAAACGTTTCGTTCGTATAGGTGGGATGTCCACCATGTACCTGATAGTTGTAATTATTCATTCTTTTCTTGCTTTTTTTTATATAGCCTCTTTTTTATAATGTGAATGTGAGAACACTGTAGATGGAGTCTACACACGAATTCTTAGATTAACTCCTATTACGACGACTCACTTTTTTATTATGATTATTTTTAGTGTGCTTTTGGGTACAATATTGAGTGGTCTACACTGTTTTTACATAATATCTATTAATATTTGTTTTCAGAATTACCCAATAGAACCATTTAGGGGGTTTTAAAGATTGTATGAAGGGTTTTATTTCTTGGGTTATAAATTTGAAACTTGGCACAAAGTCTAACCAAAATGAATGATAAAAATTTGCGAATGATGGTGCGAGCAAAGTCCTAGTAGCTTCATATGTGTAAGTCAGAGTAATTGGTTACCACGTTTCTGATACCAAGGTTACCGACATAGCACGAAGAATTGCCAAACTTAAGTGGCAATGAGCAGGGCATATTGCTCGCACACTCGCTACGGATGGCCGCTGGGGCCGAAAGGTTCTGGAATAACGACCATATACCGAAAGATGTAGCGTTGGAAGGCTTTCTACAAGGTGGACCGATGACCTGGTAAAGGTTGTGGGAATCCAATAGATGCGTTCATTGTGGTGACACTTGGGAGAGGCCTATGTCCAACAGTGGACGTCTTTCAGCTGAAATGATGATGATGATGATGACGTTCCTGATAGAGGCTTATATCATTGAGAAATCACTTAAAACTTATTGATCATAATAATCATCTACATCATATTTTTGATCCTCCTCCAATCTCTAGTAACTATGAAAGCACGAATAATTGTTTAACCAAAGGTAGCTCTTATTCAAGATAAATGTATTCCACCTGCTTTTGTGTCTGAATATTCATACAATTCTGAAACATAGCAAGGTGAAAGTAAATAGCTGTTGCATAGTCTAAAAGCTGAATTTTATTCATAGCTTGAATTGCATTTCACGAAATAGTCAAATACTTTCGAGCACCAATCGCCAATAACGATATTACGGACAAACGTGATAGCGAACCGAGCCATACTTCGGGCAAAGTTCCAATGTAATGCTGTGACTAAACAGTTCCAGCTGAATTTTAATCAAGGCAAACAAAATAACGGTACCCTAGATGGGCCAATGGGCTCTCCAATTGAAATAACTGACACTAGGCCTACAATAAAACTCCGTATAAAACAATAGTTTATGGCTGCAAAGACCCTCGCAAATTAGCAGTGGTCACTTTCCGCTTCTTAATGGCGCCAAATTTTCAATATTACATCACCTTTTATTTTATTATCAATTGTAAACCTTAACACTTATACTTAAAGCTCATTTTCATTCATTGTAAATGACTCTGTTTCATCAAATAAAATAATACTTTAAATATGACAAGTTAAAGTGTAATTTAGCTTGATAAGAAAATGTAGTGTGTCCAGAAAATTGTTTTTGTTGTCCTAATCGTCTTTGGGTTGGACAGAAGTGACAGCATCGGTTTAACTAAGTGATTTTATAAGGGAAATGTGACCGAACGCCGGCTTAGGACACCCTATTGTTTGTGTTATAATAATTGCACAGTAGGTGACGTCTGTAAACACTGCGGCCGCTTTAGACGCTCCCTTCACCGTTTAATAACTGTATCAAACGAAATTACGTTTCATTTGGTCTAATTTTCTTGAATTGTTTAAGTCAATATTAACAGGTGGGTTGGAGGGAGCAGTAACAAAAAAGCAAAAGTGAAAATGTAAAACGCCTATGGCGAGAAACGTTTCTTTTTGTAGGTGTATTGATTAAATTGCTTTATTTTTTGACCAAATAAATGTAGAATTTTTTCAGAACCATGACCACCACACCTATAGCGACACTTGATGGAGGACGTCTTTCGACTGGACCGTGATACCGAAGTTCGGGAAACTATAAGATATTTACTTCGTTATCAAAACTTGTACAGTAATACAACGTCTACCCTAGGATATACGGACATTATGAACACCCACATCATACAACTAAAAAAATTCTAGAAAAAAAAGTTTTCAAACTTAATCCTGGTAGATAGTGTGTCGAGCTCCACTTGCGTATAAAGTTTGTCCTTAAGCTTCAAGCCGGTATAATTTCTTTTCTTCTTGTCTATAGTCGAGGCAGGACCTTTTTACCCGCTGTTTCGCTTCTGGGATTTGTTTTTTTTTTGTTCAAAGTACCTACTTAGGGTTCGGTAGTTTTGGTAAAGAACTGTGAATAATAAGATTGGATAATAGTCCTATCAGAAAACAGCTTTGGGCAGAGTTTAAATGTCCTTTCCTTTCATCACTAAACGTATATCTTGTAGTACAACTTTAATATAACTCGAGTTATATAAATGTCGAACAATACCTATGGGACTTTACCATTCTTTAAGAATGAAAAGAGTTTCTATGGTGTATCGCTTCAAAGAGTTCAAAAGTCTTTATGTTATATTACAACGACTTTCCTTTTCCTCAACCCTCAATCTTCTCCGGCTCTTAAAGATATAATATGACCCCGACCTTACAACTTGTTCACCAAGACAAACAATTTAAAATTTGCGTCACCGGATGTTATGATTGCCTTTTTTTTTCTTAGTTTTGCGGGGACAGCTGCGCACTTGGTATTTCCGGATTTCTGATTTTTTGTTCATGTCTCGTAAATATAAACAGCTTTACATATTTGAAAGGGATTTGGTATGTAGATAATTATGATTGGAATCTTGCGTAGATCAAAAAATTCATTTTTTGGGATTTTTTTAGGTGGTAAAATCATCTTGTGACAAATCCCGCTCTTAGGCGGAGCGCGAGATAATGTCAGACTTTTACAGACTAGTAACCCACTCCTGTTCCTTCTTAGCCTTCGTCTCAGGGCCCCTGGTTTCACTTTCACACTACCCGTGGCCCTAGTAAGCTTCAACCCTGCTGGGCCCGAGAAATAGAAAGAAAGAAAAAGAGTTTATTTGCGTCAAATCATCAAAAAACTCCTCCTACTCGGGATGGAGCGAGAGGGAGTGTAACAAGTTTACTGACCTAAACTCAATCGTGTTGCTTTTTGAGTTTCAAGGCCGCGATAACTCTTGATGAATCTCGCAGTCTATTTAATGGTATGCCAGTGGTATAAGTAGATATGATTTTCAGAAAATTTTGCAGTAGGTGAGATTCTTTTTTCTCGTGGAGGCGATCGGCGGTGGCGACCTCCCTGTAGGAACACAGGTGAGTTAAATGTCATATGTCTTCGAATTTTTTGGTTTTAGGACAAGTCGGTTTCCTCGCGATATTTTCCTTCACCGTTTTGAGAGCAGTGGTGATGAAATAAATCACACAAAGTAAACAAACGTCGCTTTTATTGGATTGTTCACTGACATAGCAATCCGCTAGAACGTTCTTTACGGTAATGATTCTCACTTACCACTATGTTGTTATATAAGTCTGTTGTCTACACGTATCCAGTTTCTATTATTGTCAATTCGATTACCAATTCCTTAAATTCTAAGAAATAGATCGACTATTAATATATATACGTGAAGTTTTGGAATTCTCATCAGACGAGACAGTAAGTCAACCGTAACAATTTATTTCAGTTAGAGGTGTACGCAGTGCGTTGTATAAACGTTCGAACGTTTTAGTTAGTAAAAGTCTGACACACCCTCTCACTCCAGACAGAGTCATTATCTCCCTAGCCTGTTTCCCAAATATATATTTTTTTTGTTGTGAAATTATCCAATGACATCTCGCGCTCTCGGGCGGAGCGCGAGGTCATGTCAGTTTGAGTTTTACTGACTAAAACCCACCCTTGTTCCTTCTTTGCCTTCGTTCCAGAGTTCTGGGGTTCTCTTTCACACAACCCATGACCCTTGCAGGCTTCGACCCTTCTGGGCCCTTATGGTTTTGCTGACAACTCTGTGAAACACTAAGCGCCGTCGACGACTTGGTTCCCAAATAGCTTGGGGTTAGCTTCCAGTCCAACCCAATGCGGCTGAATACCCGTGTTTTACATGGACTGCCTATCAAACCTCCACAACTCAGTTACTGGGCAACAGGACACTCCCTGGATAGACTGATGGTCTGACTTTCTGACGTCTGACTACCTGTAACGACTGTCAAAGATCTACGAATGACAACCAGGACAACTAGGAAAGCTATTGAGCTTTCCGTACTTTCCAAGGCACGGGGTAAATAGTAATGTCTTAGACAAACTTAGAATATTTTGTTTTAATTAAAAAAATCACATTGGTAGTTACCCGATTTTGAACCCGCAATCTTTTGACATCGTCACTACCTGCAATATTTTTCAACCAAACACACACATACATAAATACTTTGCCTTTTATAATATTAATGTGATAGAGTGATAAACGATGTAGTTAGTACGCTGTTAAGGCCTAGCGAAACTGTCACGGTCACCGACCAATTAATTCGAAGATATTCACGTATAAATTGGTTCAACCAATTTGCTAGTTATAAATTCAAAATGCATCCGCCCGGAAAATTGTATTGAGACCCCAGTTTATCCGAACAAGTTTGGGTGGTGGGAGCTTAAACTGATCCTTATCTCTTCGTGTGATATTGTATTTGGTAGTTTTATAGCGGCTAAACTCGGCTTTTGTCCACCCGAATAACCAGACGTTGGGCGCATGAATTTTGGGCAATCTCATTTGGTTAGAATATATTAGTAATGAGTTTCTGTTACGTATAATTTAAATAGTATGATGGATTGGTGTCGTATAGCTATCTCAACTCAGGTCCCCTAAACATTATTCTTATTCTTATATGTTCCATCATATTAGCTCGTAAATAACTATTGAAAAATATTATTACCATTGACTTTTGCTAAACCGTTTTGCACATGGTTATGACAGTATGGTTTTGTTGTGTTCCTTAGTGGTGGTGTGTGGTGTGCGTATATCCTGGGTACGGTCTGGCCTTCAGTAAGGAGATTAAAAGCCACTGCAGAAAGTTACATGAAGGTTTATTGGTTCAGTTCACATTATTGTTTACATATATTGTCCTTAAATGGTACTTACGCGATTTACCGTGAGTCTTAATTTTTAGACACGTTCGCACCACTACTGTGCGTAAGGGACTGCCCCCCTAGCCAAGTTACAATCGTATCGTTCGCGCCGAACGCATCGAGTAGGCCACGCCTCCGATTCCTTTGTTCTGACGTCATCTCAACACTCAGTCACGTGGTCAGAACAAAGGAATTGGAGGCGTGGCCTACTCGATGTGTTCGGCGCGAACGATACGATTGTAACTTGGCTAGGGGGGCTGGTATTCGCGCACGCCATATATAGTCCCGCTTGGAGACTATACATTTTGTTGCGTAAGCATATGTGGTGTGAGCCCCTACAGTTTTAAAGAAAATGTAGACCACTATTCATCCTTAATTATTTTATGTTGATCAAAGATTATAATATTATTACAGGTAATTTGTAACGTCATAATTATAAATGTTAAGGTAAATCACGCTATTATTACAAATCTGTAAGTTTGTATGCAGGTTCGTACGGCTAAACAGATTTGGATGAAATTTAGCGCATGGGTAGACCATGTACAGGAATAGGACATATAATACCCAATATCCTGGGAGTATCTTCCCAGGCGTGGGCAGGGTACATTTCTCGCAAATCAGATGGTCGTTAAGGCCGAAAGGTTCTGGACTGGTGACCGCGTTCTAGAAGGCGCAGCGTTGGAAGATGGACAACTGACCTAGGATGGTCACAAGGATCCGATGGAAGCGAGACGCATAGAGCCAGTTGTTGTGGTGACATTTGGGGGAGGTCTATGTCGAACAGTGGACATCTTTCGACTGAAATGATGATGATGATGTTCCAGTGGGATGATTTTTTATTAATCCCTCGCGCGCGGGGGCGGGGGATATTATTATTACGTAATTGTGCGTTTTTCTGGATTTTGCTAAAAAAAACAAAGATATAGAACCCAAAATTTTCGGCCAAATAAATTTCGTACAAACGTGTGTAGTACGACAGTTAAACGAATAATCAAGGTCATTCAAGTTGTACAGACGTATGTACAAACGGCACTCGAGCGATTAACACGCATACAAAGTCATTACAAAATTGGGTAAATACTGGTATTCAGCCGCATCCGGTTACGGACCCCAACACACTTGGGAAAGAGGCAAGGAAGAAGAAGACGCAGGCAAAGTCACTAGCAAAAGCTAGTCATTTTTAACGTTACAATAAACGTTAAGGTAACTATAATTTATAACGTTATATAACTGTTGAGGTGAGGTATTAGGGTTGAAGTAGCAGTCAAACTAACTCAGCCAGTTTTAGAGTTTAACAACCAGTCCCTTACTACAATACCAACAAACTGTAGGAAACATTACCTGGCATTTTATATGGACGACTGCGAGAGCGTTATATTTAATCAAGAGACCATATAATAGCTTCATAAACGTAACCCATGACGGTTACACGGGGACCGTAAAAACTAAGCGATGCTTACATACATACCCTAAAATCTGAATTTCTAATAACATTTCTGGAGCGAAATGAACATGCAAATATACCGTACACATTAATTTTTAAAGATATTTTGTTACTAGATGTGGTACGTAAGTGTATCTAGAAAGTGGGCCCTTCAGATGGTATAGAACTTGATCTAATAGTGACCACTAAGCGAATAGCCAAGTGTAGAATGATCTAATGAATGTCCTCCCACACCTTCTATCTTCTACTGGAAATGCCTTTTTCTTGTACGGAAATTCTCTTCCTTGAAATAGGTCTTCTCAAATCGTCAGCTTGATAAATAACCTCTTCAGCAGATGTGCAAGCTTATGATTTATAAAATAATATATAAAGTATGATACAATTCCAGCTTCCCTTTCAAAATTCCATGTTATGGGCATGTTAGTTTCATCATCATCATCATTTCAGCCGAAAGACATCCACTGCTGGACATAGGCCTCCCCCAAGTGTCGCCACAATGAACGGTCCTGTGCGTTTCGCATCCATCGGACTCCCGCAACCGTTACCAAGTCATCGGTTCACCTTGTAGGAGGCGTTCCAACGCTACCTCTTCCGGTACGTGTTCGCCATTCCAGAACCTTTCGGCTCCAACGGCTGTCAACGGTCATTTATTTGTTTAAACATAAAAATATTTAAAATATTGTTATTATTGTTAGGAAAGATGACGCCAGTCCATTCACGGTGCGTACATTCTGCAGCAGCTGATTTTCTCAAGGTTATTAGCGACAACTTTTTTGTTAATTTACAGAACATCTATATTAATGAAAATTTACAATAACAAAAAAAGCGTTAAAGAGCATTGAGTCGGCAGCAAGGTGATTAAATTTACCATAATTATCTTAAATCAACTGTTTCAAGCTAACAATTGACGTAAGAATCAGACGTCATTATGGATAGCTGACTAAAATAGAGTGATTTAAATATAGAAACTCGAATTAGATCACCATATTATTATCACGGTCCAGAATTACCTACTAATTGTCGGGTTATATATCTATGAATAATATGTGTGTGTGTATTTACGTCCACGATTGAATAATAACCCATTGTTATGGTTATTAGTAGCGATTGAACAAAGCGACTAATTTCTTGGAAACTTCCAAGAATAGGTCATTATGCTTACATTATCGTTAACTAGAGGCTTATTAAACTAAATAAGGAAGACTATGTAACAAATATCTTTATTAGCTATAGCAATAGATTTTTGAAAGAAAGAAAGAAAAAAAGAAAGACACTTGTAGAGATTATTTCGAATGATCATCAACTTCCTGCCCTTGTCCCGTATTATTTGAGGTGGGTGTAACACGCTTTTTAGGGTTCCGTACACAAAGGGTAATGGGGTCCCCCATTAATAACACTTCGCTGTCCGTCCATCCATCCGTCTGTCTGTCATCAGGCTGTATCTCATGAACCGTGATAGACTGTTGAGATTTTTACAGACGATGTATTTCTGTTGCCGCAATAACAACAAATATTAAAAAAAAAAAAACAGAATCAAAAAAATATTTAAAGGGAACTCCCATAAAATTCATCAAACGAAATTTTTTGGCTGATCTTTGCTACGGGCGGGACGGAACCCTTCGTGTGCGAGTCTGACTCGCACTTGGCCGGTATCTTCTTCCATTATTCATACTCCCTATATTTGGCACTTGCGTTCCAGAGTCACGGCAACTCTTTCGAATGTTCCCGTAGTCCAAATTTGACACACTAATTAAAACATTAGACTCTAAAAATTATGCAGTTCCATTCCTCTTAATTCCATTGCAAGTCGCAAGATTTTTATCTCAACAATGACATTTGTACTCTTATACATGTCTTAAGAATAAATAAATGTAAGACTACTCTTATCAGTCGTTGCACCTTCCAGTGACTCTAACATCTACATACAGTGTTAAGATCGTCGCACACGTAACCCGTTAGAGCCCCCAAAATGTTTAATTTCGTCCCCCATCTACCCTATGAGGGTACCAAATAGGGGGTGGAACCTCCCTAGAAGTCACCCGACCACTTGCGACGTAATATATGATAGGTATAGTGCACCTTAATCACTTACATAATTGCAACATTTATTTTGTTGATTAAAATACTTCTTTTATTGTACTGTCGGCAAAAATTGTGATTGTCGTGGTTTTTTTGCTGTCGCTACGGGTTGTGGCACTGGGATTTTTATTTTGTAAAATTCTTTTTAGGGCTGTCGTATGTTGGCGTGAGTGAAACTTTTCCTGTCAGATGTTTCATAGTGTATTGGTGTTACAGCGAATAGAAATAGAATTGTATTTTGTATGCTAAGCACTGTGTGTAACAATGTTGTATTAATGTTTTAACTAGAGACCTTCTATTATATGTATAAAAGTTCAGATTGAATTTTCTACTAACAACAAAGTGATACAATCATTTCAATAAGTTTACATTAAACATGAAAATCTGACAATTAAAGCCACATTTAAAAGACACCTCCATAAAACGTTGAACAAGAAACTAAACGGAATGAAGGAAATTCTTATGACTTTTCTGCTGCCATTACAAACCATAGAAGAATGTACGGTTAGCAGCGTTGAGCGTCGACAATTTAAACGCTCTCACTCTTCACGAGACTCAAAGTTTATCGTGGATCGTAACTAGGAGCCCCGATGTACGTACAGTCCTACCAACGTACCTTGATCTCCTTCCCCCTCCTTTCATTTCCAAAATTAAGGGTGAGAGATGGAACAACTCCAAAGTTAGAGGTTCAAGTTTGTCTGGTGGTTTGAAGCAAGGAATTCCAGATATTAAGCACTTGTGCATTCATTCGTGTGTTCTTGTTAGTACTTGCTGTTAATACGGTATAAGGAAATTTTGTGAAACCTAATGTTCTGGCATTTTGTTTCCAAATGGATAATGTGATGGTATGTAATTGCTGCTAGGAGACGGTTGATGATAATGCAATACTCAGTCGAATTGTTTCAGAGCATTCTATTGTTCTCTTTAAAGTATTAATGTCAGGTGTTAGGACCGACTAAATACGTGCTCTGGTTTTGTAAGGTAAAATGGCTGTACTTACTCCTGGCCAAGAATAAAGCCATATAATCTCTCTTTAAAAAGGAATGAAAGACGAAGAACAGTCCTTTATGAATTCGAGAGTAAATGAAACGTAACTAGCGTACTACTGTTCAAACCTTGGCAATAGGCATACCAACAAATCTTCCTTGTTATGTTACTTCGTACCTTTGCTCTCCAGCGTACCATAGCTTCTCCAAGAACTAGTTAGGTTTTAGTTTGTGAATGAAATGTGGCACTGAAACGTGGTCACTCACAATAGGTCTTATCAGAAGGCTTATAAATACCCAAAGGGCAATGGAGAAGGCTATGCTCGGAGAATATCCGCAGAAGAATCAAGGACACCGACATTGCCCGAAGAATCGCCAACATTAAGTGACTATGGCAAAAAATTTCTGCAGTGGAGAGCACTTGCCAAAAGATGCAGCATTTGAAGACCTCCCACAAAATAGACTGATGACCTGGTGAGGGTCTCGTTCAGGTCAGTCGTAATGGCGACACTAAGGGAATACCTATATCACTGAACGTCTTTCGGCTAAAATGATGACGCAAGTGAATCTAATACTATAATAATAAATATCAAATGAAACTACAAATTTAGTACACTTTCTCCATTGATTTACCAGACTTCCGCTCATCCCACTCATTCATCCTTTCCCCTAATAAGATATTCTCATGAAAATAATAACCATGTAAATATTTCATCAGGTTCAAATGTAATGGAGCTTAACTGAACCTTTTACGAGGTCACTTCAGATATAAATAATGTGTATGTAAAAACCTTTTTGCGATGAAGAATTACTAGGCACTTTAATATTCATGTGTTAATTGATCAGATATGGAAAGGTAAAACTGTTGCTGTTGAAGTTATTGGCCTCGTTGAAAATTGGAGAAAAGTACCGCCAAGTTTGTGTTTTAATAATAGCTATTTAAATACGTTTGTATAGGATAGGCTAATGTTTAGAAAATTTCAACTGGTTGATCTCTACTGATTCTTTAAAGCATATAGTCCCTTGAAAATCTGGCCGGAGTTAAATGCACACATACGCGTATTGTCGCCTGCGCCCGCATAGAGCCCCGCTGACGTAGGCCGTCGACGGCGCGTACTGTTCCACGCGCGCCTCAAGGAGATGTCAGCAACCGTAGAGGCCCAGCAGGGTCGAAGCCTACTGGGGCCACGGGTAGTGTGAAAGCGAAACCCGCCCCGGGTTTCGCTCGCCCGGGATGAAGGCAAAGAAGAAACAGGAGTGGGTTTTAAGTCAGCAAAAGTTTGACACTATCTCTCGCTCTGCCCAAGAGCGAGATTTGTCATTAGATGATTTTCCCATTTAAAAAAAAGAAACCTTCCAGTATAAAAATATGTAGTATGATAATAAATTGTTATTACTGAAATCCTTAAAACGGTGTTTCCTTTAGTGCCCACATATTAATTCTAACTTACTTATTTGTTCGTTGTTAAAATGTATTGCTTCAGACAAACAAAATCCCGTGTCCCCAGCTGTAGGCATCGCCACTGCAGGGCCTCTACGGTTTTACAGGTATTTCTTTAAGGCCCGTGTGGAACACTACGCGCCATCGATGACTTGAGCTCGATCCTTACTGGACGGACGGACGGTGAGCTACCCTTTACTCGTCACCTGCAAGACTACACCTCCGGTGGCCAGAGATCGCTCTGCGACTCTCATTGCTCGGAGAATCTCATGTACATAATCTAAGATTATCTTAACTCTTAAAATTCTAATTTGTCGACACTATCATCATTTAACACCTACTAATAAAACGCTAATTAAAACAATTGCCATGCCATCCGTCTTTACGCCAGCCATCAGATGACACAAGACACAGCCTAAGAATCCACGCTGTCCCATATCTACACCGTGGACCATAAATCAAAGTCACGTAGGGTCTTTTCAATTAATTCCCTCTTGCGGGCTGTGATATATTTGCATCAGAATATGTAATCGGTCTAAGCGGCCATTGTCGGCTGTACTTAGTAAAAAGGGTCAAGAATTGTTCGCCTCCGGTTCTATTGTGCGATACACAATGTAAGCCCGTGTTTGTCTTACTCATTTTGTGGAGGCTCATATTTGATTTCGACTCATTTTCTGGTCTACTGCTCAGTTGCTTGTATGTACTAAGTTTTGTCGAAGATTTTCCGTTTTGTTTACGTTTGTGTTTGGTCAGGGTATTTTTCGGTTGATTGTTCTAGATGTTTTTGGAATAATATTCGTACTTTTTTTTCTGTTTTCAGGTAAGGCTCGTGATCTTTTGTGCGATTGAGTGATCCTGCTTTCAGTAAGTTTGACCTTTAATATGTTTTAATACACGTGCAAAATCTTTACTTGTAATAGCACATCTCATACTGCACTATATTTGTGCTACAACTAGATGTCCTGATAGACTTTGAAGCAGGCTTTTCAGCAGGAAAAACATTGATAACCCTATTGCAGCGTCAAATACCGGGTTAAATTGCATTTTCAAACCATCCAAGAACCTACTCAAATCATCATCATCTTCCTGCCCTTGTCCCGTGTTATTTGGGGTCGGCGCAACATGTTTTTTTCTTCCATTCTGCCCTGTCATTCGTCATGCTATCACTAACTTCCTTTTCTTTCATATCACTCTTCACACAATCCATCCATCTTTTCTTTGGTCTCCCTCTCCCTCTCCATCCATCCACATGTAAACTCATAACACTTTTAGTAACATGCGCTTCATCTCTCCTCTTCACTTGACCATACCAAGACAAACGATTCCCTTTTAATTTTCCAGGAACCTACTCAAATATTTACACAAAATGTCATCCAAATCGGTGAAGCCGTTAAAGAAGAGTTAAGTGACAAACACACGTACAAAATAATTATATACGTAAAGATAACATAACAGGGCAATCATTCATGAGATAATTAGTAAGAAGAACTTATATCTTCTTGTTCTTAGAATCACTCATATTGGAATTTACTCATATTATATATATACATACTATTAGAGCAAGAAAACCTTCCTACTTCCAATTCCGCTAAACATTATTACGAAAACAAACATAAAATTCCAACGAAGTACGCAATACGCATGCATTCGTCCTTCGATCTCAAACAGTACTCTATTGCGACATCACAACGTAATAATTCGATGACTCATTAATTTCTTTGAACTGTATCAATACCGCTAATGAACATACTATAAAATATTGCTGTTTACTTTACCGATAATAATAGAACATGACTATTATTAGAACACTGGCCTCATCTAGTTTAGATGGCACGGTTAGCGCAGTGGTTGAGCGATGGACTGCTGCGCGCAGGTCGCGGTTTCGATACCCGTACGGAACAAATATTTGTATGGCATAAAGATAGGTGTCTTGTGTATGCGAGTTTAAATGTTTGTGTCATCACATCTTAATTCCGTAGCGTTGGGCAACGCTTTTTTAAAAAAATTAACATGTAAAAGTGTTTTTTTTTTAAATTATTTAAATAATAAATATCATTAATCATTATTATAATGAGTGCGTGTTTAAAGTCATATAACTGCTTCGTTTGTCTCGTGGTCGCAATCGACCGCTGAGTGTGGCTCTAAGTTTGATTCCCAGGTCGGCCAAAAACTGCTTTCGGGTTTTCCCTCTAGGAATTACTCGGTAGCTTCCTAGATTTACTTTAAGCCATTTACAAAAACAGATGACGTATAAATAAAAAATACTGATAGATCAGTATTTTTTTTTTTTAATTTTGCCCTATGTGACATAAAACATAGCATCCGTTTAGCATATCCTGAAAGTATTATGTTCAGAATCGGCTATTTAATAGATTTTAGCGATTTTAAAAATAAACTAGCTACCATGATACATCTATAAACAACATCACCTAACAAAAGAGAATAGTCCTTCCCGCTATGGTCTTCAGGATGGAGTTGGAGCTACCCTACACTTTGCAGAGTCAAGAGGCAGATTTCTGACGGTGGCGTTAAAGCCATCGACTAGCTCTGCGAATATACCTGCACTGCAGAAACGAGGCAGCCTCATCAACATCCTGAACTCGCTATTATATTGGACCCGTAGGGCGCTGATAACCCATCTTACTTATCACAAACAAAAATAATAAAGAAAACAACTTCAACCAGAATCACTATTCTAAACCAACTAGTGTATTAAACACATATTTCTGTGACCATCCGATTATACAATATCACTGTTTTGTCGGTCCGTTCTCTGTAATTGAATCATCTGACTATGTCACAGGGGAATACATGGACGAATCCGAATGTTACTCGTATGGGTTACCAACATCACTGGGATTTAGTTTAATTAACGATATTATGGTACGTTTATTGTCTGCTGTGTTTAGGCTCCCACAGACAGGCGTGGCGCTACTAGGTACGATATTCAGGTTGAGATGCACTCTGGCTATAAGGTATTTATCTTTGACTGAGGAGTAGTTTTTTTGTGTGTGTGGTAACATAACTAAAAAGTGTAAAATAAAAAACTTTTTACAAAAAAAATTCAACCGACTTCAAAGTATATAAAAAAAACACTGAAAAGTGTAAAATAACTTTAATTTCGGAAGTCGGTTTTAAAAAACGAATACACAAAACTATTATAGAAACACGCTTCATTTTACAATATTTTCACAATTAGATGTACAAATAGCTTCGTAATGTACATAAATGGTTTAATATAAATAATATAAAACACGAAACAACGTTAATACAATCCTCTAAAATGTGTCGAATTTAGTAACAGGTTTGGTAAAGAGCTTAGAGACTCCTTATTGGTTTTGCGAGGCCTCTCAAAGGCAGTTAATGAGAGGAATTACAGTCGTTAACTTAGGTGTTACATTTACGCCTACTTCCTCTTATGTGGTAAATACAAAACTTCAGCGTTAAGTGTATTTCGAGATAGTGTCGTTGAAATTGAGAAATTACCTAATAATTATGTAGTTAACTATACTCGTGAAAAAGTATTTAGAGGTCTTATAAACTTAAATGGTTTGTTTTGTGTTATTCCAATTAACAATAGTCCTCCTTCTGCGAAGTAGTAATATTTGCAAAAGAGGTAGCCGCACGCACGAGGGAACGCCCATCACGCCCCACCCGTCGGGATTGCGATCCGTAGGTGCGGGCTTGCGGACGGCGATCAATGGGTAGCTTGCCGTCCGTCTGTCTTGTAACGATCTGGACCGAACCCAAGTCTTCGACGGCGCGTAGTGTTCCAAGCGCGCCTCAAGGAGATGTCAGCCAACCGTAGGGGCCCACCAGGGTCGAAGCCTACTGGTGCCAGGTTGTGCGAAAATGTATCTCGGGGCCGGAACGAAGGCAAAGAAGGAACAGGAGTGGGTTTTAGTCAGTAAAAGTCTGATACGCCCTCCCACACCGCCCAAGGGCGAGAATTTTTAAGTGTACCTCACTTATTGGCCAATTATAAGAGAAATGTTTTTTTAATAAGGACAAAGGATCGAACCAAAGATTAAAAATAACGTTTTTTTATTTAAATACCTTCTATACTTTCTTTTAATCGATTTTTTTATCTATGTGTGGAAGCTTTTAATTAGCGATTTGATAATATTACACTCTTTATATATTTTTTTCTATTAGTCTGTAAGCTTACTTTAAAATAAAATAAATAAATAAGAAGTATTCTATGTTCTATTCCAAGACATAGTCTACGGATTTAGATGAAATTTAGCGGTCCGTGCGTTAAATTTCATCTAAATCCGTTTAGCCATTTGAACGTGAAAGAGTGTCAAACAAGCACTTTTCAATAAAATTTTGCCCTTTATTATAACTTAAAATTCTTATCTCCATCTTTTTTTTTTAATCCTTGAACCAGATAGTACTCTTCGAAATCTAAAATTAAACGTATCCAAAATGGCGACTCAATCGCAAGTCGAGGTCGGCGGTAAATTGTCAGATCACGCGCCTCTTGAGGGTTAGGCATACCTACTTTTTCTGTGGCCCTCAGGCTAGAATTTACTGCTTACAAACATGTCACTACGAAACTGTTTTTGTGGATGGCTATTTGTTACATGTTTTAGTAGAAAATGCGGTGTGATCTGTGTTTTCTACCACTTCTAAATCATTCAGGGTCAGATGTTTTTTAAAACTTTAGGTTTTTCTGATATGCTAAATTAGTGTGCAAGAGTTTTTTATACTAGTCGTTATTATATCATTACACATGATAACAGTGGGCTGGGCACATTATTTGCAGAACAGATGGTCGATGGGGCCGAACGGTTCTGCACCCCTAGCCAAGTTGACAATCTGCAATCGTTAACGCTAGTCGAAAACTAATCAAATGTATGGGAATGACATCATCTCAACGTTAAGTCACGTGGTCAGAATCAACGAATAGAAAATTCGTAGCCAAGTTCATATCGTTCAAAATGATAGAATGAATTTTTATCGTTTCTACAATGTTAAACGTTACATCCTCGTCTCGTTTTCTGCAATTATTCTGCAATTATATATATATATATATAACGACTGCGTACCGCGTTGGTAAGCTTCTTGGAAAACCTCCCACAGGGTGGATCCGATGGATGCGACACGCACAGGATCAATCGTTGTGGCGGCACTTCGGGGAGGCCTATGTCTAGTAGTGGATGTCTATAGGCTAAAATGATGATTGTAAAATAAATAAAAATGCTTTAAAACAGAGTTAAACATTAATGGTTAGCTTGCCATATCGCCCTATCTTCCTATTTCAGTGTAAGGACTAAAGGAGCTAGTTTCCCCGTGAGAAATACACTGGCAGTAATGGCGGACCGTGATTTCGGTATAGACTTCAGATAATTGAGAATTTATATCCAGTTAATATTGTATGGCTTGGAGATTTCTATGAGTGAATGTTTTGGTAGGAGGAATCAATTTTAAGGGACATTTGAAAAACTCTGTACAAAGGTGAACATAATAAGCACAATCATCCTTTTTAATGTTCCCACTGCTGGGATTCAGGCCTCCTCTCTAGGAGAGGGAATGGGCCGTAATCCACCACGCGGGCCAGTGCGGGTTGATGAATGTCACATGTCTTTTTTTCATTCATTTTTGGTTCTAGGATGTGCCGGTTTCCTCACGATGTTTTCCTTCACCGTTTTGAGAGCAGATTACACAAAGTAGTGAACTTGGCTGGGTTTGAACCCACGATCCGCGATCGCCACCACTGCACACATCTGAATATAATGCCTTAGGCAATTTCTACCAGTCAACCTTAGAGTGGTACAGAGACGGAGCATGGCAGGTGCAACTTAAGGTCCAGGCTCCAAAAAAGCCAGCGAAATTCAAATTTCGAAAAATGTCATCAATGTAGAACTGATTATTGAATGACTTTTTCATAAAATAGCCATTTAATAGGGTTAGACAAACCGAGAGAGTTGTAATAACGCCTTTAGAGTGCTGTTGGATTGGGGCTCCCGCGGTTCTGTAGCGCATTGGGCATGTTTGCTGAAACTGCTTTACATAGCTTTCAAGCTAAGTATTATAGATATAAAAAGAACAGCATGGAAGACCGCTGCAGGCAAATTGTTCCAATCCTTCGATGTACGCAGAATAAATGAAGAGCAGTAACGCTCAGTCCGAATCGTAGAGGTGTTAAAGATATTAATGATTATAGTTACGTAAGTAAATTCGTGTTACGGTCGCGAATCATATTTAAATCAACATAATTATAACCTGACACTAGCTGGCAAAATGCAAAAAAACGGGCAAGTGCGAGTCGTACTCGCGCACTGAGGGTTCCGAACAAACTTACTTATGTAAACAGTTCAATTCCCAATTGAGTAACGAAAATTTTTCCGAATCGCAAAGAAAGTTTTTTTTTTAATAAACTACACAGTAGCAACTTTGTCATTAAAAAAAAGGTGAAATAAAAGCAAAAATGTCAATGAAGGTAAGTGGCTTAATTTCTTTTTTATTTAGGAAACCATTTAATGACTTCTCCCACTCTATCGTGTCAGACTTTTACTGACTAAAAACAGACCTGTGTTTTTTTTAGCCACCAGTTGCCTTTCATCGGCCCCTACGGTTTTGCTCACATCTTTTTGAGGTGCGTGTGGAACACTACGCGATGTTGAAGACTTGGGTTCGGGCCGGACGGCTACCGGGCTATTGTCATGGTAAAGCGCAAAAAACTTATGCTAATCAGTTTCAGAAACCAAATTAAATAAATTAAAAAAACGTGGCAACTAGTTACTAATTTATTACAGTTAAGTACTCTGATTATAATAACCACTTTTACCGCAAACATAAACCTGGCTTTACTGAAGTCTTATGAAGTACTGAAAGTTTATAACCTACTAAATATTTTACGCAGTCTAGAATATCCTTGCTTCGCCATTTTTGAAGAAATGTAATCCCATTATGGCTATGGAGATTTGCTAGTTAAACGTTGGATCATCAATCTGCTTATAAAAGAAACTCTCTGCTTAAACATATAAAGTCATGGCACAAAAGTGGTCCTGAAATACAAAAGGCAACTGAAGGAACGCAGGTGAACCCACTTGCATGGTGTGCAATCATCATAACTTCTCCTGCTTTAGGGTGGAACGAGTGGGAGTGTTAGACTTTTACTGATTAATACCCACCTGTGTCTTACAGCTGCTTTTTGCATTCTGGTGCCACAGCCACTCTTTCAAACGTTTCCATTTATTTGAGGCACGCGTGAAACACTACGCGCTGTCAACTTGGATCTGATTCTTGCCTGAGGACTGGACGGTGAGCTATCAATTGCTCATCGTTAGTTAGCCTACGGCTTTGGTGGCCAGAAATCGCATGTGACTGCCGACATCTGTGGCATCTCATTCGGTGGCGGCTGGGGCGTCGGATGCCCGTTCCCTCACGGTTACAGGTATCGCCTGCGCTAGCATTATTGCTTCGTAGAAGGAGGTGACCGCTTTCCATTCCCTCTCACTACTGACTATCGCTTAAACTAGTGTCAGGCGTGAGAGGTCGCCACCAATTTCCCCAGCTGCACCGTGCTTATTAATTTAGCCACAAGCTGTTTTGTTACATACATCAATATTTGAAGAAATAATCCTGTAGCAAAAACCATGGCGATAGGGACTAAAAAATTCCAATTCCTGCAATTAGAGTTTTCCGCATGATTTGAATATATACGACAGACCAAAATCATCTATCAGGGAGTTCCCCGGATCAGATATAACATCGATCTGGTCGAAGGATTTTTTTTCAATGGAGGTATGTGGGACTTTGCACCCTATTACGCATAACTCTAAACTGGTGACCCCGATGTGATCATCACTTTCTCAAGCTTTCGAGAGGCGAGCCATACAGGCAGCACCTACGGCTTTAAATGGTATTCTGACCACCAGTATGAGGTATGCTGCTGGTAGGCAGCAGCATACCTCTAAAATACCAATACTACGAAACCATTTACCTACCTACTACCACTGTTTCACACCGTACAGCTAACAAAGAATAGTATCGAAAACAAATAACCTACCATGTGCATTTTCCAACCATTTAAAACTTTAGTCTAACGGCTAACAGTGCATTAGTAACTTTAAACAGTTCAGTATTGGTCGTTTAAGGGGCAGTGTACTTATGACGCCAATTTCACGGCAACTTCCACTTAACTACATCAGGTATCAATTTAGCACCTGTATGGTTTCCAGCCACTCGGTTATTAATACACCCTGTATGTTTTGACGCGTTGCATCGGATATTGTTTTCCTTCAGTCAATATAACTACTTACTTATGGTTAGTTAACGATTCCAACTAGAGATCCTAATTATTTATTTATTTAGACATACTTTACTGTACAGAACATGTCTGCCACATGTCTAGCGAGCTGTGCATTTATATTTACAATTCGAATATTTGGATAGAGTACAAATTAATTCAGAAGCTGCTACTTTCGAACATCATGGTGCTCATCATCAACAGTATAATTTTTTTTAAACTTTTCAGTACCTATTAAGTTAAATGTCAACACACATTCGAGATTAATCCAAAACAATATAAGTGCATAGAACAAAAAAATACAAAAAAAAAGAAAACAACAATCCAGGAGCACTTTACCATTCATTCCAAACTGGAACTTTTTTAATTAACTGCCTCCATAACCGACGATATATCACTAATCTGGCAACATTGAACATAACAGCTGTTTCGGCATTACTGCAGCCACTAATTAAAAACAAACAACGTACAAACGGACGTGTGATTTATTATTTATTACGCGTTTTGTCAACGAACAGATTATGTGGATATTGAATAAGTGAATTTTGATCGATGTTAACTATTTTGGCCATGTGGTAGGGACCGGTAAGTAATTTAACACAAATATCCTCAATAGATATATTTTTATTATGCATAAGTAGTTAAAAGTTCTAGACGAAAGTAGCAGCTTACAACAGTGAAGGTCTGCTCTACTCCCTACTACTAACTTGGCTAGGGGGCTAGTCTTTGCATAGATCCTACTCCAACTTTACTCAGCATTAACTTTCAAGTCAATCGACTGTCATATCCACGATATCCTGCCACCTTTCACTATGCAGCGGCAAGAATTGTGTTCTTGCCGCTGCATAGTGAAAGGTCTTAAAACAATAAAGTTCACAAAAGATGCGCTCTCTCCAGAACGCTTATATTTTACTACTCGTAATACTGTGAGTACTGAATTAAAATTAAGCCAACAGTGGCTCAGTGGCTCAGTTATGGTGGTGGATGTAGGGGAACAGTCGAACAGAACCCTTGAATGATGTATAAGTACAAGGTTATGAATATGAGGTTATACGGTTGTGGATTTCGTTGAGCTTTGCGTCGAACTTAGTCTAGTTTTTATATGGTTTACGAAGTCCATCCTGCGCTACTAAGTCAAAAAGCGGTAACTTAATGAAAGTGAGATTCGATAGAAAAAAAGATTTTGTGAATATAAATATTGCCGTCATTTTTGTGACGTTATACTAAATAAAAGCTTCTTGCCCGCAGCTTCACCCGATTGGTATGTTGATAAAAAGTATCTCAAGACATTTTTCATGTCCTAGACTATATCTCCAGTTAAATTCCATTAAGATCGATTTAGCAGCTCAATTTGACCATCTTGGGAAGTTCTCATTAGTTAGCTAAACCAAAGCGGTAGTCTTGGATACGGCTCGTATTGTTAGGAGGTTCCTTTTTTTAGAGCCTTTAATGCCGGTAGCTTAGACCCTGTGTTGGGATACTATTATTTTAAATTAATTTTTGAACAATTTTAAAAAATGTTTAAAAATGTAGTAAATGTTTTAGAATGATAAATAAATTAATAATTACATTGCTTTGTGTAAACACAAACGTAGAGCAAAAAAAAAACACTGGATTTTTTATGTTTCAAAAATTTATTCTATGCTCGGCCGTACAGTGAGCCGTATGTCACCCAAATGTCTTAACCGCTCCTGGGCTTAAACCGAGTTTAACTCATACTTACAAATCAACACGGCCATTATAATAATGCATCGGCCATCATTATGCCCGCTTTCTAAGGATAAACATATTATTTATCGGTCGTACAGGCTAAACTTTTATGACCCATTAAAAATAAAACCACTTACGCTTATCTACTGATTTATATTTTATTTAGGAGACTATTTTTGGCTTGTATATAAGTTACGGGGTTTTTGTTGATGATTTTTTGTGTTATATTTATTGTTTTCAAAGGGTTCATTTCAGCTTTTGGGAGAGAGGTGCACTTTTTTTATGAGACCATTTTTCTGAAGCCATATAATAGATTATTTATATAAGGGTCGCAAGGCAACACACAATTACCCGAGAAGTCATTAGATGATTTTCCACCTTTGAAAAAAACCACTCAAAAATACAAGATCTAACTGAATCAATTGGCACATTGTGGCTGCGGAGTTTAGCTAGCTCATTTAACAATTATTAATGTAGTACATACATATAATTAATGTACATACATATAATTAACAAACAAGAAGGAAAACAGAGACATACGAGTAGATACAAAGGTGATGATTAGTTCTGAAGAAGTCTTCCAGTACATTTGCAAAATGTGAACTGAAAAAAAAAGATGTAATATTTGTCTGTCAGTTCACATTTTCACTAAACTTTGAAATATAAAACACAAAACATACATAAAGATAAAATATCATAATTATATAAAAACATAATTCGTTTTATTTATATCGAATTTCTTTCGTTTTATTTATTTGTATTTTTATTTTATTTCGTTCGTAATTTTAGCTGACATAATAATCATAATGACATCACCCGTACTTGCACATACAGTCCCAACATGGTCGCCGCGCCGCTCGCAACCAGTTTTCGGTAGATCGGAGGACTTACTGAGCACAGGAGTAAACCGCTTCCCATATTTTACTCTTACAACTTACGGGGGCTGATAAGCAGCTCATACTATTATCATGTCTTGGTACCAGCCTTACCAATATTGGAAACAAAAAGAGATAAGTAATCTGACTTGATTTACTCCCATTTCTGTATTCTCGATACAAGAAGGATTTATCCAAATTTATTGCGATTATACCAGTACATAACGGTTACCGAGTATTTAATCTTGAATGTGGAGCGGCATTAAGCCTTCGTAATGGCGCTATTTCGATTCCAAGTTTCACATTAAAAGTTATGATGAACGGTGTGTGGGATTACGTGTGAAATACTTGTACTTGAACAAGTGTCGTCTTTACTTTAACACCAGCCTTAATTTAATACATCACACTAATATTATAAAGGCGAAAGTTTTTGAGTGTTTGTGTGTTAGTCCTTCACACTCAAATGGCTGAACGGATTTCGATGAAACTTGGTACATGGGTAGATCATATCCTGGAATAGCACATAGGGTACTTTTTATCCCGGGAGGAAGATGTCCCTTTTTTTTAGGTGGGAAAATCATCTAATGACAAATCTCACTCTTGGGCGGAGCGGGAAATAGTGTCAGACTTTTACTGACTAAAAACCCACTCCTGTTCCTTCGTTGCCTTCGTCCAAGGGCCCCGGGTTTCGTTTTCATACTACCCATAGCCCCAGTAGGCTTCGACCCTGCTGGGCCCCTACGATTTGCTGACAGCTCCCTGAGGCGCGCGCGGAACAATACGCACCGTCAACGACTTGGGCTCAGTCCGAAATAAGCCCAAGTCGTTGGTTACCAGACGGTCGGACGGTGGGCTACCCATTGTTCGCTGTCCGCAAGCCTGCGCCTAGGATGCCCCTTGGGAACTTCTTTAAACACACGGGCGAAGGCACTGGTAGCCGTTAGATTAATTTGAAATCTGGATCATGGTTTGTTTGATCACAAAAGACCTTCAAAAAATTTTAACAAAAAATTCTCGAGAAGATACTTCGATAACTCTCAGTGACATTTGTAATTCGAAATTCATTTGTACAAGTCAAGATATAAAATCTGAAAGCCCATTATTTTCGAGTTGATACGAGCACTATCTTCACTCTTACCTTTTGCTAATGACGTGAAAAATCGTAAAAACTTCGACTAGACATCATTCTCACTACATAGAAACTTTTTCTCTTTGGCAACAATAGAACTGACTGAAAGTAATAACAGATGCCATTGCTTACTTTTTCACGAAAGTGTGTTTACTGTATATTTCTAAAACTAATGTGAATAGACGACGTGTGTATAACTCACTGGAAGCCGAGATTATGATTCTTTGACGCATTTTGTGGAAGACATCCTAACTGAGATATACGTGACACTGGACTTTGCACTTTATCCAAACCGAATATAACACAAATTTGGATAGATGGCAGTTCAGTTATGAGCTCTTTTGTTCCAAAAACCGAAACTCGCGACACTGCGACACATTTTTCTCATTTCAGATGCATATTTTATGGAGCACGAACGCATAATGAAAGGAATCTCGTTGTGACAAACAAATTACAATATCTGTCATTGTAGTGCGTGCCCCTATAGAAATCTGAATAATAGTGCAATTCAATATGGCTCGTAAAAGTTGCTCGTCCTTAAAATTAAATATATACTGCTTGTTATGTTAATTTACGTAGATAGATTTAAGTAAAGTATCGCATCGCTTACAAATATATTTTCTTCAAAGGCAAAGAAAAATTTTCGAATTTGAATGCAAGAATTTAGAATACGGAGCTACTCATTCTACTCAAGCTATTTGTGATGGAAACTGGTAGTATCATTACTATTGATTAGGATCGAGCGTCATATATTGTAGAGATTGCTTAGCATTAGAAGCATGTACATCGCATCAGTATTTTATATCCAGTTTGACACCTGACGTCTCATATAATTTGAACTTGTCTGCCCTGAGATCTGCCCTCTTATCTCAGGTCATCAGTAGTAAGAATTTTATTTGATGTGTGGGCTTCATGGGCTTCTTCCTGTCTGATATTGCTCCATAACATCTTACATTTTAAATTCTACTGCATTCATTTGTTTAAGTATCTACGTAAATATTATAAAATCTGATTTTAAAACTTTTGACCGTGTTAGCGACAGCATAATCAACTTTCTAATGTTCCTACTGCTGGGATTCAGGCATCCTCTTTAAAAGAGGAGCAGTGGTGGCCTAGTGGTAACGGCCCCGACTTACGAATTGTAGGTCGCGGGTCCAAACTCAGCCAGGTGCATTACTTTGTGTAATTTATTTCGTCACCACTGCTCTCAAAACGGTAAAGGAAAACATCGTGAGGAAACCAGCATATCCTAGAACCAAAAATTCGAAGACATGTGACATCCACCAACCCGCACTGGGCCCGCATGGTGGTTTACGGCCCATTCCCTCTCCTAAAGAGGAGGCCTGAGTCCCAACAGTGGGAACATTACAAGGCCGACTATGCTATGCTATGCTTTAAAAGAGGTGATGGGCTATAGTGCAGGCCCAGTGTACGTTGGTGGAGGTCACGTATCCTCGAATTTCTGGTTCTAGGGCATGCCGGTTTCCTCACGGTGTTTTCCTTCACCATCATGAGAGCAGTGGTTGGTGATAAAATAAATTACACAAAGTAAAGCACCTGTTTGGGTTGCCACAACCTACAACTGCTAAGTCAGGGCCTATACCAACTGTATCAATAACTGTTATTATAGTAGATTTAAATCCATCATTACCATTTCAGCCTAAAGACGTCCAATTTTCAACAAAGTCTTCCGCAAAGTTACGCATCAAATGATCCTATGATTCTTATATCCATTAGACCTAGCCTGCACCTCTCAGCAGATCATTGGTCTACCTTGTAACTACATGAAATCTAAGCTAAGGAAGTTCCAAGAAAACTAATAAAAAATGTCTTGATCATCGATGTGAACATCAATCATAAATTGCTCAGCACTTGGTGGAACCACGTTTATTTTAATATTGAATGCTTATATGAATACTTCAGTTAGTAGGTCGCATACGAAGTGAGGTCTTACGACCTATGGTCATGCAATTCAAATTATATATTGTTCGCATTTGATGCGAGTTCTTTAAGTAAAGTATAGTCCGATCTTCGGTAAATATTGCTGCGAGTTGGAATAGTTTGTTGTTTTATCTCAGTCCCCCTAGCCAAGTTACAACCGTTTCGTTTCGATTCTCTTTTCATTGATTGCCTCGAGTCGGCCACGCCTCCTATTCCTTTGTTCTAACCACGTGACTGAGCATTGAGATGACGTCAGAATAAAGGAACCGGAGGCGTGGCCTACTTGAGGCGACTGACGAAAAGCTAATCGAAACGAAACAGTTGTAATTTGGCTAGGGGCAGGACTCAGGACTCGTACGGCGTTGCGCTTGCGCCACCGGTACAGGGTCGACATCCCACCCATACGTACAAAGCATTTTACCGAACACATTCATTAGGCGTACTGCTAAGGAATGGAATTCCCTGCCGGAGTCTATGTTTCCGGATAGCTATAACCTGGGGGTCTTTAAGTCAAGAATGAATAGGTTGCTTCTAGTGAAGCTCCGTCGTCGGCTTCATCATCGCATACCATCAGGTGAAATAGTGGTCAAACGTTAGCCTATCCATTATTGAAAAGAAGGCAGATTTTTCTTGGATGTGTGTGTCTGTGATGCCAATTGTTTCTGCGTGCATAAGGTACTTACTTTGACACCGAGCGCTTGGAGATTACATAAATGTAGAAAAAAATAAATGTGTTTCTCGTGTTATAGATCTTGTTCATCGTCGTCGTGTCGTGGTAGAAAATGCCTTGTTGCCGCCTATATGGTACATACATACATGCTAAATGTATGTATGTATATGAAGTTTAAATAAATAAATATAGAACAGCAAATAAATAAAACTCATCATCATCGCACTGCCACTGTCCCGTATTATTTTGGGTCGGTGCAACACGTGTTTTTGTTCCATTCTGTCCTATCACCCGACACGCTATCAATAACTCACTGTTCTTTCATTTCACTCCTCAGACAATCCATCCATCTTTTCTTTGGACTCTCTCTTCCTCTCCATCCACGTATTCTCGTAACTCTTATAGTAACATGCATTGCACCCCTTCTCTTCACATGGCTATACCAAGAAAAACGATTCCCTTTCAACTTTTCAATCATTGCAAACTTCCTCTAATATATGTACCTACTTATTTTTCTCTTTATCTATTCTTGTCACACCACAATTCATCTCAACATTCTCTCTATTTTTTTTTCATCCATCTATTTCACAGCCTAACATTCCGATCCATACAGAATTACCGGTCTTATCACAGACTTGTAGCTTTTACCCTTCAACTTGAGGAAGAACTATAAATGATAATGTTGAAAAAAAAACGAAGGGAAATAAAAATGTGAAATTCATGTTTTGTGATAATAAAACTAGCAGTATCGATATCTCCAGCTATAATAACGTTCGGTTTTACCATCACAAAATATTTAGATTTTAGCTAACGAAATAGTGTTGCATGGAAAATCCAAAACTGTATACAGGGCTGCTACGAATTTGCCAACAGCTATAACTAAGACAAAGCCAGGTCAGGTACAAGCTAACATCATAGATAGGCCGACATACACATAGCGCTTGCATCGCGCGTGGGACGACCAGCTTCGCTCCGGGCCCTTATCTGCACCATAATCACTTTGAACAACCGAGTGGCCCGTGATTACAATCTTAAATCCCCCGTAAATTTTCTATTCCGAAGGGCCATTATAATGGAACAACGTCGGCGGGTTTGAGGGAAAAAAATATACACGAATAATTTCATCATACCACTCCCCCTGTTGATTGCAAAATTTCAATCAAGCTCGTAAATGGTGTAGTACAGTTTCGGATCGACACTCGAAACGATATTTTTTGGGGTTGCAACTGTAAAAATTGTTTTCATTCCATTTTGAATGCTAAAACAATGTCGGAAAGATACGTTTTTGATTGCGATCGAAACACTCCAGTGCTGCACACGCATTTTGGCGACGAATGCAGTACATGACGTAGATTTATTTGTAGTATTGAAATGGCAATTGTAGGAAGGATTTATTTGGCTGTGTGGAGTTGGCTGCGCTAATTATGAAAGGATCATTCGGATTAAAAGACTTGCGCCATCTGGTAGTCAATGTTCTGAAGTGTCGTGCCGAGTCTTGTACTAGAAATGAACTATATTTTCAAGGAAGCGATATTTTCGACACGTGCATTCAACAGCGGCGATTCCAAACGTAACAAGCTACCCTTCTTGAATAAATATGAATAAAAATGTGACTTTACAACGTCCGAGCTCCTGCTGCGAACACGAGGGCTTAGAAAATAATAACGGAACTTAAATTATTGTTGAAATAGTGCACCCCCGTATTTTACATATTAAAATTATCATCTCACCGAGGGGTCAAAGAACACATTTACTAAATTTTAACATCAACCTTTCGACGCGTTTTCAGCGTTACTTAATAGTGATCAAAACTTGAGCCTCGGTCGTTATAAATATTATTTTGCTAGGCTAATTTCTACCTTCTTCCTTGTACGTAGCATCGAAATTAGTTGAAGCTTTATTGGAAACATCTTCAAATTATATTTAAGTTTTAATGGTGCTGGATTTTGATTCATAACCATAAGTTGCTAAGGCACCGTTTTCAATGTCACCATATTGAACGATGTGTTCTTTTTGCAGGGGTCTTGAGTGGAGCACGCGTAAGCACGTGCCGCTGACTCCCCGCTGCTACGCACTCCTTGTTACAGCGGGAACTGTACCGCTCTGTAATTACACACAAATTAGACAAGATTTATAGAGGGGTGGAACACCTTGGCAACTATTGTAGGTACTAATAACGGCTGGCCAGGTTCGATATTGCGATTAATCGCAGGAACGATTCCCTAAAAGAGGAATAAATTACACCCGCCCAAAAGCGAATTGCGCACTATATTCCATAAAAGTCGTAAGTCATACCGCGCAATTAACGTGTCACGGAGTTTATGGAGTGCGAATGTGTATACGGCGGAATTCAAGTTCGATTTTTTACAGCGTCATAAAAAGAGTTATGTTGGTGTCAGATCGACACCCTCTGACACGGATGTGCATGTTGTGAACGTTTGACAGGTTCATTTAACAGAAGGTGGACATTTAGCAAACAATAATGGCATTTTTAGTGCGGCCTTTTCATATTTTATGGCGTGTTTATTGGCCATTGTAGGAAGTTGGTCGGGCGCCGGCGTTCCGGTGGGACAGTAAACATGATTCATCTCCGCAGGTAAGAATTATCTCGCATTGTTCACGTCCTTACGGCTTAATAAGCGTGAGGAATGTCTTTTGGCTGTGGGATTATTATTTTTTATCTTAATAATGTTAGAAGCTTGTTAGTACATTCTTAATTGCTTACTAGATACGTTTTATCGTATGTTCAAGTCGTCAATAAGCATTATCCTTATAATGTTCCCACTGCTGAGTCTCAGGCTACTTTTAAGAGAAGAATTATTACATAGCCGTCAATATTTTACAGTAGGCGTAGGCTTGCGGACGGCGAGCAATGGGTAGCTCGCCGTCTGGCAGTCCGGTAACCGTCCGGACCGAGATCGAGTCGTCGACGGTGCGTACTGTTCCACGCGCGCCTTAAAGGAGATGTCAGCAAAACCGTAGGGGCTCAGCGGGGTCGAAGCCTACTGGGCCATGGGTTGTGCAAAAGAGAACCCCGGGGGGCTGAAACGAAGGAAAAGAAGGAACATAGTGGTGGGTTTTAGTCAGTAAAAGTCTGACACGCCCTATCGTACCGCCCTAAAGCGAGAGAAGTCGTTGGATGATTACCCCTTAAAAAAAAAAAAAAAATATGATTGTTATACCCATTGCCAGTCGAAAAAAGCTGCTTGCTAAAAATAACATATAACTTAGACAAGTCTTATCGCTCTCGACAACGTTGTCATCATAATATTTTGAACTAATATCATACCATAAAATATTTATTCAGGGATGAACATATTATGATCATATACAAACAAACTTATCGTACAGATTACTTTTACTCAATATTGACTCAACAAATCACTAGGCGAAGATAACCAAAGATCAATAAAATAACCAAACGAATTCAGACGTCAAAGAAATTAAAAGAATCTCTTTGCAAATACAACTACAAAACTTGTTCAGATTACACAGGGCTATGTTACCTGCTTATCCTCGGCGGAAATAAAAAAGTTCACTAGGAACTTTGTTCCTGGTTATCTTCGGGCCAAGTAAACAGTTTTTATTTTATGACCTCCCGCAGTTTTAGTGCCCTGAAGTCCGCTGGAACAGGCTCTTCTTGCTCCTTGCGTATAGGGGGAGCCTGGGAAATATGGAAAAATCTTGCTGTAGAATAAACAAACCCTTTATTTTTTTTATGGAAACAATTCTGCGAAAATATATTGAATATATACTTTTATTTATTGAGAACAAGCTTTTGCCCGCGGGTTCGCTCCCGTCACCTATGTTCTACTCTACCCTACTCTACCCTGGGTGTATCTCATGAACTTAATATATTTCTGTTGCCGCTAAAATAACAAATACTAAAAACGGAATATAATAAATATTTAAGTGGAGCGGGTTCCCATACAACAACCGTGATTTTTTTTTCCCTTTTTTTTGCTCAATATTAATAACGGCAACAGGTTGATTGAAATATTCACAGAATATTTTGTTCTTTATTCATTTTAAAAATAAACAATTAAATTAAAATAATATTGAATAGATTGTCATACGGAACTTTTCGTGCGCGAGTTCGTCTCGCACTTGGCCTGGTGTTTTTAATCTCATTACAAAATACATATCCTACATACAAATAAAAAACCCAAACCTATTTAAAAAAAAAAACCAACCAAGTGAAATGGCTACTTACAAAAATCTGCTAACGAAATCCTAAGAAATTTCCGACCTCATCCTGTATACAAGTACTTGTAAGAAGATTGGAAACAGTTGGTTGTGCTTGTTTCAAACCTACGTAGTACGTACAAACAAGAACAAATCCTTTTTATTCTAGCCACCTAGCTAACTGGCAGTTTATAAAATATATACAGAATCATTTTAAGAACACAACTTAATTTTAAAAACAGAATCGTACTTTAACAAAATAAAAAGTATCAGAAATCAGTCATTGATTTCAAATAATTATGCTTTCAAAATTCAGACACATAATGGTAATAAAATAACTAAGTTGTTAACTTGATCACAATTTTATTTAGATCTAACAGCTTTTACTTCGAATGAGACATATTGAGTGTCACTTTAAATTCTTTAAAACTACGAATATCAATGACCTGAAAGCAAAAAGGTTTTAGCAAATAAATATTTTATGATAGAATGTTTTCTCAAGTAATTTTATTTTGTTTCAAATACCTTCAGTGCAATGATATTTAAACATAGCTGTGTAAGTTTGTTTAAGTATATTAAAGAGTCTAAAAGAGATTTCTAGGAAATCTCAAGATTTTTAGGGTTCCGTACCGCAAAAGGAATTCTTAAAGGATCACTTTGTTGTCCGTCTGTCTGTTTGTCAGACTGCCTGTCTGTCTGTCAAGATCATTTATCTCGGGAACGCGTAGAGGTATCGAGTTGAAATTAAAACCATAAACTCAAATCTGCGATCTCTTGAAGCTGAGAAAAAATCAAACATTTGAGTTAACGAAACAAAAAGATACGGCCGTATATGTCGCAAAATTTTGTAGTTAAACAAAAAAAATACACGTTGTATTTCGATAGTTTTAAGGGAATCCAAATTCATAGGGTACTTCCCTTTGACCTAGAATCCTGAAATTTGGCATGAAGCAAGCTATCATATCACAAATACAGGGAAAAATCTGAAATCTGTAAATATGTCGTTTCGTCACAAAAAAAATATTTTTCTGCGGTTCGGATAAATCTTCGACACTCCATTCGAGAATTGAACTATTTCAACCAAATCAAATCAAAAATATTTTTATTTCACAGGCTTACATGGGCACTTATAAAACGTCAGAAGCACGTTTATTTACATAGGTAAGTTTTTATTTATTCTTCATAGGTTCGCGCTTGACCGGTATCTCACCTGATGGATAGCGACAATGCAGTCGACGATGGAGCGCGCTTACCTAGAAGTTTGTACGGAACCCTCAGTATGCGAGTCCGACTCGCACTTGCCCAGTTTTTTATTGATAGGCTTGCGCTTGACCTTTATCTCAACTGACACATGGTAAGCGATGATGAGGACGACAACTTTTTTTTGGGTGTGAAATCATCCAATGAATTCTCGTGCGTGTTAAGCGTTTACTGACTAAAACCATACCTACGTTCCTTCAGTTGCCTTGCGTTCTAGGACCACGGGTTCCCCTTTCAGAAGTCGACCCATGGCACTAGTAGGCTTCGGCACTGCTGAGGTTTTACTACACGGTTTTACTAACATCTCTTTGAGGCGCGCATGGAACACTACGCGACGTCGACGACTCGAGCTCGATCCAGACGGCGAGCTACCCATTGCTTATCGTCCGTAAACCCCACTGTATTATCTCCCTAAATATATTTTGTTTAAATAACAATAGCATTAACACTGGTTTATCTGATAGCACATATTTTACTTAACAAGTGACTGTAGTTAACTGTGTTTCTAACCGATAGGGTGTAACCCAATATGTTACTGCACGCGCCAACCCACTTATGCAGATAACGTACTAGCAAGCCAGATTTGGGCAATACTGCGGCAATAGACCAATCTGAGTATCCCAATTTGAAATGCCAATATTTAGACCGTTAAGATTGAAAGCTAAACTAGAGCAACCTGAAACCGTGCCTATAGTATCTACGTCCCTAATGTAAGTAAATTGCAGCCCCCCTAGCCAAGTTACAACCGTTTCGTTTCGATTCTCTTTTCGTTGATCTCCTCGAGTCGGCCACCTCGAATAGACCGTCTGTCTGAAAGTAAAATATGATTCCAAAGTGACATACTCCCAGAATTAGAAGCATCCTGTTCGTTACTCCAGGGCACGGTCTACCTGTATGACAAAATTGCATCCAAATCCGTTCAGCAGTTCGAGCGTGAATGAGTAGCAAACATACACACATACATATTTTATTTTGTTTTTGTAACATTAGCGTAACAGACACTTGAAGGTTCCGTACCAGATGGGTGCCAACGGGATCCTATTATTAAGCCTCCGCTGTCCATCCGTTCGTTTGTCTGTCCATCTGTCTATCAGCGGGCTATATCTCATAAACCGTAAGAGTTAAAAAGTTGAAATTATCACAGAAAAGTGTATTTCTATTAAATTCAAATAAAGTAAAAAATTAAAGGGGAACCCCCTTTAATTTTTTACTTTATTTGAATTATACCATATATACCATACAAGAAAAGTAATTTTTGTCGGTGATTTTTTTTTCGCGATTTTAATATGTTTGTGTGATTTTAGTATGGAACCCTTCGTGTACATGTCCGACTCGCACTTGACCAGTTTTTAGTTTCAATATAAAGCTACAGTTTTCTCTCCTTCTCAAAATGAATCCTCATAGGCTTATTACGCATACATATTCTCAACTCACTTTTCATAATGGGTTTTTTTTTAGGTGGGAAAATCATCTAATGACAAATCCCGGTCTTGGGTGGAGCGAGAGATAGTGTCAGACTTTTACTAAATAAAAACCCACTCCTGTTCCTTCTTTGCCTTCGTCCCAGGCCCCGGGTTTCACTTTCACACTATCCGTAGATTGAGGGGGTTAAAATAGTCAAACAACCAATGTTTTACATTTGTTATCAGTGCTCACCTTTTTTCCAGTCCCCAATTCAATAAAGAAAAAAAATCGTCTAACCCAGGCGAAGGTAGATTGACATTCGACGAATAAATCTAACGTTATCTTAAAAGGAGATACGGCGAAGGATTTATTTTTTAGCGAAGGGAAGGACAATGCATTTGCCGTGTTTTTGTACCAAAAGTCAGGCATTACGTATATAAAGATGATAAGAAGCCATTACTGATAGGAACGGGGGTATAATATAAGGGTTTTTTAGTGTTATACCATCATAAAGTATAGGGGTTGTGAATGTAGATTTCCCATGCAACGGGGCTTAAATTCTTCCAATACTCGATCAATATGATAGCAATCCTTGTCGTATGTATAAAGGAGTAAGTAGAAACTGTACAGATATAAAACTTAATGGCTTGCGTCCCATTTGTACTTGGATTTACTATTTTGATGTTTGGGGATGGAACGCTTCTATAGGATTTAATTAAATCCAATGCAGCAAGTTTGGTTTTCTGTAGTGCAGAGGATTTTGATCAAAGTTACGAAGAAGACAATCGTACCAAAGACCTTCTTACTTTATAGAGGGTTATATGAGTAGAGTGGAGTCATAATAGGTATTGGTGAGGTAAGTAGACCAACCAGGCAAGAAAATCTATAAGCATATGCATAATCAGCCTTTTAATGTTCCCAATGCTGGGACTCAGGCCTCCTCTGTAGGAGAGGGAATGGGCCATAATCCACAACACAGGCCCAGTGCGGGTTAGTCAATGTCACATTTCTTTGAATTTTTTGGTTCTAGGACATGCCGGTTTCCTCACGATGTTTTCCTTCACCGTTTTGAGAGCAGTGGTGATGAAATAAATTACACAAAGTTATGCGCCTGGCTTGGTTTGAAATCGCGATCTACAACTCATAAGTCGGGGCCGTTACCACTCGGCCACCACTGCTCTAATAATCTATAATTAAAAGATAAATTGTATTTAGTAGAAAAACTAGTTTTATTAACAAAGAGAAAAGTTATGACAGCTGTTTATAAAAATATTTAAAAGTAGTAACATAACTTACAAACGGCCAGTACTTGGATGAGTACAACTAACGAGGTCCTAGTTTAGGTGATAATTATAAACGTTGTCCAAACTGTATGTAAAATAAAAGCTTTAAATATGATATGATATGATAATAGACATAAAATAAATATTTGTTAACATATTCGTAAAATGAAAAGTTTATTTTAAAAACGTTAAAACAATATATCGCTGCACAAGCAGTAAAATAAATATTATTATAGTAACAAAACATTTTCCAAAAACATAGATCAACAATAGTTTTACTGTTACGATAAATACCCAGAATATTTTTGTAACTCACATTCGAGAAATAAACGTATTAACAGAAACATCTATTTGGTATAACCCTTTGAATTTCGTCGGAGTCCCTGCGCAGAATCCAATGAATTCCATTATAAATTGACGGGAGCGCCAAATCAATTCATTAGCAAAACCAATGGCTTAACACTATCCTACAATCGATACAGGGGTACATCTAGGTGTTCATTTAAGTCAAGATTGAACTAGAGATTAAACAGTGGATGGTTTTGCTCCCTCTGTGTGGTGGTACAATTTGGGAGGATGAAGCGGGATGGATAAACTATGTGATAGTTTAAAAAATCAGAACAGATAGTCGATGGGGACGAAAGTTTCTAGAGTGGCGACCACGTACCGGAAGACGCAGCGTTGAACGGCCTCCCACAAGGTGGACAAATGAACTGGTGAGGATCGCGGGAATCCGATGGCTGCGAGACGCACATGACCGGTCATTATGGTGACACTTGGTGAGTAACTTTAAAAATTTGAAGATAGACAAAGCAGTGATTATGAAGCGATTTTCACCGTAAGTTAGATGATAATTACGCTAAATACCTTTGTTTTCCAAATTGTAAAAACACTTTACATTCCAAAGCTGTGACATATTAAAGTTTGGCACTTGCTAACGTTCCATGCACGACCGACGAGACGCGGGCATGGAACTCATTATCTATCGTTAATCATATTAATAATTTATTATTTACAACATTCCCTTTTTTGCTTGTATCACATCGGGTTGCATATTTGCAGACTTGGACAAAATGAATCTATCAGAGAGAGTGATAGAATTAAGTACGTGTACATTTTAACACACCTACACAACTCATATGAAACTACGCTTTATCTTCTAGTTTGTACCAACAATGATATAGAGGGGCATTATACCTCCTTATCGGCACTCGTTAGTCGCCCCTAATAAAACCTCACCCCTCTATCTCAAGGGCGGCTGCAACTCTCAAATTTAATCATGGCAACTTTAAAAACGAAACAATAATGCCCGTTTGTTGACTCGGCCATTTAAAGTGACGTCACAAATGTTTCTTCTGCTACTACAAATCTATTCTAAGAAACGTCAACAAAAAGTTGAACGTAGTTAGTAGCAATTTTTATTTAATCTTTAGTTTGTTCGGTAGGTAATAAAATTTATTCAGCATCATTATCTTACTACCTTTGTCTCATATTACTTGTGGTCGGTGCAACACTTTTTTCTTCTTCTGCCATTCTGTCCTTTCAACCGTCACAGTATCACTGACTCTCTTTTCTTTTATGTCAATCACATAATCCCTCCATTTTTTCTTTGGCTTCTCTCTCCCTGTCCATCCATCCACATGTATACTTAACATCATACTCAATATTATGTATAACAAAATTAACAGAATTAGTTCTTACCGGTTCTTCTTACCGCTTCTTACTTATCGGTTCAATTTTTTTATTTATAAACACAATAATTGTACCATACCGGGTGTCGACCACTATTAATGAAACTACAGAGATAACCCATGGGTTTGGCAAATATTTTGATACAAATCTGAATTATCATTGTATCCCTTTATCTTTTCCAATATATGAGAATGAATGGACCCAAGTAATACCACCTACGTAAAGATGAGAAGCTTATATCAGATGAGCAGGGATATTACTCATTTAATTACGTACTTTAATAAATTTAACATCGCAACCCCATACATCCACATACGCATTACTTTAGATTGCTGACTCATCGTCATAATTGCGGAACATACTGTCGGGAATATCATACAGCTTGATGTAGACACGACAGCTTTAAATACCGAAGTAATGGTTCTGATTTACATAGGTTTTTGGTAACGATCTACAGTGACTTCCATTAAAGTAATGAGAGTGAAAATTAGTAGCAATGATTAACATAAATATTATAGCCAGTTATTTCAATGATATATTTTTAAAGGACAAGTCTAACAGTAAACTGCTGATACTGAAAATATTAAAAATACATGAAACAGCTGATGAGCTTAATCATAAGAAATTCTTTGAGAAAATCCAATGTTTTGAAAATAAAATATTAAAAGAAGACTCTGAAATGCAGAAATTAACTATAATCTATACTGCAGAAATTATTGGTTATTGGCATGTGGATTTTTAGTTGGCTATTCTTTCAAACAGTGTGTCCTTTTCAAATCACGAACTGGATCGCGTTAATGGTTGAGTCTAAAACATTAGTTCTACACTGAGTAGTCCCCTGCAAGCAAATCTAATGAACGTTGAATTTATTTGAAAGTCATCCACTATCGCACTACGATTGTCATTTTTGACAATGATCGAGTGTATGAGAACCACGATCCCTGTTTGAAACTCATTAGTAGTAAATTTAGTTCTGAAATTTTGAGGGTTAATATAAAAGGTGATATTGTGAACAAATTAAATTCAAAAGTGATAATAGTAGTGACCTGTTTGGTTCATCATTGTTTTATAATAGGTATCTATATATACTAAAGCCCTTTTTTAAACTGTTTAGCTGTTCGAGCGTTTTTCTTAGTTTGGAAATCATTAACTAACTCATCGCGCTCTAGGTGGAGAGAGAGCGGGAGTCAAACTTTTACTGACTAAAATCCACCCGTGTGTCTTTAGTTACACTTTATGTTCCATGGCCGCGGTAACTCTTTCGAACATGCAGCCCATAAGGCTTAGCCAAGTTGATAATCTACAATGGTTAACGCTACTAGAAAACTTCAAATATAGTATATGGGAATTACATTATCTTATCGTTAAGTCACGTGATCAGAACAAAGAAATCGGAGGCGTTAGCAACAGTAGAAAAAGATTCGAAACAAAATGGTCGTTACTTGGCTAGGAATGCAATATGCAAAGCTGAATATTAAAATGCCAAAGTATATGAAAACCTTTATGCATACCTCGTCCAACTTTGAAGAAGTTTTAGGACTTTTTTTAGGACTTAGGAGCCTAAGTCTAATATAAAATAACAAGAGAGCTGTAGGAAACTAAGATTGAAAATACTGCAAAAAACAAAGCTTACAAAGCAATGTTTTTAAGTGCAAAGGCAAACAAAACATCTTTGTTATATACTTTGGCTCACATAAACAATACTGCAAAACCTTATACTAATACCTTAAATTTATTTAATGGGCAAGACAATGAATAGGTCGCCTAATTAGTGCAGAGTCGCACCATTGTTTCAATGGTAACAAGATCGAATGCGGACCTTGAGGTCTTGAATTTAGTTCCCAGGTGGGATGGAGAATAATAAGAATTGCCTGATATAATCGCAGTTCTTTACTGTATTGGTGAAATCGAAATTTTTATTCCAATAGCACAGAATTGATTAAACGTAAACCAGCCTTATAGGGTGCGGGCTTGCGGATGTCGAGCAATGGGTAGCTTGCCGTCCGGCAGTGTGGTAATCGACTAAACCGAGTCCCAGTCGTCGACAGCGCGTAGTGATCCAGGCGCTCCCCAAAGAGATGTCAGCAAAACGTAGGGGCCGATGCCCGCTTGGACTGCGGGGATTTTCTAAAAAGGAAACCCGTAGTCCTGGGACGCAAAGGGCAACTGAACGAAACAGGTAAAAGCCAGGTTTTAGTCAGTAAAAGTCTGACACGCCATCCCGCTCCACCAAAACCGGTAGAAGTCACTGGATGATTTCCAACCTTAAAAAAAAAGCTTATCGGGTGCAATTTCTGCAGCAGGTACTTCTAAATTTCGTAGTCTTTCACGAAATGTAAAATGAAGAATCTTCTTCTAAGTTAACAGAGTAAATATCAGTCATATCTACTTTCAAGACAAAGACAATGGCATGTAGGAAACGTATTGTTACAACTTCGTGATTCAACGCAATTATATCGACATTAACGTATATAAAGGGAATGATAACATTTTGAACCATAGATGTAGGCGCTCCTGATAATATAGCAACAATAGCTTCACCTTTCTCTTCTAGGAAATCTTAGTGTTCTAAGATTAATGTTTGGTTTGTGTTTCAAATACGTGGCCAGCCTTGTCATCTATGTGCCATGTAATATGAACTTTATCTATTCTGATTCCATATATTGTTTCTTTTTTACAAAGCTTTATGTTTTAATATTACAAAAATTCCATCTAAGTATTTGAAAATTGGATGCTTCAGAATTTCTAATAAAAAATAATGATTGATTGAACCATATTCTCGATAAAGGCTTGATATTCAAAATCTTCAGAGTTTAAATATTCACAAATTCATACATTTTAGCCTTGATTGGAACTATTAGTAAAGTTTAGATTGATCGGCTACAAATAAGAGCTTTAGAATTCGAAACACGATTGGAACAAACTTTATTCTTTGATGTTTATTTCAATTTTTTAATGAATTTCTCTAGTTATTATTTTGTACAAGTTGTCTTATACAAAACTGGCTTCTGCCAGGGGCTTCGCCTGCGTGAGAAAAGGTTTCCATACAAAATTCCAACCCCCGTATTACCCCCTTAGGGGTGGAGTTTCGTAAAATCCGTTCTTAGCGGATGTCTATACACCCTATAAGAAATCTACCTGCCAAATTTTAAGTTTGTAGGTTTTGTATTTTCTGAGATTTCGTGATTAATCATTGAGTGGTTTTTCACTTTTATATATACATATAGATTTATTGGTGAATTTATATTTCATAATTACTTTCGTATTTTTTATTTGTCAATTTATTTATTTTATTTTATTAGTACGGCAAAAAAGTCATTAATACTAAACTAAACTAATTTAATTCTTTCACTCTGTCTTCTCACAGAATCGCAAACTTTCTAATAATATTATCTTCCATTCATCAGCAAACAAATCGAATCCAGGGTTGGTCTCCTCGAGCGCGTTGAGCATCGTTAGCATACGCGGTATAGGGGAGGTGGATCGAGCTACAGTGCGACAATATGGGTCATTAAATAATTTATGCTTTCTAGAACGATTGTAATTATACTTTTTTTTATCATCTTCCTGCCCTTGTACCATGTTACTTGAGGTCACGTTCTCTTCTTTCATACACTTCAATACAATTATAACTGTCCATGTATCAATCAACGAAGCGAAGTAACAAGTTTGCCCTTATTCCGTAAGTTACCAACCTTGGAAACTACGTCTTGTAGAAGTTGACCTGGGGGTAACGGGACAGAGAAACTAAACTGTGAACTTGGGCTGTGAGCCGTCGCTTAGGAAGCCACCGCCGTACTAAACTTGCACTTTGATTAAAATAGAAATAATTACTATAATCTATCTATCTAGACATACATATAAAAGGTACCTATGAAATAGCCGTTTTTTAAAACGGATTGCTTTGAAATGTTTTATCTTTGGATTGACTTGAAATTATAAGCTCAAATAATTTTTATATTAAAGGTACGTTATTCTTTCAGATCTGGTTAAGTCCAATTTACAAAGCCTTGAGCACAGGCGTAGAGTAGCCAGCCTTTCGATGTTTTACAGGATGCATTTTGGAGAGACGAGTTTCCACCCTTACGTTTTTGAAACCCTTACGGTCCAGACCAAGCGTTTCGCCTCGTCGTTTATACCGCGTTCATCGAGGGACTGGAACAACTTTCCTGGTGCGGTCTTCCCCTTTGATTATAATGTAAGTATCTTCAAGGCTAGAGTGAATAGGCGCTTAATAAACTAGAGCGCCTCACCATCAACGATTGCATCACTACTTACTATTAGGTGGGATCGCAGTCAAGCACTAGTTTGTTACAATTATAAAAAAAAGGTATTGTAATTTGAGTTTTACCGTGGACACAATGTGTCTTAAGCGAATGCGATATTGATGATGTATACGGCCTTAAAACTGCTAATGAATAAGATGTCTATTTTCATTTCAATCATTTTCACGTGGGAAGCTTTATCTCAGGAATAACTTTTTTTCTCAGGGCGGCTGAAGACAAAATTTCCAAGACGAAAGCTATTAAACCAAGAACACAGAGTTCTTTTGTTAGAAGAAAGTCGTAGGTATACGTCATTGATATTGCTTGCCCTTTGTAATGCATAGTTTCTACGTTGGAACTCTTAATATGAAAAAACGTACTGTATAAATAAGTACTGTGATATTATAGAAAATACAAAACACAAAGAAACCAATAAATACTTAATTTCAAAAAAAAATAAAACAACGTACCTTTAATATAAAGTTTATTTGAACTTATAATTACAAGTCAATCCAAAGATGTGACAATTCACAGCAACTCGTTTTAAAAAACGGCAATTTCGTAGGTAATTAGGTACTTGTCTTGACTGCCTAATTAATCAACGAAGAGTATAAACCGATCTGCGGGTGTTAAAAAAGTTACCGTTGCCCTAGCACGCAAAGGGCAACTGAAAAACACAGGTTGGTTTTAGACAGAAAATGTCTGAGACTTTACAAATGTCTACTCCCGAGTGGAGCGAAAGGGATATCGCTCCACTCGGAAGTAGTTATTTGACGATTTTATTCCAAATAAGAAACATACAAATTTAAAAACATGAGGGTATTTATACTGTGAACTTCCTAACTCCGGGCTATCATTGCGAAATTCTTAATGGAAAGGCTTCTCACTGCCTGATCCAGGTTTTAGACCCTGGCAGTTCCCAAGTAGCAGTTCGCTGGTCCTGCATCCAAGTTCTTTGTTCGTTGTGGTTGATTAACTGTCCAAAGCTAACCTTGTAAAGAGATGCATTCAAATTTAAGAAAAAAATAATTGTAATATTGTTTAGTTTTGTAATGCATATGTTATATATACCTAAATAATATATAGCCCAGAAAATGGCTACATTGCTATAGAAAATATTACTCAAGCAAGTTATAGTGATGTGGATACCTACTGCTAAATAAAACATACTGATTAGTTACCAAAGTGGTCACGAATTGTATAAAGATCCGTCGAAACGTCTTGTTGGCAATTCGCGTTACCCAATGGCTGGCTTACCTGGCTTACCTTGGGCAGAGGGTAAGCTTTGCCGTACATCATGGAAAAGCTGCCATTGTTTTGGGTATATTACCGAGTCGACAGCGATGCGAAAGAGTTTTTTGACGCGCCATACTTTATTATAAAATAGATTGCTGTTAGTTCCAATTAGTTAAGGATGTTTTATTTTATTTTTAAAATTAGCGTATATACTAATACAGTTATGCTTTTCAAAGTAACTCATAGGAACATTTTGTTGTCTCCAGACATAATCCCTTTGTAACACGAAATAATGAGCCCAAAAAAAAAATGATTGGTTTACCGTTTTCTAACTTAATATTTTTTATATAAAATAATCCATCAGATACTTTATATTTCATTCCTCCAATAAAACCAGATTCGCAATATAATTTCTGCCACAGACAGAACAAAATCAAAGTGCGGCTGATCAAAGCGGTTTCTCGCAATTTGTTTGATGATGACGAAGCTAAAGTTAAAGTTAAATTGAGTTGATTATACATGTCCTGTCAAAAAGTGGCATCTAATCGATGGATACTGTGATGATTTCAGGGTATGAGCACACGACCGATTTCGGGTCGTACATTGCCGTTAAATGGTCACGATCGAGGCAATTAAACTGACGTTTTGCGTACGAATAACAGTTCTGTCTGGTTGTCTGCACGAGTCTTTAACTGCTGATATGACTGGGTGGTCGGGTAATGTGTAATTTCATTTTAATGGATTCTAGTGTGATGTTTTGCATCTCCTAATGATCTAGATGTGTCACAATATACTTGTTATGCGATATTTGCAGGATTCGCAATGCTGCCTTTTTTATCATGTTATTAGGGTTCCGAAAGAATAAAACGGAACCCTTACAGGATCACTTTGTCCGTCCGTCTGTGTGTCTGTCAAGACCTTTTATCTCGGGAACGCGTAAAGGTATCGAGTTGAAATTGAAACCATGTACTCAAGTCTGCGGTTCCTTGAAGCTGTGAAAAAATTAAACTTCTAAGTTAACGAAAAAAAAGATACAACCGTTTATGTCGCAAAAAACGTATATTTCGACACTCTCAAGGGAATCAAAATTCATAGGTTACTTCTCGTTGACCCAGAGTCCTGACTTTTGGCATAAAGCAAGGTTTTATAGCATAGGTATAGGAATAAATCTGAAAACTGTAAATTTGTTGATAAGACACAACAAAAAAAAAAATACGATTCAGAAAAAGCTTCGAGACTCCATTCGGAAATTGAACTATTTACATGGGTAAGTTTGTACGGAACCCTCAGGGCGCGACTCTTACTCGCATTTTTCCAGTTTTTTTTTTTTTAATTATTATTGATAGACTCGCGCTTGACCGCTATGACCACTAAAGGGCCTATTACACTACGCGATATTCAGCTCACGATATTCAGACCTTCTTATTTTTTGTTCCGAGTAAGACCGGTCTAACCCTTATTACACTACGCAACATCGACTAAGACTGTCTGAATATCGAGTAGTGTAATAGGCCCTTAAGTAAGCGATAATCTGGTCGATGGAGCACGCTCTTTAGAAGTAACCTATTCGCTCTTAGCTTAAAGATCCCAGGGTTGTAGAAAACATGACACAGAAACTCAGACATATCAGGAAACACAAACTCCAACAGAACGCTGTACGCACAATGAATGTAATCTAAAGATTGTGTCTTGTGTCTTCAAGCTGTCTGGCTGAAACTAAGCGATGTTTTCTTTAATATTACATCTTTAATTGTAAACCAATTTAACTTGCCGATCGGCCATCTGGCCAATCCCGACTCGTCGACCATCGATAGTTTTCCACGCGTGCCTCAAAGAAATGCCAGCAAAACCGTAATGGCCGTGGATCGACTTCTGAAAGGGAAATCCATGGTCCTAGAACGCAAGGGCAACTGAAGGATACGGGAGTGGGTTTTAGTCAGTAAAAGTCTGACACGCCCTCTGGCTTCGCCCTAGAGTGCGAGAAGTCATTAGATGATTTCCCACCTTAAAAAAAAGTTGTAAACACATTTTTCTCCAAATAGTAACATCTCAATAAAAACAAACCTAGTTTAATGTTTCACAAAAAAATGTAGGTAGGGCCCTTTTTCCATTTTATCGGACTTATTAACCAGTTCTCATGCGCCGCCCCCGCAGACCAATACAAAATGCGTGATGTTTCTATTTAATTTGGTGATCAATTCTCGTTTAGTTTATCAACAGATGTAAGGTGCGCGAGACTAGCAGGATAAGTCGCGTCTTAGGGTTCCGTAGTGCAAACGTTACCCTATTACTAAGCATCCACTGTCCGTTCGTCCGTCCATCTGTCTGTCCGTCCGTTTGTTAGCGGGTAGGAGATACATCTTTGACTGGCCTGTTGGTCTAGTGGTTAGTGACCCTGACTGCTATGCCGGAGGTCGTGGGTTCGATTCCCACCCAGGACAAATGTTTGTGTGATGAACATGATCATTTGTTCTGTGTCTGGGTGTAATTTATCTATATATGTATTTATTTAAGAATATATAAGTATGTTTATCAGTTGTCTAGTACCCATAACACAAGCTCTGCTTAGCTTGGGACTAGACGGCGTTGTGTGATAGTTGTGGAATATTATTATTATTATTATTATCTCATAAGAGGTAAAAAGTTGAAATTTTCACAGAATGAGTAATTCTTTTGCCGCTACTACAACAAACATAAAATTAAGTTCTCATTCAAGAAAAGTATTGTTGTACGGAACGCTTCGTGTTTGAGTCCGACTCGCATTTGGCCAGTTTTTTACCTTTTCTAACGCGTGCAGCTTAGCATACTCTTTATCTTTTTTATAATGTTTGTAAATGTAAGGATGTTACCTTTATCCGATTATAATTTGAACGTACTTAGTAACGGGATTTAGAGTTATTTTACTTTTATTTTTGTTTTGTTCACCGGGTGCCTTTGTTCAGTTTTGAGACGCTTATTGAGTTATTTATGGTAAAAAGCATCAAAGTTATTGTTGGTCATTGTGCTTTCATCAAATGTATTATGGTGCAGTTCAATTTACTGTTCTTGTATTTTTTGTTCGTAGATTTTCCTTCTTAAAAAAATTATTAACTCATCATCGTCATCTTTATCTTCCTGACCTTTTTCGATTCCGTTTTTCAGATTTTCCTTCTTAAAAATTCTAATTGACTAATCATCATGTTCCTGGTCTCATCTCCTTATCTCTATTCTATTGGGCATGCCACAATTATGGCGGTAAGTCCCCTCTTTGAAGAGTGGCTGGAAAGATAACATGGCATCCTTACCTTCCGCATGATGCAGGTCCTCACCGGACATGATAAGTTCGGGAGGTTCCTGCACCGGATTAATGTGGAAGAAACGCCCCGGTGGAGCATACGGTAGCGGTGTGCCCCTCCTGGGCAGAGCACCGCCGTGCCCTCGTGGGGCTCGGCGGCAGCGATCTCTCGTGCCGGGCCATGGTCCGGAGCGTGGATGAGTGGCAGGCGGTCGCCTCCTTCTGCGAAGCAGTAATGCTAGCAAAGGAGGTGGTCGTACGCACGAGGGACCGGCCCTCACGCCCCAGCCGCCTGGTTCCCGATCCCGATTTCCAGCCACCATAGGAGCTGGCTTGCGGACGGCGAGCAATAGGTAGCTCGCCGTCCGACCGTCCGGTAAACGTCCGGACCGAGCTCAAGTCATCGACAGCGCGTAGCGTTCCACAAGCGCCTCAAGGAGATGTGAGCAAAACGGTAGGGGCACAGCAGGGTCGAAGCCTACTGGGGCCATGGGTGATGCGAAAAAGAACCCCGGGCTCTGGAACGAATGCAAAGAAGAAAATAAGGAAGTTTGACGCAAAAGGGCGGGAGATGATTTCAAACCTAAAAAAAAGCTCTATTCCATTCACCCAAATAAACCGCCACGCTATCTATTAAATTCCTTATCTATTCTAAGTCTAATATTGATCAGTATTGTCTCAGTTCTCAGTGTAATATATCTATCATTGTGTTTCACCTAAAACTTGGATGGAAACAAAACAAGACATTGATGGTACGGTACACATAGCAACACAAACAAAAAGAAGAGTTTGACACCGGACACCCATGTCCCACGTAACGTCCGATACAAAGTGTGGCGGTCACTTCAAACTGGCAGACTTTTTATAAACTCACCATTATTTTAGGAACTTCGAATCGATATATCGTGCCAAGCCGTTTTTTACTTTCAAGATTTTTTATACAGACTTTTAGTTCGTATGAAATGTAAGAGATTTACGAAAGCTTGCTTTGAGTATTATCAAAAATTTTAAAACTTGGGAATTTTGATAGCGTATAATTATAGTACATAAAGTTTTTTTTTTATTGTTGGAAATCATCAAAATGACTGCTAGCACTCTGGGTGGAGCGGAAGGGCGTGTCAGACTTTTACTGACTAAAACCACACCTGTATCCTTCAATTACCCTTTGCCTAGGACTACGGGTTTCCCTTTCAGAAATTCTCCGCGGTCCTAGCTAGCGGGCATCGGCCTTGCTGGGCCCCTACGGTTTGCTGATATCTCTTTGAGGAGCGCGAGAATCAATACGCGCTATCGACGACTGGGCTCGGTCCGGTTAGTTACCGAACAGCCGGACGGCGAGCTACCCAGTGCTCGACGTCCGCAAGCCCGCGTCTAGCGTGGCTGGTAATCAGGGTCGGAATAACGGCGGCTACGGCGTAAAGACCTTCGTTCCCCCACGCGTGCAGCCTCCTCCTTCGCTAGCATTAATGCTTTGCAGAAGGAGGCGACCGCCTGCCATTCCTCCTCGCTCCGGACTATAGCCTGATCCAGGGTCCGGCGCAAAAGGTGGCTGCCACCAATTGCTTTCACGAGGAAACGGCGGTGTTCCGCCCAAGCTGGGCACACCTCCACCGTATGCTCCAACGTGATAATGCATATAGTACGTATAGTACAGAGTAATTTTTTTCCTATTATCTGTTTGTACCACTTGTTTCAGTATTTTTTTAAATTGATATTAACCAGTGCTTGACTGCGATCACACCTGATGGTAAGCAGTGATGCAATCATTGATGGTGTGGCGCCCTAGTATGTTCATGTACTTAGTTTTTTTTTTCATTTGAGTATATAATTAGGTATATTATATTTATAATTTACGCACATAATATCTTTGTATGAGATAAAGTTTGTTATAATGGTTAATACTCAATGTTTTGTATTCGTCTCTTATTAAACATATATTGTTATTTTTTGTGAAAAGTTACTAACAGTTTAAGGTATTGGGGGACCAACTTAATTTTTTTTGTCATTATACGTGTAATTAGCAATTCAGTTATTTACTACCCTCATTATGTTGTTATTAGTCTGTCAACTTTCCTAAAATGTGAAAAATAAATAAATATAAATAAATGCCCAATATCCCACATATTTTGATTTTTTCCATAAACTTCAATGTCTTTGTCTAGGCTCTCTATTAGTTAAATTATTTGGCCATTCTCACTTTTGTTTGAAACACCCTTTTTACACAACAGAATGTGTTGATGTGACACATGGTATTGCTAAAATGGTTGAAAAAAATAATTATAGTACCTACAAAACAAACAAACGTAAAATAAAATCCGATATCAGACACCCACGTCAGATGAAACGGCCGATAGACAATGCCGTAGTTAGTTCTAGCTATCAGGAGTTTTATCAAGTGACTTGTCCTCTCAGGATATTAGATGAGTCGTAAAATTCGGATGTAGGTTTTATTACTTCTCAGTTTACATTCGTGGCTTTGGATTTTTATTTCCACGGTTTTGATCTATTTTATTGGTTTTAGACCTGGTTCTATGGGAATAGTGAAAATATCTATTGCGCAAAATACACTCATATTTGTTGTTAGAAACATGAAAATCGACTTCAAATTAATTTGTCTAGCCATTAACATCAAATTACTTCTTCCGCTCTTAGATGGAGCGAGAAGACTTCAGACTTTTACTGACTAAAACTCACCTGAGTCCTTCAATAGCCACTGTTCCAGCACCACGGTATTTCTTTCAAAAATTCCCGTGGCCTTAGCGGGCATCGGCTCTTGTGGTTTTGTTGACATCTCTTTGAGGCGCGCATGGAATCACATTTGATCCTTACCGGACGTCCTGACGGCGAACTACCAATTACTCGCCGTCATCAAGCCTGCCCCTACTGGATGGGGATCAACCTGTGACTCCCGACGACTGTGACGGCAGCTGGAGCGTGAGGAAGTCCGTTCCCTCACGGTTGGGGCCATTTCCATCGCTAGCATTACTGAAGTGACTGCCTACTCTGACGTCCACAAACCAGCTACTGGATTTAGAACACGATACGACTTTAAAACTTACAAATATATACATCATGTCAAAATTACTAAACAGATTTTGGTAAAGATACTTCAGACATTCATAAAAAACTCAACTGATGCTCACATTTATTAAAAACATAATCGATGCTCACAAAAAGCCACAAAGCATCATGACAACTAACAATTCATCCTATTTCGATTATCGCCTGCGACATGCAAACAAAAAACTATTATCCGATCGTGCGCATCCTACGTAAACGCATGTTATTCGTTATCTCATATACATTGTTATACATCGCTGCTCGGTACCATTTTACAACTTCATAGTTCATTTTGATCATTCACGAAGACAAACTTTGTATCTTCTTCAATAATGAACCTGTCAAGCGATTTCCAACCTTGCTTCTTTACCATAGAGGCTTTGCTACCCATCCTAGTGTTGTATTGATTTGTCTCTGTATATTGTTCGGTTCTAATATGATCATTCGTCAACAGTGAAGGCTTGTAATGGATATTATCGCGCTCAGGGATGGTTTGTTTGTCCAAAAGTGTGCTGCATCACTTGTGTTGTTCATTCATACTGTGTTTATTATGTTATTGACACAATCTTGTCAGTTAAAGCTATCACGCATATCATGTGTTTTGGCTACCAGTTTTTTAGTTTATTTGAGGGTCCAATATAAACGTTTAGGATATTGATTGCGCTTCCCCGTTTTTACAGTGTATCAAGTAGTCTCGCAGATGTACACGGCGATAGTTTCCAAGTCATCGTCAGACAGAAATCAGCCTCTTACTCTGCAGAGTGCAGGCTGACTCCAACTCCACACTGAAGATCATACACACACGTATAGGTTTTAGTCAGCAAAATCTGATAGTGGACAGTACAGTACGTTTCAGTTTTTTTATGGTGGTAACGGTAATGGTAACTAAAAACCCACTCCTGTTCCTTCGTTGCCTTTCATACCAGGGCCGAGTCTTCCTTTCAGAAGCAGACCCTTGGTCCCAGTAGTCTTCGACCCTGCTTGGCCCCTACGGTTTGCTGACATCTCCTTGAGGCGCGCGTGGAACAGTACGCGACGTCGACGACTTGGGCTTGGTCTAGAAGTTTACCGGACGGTCGGACGGCGAGTTACCCATTGCTCGCCGTCCGCAAGCCCGCGTCTATGGTGGCCGGAATCCTCCTCGCTTCGGACCACGGCCTTGGTACACCAAGGCCCGGCGCGAAAGATCGGGCCGTCGATCTCCCCCATGAGGACACGGCGGTACTCTGCCCTCTACTGTGTGCTCTACCGTGTCCTCAGGGCGGTCCACACAGTGGTGACACACGGGGGCGTAAACGTCTGGGAAATCATCAAATACCTATCACTATTTCTCTTATCATTCTTAAGTTCACTTCTGTATTTTAGTGTGAGTAAAGCATTGAATAAAAAAATAACTCTTTATTTGATGATTTGTCAACACACTTACATTAATATAGAATTTTACTATTATATACTTTCCATCGATTATATACGTTATAACATATCATTAAATATTTTCCTGCTCCAGCTCCTCCGGCGTACCTTACGAGGATATAATTTTAAGCATACAAAAAAAAAACAAAAAAAAAATCTGCAACAGTTTTCGACATATCATGTTGACATACGATTTCATTTTCCCACCGTCGAAAAAACATGTCAACCGAATTCAGTCAGTCAACCGTTAAATAAAGTTGTTTATGAAATCTCGATCAAGCAACGACTCAAGATATTGAATGTCTCAATGTGTCATCGGTAATTTGCATTGAATGCCCGAGACATCTCGTGTACGTTGCAAACGTTCTCGGAAAGGACTTGACTGTAATATTAAGTGGTTTAAAACCACATGAAATGAGTATTACATGTGTTTGACGATGACAGGAATCACTGATCAAGCTGAGTTGTTTGCTAAAGTAGTTGTTCATCAGGATCATAGTCTGGTAACACGTTGCCATGAGGAATTTCTGTAAGAGAAACCGTGGTCCTAAACGCAAAAAACTGCTGAAGATGGGTGAGGGAAACGCGGGGTCCTGGAATACAAAGCACAGAAGGAACATATGAGTGGTTTTGTTCTCCTAGAGCAGGAGAAATCATTAGATGAATTCCCACCTAAAAATAAGGTGGGTTTTAGGCATTAAAAGTTTGATACACCATCTTGCTCTATCCTAGAGTCTGAGAAGTCATTAGATGACTCAAGTAGACGTCAAGTCAGTATGATGTTTATTAAAATATCAATTCGAAAACATCCTTTGGTTACTACAAGCCTCCCAATGATCGCTTCAGTGAACTAGCAAAGGAGAAATTTCCATATTCACCACGCTTCGTAAACGGGACTAGATGACGCAACTTATATAGGTACTGCTGGATTAGTTGCAAGTTATGTGCCGTTATGCGAGTCTAAGCAGTGAAAACATTATAAGGCTAATTGTATGTCATAGTATTCTACTGCTACAACTCAGGCCTCCTCTCTTAGGGAACGAATAGGCCGTAATTGATCTTGGCTGTAAGTGAAGGCGCGTAGTGTTCCACGCACGCCTCAAGGATATGTCAGTAAACCGTAGGGGCCCAACAGGGTCGTAGCCTACTGGGTGAGTGATGTCCATGAGTGATGTGAAAGAGAACCCCGGGGCCCTGGAACGAAGGCAAAGAAAGAACAGGAGTGGGTTTTAGTCAGTAAAAGTCTGCTACGCCCTTCCACATCGTCCAAAGGCGGGCGACTCGGGCTCGGACGGTTACCAGACAGCCGTTTGGCGAGTTACCGAATGCTCGTCATCCGCAAGCCCTTACCTACGGTGGCTGGAAATCGCTTTCAGGTACCCGGCGGCTGGGGCGTGAGCAAGTCCGTTCCTTCACGCGTGCGGCCGCCTCCGTCGCTAGCATTGCTGCTTCGCAGAAGACGTTTGGGAACACGTGTTATTTTGGAACCTTGTGTCAATTTTGTCCTGTACGTTTACCTCATTCATTCATCATCATCATCATTTCAGCCGAAAGACGTCCACTGTTGGACATATGCCTCCCCCAAATGTCGCTTGTGGGAGGCGTTCCAACGCTGCGTCTTCCGGTACGTGGTCGCCATTCCAGAATCTTTCGTCCCCATCGCCCATCTGTTCTGCGAGCAATGTGCCCTGCCCACTGCCACTTAAGTTTGGCGATTCTTCGGGCTATATCTGTAAACTTGGTTCTCCTGCGGCACGTTTACCAGAGGAATAAAAATTTCGACTTTCTTCAGTAACTACCTCCATCGAACATTCTTTCCCGTTCTAATTTACAATAACTCTAACAAAGCTACAATGAAAGTTATTTCAGCACTTGAATCATCAAAATTCATTAACGTCCTCAAGTAGACTGTAGGGGCCATCTACCCTTCACCCTTTAACAGAGGCGTGAATATAAATGTTTAATAAAGGGTTGTAGATGCAAAGTATAAGAAACTCTTGCTTGCGTAAACATTGAGTTAAAGGCAGTTTCTTAAGCAGCCCCTCAAGTGTGTACTAATTTGGTTCGGCCGACTGTAGTTCTAGGGTGGGGTAAGTTAGAAGCTCACAACGAAATAATAGTATAATCTCCTCCCAACCGAATTTCGATCACGGTGGCCTATCTCAACAGTGATTAGCCGCGTGGGCTTGTGGACGGCGAGCAATGGGTGGCTTGCCGTCTGATCGTCCGGTAACCGTCCGGACCGGGCCCAAGTCGTTTACGGCGCGTACTGTTCCACGCGCGCCTCAAGGAGATGTCAGCAACCGTAGGGGCCCAGCAGGGTCGAAGCCTACTGGGGCCATGGGAAAGAGGTCCCTGGGGCCCTGGAAAAAATAGCAACGAAGGTACAGGAGTAGGTTTTTAGTCAGTAAAATTCTGACACTATGTCCCGCTCCGCTCAAGAGCGAGGGATGTCATTAGATGATTTTCCCACACGAAACAAAAAAAAATAGCCAAGTAGGAGATATTATAGTGCTCTAGTGTGTGCGCAAACACAGGTGCATTTTTCTCTCATAGTCCGATGGAACGGCAACGATGCGGACCAGGCGCAAGACCGAACAGCTTTTACATGCTTTCCGAGACACAGGATACACCACCAGCTTCCAACCTCCGGGCTACTACTGAGTAATTCCTAATGAGAAAACCCAATATAGCATTTTATTCCCCGACCCGGGAATCGCACCCAGGACCCCATGCGACCACGAGACCAACGAGGCAGTTAATACTGGTATATAACACTAGCTTTTGCCCGCGGTTTCACCTGCGTACATAAAATATAGCCTATGTCACTCAGGAATACTAGTAAAGCAGCTTTCTACTAGTGAAAAAAATTTAGTAGTCGGAACAGTACTTTCAGAGATTCCTACAAACAAAAAACTTAAAAACTAAATAAACAAACTTTACCTGTATAGAATATTAGTGTAGATGTAGATAACTGATCGATAAGCTATGACTGTAGAAGCGTAATGTTTATGCCGTTCCATAATCGATAAATACTGCAACATTCCATGCTTGAAGCACCTCATCACCGAAATATATGCCTTCATGCCAAGCCGGTGCATACAGCCAGCGAAACGGTAAGTATACGGGTTATAACCGCGTATGATGACCGCTATGCACGAGCATGATACGCTGCGGATACGTTGTAATCTAATATATAAAAATCTCGTGTCACAATGTTTGTTATCTAAATCGTCCGGAACGGCTTTACTGATTTAATTATTAAATTTTTTGTGTATATTAGGCAGTTCTGTGAATAAGTAGGCTATTTTTATACTCCTACGCACACTTCCTATTTTTTTAATCGTAACATTTCTTTGATCATTTGTATGCCAAAAAACCTTTCCCGGATCAGTAAGTGAGTTTATAATTATTGAGCCGTGTCGAGTTTATTTCCGTCCTTGATAAGTTCATAGCATGGTCAAGGTATGATACGATGTACTGGACAGATTCCTTTACTCATAGGACAAAGGTGATATAAATTGCAATCAGTACATAAACTTAAAGCCTCCCACAAGGTGGACCGACGACGTCGTGAGAGTCGCGGGAATGCGGTGGATGCGAGACGCACTGGATCGGTCGTTGTGGAGACGCTTGGGGGAGGCCTATGTCCAACAGTGGACATCCTTCGGCTGAAATGATGATGATGACATAAACCTTAGGATATTTCTTTCTTGATAATCCACATTAACCTGCAAAGACAATCGGCCCGGATGAATAAAATTCACTGTGTATAATTCGTCCGTGTAATATATCTAACTTTAATGAATAATTCGCTTTACCTCTAGAATATAAATAGTTCATTTAAATGTTTTAGCATCGTTTACTAGTCATACAAGCTGAAAATCGTGTCATGAATTTATTTGTCATTTGCTCCTCGCTATATTTAGTTTATTTTATACTAAAACATCAAATAGATAACAGGTTCACATTACACGATTGTTTAATGGGACTGAGTGAGATTAACTTACTAAAAGGAACAGGAAAATTGCTGTTTTTGTTTGCCTGACTAGCCAAAAAAAAGGAAAAGTTAATTGTTATTTTGAACTGAATGATGATTATTGTTATTTTGTACCTAAACCATGAGGTAACCATTTTGTATTTAACACTATTTTTTTTTATCATACGTACTACCGAAAGACGGCTACAGTTGGACGTAGGCCGACGAATGGTCCTGAGAGTCTCAATCTGATTCTCGCTACCCTCATCAGGTCATCGGTCCACCTTGTGGGATACATTCTATAGCTGCGTACCTAATAATAAAAACAAACATAAAGGAAACATTTTCTGTCCGATTAGCCTTGAAGACAGCTAAATTATTAGGTGTCTTCAAGGCTAGAGTGAATAGGCTCTCAATAAACAATAAACTAGTGTGCTTCGCCATCGTTTTTGATTGCATCTCTGATTGCCATCACAGGGATCGTAGTCAGGTACTAATCTATATCAAATAAAACAAAGAAGAAAAATTGGTACTATGTTCATGCTTATTTCTAAAGAAATCTCTGCCAGCATAGCTGCTGTTTTTTTTTAAATTCTACATACATTTCATTATTGGTCGTCTCTCAATTATTTTGTACATAATATACACTATATGTACCTACTCGGATATTTATTCTAAAACTTTAATTATTCAAAAATTAAATTGTTTGTTTGTAAAGGTCGAAAAGGATTTTGTGTAACTTAATTTCATAATCTCGAAATGAAACCATGAGTTTAGTCTCCGAAAACTAATAATTCATTTGGGTAGGTGTGTGTGTACGTCGTACCCCTGTTACGCTTGGCCGAATGCCTCTATTAATACCTTAAAACTACACTTACTTAACTAAGTTTCTAGGTGGAATGTTAAGTTATTGACAGCTCTAACCGAGAACTAAAGATTTGGTAATAGAATAGAAGAAAATAATAAATCTTGTTTTATGAATTATAATTAAAATCTCATTTAATTACTAGTTTTGTTTAAAATAAAAGGTTTCAACCAAGATTTTATTAGATTTTGAATTAATAACTTTTTTGTAATAAATGTTTTAAGGCTTTTTGTTCCTTACTTTTATTACAAACCTACGTGTTTTAAAGTTTAATTAAAAAACAACTATGTAACATTTCTATTACCTAGAAAAAATACATGACTACACTAACAAAGAGTTGTAGATAAATTGTCATTTTATTAGGTACTTTCTTCAACGGAGTCTTAGTTAAATCTGAATGAAGAAAAAACATTGTTCGTAAAATTTTATTTGTAAAAATAATTACTTATTGTTCTTGTTTTTTTTTATATAGCTTCTTTTTTTTTAATGTGAATGTGAGAACACCGTGGACTTCGCGAATTCTTAGGTTACTTCCTATTACGACTCACTTTTTTTTTTTTTAAATATTATTATTTTTATTGTGCTTTTGGGTACAATATCGACTGGTCTACACTGTTCTTACATGTCTATTAATACTGTAATATGAAAATATTGTAAACAATCATTTTTTTAAAAGAGTAACCATGGAGTTTCTTGCCGGTTCGTCTCCATAGGAAACGACCAATTTGGAACCGTGCACTAGCTTCTGACGTTTTATAAGTGCCCATGTAGGCCTATGTGAAATAAAAAATTTTTGACTTTGACTTGACTTTGATTGCTTAATCTAAATTAGCTAAATATGATAATTATTTAAGTCATAATAAATTTAAAAAAAAACTGTTGTCTTCCACTCGCTACTTAGACACTTCACACAGTGATGCTGAATGAGCAGAATTTCAGAACTAAATATTTTTCATATATATATATATTTAAACTAGTGCTTGACTGCAATCCCACCTGAGGGTTAGCAGTAATGCAATCGATGATGGTGAGGCGCACTAGTTTATTAAGAGCCTTTAAGACACCCAAATTATAATCGGATGGGAAGACCGCAGCAAGCAAATATTGGGGTGCTACGACAGAAAACCTCCTCGAGTGCCCGCAGACTGTAGTTCCCTTGAGGATACGTCCGGAGTGAAGGCCAATCTGCGGGACGGTGCACCCTGGGAGGCGGCTAACGACTCCCCTTGGGTACTTCTGCCTAAGGGGTCTCGATGTCCGCCTGCGAATATTCTGTCCGAAGGAACACTTCAACGCGTGTCCCTCTGCAATAGCAGAGGGCACAGTGGCGAAGTAAGAGCGGGCTCGGTGTGCACTCACCCTGCTACCGGGCAGGCAGGAGGAAGACTTACTCCTCCTTCTGCCACCGTTAGTCTCGTAGCCCCAGAGATTGTCCAAGGTCATGTTTCTGACTTTTGATGGGGGTCGAGGGTCCTGGCTTAACCGCCCGGGCCGCGAGGAAGACAACCTCTATAAAAAATTACCCCAAATCTCCAAGCGGCGGCGCACCGTGAGGGAGGTTGTTAGCTTGACTAATGGGTAGCTAAATTAGTCTTTAGTGCGAACCACTATCTTGAGCAAGTACACAAAGTTTTTACTCGTGGGAACAGCAATGGAAACACAAATTTATAAAAAAAACAAACGGAGGGAGAGGGATGGGCGGTCGGAGTCCGATGCCGCATCGAAGGGGATGAGCTCAGAGAGCTCGGAGTGCGAGGGAGAAGTGGTTTTCGGTGAAAACTCACGTTTTTACCGAAAACGCGGCATATCAGGGGACGGATCGTCCTCCGAAGGAGAATTTGCGTCGGCCCGCAAGATCTCCACCAGCAGTCGGGGTGCGAGCCGAACGAGAGGAAGAGGGAGGGGGCTTACCTCCCACGAGGCTGCTGAGAGAGCCGAGAGGCTTTCCGCGGAGGGGCGCTACCCCGCCGCGACCAGCATTAGAGCTGACCCCTCGGGGCCGTCTGGCAGCGAGCCAGACGCCAGAGAAGACTCCGCCGATGAGTCTCGTAGGCTGCTTGGGGTGCTGGTGGTCGACGCCTTGACAGCCATGTCAAGGAAGAGGGAGAAGGGCTCCAAGAAAAGGGGCATCGCCCAGTTTGCGACCTCTATCTTGGAGGCTATGGACGCCTGCCTTGATAAGAGGGTCGCGAAGCTCCGAGCTGAGCTCTTAGGTGCCCGGAAAGTTGACCACCAGGAGGAGGCACCAAAAGGGGGGTGCATGCAGGAGCAGGGGCAAAACCAGCCCCAGCCCCAGCCCGAGCCGGAGGGCCAGATGCTGACACTGGTACGGCAGGAGCTGGCTGCTTTCCAGCAGCAACAGCGGCAGCAGCAGGAGCAGTTCCAGCAAAGGATACAGCAGCAGCTCTCTGTGCTGGAAGGCATCGTGCTGCGTCCCCCGCTTTCGGCCTCCGGCCAGCGGAAGGCGGCGTCATATGCCGTCGCCACCGCGGTCATGGCTGCTGCGCCCAAGGCAGGCCCGCCAAGGCAAGCCGGGCACGAGACCGTGGCGTCGGAGCGCGCGAGGCTGGCCTCAGCGGCCAAACAGCAGCAGCAGCGACAGGGAGGGACGGCTCCACCCACAAAGGGTAAAGCAGCACCTGCCCCTAAAGCGGCGATGGCTCCTGCCATGACGGCGACTAGGCCGCCCCTGCCGCCCCCCACCCCGCCTGCAGAATCCTCGGCCGAATGGACGGTTGTCGGGGCCAAGAAGAAGGCAGGCAAGGCGTCTAGGGCGGACAAAAAGCGCGCGAGGCGACAGCAGCGCAAGAAGCGGGCCATGGCGGCCAGACTTCGCGCCCCGAATTCCGAGGCTGTAGTTATCACACTACAGCCAGACGCGGAAAAGAAGGGCGTGACGTATGACGCCGTCATGGAAAAGGCAAGGCAGGCGGTGTTGCCCCACCTTGGCGAGCTCGGAGCCTCTGGAGGCTTCCGCATGAGGCGCACCGTAACTGGGGCCCGAATGCTGGAGGTACCTGGTGCGGCCAGTGGCCCTGCCGCAGATGCCTTGGCCGCAAGGATCAGGGCGTCCTTGGACGCGGAAGAGGCCCGAGTGTCCAGGCCCACCAAGTGTATTGATATGCGCATCATGGGCTTGGACGACTCCGTCAAGGTGGACGAGGTGGTGGCCGCCATCGTCAGGGCGGGAGGATGCGTTGCCGAGCAGGTTCGGGCGGGCACCATACGTGCTGACAGCACAGGCATGCGAGCCGTGACGGTTAGCTGCCCCGTGTCGGCGGCCAAGACCATCACAGGGGAGGGCCGACGGCTTCTGGTAGGCTGGGTGTCCGCACAGGTGAAACTGCTGGAGCCCAGACCTCTGCGGTGCTATCGCTGCCACGTGGGGCACCATGTGGGGGCCTGTTGTACCGCGGAGGTGGACCGCAGTGACCGCTGCTTCAAGTGTGGTCAGCCCGGTCACAAGGCGGTTGAATGCCGTGCAACGCCGCACTGCTACGCATGTGCGGCGGCAGGCAAGCCGGCCGATCACCGGGCTGGGAGCAGGTCCTGCGACCCCCCCACCAAAGCCAAGGGCAAGGTCCGGAGGCCCATCCACCCCGACGTCCTCACCGCCGCAGCCTCGTCGTTGGCTGCCGCCGCTGTCGCCGCTGCAACCCCCGCGGCAGGGCCCTCACATGGGGCTCGGGGGGAGACTGTAATGGACTGTCAATAACGGCCCCATTACGTCTCCTCCAGGCGAACATCAACCACTGCGCCCCCGCTCAAGATCTGTTGCTCCAGAGCATGGCGCAGTGGTCGATCAACATCGCAGTGGTCTCCGAGCCGTACTATGTCCTGCCCAGGGGAGACTGGGTTCAGGACCTGAACGGCTCGGTGACCCTAATTTCGTCGGCCGCCGCCGGTACTCCGTCCCTCGAGGCCGTCACGAGGGGACGGGGTTGCGTGGCAGCACGGTTCGGGGACATTGCAGTGGTAGGCGTCTACCTGTCCCCGAACAGAACTCTCGCTGATCTCCACATCTCCCTTATGGAGCTGAATGCCGTCGTCGCTAGGTTTGGTTCCCTCCCCGTGGTCGTTTGCGGGGACTTCAATGCCAAAAACTTGGCTTGGGGTTCTCGGTTCACGAACCAGCGGGGTCGGATGGTGGAGGACTGGGCCCTGGAGACAGGCCTGGTCGTCCTAAACCGGGGTTCTGTCCCCACGTGTGTGCGGATGCAGGGCGAGTCAGTGGTGGACATATCGTTCGCCAGCCCTGCTCTGTCGCCACGTGTTGTCGACTGGCGCGTCATGGAGGGGGTGGAGACGTACTCAGACCACCAGTACATTCGGTTTGACGTCTCCACCCAGACCTCGATCGCGCCGGTCCAACAGACCCCGTGTGGTCCGCGTTGGGCGCTGAAGCAGCTGGACCGGGAGGTCCTCCTGGAAGCCGCGATGGTACAGGCCTGGGTGCAAGCACCGGACAGGCCTGTCGACATTGACGTCGAGGCAGAGTGGTTCCGGGAGGCCATGTCGCAAATTTGCGACGTGGCAATGCCCCGAGTTCGGCCAGGACGTGCCCGGCGCCAGGTGTATTGGTGGTCGCCGGAGATTGCGGCACTGCGCAATGCGTGCAATGCTGCGCGGCGCCGGTACGCCAGACACCGCAGTCGCCGCATCCGCCCGCCGGATGCGGAGGCCAGAGAGGCGGAGCTGTACGAGGGATACAGAGTGGCAAAGCGCACCCTCCGAGTGGAAATAAAGCGGGCCAAGTTGGAGGCCCGCAACGTGTGGCTGGGGACTCTGAACGGAGACCCGTGGGGACGCCCCTACAAGGTGGTGAGGGAAAAACTCCGCGCCTGGGCTCCCCCACTCACGCAGAGTCTCCGGCCCCAGATTGTAGAGGGTGTGGTGAGCACTCTGTTCCCAGCGCGAGGGGAACAGTCTCCCCCGCTCATGGCTCCGCCACCAGCGGTGTCTAACGCGGATCACGATGGCGACGACGACGACAATGCTCCAGAGGTGACCGAGGTAGAGATGAGTGTGGCGGTACGAAGGCTGAGTGCCAAGAATACCGCCCCAGGACCCGACGGCTTGCCTGGGAAAGCCTGGGTCCTGGCCATGGAGGCACTCGGGTCTCGATTAAGAGGGCTCTTCAGCGCATGCATGGAGAGGGGCCAGTTCCCACTTCGCTGGAAGACGGGGAAACTGGTCCTTATCGCGAAGCCGGGGCGCCCTGCGGACTCTCCGTCCGCGTACCGGCCCATCGTGCTGCTCGACGAGGTGGGCAAGCTCTTTGAAAGAGTAATTGCAGACCGCCTCGTCGCGCACCTATCACGGGTGGGGCCGGATCTGGCGGACGGCCAGTTCGGCTTTCGCAGGAGGCGCTCCACGGTGGACGCCATCATGCGCGTGCGAGCTCTCACGACGGGGGATGCAGTATCCCAGGGCAGGTGTGTCGTGGCGGTGTCATTGGACATCGCCAACGCCTTCAACTCCCTGCCATGGAGTAGCATTAGAAGGGCACTCCGGTATCACCGGGTGCCCGACTACCTCTGTCGTGTGATCGAGGCCTACCTGTCGGACAGGTACATCATCTACCCTGGTCACCAGGGAGAGTGGAAACGGCGAGAGATGTCGTGCGGTGTTCCGCAGGGATCGGTACTAGGACCGCCCTTGTGGAACATCGGATACGACTATGTGCTGCGCGGCGACATCCCTGACGGGGTCAGCGTGGTCTGTTACGCAGACGACACGCTGGTCCTGGCGCAGGGAGAGTCGTACCAGGCGGCGGTCGAATTAGCGACACGCGGGGTTGCGATAGTCGTTGATAGGATCCAGCAGTTGGGACTCGAGGTGGCGCTGCACAAGTCCGAGGCCATGTGTTTTCACGGCCCCCGGAGCGCGCCGCCTCGGCGCTCCCAATTAACAGTAGGAGGAGTTCACATCGGCGTCGGGTCGACGATGAAGTACCTGGGACTCGTCCTCGACAGCCGGTGGAATTTCGAGGAGCATTTCCGACGTCTGGCTCCCAAACTGAATCGGAACGGGGCTGCCCTCAAGCGGCTCCTGCCCAACCTCGGGGGTCCAGACGCCTCCTGCCGGAGGCTCTACGCAGGCATCGTCCAGTCCATGGCCCTTTATGGGGCGCCGGTGTGGGCGCCGTCACTGGGAAAGCGACCGGCGGCCCAGCTGAACGCGTGCCAGAGGGTCATGGCCATACGTATGGTGCGGGGATACCGCACGGTTTCCCGCGAAGCAGCGAGCCTCCTTGCTGGCCAGCCACCATGGGATCTTGTAGCAAAAGACCTTGCACGCATGCACGATTTGCGCGTGGAGATGCAACGCCGTGGTGAAACTCCGCTGCCGCGACAAATCACGGCATGGCGGAAAGAGTTCCGGCGGGATCTCATGGCGGAATGGCGACAGCGACTATCGCAACCCAGTGCTGGGCACGCCGTAATTATGGCGGTAAGTCCCTTTTTTGAGGAGTGGCTGGAAAGGCAACACGGTGTCATTACCTTCCGCATGACGCAGGTCCTCACCGGACACGGTAAGTTCGGGAAGTTCCTGCACCGGATTCGTGCGGAAGCGACGCCCGGGTGTCGCCACTGTGTGGACCGCCCGGAGGACACGGTGGAGCATACGGTGGAGGTGTGCCCCGCTTGGGCAGAGCAACGCCGTGTCCTCGTGGGGGTAATTGGCGGCGGCGATCTCTCGCGCCGGGCCTTGGTACAGGCCATGGTCCGGGGCGAGGAGGAGTGGCAGGCGGTCGCCTCCTTCTGCGAAGCAGTAATGCTTGCAAAGGAGGCGGCCGATCGCGTGAGGCAGCGGTCCTCACGCCCCAACCGCCGCCGGGATTCCGATCCCGATTTCCGGCCACCGTAGGCGCGGGCTTGCGGACGGCGAGCAATGGGTGGCTTGCCGTCCGACCGTCCGGTAACCGTTCGGACCAAGCCCAAGTCGTCAACGGCGCGTGCTGTTCCACGCGCGCCTCAAGGAGATGTCAGCAACTGTAGGGGCCCAGCAGGGTCGAAGCCTACTGGGGCCAAGGGTCTGATTCTGAAAGGAAGACTCGGCCCTGGTACGAAAGGCAACGAAGGAACAGGAGTGGGTTTTTAGTCAGTAAAAGTCTGACACTATCTCCCGCCCCGCCCAAGAGCGGGGGATGTCATAAGATGATTTTCCCACCGGAAAAAAAAAAAAAAAAAAAAAAAAAGCAAGCAAATATTGTTCCAGTCCTTAGATGTACGCGGTATAAACGACGAGGCGAAATGCTTAGTCCGGATCGAAATTGTGATTAAATTTCTTTCGTTCATGATTCGTAAATTAATTTAATTTAAAAAATGTCTTATTGTGCTCACCTTACCTGATTCGATTTGACAGCTATGACGTCACAACATGGCGCTTAGTCAAATCTATTAATAATTTAATCGTATAGTATATTTTCCTCACATTACAAACGAACGAAACGAACTAATCATCTGTGAAACTAAACAATAGTAGAACTTTCACAACAGTATACGATCACATTTACACACAAACATTTACAATTTTGATTTCTTAGGAATCAAAGGAGCCCGCTGAGATCACATTGATAGGTATCGAGTGTGGACGCCCACAGTCGAAGATATTTTTCGATAAATCGATTATCAAGTTACAAGAACAATGGTTGAAACATACGACCTTTTTATACGTGGCTTTGATAATTTTGGACTGGATGTGGTAGTTAGTTATTGTTAGTAGACTAAAGAGGCAGTCAAAAGGAGGAAGGTAACCTATTCAAATCGTGATTGACTGGCCTGTTGGTCTAGTGGTTAGTGGCCCTGACTGATATGCCGGAGGTCGTGCGTTCGATTCCCACCCAAGACATACGTTTATGTGATGAGCACGATCATTGAAATTTATTCTGCGTCTGGGTGTTATTTATCTATAATATATACGTATTTAGAAATATATAAGTATGTTTATCACTTGTAATACTCATAGCACAACCTCTACTTAGTTTGGTACTAGATGGCGTTATGTGAAAGCTCTGTATTTTATTTCATAACCGATTTATTTTGTTGTTTAAATTATTATTTTTTTACTTTCGTTATTACCTTAGAACTTGTAGTGTTTATACCAAACAAATGTTTTTTTCCTGTAATAATTATAAGGTTATGTACATATTATATACCGCTACATTACCCGCAGTGAGGACAGTTGAAAGAGTGGCTCTGGAACAATAACATACACATATAAAAAACTCATTGTGTATAGTTTCGATATTGAGATAGATTCATGATAGCTCAAGTTTAAACCATAGTGGTTTTTGGTTGCTATTTAACTTAGATAATCCTGTATTATTTGTATTAATGATAAATAAATGAAAAAAAAAACACAAAGAGGAACTGAAGAGCACAGGTGAATTTTAGTTAGTAAAAGTCTGACACAGTTTCTCACCCCACCCTAGAGCAGCAGAACTCATTTAATAAATAACCCCTTCAAAAGAAATAATGTCTAGCTAAGGCGCCACACTACGCACAGCAGACATGTCTACCGTGCTTAGTGTACACTTGAGCGTATACTTTGAACTCTTCCAGTACCGACTAGTCATTGTAACTCAGTATGAGGGTGGATTAGTATGCGTGGCAGTATCCAGTTGATGCACGACGCCCGGCCATTCACGATGGTGTAACGGGCGGCCAGTTATTGAACTCGCTTTATAGGCAGTGTACTGTTTGCTCGTTTAACTAACATTTTGTTAAGCACAATGTACAAGGAAGTACGTGACAATTGACTTGCACTGACGATCGAACGTCATTTGACGACTTGCGAGTTGTGAGCCGGATTTTGTTTTGCGATTAACATTTGGACAGTAGGAGCTAGGCTATTACAGTATAATCAGGATACATCTAATTCTTATTCTTTGTCGTCTGGTTTCTAGACTTACTCCTTGGTGGACCATTGTACGTGGGTCAAAGTGGCCTTTAATTCAACCAGCCCACACCTGTACAAAATCAAATGAGTCTCAGGGCATCTATGAGTGAATTTGGTGCTCCCAAGGTTCGTGTTTTTATTTCACTGACAGCTGTGAACTCGAGGAGGATATGCGTGATAGTTTCTTCCGACTCCATGCATACTCTGAGGACTATCTGTGATACTCACTGTGAAGGAGTGTTTATTCAATGAGCAGTATCTGGTGATGGTGATCAGGATACATCATGTGGGTATTGTTTTATTATAAAGAACTACGTAAATCCGAAAAGTTTAACTATTTTTTACTTTACTTATTACACTTACACAACTACTACACACAGACACACATACCTACACACACACACACATACTTTTTTTCTGTTTTAGTTTAATAATTTTTTTTAAGAATATTTTATTCAACTAGCTTCAGCCAGCGGTTGCACCCGTGTAAGAGTAAAAACTTATCCCAAGAAGATATACTACCGGTATAAAAAAGTCCTTTGTGCTATTCTAGGACATGGCCTACCCGTGTGTGAAATTTCATCGAAATCCATTAAGCGGTTTGAGCAATAAGGAGCAACAAACATACACACACACATACATACATACATAGAAACTTTCGCTTTCATAATATTAACTGGCCAATTGCGAGTCGGATTCGCACATGAAGGGTTCCGTGCTATAATATTAATATCGAACAAAAAAAAAACACGGTAAAAAAAAACACGTTTGTTTTGTGAGAGCATTAATTCTGTTTTTAGTCTTTGTTCTTATAGAAGCAACATAAATACATCATCAGTGAAAATTTCAACTGTCTAGCTGTCACGATTCATGTGATAAAGCCTGATGACAGACAGACGGACAGGACCTAAAAAATAATAGAAATACAAAATAGTTTATTGACACAATTTGCACTATTATTTAGAACCTTCTTTTAAGCAAAACAGTGTCTGTATTAGGAGACTTTTTTTTTAAATCAAAATCTTTATTTCTTAACAAAATAGTTTACATTTGTAGTTGATTGGAGCCTCCTTTTAAGCATGTAATGCCTGTATTAGGAGACTCCGCTCTTCCACATCAAAATACAATTATATATATATTTTTATTTAATAATTAAGATATAACGCATGCTCGTAACTGTGTTTGCGTGTGTGTGAGGGTGTGTTTGTGTGTGATGGTGCGTGTGTGTGTGTGGTGTGTGTGTGTGCGTATGTGTGTTTGTGCATGAGTTTGCGGGCGTTTGAGTGAAAATGTATGTTCGTGTTTTATTTTATTTGTTGTAATAGGGCCTCAGTGTCTGCATAAGACTCCGCGCTTCCATATTATTGCCATACTTATATTAAAGCTGTCTGTCAACTTCCATCTTCATTAGAAAGTGAAATGATTTCTAGTACCTATTAAACTTTATAACCATAACATAGATTTACTCTCATCATCAAAAAAATTAAATACAAAAAATTCAAAACAAACTTTGTGGCTCCATGAGGCTAGTCGCTCGAGCGAGTCGACTGGAATGTTTACTTGTCGAAAGCTGATATCCATAACTCATAATTTAACGCGCTCCGGCCAATGTTTCACTTCTCTGTTATTTAGTGTTAGGAACTAAACAATGCGTTAAAGTTGGGTTTGGACTGCTCTAGTTTAGAAAACTTTATCATTATTTTACAACTGTTTTTAATCGCTTTATCGCTATCGCTATTTTTTAATCGTTTTTGTAAAATGTAATGTTAGATTTAGTATTTTTAAGGTTATTTTTTAAGGTGAGAATGAGAATTAGGTACTTCTCACGCTCTATGGCGGAGCGGTAGGTAGTGTCAGATTTTTAACTACTGTATGACTAAAACCACATTGAGCTCCTTAGTAGTCCTGAGTTGTGCTTTGCGAATACTGACAAATGCTTACATTGACTGGTCGAGGTCTACTCAAATCTGTATGGTTCTTTTTTCAAAAAATCATCTCAAACATATCTGCATGGTTCTCATTTGATTTGACCATTACATATTTATTGTATGGACTTTAAAAGAGACTTTTACCCCTGAGTTTGTTTCGATGTTTCTTCTCAGGGCTTGCGTCAGCTAGGAAACACCGGCCTCATCTAGTTTAAAATGAAGAAATTAAAATTTACCTATAAAAGTGTTTTTAAACCCATTTGCAAAATAAATATCATTTATCACACCTATGTTCCTACTTTGCCCTTTGCGTTTCAGAACCACGGGTTTCCTTTTCGTCAGTAGTAAACCCATGGCCCTACCCAGCAGGTTCGAAGCCTACTGGGGCCAAGGGTCTGCTTCTGAAAGGAAGACTCGGCCCTAGTATGAAAGACAGCGAAGGAACAGGAGTTGTTTTTTAGTCTATAAAAGTCTGACACACCATCACGCCCCGCCCAAGAGCGAAGGATGTCAATGGAGTATTTTCGCAACGAAAAAAAAAAATGGCCCCAGTAGGCTTCGGCCCTACTGAGCCCCTACGGTTTTGCTGAAAGCTCTATGAGGCGCGCGTGGAACACTATGCGCCGTCGATCACTCGGTCTTGATCCGTACAGTTACCGGAAGGTCGGACGGCGAGCTACCCATTGTTCATCGTCCGCAAACCGACGCCTACGGTGGTTGGTATTTTAAGGTTTTTATAAACAGATGTTTTATTGAACTCATAGAATTTTTTAATAACTCAGACAACAACGTTACTTATTATTAAAATCCAGATAGGTAAATAACAATGTAAACCAATAAGTTTGAAATTGAAATTATTAATAAATATTTACCAAGGCATTTTTAATAAAACATAAAAATTTATTTCATTTTATCGGAGCTTTTTTTTTGTAGTCCCGTTTCATGCATATATTTTATAACAAGTAGTATTAAAATTGGTAACAGTTTAAAATTGCTCAATCACTTGCCCATTTATTAACTTACAACGACTGAACACGCCATTATCTCAATACAGGCTCATACTGTAGTCAATACACTATCTTTTTTTTATTTAACGAAGATTGTCATTAACTCTGTACTCATTAAAATCCCAGAGTTTTTAGGGTTCCGTGAACAAAGAGTAAAATGGAACCCTATTACTAAGACTCCGCTGTCCGTCTATCTGTCTGTCTGTCTGTCTGTCACCAGGTTTTATGTCATGAACCGTGATAGCTAGAAAGTTGAAAATTTCACAGCTGATAAATTTCTGTTGCCAACAGTACAAAAAACACTAAAAAAAGAAACAGAATAAAACAAATATTTAAGTGGGGCTGTATAGCCACACTTGCCGCCCACTTGCCGTTTGCTGTATAGCAAACGTGATTTTTTTGCTGTTTTTTGCTAGGGACGGTACGGAACCTGCCGTGCGCGAGGCCGACTCGTATTTGGCCAGTTTTTATTACTATCTGCTCCATATTCATATTTCACCGTGATTCATAGCATCATTTGTTAATTATTGACATTTTTATTGTGTTTTACTTTTTAAAGTTAGTACGTTGATTGGGTATGTTTTGTTTTATAGCTTTAATACTATGGTAGGTATATTTATGGTGGTTTAACATGTTCGGGATATTTTTTTTAATTTTTCGTTCGTATTATGCCTTTAGGTAACGATGAATTACACTGACTACCAGAGATACATGGATTTATTTTAATATTTGATATATTTCTTATATTAGCTGTCTCGTGGTTATTCCCGCGTTTTTTTGTTACTGCTCTGCTCCTTTGGGTCGTATAGTGATGTTATATAGCCCATAGCTTTCCTTAATAAATGGACTATATACAACGCTTCAAAGAGGTTTAAACAAATTCTTTAACTTAATAATTTAAAATTTTAAGTAATCAATTGTTTGGTTAACAACGGGTTTTGATTGTTATATTATTACAAATAAATATCCAAATGAAAAGCCACTGAGAAATAATCGCAGCGATGACTTGGAAAATTAACAACAAGGGAGCGATAGCAGGTTACTTATTTTTATTTTACACTGCATTCTTTTTAGTATTTCGAAATGCCAATATCTTGAAGCCGCTATGCATAGACCTAGAGAACCGTAATAAAAAATAAGTATTCCCATAACTCCATACAATCGCAGAAAAACTTTTCAGCATTTAAACTAAGTTATTCTCCATTACACTTTATCTAAAAACTATAAATTCTACTGTAACGGCTTAAACGTTCAACCCTCAAAATGCCGTGCATATTTCCACCGAGGCACTAGAGCTACCCCTGGTCTCACAGACCCGCCCACCGCAGCGAACGTTAAGATACAGAAAACAAAGACAAACTTTATATTTTGTCATTGTTTTAGTATTCTCCGTAATTGTTTTTCCATGTTCACTCGTAATCAGGGTTGGTTTAATCTAACGCTGGCTTAATCGAATCTTCATAAGTCCAGGGGTACTTTGGGCCGATAATACACTCCCGGGGGGTTGAACAATGCTAGTCTGTTATTCGTCGTGAAGAGATATATGGATGTAATTACAGGGTTAGAAGTCTGCTGCGGAATTTTATGTTAATTTTATTAGAACTGTTTCGAGAAAATGTCTTAAGTGAATTTGTATGCTAGTCTAGTTGCCCCATTGCTTTTGTGCATTTGCAAAGGCTTTAGTAGAGGCGAACTTTTCACTAACCTTTTCTTGACACGAAATAAATATTTTTTTGCAAATTATGTTTTGATTCTCTATTTAGATGCGCGGCACGTGATCAGTTCTTTCAAGATATGAAAAGTTAACACATTGAAGCCCTAAAGTATCTATTCAAATGATATCACCATTACACTTACTAAGTTGTGTTTCATAAATTTCAATTTGAAACCCTTTTACAAAAATAAAGAAAAAACCATTTTCCATTATTTATTACAAGAGCCTTTTAAAACATTAACCACAACAAATTTCATAATTCGACAGAAGTGTTCTTCAAGGAAAATCTTCCGTATCACTTGATTTATTCTACCCCGCTTCGCTAATGCAATTATTGCAATTTATTATGAAATTAAATAAGGTCGACTCGACTCCCCCGCTCCAACTCGAAATTTATACCCCTTTGTAGAAAACTATGATTCTGTAGGGTAAAAAAGACCGATGGTCGCAGTGAGCGGGTTGATTTTTGAATTTGGACCGTTGACACAAGGTTCGCTTTCGTAACCGCGGGTTCCGTAAGAAATGTTACGTCTTTTTAAGTGGGTAGTTTGCTTATTTTTCTCCCGGCTTATGTTGTCTGTGGCTTGGAGACGATAAATTATTTGTACCCCAACACCTTGTCGGAGGGACGGGCGCGGTGATAGCGTCATTTTTATAAAAGTGTAATGCGGTTTTCTTGTTGTGATTGTGTGCACTGTCGAGCAAATCTTGGAAGGTACTCTATGATGTCTTACTTTAATATTGAGCCGGGTTTGTGTTTTGACTGTGTCTTGTTTACTCACGTCTAACAAAGATTCTATCGTCAAAAAGTTTAATTTTTAGAAAAGTCGATAGATACTTTTAAAAAACGACAGACACAATCCAGACCCAGAATAATTATCTGTAGGCCTTACAAATATTTAAACCCACAGCGCAGCTCAATCTAAAACAATTTTTAACATTTTAGAGTCATATCTCATAATTATCATACTTTGCAATGCTTCTCAAACAACTAGCTACTGCATTTGTCAGTTTGCGTGTTCAAATAAACTAGTGCGCCTCACCATCAACGATTGCATCACTGCTTACCATCAGGTGGGATCGCAGTCAAGCACTGGTTTATAGCGAATAAAAAAAAAAATCACTAGTTCCATACGAAATTATAAACACAATATTTACTTTTTTATCAAGGTTGTTGACATAATAATTTGTCAGGAAAAATAGTTTTTTCTAATATTCTGGTTCTGGATTTTCTGATAACTGCAATAATTTACTAAAAATAACATATTTCACGACATGGTATTTTTTTTTTACAAATACCTATCGTCTTATTTTTTTAACTTTTAACACTAAAAAGAATATCGCAGGAGAATTCCCGGCCACTATAGGAGCGGGTTTACGGACTATGAGCAACGAATAGCTTGCCGCCGTCCAGTTAAGGCCAAGCCCGAATCGTCGGATGTCAACAAACCGTAACAGGACCGATGCCCACCAGGGCCGCAGGATTTAGGGAAAGTGTTACCATGGTCCAGGCAAGCAAAGGATAACGTAACTACACAGGTGAGTTTTTAGCCACTCAAAGTTGGACTCGCTGTCTCGCTCTACCATAAAACGGGAGAAGGTAATACATATAATAATAATAATAATATTTCACAACCATCACACAACGCCGTCTAGTCCCAATCTAAGCAGAGATTGTGTTATGAGTACTAGACAACTGATAAACATACTTATATATTTCTAAATACATACATATTATTGATAAATTACACCCAGACACAGAACAAATGATAGTGCTCATCACACAAAAAATTGTCTTGGGTGGGAATCGAACCCACGACCTCCGGCATAGCAGTCATGGCCACTAACCAGTTGACGAACAGGCTAGTCAATATAATAATATATATATCAACTAGCTACTGCCAGTAGTAATTTGTATAAACCTAAATTCACGCGGGTGAAGCGTGAATTTAGGTTTATACAAATTTTGGACCCGTCTTTCCCCCTCTTAGGGGGTGAATTTTGGCAAATCCTCTCTTAGTACTCACCTACGTCATAAAAGGAAGCCTTGTGCAAAATTTCACGATCCTAGTCCCAGTAGTTTCGGCTGTGCGTTGATAAGTCAGTCAGTCAGTTTCTCCTTTTATATATATAGATGGAGAAGTCCTTTGATGATTTCCCATCACAAAAAACCCATCGATTTATAAACAAGAAACTTGTTATTATAATAATAAACATGAAGTATTTTGCTCCAGGAAAATAACTACATGACTAGATTACAATCGCGCATAAATTGTGAAAGATTACCCAGCTTATCTAGAAACTAGATAGTCCTGTTTAATGTTTATAGTTTACGCAAGATGTTACCACTGCAGTTCATGTATCTTCATAACTTGTTTTTTAAATGGGTCTTTTCGTCACCATTTCAAATGAATCGATTTTAAATTTGATTTCTTGCCTACCGATTTCTTTTTTTTTTTGGTGGGTAAATCATCTAATGACAAATCTCGCTCTTGGGCCGAGTGGGATATTGAGACTTTTATTGACTAAAAAACCACTCCTGTTCCTTCGATGCCTTCGTCCCAGGGTCCCGGGTTTCGTTTTCACACTACCAATGGCCCCAATTGGCTTCGACCCTGCAGGGCCTACGATTTGCTGACAGGCCCTCCCTGAGGCCGTAAGTATTTCTTGTATTCATTATTAAGTTAAAGTTTTTCTCAATTTGACCTTTCTTTTTTTTGAAGTGGGAATCATTAAATATCTTCTCCAGCTCCGGGTGGAGCGAAAGAGAGTGTCAGACTTTTACTAAAATTCACCAGATTTTTTTCAGTTTCCTTTAGCGTTCCATGGCCACGATAATTATTTTGAACAATTCTGACCACCCTATGCCACATAAGGCAGCATGGCTGGCAGCTACCTCATCTCTTAAACTGTAATTAGGTAATTGGTGAGCGCCATAGTCATTTATGTACGGCGAGCAATGGGTAGCTTGCCGTCCGGACCGAGTCCCAGTCATCGACGGCGCGTAGTGTTACACAAGGAGATTTCAGCAAAATCCTAGGGGTCCAGCAGGGTCGAAGCCTACTGGGGTCATGGGTTTTCTTCTGAAAGAAAAACCCGGGGTCCTGGAACGCAAGGCAAAGAAGGAACGTAGGAGTGGGTTTTAGTCAGTAAATTTTTTACACGCCCTCACGCTTCGCCCTAGAGCGAAAGAAGTCATTGAATAATATTCCACTTAAAAAAGAACAAATTAATTTATTTTCTAATGGTCTTCATTGGTTTCTTTTTGAAAGTATTTATGGACACCACCTCTCTATGACACTTTTTCGCCCTTTTCAAGACAAATCAATACCTCTAAAATTCCCATGCTTGATAATCATTCCCATGGCATTAAGTAACTCATTGTTCGACCTATCAAGTTCCATCAAACATTAACAACGTTATTAAGCGGGAAGATCACACGCTGAACTCAGTTCCACAAAATAGTTAGATGTACAGAAGGTCGGCCCCATTCAAACTGTAGACTTAATCAATGCTATAGAACTAATTTCATTCTGGCTCTCAATTCGGCGTCGGCTTGATATCTTTATCCTATCTCTCCTCTACACTGCATATTACTAATTCCCGTCAGTATCTTCGTGAACGCTTTTTCAGCCATACTTAAATACCTTATAGCCAAAGTGCATCTCATGATAATTCTATTAATACCAAACACGGTTAGATTAAATTAATTTATTACAGAGGTCCGGTGCCTAACTTCTGGCTTCATCATCAGATCCGTTCGATATACTCCCCCTCTTCTTTCAGTCAGTCATTGACTAAACGTATAAATAAAGCAATTTTACTTGTTACAACAGTTCTGCTGTGAGCCTATGAGGAGTTCTGATCCATATCTTCGAAGTTCATGATCAGATTGTTACAATATTTCCATGGAACCAACTAGGAAGTATAACAATTCAATAAAAAAAAAATTTGGTCGGTCCACAATTGACCGAAAAATCGGCGAACATACATAAAAAAAAAACATATATCCAGACGAACATAGAACCTTCCTTCTTTTTGAAGTCGGTTAAAATAAATCTCACTTATGTTATAAAGGCGAGAGTTTTAATATTTCTTGCTCCTTCATGCTCAAACGGCCAAACGGATTTAAAAGAAATTTGGCACACGGGTAGATAAAGTCCTAGAATAGCGCAATGGATATTTTTATCCTAGAAGTATGTTCCTTTAGGATAAATTTATACTTTAATGCGATGAAGACACTGGCAGAAGCTTAATTTCAGCTGAGAGTCGCTTGTTGCTGGACATCGGCCTCTCGCCAGCATCCTCACATTGACCAATGCGCTTGACCCGCGCAAATGGTAACTGCTCTTACACTCAGTGTACATACAACATAAAACGTGTCCATGTGCTTGCGGTCCCTTTCAGTGTGAGGAGCCGACGTTCTCTGCTAAAGAAGCGACATTGCTTGAAATAGAAACCGTGGCTCTGGTACGCAAAGTTCAACTGAAGGAAAGAAAGAAAAACATTTTTTCTGTCGGAACAAGGCGCAAATTTAGAACTAACAAATTATTAGTACAGGTCCCGGCATGGATCTTGAGCGCTGACTTTTACTTGCGCAGAAGTAAAATATCAGGTCTCTTTGGTGGTATGAAGTGGGACGCGGGGGCGGGGAGTGCCAGTGATTGGCTCGCCGCGCCTCGCATCATAGACATTACTCGTGATTGGTTCACTGCGCTTGCTGCACGTACCTAACGATGACACTTCCGTGCCATTAAAGTGAAAGAACACACTCTCTCTCGTTCCACCCAGAACGAGAGGAGCTATTTGATGATTTTTCCCCTCAAAAAAGAAGGAGCCGACCTTCTGCCCCCATCTATATTGCGTTTATTCCAAAATCAATAATAACTGAGGTTGTATAGTTTGTAGTATTCAGTTTTACGGTCCTACGCAGGTTACAAGTTCCAAGACCCACAACTTTAGATATTACATCGCTGAAACTTTGAGTTTACAAAGTGTATTGTAAATGGTGTATACTGGGTTTAATTATTACAATCTAAGTTAGATAGAGATGCTTTGATGCGTGGATTATGTTTACATTATTATTAGTAGGAATCCTATAAGCTTTACAAAGTTTTTGTGTTGTAAAGCGGTTTATCCGAGTCTGTCGCAAAAATATATAGAGATCTGTAAATATATATTTTTTTACAATAAAAATTCAACCGACTTCTAAGTAAAAAAAAACACTGAAGTGCAAAATAACTTTAATTTCGGAAGTTGGTGTTTCTATAATAGTTTTTTCTCTTTTATTTTAACAATGACTTCTGAAATTAAAAAGCCAAGAGTGGATAGGTTACTTCTACACATCGTCGCTTTTCATCAGGTAAGATAGTGGTTAAAAGCGAGCATGTCGAAAATAAAACAATAATAAATTTAGTGTAGGTTTTGCCAAGACTTAACACAATTTTACTGTTGCCCTAAAATAGACTGCACCGACAAAAATCATTTCCATGTTAGCATTATAGTACTTTTCAAGTTTAATAATGGAAATAATAAACTTCATTAAGAACATCGTTTCTCGCCCTCACAGCCCTTTCTCCCAAAATTGAACTTTTTTGCTTAAGATAACATTGTTCCCGACTTTCCTCTAATTCTAAGCATATTGTGCAAAAATCTTGGACAGAATTATTTTTATTGTTCAATGTAAAATTGCGCGCTTTTGTTCTGCAAAAATATTTCTTTCTTAATTACTGGCAGAGATAATTAGGTGTTTTGTTTTTTTTTTTAATGCAATCCGTATCGCACAAGGCTTTGATGTAAAATGAATGATTTAAAAGATTAACCTGAGTTTTGACCTCTCTTAATTTGTGTTAGCTTTGAACGAATAGTGATGTAACTGAAAGTGAAACATCGAAATATTGAGTGAAAAATTTAAATATCTTCTTTTTTATCAAAACATCGATACATTGTGTGAAAAAATTTAATCAAAACATTTTTACGTTTGTCTGTATTTATTAGTACCTGCCCTAGTTTTACACTAGCGTTACAAATCTTTGCAATTCTCCGTTTTTCTCTTCTATAGTATTTATGTTTTGTACATTTAAATCTTCCTCATGAATCACTTTGTCTATAAGTGAAAACTGCATAAAAATCCGTTCAACAGTTTCTGATTTTATCGCGTTCATACTGACAGATAAATGTGGTTTTGTTTTATAATATGTTAGGATTACCTTTTGATTCATAAAAAAACAACTGTTTTATTTATATAGCTTTTTTATGTACCTCCCTTCAATAATGAGATCTACTTTATGACATAAGCTACTGTTAGTAAGAAAATTACCTATCGTAAATAAAAAAAGCCAATCCATTAAAAAAAACACAGTGCTTATGAACAAGGCCCAAAATATACTTTCAATATTATTTTGTAATCAAATAGTATTATATTTTGTATCACAATACTTGCTCTTTTCGATAACTGTAATTTAATATCGTATAAAAAAGAAAATATCAATATATTAATATTTTATACGTCTCTAATCGGGGTCACCCTTTGTCGTCGACCTTTGGAGTCAATCTATATTATTTTATATAGTAAGTATATCTATATTAGACCTTAATTTAAACTTGTTGGAGGTAGATTAATTAATTCGTTTGAAATTTGCTTAAATTTTATAAAAGAAAATCCTTTTCTTGCGTCGTTTTTTTTTGCCTTTGGGGACACGTGGAACTTTTTGTACTTTTTCTAACTGAATGAATTGATACTTTCTCGGAATATAAGATGTACTCGTATTATAGCAAAAAAAATATACTGATTTCTCTATTCCCTTCTTGTTTTCATTTTGTGTGTCTGAATGACTTCCGCTAAATAAATACAAATAAAAATTAATCTATAACTTGAGATTTACTTTACCGATTTCATTCATGGTTTATTTTTTCTATCACTTTGTAGACGGTTCCTATAGAATTGCGCAGAAAATTGGAAAATTTCAGAAAACTACGGTTAGTGTACCGTAGTTTTCTGAAATTTTCCAATTTTTTTCGGTTACATTAAATATATATATTACAAAACTTCTTTCGTTACTTTATATTAATATATATATATATACGTAATATATATGTATATATATTATTTTAAATATATATGTATGTGTATTTTAACTATATGTACACTTTTTTACGCTTGTTTTTTATATAAAATTTTCTTTTTATGCACCTACAATATTGTCTCTTCACCACACTTGGTTGACTGGTAGTGAATGCCTATGGCATTAAGTCCGCCATTTTACTTTATGTTGCATGAACATTAAATAAATAAATAAAAACCTTTGTGCAATTGACAGTTCATAGTTAAGCCAGTACAACTGTTCGGGCATTTTGTATAATATGTTGAATATATTACTAAAAAAAAACTGATAAACCTGTCGCTATTTTTCTATGGTAATTAGAATGAAAATATTATAACGCCAGCTTTAGTCCACTACCTTCAAAGAATCTAGCTACCTACTGGCTTAGTTAGCTGTATTATCAGGCGACCACTACAAACAGCAACCTATGAGGACATATCAATCTGCGTTGTAATTAACTCGGTTAGTCCGATAGTGTTCCGCCGCTCAATAATGCTGTAACACGGGGATCATAATCAATGCCTGGATGAGGCATATGCTGGGATTGGTTTGCCTCAATGGGGCATATTACACGTAAGAAAAAATCTTCGTGTTGTCTACAAACCAACGACCAGCAGTTTTAAGACTGACTGCAAACTGAACTGATTAGATCTACAGTTCCACTTCACCCACTGCTTGGCACAGGCCTCTCTTGTCTTGTGCAATTCTCAGGCCTGTGCCATTGTATTTACAACGCATTTTAAAACTTTTTTTAACTGACTTTAAAAAAAGAAGGAGGTTCTCAATTCGAATGTATTGTTTTGTTTTTTTTTATATATATAGAAAATTGTACTTCTAGATTGGTTTCATTGTCATCAAAGTCTACTTCAAATGGTGACATTAATGAGGAATCGAAGGAGTTCCTCAAATATTATTTTCATCAAAAAGACTATCATTATAATAATAGACACATACCCACTGCTGTATATAATTAAATAATCATTAATGGCACTGTATCTTTATGTATGCAGTACTTCTAATCATTCCGGATATGACACCAAAACTAGGAATGTAAAAGCCGACAGATCTTGGCGTCATTATCGTGCCAATAGGCACCTCAGGACATCTTGGCATAGAGTCGCTTGGTATGCAGACCAACGATTGAAGTACAATGATAACATTTGTTGTCCATCATAATAATAATAATATTCCACAACTATCACACAACACCGTCTAGTCTCAAGCTAAGCTGAGCTTGTGTTATGAGTACTAATCAACTGATAAACATACTTATATATTTGTAAATACATACATATTATAGATAAATTACACCCAGACACAGAACAAATGATCGTGCTCATCACACAAACATTTGTCCTGGGTGGGAATCGAACCCTCTACCTCCGGCATAGCAGTCAGGGCCTCTGACCACTAGACCAACAGGCCTGTCATTGACACTAATGCTTTATCCTGGAGCGCTTAATTAAAAATTTAAGCTTCATAAGGCAATTTTACAAGTTGTAAGTTTTTGGTTTCACTTATTTTGTTTTTGAGGACGTCGCGTCATGGGTTCAAATCCAGAAAAGCGGTTTAATTGGTGTAATTTATTTCATCATCACTGCTCCCAAAACGGTGATGGAATATATTGTGATGATACCGTCATATCTTATAACAATAAATACGAAGACAAGTGACATCCATCAACACTGGGCCCGCGTGGTGGATTATGGACCATTCTCTCTCGTAGAGAGGAGGCCTGATTTCCCAGCAGCAGGAAAATTATAAAGCTGATAACGCTATAGATATTATTAAATATAGACGTATTCAGAATCCAAGAGTTAAAGTTTCAGGCTGAGATAATATTACAATTGCTGTGTATGCAAAATCCTTACATTGTTTAGGAAGAAAACCACATCCTAATTATTATGCTATAAAACATAGTTAATTAAAATCTGTTTGCGATGCCGTATCTATATTATATCAGGTAGCAAATTTAAAGGTTCGTTCAATGCACACATTAGCGTTGCCCGTAATAATGGTGGGCCTGCCTTAATTAGGAGCAAATTAAATGATGTGTTTCGGGCCAAAATGGCCACGGACTGGGTATAGATTGGCCTTGTGGAGCCTTTTAATATAATAATGTGAAGTTGGAAATCAATTGATGTTCTTCTGTATATAGATGGACGATGAAACGTAAAGAGAATAAAACCGGCCAAGTGCGTTTCTAACCATTTGGTGGCATCACTCCATTCTGAGACCATAGCCTCTCGGAGATACAAGGTCTGTGATCCACTAGCTCGTACGTTGGACACGTTACTTTCAATAAGTGCTGTCGTACGCATACCCAAAGATACCGCGCTTAAGAAAATCATTTATGTTTATGCTCCCGCCACTTAAGTTACCTCTATTATCATCATCATCATCATTTAAGCCGAATGACGTCCCCTGTGGTGTAGACATAAGCCTCCCCCAAGTGTTGCTATAATTACTGGTCCTGTGCGTGTCATTTATCGGATTCCCGCAACCCTCACCAGGTCATCAGTCCACCTTGTAGGTAGCCTTTCAACGCTTCGTCAACCTGTACGTGGTCGCCATACCAGAACCTTTCGGACCCATCGACTATCTGTTCTGGGAGGAATGTGTTCTGTCCACGGCCACTTAAGCTCTATCAAGTCTACTACAGCCCCTTAGCCAAGTTACAACCGTTTCGTTTCGATTCTTTTTTCGTTGATCGCCTCGAGTCGGCCAAGCCTCCTATTTCTTTGTTCTGACCACGTGACTGAGCGTTGCGATGACGTCAGAACAAAGGAATCAGAGGCGTGGCCTACTCGAGGCGATCGACAAAAAGAGAATCGAAACGAAACGGTTGTAACTTGGCTGTTATTTTCTGTCGATATAAGAAGTTGACCCAGGAGGTAATAAAAAACTAGCCCAATAATCTTTCAGCAAACAACCAAAATCCGTCTAGAAAAACCGCAGCGACATCAAAATATCGCAATGAAATCCCATTCAATATTTACACAGCGGTTAAATTAATGAGAAGCAGCATTTTAACATATTAGTTGTGACAAGTTAACGTGATAATTGCAGAGCGATTTAGATAATCATCGGTATTGTAGTAATAATAGCTCTGATAGTGCTAATAATTGTGATTAATGGAGATAACGCGGACTCGCGTGAAACTGTTTATTTTTTTTATCGGGTTATTAATGTGAGCTTTTGTATCCCACTGGATCATGAGTTGTTAGTTGAGGGTTCGTACCGCACAAACAGGCAGTTTGCACATAGCTTCGAGTTATTTGTTTTGTCAAAGCCGTGGAAATTGGCGATTGAAACTTCGTGAAGAACAGCCCTCTGAAGAGTATTTTTTTTTTAATTTGTCTACACTATTATATATTATAAAGAGGTAAAGTTTGTTTTTTTTTGTTTTTATATTTCTTTGTTTATAGGAGGTAATCTCTCGAAGTACTGGTCCGATTTCTGAATTTTTTTTACAAACAGAAAGCTGTTTTATTCCTGAGTGACAATGGTTATATTTTATGTACGCGGGTGAAGTTGCGGGCAAAAGCTAGTTAAAAGATAAAACTTTTCCGCACTGTAGAAATTATTCCTTTAACGTCGGTGCGTTCATAAATATGTAAACTAATATACACAAGGCACAAAGACCTGGGATGCTGAGTTATCTGTAGGCCATACAAATATTTATTCCGTCTGGGAATCGAACCTGCCACACGCAGTATAGCGGTCAATCGCTCAACCACTCCGAAAACCAAGCTAGTACAATTGGAAACACTATATTCAATAATTCGCGCTGGGATCCCGTGGTTTATTTTTACTGCTCTTTCCAGAAAGGAAGCCTGATTCATACAGCATTCGTTTTAGTGGTATGTAATTGGGGCGACTTCAAGTCACGATTTGCGGACGGCGAGTAATGCGTAGTTCACCGTCCAACAACTGCCAATCGATTATGCGTGTGTGAGGTCTAGTTTCCGCACTTAGTTTTTGGTGGACCATAGTGCGTGGGCCATGACGGCGTGTTATATTCCACGAGCGACTCAAAGAGATGTCAGCAAGATTGACGGGACCTGTTAGAGCCGAAGCCCACTAGAACTGCGAGATTATTCAAAGAGTTATCGTAACCCTGGACCACAGAGGGAAATTGAAGTAACAGAGGCTTTTTTTAAGGTGAGAAATCATCTAATACCTTCTCCTGTTCTCAGGCGGAGCGGGATGGCGTGTCAGACTTACTAACTATATATACTTTAGGTGTCTTCAAGACTAGAGTGAACAACAAACTAGGCTCTTAACAAACTAGTTCGCCTCACCATGAATGATTGCATCACTGCTTAGCTTTCAGGTGGGATCACAGCCAAGCACTAGTTTTTAAAAAAGCTAGAACCACTCCTATGCCTTCTTTTCCTTTGCATACGGACCACGGATTTCCTTTTCGGTAGTAAACCCATGGCCCCAGTAGGCTTCGGCCCTACTGGTCCTCTACGGTTTTGATGACCTCTCTTTGAGGCGCGCGTGGAACACTACATTCCTCTTGAAGACTCAGGCTCGTTCTGAACAGTTACCGGTCGGTCGGACAGCGAGCTAACCATTGCTTGTCATGAGTTTTAATCAGTAGTAGTCTGGCACTCGGACTCACTGAGTTATTTGTTGAATGCCCAGCCCCCCTAGCCAAGTTACGACCTTTTCGTTTGCGTCAAACGCCTTGAGTAGGCCACGCCTCCGATTCCTTTATTCTGACCACGTGACTGAACGTTGAGATGACGTCAGAACAAAGCAATCAGAGGCGTTCGACGCAAACGAAACTGTCGTAACTTGGCTAGGGGGGCTGGTACTAAATAAAAAAGGTTTCAGCATAAAGAGCCTAATGTATAAAACCTTTACTCCTACATTTAATAAAATTAAACTTTCCTTGGAACAAAGGATTTCTAAAATAATGATTATGTTTTAAAGGTTGCGTAAAAAGTTCTAGTCTGTCATATAACTAATCCTAAGCAGTAAAAAGTTTTACATGAGCGATGGTCAGTCACGTAAATGTCAGCAATTGTAATCATTAGTCATGTTTTTGTGAACACAGTATTAATGGAGAATACTTAATACTTATTACGTAGTGTTCCACGCGCGCCCCAAGGAGATGTCAACAACCGTAAGGGCCCAGCAGGGTCGAGGCCTACTGGGGCCATGGGTAATGCGAAAGAGATCTCCGGGGCCCTGGAACAATGGCAAAGAAGGATCAGGAGTAGGTTTTTAGTCAGTAAAAGTCTGACATGCCCTCGGGCTCCGCCCAAGAGCGTGGGATGTCATTAGATGATTTTCCCAACTAAAAAAAATGGAGAATACTTATGAGTACTAATCTAACCTAACCTAACAATATGTATTGGTTTATTATTCTTAAGATTATTTTATGTACAGTGTCTATGGGCCTTAGTAGACTGAAAATAAAGAATTATTATTATTATTTTCTTCTTTAATCTTCTCATCATATTGTTTAAATTTTAAAATATTTCTTCGAAAAATTATAATAATAAACATTTATTTCAGATCAGATACCCGTAGGTTGCCCTTGGACAGTATTTCGGACCAACGTAACCATTTTGCAAGAACTCAAAATCTCCTCACGTCTCAAGGTACTGCAATACTTTGGTCACATTGCTAGGAAAAACGGTGGCAACCTTGAAAGACTTATGTGGCCGGCAAAATGGATGGCAAAAAGCCACATGGGCGCAACCCAATACGTTGGTCCGACCAGATCCGCACTGCTTTTGACTCTACGATATACAACGTCCTTCACACTGCCAGAAATACAAACAGATGAAGGAATATCATTCATATCACAACGCGCCGTCCATGGGCTTGGTTCTTACCCAACGGCCGGACGGCGAGCTACTCATAGATCACCGTCCGCTAATCCGCACCTGCGGTGGCCGGTAGTCGTCTTGCGACTCCCGACGCGAAGGGCGTATTTGGCCTGGGCCATCCTGGCACTTTCATCTTAAAACAACATCAACAGATTTTTTTTTAAATGTACAGTCAGGATACATGATTATAAGTTACAGAAAGCTGCCAGATTGTTCGAACGAGTTACCGCGGCCCTGGAACGCAAACCGCAACTGAAAGAACACAGGTGGCCACAAACATAAGCCTATAATCGCAAAAAAAGTAATTATTTTGTGAATTAACTACAAATTTACGGTTTTCAGATTTTTCCATACCTTAATTCTTGCCAAATTTCACAATTCTAGGTCAACGGGAAGTTTTCTACAGGTTTTATTTCCCTTGCGACTGACAAAACGGAACATAAACGGCCTTTAGATTGAGTTAAGCTCGAAGTTTGATTTTTTCCCTACTCAAAGGAATGCTAGCAGACCTAAGTATTCCATATTAATTTCAGCATGATACCTCCATACGTTCTTTAGAAAGAGGGTCTTGAGGACAGACGAACAGTCGGACAACAAAATGACCCTATAAGGTTGCCGTTTCAGCAGACTGAAGTAAGGAACCCTAAAACATAAAGCGTCCATTTAATTCATTACAACTCAATTTTATTGTGACATATCTATTAACATCTTTCGTCCTATCCACGGATCATCGATCGAGTCAACCCAAAGCCGATTAACAAAACATTAACACTTTATTTAAAAACAAAGTATACCCCTGTTCACTAAACACAGACCACTCGGCCATGTCAGAGTTCAAACACGCCTTCCATTAAAAATTATGTACTTTTTTTTAAAACAACTGGCACATTACAGATGGACAGACACGCTAATTACAGGGTAGCCCCACTCCTGTGAAATGCCGGACAACGGGCCCGTAATAGGTGCAATTACATCACAATTTACACGTCCCGCGTTCACGTACAGTCTCGCCTAATTTGATTTGATTGTCACCCTATTTGGCGTTTATTTAAAATTTGAGTTATGTCACGCTCTTTGATGGTCAGTTAAAAGCAAACTAAATGTTTATTGGTTAATTTGTGTGCTAGATAAATTTAATATTAGACTCTGTTTAAGTAGTTGCATATTTTCATTATAAACCTATTTAATGTGTTTACTGCTTTTTTTTTCGGTGGGAAAATCATCTAATGACATCCCCCGCTTTTGGGCGGAGCGGGAGATAGTGTCAGACTTTTACTGACTAAAAACCCACTCCTGTTCCTTCTTTGCCATTGTTCCGGCGCGGGGATATCTTTCGCATCACCCATGGCTGACGGTGCACACCTGTGCCTTTCAGTTGCCCTTTGCATTCTAGGACTACGGGTTTCTTTTTCAGAAATTCCCCGCGGTCCTAGCTGATGACAGCCCCTACGGTTTTCTGGCATCTCTTTGAGCAGTGCGTGGATCTCTACGCGCTGTTGACGACTGGGCTCGATCCGGTCAATTACCAGACGGCTGGACGACAAGCTACCCATAGCTCGACGTCCGCTAGCCCGCGCAAATTTTATAAATGGAGTACCCATTTTGATTTACTTTATCACACTAATATTATTGAGGTGAAAGTTTGTGATTGTTTGTGTAAGTTTGTTACTTCTTCACGCTCGTAATAGTTGAACAAAATTAGTTGACATTTGGTTTGAATATGTCTCGAAATAACACAGAGGATACTATAATTATTTCGGAAATATGTTCTTTTGAGACAATTTTCTACTTTCATGTGAACAAAGTCACTGACAGCAGCTAGTGAATCCTAAATCTTAAAAACCAACCACAAAATAATGTCCAAATATTCTATTTACCCTAACAAACCGTACCAGCATTATTTTTATAAATAAACAGATCACAATTGGACCGCACGTACAATATGTGGCGATTTGTATCCCGCACAGCCGTACGCAAATACTGTCAGTAAATTCCGAACAGCATTAACGCAGCGGATAAAATTATTTTTGTTGAAATAAACCTCCCTGTATTTCGCAAAAACGACAATACCTACACTCCATTTGAAAATGCCATTAAAATATCCACTTTATACAACTACAAATAGAGTTCATTATTGAATGGATTTGGTAATGGATACTATAAAAATCATTCACGGAATCAATGTAGTAGAAAATATTACTCAGTTTTGGTATCGTTCGATATTAAATGTTTATAAAAATCTGATATATGCCATAGATTGGAGAACGGTTTCCTTTGAAGTTCCTACGTGGGTAACATCGGATAATTGAATGGGATCGAGTATCATTCATTTTTATGCGTTTAAAACTCTTTTGGAACTGTAAGAATTTTTCTAATATGGTTTTAAATATTAAAGTTGATGTTCTAAAAGCCTGGTTCTTCATAGTTAGTCTTTAACAAAAAAAAAACTAGGCAAGTGCGAGTCGGACTCGCACCTTGAGGGTTCCGTTCAAACTTACATGAGTAAACAGTTTAATTCCCGAATGGAGTCTTGAACATATTTCCGAATCGCATTTTTTTTTTTTTGCTACATAACAACAAATTTACTGTTTTCAGATTTATTCCATATTTGTGCTATAGGACCTTACTTTATGCCAAATTTCTGAATTCTGGGTCAACGGAAAGTACCCTATGAATTTTGATTCCCTCAAGAGTGTCGAAATATACGTTTTTTGTGACATAAGCTATCGCATCTTTTTTTTCAGTTACTTTTTTATTCGTTCACTTTGAAATCTGACTTTTTTTTCACAGCTTTGAGAGACCGCAAACTTAAGTATATAGTTTTAATTTCAACGCTATACCTCCCAGGTTAAGGAAACCAGTAGTCCTAAATCGCAAAGGGCAACTGAAGGACACAGTTGTGGTTTTGGTCAGTAAAAGTCTGTTACGCCCTCCCACTCCGCCCAGGGTGCGAAGTCATTGGATGAATTCCACACAAAAAAAATAAAATTCAAAAATTTCATTGGCATCTTTTCTTTTATATAAAACGAGTAAATTTAACTCATCATCATCATTTCGGCTGAAAGACGACTATTGCTACACATAGGCCTCCCATAAATGTCGCCACAACAACCAATCCTGTGCGTCTAGCATCCATCAGTTTCCCGCGATCCTCACAAGGGCATCGGTCCACCTTCTGTGAGCCCTTTCGCAGCTACAAATTTAACTGAATTACACTATAACCTGAAAATATCAGTCATGACATCATAATCTTTGTTGCTACAAATTCACTCCGAATTTACATGAAAATACAGCAACAGTGACGATTCGGTTTGTTAAGATTAGTTGAACTGACAATAATAACAACACAGAGAATTTATTCAAGTATGTAAGTCAGTCACTTAAGGTACGGTACGGCACTAAAAATACCGGCTCTTATAGATACCATCGCACTATGAACTGTTTAACCTCTACCACGGCAAAGGTGGCTGCAGTCACACCGTAGCAGATTTTTTATATTTTTAAAACTTCTGCCAGTGCAGCGAACACTTTTTGTGTTGCTATACAAATGGAATCCACAAAATTGAAGACAGTTTAAAAAAAATATATACAACGCATCTGTACTTTCCTTGGTGTGCTTGGTATTATAGATGTCCACTTAAGGTGCGTCGGTGAAGTGAGTAGTGTCAAACTTTACTAAGACTTACTTGTTTTCTTTTAACTGCCCTTTATGACCTCAGCCAACTTGGAAAAAGGTTTGACAGATTGATTGCCCTCAACGCGTTCAGTGCGGTACGAGGTCTAATGCGCCACATACGTGTGTGCTTTGCGTTGCAGCTAAGAAAAACAGTCTTCTCTGCCGTGTTGAGGCCCCAACTTTAATTTGTTTTAGTTTAAAAAAGAGATGAATACAGTGGTGTAGGTGTCTACTACGGCTTTCAAGACCGGTATTCCGGGATTGACTAGCCAATACCGTGATTACGATATTACAAACATTAGTATAATATATTATTGCGGTTTATTGTAATAAGTATGTGATGTTACTCTCAGACTTATTTTTGCAAGCGCAAGTGTCTACTCTTATGTCTGGTTCTCCTTCTCACGCCGGGCACGCCGCAATCGTGTTATAAAGCCTTAAACAAAAATAAACCGTTTTACAGTTTGGTGTAACAGTCGCCCGCGTTCGTTATAACGAAACTGTACCGAATCGATCGAAGTAATGGCGTCTAATTGTTTAGCTTGGTATCGCTCGCATCGACACGTAGAGATGCTATCTGGTAGATAACTGAGCTGACGAGCCAGCTAACCTGACGGTTTTTTTGGTACTGTTATTTTGGAATATTAAGAAACGTCTTGAGTCACTTCTTGGGTACTTATTCTTGAAAGTCAAATGATGTACCTACTATACGTTTGTTTTTTCTATTTTAAAGTACCAATATTCTAGACCTACTGGAATGTTCAAAAGAATTAACCGTGGCCCTAAAACGCAAAGGGCAAATGAAAGGCACAGGTGGGTATTAGTCAGTTAAAGTCTGACACACCCTCTTGTTCTACACAGAGTGGGAGAAGTTATTTCACGTTTTCCCAAATAAAAAAGTACCAATTCGCTAAAAAAAAAATAGTTTTAAAATTCAATAGTTAAAATTCCTGCACATATTTGTATGGCCTAAAGATAGCTGTGTGTAACTCCAAATAATAAATATAATGACTAAAACTCACACAGTTAAAAAAAAAATACTATTCAATAACCCAGCTCAGGGCGGAGGAGGAGTGGCGTGTCTGAAATAATAATAAAAAAGATATGTGTGTCTTGTCTATGTGAGTTTACAAGCTTGTGAACGCAACGGTAATATAACAAGAGTAATTTTTATTGTGGACCTAAGTTAATAATCAGTAGACAATAAGAGATGTCAGCTAAGCAGCCGAAACTTACTAGGGCTGCGGGAATTTCCGACAGAGTTACCATGGCTCTGAAAATTTTATAACGATTTCATAACTCAAAAAAGGGTTATTGAAGGATACCTACAGTTAGCACTGGATGAATATGAATTAAAGACGAGATAGCAGAAGGTAAAAGTCGTGTTTAACAGCTCGATTCTTTCCTCCTTATTGTTATTATAAATGTGAGATTTTTTTGGTGCTGGAACACTATTTTTAATGAGGCCTAATATTCGTCTACGATTATGTCGTTAAACAATAAACTACGCCACGCCTGTTTTATTCCAAGTAAATATTTCAAGGCGAAAAATCGTCTAATGACTTCTCTCCCTCTAGGGTGGAGCGAGAGGGCAACTAAAATACGCCTATATTCCTTCAGTTGCCTTTTGCGCCCCAGAACCACGAGTAACACTTTCAGAAGTCGACCCATGGCTACAGTATAGGCTTCGGCCCTGCTGTTGTCCCAAGTAGGTTCGATCTAGTTAAATTAATAATACAGTTAGAATCAATTAAGAACATTCAAATAAATTTAGCTTCACTTTAACCTCAAGATACGTTCACCCCACGTTATTTAATTATCGCAAGTAATCTTGTTACCTCTGAAGAAAACTTACCTAAAAAAGTATAAATCGAATAAAGATATTTAATTAAAACTAATAACTGGCCATAAACTACACTGCAGATTAAAAAAAAGAATTTTCTGTCGAATGCTGTTTAATTACTAAAGAAACTATTAAGGAGAATACGCTGCGAATAATCTTACTTAAATTAAATTCTACCGATCACGTGGGAGTCAATCTTAACTACCTACTCGAGTTCAATAACTCGGCTATAATTAAGTTTCCTGTTTTTCTTCAGTTTATCGACAATCGAAGAGCGGAAAATTCAGCAATTTTCAAACAGCTATGCGTAAATTATTGTAAGGGAAACATTTAATTTTCAATTTTATATTAACAATTTATAATAAGCAATAGTTAACAAAACTAATAGATACGTGATAACCAAAAAAAAAACTTTTGTTCCTTTTTGACGTTTAAAAAGTGCTTATTTGATTTTTGTTTTGTAAAGGTAATGGTTTATTTTTGGATCGAGTGTCCCATACACTCGACACAACACCTCCCTAATTTCTTAATTAGGGAGGTATTTGGGGGCTAGAGTAGCGATTAACAAATAAACAATCAACCACCAACACCTAACACAGAAATCGCGGGTTTTTTATTATTATTTCGGGTCACGCTCTTGGGTGGGGCGGGAGCGAGCCTATCAGACTTTTACTAAAATCACATATATGTCCTTCAGTCGCCCTTAGCGTTCTAGGAGCACGAGTTTCCTTATCATGTGTAAATGCTCCCAATAGCGACTTAATAGTCATCATCATCATCATAATTTCAGCCGATAAATGTCCACTGTTGGACATAGAATGCATAGAAGACTTTATAATACTAAACCGCAAATAAAAAGTGAAAAGATAAAGATCATTCGACTGAGCCTTAACAAAAATGCATCTTTGTGGGGCCACAGCCGCCCACTCGCGTTCAGCTACAAGACTCCTAATTAAGAATACAGCTCGACTAACAATACGCTAAGTAACCACTGGAATTTACATCAATAGATCTTTATCCGAATTATATTAAGTTTTATCCTACATAACATTTTTAAGTTATAAATACGTGTGCATTTAATTGGAACATGGATATCTGAACAACCAAACGTGTAAGCGCTGTTCGATTGATATTATTCCTGTACCTAATTGGCACGTCTCAAGATGAGGAAGAATTTTCCTATTATAGTATATTTTCTGGGTACAAGTCCGTGATGAGACCTGTCGTACTATATGGTTCAGAATGTTGGGCTGTGAAAAAGATGGATGAAAAAAATTGCATGTAGCGGAGATGAGAATGTTGAGATGGATGTGTGGTTCGACGAGAATGGATAAAGTGAGAAATTAGTTTAATAGAGGAAGTTTGAAAGTGTCGCCAGTGACAAAAAAGTTGAAAGGGAATCGTTTGTCTTGGTATGGCCATGTTAAGAGGAGGGATTAAAGGCATGTGACTAAAAAAGTTATGAGTATACGTGTAGATGGATGGAGAGGGAGAGGGAGACCAAAGAAAAGGTGGATGGATTGTGTGAGAAGTGATATGAAAGAAAAAGAAGTTAGTGATAGCGTGACGGGTGAAAGGACGGAATGGAAGAAAAAAACGTGTTGCACCGACCCCAAATAAAACGGGATAAGGACAGTAAGATGATGACGATGAGTATATTTTCTGGCTACTGGAGGACGTGACATATAATTTAAATCTTGGAATAACAAACCGACTTACGGTTGTACATTGGTTGGTTCAAACCTGTCTAGGTTTGAACCAACCAATGTATATAATGTATATGGTCAACCAATGTATATGGTCTCTTAGAGAGGCGGCCTATGTCCCAGCAGTGGGAACCTTATAGGGCTGATATGTTATTATGGCATATAAATATATATATTGTTATGGACAAGCTCGCGTTTGACCACTATCTCGCGATGGTATGGCTGACGATGGAACACGATTGCCTGGAAGTAACCTATTCACTTTTGACTTAAAGATGCATTATATACTTAAACGAAAAACAAGTCAACGTCATTGTTGACTTAAGCTCGCCATTGTACATAAATTATCAAATCAATGTATTAAGGTTAAGTTTTTTTTATGTGTACAATAAAGAATAATGGTAATGGAAGAATGGTCAACGACTTGTTTTATAAGACACTGAAGAGCTCAGTCCAACCCGTTTTGAAATGAACCACAAGCACACGTACTAATTCTACTCGCATCATTTAGCATTGTGTAGTAAGTATACGCGGGCAACGTTTGTAATTCTTTTGTTCTAACGAGACGTGAAATGCCCATTCAATGTTAAACGACCAACTTCTGGGTCACTGCGTTTGGTACCGCACTTATAAATGAGTAAATAACTCACACACATGTAGCTATAGAATACACACACAGCGAAATGTGGAAGAAACAAAAGGAGTTGGTATGTAAGGATCGTGACTTGTGAATGTGATATTCAGACGTTTCTACGTGTCTTCGTTTAAATTTATAGCAGGAAGTAAACTTCAATATCGCATTGTTTTTACTTGATCTGTTTTTATCTATTTATTTAACACTTAATAAACACAGACACATATACAATAAAGACAAGACGAAGAAAACAGAGCAACAACCTTGCAGAACCTACAATCTAGGAGTCTTTAAGTCAAGAGTGAATAGGTTATTTCGAGGCAAGCGTTGCCACCCTTATGTTGTTGAAACTTCAATGGTCGTACAGTACATCGGAGAATTGGATGAATTTGCCTGCTGCGGTCTTCCTGTCCAACTATAATTTCGGTGTCTTCAAGGCTAGAGTGAATAGGCTCTTAAGAAGCTAGTGCACCTCACCATCAATGTTTGCATCACTGCTTACCATCAGGTGGGATTGCAGTCAAGCACTGGTTTATATCATTTAAAAAAAAAAACGTACTCTATCGTCGACCACACCTTCGCTTACAAAAAAGAACAACGGTTGTTACAAAAAACAGCGGTTGTTACAAAAAAAATCTGAACACATCTCCGACTTGGAAAAACGAGATAAAAAACTTTTTTTTTTTTTTAATTAGGCTTTAAGAGTAGGTAGTAAGATAAATAAATACATAACTAAAACTATTCACTTTTAAATAATATAACATAAAACGCAAGAATATACTTCTGTACATACATATTGATCAAATATATATCACAAGAATACAAGCTTATAAGATACTAAAGCTAATAACTAGATACATACGATAAAATGTTCTTTCACTCTTGTTTTAAAAATTGCAAGAGTTTGGCAGTCTCTTAAATATATCAGATGATAATGAGTTATATACCGCTTATGCAGTGAAGGAATAGATTTATTATGAAATGAAAATATGAAACCCAATCAAAATTCCAATCCAATCAATCAATCATTACAGACTCAGCTAAATATTGATTTACACAAAATCTTCATCACAACCAAATAAACATTACTAAAAAAATGCAAATATAGAATAAATCAATAAACAAGCAAAATAACACACCTAAACCTTTGTACAAAATTTAACACAAAAAAAAACAAGAGAATTTAAATACATTTCGAGCACAACTGTATACTAGTTGCTTTAAAAAAACAAAATTAAATCATGTTGGCATACCATATAAAGCGCCACGTAATATTTAAAACACTGTAAAAAAAGGTCTGGAAATTCCATCCATAACATTTTTTTCTAACAATTTTACGCAACACCATTAGTGACAAATGGTGTGCACGGACTAAGAGTCTATTGTTAAAAAATCAGATAAGGAGAGCTTAGGACGATGGATGAAGCACGAATTTTCGTTTTAGATATGCTTAAATGTTACAAACAATAAGACTATAATGAATGGGGTATCAGCAGCTTGTAATCCTAATGAATACTGTCCACCGACGCATAGCTTCATAGACGCGTATTCGTCATTATACTCTGTCGACGAAGAGGCAAAGACACGACGGCACGACGATGCCGCTGCGCCATCATCTTCATAGTTTTGTGTAAGCTTCGCACAGGCGTACACCAAGTGTATACCAATTGTATAATGAAGAATACGCGTCTAGGAAGCTACGCATCCGTGAACAGCAGGCCTAAGTCAACGGATAACGATGACAAAATATGAAGCGGTCATCGCAATTACATACCATATTTTTGTAGGATTTCCGCTATACAGACTTGTATTCGTCATTGTTGCGGATTGATAAATGGCATCCTCTATTGACATGCCTATATTCTTTAGCGCCTTTTCGTGTTTTAATATGCCAGTCGTTGCTTCATAGATCCATCATTTCAAGTTGTCAGCAACATTTTTTTGCATACTCTCAGAATGAAAACTTTCATTTAAAAGTTTAGTCACCCCGAATAGGACTCACAGTAGACAATCTGTCTAAAACAGGCTCAACATTAAAATAATGTACGTGAGAGTAATTCAAAAACCAACCATTAGTAAGCTTTTTAGGTGCCTAAAATCCGGTTCGAATGTTCCATTACTTCTTTTTCTCATATATTTAACGGAACCTTGTTAAAATGTTTCCTCCTAATTGCATTGGAAACTCATTAGAGCACCGTGAATTGCTGATTCAAAATTCTATTTTGTTTCTTTCACACTGTCTAAGTAGAACAGTTGGCGGAGTGCTAAATGCTCGCGATCTGTCTACGAGAAAATTCCGATGACTGGTCCCAAAAGTACAGTACCAAGAATTAGAGATGTTACAGAGGATTCGATCGATTCCGAAAGATCGGAACTTCCGATTGATTTTACACGTTCGATTCCGATTTCGGTTTAGATCAATTATAATTGGAATTTTTATTGGAGGTTCAAACAAATGAAACAGAGGAACCTCCATATCCTTGCCTTCTGTCAATTACTGTTTCGCTTGTGTATTTGTTTAATATTTGGAATGTTCTGAATTTGCTATTCATTTGTACTTATCCGAATTTTTGATTAGTTTTAGTATTTTTTTTTTTTTTTAGTTAGCTTTAGTTATAGTTAAGTTTTTTTATATGTAAATTATTTGTGTAAATAAAAACTTAATTTGTACGAGATAAAAATAAGAAAATAAGATTATCAAGTTTTAGTGGTGTTTCATTTGACGCTCCACTACTTCCACCTCCGATATCAGTTCCAATTCCGGTTCCTAATTCGGCAAAACAAATTTAAAACTGCGGTTCCAATATAACCTCTTCTATTACATCCCTACTAAGAATGTCTTGATAACTGTCTACTGTGACGCATTCATTACTATTCTACAAATGTGGAGGTTGAGTAATGGTGCGAAAGTTGATTTTGGTGGCCTCACAGTGCCTAGAGGTAAATATTATCGTCAGGTAAATATCAATTGCTTTGTGGTCATGGGTCGAACTACATATATTTACTAATGCTGTATGTTTAGCATTGTCATGCACGATGAAGCAGATGGGAGACCACTCTATACATATCGAGACTAATCCAGGCCTTGGTTTCGGCTGTTATTTTATAGGTAGATCTTTAATTGGCTGTTTCGGGTGGGAGAGGCCCAAATGTCTGACAGGTAGTCTTATTAATAATAATAATAATAATTTATTAATGGGTATAGTATTACTTACTCACTGTGTTTTCGAGGTCAGACAGAGAGGCACACTCAATCTTATTAAAAAACTTAAATACTAATTAGCGTATCCTAAATCCAAGTTAGCATACAGCTCATACACATATTCAACTGACCAATTATAAGACCTCTTTGAAATTATTAACCTAACGCATTTTTTTATGGGAAGTGCACATTGCTCGCAGAACAGATACCCATTAGGGCCGAAAGGTTCTAGAGAAGCGATCATGTACCGGAAGACGCAGTGTCGGAAGGTCCTACAAAGTGGCCGATGACCTGGTGAAGGTTGCGGGAATCCAATGGATGTGAGACGCACAGGACCGTTCATTGTGGCGACATTTGGGGGAGGCCTATGTCCAGCAGTGGACGTCTATCGGCTGAAATGATGATGATGATGAATTTAACGCCCACATCTATACTTCTTTTAGGAAGAGAATTTTAATAAAGACCTGCTGATTTAGTTTTTAGGTTTTTTTTTTTTTTTTTAATCTTTTTTCACAAGTCAACTTACGAGGTTATTGCCTGTCGTCCGCTTAACCGAATAAAATGTTTAAACTAAACATCATGATTTTTTATATTATTTTTAATTAAACCTATTATGTAAAAAAAAACTAATAATATTTAGTAGGCTTGGAGGTTGGAAATCATCAAATAACTTCTTTCGCTCTGGGTGGAGTGAGAGAGTGTCAGATTTTTACCCACCTATGTTTCTTCAGTTTCCCTTTGCGTTGCAGGGCCACAGTGACCCTATAAACATTCCGAAGCCTGGTATTTAGAAGCCTAGATTCCAGTTAGATATTGGTTGGGATTTGGTTATCCCAACATGACATCCGTAGGCCCCAATCTGATTTCGGAATCAGATTGGGGCCTACGGATGTGCGTATGGTCGTGGAACACTGCGCACCACCATATCGGTATGGTGGTGCGCAGTGTTCCACGCGCACCTCTCTTTGATTTATAGGAAAGCCACTCTCCTGTACCGGACGAGACCCACGGGGATCGAGTCCATTGCATCCGCAGCTCCCGACACAAGTATACGAAAGAACACCAGGGTGGTTTTTGTCAGTAAGAGTCTGACAAACCCCTCCACCTACCCCAGAAATCATGGTAGTCACTATGAGGATTTTCGACCCGAAGAAAAAAAAAATAAGTTACCCTAAAATAAAGTGATAAGAGTTAGGCTGATGGATTGTTGAACTTGAATCGTTATTATTGTCCTAACCAGTCCTAAAACAATGCATCTCATATCATAAACAAAACATAAAACACTGAAACTCATTTTTTTTTTCTTAAACATAAACAAACCATCCAAACAAGGTCGATAAATTCAAAATCTTGACAACTCCTTTAAAAACTTGTTCTAAAAAACATTTCTTCGTACAAACATTAGGGCGCACTTTAAACGACATTACGACTAAATCAGAACAAGATAGCCCAACAATACGGTACTGGTAACGACTATTAATCAAAATGAGGGATCGTCTTAAACAAAAATAGGTGCATTCATTTATTCTCTATCGGCGTTGGACGTGTGGGCTGAGCGCTACACATACTACGTAAGAGCGCGTTCAGACGCGAACAGTTGTTAGTACAGTAGGAAGGTTAGGTAAGTAATTAATGCTAGTAGGTTCTAATGGCCTAAACGAGGCTTTAGTACGTGCTTTTGTTGAATAATGAAAGAGTAACCATTAAATTTTTGCCAGTTTTTCTCTAAAGGAACTGACCAATTGAAAATTGTATCTAGTTTTTTGATGTGTCATATATGCCAATGATAATCTATATCGTGCTAGCTTCTACCAGCGACTTTTACCGTATTATATTCGAAAATGAACCCAAGGAAACAGCAGGATAGTGTCTACTAGTGTGCCAAGTTTAATCTAAATCCGCTCAGCTGTTCGGACGTGAAGAAGTAACAAACATACACACACTCATAAACTTACGCCTTTATAATATTAAGTGTGAGTATGATTTATAAGACCAATCAAATAAATTGATTTTCGACCCATCTTCTCCAATAAAATCGTTGAAATAAAAAATAGAAACAACTAAAACAAATGGAAAATTTGGTCTGAATTAACTAAACGATTGAAGACGATGAAAAGGAATTGAATGAATGTGTGTAAATTGCATTTGTCTTTAAACTGATGATCTTGAGAGATCTTGTGACATGTGATGTTAAAATAGAATAAAACTATCAATTAAATGGGTTTTGATGAATGGAAGACGTAGTGCGTCTTGAGAAAAATATAAACTGCAACAGAAATGTTTATCGAAAATATAATATTTGACTGCTCTGTTGGTCTAATTGTCATTGGCCCTGACTGCTATACCTGAGGTCGTGGATTCAATTCCCACCTAGGAAAAATTTTATGTGATGAGCACGATCATTTGCTCTGTGTCTGGGTGTAATTTATCTATAATATCTATGTATTTATAATTAAATAAGTATTTTTATCAGCTGTCTAGTACTCATACAACAAGCTCTGCTTAGTTTGGGACTAGATGGCGTTGTGTGAAAGTTGTGGAATATTATTATTATTATATTAAATATTGGCACAGAGGCAAACCATATCCTGGAATAACATGTAGGATACTTTTTATTTCTTTGGGACAACTTTCTACTTTCACAAGAGCGAAGTCGATGGCGGTAGCTAGTCTGTCTGTAATTTTCCAAATGTGCTTTTATACTTAAATGTACACACTGTTGAAAAATGAACTTGGCTGTATCAAAAGGTCAAGACACTGTTGGTACCGTGGTTGAACGATTGGCTACTGCGCTTCGTGTCACGGGTTCAATTTCTACACGCCACAAATATTTGTTTGGTCGACAGTCAGTTGTTTGTTTGTCTGTCTATTTTTTTGAACGCACGACACAGGGGTAATACCTGGTGTGGGGTTGTTTCTAAAACTACTCATTCAAGCATTTCTTTCAGCCATCATGTGTGTTGCGAGATAAGCCATCTAGGAAGCTATCTTACTTTGTAAACCAGAGCTTTAGTGTTTTTCTTTTCAAGAGTTGCATTGCTCTAAAATACTTCATATTTTGCAGGCATTGTACATTGTGTCTTTATGCATCTCTTTCTTTTTTATGCAGTTCGAGAGTGACCACACTTTAGGTCTTGTAGTCCTCTTAACTCATAATTTTGCAACTATGCAGTCGGCCAAACTGCATGATATTATGTGGCAAAGTATGATTTAATATCAGACCAATCTTCAGCCCTGCGTTCAAAGAGGAGAGTAGAGTCGCTATTAAAACCGTTAAAAAATGTGAACTTAGTGTATCTACCCTGATGACGTCATTAGAGTTATCTCTAACCTCATTTTTGAACGCAGGGCTGTGCTGAACCAAAAAAATACAATAAAATTTCTTATAATCTAATATTCTTACCTATTTTAAATATAATATAACTAATAATTATGATAAAAAGGTCAACTTCGTAATTGGCTTAGTACTAGTCAACTTACTTAAAGTCCAATCAATTTAGATCATATTGAACAGTTTTGCACTTAATTAATAATACTTACTTTAAAGCTCTCCTACAAAGTCTTGCTCGTTCTACTTTCGAATAAAAAAGATTTATCGGCCAGTGTCGAAGCGTCGACCTCTCGATAATGAGTCATAGTTTTAATTAATTATCTATTAAAGAAATACGACACATACTTAACACGATCACGAACAATTTTATGGAATGTGTAATAAACAATCCATGCTTATACATTGACAGATAATAATTATAATAGTCAGTTGTGCCTGAACACGCCCTAATAGTCCCGAGATTCTTTTCATTATTAACTCCAAACATTATTCTTCACTCCTGTAATCCATTAATCAACTCTAACTTGCCAGCAATAAGGGTCAATTTACCGATATTGAACTTTATTGCCGGTAAAGATAATTTGGTATATATGCGTGTAAGTTATTAATAATATTTTCTCTTTGTTTGGAGCAGTTATCCTTGTCCGTCTTTTGTTCATATGATCGATCTCTTGTAATTATTCGATTAGTTTTCAAGTTTCTCTGTAACGACTTTATTGTGATATGATCGGAGAGGCTGGATGTAATTTAAATGTTAAAAGCAGAAGGAACAGAATAATGAAGTCATAATGCAACTGATTTTAAATTAGGATTATATTTAACGGCTCATTACACTGTTGTTAAATAATTACTTTAAGTCTCCTTGCCGGGTTGCCACTGTGGAACCTAGAGTCAAAAGTGCTTGCACACATGAACGAAAGGCACGATGGGCATAGCTCCGGATCTCATAGTAGTATGGCGATAGTAACTGTCCCAACTCAGCGCTGCGCACGCCGCAATCACAGCTATAAATCCCCTCTTTGAGGAGTGGTTACAGAGGTGCCACAGCCTCCTCACTTTTCGCCTGATGGTTTACTCAGGAGGTTTCTGTTTTGGATTTAATGGTAAGAAACATCTGGGTGTTGTTACTATTATGCAAATCGTCTGGTAGAAATGGTGGAGTATTCGATGGAGGTCAGTCCTGCTTGGACGGAGCTAATGGAGGCAATTGGAGGCGCTGAACTGTCGCGTTTAGTCCTGGTCCAGGCCGTCTAACGGAGTGAGAGGGCATAGGAAGCAGTAATGCCAGCGAAGGAGGTAGCAAGAAAGGTTAGGGAACGGCAATCCTTGCGCTGAAACCGTCACAGGAGATGACTAGGATCTTGGGAGTCGCAGAGCTGTACCGGGCACCACAGACGCGGTGAGCAATGGGTAACTCGCTCTCCAATAAGGACTGGGGTTGATGACGCATTTTAGCCCACGCTTACCTCAAAGAGGTGTTAGCATGATTGACGGGGCCTTCCAGGGCTCCAGGATTGTTCAAAAGAGCGCAAAAGCAACTGAAGGATTACAGGTGGGATTCGGTCATTAAAAGTCTGGCACTCCTTCTCTCACACCACTGTTAGGCAATATCCAAGAAAGACGTAAAAGTCTATCTGAAATTGATAAAGTAACAAAAGGAGGTAGGCTTATTACTTATTAGGTTTAAAGTACTTCAAAATCTCAAAGACATACAAATCTCTTTGGGCCAAAACCTTCCTATCTCTCTATAATTCAGATAGGTTGGTACTTCGTATTTGTATGCACACAAGTGCAAGACACCTGTCCACTAAGTCGTTAATAACTGTTAGGTCGTCTGTCCAGCGGCTCTGTTCTGTAACACGTTACAATACGTGATTCACATAATGTTACTGTAGCTGTTCGTGCAGCACAATGAGTGGCTAGTTATTATGTGTCTGTACCTGGAATTGTGTAGTAAGATTTAACGTTAGTTAAATTGTTTTGCGCGTATGGAAAGTCAAGTTATGTAGCTATTTGTGGGAATGCTCTTAAGAGTTACCGTGGCCCTGGAACGCAAAGGGCAACTAAAGGAATACAGGTAAATTTTAGTTAGTAAATGTCAGGACACGCCATCTCGCTCCACCCAGAGCGGGAAAAGCTATTTAATAATTTTATGCCTCATAACAGAACGTAGCATTATTTATATTTATATGTTTAATACAATACTTTAGAAAGGATTATATATAAATTTTTCAATATTTTCGGATTTTAGAGTTTGAAAAAATCTAAAATCCGAAACCGAATTTCAACAACATGAAAAAGCTAATAATTTAAAATCTTGAGCTTTGTTCGTTGCTTTTAAAAAGCATGCGTAGATCTTATTGTTACGAAAACACTATAATAACGTTCAATTTTTTTCTACATCTAACCAATTGTTTCATGATCCCAACTGTCCCTATCGTAAAAAAACAATTGAAATGATAGTTCAAAATCGGTAGGCAAACGGATAGTCGGACCAATCTCTTGACTCGCAAAAAGTCCGAGTCCCGGAAATCCCAGGGCTTTAATTAGAAAAAAACGTGGTCGGAGTACCACGAGACCTATGCACCTTGGGGCCCATTCAAACTGACAGTGTAAAAATAGAAAGGTTGAAGTGGATGCCTATTACACCGAAACTGGGGTTATTTTCACACGCTTATTTAATCTGATTTGGTTCTTTGTCTTATTCTTTTTTTAAATATGTACACACTATGAAACGGGAAAAGATCATACATTATAAATATTAGTACAAAGGTCCTGCTTATTTCAAAAGAAATTTCCTCCAGCAGATCTGCGAAAGGAGAAATTAAAAGCAATATAGACAATCGTTTGTAAAAAAACAAGAGATGAGTATAATATTAACGTAAGTATACATAATAGAATAATGCAGTGTGAATGAAGAAGATATTTCTTAATGTGAAAATCAGAAAATTATCAAATGACTTCTCCCGCTGTGGATGGGGCCGGAAGAACTGACAGATTTTTACTGATTTAGTCAGTAAAAATGAAAACCTACCTGTGATCGTTTAGTTTCCCCATATAAGGACAACGGTAACTCTTTACAACAATCCCGCAGCCCAAGTAGACTTAGGCACCTTTTTCAACTTTCAGGAAAGATCATGAATGAAATGAAATTTCAGAAGACATGACCGATCACGAACGGTCCTACGTTACATAGTTTGAACAAGCTCAATAGTTACAGCATGGTGAAAATGCGGCCAACATTGAGTGTGCTTCCTCTGACCGCTCTCGCGGTAACTTCAAACGGGCCGTGGGTTCAAAGCGCGATCGCCCCCGGCTATCAAACACGATTACATCGTTATATTCCTGTTATACAACTGGAAATCATACTTCACGTTTTAATCATTGGTAATTGGTAGTAATGTTTTTTATTATTTGGATGCCAGGATAAGATCTAGCAAGGTGTTAAAGTCGTGCCTGTCAGCTTAGAATAAAAATTAAAAGGCATCTTACACTCCTGGAAAGGGCTATGATCGGAGTTTCCTTGCGTGATCGCGTCAGAAATGAAGATATCCACAGGAGTACCAAGGTTACAGACGTAGCCCGAAGAATCGTCAAACTTAAGTGGCAGTGGGCAGCGTTGAAGGGCCTCCCACAAGGTGGACCGATGACCTGGTGAGGGTCGCGGGAAACCGATGGATGCGAGACGCACAGGACCGGTCATTGTGGCGACATTTGGGGGTGGCCTATGTCCAACAGTAGACGTTTTTTAGGCTGAAATGATGATGATGATGATGATGATGATCTTGCACTCTCTTTATTTTAAAGATTGTATTATAATGGAGGAAGGTATGCGGTGCATTTTAAGCTGTGACAAAACATAACCATACTCAAATTAGTCATTTATTATTGCTTCTGTAAAATATCTAATTTAATCCTTATAATATGTTGTTTATTGTTACTATGTGATCTCTCTTTATCCAAGGACCCAAACACAAAACTGCGATGCGATGTCGTCGTATCGTAAAAATCTGAGAGCTCGCATGACGCATCGCAAGAACTTGCGAATTGATTGGCATTTGCACATGGTATGGGCACCTGATCCGTTGTTTTATTTATTTAATTCTTTATGCATATAGTACAGAGGCGGACTTAATGTGTTAAGGCATTTTCTACCAGTCAACCTTTGGGTGATGCAGAGTCAAATTATGGTAGATGCAACATTAAGCATTAAACATTATAAAAGTGTTATACAAATATTTAGGTACCTATAAACTGTAAATACAATATAGATAATATATCGTACTTTGCCGCACGAAATCGCATCGTAGGTCTCTACTTTGCAACGTTGTATCGCATCGCATCGCAGTTTCGTGTAGGAGCCTTAATGTTTGCTGGGAGAAAACACATTGTCAAGTAAGCTCGCCTTTGCTCATGTGTGTATTGTCAAATCACTGTAGACTCTTTGACTGTTAAGTTTTTGTGTTCAATAAAAACCTAATATGACATACTTTAACTGTACCTACATTATTGCACATTAATCACGTTACACAAAAATACCAAATGGTATTCTTTCCATACACGAATTCGAAACATAAAATTCAAATTAACGCTTCAGATTCTACCCCACATTTTGAACTCCCTGTATAGTTGTACATGTACAATTCTACGCAAAAAAGGCCAGCGAGGTACAACCACCTGTAAGTCCTTTCAAAATATTAATCAATCGGTGCAGAGCATCAATCATGTTATGCCTAAGTTTGAGTCCTGTTGGTCCACTGGTGGATTGCGATAGGCTGGTTTTGATTGATTGAATACAACTTATCTGTTTTGATAGTTTGGGTTTTAAGCAATTTATAACTACTGACTGCTCAGTAATAATAATAATATAATAATATTATTCCACAACTATCACACAACGCTGTCTAGTCCCAAGCTAAGCAGAGCTTGTGTTATGGGTACTAGACAAATGATAATGACTTATATATTTCTAAATACATGCATATATAGATAAATAAATAACACTCAGACACAGAACAAATGATCGTGCTCATCACACAAACATTTGTCCTGGGTGGGAATCGAACCCACGACCTCCGGTATAGCAGTCAGGGCCACTAACCACTAGACCAACAGGTGAGTCAAAATCTTCAGTGGTGTATAATCCTCGGAAACTATCTTCTTCGTGCGGACTATGATAAGCATATTTTCAACCTTCGTGGTAAACCTCAATGGAAACAAGCCAAGTGCGCAGGAGATATTTTGCACAAGTATGTACACAAATTCAGACGCACTCTTAGCTCTTTACTCTCACAGTCCGATGAGACGGCAATTCGACACAACCGGGACGAGATCAGGTGTAAGATCAACGGCTTGGCGGCAACCTCTTGCGACCGTTCCTGATTCAGGCCATGGTATAAAGTGAAAAGGTATGGGAAGCGTGCAAAGGAGGCGATTAAAACCGTGAGGTGAGACAAGCCTCACATTTCCAGCCATCGTAAGCGTGGGCATGCAAACGGCAAGCAATGGGTAACTCGCCGTCCGGCCGTCCTTTAAAGACCGAGGTCTGGTTGATAGCGCGTTTTGTTCTACGCGCACTTCAAGGAGAGATCAGCAAGATTATTTGTAGGAATTACTTGATATAAGATTTTTGTCCCGTGCCCGAACCGAACACGCGACACGTAGCGCAGTAACCAATCGCTCAACCATTGCGCCAACTGTGCCGTCAAAAGCCGTTTGAGCACGAAGTATATATTTCAAAAGGTCTCGCTTTTGGGACTTTTTTAGATGCACTCTTACTAAGAACTGTGGTCAACTTTTTGTCTTCTTGAATAATGATGAAGCGACCGTTCCTGATTCAGGCCATGGTATAAAGTGAAAAGGTATGGGAAGCGTGCAAAGGAGGCGACCAAAACCGTGAGGTGAGACAAGCCTCACATTTCCAGCCATCGTAAGCGTGGGCATGCAAACGGCAAGCAATGGGTAACTCGCCGTCCGGCCGTCCTTTAAAGACCGAGGTCTGGTTGATAGCGCGTTTTGTTCTACGCGCACTTCAAGGAGAGATCAGCAAGATTATTTGTAGGAATTACTTGATATAAGATTTTTGTCCCGTGCCCGAACCGAACACGCGACACGTAGCGCAGTAACCAATCGCTCAACCATTGCGCCAACTGTGCCGTCAAAAGCCGTTTGAGCACGAAGTATATATTTTAAAAGGTCTCACTTTTGGGACTTTTTTAGATGCACTCATGCTAAGAACTGTGGTCAACTTTTTGTCTTCTTGAATAATGATGAAGCGTTGCTCAATAAGCATAAAAGTTTTTTTTTTATAAACTAGTGCTTGACTGCGATCCCACCTGATAGTAAGTAGTGATGTAATCGTTGATTGTGAGGCGCACTAGTTTATTAAGAGCCTATTCACTCTAACCTTGAAGAATTAAATTATTATTGAATTAGAATTCGTGTATTTGGCCTGTTGTATGCCGCAACGCAAATGTACGCAGGACACAATGGCTTTTTAATTGTGTCTCTAATTCCAGCATACGAAAGGTTAATTAATGTGGTCAACAACACCACTTCTAAATGCTTTCATGGCACTGGCAGCTTATGAAAATGAGAATCTTAGGAAGGTACAAAAAAAAGCTAACGTAAGCAGCTTTTTGCAGCAACAAGCGGTTTCGTACTGATTATTTTATGAGCACTCAACTAGACTCATTATGTAGTAGTGTGCTGGTTGGCAGATTGGCTCTTTAATCTTTGCTTTTAAGTCCTTCTTTTGGTCTCATTTTAGTGACGGGACAAAGAAGATTTAATTTAAAAAAAAAACAGAAACAGATTGCTTTTTAATAGGTTCATAATCATAATTATCAAGTTTTGGTAACCAGTCCAGTTAAGTATCCCAAAAATATAGCCTTATCTTGGTTTTGCATATGTCACAACACTTTTCCACCGATCGAGGGTTGCCTTGGGTGCACCAGCATAACGCGTGCAGGGATAGTCATCAGTTGGTACCACGTGCCATGAAAAGTGTCTGACTGGTCTGTCATGACTGGCCTGTTGGTCTAGTGGTTAGTGGCCCTGACTGCTATGCCTGAGGTCGTGGGTTCGATTCCCACCCAGGACAAATGTTTGTGTGATCAGCACGATCATTTGTTCTGTGTCTGGGTGTAATTTATTTATAATATGTATGTATTTAGAAATATCTATGTATGTTTATCAGTTGTCTAGTACACATAACACAAGCTCTGCTTAGCTTGGGACTAGACGGCGTTGTGTGATAGTGCTTCGACTCGTCGTACGCCTTGCAAAGGTTTATAACCAGTATCCTGAGATATATAAAGTTATCAAGTTTTAATTTTGAATATATATATTTTTTTTTAAGAGAATAAGAGTGGTGAAAAGTGGTGCGTTTCTGAAGACGCAACGTTAGAAAGCCTTCCACGAGGTGGACCGATGACCTGGTGAGGGTCGCGGGAATCCGATGGATACGAGACACACAGTACCAATCGTTATGGCGACATTTTGGGAATGATAATGTGCAGCAGTAGTCATCTTTCGGTTGATATGACGAGTTGATGATTTAAAACTGCCCAGAAATACTTACCCTCTGTACAAAACACAGCCACGGAAAAAAGTTGTTTGTATATAAGTTTCAAAAGCAAATGAAATTATAGTTTATAGATAACTGTCTTATACACCCTAGGTGATTTTTTAACTGTAAGACTTAAAAAAATAATAAAAGTCTATAAAATTGTAATGTATGTAATTTATTGTATTTGTGAACTATTTTATTGTTTATAAGAACTATTGTAGTGTATTTCTGAACTATTCTATGGTATTTGTGAACTATTGTATCATATTTTTACTGTGCCGAAGAGTAAATTTTCGCATGCCTCCTGTAGGTGAGATTTGTAAAGCACTACTTTTTAAACACCCATCATCATCTTCCTGCCCTTGTCCCATGTTATTTGGGGTCGGCGCAACATGTTTTTTTCTTCCATTCTGCCCTGTCATTCGTCATGCTATCACTAACTTCCTTTTCTTTCATATCACTCTTCACACAATCCATCCATCTTTTCTTTGGTCTCCCTCTCCCTCTCCATCCATCCACCTGTAAACACCTTACTTTTTTAACACCCATTGTACATTATATGTTATTAAATAAATGATTTACGATTTGTTTTTCTTCAGAAGCAATCTTCATAATTGAATGCCTAGCAGCATTTTCGCATATTTTTTAAATCACTCTTAATTGTAACCACAACAAAAACCACACACATCTCTTTCCATATTACTGACGCTGGCAAACTTAAAACAATAACTTTTGTTTTGTCAATACTAACTTCAGCGTAGAATCTCCTTAGATTTTCTGTTCCCAGTTTGTTCCAGTTCTCGAAAGAAAATACTAAGCTCATACGTTATTTTGTGTTAGCGGGCTCCGTAGATGAAATAAAAATAAGATTTTTAGATGGAAAGCTTGAAAATATTTTGAAGTTTGAGCGGTTTTAGCAATCTGGGAATGAAATGTTGGACTAAAGAAAATAATTTAATAAGGCTGTGATGGCAGAATTGAAAATTACGTTACCAGGGACTCAAGTCTCAAATCTGACTTAGATTATAATATTTTGTTTGGAAATTTTATATTAAAACATCAGCTCTGTTCTTTGAAAAAAAAACTGGGCAAGTGCGAGTCGGACTCGCGCACTGAGGATTTCGTTCTGACAGACAGACAGACGGACGGACAACAAAGTGATCCTATAAGGGTTCCGTTTTTTCTTTTGTGGTACGGAACCCTAAAAATATAATAATTATAGCAGGAAATCTTTTTTTAGCCTGTCTTAATCATGTGACCAAGCATCCTCTCCTATTTCTTCTATTTTTTTACTATTTTTTATTTTTTTCATTTTACCAGTTCTCTAGGAAACTACTTACGTTCTTACTTTAAGACGCTGGGGCCTTACTATAAATGCGTGTTAAAATGTCAAGCGTACGAGAGAGAACGCGGGATGGAGCAATACGCCCTACATAGCCTTTCCTTTAACAGTTCAATGCAGGTCGTCAAATGGATCGTATTGAGAACTCGTAGTCAATGTATACCCTTGTGCCCAGTTTCAACCAAACCTGTTCAGCCCTTAAGTCATAAAGAGGTAGTAAACAGACAGAGTTATAATAATAATAATAATCCACAACTATCACACAGCGCCATCTAGTTCCAAGCTAAGCAGAGCTTGTGTAATGAGTACTAGACAACTGATAAACATACTTAAATATTTCTAAATACATACATATTATAGATAAATTACACCCAGACACAGAACAGATTGTGCTCATCACATGACAAACATTGTTCTGGGTAGGAATCCAACTCACGACCTCCGGCATAGCCGTCAGGGCCACTAACCACTAGACCAACAAGCCAGTCTAATTACTTTCCTTTTATTACAGTCTAGTTACTTTCGCAATAATATTAGTATGGGTTAAACTCGCTACCGCTTCAACAATGTGTGACCACCATTCCTCAGGCGCGCGTTGGATCTAAAACTTAAACACGGTACTGTACAAAACCTAGTATTCCTAAAGCGAGGATAAGTTTTGAGAACATTGCGAGCTGATTTTACTATTGTAACTGTGTTTAGATTATTCTCTCTGTTTTTACTTCTTTTTAGGGTTCCGTACTTCAAAAGGAAAAGACGAAACCCTTATAGGGTGATTTGTTGTCCGTCTGTCTATCTGTCTGTCTGTGGAACGCGAGGACGTATCGAGTTAAAATTATATACATGTGGTCTACGGTTCCTTGAAGCTGTTAAATATCAAATTGTAAATTAACAAAAAAAAAAAAGAAGATACGGCCGTTTATGTTTTAAAAAACGTATATTTCGACACTCTCAAGGGAATCAAAATTTATAGGGTACTTACCGTTGTTCCAGAATCCTGAAATTTAGCATGAAGCAAGGTCTCATAGCACAAGCATAGGAAAAAGTCTGAAAACTGTAAATTTGTAGTTACGTCACAAAAAAGGAACTTTTTGCGATTCGTAAAAATATTTGAGACTAGATTCGGAAATTAAACTGTTTTTATAGGTAAGTTTGTACGGAACCCTCAGTGCGCGAGCACGACTTGCACTTGCCCGGTTTTTTTCTTATAAACAGTTCCCTAGGCGAGAGAACTACAGTAAGAATGAGTTCCTGAACTAAAAATTCTATGGTTAAATATAATTACAGTTTTTGTTAAGTTCAAAGAAAAGTCTCAAGTCAGAGAAAATCGCTTGACTTTACTAGTAGACAAAGTTGCTTCTTAATATTGGTTTAAATATTACCTAACCTTTTGGGAAATGTAAAAAAAAAAAACTAATTTCTGCCAGCAGTGTTACCCGTGTGAAACTATACAAACTTTGGACCCACGTTTCTTCCCAATAAGGGGTAAATCTTTGAAAGTTCTCTCTTAGTGCTGGCCTACGTCATAAAAGGAAACCTTGTCCAAAATTTCACGATCCTTGTCCCAATGATTTCGGCTGTGTATTGATATGTCAATCAGTCAGTATCTCCCTTTATATTTATCATCATCATCATTTCAGCCGAAAAACATCCACTGTTGGACATAGGCCTTTGCGTCTCGCATCCACCGCATTCCCGCGACTCTCACCAGGTCGTCAGTCCATCTTGTGGGTGGCCTTCCAACGCTGAGTTTTCCGGTGCGCGGTGCGGTGGTTTATATTTAAAGATGAAATAATTTTGTAAGGAAGCTTCGTAAGTGAAATGGCCAAGACTGCTGGTGTTCCAATTTTAAATCAAGTATTTAGCTACCAGTACCTTTTATTTCAGGTACTGATCCAGTAAATTTTCGCTTTCTGAGTGGACAGACAGATAGTGTCTCTTACTGACTAAAACCCACCCATGTTCCTTCAGTTGTTCTTTATGTTCTAGGACGGTTCCAGGGTGGGTTTCTCTTTCCAACGATCCTATAGCCCAGACTGCCTGATTATTATAATTGTGAGCCAGTTGTGTCCCACTGCAGGGCAAAGGCCTCCCTTCCGTAATTCCATTATTTTCTGTTTTTAGCTACTCCTAACCAAACTTTAAGGTAGGAGTCCAAATCGTCACGCCATCTCCTTCTGACTGTCTGCTTGAAAGATTATTTTTTTAGTAAATGTCATGACTTGGAAAACACGTAGCTCTGCTTGAAAGATTATTTTTTTAGTAAATGTCATGACTTGGAAAACACGTAGCTGTTAGACCCGGTTGTTATTCGTAGATCTTTGACAGTCGTCACAAGCAGTCAGACTCCAAAAAGTCTGACGATCAGTCTATCCATAGAGAATCGTGTTGCCCAGTAACTGGATTGCCTGACAGGCAGTTGCTCTATGTAAAACACGGGTATTCAGCTGCATCCCGTTAGACATGAAGCCCACTAGTTGGAAAAAGGCTAGGGAAATGATGTTAAAGAACATCTTGTCGGCCTTTCTGGAGTATTGTGAGAGGAGTGTATAACTGTCGTGTATTTATACTATGTCTCATTATTATTTTGTTCATATTTTATATCAAAAACATGTCTTTAACCAATGTAGGCCTTTAGTCGTGTTATGTTAAATTAAAAATAAATAATAATAAGTTAATGTAAAATTTAATTTTCAGTATACCGCAGACCCTTTCTCTTTTTATGTTAAGTTCTTAAAGTCCATCCTAAGGTTGTCTGGTAGGTATCGCTGTTAGCGATAAGACCGCCATTGTATCCATAGATTAAGTTAGTTTAAAATTTTACAATAAAGTTTTATTCTATTCTATTCATTCTATCAGGATAGCCTATTTGTCGACTGAGAAAATTCACAGGTTACTTTAATCAGGATGTTGTCTAAGTACCTTCAAGTTCGCTCTATAGACGTTTTCGTTTATTCCCTTAAACGTATTAAAGGAGTTTCCTTTCCGTATAATTGTATTAAACAAACAGCTTGGCAACTCCAAGTCTTCAACTTAATTATATTCCCTAGCTATATAGATATATACTTTTTGCGTCTATAGATTCTGTTGGCAGATACGCGCGATAACAAAAGTGGGTCAGCCTTCCTTACAGTTCGTCCGCGTTGCAATTCCTAAGTACGAAAACAAGTTAAACGATAATTTTAATGACTTTTAGTTTGGTAGTTCAACATCGGAAAGTTTATTACAACTTATGTTCTTTTAGGGATTTGTCGGAATAATGGGGCTGAAGATGCATATCTTGAGTCGACGCTTTTTGGGAAGAGTTTAGTATGACATAATAAATTCTTTTATAATATTTCGTTTTGACTTCATGCTTTTGTTATTCGAATTCAAGAAGCATTGTAACTTTCTTCTAAGAGCGGCCAACCCGAGATTTCCATACAACCGCTCTTACCTGATTATAACGTAACACATCTTTCTTTAGATATTTTGGATGCACAGATGTCTTTTGGATTTTATGTAGGTTTCTATTGAAATTAAAACATAAATTTGTGTGGAACTAATTCAGTAAAGTAAAAATCTGCTATTTTACGTGAGCTTTGGCCCTTCATAATCTACTTCACCAACTACTTCACAATCGCAGTTTTAAGTTTAATCATAACAATACAATAATCGACTACGTCTATGCTTTTTTCCAACTGTGCTTTTTCCCTTTACGTATATGTAATGGTTTATTGTTATTAGTGCGATTCCCAGTTGGGCCACTGCCACCCGTCCACTGTCGTCGATAATCTATGTCACCTTAACTGTAATTGAGTGTTTTAAACTATTTTAATATACAACTGCAGGAACTACATCCTATTTGTTTAAAAAAAACAGTGAAAATGGGCAACTTTTTGTTTATCATGTAAATATTTTGAAATCATTAATTTCAGGTTTCGGTTAATTTGTATTTAATTTAAACTATTAAATTGTGAATTTGGTAATAAATAAGAAACCTCGTAAATAATTAGGTATAAAATTTTATAGTCAATATTTTAAAGCATTAACAAATATTTAATATTTTTCAACAGATTTGTGGTAGATTCGTAACATTTTGGCAACGCATTACTGTTTACTATTAATTTGTAACGTACTAATGAAATGTTGTTTTTGTTTACAGGTAAATTATGAGCTCACCAGTGAACGTCGCGTGAGTACTGGACTTTTACATTCGAGTTTTATTCTTAGGTACGTCAAACTACAATATTTAACCATAACCTCGTAATAAATTGCATTTAAAATCGACCAAACGTTTAAATTCTGTAACACAATCGCAAGTGTACTAACCTCAAAACGATTTAAAGTACTAAATTCAATAACGTTCATGCCACGTATTGTAAAAGTAGAAAAAATGTCACCCCACGCTCTAGATCTTAGAAACGAATTTTCACAACAAAATTTAAAGTTCGAATTTTACGACCGACTATACAATCAACGTTGCGTCACGAACACATCGAGAATGTATAATAAAATCCGGCGAAGGAAATGAAATTTGATGTTGCATTTTCTTATATATTTTTCACGGCAGCATTTGCATGTAACGTCCGTATAGCCCGGTGTTGCGAGCAAAAATGAACGCTAGCTAGTTGCCATGCGTAAAAAACGAAACAACAAAAAAACATAATTTAATTAATTCTCTTTGCTAAATCGCAGCGGAAAGCTTAGCTTGTCTCTGTGTTCATATTTTAATTTTAATGTGTTACAATGCTGGCTGAAGGATTTATATATTTTTTTATCCTGATGCTAAAACGATGTTCTTATTACGTAAAACATGAAATGTCAAGAATATAAACACTAATTGGCTACATTTTGAAATGCAAAGTATGTTTTTTTATTTTTGGAACAAAAAGGGTACTTCTGTAGTATAAAAAAGGACAGTATTCGATCTCCTATGTTTAAAATAGATCAATATTTATGCAGGCCCATTAATAACAAACAAGAATAAGTCGAAGGGTGCAAAGTGTTAAAAGTTATTTACAATTTTACTATATTCTGATAAGAACAGAAACAGCAACACATAAAAAAAAATATTTCACAACATGAATTCTGCTTCATTTTTTAGATTTAAATTTTTGGTGAGATACAATTATACGTAAACTCACCAATGACTTATTTAGTAGTGCAGCACATTTTAAAAGAAAAAAAAAGTGGTGAATTCGTTGTTCTTGTTTTTTTTTTTAATGATATAAACTAGTACTTCACTGCAATCTTACTTGATGGTAAGCAGTAACACCTATTGCATTGAAGAGCCTATTCAGTCCAACCTTGAAGACACCTCAATTATAATCGGGCGGGAAAACCGGAGAAGGCAAATTGTCCAGTCTTTCGATGAACGTGTAAGTTAAAATAAAAATGAATTAAGTTAAATTACTTAATTACAATACAGAATTAAATTTAAATAAATTAAAAATTTCATTGAAATTTCAGTGAATTAAATTAAAACATAATAAATGTATTTACATTACATGTATTGAGAAATATTGACACATACGTAAATTACTACCATTATATATATTTTTTTAATTGTTATAAAATAGTGCTTGACTGCGATCCCACCTGATGGTGAATAGTGATGCAATCGTTAATGGTGAGGCGCACTAGTTTATTCAGAGCCTATTTACTTTAGCTTTGAAGATACCTAAATTATAATCGGACGGGAAGACCGCAGCAGGCAAGTTGTTCCAGTCCTTCGATGTACGCGGTTTAAATGACGACACGAAACGCTTGGTTTGTAGAGGTTTTAACAACGTAAGGGTGGATACTCGCCGTTCGTCGGGTTGTCCGATGGTAGTAAATGAGATAGTGGAATCAAGTCATGCACACTCTCCAAAATGCATCCTATAAAACACCGAAAGGCTGGCTATATAATTCGTTATATAATTATCTCCGAAATAAAACCACAAACATATATAATCACATTAATAAACACAGCACTCAATTCACTTCTTACTAAGATCTCCGTCCGTCTTCGAGTCTTCCATAGCAGCGTTGACAACATGTCTAAATTCATTCATCCTAATTTGGACCACTGCCAAATGAATTCATGAATGAATATAGTGTCCTTGTTTCCACTCGCAGGCCGCAACAGTATTTATTTCTGATCTTAGATCAATGAGTCATTAATCTAGAAATGATTTGGGATTTCAATTTGGCTATCAGATTGAAAACAAATTGGGTCTTACCTAATCGAAAATTGTTTTGTCGGGAGACCTTGGCTTGTTAGCTGTAGAATATTTACATTGTAAACTCTGGCTTTTTTTTCTATTCGACGTAAATGATCTTTATAGGATTATTTACTTGTAATTTCACAGGTCTTGACTATGAAATTATTAATATTATTAGGTATTTTAAAAGCACGAATAATACTTGTGAACAAGTCGTTGATTACCTGGATATTTTGTTGGTGATTTGAAAGCAATCGATCTTTTACATAAAAATACTTAAGTTGCTATTACTTGTAGACAAGATTAGATAAGATTAGACAAGACTTAGAGTTGTACTTTGAATAACAAATCTCGGAAACTTTTAGTCATTTAACACTCACGTTCTAGTACAGGCAAATGGGGTGAATAAAAACTCAGGGATGAATAGAAACAAAACTTCAAAGGGTATTTTCACGATATTTGAATATTTTTTGCAGCATTTAACCATATCAATAAAATTTATTAATGAATTGTTATTCTAAACAGTCGATGTTTTGTTTGAAGCCGATAATATGGCATCAAAGTGAAAAACCAAACCAAAGTTTTGTTTCTAGTCACCCCGTTTTACTGTACTATTTAATTAGGTTAAAAAATAGATATCCTTCATCATCATCTCTCTTCATCCCTTATCCCATCCTATTTGGGGTTGGAGCAACACATTTTTTTACCAACCAAACCGTTTTTTGTTACCCTTCATGTGGAAACCAAATTAAATCTCTGTATAATCGGAAATATATTTTATAATATATAATAGTAACTCTGGCGTCGCGTCTGAGTAAATTATATTCTTACAAATACATAGGTTTATTTATTAATATATTAATACATAAATAACTACCAGCGACTTCATCCCCGTAAACGTAGAAAATATATGCATATGTCACTTAGTGATTAAATAAAAAAATAATAAAAAAAAAAAAAAAAAAATTGCATTGTACTGAGGGAACATATTTTAAATCGGTTCAATAGTTTTCGAGTTTATTCATAAGATATAAATAAGAACAATAATATAAATCTTTTCTTTTTATAATATTAGAACGTATTTAGACCCAGAAAAGTATAAATCTAGTCGAGTCAAAAAATTGCGTTTCATATTTTTTTTTTCAAGTTCGCCATTTTAATGGCCTGGCCATTTCCTGAAACAAACTGAAGAATTTTATTATCAGTTTCACTTTTTTTTTTAAACTGTTTGTAAATGACTATTATATTGATATTTACATTTATGATAATATTATACTACAGCAGCCAGGTCAAGCCACACATAGAACAGGCTAAAATACAACTGCAACAAAATAGCGACTTTTACTTGCGGGTATTATAATTATCTAATAGACAGAGAGATTAGTTTCTCTATACAACATGTTACAAAATAAACGCACAACCTAAGAATAGTTTAAGTAATTCATAATCGGACTGATTCAATCTGCTTTTAAAATTATTCTTGATTATTTAACCTAAAATAATCAAGAATAATTTTAGTTTAAAAATTGTTTATTACTATCTTGATTGCCTTACTGGCGTGCGTAGATACTAATACAGATGCACTACCAGCATAATGCATCGATTTCCATATTGTTTGCCTACAATTAGGATTTAAAATAATTAAAAAAAAATACTACCTGATTTATGCTAGGATCTTAATAAACTAGTGCGATTCACCATTAACGATTGCATCACTGCTTACTATCAGATGGAATCACGGTCAAGCACTGGTTTATATCATTTAATAAAAAGTAAAATCAGTTTTCAATTACCATTGTAACTTAAATTTCTAATTAGGACGACTAAGGGTCTGCAGTTATAGGCGTCCAGTACACAGTCATGCAGGCGTCAATCAATTCCATCAATCATGAATGATGGTTTTCGTCAGTCAGTACCATGCAAACGTCAATCATCACATTAGACGGTAAGTTTTTCGTCAATCAAAACATCGACTGTGGCAAAACTGACAGCAAAACCTGTCGTGTAATGAACGCCATAGACTTTGAAACCATCCAACCGACGATGTGGCCGAAACCGGCAATAATGCGACAATGGTTTTAGACCATTGAAATAATGCATTAAAAAATGTAAATTCCCTGTATTTTTATTTTTAGCATAGTACCGAAGGCCGGGTATCATCTAGTTCGTACCAAAGAACCTCACTTCAGTCCGTTTGCTTTTTAGTTTACAGAGACTTAGTTACATACCCTTACCACAATTGGGTAGCACTACAGTCCACACAATCCTATTTAACAATGTAAATACATTGAGTTTTAACTTTAGATTAACCCACAAATATTTCAGCCGACGAACAGATATACCTTCACCTAATTGTTAGCTTAGGACGGAAAAGCGGAGGATCAATAATTCTAATTAAATTCAACTCGGCTACCAACTATTGTCATCCCTAACGGAGTTGTAAGGAACCACGGGGGAATCGCCCTTCATTGCTCGGAATTAAGTTATTGTCAAGTTTATTGCACTAATGTGTGGGGTTAGGCCTTACGATGTGTGACGCACGTTGCTGTAACATGTTGCTATTGTTCTTCATCTGTGAATTGATAAAATAAAGGATGCACGCGGTACTATATAGGCAAGGGTGATTAACAAATAGATGTCAATTCACACTAGTGTTGTTACTCTGTCATAGTTGTTGATAAATTTTGTCTTAATATTGAGTTGATCTGATTGTGTCCGTGGGGCCAGTTTGGCCAGAAATCGCCCTGAATAACTCAACTGAGGGACACAATATAGGCTTAAGAAACTATGAAAGTGTTGCTACTCTCACATTTGAATCATCTTGCCAAATTTCCCTACACATAGGCAAAAGGGGTTCCTTCTCAACCTCTGTTCGTTAGCCATATCGTTGTTTCGATGTGTGTGTCCCCACTCATCCTTAACACTGAATTGTTAAATAGCCAGCCACAGCATTACTTCTTAGACGTAAAAACGTTGTACTACTACGCAATTTGTAAGAAAATCAACACCGTCATCTATCTAGACCTTATCTATGGTTCAATTGGGTTCCAGTCTAACTGGATGCAGCAGAATACTAGTATTTTACAAGAATACACCTATCTGACCTCCGACAAGGTACTAAGATTATACGCATTGGAAAGACTGACAATAATCAGCCTTGTATGCAGTTTCTTTTTTTAGGAATTCATAGCAACTTTCGCTCCAAATCTTTTTACACACTTGTATTTTTATTTGTACATATAATACAGATAAAATTAAAGTGTCAATTTGTTATATCAAAATAATATTTTTTTTTATGAAAATTATGTAGGTAACTCATACCTAATATGTTTTAAAAGAGTATCCATGAAGTTTCTTGCACGTTCTTCTCCATAGAGATTTACGTTTCAGAACGTGCGATTTAGATTTTTTTACTGACCGACCTTTTTACAATTGACATTGACAGAAGTGCCTGTAATTGGTCTATTTGAAATAAACGTTTCTGATTTCTAAAAGTATATTCGATGTCCATATCTACAATGCTTTTTTTTTTAATTTTTGTCTATCTGTCTGTTTGTTGCGGCTAATATCCGAAACGGCTGGACTGATCTTAACAGGCTTTTTTTTGCAGATTAATGATACTATAAGGAGTAACTAACTTTTAGTTTAGAAAAAGATTTAGGGTGTCACGCAAAATAAAAATTTATTGAAATTGTGACAAACTCGCATTGCTTGTATTTTAAGATTCTGACGCGAACGAAGTCACGGGCACCAGCTAGCAAGTAATAAAAAAAAAACAATATCTATTAGCGATAGTTTTTTTCATAATAAAAAGTAAGTAATGTGCGAAAGCTCTTCAAAGCAAAGATATCGCTTCAGCGAGCTGCAATGTTTTATGACTCAGCTACAATAAACTGACAAGTGTATGTCAATGGCGACTTAGAAAAAGACTGTATTAACTTTCACAATTTTATTTGAAAATAAGAATAGATTTATGTGTGTTAGGTAGGTCTGTAAATAGCAGCGTTTTTTAGACAGTAAAGACTATTTTCAAATTATTGCAAAACTTTTATAAGTCCATGTGTATATCAGAATTTTTTCAGATATTTTATAACTGTCTTCAGCAGTCCACTGATAGCCTTAAACGCCTCCGATAAATATATTACAAAAACTTTTGTAAAAAATATTTTACTGAATGGCCAATTTGATTTATATAATTATTGATTTTAAAAACGTTCACATGTAATTCTTAGAATAACAGATAACTCAACAAAAAAAAAATTGAAAAAAAAAGAAACATTTAAATCTCGAACGTTCTCTTTCGTTCTAATTATGTCATCTTTGGCGCCGAAAATAACGGTTCGATCGATACGTCATTTGTATTGATCGTCCGCCACGGTCTAGTGTGCAGGGCAGTCCCTTTGTCAGCAACGATACAGCGCATTAGGCTACAAATTGTGATAAATATCTATACATTGTATCGTGACGTATATGATGTATCGTTCCTATTGTAACGTGCGATAGTTAGGGTGAACGCTGTTTGCGAAAATCATTCGATCGTGTTTGACGGATTTTGAACTGAAAAACTTTATGTCTTATTTTTGTGAGGTAGTCATGTGTGAGGAAAATAAAAATATGTTTTATTGAATCTCCCCTCCTCTCATTTTGGTGGTCGTTATGCTATCATTCATTCGATCCTAAGAATAAATACGTAGATGATATAACACATTTTCGGAACGCTCTTACTGACGGTCTCATTTGCTATTTTAGATCTAGTTGGTTAAGTTGTAAGTCTTCAATAGTTAATTTAATCAAAACTACCATTGTAAATAGGTAATTCATTTTGTTTGTTTATAAGTTTGTCAAGTCGTTAATATTTAGAAGTCTATATCTAATTTAAAAAAAAAATTATATAATTTGCAATCCTGCCTGACGGTAAGCAGTGGTGTAATCGCACTCTAGCCTTGAAGACACCTAAATTTATTCATTGTGTGTACAGCTAAGGAGTAGAATTATTCCCTGCCGGACTCTGTATCTCCTGATAACTAGAACCTGGGAATCTTTAAGTCAGGAGTGGATAGGTTACTTCTAGGCAAACGCGCTCCATCGTCGACCACATCGTCGCTTTCCATCAGGTGAGATAGTGGTCAAGCGAAAGCCTATCAACAATATATAACAAAAATACATACGTATATACCTAAGTAGTACCTTCTAAGTAATTTTCTATATACTTATAAATATTACTTATAAAACTTAATTTGTAATTAAATTGCTTTAATTTGTTGTTTATTCGATTTGTTGTCGTTTCTATTCAATTTTGTTTTATTAATATTTTTATTTGATTTTTTTTAATTTTAAGTGACAGCTCATTTAATTTAAATTCATTCACAAAATATGGTTTTGTTATTTTAAACAACCACTGTGAATGATGCGCATGCCTTTAATTGATTTGTTTACACGGTTTAAAAAAAAAACCCTTTCCAAAAATACTCGTAAAAATAGTTGAAAAAAGTAACAAAAATTATAACATTTTATAAAACGGCTTCAAACACATTTCTCAATGCATACATCTTCCAGATATAATGCACCATAATCTAAAAGCATAATAACTTTAACTAAAAATATGGCATCGTATAATCTGTTACTAACTGCCTTGTTGGTATCGGCTAAGTGCTAGCTAGTTATTTTATTAATAGACGGACTTGTGCATTACGTGTGGTCAATAAATGTTTTGATGTCATTATTAGTAGACTGTATAAATAGATAAATTATGAATACAGATGTGACTTGTGTTTGGTTCGAACGTGTGTGAAACTACTACTTGTAATGGATCTCATTTATAAAAATCACTGGGTAGCTTTTTTTTAGGTGGGAAATCATCTAATGACAAATCGCGCTCTTGGGTGGAGCGAGAGATAGTGTCAGATTTTTACTAACTAAAACCCACTCCTGTTATTATTTTTCCCTTCATGCCGGGGCCCCGGGCTTCGGTTTCACACTGCCCGTGGCCCCAGTAGGCCACTGGGTAGCTGATAAATAGATTTTAAATTTAAATTCTGTATTTAAAAAAAGACCTTTCGGGATTTTTAGAAACTTCTATTCTATTACTCATTAAATTTTATTATTATTCTACCGCATTAATTTTTATTCTACTTTATTTCTAAAAACTTGACTTGGGCTAAAATAGTCACTATTATAAGTTACTACTTCGTAACTATATTTCTGTCTTTTAGGGCAATGTTTTTTTATGCCCTATTTGTATAATTTTCATCCTTCTTTCCTGTACAGTTCTGCTCAGTGATGCATTTTTCACATATGTATATAAAATAATTAAATATTTTTTAATTCCTATTATCTAGCCTACTTTAGTTGCAACTACAGTGATCTTTAAATCAACTTATGTAACTCTATTAGCACAGCTTGGAATGCTGAGTTCCCCAGAGAAACTGGAATGACAATATAATATGTTCGCTGGTTCCATAAACTTGATTCAATTAAAACCACGCGTGGGTACAATCGAGGCAGCCATTAGGATTAGTCGTCGAGTGGAAAATACATTACCACCTCGTTTAATAGAATAAATAAACACTAAAAGGACATTCGTGCCTGCCTAATGATTAAAGGAATAATAATAGAATGGATTTTAGTTGACTTTGAGTTAGTCAGAAATAGAAGCACTTCTGGCAGGAATGGACATCAATGTCAGTGTTCGCTTTTCCCTTGCTTTAGAGTTGGGAGCGCGGCGTTGGGAGTCGCAGAACGATTATCAGCCATCATAGGCGCGGGTTTGCGGACGGTGAGCCATGGGTAGCTCGCCTTCCAGCCGCCTAATAAGGACTAAGCCCGTATTGACAGCGCGTTGTATTCCACGGGCGCCTCAAAGACATGTCAGTAAAATTTTAGGGGGCCAGTTAAGGCAAACACCTGTAAGGGCTGTGGATTATTCGAAGGAGTTTTCACAGCCCTCGCAATAAAGGGCAACCGGAGGAAAACTGTGAGTTTTAGTCAGTAAAAGTCTGAAATTTCTTGCCGCTCCAGAGCGAGAGAAGTAAGCTGATGATAAGAAAATAGATTAGAGATAAACATTACTTTAGACTATGAATTTTTATAACAATAGTTCTGTAAATTGTAGCCATTTAATCAGTCATCATCATCATCATTTCAGCCGATAGACGTCTATTGCTGGACCTAGGCCTCCCCTAAATGTCGCCACAATGAACGCTCCTGTGCGTCTCGCATCCATCGGATTCCCGCAACCTTCACCAGGTCATCGGTCCACCTTGTAGGGAGCCTTCCAACACTGCGTCTTCCGGTACGCGGTTGCCACTCCAGAACCTTTCGGCCCCAAAGGCCATCTGTTCTGCGAGCAATGTGCCTTGCCCATTGTCACTTAAGTTTGGTGATTCTTCGTGCTATGTCGGCAACCTTGGTTCTCCTACGGATATCTTCATTTCTGATTCGATCACGCAAGGAAATTCCGAGCCCTTGCCATTGCCCTTTGGGTGACTTTGAGCCTTCTGATTTCATCAGTATCAAATGATTTTATTTGGTCTACTTAAAATTATATTGAAAATTACTCATTGTGATCGTAGCATTTATTTGAAAAGATAAGTTTTTTCATTTTAAATGCTCAACTACTAAATGAAAATGCTTGTTTGCTTTAAATCAAAACTTTAGTTTTTAACTTTTGTATCAGCTGTTGTATCTTTTACAGGGTGCTTTGTCAAATAAAGTAAAAAGTTTGTACTTTTGAGTTCGCAAGTAATTTTTATATTCTGTACTAGTCACTCTTTTGTTTTACCTAATTTAATTAGATCATAAGCATAATAACTGCTTTATTAGTAACCCTTTTCAACTTTAAAATGTTTCGGATTCTGAGTAATAAAAATAATTCCTTTTAGAATAAAATTAGTTCAGTGAGGTTTAATCTCCTACTTAATTAATATAACATACGTCATTCTGACATTAAACTGATAAAATCACCAATATTAACAGAAAGAGGAAAACAAGAAAAATATCTGGCCACAAAGGGTTCCGTACTACAATATTTAACAGCAAAAAAAAAGCCGAAAAAATAACTTTTCTTCTTAGGGAACCCCTTTTAATTTTTTACTCTATTTTAATTTGATTATTCGTTTTTATAGCGGCAATCGAAATACACATTCTGTAAAAAATTCAACTCTACTTGCGACTTATGAGATACAGCCCGATGACAGATGGACAGACAGATAGAAAGACAGACAGACGGACAGTGGAGGCTTAGTAATAGAGTCCCATTGATGCCCTTTGGGTACGGCATTCTAAAAACATCAAACCATGAATGTGTTGTTTATGGGCAGTTTGTTCCAACCAATCTACCAGCAACATTACAAATAGGAATAATTCATAAAACCACTCAATTTGAAAAGCTCAACCATACAGAACGAGCTATGATTGACGCTCACACGTTTACTATTTACGGCTCACTGAAATCTTCAGTTAAACAAACGAACAAACACATCAACATCTCTATTCAAAGTGCACTCATTTTTTTATCGCTACAAGACCACGTCACGTTTTCATTAACATAGGTACGACATTAAGCATGCGTAATGCACAACCAAAATCCATCACCCATTTTGTCTTCAACCCATCGTCAATCTTTCCTTTCATCACTTACGACCAAATAGTATTAAAAAAAAAACTAAAAACTCCTTGTCGAATGACAAGTCGATAAGAACTGTAGCAGCCCACCAGAACAGCTCTAAGAAATGCATTAACTATTTTTAGGGTTCCTCAAATCTTAATGCTGATCTTGGAATTTAAAAAAGGTGAAATTTATCAGCTGCTACCCACGCGTGATGTTTACTGGAAACGGGTCGTTTGTTGAAGACAATCCGTCAGTAGCTCACTGATCTAATATTTTTTAAATGTGCCCGTCAAAAATAATTGTGTTGTGTAGGTGTTACGAAGTAAATCTTTATAAGGTATTTTTAAAAAATCTTCATATATCTAATTCCTTATCTATAAATTTATATATACACAAAACATGTCATGTGTAACTAATTCTTTTTATTTCTACTTTTTTTTAAATGTTTTTTTGTTTTAATTGTAATTTTAATTGATTTGATAAGATGCAAGAGACTGGTCTTCACGACACAGGGAATCCTAGTGTGGAGTCCAGAGATCTGTTAAATTTTATGTAATAAACATATTTATATATTTAGTTAAACTACACGTACAGTAGTGGTACATAGGCGGACTTAATGCAACAAGGCATATTTTTGTATTATTATTTGTATATACTTGCAATTGTAAAACCTATCTTTTTGTATTTGTGGGTTATCTATGTGAGTAACAAAATTTGTTAAATCATACATAAAGTTGATTTAAAACGAATTACTAATTCGAGTACAGAACCCAAAATATTTCAATCGACATGTACAAAATTTTTTTGGTCCCCAAACCGGCAGCTTATCTAAGAATATTTTAGTCATGATACCATTCTTGTTAACCGCTCTAAATATTTTTATGATAGAAATAATCTCAAAATTCTGTTTAAAAACATTAACATGTCAGGGATACTGAGCAACCCATTAAAATATGTACAGCAATGCCTCATGAGGCAAAAAGAGATAAAAAGGGAAAAGTAAATCCGAGAACGACAAAGAACAATAATATAATCGAATAAAAAAACAATAACAACACTCATTCAACACCAAACAGGAAACACGAAAACGGAACGAGAGTATCGGAAACTCGAATAAACAAACTCAACTGGCCACTCAACTAACGCACAATGTTACTTAGCTCATATAAAAAAATAACAACAAACGCTCACTTCGAGTGCTATTCGCGTTATTATTAGCTGCAGTGCATATAAACAAGGTTACAGCTAAACGTCGCCTCCGGCCGTATCGATGCGTCGACGGGCCCTGCTTCGCCGCTTTTAAAAAGCTAACCCGTCCCGCAAGAAAAGGACGGGTGGCTAGCACGTGGGAAGTGAATTCCGAACGCACGCACCCCCTCCCGCTCCGACCCCCACCCCGCGCCCCTCGCTCCTTGCGCCGCGCACACCAGTCGCGCGCCGACCGCCGCATGGGCAACACGTCCTATAAACTTACCCTAAACCGAACCCGCCCCGACGTTGTGTTAACCGTAGTGGGAACGAATACGTTGTGATTTGTTTTGAGTGTGACGTCACTAGTGCAAGCTGTGAACGTAAACGCATAAAATTGGTGTTTTGAGTGCACTATGAGGTTGTTTACAACGTTATTGTTTACAACGTTATGAATGGTTTGGACCGCTGCTTCTTCGATCAACGTAAGTTTGTGTTTTGGTTATGTTTGGTTCTTGTTAATGCTGAATTGGGCGGAAATTCGTAAATTGCCTCGTTCGGGCTGCGGTTAGCGTTGGCTTTATTCGCGTGTAATGGGACGTGCGTTGCGGCATTTCAGCATTTTCAGCGGCTATGCGGTGACTTGGGTCACGTAATTATGAAAATGTTCTAAATTCATTTCATATAAGACTCTGTTTTAATTTTTCGCGTGGGTAGGGAATTAGGTTTGCATAAAGTAAACATTAAATTTAAACTTTGTGATTATAATGGCTAGGCCTTTCAGTGAGATTTTATTAAATTTGAGATGAGTTCCATTTAATATTTAGTAAAATTGCAAGTTCAAATCAGAGATAACACAAGTTTAATCTAATGTCAAGTGTAATGTTTTGGGAATTCTGATATTTAATATTGCTTGAAAATGGAGTTATGATTCAGTTTCATAATGAAGAATATAAACAAACAAGTGCTACCAGTTTGCAATATGAAAACAAACATTGAAATATAACGATTGAATGATCCTACAGTGAATTTGAATAAAAGTATCCAAACTATGTAAAAGCAAGTCATTGAGAATAGTAAAGTAGCTTATGACCAAGAAAATCACAAGAATATGTCAAAGTCCGCAAAAACGTGCAAGTTTTTGTATAAATCCCTAACAGTTCTCGAAATATCAGAAATACTAAAAGGAACTATCCTAAATGAAAAGTAGTAGATAAAACGGAAGCAAAGTAATTATTATCATAGATGAACCGACTGTAACAGCAGTCAGTGCACTTAAACATTGAACCGAAAAGAACAAACTTAGAGAATAAATTAAATCCAATAAGATAACTACTAACGACCGTTGAGTCAACAGCTTTATTTTGTTGAGATATGAGCACGAACACGAACTAACAGTTAAATTGGTAATGATTTGTCCAATTAAGACGAAAGGGCAAACGTTGGAACAAACAGGATGGCTTGTCGTGAAATCATTGGAAATGATTTGAGGAATGCTTGGACAGTAATTGATTTAATGAAAGAATTGCTTGATGTACGACATAATGATGTTTATGGAGACTTAAGAGACCTCTTTAATCATGCTCAATTACTTTCAGATTGAAAATGAGCTAGATGATATTGACATTATCAAAACCTAGTGCATTTTTGTAATATCATAACTAGACTTGTTTGTTTTGTATCGTTGATGGTATGGTTACAGAAGCAATAATCTAAGAGTAAATAGACCGATTGGAAACCCTAAATAAAAATGATATTTATATAGCAAACGAAAGATTTTAAGTAAAATATTCGTTCTCCAATCGCTTAATGTTGTGAACTTACATTATGTCAATTTTATCAGTAAAGTCTATAGAAACATAATAACGCTGGTAAACAGTTCCAAGAAAGTTTATATTAATCAGATTTGCTTGTATTATTTATGCTTATGTGGGATGAGAAGATTCTTATATTTAATAACTTACTTTTTCAATATTAAGGGATTTGGTTTTAGTATTGTTAAACGTTCAACTTTTTGCTTTTTACTGTCTTTTACTAAAATTCGTTCGATACTGCATTTTACACCAAGGCAAGTATCACGTATCCTGAATTCAATTACTATATAATATCTCCTTAATGTTTATGACTATCAATAACTCGTTCATCGCCTACTTAAAAAATTTCAAAGTTAACTGGTTCAACGCATTAACGGCAATAACTCATCTGAAACTCCAAAAAAATTAAGATATATTTCTTTTTTTGGGCGTTTTGAAATCGATAGCCAATAAAGAGCAAACAAATCACACTTATGTTACCCAAACACCTTCGTGTTAAACCAACATAAATCACCAAATAGTGCTGGCAAATAATAAAAAAGTAATATTTAAATAGTCCGACCGCAGTGGACCACCCGCGCGATCCGTTCAACTTCATCCGCGGCACGAACGTCCCCATTATACTATCAAAAGATAGTTGGACCCGCCCGTTTGTATTCAGTTTTTACGTAATTTACATCTCTTCTATTCTTATTTTGTTTTCGTTTTGTGATCTCCACGGGACAGGTTTTTGTTCAAATGTGTCGCGTGTAAAACTGCATCATCATCCGGCTTTTGTTGTTTTCTTTCCTGTTTTAAATTGGATGCATCTTTATCGATTACATTGTTCGCTACCGGTGATTGGGTTTCGTTTTTACTTGGTCCTTTATTGTTATTGAGGATACGTTTTATCTTTATTACTGCGTGATTCACTTGTTATACCATTAAGGATTTCTATGTTACTATTCGTATGACATGTTTTTTTTTTCTAAATTTCTGTCTTAATGTTGAATTCTGATGTTGCAACTTCGATCTTAATTACCTGCGCAACCTCTTATAAGTTTATAACATCTATAATATCATACTCAGGTATAAATGTCATAATATTGGTTTAATAGCTTCCATTACGCAACGTTGATATTTACGATCTACGTTCATCAACTGCTTAAATGTAAATGTTGTTTGAGTATAAAAAGGGCTTAGTACTTATATAAATAAACAAGTCGTCGTCAGAAAGTTTACAACTAAATACAGTTTTCTCATCAAAGCAAATAATTAGGCCATTTAATATTTATTCAACAAATACAATTTTGCTCACCTAAAGCTTAGAACTTCATAATTATTTTAAAATTTCAGTTGTAGCGTCGAATTTTACAAAACTTAATTAAAGCTTGTTGAATCATGAAGCGAAACTAAATAACAGCCATGATATATCAGAACTCAACATTTTTAGATACAAAATCGTATTCCCTCGGTATGTAAAACTTCGTACGGTGTACCTGAGCCGAATCTCAACTATTTCCCTTATGTTTCCGGTTAATTTAACGCGGGGTCGCCGTATGCATCCAAACGACAGGCGAAAGACAACACAGCCGGGACTCCCACATGTGTTGTACAAACAACAAACTTCCCAGAAAACACAATGTCATCAGAAACAAAAACATTGCACCCTAATTGCCTGCTATTACCACAAAAGTTCTTCTCAATGATAATTACGGACGGTTCGTGAGGCCGATACTGTGTATTTAGTGCATCGTAATCATTGCCTATGGTATAGAAAGGGCTTATTATCGTCCCACTGTTTGGTCTAGGAAACCATTATACCTTGAAAAAACCCTGTTTTGTATGTTTGTAACTCCCTATTTATTAGTTTACTTTTTATATTTTCCTCCATCACATTTTTAAAAGAAAGGCTTTTTCATGTTTATGTTTTTCGTGGAACATCAGATTAATTGGCATATATTCAAGTTTACTCAATATATACTATGAATGAAGGGTCTTCAACCTCAAATTTGCTTTCATTCATAATCATGACGAAACTCCAAATACTATTACTTATTTATTTTTATATCCTATATTGTACAACTAGATAATAGTTTACTTAATGGAGATATTTAACAAAAAGATATACAATTTGCAGCCTTATAGTAATCCACAATTTCTTCTAAGCAACCTTGAATGAACAGATATTTCCTATCATTATTTTAATATTGTAACATTGATGATATTCTTTGCTGATATCACATTAATGCTAAAAGTCAGTAGACATTTATTCAGTAGTAGTAAGTGCTATTAAAAAGCTATTTAGGAGAACAAATGATTTCATTCGATGATAATGATATTCGATGCAGTGGAAATAAAAACAAGATACAGAATTTTTATGAGGGCCAATAAAAGAGTTATGTTAGTAAACGATCAAAGTTAAAATGCCATAAAAACGAAATACTTTCGCTCATTGTTTGATGCTTTAGCCGCGATCGTAAACTTGAAACAAATTGGTTTTAAGGGAGATCGATTTTGGTCGATTTTAGTTTTTGATGCCCGTAAGAACTTCTGTACTTTTTTAATGAAACTGTCTAGACACAGTTTGTATTTTTCCTTTAATAGGTACGGTAAGTCATTAAACTATCGTGTAGAGATTTCAATTATCTTCTTTTCTTTAAAAAGTTACGCGAAATTCAATAGACGATAACTATTTTTACTCCATTGAAGAATCTGCATGAATACGAAGCGGTAAAGGTCGTGAGTTCAAGATCTTCCCGCTTGAACTGTTATGGTTTTGCTCCAATAAGCGTCTCATAGATCCGTACTATTTTTCGTCTTTCTGCAAATATTTTGATAAATATTTACTCGTTCTCACTTGGCTCTACTACATAAAGACTTAAATATTAAACCAGCTTTGTAGTACGAGGATCTAGCATAAACATAGCATAGCATAATCAGCCTTTTAATGTTCCCACTGCTGGGACTCAGGCCTCCTCTCTCTAGGAGAGGGAATGGGCCGTAATCCACCTCGCGGGCCCAGTGCGGATTGGTGAATATCACATGTCTTTTCAGGTTCTAGGACATGCCGGTTCCCTCACGATGTTTTTCCTTCACCGTTTTGAGAGCAATGATGAAATAAATTACACAAAGTAATGCGCCTGGCTGGGTTTGAACCCGCGACCTACAACTCGTAAGTCGGAGCCATTACCACGCGACCACCACTGCTCCCACGTACGAGGACCTAAATCTTTGCAAATCCTTGCATCTGCAGTTTTTGTACGTTGATTTACCAATATCTTTCAATTAACCTACTGTATCAATTAATTATCACTGAACATATTATGTTGTTCAAACTTCAGTTTATTACCACTGACTGAGTGCGATAATTACTAGGTATTTACTAGTTCCTAGAATTCCCTATCGTCTCCAGAGCTTTAATTATCACCAAGTACTATAATCCGCCATCTTGGATTCATTAGTATTAAGAGCTTTACAGGTAAATCGTTGACTAATTAAATGTCTATTGAACACATTGGTAGGGACCAATAATTATATAGCATAAATTTGTGTTCCCTGTAGAAGGAGGTACAATTTCAAATTAAAGTAGTGAATTGTTTTTGCCTTAAACAATATCCGTAGTAATATATTTGTTCTTTCTAAAGAATTGTAAAATAAACTTGTTACAATGTACCTTTATGAGAGAAATAAATGATATTTATTATTATTATTATTATTATTAATTTCGTTTGGTTAAGGTGACAAATTAAATTTTGTAGGTACTGTGAATACTAGAACCACCCCGCACCAGTCAATTTAAATGAGCAAGCCCAAAATAGAGTTATTGATGAGACAATTATAGTAGTACACCTAGTTTACAAACAATCAAGTTCTGATAATATCACTTCTCTTATGGAAAGACGTAAAGCTGTTTATTACCAAACCCTTTATGTATTAAACAAATCATTTTAGAAACATGATATTTTAATACTTGTTGAAATAATATTTTAGTTCTAATTTTAGTTTTTAACATCTTGGACAGTATGTCAAACTGTGCAATCTCGATGCCAGCTGCAAAATCCCTGACCCATTTCATTTTAGATCTCATAACTAATGCTGATGTAAAAAGTTGTGTAAGTACTAAAATAAAATTATCTGTACTTGGTAAATAGTTTTCTTCTTTCATCTAGCAAACTTACTCATATTTTTCTAAGTAAGGCCTTACATAACGTTGTTTGTTCAGTAAGGTTTTCTTTTTAATATGAATCAACAAACATCACAGTAATCCTAAATGAAATTGTCTTTATCTATGTCCATATCTACATGTATAACTGTATGTTAAAACAAAAATGAAACCACATCAGTGCCTTTTCAAGAAGTCAGTTTATTATAGTTTATTATGTTGACAGAATTAATTGTTGGCAAGTTTTCATAATATTATTTAAAGGTGACACATCATCCGATCAACCTGTGTCATACAAGGATAAAGTTGAATACAATGATCAAGTAGGTGGTCTTAAGTGATTTGGGCGTAACATTGACAACAATGAGTCTTGGGTGGCTACATATTCTGTGGCCTATAGAATCAATAACTGCATGTTGTGTAATATCAATATTAAAAATATGTACAGTTTTGAGGTATTTATTATCTGCATATCCGTTATTTAGTCATAGTCATAGTAGTTTATTGGTAAGTGATTATGAATGTGCTTTTGTTTGGTTAGCTTATGAAAATGTAGCTGTAAATAAACCTATCTCAGTAATGTAGAACTCAAATTTATTATAATTATGTAGTTAGTTCCCAGAACTTAGCGAAGAAATTGAATATTTATTACACCGCATCTCTGAAAACTTACTCCTAACATGGTCCTTATTCAAGAATCAGTTTAGATGTACCAGAACGTAGACGATATGTAGATTCTTAAGGAAATAAAACTAAGATATTACTATGTTCACACGTTGGTGAGAGGTACATGTGTTTCTATGAATATATGAATCTTATATAGCCGTACTCTACTCTTTTTCAATTTTCCGTGACAATAGGCTCCATGAATGGATAACTCATTACCATATGTGTTCGCTTTTTATATTGATAATACAATTGTGGATGTGAAAAAGCCTATAATGGAGATTCGGAAAGCGTTTTTTATTATACGTACCGATGGATGTTGTTCCTTTAGATTAGATTGTCATGCCTTTTATCCGAAATTACTGTAAGTTGATGTAGGTATGAATCTTCTTTTTTTTCCCTTCTTCAATATTTGCACGCGGTCGCAAAAAAAAATAACTTGTGGTCTGAACTGAAGTTGTTTTTTTTTTTGCGATTAGATGGCGTTGCGTTGGAGCAGCCAGTGTTACGCGTTCCACTTGTAGAAAGTGGTTCCTTTTCAGTCCTTTTAACACTCTAACTATAGGTATGAATCTGATTCAGAGTTTTACAACCTCTACGAGTGAAATTAAGTTTATGAGAACGCTTGCTATAATTAGAAGTACTTTCTTGTCTTCATCAAACTATTAATTTAATTTTCTAATAAGAGTTAATGGTTCCTCATAAGACCTTAGACTGCACGGACTTCATCTATCAGCTCAAACAATATCGACTTAGTTACGATTTCCATCTTTTATTACCGATGGTATCTCATCATAAGTGTTGCAATAACTACTCCAAATCCAGTACACAACTGACGCAATAGTGAAATCCCAAATAACACATTCATTCGAAACGGCGATAAAACCAAAAAAAGTCTTCCCAATTTTCACTTCACGTAGATAGAATTCCCACAAAAAGGGCCATAATAATAATAAACGCATCATAACACTATAAATGTAAACGACTTTTTTCAACTGCACTAACGTCTTTCGCTGGTTCGAACGGCTTCTTTGACGATTATTCTCGGAGTACCTACAAGAATTAAATTGGGTTGGATGGACAAAAAAATATGAATGGAACACTTTTGTACCCGTCACGTTTTTGCTATTGCTTACGAAAGTTTATCGATATTTTAATTTATCTTATGAGATTAGGCAATATTTTTTACGAATAACATGTTTAATTTAAATAACTTAGTAACTAAAAATCACAATTGTAATAACAGGGACAGAAACTAAATCGTGATTACTAGCGCCATCTATTGGGGAGTAGCGGTAAATGTTGGCACTGAACTTTATGACCGGCGCGGCGTTCGGCGACCCTTAAAATATTCTAAGTCATTGTGGCGGCATCTTCAATCGGGGAACGGTAAAATTTTTAGATGATTAATTTCAATAAAGCTTTTGCTATATAATGAAATGAATTTTATTTATTTATCAAACTAGTTTTTGCCAGAGGCTTTGTTTGCTTGAAAGTAGGTTTTTCATACAAACTTTGGACCCCCGTTTCATCTCCTTAGGGAGTGAATTTCAGAAAATCCTATATTAGTGCTCGCCTCCGTCATAAAAGGAACTTTGTGCAAAATTCCACATTCTTAGTTCCAATAGTTTCGGTTGATATGTCAGTCAGTCAGTTTCATACATATAGATATTACAGTACACAAGTAATCGATTGTTAGATATGGCCGTTTATTCACCCTAACAGACTATGCTGATCGACAATACCAAATTAACATCTTAGGTAGCCCTATAGTCAATGTATTTGATTGACACCTAAATGGTTTACGTTCGACACCCATTTTGGAGTTGGTCGATACGATATTAGTACCTGAATGTTTCAGACCATGGCTATAGGATCCTTCGAAAGAGTCAACTCCCTGTCTCTGGCCCTAAAACACACGGGTGGGTTTTACTCAGTAAAAGTCTGACACTCCCTCTTGCTTCACCCAGAGCGGGAGAATTTATTTGAATATTTATCATACAAAAGTAAATGTAATGCTTCGGTTCGATAAGTGATTTAGGGCCAACACTGCGTTGAGCGAACGCCCGTTCGGTCCCATACAAAAGTGCTCCGTGAGTCGGACAGCGCGCCCCCTTTTTGCTACGTAATAAATATTAAGCTCCGTCGACATGACTACATGCACACCGTTAAACTGATCTAGCGACACTGCGCAGGTAATAATCCGGCGACGATTGCCCGTCGCGGACGTCCACTTAACGCAGGGCTGGCCCTTAAACATATTATCTGAGGTCAAAGTGGATGGGTCACCGGAATTTTTTTTAGCCATCATGTTATTTTTGCTATTTACAGCTTAAATAGCTTTAACATAAATATATAGACTGATGTATATTATTTTGATCTACCTAATTATGTTGTATCGTCCCAATGTTCCTCGCCCTTTGATTACCATACATTGGAAACAGTTACAAACTAATTAGTCAGAATAATTATTCGAATTGATGGAATTATTTATACGTAATTTGGTGATAATTATCGGGATTACACAGTGTAGGTTGGTACTTGGGTATCGATTTGTCACTCCGTTCGACCATTTGACTAAATACTACATTAATACCAATAGGGTCTATTTAAACTTGCACAAAACACGAGGTTCTCGCGTGACAAATTTGGCATGGCCTATATAACTCGCATAATTAAGCCTGATCTCTTCGCTTCTGGGTGAAGTTGTAGGGGTCTTGTGAAGATGGTCGATGTCACAGGGCAATCTGCAGCCTGTGACACTAGAGATTAGTCGGGGCAACGCGTGCGCTGTCAATCACTGCTCCTAGCCCTTGCGTTGAGACGATCACACATGCTTGAACCGGCGAGGGATTTGGGATACGACAAAATGGCCGCCCATTTGGCGGGAACGTATTGTTTGGCGCTGTATGTGGATTTTACAATGTAAACGTTAATATGATTTTTCAATAACTTTTTAACATTTGGTTTTGATTTTTTTTTTAATAAACGATATAAAAGATAAGAATAGTAGTTCATGCTATTGTTAGATTTAATGAATTTGTAATGGTTTTCGCCCACGAGATTTACAATAAAAACATTCAATCGAAAACAAACAATGCATCATTGTACAGTTACGAAACAAACTCCTAATATGATGCACTCAATTAAGGTCGGTGAAGGGCCTTGCATAAAAATTACATAAGAAAAAAACTCGACGAGAACATTAATCGCATGACAAACCCATCCATATCAGTACATGAATTATGTAAAGTTCGAAAGCCTATAATCCGTATAAAGAAGTGACACGAACTGGACAAAAAATGTATGATGACCAATCGTGGTGACAGTTACAAATGTGGGTACTTAAAGACGCATTCATGACTGCAAGCGCTTTAAGTAAGGCTGTAGGGATCAATAAGTGAAGAACCATGTCAAAAGTGTGACAAAATAGAATGCCTGCTATAGTCTTCCCAACCGATTATACTTTAGACTTTAGATGTTTTTAAGACTAGATTGTACAAGCTCATAAGAGCGTCCTTTTCGTGGTACATTTTCATACAACAGCTCTTACGTGATTATTATGTTATTACATATCTTTCTCTAGATATTTTAAATACACAGCTGTCTTGTGGATATTATCTAGGCTTCTTTATAAATCAAAACATAAATTTGTGTGAAACGAATCTAGTAAAGACCTCTGAAAATCTGCTATTTTACGTTAACTTTGGCCCTCCATAATGTACACTTCTTTAAAAATGTAAAAAGTACATCAATAGAAAGAAGCCTTGCACGTTTAATGAATGAATTGATGAATGAATGTTGACCATTTTTCTAGTAAACTTTTATAGTAAAAAAAAAACATGTATTTCCTGGAACAAGTTTTGTGAAATACTCAAGTGAATCACGAAATTACCAAATGCCAACAGAGTTTTCAGACGTTATCTCTCTTCTTTTGTATTGCATCTTCATCAAACATCGCTTTGGATTGCTTTAGATGAAGCAACAAGCTTTTAAATCATGCTCGATGTTGACGACAGGCGAGTAGAAAAGGACCCTCTTAAACTAGTGCGCTTCACTATCAACTATTATATCACTGCTTACCATCAGATGGGATCGCAGTTAAGCACTAGTTTATATCATTAAAAAATAAGAATCGAACTGCCCAGTCTTTTCCCAACTATGCTGTGGTCGGTTTCATGGATTAACTTTATATCTAACCTCTATAACCCAGTAATTCTGTAACGCGATACCCCTAGGGAAGACTATCCGTAACAACCATCAATGGTCTACAAATGATAGCCGGAACCAACAGCTTAGCGTGTTCTCTGAGGAACGGAATAGGCTTGATATGTTAAGGTGGTTCATCACAGAACGACCTTTGAGATCGCTCCATTCATCCATTAACTTCTCCCTCTCTGGGAGAAGCGATAGGGAGTGACTGACGTTTACTGACTAAAACCCACCTGTGTTCCTACAATTGCCGTTTACGTTCCAAGGCCACGTGTTATTATTCTAGCCACGAACTCCTCTGTGACAATACAGAATAACACTTCGATTTTAAAATTCCTATTCAACAGAGTTCAAGGATTTCCATGACACTCACGTAAATTGTTTACTCTGTGACGTTTCATGTTATTTTGTTTGAAGATACTCGTAATTATATTGAAGCACTTCTTTTTATAACTTGCTTGGCTTGCGTTTGACCGCTGTCTCACCTGATGGAAAGCGATGATGTGGTCGACGATGGAGCACGCTTGCCTAGAAGTAACCTATTCACGCTTGACATAAAAATCCCTAGGTTGTAGCCATCAAGAAACAGACTCTAGTAGGGAATTCCACTCTTTAGCTATACGCGTCCAATATAACAATAGATTTAGGATGTTGTTGGGGTTACCCCAGTTTTGAAGTGCTTCCGTTTGTGGAGACCAGGGTGATGGGATTCCATGCCATCGTGCGTAAGAGGCGATGTAGTTATCAGTCATCACGATACTTTGGGACGCTAATCGTGGATATGTTGGTCTAAGGATATGTCCAATAAAGTAACAAATATGATTGTAACGGTTACTGATGGCTTCATGATTGTGTGTAACGTTAAAGAAAACGAGAGCGCGAACCTTAACAATTCTCGCGTGCCCTTCGATACAACACGGTCGATTTACGAAGTCGTTCAGTCTCAAACGTGTAAAAGAAACAAATGTGCTTCTCATTCTGTCAGGATAAGACCTCTAAATCCGAACTATTGTTGCGGCATTGATTAAGAGTAATGGGCCGAAGCGAGCTGTATTCAACGCAGACCTTGTTTAAAATGGACTCTGTTTATACTTCTGTCAATCCACAGTTAATATAGAAACGCGGAACTACAATAAAATTGGTTTCTTTATGGCAACATTTATTTAATGCAGCACGATTCATGACGAAATAAAACAAAAAATATTGCTCCGTAGTTGGTCTCAGATTCATTACATGAAGTTCATTTGTTAGTAATTTGTGGGATTGCAGCTTTTTGTAGATACAAGCAGTTGCAACATAGACATTATGCTATCGACATGTTTTTTATTAATTATTTTCACAATTGTAACACCTAAAGTTTTAGGCTTTCCTAGAATGTCACCGTGAAAAGAGTTTGTAAAAAATAAGACTCGGACCATGGCACGGTTGTATATTTAAAAAATCCCCGTACAAGCCGATGCTGCGGGGCGTTTATCAAAACCGTCCGGTCGTATCGCCGCATGTCCGAGCCGTCCTCTCACTAATGCTACTCGTGTTTCAGTACCCCGAATTCGCCCAGAATTTACTAGATTCTTTTTTTGTTCAAACAGTTGGGCGGCGATAACGCCGGACAGCCGGTTGTCCGAATTAAAATCTCGCTCTGGGCGCTTATACGAAAAATGTGTTACTATTTTTAGCTAAATTAAGTCTGTTGTTTCCACGGTAATTTCTACTATTTCTGATTTAGTTTACTTCCTCGTATATTTATAATAAGGCATTAAGCGGATGTATCCTCTTTAACGTAGTGTGTTGATGACCCAGTGGTTAAGACACCTTTCATACATGAGGTTGCGTGTTCGAAATCGGGACAAGTACCAAAGTGAGTTATTATTATTATTAGTTTATCTAGGACATTACCGACACCTCATGCCTCAAAAAGCACGTAAAGCCGTTGATTTCGGTAGTCATTTGTAGATCTTTGACAGTCATTATAGGTAGTCAGAATCCAGAAAGTCTGACAATCATTCTAAGGAGTATCGTGTTGGGTTTTGGAAGTCTGATAGGCAGTCGCTCCATGTAAAACTCGGGTATTCAGCAGCATCAAGTTAGACTAGAAATCGACCCCAAGCTAGTTAGGAAAAGGCTAAGGAGATGATGATTCTCTCTAACATACATTCAGCCTTCTCCATTCAGAAATGAGTAACGATGTCGTATAAAAAGCCGGTTTGAAATTGTCGGATATTTCCAAAAATTCTACCGTACTGCGATCCATTCCGGTCCATCTCCCGTACGCGATAATTCATACAAAATTATGGACTGACAATTGCCGTCGACAAACAATGCAATGCGGGCTACTCCCAAAACGTGTGGCCTACTAAAGGTTTATGCTATATCTATATCGTTGTCGGTATATATAATCGTTTACATGTAGGTAGTTAATAATTAATCATTTTGGACTTGACGATGAGCTATAAATAGGTCTGAATTACTAATTTTGTTACCAACCTATAAACAATGTATGAGAGATACTAAACTGATTCTGTAGACTACTTTATAAAAAAAAATAGTCGACATTTGTACTTGAGTTAATTGCTCGTTTGATTTCCTTCTCATAGCGTTAGTTTTTCACCAACCGGTATGAAAGACAATGAAGGAACAGGAGTGGATTTTTAGTCAGTAAAAGTCTGACTATCTCTCGTTCCACCCAAGAGTGGGGGATGTCATTGGATAATTTTCCCATCGAAAAAAAAAACATAGATGTATTGTTCTTTTTTGTTACCATGAATAAACTATTTGAATCGAACCAGCGACATGCAGCGCATCAAACATGCCATCAAAAAAATCTGACAGCTAGGCTTTGGAGTCCCTCTTGGGAGAGGTCTAGGCTACAAGGCTATGCTTTACCAACCTCCACGCATTTCAGATCCCATTAAATATCACAAACAACTAACAAATTCAGTTACAAACAACACTACACACAAACAAGTAGCACCTAAAGCGGAGTTGAACAACTTTAAGCTTACGAGGCCCGTACGCACGCAAAGTTGTTACTTTATTATTTTAAGACGTGTTTAAGACACACTGCCTTGATAAGTGACGCACATGTGGGATTATTATTGTTATTACTTGTGTCGAGATATCGGTATGTTGAAGTTAAGAATGGATTATGTCTGTACGGAGAAATGTTTGCTTCTTAAATAGATTGTTATGTCTTGTTAAATACGCGTTGGCGATTAGTCTCTGTCACTTTCGAATGTATTCTAATATAAAAAATGGTATTATCTATATTTATATAAAAGGCGAAGCTGACTGACTGACATAGTAACATAAGTGTATTGAAAAAAGTCGTTTGAGACACGTGCAAATTTGTCACTGTAGCCCTCGGCTCCATAACACACTCGCCTACGGCTCGTGTGAATTCCGCCTCGGTCGCAATGACAAAATTTCTGCACTTGTATCAAAATGTACTATTAGTAAATTCAACGTGTAAGGGGGCTAAAAAGGGGGAATTTCGTTTGTGTGCAAATTTCCATTTTGTGCACGAAACATTTACCACAAATAAAAATATAACTAAATGACAAAGAATGTTATTATTGGTTTTCGAAACTTGAGGGTCCTACAGAACAATTTAGGGGGTTTTAAAGATTGCATGGAGAAGTCTTATTTCTTGGGTTAATATACTTGAAACTTAGCACAAGTTCAAATGGAAATGAATAATAAAGATTGTCATTATTAGTTTTTCAAAACTATACTTAAAAAATGGTTTAAAGGGTGTTTGTCTTCTTAGTTTCGGTCGAGTCCTGCGCCACCGCCTCTTTCGCCAAACGACTCCATGCAGCTCTGTGTTTGGCGATCAGTTAAAATAATCAGTGAAAACACTACAACAAATTAAAATAAAAACATTCACAAAATAATAATGAAATAATATTACAATCCCAATACAATAAATAATAATTCCAAAATTTTATAAATTAAAAGTCAATAAATAAAATTCAATCAATTAAAATTCATGTTAAAATCAAATGATAGAAGACTTTCCGAACGGGACCCACGTGGTCTCAAAGATAGGAAGCCTGAGTTTCAGCAGCGAAAAAGTATTAGGTTCATAATGTAATTTATAGAAGACTTCAAAAATGTCTTTGTCCTGGAAAACAGAAAGTGAATGAGTCAAATTGCTCACAGGAGAATATAAACTAACCATAATTATTTCACCCACTCTCCAAAGGTCATTAAACTGCCGAAGCCTGTAAGCCCGGCCACCCGCGAACGCCGTGTGTCGCCGCAATAAGATAATTAGACACAGTAATGAGCTAATGTCTCGAATATTCTGCGCAAATTTTGTTTTGAAAGTCATTATGGCTTACTAAGTGTCAGTTTGTCTCGGCTTAAACGCTCCTTCTATGACAAATTGTGTCGGAATCGTGTCACCGATTGCTGGCGATCGATATGGTTTGAGGTTGTTCTGTTGTTGGTAATAGAATACTCTATTTAAGAAATATGTACGTTGTTGATTTTTTTTAATTCTACTACATTCACTCTGGAACTAGGTACACCCCAAAATATAATATGTACCTGCTTAGTCAACAATAATATTACACAAAAAAATATAATGATACTCCACAACTATCATACAACACCGTCTAGTCTCAAGCTAAGCAGAGCTCGTGTTATGAGTACTAGACAACTGATAAACATACTTCAGAACAAATGATCGTACTCATCACACAAACATTTGTCCTGGGTGAGAATTGAACCCACGACCTCCGGCATAGCAGTCAGGGCCACTAACAACTAGACCGATAGGCCAGTCAATATTTGACGGCATGCTAGGCCTAGTAGTCGAGTGATTGGCTACAGCTCTGCGTGCCGCAGGTTTGATCCTTCCGGGTCTGGGTATCAAGTGTATTTGAGTTTACATATTTCTGAACGCACCCACGAGACAGGAGTCCGTAATTCCTAGTGTGAGGCAGCGTTTAAAAGGAAAACCTTAGATCTGTTGTCGGGCCGACAAAACCCACGCTACGAGTTTTTGTGTCAATTCACGTTTACACTCAAAGCTTTTACGTATGCGTAAAAATCGAACTATCAGAGTCTACGAAGTTAGTCGCGCTACGAATATTCGTAGCAGCGCTACGCGTTTCGTAGACGTGACTGTTGGATTATATCACGCGAATAGACAAATCCTTTACTTAGAAACGTTTTGGGAAATCTTAGTAAAGAGTTATGAATGTAAAAGGTAGGCAGGTACTATGTGAATGTTTGAAAAAGTTACAGTAGCCCTTGAAATTGAAGGAACAGGTGGGTAGTGGGTAGTCAGTAAAAATCTGACATGCCCTTTCGCTCCACCCAGTGCGGGAAATGTTGTTTGATGATTTTGATTGGATTTTTTTTTTACAGCAGTGATGATATGATATTTATCACGCGAATAGACAAATCCTTTACTTAGAAACGTTTTGGGAAATCTTAGTAAAGAGTTATGAATGTAAAAGGTAGGCAGGTACTAGGTGAATATTTGAAAAAGTTACAGTAGCCCTTGAAATTGAAGGAACAGGTGGGTAGTGGGTAGTCAGTAAAAATCTGACATGCCCTTTCGCTCCACCCAGTGCGGGAAATGTTGTTTGATGATTTTGATTGGATTTTTTTTTTACAGCAGTGATGATATGATATTTTGGAAGATAGGCAGACGACAGTGAACTATTTTTTTTTTTTCATATTCTGCAATAAAGTTGTCTGTAATAAATAAATAAATACCTTTTCCGAGTGTATTTTTGTATATATATTTCTTTAGCACGCCTTTGAGCCTAAATTGTCACACTATTATAGATGCAAAAGTTTGAAGCAGAAGACAGTACATACATACATGTAAAATCCACTAAAAACAATAAAATAAAATTGGTTTCCTCAGTAAGTCCGTACATTTCCTGCCACTTATTTACGATGGGCTTCGGTTCGTTCGCAACCTGTAAGGGTTTCAGTCATTATTTCAGACGGGATTAAGTGGTTTCTTCAAGGGGTGGCAAGAACTGTCACCGTCCATCAAGAATTCGGGAATCGGAAGGAATTTCTAAAGGCCTGTTAAGATTTTTGGCTTTTGTTTATTTAAGGAACCCTAAACCCGTTGTTAAAGGACGCTTGAGTTCCGTATTTCGACGGGTATAATTGAAATACAATTGTTTCTTTGACCATCTTGATGATGTCTTTGCGGAAGTAATTTTCGTGGAGTTTGTAAAACGGTATTACATTGGTTGATATTGTTTTTATTTAATAAAAATATCTTCATTTATTTATTTAACAATTAATGTCGAACCCATGACCTCCAGTTTAGCAGTTAGGGCTGTTAACCACTAGACTATCAGGTCAGAAATATATAAAATAGAGAGCAGTGGTGGCTGAGTCGTAACGGCCCCGACTTACGAGTTGTAGGTCACGGGTTCAGACTCAGCCAGGCGGAGTTTCCTTGCGTGATCGAATCAGGAATGAAGATATCCATGAAAGAACCAAGGTTACCGACATAGCACGAGGAATCGCCAAAGTAAAGTGGCAATGGGCAGGGCACATTACTCGCAGAACAGATGGCCGTTGCAGCCGAAAGGTTCCGGAGTGGCGACCGCGTACTGGAAGACGCAGCTTTAGAAGGCCTCCTACAAAGTGGACCGATGACGTGGTAAAGGTGTTGCGGGAATCCGATGGATGCAAGCCGCGCAGGACCGTTCATTGTGGCGACATTTGGGGGAGGCCTATGCCCAACAGTTTACGTCTTTCGGCTGAAATGTTGATGATGATGACATCTTCTATACGGTATAAAATGTTTGACTCTAAACTACTCGACAGCCCTAAATTCAATTTAAATAGCACCTAGTTGACCTTTCTCTAATAGAAATAGTAAGAAAGAAAAACAGTTTTTTCACGCGAAATGACGTAATCTTAAAACTAGCTAACAATTATAATCAATTGATAGGGAAGATATGCGTCACATTCGCGCAGAACGGCCGAACGCTCAACATAAAGCTGCGGCCTCACGCATAATGCGATGAGCTCACAGCGCTGGTTTTCAGCGTGGGCCGGTGGCGGTGTACGTAAAGTACCTTCTCAGTCTCCTAGTTCAGTATCTTTCTCTAATAGTACCTACTTATCTTAAAGTACCTACCTTGTCAGTTTCAGAAAAAGATCAAAATAACATGTTATGAAGTTATTGGGAATAAAAATAAACACAGAAAAGATAACATCCTGTTTACTTTAGGACAATATTTATATAATATGACAAATAATGCCAAAAATAAAATGTATTCTATAAACAGCAACTTATCAACGATTGGCATTTCTTTTTTTTAGGTGCGAAAATCATCTAATGACAAATTCTGTTCTTGGGTGGAGCGGGAGATAGTGTCAGACTTTTACTGACTAAAAACTCACTCCTGTTCCTTCGTTGCCTTCGTCCCAGGGCCCGGTTTCGTTTTCTCACTACCCATGGTATGGAAGCATGGTAGAAATGTCTCAGTTATACGCGCGTGAACTAACGATATCGCATTTCAGTTCGTGCATTCTTTTTCTTTTACTTTACAGCTCCGCCTTGCACCAGATTTCAAAAGCTTCTAACTTCTTAATTTCGAACGAAATTAAAAAATATATGTTTGTCTACATAAATAATAACCGTTTTTGTTTTTTTGTGTTTGTTATTGTCAGGACAAGGATAAAAGAAAATATTAAGGAAACGAAAAAAAAATCATCCCTTTGAAGCCAAGAAAAACCAAGGCTAAAAAAAGGGATTCTTAAATAAAGATATTTTATGACATAAAAAAATTAGTCAATTACCTAATTATGTAAATTAGCACAACACAAAAGTCACATATTTTATTTTTTATTTTAATAAAAACGCATATCAACAATTTGTTCACAAAATAAGATTCTAGATTGAGTGTTCAGAGTATGGTTCCGTGTAAACAAATCATTTAAAGGCATGCACATCATTCACAGTGGTTGATCAAAATTACAAAATCACATATTATATAATTTAAAATTAAATTAAAAGAGATAAATCGATTACATTAAAAATATAATAATTTAAAATTAGTAAAAAAAATTAAAAAAAAATTGATTAGAAAAGACAAAAGATCGAATGAAAAACTAATTAAGACAAATAAATTATAAAGGGAATACATAATTACAGTACAGATACCGGCATGGAGCGCTGACTTCCACTTGCGCAGAAGTGAAATATCGGGTCTCTTTAGTGGTATGAAGTGAGACGTGGGAGCGGGCAGTGCAATGGTTGTACAGTGATTGGCTCGCCGATGTGTACGATGCACAAAGCGATCCCCACTTTTTCGCCGAGCGCTCAAGATTTATGCCGGTATCTATAAGTTAGTTCTAAGATCAATGTAGACTTACACATCTATATTCGTCTATTTTTATATCAAATATTAAATGATATTCTTTTATTTTTTTATTTTAATGTGAATCAACCTGATTGATCCGTATCAATCAGGTTGATTTTCAACTTAAACTGAGCTATATACACATATGGTCGCCTTACAAAACAATTAAGCATGTTCAAACTCGGCTAAACTAGTCTGGGAAAAAATACGATCAACACCATTTAAAATAACTGTTAATGACTAGAGATTACACTTAAACCCATTAGCCATATTAAATGTTAGTTATGTACGATAAACAGTCGTTAACATTAACGATTACACTGCAGGCCCGATTTATTTGATCACTTTTACAGACAGAGATTAAACTAAATCTCACACACTTTTGAAACCAATTAGAGAATTGGTTTCTTCATTTTATTTGACACTCCAGTTTTATGTAATTGTACTACCATCGATCAGATAATAATACATTCAAGGTTTCATTCCTTATAAAATTCGTTGTATTTTATACACAAAGCAATAACAGCCAATTTTTTTTTTAATTGATGTAAACTAGTTCTTGACTGCAATCCGACCTAATGGTAAGCAGTGATGCAATCGTTGATGGTGAAGCGCTTTAGTTTATCACCTTACTCATAGTAGTTTTATTGATTTAAATAATAGAAAAAAAACTTCACTAAAAAAAACTAAATGGATCAAAATAACTTTAATTTTGGAAGTCGGTGTTTCTCGGTATTGTTTAACTATTATGTAACTCCTCCTTTTTTTTTTGAAGTAGGTTTAAAAACCTTCGATGTTGGTGTCTGGTGATAAAATATTCATATTTACAAATGAGAGTCGATAAAATGTTTTCTTATTCATTTTACAAAACAATTTTCTCAACGCTTTTTATTTTGTTCTGATACTTTTTTAAAATGAATTAGCCATTTCCATTTATACGTAATTTAAACGTACAGCTGTTTATTTGCAAGTCTATTCAACTTTAACGAAATTATTTCAAGACAATGAAGGTGTCAAATTATAATTTAGTCTTATTATACTTGGAATTGTTTTGCTTGTCATTTTGTTTAAGAGAAAATTTTCACATTCGTCATGGCTGTTTTAAGATACTTATGAAAACTTACGTTGTTATTTCAGTTCTGACAATTAAATTGAGACATTTTAATTAATTTAGTATGTACGTAGACAGCTTTGATAGCATTTGAAGAATGTAATTTAAGTGATGAATGTTGTTTATTATTTTATTTTAGAATATCCATTTTTTCAATGCAGGGTGACATTCATTTGCGATTAAAAAGAAGATAACACGATGTATATTCGGTGCTTTAAGTCTTCTGACTATGTTTACTAACAAATTTGATCAAATTAATGAAAAATAAAAATGGAGAGGAAAAGTCAAAGAAAAAATGGATGGATTAAGTAGGAGTTATATAAAAGAAAAGAGAGTCAGTGATAGCGTGACGGTTTATAAAACAGAATAGAAGAAAAATCATGTTGCGCTAACTTCAAATAATGCGGGACAAAGGCAGAAATTTTTTAAAAAATACTATGTTTACAAACAATGCTTTTTGTGTTTTGTGAAAATTATTAACTTTTGGTTAACCTTGTTCTACTTCACAGCATTTACATATACGTAATAACTACAGCCTAAACTAAAATTGCTATAGGATGGTGACAGCTGTCGGATTCATGCAATGTAGCTAACTATCCTTTACATGCATATTTTCGTCCTGCTTTCATCCTACCCATGATATGTAAAAAAGACCTTAACTTCTTAATAATGTACCACATTGAAACCGCCATTTACATTTATATTTTTGAGGTAAGCCATCGCCAGAAGCGGGAAGCGAAACAAAAATAAAATATTTATTACTGCAGCATGAAGTGAGCCATTAACTTGGCCCCATTTGTACCGTGTAATGATCAAAGTGAATTGAAGATAAAGTGTAATTGCTTCCATGTGCTAGATACATTGTTTTTGTACTTTTTTTTGGTGCTCCCTAATGTGAAACGTTATCGAATTATGGTAATTTTGACCTTATTTTGAAGTTATTTGATTTATGACACATGCCTGTTTGTTTTTTTTTACTTCATATAAACTAGCTCTTGACTGCGATCCTTCTTGATGATAAGCAGTGATGCAATCGTTGATGGTGAAGTGCGCTGGTTATTAGGAGCCTATCCACTCTAGCCTTTAATACACGTAAATTTTAATTAGACGGGAAGACCGACACGACCGGGGACAGTTTATATTTTTCTAAAGGGTTAAAACGTGGTTTCTTGATGTGATGGTCAATATATTCTGTTTCAAATCTTATGCTCAGTTACATTTCTCTTCTTATGATTAGTTACGCTTCCCTAATATAGATGGTTTTTGAATGGCGTCTCTAAGTGCGGCTATTGTGTGCCGTGTTTGGATGATTAACTTGGAAATATACATATATAAACAATCTACTCTAATATTATAAAGCTGAAGAGTGTTTATTTGAACATGCTAATCTCAGGAACTGCTGGTAGGAATTGAAAAAATAATTTAATTATGACCTATTATTAACCTATTTATTGAAATATTTATATATTATTATTATTATATATATTTATTATTTAATATTGGCTTACCAGCTGCTCAACAACCACACTAAAGGTGCCGTTTTAGAAATACAATTTAGTTTTACTATCTAATCTAGGTTCTACTGGTGCAATCAGCTCAAACAGAAGTAGCAGCTAAATAGCTGGTTTAGCATAACGATACCTATCTTTACTAGCTCGTTTTCAGTTGAAGGTTACGGAAAATTGGCGAAGACTTCCTTCTCACACACCTTTGAATTGTTGTCTTGGTGTTTGGTCGATTGGGAAACCATATTAAGGGTTCTATAATTACAATGTTGCGACGCAATAGTATGACGACATGTTTTCATAGATATCATCCAAAAATTCGCGAGAATGCATTGGATGCGAGATTCACAGGACCGCTCGTAGTGCAACACATGGGGTAGGCCTATCTCTACTGTTGGACATTGAACTTTCCGCTGAAATTATGATGACGATCAAAAAATTGCTCTTCTCCACAAAGATAATATAATGAACTGAAAAACTCACATATAGACAGAATGATTCATGAGGACGGCTTAAGCTTCTGCAGGCGACTTTGCTCACATGAAAGTAAAAATTGTATAGTCTATGTAAAATTATATTGTCTAGTACTCATAACACAAGCTCTGCTTAGCTTGGGACTAGACGGCGTTGTGTGATAGTTGTGGAATATTATTATTATTATTCCATTTATTTATTTTTATCCATATCGTTTATATTTTTATTATTATTATTCCATTTATTAAATTTATGTACATATTAATTACATTTTTAAATATTTCTTAAAAAATAAAATAAAAAGACATTTAAAAATATAAAAAATAGTAACCCACCGGCATCAGGAACAGGGTCCAAGCTACCGGTGGTCAGTGGCTATTATTATTATTATTATGTCGCTCAGTGATAAAGTAGAATCCTACTGGTGAAAGTATTTTTAAAATATAATACAAATTTTGATTTAATTAATACAGGTTTTTGTTAACCTAGCTCAGGCAAGTCGCTAAAAGTTGTAATGGCAGTACTAATACACCATTAATAGGTCAATATAAACATGTGTAAATTAAACTAGTTTTTATATAATTAGGTAATTAAGCCAATCTTTTTAGAATTAGTACTACTAAGTATTCGTATGTTTGTTTTATGTATTTCTTTGTAAAAGTACTTAATTATAAATTTATAATTATTATTAATTTGGCACACAAACAAAACAAAACACAAAACATGCGCAAAACATGTTGCGCCGAATAATACGGGACAAGGGCAGGAAGATGATGAGATGATGATGATTAATTTGGCACACAAAAATTAAAAAAATAATCTTTTGGAAGTTCTTAGATTGCCTCTAAGAAGAAGAACTTCCGTTGAATTGTTCAGAATATATTATAAAAATAATATATATGTAGAATGATATACATTCTACAGATATGAAGATATACATTCTACATATATGTAGAACAGGGTTGTTGCGAATATCAGCATCTGCATCCGCGGATAATCAGCATTGTTTTCTATATCAGCATTAGCAACAATGGATGCTGATTTTTAATGGTGACATTCACATCGTGACATTTCTCCTTGATGCCGGTTCTTAGCGCGATCCACGTGGATTTTTAACCAATCATAGACAGTTATAAAAATTCATAAAACCTCCTCCAGTGCAAAATGCAATTATTTATTGAAATATTTCACGTTGATAATTAAGGATATCGCACAGTGTAGTATTTGTAAAAAAGACTTTTCTCGCAAAGGCGTACAAATACTTTATTAAAAATTACTTAAATTTTAAGCATCCAGAAGAATATGCCTGTTTTTTAAGTTGTGAAATTGAAAACCAGGAAGCTGCTACTAAATATCACATTTACTAACAGTTTTACTGTAAGATATATTTTATTTAAAAAATAACTTCACATGAAACGTCAACCAAACAAACAAGGCAAAGGCGATGTTAGCGTCATCTATGTCGACCTTTTAGTTTTTCACCCCATTACAAATATCTCTGTTACGTTTCTTGTCGCTATTATGAGAGAACAATGTCAATAAAGTAAAAATAAAACTAAATATAGATATTAAATAATTAAATAATATCAGCATTAGCTTCCACTGATACAATAAAAACCTGCATCAGCAACAACCCTGATATAGTAGAAAGCGCAGTAGACTAACTACTATGTTTTATATACTTATAGTCAGATGTAAATCAAAGTGTGTCGATGATTTAATCGCCTTAATATTTATTACAATGGCGAAATTTAGAAAAAAAATTATATTTGTATTTTTGTTACTCTTTATCCTTCCTAGGATACTATTTATTCCGGCAGTAAGTTCCTTAGGAAAATTTTCTACTTCTATTAAGGCGGAGCCGTTAAAAGAAGCTGGTAATGAATATATATAATATATAATAATAATAATGTAATATAATATTCACACAACGCCATCTAGTCTCAAGCTAACCAGAGCTTGTGTTATGAGTACTAGACAACTGATAAACATACTTAAATATTATAAATATAAAGATAAAAGGAGTTCCACAAATTAAGCTGACACGTTACTCCATCATACACTGAAATAATATACCGATAGGCATACTTACATTTCTATGCTAAAAGCGTTAATTAAAAAGCCCCCTTTCAACGAACCCGACATCACCGCGTTCTCGATTATTGAAGATTAATTATTGTTATACTAAAACCACGCACGTAATTTTATTAATATCAGATTCCACGGAAATAATGCGTAATACGACCTATGAAAATATTATTATATAGGGCTGCCTACCATGCCTTGTTATTAAACGAGATATGAATATTCCGATATTTAAATAGGTATTCGGTTGCCAACCGCTGAATATAATGAATCGTGTGATGTTCGATATTAAAAACATTTTTGTCATTTTTCGTGAGGGCTCGACGTCGATATTTATGTAATTAGGTATTCATGTCCTTTGAGGTTATCGGTAAATACGGATTCTGAAACCGGAATTTTCATCTGTATTTTTATATTTTTTGTGTTTGGGTCTTTGAAAAAAAAATAAACATCTTATGAAGGCATATGATTTTCAGTTTTGTCGGCGCCGGCGTGAAGGTTGAGTAATACTAAGAAAAAGTGCTAGAATAAAAAGAATCCAATGTTAGGTCTATCAAAGGCCAATGCAAACTATTGGCATGTTTTACTTTTTGTCAGATTCCTAATTCATAATTTGTACACAGAATTTAAATTTAGAATCTGCTAATTACTGTTCAGTGACCTGTTTCTTTTAATGTTTCAAATCAAATAGGAATAGAAGGATAGATATTTTAATATCTACCCTTTTTCTGGGATGGGAAATTATCAAGTAACTTCTCCCGCTCTGGGTGGAGCTAGGTGGACTGTCAGACTTTTACCATCTAAAACCCACTCATACTCCTTTGCTTGCCCTTTGCGTTCCAGGGACATATTCATAAAATGCCTACCCTCAATTCCCAAATACCGTAAGTAACGGATGGTCATAGCCAAAGAGTGTCAACGTAACCCATTTCTCCTGGTTGCATATAACGCTCCCTCCACAAGCCTGGCTAACGATTATGAATGACGTCTATCGTCCCATTACGAACTGGGGACTACGATAGATCTCTTTTATAGGTGAATGGAGCGATTGGCATTACTCTTTACACACTGGCCCATGTTGAGGCTGTAAACATGGAAGCAATTTGGTAACAATCTTCTGTGATTCTACTAATCGTCATAATTTCATGTAATCATCTTATTTCCAGAAAGCATTATTTTGAGAACGTACCAGTTGATGTTTTAATTAATTTGTTAAAAATTGAGTTATGATTCTATCATAAAATTTGGCATAGCATAAATTCGTTCCACATTCACGGTAAAGCAGCGTAAAAAAATAAACAAAAAGTTGACATAATTCGTTAAAATTTATATTATATTTTAAATAAAAAAATAAAACTTATATTTTAGTCTAATAAAAAAATAAAACATTGCCACAAACAAAAGAAAACGTTATTAATCAACACGCTTTTTTTAATAAATAAAACAGTATCTCCAGGGGTACCTTTGGAAATACTGTTTTATCATGGCTGCGTTCATAAACATTTACACTTACATGCACAACAACACTATAGTTCTAGAACTCGATGCGAAAACCTTAGGATTTTACCACTTAACTTTGCCACCAGTATGTAGTGTTCAATATCAAGTTACAAGTAAGCGAGTACACTTGAGGCCACGGATAGCCCGTTTAAGTGCACGGACTAAAGTGACACGCGACCAAAGAGAATAAACTTTGTGGATGGTATTTCATTTGTTATAACTATTATATAGTTTTTCCTTATTCTTTTTACGTTTGTCTTTTTTTTGTTATGATGGACTTGATTATGACTTTTAGTGTACGACGGTGCTAGTTACTGGAATAAAGCGTGCAATGACAGTTGACTGGCCTGTTGGTCTAGTGGTTAGTGGCCCTGATTGCTATGCCGGAGGTCGTGGGTTCGATTCCCACCCAGGACAAATGTTTGTGTAATGAGCACGATCATTTGAACTGTGTCTGGGTGTAATAATTATATTTAATAGTTATCTATAATAGGTATGTATTTAGAAATATATAATTATGTTTATCAGTTGTCTAGTACTTATAACACAAGCTCTGTTTAGCTAGAGACTAGATGGCGTTGTATGATAGTTGTGGAATATTATTATTATTTCAGTATGGTTGACGCAGTGGTTGAGCGATTGGATACTACTGCACTGCGTGTTGCGAGTTCGATTCCCGCACGGAACAAATATTTGTATGGACTACTGATAGAATTTTCAGGTCTGGGTGTCTTGTGTGTGTGAGTTTAAATGTTTGCGAACGCACCTACGACATACGAGTAATTTCTAGTGTAGTATTTTTAAATGTTTTCAATTACTTACATATTTAAGAGCTTTTTATAGCACGTACGCAGTATAATCAGCCCTTTTTTTAATGTTCCCACTGCTGGGACTCAGGCATACTCTCTAGAAGACAGAATGGGCCGTAATCCACCACGCGGGCCCAGTGCGGATTGGTGAATGTCACTTGTCTTCGAATTTTTGGTTCTAGGACATGACGGTTTCCTTACGATGTTTTCCTTCACCGTTTTAAGAGCAGTGGTGATGAAATAAATTACACAAAGTTATGAGCCTTGCTGGGTTTGAACCCGCGACCTACAACTCGAAAGTACGCTGTTACCACTTGGCCACCACTGCTCCAAGAACGTAGTAATCAGGCTAAATAGCAGCTATTTTATTTAGCTTGGAATTTGTAATCCAATAGTTTAGGTATTTACCACGGTCGATGTTCTCTAAATAAGGGGCGTGGTGCAAGTTAAAAGCTTTTAGTCGTTATTAACATAACAAAGCATTTTGTTCTTATCTAAGTGTTAGGTATCTAATTCGCCATTACACTTTTAAAGTGTATATTTTTACTAATAGTTTTTTATTTACTACTGCTTTCATCATCATTTCAGCCGAAAGACGTCCACTGTTGGACATAGGCCTCCCTAAGTGTCGCCACAATGAACGGTCCCGTGCGTCTTGCATCCATCGGATTCCCGCAACCTTTACAAGATCATCGGTCCATCTTGTAGATGGCCTTCCAACGCTGCGTCTTCCGGTATGCGGTCGCCACTTCAGAACCTTAATAATCAAATGGATAACTGTTTGGTAAAAAGGAAGGAACTGTCAGTCAAAAGTCGTCCTAAGTTGGACATAGGCCTAATCCAAGTTAGCCACAACGCCCGGTCTTGTCTTGTATCCGTCGTATTCCCATGACACTCACCAGTTTGACTGCCCACCTACATACATGTCCTACTATTCCTCCTTGTGTCGTTTATCCTCAATGCTGAGGGTCGTGACCTCGACGAATAACTTTTTTGTGGACTATATTTCGCCATGTTGTCCTATCTTTGGCGATGTGGATGGCGTCACAGACTGTGGTCTCCAGTATAGCTTCAGTAATGTGCTTCTCCCCTGTCCTGCCCTAATAATAGATACAATAAGTAGTTATTATTGTTATGATTTAATAGAATGATAAAATTGAAACTTATTAATTGGCTAACGATATTTTCTTATTATTCAAAGTTTATATTAAAAAAATATCTTAGCCCATCTTACAATTCGAATTAATTTAACAATCGTAGCCTTCTAAAACATCCAATACAATAAGACTAAAACTTTACAACCCTCGAAAATTATTCACAAAACGGCGTGCAAACATGAAATCGAACAAAACCAAAATTAGTACACTTAGATCGAAAACCGCGTCTCAAGGACATCACTATTAACATGTCACCACGACTACCAATAACACTTAAACGCGAAGTTTTATAGCGCTCACGTGGAAGCTAAGCTGAGCTGAGCTTATTACTTAAGCCATATCGTAAAAGCTTACCGCAGTAAAGTACACAACTTACCCTCCGGTGTACTGTAAATTTACGATGCATGCGCCGTGAGAATTTTGTTACGCCTTAACCGACTGTGGATTTGGTGCAACGATTTTTAGCGTTGCAGCTTATGGTTAGTAGGGGTGTCGAGTTTTTTGGCATTCAGTGTAAGTTGGAGAGCACTGTTTAGTGTTTCTGTGTTAGTATTTCTTTCATATTAAAGTATAATAAAGGTGACTTTTAGTCGTTTTAGTCGACGAAAATTCAAAATTGCCTGTGAATGGTTTATTTGAAATAAATGCTTTGACTTTGAGAGAGCACTACTTGGTGTTTCTGTGTTAGACTTTCTTTCATATTACAGTGTAGTAAAGATGATTTTTACTATGAGGCAACTAGAATTTATGGGAATTATACCCTTTTTAGTAAAGCGTATCCGACTGTAAATTTGGTGCAAAGATTTGTAGCGTTGCAGATTAGCGTTATTAGGGTTGTCGAGTTTTTTGGCATGCAATGTAAGTTGGAGAGCACAGTTTAGTGTTTCTGTGTTAGTCTTTCTTTCATATAAAAGTGTAATAAAGGTGACTTTTAGTTGTGACGATAACTCAAAAGTGCAAATAATTTATTTAAGATAAATGCTTTTACTTTGATTACACTATCAATACATAATCTATCATTTTATTATATAACTTCTAAATAAATAAAGACCAAAAAATATGCAAAATTATCACAAAACTCAAATAAATAAAAATTTTAGTAATCTAACAGGTAGATAGTAATATTAAAACATAATATCATCCACGTTAAATACATTTTAATGTTATTCACATCTAAACTTAAATTGAAACGTCATCTAAATCCTTCTAAACCTCATACAGTTAAGTCAAACGCTCAAAAGTTTTATCATCTGGTCTGAGGGAGACAAAATGTTATAATATGGGACGCCGACTTTATCTTTTCGCTTGAAACCACATATGTAACACTTAAATCTCTACACTGATTCTTTAAGTTAAAGCTAGGAGTTGAAGCCAAGCGTAAGTTCGCCTTGGAGGCTCTCACGTGAACTTACTTTACGTAAGACCCGGGAAATCTTGGGACTTGAAAACACATGCACACAAATATAGTAAAAAAAATAAATGAGGGTCGAAACATTCGAATTTTGAACCTCAAAAGGGAAAAAAAACGGAACCCTTATAGGATCGCTTCGTTGTCCGTCTGTCTGTTTGTCAAGACCCTTTATCTCGGGAACGCGTGGAGGTATCGAGCTGAAATTAGAAACATATACTCAAGTTTGCGGCCTCTTAAAGCTGTGAAAAAACCTAACTTTTGAGTTAACGAAAAAAAAGATACAGCCGTTTATGTCGCATGGGCCATGGGTGATGCGAAAGAGAACCCCGGGGCCCTGGAACGAAGGCAAAAAAGGAACAGGAGTGAGGTTTTAGTCAGTAAAAGTCTGACACTATCTCACGCTCCGCCCAAGAGCAGGGGATGTCATTGGATAGTTTTCCCACCGAAAAAAATAGCCTTGAAAGTATCAAATCACACCTTTAATCCAATACCGTCACTAAACGAAATTTACCAAAAAAACTGTTTTTAACGCCATCTGTTTGCTGAGCGCTAACTTTACAGATTGCGTTTAAAACAGATTTTTTGAAAAATTTCGTTTAGTGACGGTATTGGATTAAAGGTGCGAAACGTCTTGAATAATCTTCAGTAGTTTTCAATATCTCGGTTCACCCCTTGAGAGACACGAGACTCAATTCAATCTATACTTATCCATACTTAATATTATAAATGTGAAAGTAACTCTGTCTGTCGGTCTGTCAGTCTGTCTATTACGCTTTCACGAATAAACTGCTGAACGATTTTGAGACGTACAGAGTAACCTTGAACCCCAAGGAAGGACATAGGCTACTTATTATCTGGCTTCAACTTCGGCTTCGTGTCCATAATAACATGCATTTACGCGGACAAAGCCGCTGGAAGAAGTTCGGTTTCAATTGGTTGTTTCCTATGAAGAAGAACCGTCAAGAAACTCAACACTTTTAAAACCCTTTGGAAAATATATTTTAGTATAAAAGCCTATTTTAAAATCATATCGAAGAGCACCTAGGCTTGTTCACAAGAGTCTCACTATGGCCTTGAAACGCAAAAGTGAACTGAATGAACAAGGGTAGGTTTTAGTCAATAAAATAAAAGTCTCTCCCTCTCGCTCCACTGAGATCAGGAAAAGTTGTTGATGAATTTTCCCCCAAAAAAAAAGAACACTTAGATCGATCTCTTTTTTTCTAACCATTACGGTCCCACTTCTGAGGCAAAAACTAACACCCACTACACTACACACTATCACGCCGTCTCGAACCAGTCCTCATAGTATATGTCTAAATCATCTTGTACAATCTCTAACTAAATGTGAAATCAAGCAAGCAAATACGATAGCTAATGAAAACTGATCATCTAGTACAATATCCACCCTATCAGCTACTGTTGTATTATCATTCCAATTTCAATATAGAAAGGGGATAAACTATAAACCCTACTGTATAAATGGTAATTAATCACAAACAGCTGTGGATTGAGCCCTTCGCTTGCAGGCATCGCAGCAACTAACCTATATTAGCCGGAGCCCACCTGTATCTACGTGGGGATGTCCAACGCCAACAAGTTGTTCGGGCTTATGATATCAGCTGTTATATGTCAAATGTGGATGACTGATCAATGTGCGTAGTTGTTTCTGTGGCACGTGAAAATTGGAATTTTTGAAAAAAAAATTATTGCGTTTTGATTTTTAGATTGGTTGTATGCTGAACTGGACCTGTTTAGCGCAGCCGTGAGACACACAATGTTGTTATTTTTTTAGCATTCCATACTCATAGGGTAAAAAGGGACCCAATTACTAAGACTCTGCATCAGACACTATCTGTCCGTCTATGTGTCTGTCTGTCCATCTGTCCCCAGGCTGTATCGCATGAACCGTGATAGTGAGACAGTTTGAATTATCACAGATGATGTATTGCTGTTGCCGCTATAACAACAAATACTAAAAAACAGAATAAAATAAATATTTAAGGGGCCTCCTATACAGCAAGCGTGATTTTTTTTTCGTTTTTCGAACGGTTACGTATCGTCGTACGATACGGAACCGTTCGCCGCGAGTGCAACTCCCATTTGGCCTGTTTAATTTATGTTTCTAGATTCTTGATTATATGTGTCTGTGTCCTAAATAAACGTGTTTTCATTCTTCCTTACTTTCTTACTTTACACGTAGCTTAGTACCCGGATGATGAAATAAGTTACATTAAACATTTCTAACACTTTTTCTTCTTGTTCAAACGACGTAGCAGTTAAAATCATAATCAAAAGTCATTAATTTATTCTAGGCTGAAAATCAGTAAGTACTACACACACATAGCAATCTATACAATCTAGGCTGCCCCGTCAAAACTTTTTTATTGTATTATTGACTAACTTTTGTCAGCGACTTCACCCGCGTGGAATACATGCCTAAAAATGCATTCTACTGATCAAAGAATTTTTTAAATCGAGCCTTATTTTTTAAGTTAGAAAATCATCTAATGAGGATATATATGAGGAGATAGTGTCAGACTTTTATTGACTAAAAACCCACTCCTGTTCCTTCGTTGCCTTCGTCCCAGGGCCCCGGGTTTCGTTTTCACACTACTCATAGCTTGGGCTTCGACCCTGCTGGGCCCCTACGATTTGCTGACATCTCCCTGAGGCAAGCGTTGAACAATACGCGCTGTCGACGACTTGGGTTCGGTCCGGACGGTTACCGGACGGTCGGACGAAAATTGAGCCTGTAGTTTTTGAATTTATTAATTACAAACAAAAATTCAAATCTTTTTTCTTTATTATACTACTAGTATAGATAAAGATTGGTGCGCTTTTTATCACTATTTCACCTGATGGTAAGCAATAATTTGGTCTTCGTTAGAGTACATTTAGAGTACATTTACATTTTTACACATATAGGTACATCACCTCATTTCCCAGTACTAAAGGGCCTATTACAGTACGCAATATTCAGACTGTCTTATTTTTTGTTTCGAGTATGACCGGTCTAACCCTTATAACACTATGTGACATCGACTAAGACTGTCTGAATATCGAGTAGTGTAATAGGCCCTGTACTTCTCCAAAAATCCTTCTCTCCGTTCTCCTAATTACACTAACATATATATAAACCACTTCGAAGTACGAACATGACACATGTCGCCTTTAACACGTCGTACGAGAGGTTAAAATCCCTTAATCCTCGGATATGCGCACGTGCGAAGTCTAGGCATTTGGCCTTAAATGGACACGTTCAGAAGCACATGCAGCGTTTTGAGTTCGTAATGCACACTGGAATCGGTTTTTGATACACAAAGGAAAGAGATTTCTATACATCTGTCAATACATATAAATAAAATTGAAGTGTTTGTTTGCAATATCAACATATTTTTTTACTACATGAAAGTACGAGTATATTCGTTACCTATAACAATCATTTTTTTCTGTTTGTTTATTCCGGCTAATCTTCAAAACGGCTGGACCGATTTTGACGGAACTTTCACTCGTAGATAGCTAATACTATAAAAAGTATCTTGGGTTACTTTTATTTCAGAAAAAAAAAGAAATAGGACACCGCGTAAAAAAATCTTGAAATTTTATCCATATGGTATTAGCCTGTTTAACAAGTTTGGCACGGACCAGCAGTTTCGAATAAAACCGGGAGGTTCAAAAACTATGTAATACTACAAAATTTGTAATCTGTTCTGGGAATGTAACTGTAAATTGGTTATAAAAATAATTGTATTATTGGACTATGACAGCGTGACAAATAAACGTTCGTAAAAACTGCGATTTAACATTATATTTTAATTAATTTACAGAAAAAAACAATGGAAGCTAAATTAATTTAAGATCCATATTCATCAGTAAAAACAACAAACAAACGTATTTTTTTCTTAATTCACTGTATTATTTTAATCTTTCCGCTATGAAAACCATTTGTTTAATTACGTCTCCACAATTAGGCTGGTGTTGAGCAGGAAAACATCCAATTTTTCAACAGGGACAACACTCCGATAACATTTTTTTCCCACTCGTATTTCGTATGCTGGGATAATGACATCCTTATTCTGTGAAAGCCCTAGTTTTGCCTACAGCGACGTTTTAATTTCGCAATGCTCCGCTTCGAAGGGGAGGATTGTATTTTTTCCAACTCCCTTCAAAATGTTCCGACCGTGACCTACTTTCTGGTGAAAAAGTTGAAAAGATTCGTGTGACATTTAAGTTGTAATCGGTACATCGAGTAATCGATTTGTCGAGTAATCGATTTTATTGATTTATATCCGATGATGTAACACTTTGATGAACTGGTTGACAAGAAAAATGCATGTTTTGTGAGTCAGCTGATTGTTATCCTGCCCTGAAAACTTACGTGTCAACATTTAGAAAGAAGCATGGAGCTATACACTCCATGCAGCTCCATCTCTTTAACAATTCAGTTTAGGTCGTCGTCTCGAGGTTGGGCTTCTGTTTGTGTTAAGTGAAGGTAAAGGGTTGTTTTGGTAGCCATGTTGAAGTAGTTACCAATCCTTGTTTCCTCGACAACATCTGTACAAGATTTTCAATATAAACCTTCGGCTGTTCGTCTAAAGGAAACTATTCTTACATAAGCAGTCTACTAACACAGTCAAAAAAGTATTATAAACTGACTTTATATTATGTTATGGAGAAAAGGCATTCAGACCAGTGCCGTATTGTGCAATATTGAAATATTACAAATATCTCTGCTGCTCAACAATGGATTTATTACTTTCTATAACATTTTACAACTATTTCAGTGCTTTGTTACATTATTATGTCACTTGACAAAGCTTAGAAATAGCATTGTGAAGTTTTTGAGGCAGTTTCTTCAAATAAAGTTGTTTATTTTCGAAGTTATCAAAACGTTTCAAGTCCTTGCGAAGTGTCTCGGAACGCCCCAACACGGCGTTGCTTGACATTGCTTTCGTGACCTATTTATCAAAAAGGACCAACAATTTTATCTCGGCATTTCTGTGTACATCCGCCTCCGTTCTCTTGGCTTGTTTACACTTTTTGTATTGTAAATATATCAAGATATTATTCTGAATTCCGTACCTTTTAATATAAATAACTGTTTAGTTGCTGCAAATGTTTGCTTGTCATAATTTATTGATTTATGATTTACTCGGAAAGATTTTGTTGACAGTAAAGTTCTTAGTTTCAACGATTAAGATTACTTGCTACATTCTAAACACAGTAGTAAACAAATTGAAAGCACTCAGAATGATTCAAACATATAGTTTCACTGCAATGCTGCAAATCCTAAGAAATGGCCCCGAAGATCGGAGTTTAAAAGATTTAAATTCTGCATAAGTGTCTCGTGCCTCGTTAGTCACAGAGCTACCGGCAGGACGCACTCGATCGGGCCCTGACCGGCCGAAATCGACGGCTATCCCGAAAGCGTGACTTTTGCCCCCGGAATTGACGCGAAACGCGGGTGCCAGTGTGGGGTATTGATCGCGGATGCTCGGGCCCACTTCGGACACCCTCGGCAAAGTTCGACCGACTTCGGCTTTACTTGAGGGTCGTCATACTTGGTGCAGCCACAGGCCGCCGACTATTTGGTCAGTTGGCGTGTCAACTTTAGCGGCATCGAGTTGATTGGAACTTTAATTGGGACAAGGTTATCGGATTGAGTTTCATCAGTTCGCTATATTGTATTGTATATATTATTATGTTGAATCCACCTGTTAATTTGGATCGTGTAATGTTGACATATGATATAATATGACATATATGTCTTTAATTATGGACTATTGAGTATAAATCGTGTGCTAGTTTATTTTGTTTCTTTACTGTATTGATTAAATATCTGTCAAGTTCAGTGCAATGTTTATAATCGTGTTGGGCGGAACAGATGTTCTTGACAGTTTATATAGACTGTGGTTAATTAATGATTCTTTCAACATTTCTTATTAATGTACATATAAAGCAAGGTTTTACTAGTGAATCGACATTACAGTTTTCAAGTAAAATTTTTCAAAATGATGTTCATAATTTATTGTTGTTTTTCTTTTCTTACAAGAATCGATTATGTTTTTAAGTACGGGTAAGGAAAACTAACTAAATTAGTTGGGTACCTACTTGAATTTCTAGAAAAATTTAGTAACTCATTATAAAATTTTTACTTTAAATAAAAGTAATTTTTATTTAGTTATTTCATTGAACACACACTTAGAATTAAATGAGCATGACAGTCTTCAAAATATACCTACAATGTTGATATGAGTTAATTTAAATATATTACTCCTGTGTTTCTTTCTTACTACAACTTCTTTTTCATCACAGGGTTTCAAAGTCGGGCTTACGGATGACGAGCAGTAGGTAGCCCGCCGTCTGGTATCCATGGTGTCAGCAGGGTTAACGGTGCCTGTTAGGGCCAACGCCTGCCAGGGCTGCGGATTGTTTGAAAACATTCCGTATACGTTTTGGAGCATACGATGACTAAGTGTCATCATGACATGTTCGTTTCTACTCGTACATTAAGAGAAACATATTTAGTTCCTAAGTAATCAGAAGAAGGACCTTTGACGAGAAATAAGACTGTAAAAGTTTTGAGAAAAATAGTAAGCCGCTTTTTATCGTAACAAAAACATAACCGACCTTTACAAATATTTTCGTATTGATTTGAAAGAGAAACAAGAAACAGTGCGTAAATAAAATATTCTTGTCTTGAACTCACAAATCGTTGCTGTACTTCAAAGATACATTTCTAAATTCAGCCTAAATTTTCCGAATCGACAGACAAACGTTAACACGGGAGGCTGTAGGCATTCTACAAAATGCCGTGCTCACAATCCAAGCCTAGAAATTCGAATATTCTGAAGCTTATTTGCGCCAAAGTCCCTCAGATACCAAACACAATTTAACCCTGAATGACGAAGAATCGTTCGTTGATAAGCTCAAATATAAGAAGATTGCCATGTCGCCTCATGCAAATATATTGTCGCGTAGGTAGCTTGCAGACAATTCGATCTAAGAAGGTTTCCAAACGAATTGACTTTTTGTCGTGACCTTTTTTTTATTGAGATAGGAAATTTTTGTGCCCACTATGTAAAAAAAGTATTTTGTTGACGCTCTAACCTTATTTGTCGAAAAATAAGCTGGCTGGTATCTCTGTTTTATTTATTTTCATAAAAAATATTTTATAGGACCATAGATACGCTCTCGATTTGAAACGTCGCGTCTTGTAAAAATAGAGTTGTAAAAACACTGTGTACAAATAAATAAAAAAAAGGAAGTTTTTGCCAACATATTCCTAGGAAATCATAAAAATCACAAAACTGCGAAAAAAATATTTTATGAAAAAGTTTGACGGGTGGCGGTTTTTAAAAAGATGTAAAACAAAAACCGCCAGTCACATGTTAAAGGGAAGTAGAAAATAAAAGTGAACTATGATTGAACCGTTTTCAAAGTAGAATTTTGTTTTTCTTTATTATTCCGCGCGAGTTGTGCCACAAAACACAATGAAAAGGTTTTCATTTCGGCAACGCACCGGCGCGAACCGAACTGTGCCGGTCCGAATCGGACAGAGCCGTCTGAGTCCGGATCTGGGTCAGAATATACCCGCGCGGCCTGTATTCGCTTAATTGAAAAAGTTAAATCGGCCATTTCGCAAAATCGTTTTCATTTTTTTTTGTCTTTAGTTTGCGAGTGCAGCGTCTCTATGCGTTTTGATTTTTGGCGATCATTGGTCATTTCAATACTCCAACTTTTCTAATGGTAGGTTTTACAGTTAACTATTCAAAATTGAATGTGAACTAAAATACGTGAGGCTTTCTAGTGATTATGGTTTCCTTTTTTTTCTGGTTTTATTAGCTGTAAGTCCTCCATGTACTAAATAAATAAATTAATAAAATGAACAAATTATGTTTATTTAATAAAAGTGGTTAAAAATAACTCATCATCATTTCAGCCGAAAGATGTACACTGCTTGGCATAGATCTCCCTCGAGTGTCGCCACATCGGCCGGTTCTCTGTGCGTCTAAAAATTTTGCATTGAGAAACTGCATTAAAAAAAAAAATGTACGTTCGTGCTTAACCACTATCACACCTGATGGTAAGTGATGATATAATCGACGAAGGAACACGATTACCTAGATGTAACCTATTTACTGTTGACCTAATGACCCCCAATTGAAAGCTATCAGGAAGCAGACTCCGGCTTATGTATAAAACATATTACAAAAAAAAACTGGACTACACAAATGTCTATAAAATTCGCCATAGGAATAGAAAGCAGTAGATAGCATCCCATACATAAAGAGAAAACTTGGCTAAAAAAGCGCGATGTAAGCTGTCAACACTTAAATATATGGGATGGGTCAAAATACCCAACAATTCTTTGGCGGACTGTTTATTGGAAAACTTACTTTATTTTATGTTGTTTAGATTAGTGCGTATGAGAATAGTAAACAAGTAAAAAATTATGCTTGTGTGGAATGCGTTGGTAGATAGAACATGTTTGTAAACACACTAATAAACAAGGTAATTTTACATAGTTTATCATTTTTATACATTTTTTTTTTCAAATGGTAGAATCACTATGTTTATTCATCTTTGTAATGTAAGTAGCTACTGCTAGAGGCCTTGGCCGCATAATAGTAGAAAATTATCCCAAAGGAACATGTTCTTAGTAAAAACAGTATTATATGTGCTAGTCCAGAACGTAGTCTACCCGTATAACAAGTTCCATCGAAATCTGTTCAGCCCTTCAAGCGTGAAAAAGTAACAAACATGCGCACACACACACTCACATACTTTTGCCTTTATAATATTAGTGTCACTAGCTTCTGCCAGTGGCTTCGCCCGCGTGTAAATAGGTTTCTCCATACAAACTTCCAACACCCGTTTTAACCCCTTAAGGGTGTAGTTTCGTTAAATCCAATTCTAAATGGATGTCTACACCGTATAAGGTACCTACTTGCCAAATTTTAAGTTTGTAGGTGTTATAGTTTCTGAGATTTCGTGATTAATCAGTGAGTGGTAATTCGCTTTTATATATGGATTAGTAGGCAGTCAATAAATAGGAAAAATATACACCACAAATTTTTAATTAGTACAAATACTTAGCAACAAAGTTTTTACCGTTTGTTTATATCCCAAAATGTCACTCAATTTATGGACATATTGTACAGGCTATTATTATGAATAAATAAATGACGATCAAAACGGAAAAATCATTGCGCGTAGTATTTTCTAGAAGCGATTGTTATGAATGATTGATTCAATTATGAATTTACCAATATGACAAATTTTCGTGGACAATTTAGGGATTTCGTTTTTTTTTTTACTTTTGACTACACAATACCGATCAACATGATCAGTAACGGGTACGGATAGAGCCCCATTTTTTTGTACAAATAATAAAATAGGGGTGTATTTGCATATTTTTTAACTTAATTCATTTGCAATCAGTCGTCAGACTATAAGCTAATTAGTTTTTAAAACAAATGGCGTTGTGATGGAGCAGTCAGTGCTGCTCCTCCCTTTTACAGGTGGTTTCTCTTCAGTCTTTTCACCACCAGTGAAAATTTCAGTTTAGTAACTTGTAGGTTCGAATGCAAGGTCAGGCGTTCCTTGTGTTATGTTTTGTATCGCTCAATTTTAAAGGTCACTCATGGCATATTTAGATATTCGTGGATTTCATCGTTCCTAGCAAACTAAGGCGCATTAACTTAAATCAAATTATAAAACTTAAATTAATAAAATTTCCAAAGCAACAAAGTTTGTTAACATACTTTGACAAAAATCAAAATAGTAGTTAATGTGCATAGACAAAATAATTAAAAAATAAGAATTTGTGTTTCCTAAAACTAAAACAATGATAAATAAAATTTGCAACAGTTTCGCTCTTTAGTTTCGCGTCACACCGCGGCACCGTAGGGACGCGAACAATTGTAAAACCGCGGATTTTACAGCATCGTAAAGCAATCATACGGTTTACAACACGACCGTAAAGTTAATTGCAATAAAACTTGATGTCACGTGTCGTTAACTTTAAAGTAAATATGCAGATCGTGGGTTGTATCTAATTGCCTAGGGATACGAATGAATTTAATCGGATATTCGGATATTTACGTGAGTAACAACTATATTTAAAACTAGCTTTTGCCCGCAGCTTCGCCCGCGTACATAAAATATACCCTATGTCACTTAGGATTTTTTTAACTGGCCGAATACTGGGCCAGGCAAGGAATTTAACTATCCATCGTTATTATCGTTTTGCCATCGATACACTAAGAAGTCAGATAAAGCAGCTATCTATTGGTGAAAAAAATTTCGCAATCGGACCGGTAGGTATTTTTAGAGATTACCTCATACAAACAAAAAAAAAACAAACTTTAACTCTTTATAATATTAGTGTAGATTTAGATTTGAATTTGAGAATTTCTTTCAATTGCCACCAATCAAGTATCGACATTTGTGTTGTATTTTAAGTTGATTTTTAAGTGAAAATTTAAATTAAAAAAAGCCCTAAACAAATGTGTGGATTGCAATGGAATTTCAACCTTGTTATGTATAATATAAAGTTTATTATTCCAAAATATTAAAATTACTCGAATTCCCAAACCAAATATATTATTAAAATTCATAGCGCTCCCATAGTGTCTCTTGTAAGCAATCGAGAGTTATTTGTTGTTATCGTAAAAGTTAATTGACCGAGTTTCATTAGCACGGGGTAATGATTCTGTAAAGAATAATTTTATTTGCTTACAATTTACATTAAAATTAAATGTTTGATGAAATATTTGGATATACAGGCATTTTGACTTTTTTGACTGGCCTGTTATTCTAGTGGTTAGTGGCCCTGACTGCTATGCCGGAGGTCGTGGGTTCGATTCCCAACCAGGACAAATGTTTGTGTGATGAGCACGGTCATTTGTTCTATGTCTGGGTGTAATTTATTTATAATATGTATGTATTTAAAAATATATAATTAGGTTTATCAGTTGTCTAGTACTCATAACACAAGCTTTGCTTAGCTTGTGACTAGAAGGCGCTGTGTGATAGTTGTGGAATATTATTATTATATATTATTTATACCGGACTTTTATACATTTCTTTGATCTTAAATTTTCTTTATTTACCTATCAAGAAATCAAGAAAAGAAATATATCATAATAGGTACCTACTGTTTATTTGTAAAACGAAAGGTTTTTCTTAAGTCGTGAAAATCTAACTGAAACGGAATCGCACATTTTCAGAATATTAAATAGGTCTTCTCACACAATTAGTTCGTTCAAAGGCTGTTCCCAAATTTAGTACCTGAACTTCGGTATATTTTTTTTATGATCTTTTATTTGAGTTTGAAAAGCGGTTCAATGGGTCTCATTAAAACTCTTAGACATCCTAAAAGGAGTTCATGAAAGGAATTCCCGAGAGAGCGGTTCATTTATTTGTTCCGTTCATTATTACTTAATATTTAATTTTTCCCCAAAACGGGGGCGTTTTCAAAGGCCTTCGGGCTTCATCGAAAGAATTTTCCAATAATCGCCGCATTATTGAATAAGCAACTCGGTTTTATGATGAAGAATTTAATGATTAAAACTTATTTAATGGTCTCTCTGTAATGGAAGAAAGAAAAGAGTTTTGGGTGCGTAAACAAAAATAACTCTCTAAATCTGTTTCTTGAATATTAAAAATTTACTTTCCATTAAAAATACTTGGTTGGTTTTAAGCAGGTTTAAATTCTGCAATGTATTAATTTTTAGGGTTTAGTACCTCAAAAGGAAAAAACGGAACCCTTATAGGATCACTTTTTCGTCCGTCTGTCTGTCTGTCAAGACCTTTTATCTCGAGAACGCGTGAAGGTATCGAATTGAAATTAAAACCATATAAATTTTGTTTATTTGCAATTTCAAGTTAACAAGTTTTCCAAATTACATATCTCAGGTCTGCGGTTCCTTGAAGCTGTAAAAAATCAAATATGTGAGTGAAAGAAAAAAAAAAGATACGGCCGTTTATGTCGAAAAAAAGCCATTGTTTTTTTTAGGTGAAAAATTATCAAATGAATTCTCTCGCTCTAGGGCGGGTCGAGAGGGCGTCTCAGACTTTTACTGACTTTTTGGTCCAGGGCCCCGGGGTTCTCTTTCGCACAACCCACTTATTAACAAATGAAACAATTAAATTAATTTTGAATGTTGTTCGAGATGAATTTCGACACGTCGATGTTGGTTTTGAAAATGAGACAACGCCATTTAAATCTACACTATTATTATTAAGAGGTAAAGTTTGCTTTATTTGTTTGTAGGAGGTAAACTTTGGAAGTACTGGTCCGATTGTAAAATTCTTTTCACTGATAGAACGCTGCTTTATTTCTGAGTGACATAGGCTATATTTAATGTATGCTGGCAAAGCCGCGGGCAAAAGCTAGTCTCAAATATACCAAGTTCCTTGAGTTCCCAGTCATTCATTCATGTTTCACTGTAGATTACAGGCAAACATAAAAAACAAACTAATCGCATAGGTCTTCACTGTAAAAAGAATGTATAAAACAAAGTTTAAAACAAACAACTTACTCACGTGGCAAAGGGAGAATATTTTTATGTTTGGTCTTATAATGTTAGGTCGCTCGGGAACAATTCTTGGAAAATTAATTTACTATGAAATAAATCTTACTGTAGAATTAATTTTCATAGAAACAGTTCCTTCTTTCAAAATTTACTTTTATATTAGTTTTAATTTATTTTTAACTAGCTTCTGCCAGCGGTTTCACCCGCATAAAACTTGGTTTCTCTATAAAAACTTCGAACCCCCGTTCTACCCCCTTTGGGGTGGAGTTTCGTAAAATCCGTTCTTAGTGGATGTCTACACCCTATAAAGAACCTACCTGCCAAATTTTAAGTTTGTAGGTGTTATAGTTTCTGAGATTTCGTGATAAATCAGTGAGTGGTATTTCGCTTATATATATATATATTATTTTGCCGTTTAATGTATTTCAGTTGCGTCAGGTGCCGCGATTCAATTGCCGATACAGGAGTAATTCCTAGTGTTCTGGCTTTATATCGTGTAATAACTGTGCATTTTTTGATAATAAAAATTATTATTATTATTATTATTATTATTTATAAGCAAAGGATTACCACAGTGAAAAACGTATTGACATTTTAGTGACCTCCTTCTAGATTTAGCACAAAGTCTCGCTTATGTTTGTTCGGTCTGCCTCAAATAAGACGTTTTTGTTGTGATGTTTTGAGCAAGCATCCGATAATTTATTTCAAAAAAATTGATGTCGTCGTAAATTCGACACACAATGACATCAATACATGTCATACTGATCGCAGTATTCATTCAATAACTTAATTCTAAGCAAATCAAACGAATATCCTCAATTTGTATCCTTCCGCTCTTCCTTAATCAATTCCTTTCATACTTCGACGAATAAATACACGAAAAAAACACCTAACACAAATCACAATTCTCATTCCAAAAAAAAAATATATAAATAAAAACGGAACATATTTTTTTTAAAAGCCGTCATCAGTCATAATTATTTGTAACGAAAATCTATAAACAAAATTTGAAACGTCTGTCTGTCGGATGAATTTCCAGACGGCAAACTCCCTCGATACGACGATTCGAGTGAAATATCAATTTCCTACCCAGTGGCCGCACAGACCCGTTCATTTATCAGAAAGCAGAGCACGGGTTAAATAAAATATCCTACCCACTGTATGTCGGTTTTTAGGGTTCCGTACCTCAAAGAGAAAAAAGGAACCTTACTTATTGGTAAGGTTCCTTTTAGACCGGCCCGTTGGTCTAGTGGCTAGTAGCAGGGCCTCTGCTATGCCGTAAGTCGTGGGTTCATATTCCATCCTGGACAAATGTTTGCTCTGTCTGGGTCTAAGTGTAATTTATTATTTTATTTATATATGTATGTATTTAAAAATATTAAAGTATGTTTATCACTTGTCTAGTACTCATAACACAAGCTCTGCTTAGCTTGGGACTAGACGGCGTTGTGTGATAATTGTGTGAATATTATCATATTTTTTCTTTTCTCTTTCACTTAGATATATGTATGTCTGTCTTCAGAAATATACTACAGAAGTGGTATTAAATAATAATTAGATCTAACCTGAACTGGGATAAACCTGTACGTACCTCAGGTGCCTTAAGAGCTGACAATTTTATACTTATTAAAACAATTAAAAACTAATATTTACGTTAATATGTCCTAAGTATATTTATATAAAACATTTAAAAACTAATCAAAACAATTTTAATGAAAAATCAACTTAAAAAAAAAAAACATCAAATAGTGAATAGGTCAAGTGTGCAATGTTATGCCATATATTTTGATAATCGCAAGAAAATCAAAACCTATGGGATACTTTCTGTTAACCTAGAATTACAAATTTGGCAAGAGGCAAGGTGACACAGCACAAATAAAGAAAAATATCCGTAAAATGTTCCGTAAAAGTATAATCACATTAAAAATATTTAGTTTCGCAAATAAATTTACGTATTTCGATGTATGGGATAAAAATTTTTCAACTACGAAGTTAAGTTTATCCTTCAATCCTGGTTTTATTTACGTCAGTTTAGCGCTTTTATAGTTTACTAGCTTCGACCAGCGGCTTCGTCAGCGCGAAAGTTGGTTTTTTTATACAAACTTCCAACCCCTGTTTTACCCCCTGAGGGATGGAGTTTCTTAAAAACCGTTCTTAACGGATGTCTACACCCTATAAGAAACCTACCGACCAAATTTTAAGTTTGTAGGTGTTATAGTTTCTGAGATTTCGTGATTAATCAGTGAGTGGTATTTCGCTTTTATATTTAGTATATAGGTAAACCCTAGGATATTGCTAATTTATTCGGTATTCTGTTTATTGTACGGCACATTTCGCGCCCGACTCACAAATGGCCATTATTAGGGTACCGTACCCTTAAGGTAAAAACACTACGGACGGTACGGAAACTATAGTGCGCGAGTCCGAGTCCCACTTGGCCGGTTTTTATTTTATACTATCAACTTGATGATTACATTTCAATTTTGTAGTGGGTTTGGTGTGGTTTCACCGGTATTATATGACCTTTGGTTTTTTGGTATGAAAATTGTTTGATACAAATATTTATAGACGTTTAGTTTTATTTAAAAAAGTACCTTATGCAACAATATTATTTTTTATTTATTTATTTGTTTAAACTTCATGTACAATAGTGTTACTTAGGCGGACTTAATGCAACAAGGCATTCTCAACCAGAATATTCAATATTGAATTTTTCTACAATAAAGCGAACCGTTATCTGAACTATTTTTTTTTCCTATTTATAGATTAAATTGAAAGGATCTGCAATTTATTCTTCCACTTTAATGTGGAAATATTCGAAATAGAACCTTGGAACGCAAAGGGCAACTGATGAAAAATAGGTGGGTTTTTGTTAGTTATAAAAGTCTGACGCACTTCATCCAGCGTTGGATAAGTAATTTTATAATTTCTGAACTGAAATAAAATATCATGTCATTATTTTTATGGTCCCGTTTTACCCTTTGGGTCCTACGCTTTGGGACGTAACGTATCCTTTGGGACGGACGGACGGTGGAGTCTTGGTAATAGGGAACCTATTACCACCGTCCGTCCGTCTGTCACCAGGCTGTATCTCATGAACCGTGATAGTTAGACAGTTGAAATTTTCACAGATGATTTATTTCTATATAACAGCAAATACTAAAAAACCAAATAACATTAATATTTATGGGCCGTTTTTATAGATAATGGTACGGAACCCTTCGTGCGCAAGTCCAACTCGCACTTGGCCGCTTTTTTTCTTAGTTTTTTTTTGTAATAACAACACTCTCCAACTTTTTCATAATATCTGCCAATTCCAGAGCATTCAATAACTATATCTTCTTGAAAACATGAGAAAAACAAGTGAAAAAACCGTTACAAGAATTCTCCCGAAGCAGGAAGTCGCATCGCAATTTATTTTTCTTCAGTCTATATCTATTAGCTGGGTTCCGACAATAACTATTTGTTATTGCAACCCCACTTTCGCTTTTAACGGGAATTAGAGGGGCCACTAGTTGTTGTCGTTCATGTTATTGTGGAAAGGTTCGATTTTCTCGCTTTTATCTTACTTTTGATGAAAACAAGGAGTTTGGTAGCGTATTCCTTGTTAAACAATTGAAAAGTTTTGGAGGTATGCGGAACAGAGAGTAAAGTCCCGCAAACCTCCGCTGGAAAGGGAGGATCCTCCGGCCAGACGGGTGTTATGTCTGGTGGGCTACTGCCCGATAGATGATTTCGAGCTGTTCTATATGTTCTAACACGCGGAGAACTTTAATTGCGAAATGTAGGATTAGTTCTTATGTGACGCCATAGATGTCGCTACAAAGTTATTAAAGAGATGAGGGGCACAAAAGAAGTATGTAGACACGACATGCCAACATAAAATCATCATGTCATGCTTGCTGAGGTGTTCACCCTTTTGGTACGGGCCATGCTCGGCGTACAATAGTACCGCATTCATGTATCCATTTATTATTATATTTGGAAAAAGTTTTTGATGATTTCATTCATTTTTAGTACTCATACCTTAAATAGTTCCATAGATTTTCTGATCACTACATCGAATATGATCGATAAGCAAACATTTCACATCCCACCTACACGTACAAAGCGTTTTGGGAACACGTGATACATTATGCGTACAGCTAAAGAGTGGAATTCCCTGCCGGAATCTGTGTTTCCTGATTAGTGATTGATAGAGCTTAGACCTGTTCTTTAAGTCAACAGTGAATAGGTTACTTCTAGACAAGCGTGCTCCATCGTCGGCCACATTATCGGTTACCATCAGGTGAGATAGTGGTCAAACGCGAGCCTACCAATAATTAAAAAAAAAACATTTCATTTTAGTTTTTTTTGGTGACACTAACTTTCACACATTACACAGTTTTTGGAAGAAAGTTCAGAACACCTTAAAACGTTAAGGATGGTCTCCTAGTAATGTTTGCCTGTAACTACAATGGTTAACGTACCTGCCATTACCCGTGTTTTACACGTGTCAAAAATCTATCCTGTATAGTTTAATTAGTATTATTAAATTATTAAAATCGTTGACTGCTATGTGGGTGGACTTCATCATTATTATTTTTTGAAAGGTTAATATTACTTGAGATTGATAGGTCATGTTGTTGTTCAAAATAATAGATTGGTTTTCCCTGCCCACATAAACGGTTTATTTTGTGAGTGGCTTTATGTCTTTCTATAAACAGATTTTCGTAAATTTACTTCGAAATGGTTTAATAATTAAAAATATTAACTTGCTATTTATACTAAACCTTTACTTACGTTAAGCATACAGGAGCAGTGGGAACGGTCCAGACTTACGAGTTACGAGTAGAAAACCGGTGTATAACTAAAAATTCGAAGATATGTAACATCCAGCAATGTACACTGGGCGTGTGTGCTGGATTGCGACCCCTTCCCTCTCCTAGAGAGGAGGCCTGAGTCCCAACAGAGGGAACATTAAAAAGGATGAATATGAAATTATGCTAGCTACTTACTTATATATTATATAAAAATAAAGTATCTAAGGCGTTGAAATACTCCTTCATAACGCTGTCGTCCAGGAAAGTGCCCAGAAGACTGGTAGCATTGCCATATTGAATGGCAATACTAATTATTTGGGCATAATTATGTTGTAAACCAATATGACAGTAATATTTATTGATGTTTAATACTACGTTAACAGTCATTACTAAAGTAAAGAAGAGTATAAAGACATAAAATTCACTTTAAACCTGAAAAATTATATCTACTATCTCGATTTCCGGCAACCGTAGTCGCGGGTTTGCGGACGGCGAGCCACCCATTGCTCGCCGTTCGGTAATCGTCCAGACCGAGCCCAAGTCGTCGACAGCGCGTACTGTTCCACACACGCCTCAAGGAGATGTCAACAAATCGTAGGGGCCCAGCAGGTTCCACCCTGCTGGGCCCCTACGCCTACTGGGGCTACGGGTAGTGTGAAAGTGAAACCCGGGGGCCTCGGACGAAGGCAAAGAAGAAACAGGAGTGAGTTTTTAGTCAGTAAAAATTTGACACTATCTCCCGCCCCGCCCAAGAGTGCGATTTGTCATAAGATAAATCTACTACAAACCTAATCCTAAAATTCTCCTTACAAATGATAACTACGAGACTCATATACAATTTATGTGCAATCTCTGTCTGCACATGGAGCAGAATTTCCAGAAAACTTGCTACTTTGGTTTCTACTATGTTTAAAAATTATGACCGACTATACTTGTTCGAATCACATTGTGAATCCTCCATATTCATACTTGTTCCTTCTTTTATTCCCATAGGTAACCATACTTCTAGTGCTAGAATAGAAAGCAGAAAAGTTTGATAGAATAGGGAAAACGCTTGAAATAAATATTTGTTTTCTAACTGGTTTATAGATATATATATTGAGAGCAGTGGTGGCCGAGTCGCGGGTTCAAACCCAGCCAGGCGCATTACTTTGTGTAATTTATTTCATCACCACTGCTCTCAAAACGATGAAGGAGAACATCGTGAGGAAACCGGCATGTCCTAGAACCAAAAATTCGAAGACATGTGACATCCACCAACCCGCACTGGGCCCTCGTGGTGGATTACGGCCCATTCCATCTCCTAGAGAGGAGGCCTGAGTCCCAACAGTGGGAACATTAGAAGGCCGACTATGCTATGCTATGCTATAGATAGATATATAAACATAGATTAATACAGTAAAAAAAAAATGATAAACAAAATACTCGTAATTAATACAAATACTAGCTGACTTGGCAAACGTTGTTCCGCCATGTAAATGATCAAAGAAAGAAATGGAAGGTAGGAGTAAATAAAAGAGTAATGAGACTAATCACAGTAGGAGAGTAAAAAAAGCCTACGACTGATTCTCTGACTTACCAAATATACACAATAAAAATCATAAAAATTAGGCGTGACGTTTCGGAGCAGTGCTATATATAACAAACACTGTGATACGAGATTTTTATATATTAAATTTGTCTCTCTTAGGAGTTTGACGACAAAATCTGCGTCGGACATCTCTTTCTAATAATCAATTTTGAGGCTTTATAAATTCATCGCTGATAGTTGTATTTTTTACACTAGTGACCCGAGAATATCTGTCACAAACACTAGACTACACACACACACAACAACACACACACACACAACACTCACACTAACACAAACACACACACACGTAAAAAAGTTGTGTGTGTAGTGTGTGTGTAGTAGTGGTGTAGTAGTTTTAACACTAGTATGAAATAGTATTAAACCCTACAAAGTACACAACATAACCTCCATACATGTATAATTTAACCGTTGAGTCTCTCTATCGAAGAGAATGAGAGACTTTTTTTGAGGTGGGATATCATTAAATGTCTTGTCCGACTCTAGAGTGCATGGAGTAGAACGAGAGGACGTGTTAGACTTTTGTTGACTAAAACCAAAATGCATCCTTTAGTTGCCTTTTGTGTTCAGGGCCACTATCACTCGGAAAATGAGGATTGGGATCGAATCTGCGACCTCAAACAATGCAGTCACACTTCCAAATACTTGAATACTTGATCATAAAAACAACCAGTAGGTTAAATTCAACCACCAAGAGAACATAGTTTCAGTTGCCAGGGTCATAAAATCAATTAATACACGATCCCATATCTGAAACACTTTCATAAACTAAACAACAAAATGTCGATAATCTGTGGAGGTGTTATACGTCAGCTAGCTTACTTTAAGCGTTATACAGCGGTGCAAGTTGAGCTTAATAATTTTAGCTTAAAAGCTCGTCTCACTCCAGCTCACGTGTGAAAGGTCCCGGAAGTTCCCCACTCGCTTTTTAATCCAATTTTTGGCTTTACGCAAAGTTAAATTCAAATGTATTTTAATTTTAAAATATTTTTACACGGTTACCGGGTGAAGGTGGGTCGGTTTCTACATATATGAACGTATGTACACATAACGCTCGTCCTTATGTAATTTTTCGACTGACCCGTTCTCAGTACACACGGTATACTTTCCTCTCAACGATGAAAATAAATACTGAATCTACATCAACAAGTTCAAAAAAGCAATTCCTTTTACACAAATAATTTTGCTAAAAGCTGTCCTATACGAAGCTTGATATCTACTGTTTGATTTTCCAATAGGTTTCATGGAGCACTCAATAATCCTAAAACGCTTACAATATCACGCGTTTCACAGATTATTTTTTCCGCGTCCGGTATTGATGAACATGAAACATTGAAAAACTGGTCCAGCTAATTTCGTTTGTTAGGAAACTTTATTCAGGTATTAAAGTAGGTACATAATAAAAAGTATTTTTAACTTCATTATTTGATACGCTTTTAGTAACCTACTAAAATATAATATATTAACCGGTGTCACATTAACATAAATTACGCCCCATTCCGAAATAACCTAAAAACAAAAACAAAAGACGCGAAACAAAAAAAAAATTCCGCGGCAAATATCTATAACAGGGGAAACGAATATACCTCTTAAACGGCGCGTCCCGGTCGGAAGTCGGTGTACTAAATCACAGGTCGCCTCGGCCCATGTATAATTCAGGAGGCTGAACGCGACACCCAACATATACACATAATTCGAGCAAACGCCGAAGAAGATACCGTATACGCCACGGCACGGTCAGCGTGCCGGCCAATTTTACGGTCTACTGCCGTCCACCGGCCGATTCAATTTCGGCTAAAATTTTATTCGTCCGAATTCGAGCGTACAAGTGAAATTCTATCGATGGTCGTGCCATTCCCTTGACGGCTTCTAGTGGCCTTTGCTTCGGCTTGATCGTTAGTAGACCATATATGTTCCTTTGATCAATCGCTTGTCCGAATCGTTAGTGCACGTACTGATTTGATGGGGGGGTGTTAATTTGGTATATAAAAATAACTTTGGAAGTTACTGATTCGTGTGTTGGATTTGATGTTAATTGGTACTTAATAAGGAGCAGTGGTGGCTTAATGGTAACTAGCGTGACTTACAAGTTGTAGGTGCATTACTTTGTGTAATTTATTTTTATCACTACTACCCTCAAATTGATGAAAAAAAACATCTTGAGGAAATGTCTTTCGAGGAACGAAAATTTGAAGATGTGTGACATCCACCAAACAGCACTGTGAAGTCTATGGATTATGGCCTATTCCCTTCCACCAGAGCAGGTCTCTAGGGAACATTATAAGGCCGAAGATTGTACTTAATACTAATTGATCAGAAAGATCTTTTTAATGTGTGTTTTCCTCGGTTTCATTTAAATTTGTAAGCAGAACTTTTCAGCCATTTTATGTCGTAATAAATTGATGACAGATAAACTGAAATCACTTTATCGCATGGCCCCAATGTTTACTCGTATACATTACTTTCAGGGACCACAATATTTAGTCAGCAATGTAAATATATCAAGTGTATCCCATTTTGCCATTAATCAAATAAATCAAAATATGATAAATCAATTTTCATTCCCTAGCAGACATTACGAGATTTCATCATCAATATTAATAAAACTCCATCAACAGTTGGCACCATATTTCAAAATATTAATTAATGTGTATCCAAAACACATTAAGTAAAAAATGTCACAAAAAGTACTCGAGGGAAAGAATGTCGGACTAGAATACATAAGGGCGTCGTCAAGATATGTGAAATTATTTCGTCCCCTACTTCAATACCATTAATCAAACGTCGAAACCTATTCAATGGGGTGGCGAAAGATGCAAAGCAATCGCATGTCTCTCCGAACTGAATTTATTGTGTAGAACAATGGTTTCCAAACTTATTGTCTATGCCAAAAAAAAAAATACATATTCACCCCCCAGTGTAATCGACTTCGGAGGGAACACCGTTTTGCATTAGGGGCGCTAGACGATTCCTTCGTAGACGCAGGCTTGCGGACGACGAGCAAAGGGCAGTTCGCCGTCCGGTTGTTTAGTAAGGGCAACGCCTGAGTCGACGTCACATTCAAAGAGCAGTCAACAAATGGGCGGGGGGCCACTAGGACCGATGTCTGCTGAGGCTGCTGCATTGTTCAAAAGAGTTACCTTGGGCCTGAAAAGCAAAGGTAAAAAGAATACAGGAGGGTTTCAGTCAGTAAAAGTCTGACACTCCTTCTCGCTCAACCCAGAGCGGAAAAGGTTATTTTATGAGGTCCCATCTCAAAAAAAAGGGTAATCGACTTCATAATTTAGAGAACGTGGACGACGGTTCATGTATTTCAAAAGTACCGTCACCGTAGAAAGGTCCTATATTAAAATATTCACTCAATAAATGACAGTTCTGCAAAGTTTCGAAGTCAATCGTAACACTGGCTAAAGTCTAGACATTTGAATAAAACAATGTAACTGTTATTTGTCAACGAAACTTTAGTTGTAAAAGACATTTTTAAAATATTATACTCGTATTTTACTGTGACATATCGCGTGTCATATCTGAGCTAGTATCAATGGTTTTACAAATGGTAGTTATGCAATTGGAACGTGTGTACTTGTAATTAAAGGTATGACAATCGCGTTGGGTGACAACCTCGTTAGGTATAAAAGTGACGTTTGAAATGCAGTCACAACAAACCGACATGCATTTTAATGACGAGTTCTGTGTATGACGTCATTCATTCTAACACCTTGAAGATGCTTCGTTAACGATGTGTTACATATGAAATAGAAGAAATACCACTTTATTGCGCAGTTGGAATGTTAACTAACAAACTGAGGCACTTAAGACATCTAGGACCTATACAAAAGATAGCTAGTGGTCATTTGGCTTTCCATTTTAACTCGCTTAGTCAATGTCAGTCGATAAAATACTAATATTACAAAGGCGAAAATTTCTTTATATCTGTGTGAGTATGTCTGTTCATCATGCTTGTATGCAGATCCGAATAAAATTTGAGACACGGATAGATCATATCCTGAAATAGTACACAGGATACTCTTTATATAGTCGTTGAGCTCCTTAGTAGTCCTAAGTTTGAGCTACACGAATATGCTTGACAAATGCTTGCACTGACTGGACAGGTCCACTTAAATCTGTATGGTTCTTTCTTCAAAAGACCATCTGAGACACTAATCTGCACGGTTGTCATATCATTAGACCATTACATGTTTACTGTATGGACTTCAAAAGAGACTTTGACCCCTGAGTTTTTTTTGGTGTTTCTTGTCAGGGTAGTCAGCTAGGAAACTCTGACCTCAGTGTAGGTGAGGTTTTAATCAGTAAAAGTCTGACACGCCCTCCGCCTCCACTCTAGAGCGGAATATAGATAGGTAGATATATTATTTACTGTACACCAATAATAAAATTACAATAGGAACTTAAAATTAATGTTATCTATAATGGGCGGTCTTATCGCTAAAAGCGATTTTTACAAACAACCTATAACCTATAACGTGGTCTACTATTTATATATATACAATATATAACTAATAAAATACAAACAATATATAATAAATAAAGAAGAGGTCATTGAATGATCTTCCCACCACAAAAAAATGTTTTTTTTTTTCTACTTTCGCATGGGTGAGTCATTGGCAGAAGCCAGTATTTCATAACAGTCATATTAATAAAGCTATCCTCTATTTTTTCTTCTTAATATTTATTGTGTATTCCAGTTATTTGGCAACCACTGTCTAATAAGCTAGCTGCGAGTAGGTAGATACAGTTTTTCGCGAGGGGGGCGCTTTCGATACTAACAAATGCCGACCCTCATAATTTAGTTTTTGTTTGAAGTTACGCGTCATGAAGCAAACGTTATGTGTTTTCGTTATGATTTTAATTGCGTAGGCACAATCTGTTATATTTTTCGTGAGTTATGTTTAGTGTTTCTCTTGGATTAATTCATTTATGCCAAAAGTTTTAGAAAAAGCAATGAAATTCTACTGTTTTTGGGTGTTTGAGTAAGCTATTTCAGATGAACCAAATCAAATAGATTACCATGATCGACCTACTGGATCACGTAGGCGAGCAATAAGAGAGGATTTTCCAAAATTCACCCTCTAAGGGTCGGAAACGGGGGTCCAAAGTTTGTATGGAGAAACCTACTTTCACGCGGGCGAAGCCGCTGGCAGAAGCTAGTATTATATAGTAATAAAATCCTTATATCGGCATCAAGTTATAATGAACGATAAAGATGAAACCAGTCATAAACGATTCTTAAACAATATCCCACTCCTCCTCGCGGTTCCTAATGGCAACTAGCAGTTATCGTGATGACGTAACGATAGAATTTGTCGCAGTTAGCAGCATCCGTCGCAGAATTAGGTAGTAACTGTAATGGGTGGGTGCAAGTTACGCGTTTGATTTGGGTCTGAGAGTGTACGGTCTTTAGAAACGGAATCTATGAACTTGGTTATAAGTTTCACGTTGTTAATCTTGTGAATGTATTTAGCAGTGTGCAAACTAGATGCTGCCTGCGGCTTTTCTTGCGATATAAAGTATTCTATCTGCTATTCCAGGACATGGTCGACCCGTGTGCCAAGTTTCATAGAAATCCGTTCAGCTGTTGTAGCGTAAAAAAGTAATAAACATACACACACTTTCGCCTTTATAATATTAGTGTGATTTAAAAACCTAATTCGTACAAAGAATACGTATGGGGGTAGGAAACCATTAAATTAATTCTCCCTCTCTGAGTAGAACGAGAGATAGAGTCAGACTTTTACTGACTTAAACCCAGCCCTTGTTGGGTGTTCTTTCAGTCGCTCTTTGGGTTCCAGATCCTAGAAGGGCAACTGAAGAAACATAGATGTGGTTTCAGACAGTGAAAACTCTGACACATCCTCTCGCTCCATCGTAGAGAGGAAGACGTTATAAAATATTTCCCATGTCAAAAAAGGCCGCGCAAACTGACTTTCGAATAATTCCGCGACCGGTTATTAAAAAAGACGTAAGTTTTCTCAAAAAGCTGATGAGATTAATGCAGAAACCATTAATAAATATTATAATACCAGTAAAAGGTTGATTCATAAAAAAGTCACATTTACTTAATACCCACGCAACATACTCCAATATTAATGAAACCTATCTCTACGTTTCAAGCACAGTAAAATACGAGATTTCATTTAACATAAGGAATATATATATTTTGGCTGGCAACTCGATTGTTCACTGTATCTTTTGACAGATGGTTTCAACATTTTATCTTTGGAAAACCGACTAAAAGTTAGATAATAATATTAAAGTTGTCAGACACATTAATCCCATTCTGGCCTTTATTTAAAAGAGACAAAAAAAAAATCACTCCCCACACACGAAAATGGAAAACCCGAAATCACACTCATTGTTCAAAAGCCTAAGCCCACAGAGCATTGTTCTAAAGATTTAGCCATGTTTAATATACCATGTGCCACCCTAAAGTCATAATTTCTCGTATTTTAGGGCGCAAGGGTTAGCCAAGTTATTTATAAAGCAATTTAAACGTTAACTGGAACCTGCAGATAAGGAGATCGATCGGATTGTAACACCCTTTTCGGCTTTTAGTGCGCGGACGACTGCTGGACAATGAATTTATTGTTTAATTAACTCTATTTGAGAATTAATCGTTGACTATTTTTGCTGTGTGCGTCAAAGCTGGGTTAGGGTTTCATTTATTTCAAGTTTGTATTATATTGTGCATGTATATAACAATATTTCGGCTGCGGGAAAGTTTGAAAAAGTGATCGTGGCCCTAGAACGCAACTTAGGGGGGGTAGGAAACCATCAAATATTGGAATCCTTGCGCATCTCTGAGTTTTTTTAATTTTGCCCAATTTCCTGCGATTTGACAGTATGACGTGACGTTACAACATGGCAAACGAACCTATTCTTATTTGGAACGCATTGTACATCCAAAAGTGCAGAGATGGATTAAATGCCATAGGAGTTTACTACCAGTCAACCTTCAACCATTCAATTCTTTATGTATCTTACGCACTACGATGTTTCATGAGATACCATAAAACGTAAAAAAAAATCCACATTTTCACAAAACAAAAATAACTCATCTAATAATTAGAACCTAAACTAGGTTCTAATTATTAGATGAGTTATTTTATTTTGAACATCTAATGACAACTACCAGATAAACAGACTCTTAACGGAGCAATAGAACCTGCGTTTAAAGACTCGATCAAAGATTACCATCACCACAAAACTAGAACCGCAATTGATATTGGCTACTTCCTAGCTATGCCTACAAAATACATCGCTCTCAGCATGACCCGTAAATCTCGGCCCCGCATCATCAAGCTTGGGGCTAAACGTCAAACCCGTAATATCGCCGATTAGCGAGGCAACGGGGTCGCGCGACCAAAAAACAGAAACCTCGTAACTGATGGAGGACATCGCTCATACGCACAATGATTAAGAGGACAATTTATTTGTGGGACAAACGTTTTGGTCCGCCAGATATTGTACGTATTAATAACAATAGGATTCTGCGTGGATCAACTCATTTGTATTGCGGTGGTATTATTTTTTTGGATGTGTAAATTAATGATGATTTTTTTTCAGAATATTCCCGTGTATGTTGCTTGTACGGATTGCCTACTAGGGCCGTGGTTTATTTATTATTTATTTATTTAGTCATCATGCAACATAAATTATAAAGGCGGACTTAATGCCTGAGGCATTCTCTACCAGTCAACCTAGGGTGGTGAAGAGACAATATGGTAGGTGCATAAAAAGAAAATTTTATACGAAATACAAGAGTAAAAATAAAAGTATACATATAATTAAAATACACATACATATATATTTAATATAATATATATACATATATATATATATATCAATATAAAGTATCGAAAGACGTCATGGTCGAACCATGAAAAGGTTACCCATGGTTTTAGAACGCAAAGACAACTGAAGGAACATAGGTGTGTTTTTGTAATCAGTAAAAACCTGGCACGCCTCCCGCTCCGCTATAGGGCGTGAGAAGTCATTAGATGATTTACCTCCTTAAAAAAATAACTTATGGAAAAATAGCTATTTGTTTGTAATACAATTTCAGCATCATAGCACAACACCTCAATCAATTTATCATACAAAAAACAAGTAAATACCACATCATAAACAAAAATTCTATCTTCAAATCAGATACGTGTTTTAATTCAATGTTTTAAAATAAAACGTTTATGGAGTAAATTCACCTAGTGCTTCATTTTCCTCAAAAAATAAAAACAATCTTGCAAAATGAACGTCAATATCGCACCCTCGTTAAGCGCAATCTGTAAATGCAAAATTCTAAAATGAATTTTCACATTATAATAACCTCCTCGTAGCGTAGGTCCGTAGCAATAGCCTACGGGCGTAGCAGTGTACTCGTAGCAAGGTAGCGCTCACGCACTAAACTCTGCGGAACTTGAATAAGCCCGCGGGCTATTGCGTAGCAAGTTAATGTAGCTATATATTGCTAGGTATTTTGACTTAAGGGTATGCAACTCGGCATACATTTTCACTGTTTATCATACCACCACTCTTACGCGAGTATGATGTTATAACACATTTTTCATTAAATGTTTTGGGAACACAGTATCTTGTGGATTTTATCTAGGCTTCTATTGAAATCAATTTTTAAATTTATGTAAAACTAATCCAGTAAATACCTCTGAAAATCTGCTATTTTGCATGAAATTTGACACTTCATAATTTACTCAAAAATTAAAAAGTAAAAAGTATAACAATAGAAGCCTTGCAAATTTGGTCAAGGTCCTGAATGCCGAAAATTTTTTTCAAAAACTTTTAAGGATTTAAAAAAAACACGTATTTCCTGGAACAAATTGAATAAAATATTCGAGTAGATCACAGAATAACCGAATGCTAACAGAGTTTTCAGGCGTTTTATTTCTTTTTTCGCGTTGCTTTTTCGTCAATCATCGCGTTGGATTGCGTTAGATGAAGTAATAAGCTTAAACCATGCTCAATGTTGACGATAGGCGAGTGAAAAAGGACCCTCTTAAGTGCGGTGTTTAGGACGGACGCGTCCTTTAAAATTGAATTTACAAATGTATCATTTTTTCGATCGAAACGCAAGAATAGGTAAAGAAAAAAATAGTAAAAAAAAATAAAGTCGCTATCTGCCTTGGTTATCATTACTAAATAACAATTAACATATGATTTGACCATTAGGTACATATCTATATTGTAAGGAGTAAAGACTTAAAAGACTTTGACCTCTGAGTTTATTTTGGTGATTTTTTTTCTTAGAGTATTGCTAGAAAACACCGACCTCATCTTGTTTAAATTAAAATTGACGAGTAAAAGTGTTATTTATAACCTATTTGCAAAATAAATATTATTTATCACTACACTACTGATTTACGTCCGTCACCTCTCAACTTCAGGTCTAGTTGATAACCAGCGTCAAGCGCTAGCTGTCTGGTTTACTGCTGAACTGGATTTATTTTGGTGCAACCGAATAACTTTGCTGATGTATAACTATTGTACTTATTTTTCTAATGTAAGGTTTATAAATTGCACCCGTGCAAAACCGGGTGGATAACTAGTGAGATAATAAAATAAAAATCTGTTTCCAACCATACTTTCAGGTTTTATATGAATCTCGTTACTTTCAGAGAATCTTTTAATAATAACCTGTTCCTTAATTAGCAAAAATGAAAAAGGTAATTTCCATGAAAAACATAATTGAATTCGTCGAACGAATATTTTTAATACCATTTTATTAGTCTCTATAGTCAAATAATTCAGAATTTTACCTACTAACTTTTATTTACTAACTTTATGCGTTTACGATCGACAATGCCTTCAGAATGACTATAGAATAAACCGTATTGTAAATACTGAAACGTCGGCGCATATTCTCTGGTTCCCTTGGTTTCCCCTGGCCTACCCTCTCGCCATTAAATGCTGTACAAACATGGATATCTAACAAACAAACTGACAAACAGTGTTAATCTCTTTGTACACGGAAATGTGTTCGGTAGACGCTTTTCAATGTCGACGTTCGAAGATTAAATCGTTAAGTTCGGACGATTTTCGGTGTTTGGTTGCGGAAATAACGAATTACAGGGAATTGATTTGGGGTTGCTTTCTGAAACATACTGTTCATGTTTTTTTTAGGTGGGAAAATCATCTAATGACAAATCTCGCTCTTGGGCGGAGCGGGAGTGTCAGACTTTTACTGACAAAAAACCCACTCCTGTTCCTTCGTTGCCTTCATCCCAGGGCCCCAAGCTTCGTTTTCACACTACCCATAGTCCCGGTAGACTTCGACCCTGCTGGGCCCCTACGATTTGCTGACAGCTCATTGAGGCGCGCGTGGAACAATACGCGCCGTCGACGAATTGGGCTCGGTCCGGACGGTCGGACGGCGGTCTACCCATTGCTCGCCGTCCGCAAGCCCGCGCCTACGGTGGCCGGAAATCGGGATCGGAATCCCGGCGGCGGTTGGGGCGTGAGGACCATTGGCTCACGCGGTCGGTCGCCTCCTTTGCTAGCATTACTGCTTCGCAGAAAGAGGCGACCGCCTGCCACCCCTCCTCACTCCGGACCATGGCCTGGTACCAAGGCCAGGCGCGAGAGATCGCCGCCGACTGTTTGTGTATTTTATTTTATGTATATTAATATTATAATCACTAAATGACAAGCACATATTTTCTACAATTTCGCGGGTGAAGCCGCTGGTATAGCAACTAGTAAATAAAATGCGAATTTATTACAATTATTTTCAACTATTTTGTTTGTTATTAATTTTTTCGAGCGCCGATTGTACATACGTCTGTACAACTTGATTGACCTTGAAAAACACAGTAGTACACACAGGTGCATGACACGCCCTCCCGTTCCACCCAGAGCGCGAGAAGTCATTTGGATGATATCCTACCTTAAAAAAAAAGAAAAAAATAATTGTAGTGGCTTAAATTAATATTTACGTTTGTTTGGAAATAAGTCCATTTCAAACAGAAATATTGAACAAGTCTAGTTAACACGATCAAAGATTGCGATAATTACTGCTTTCTGACCTTTCCTAATAAAAAAGTCAATGACTTTTGGAACTGTAATATTTTAATAAAAATAAACCGAAAACAAATATATTATGCATGATCGTGTACCATCGTAATGGCGACCGTCACCTCTCGATTTTATTTACGACCAATAAAACTTTTATAGCACTAATTTGAAAGAAATGCGCCGTTACGTAGTGCATAAAGCGCAGCCAGGGGAAACACTAAAGGTATTTTTCTAGATATTTCTAGAAATAACCAGTGGGCACCGTAGGATTTATTGGTGGCATAAAAGTTGGAGTCTGGCAGTTTATGTAAGTCATAATGTACAGGTTTGCTTGCCGACAGTTTGTTGAGCGAACAGCTTTCAAGTTTTCTAGATTTACTACCCTAAATGTTATATTATTAAATCTCGTGTTGTCGGTACAGAATTTGGCTCTCGTAGTGCCGAAGTCTGTTTTGTTATTTATTCAGCGTGGCCCTGACTGGCGGGTTTGTGTGTACACATATACAGACAATGGCCTCTCTCCCACGGGGCAGACATAAACAAGTGTGCCACGTGCCTGCAATTTAAGGACACATATTTCAATGGGCTTTATATTGCAATTTAATTTGTCCTCAATGATTAAGTTATAGCATGGAAACTAACGTTTCAATAAATATCTCAGAATATGCATTAAAAAAATGATTAAGGTTTTTAAAAATAGTTTAACATTTTAAAATCATCATCATCTTCCTGCCCTTCTCCCGTGTTATTTGGGGTCGGCGCAACATGTTTTTTTCTTCCATTCTGCCCTGTCATTCGTCATGCTATCACTAACTTCCTTTTCTTTCATATCACTCTTCACACAATCCATCCATCTTTTCTTTGGTCTCATGAGCACAAAATGCTTTTAGTATACCTTAATTGTGCATACAGCTAAGGAGCAGAATTTCCTGTCGGTGTTACTATTTCCTAATAGCTAGAACCTGGGAGTATTTCAGTCAAGAGTGAATACATTACTTCTAGGTAGTCTATTGATAATGCAAAGAGTAAAATTTTCAACACCATTTTATAGATTATTTTTTATGATTTTAACTGTCATCATGATGGGATGATACCCTAGCTACAGCCCAATAATTTCATCTTAACATAGGCAACTGTTCCGGATAACTATCCTATTCCGGATAGCCCTCTGCTGCAATCCCTTCGATATCTTTATTTCCAAACAAGGGTTTAATTCGAGTACTTAATGTAAAATTCATCGGTATCCGCTTTGCGTCCAGTGCTAAATGACCCACAAACGGGACACACACGCCGACGACACATAAATCGAACAGTCGCAATCGTAACACTGCCCGATGCGTTGTCAGCTTAACACGTTCTAGTCAGGCCAGTAAACAAGCGATTGGTTTGATATTGCTGAAATTATTTGTGAGGCAATAATAAAGATATAAAAATAAAATTCATTTATTTCAGATAACTTTGAATTGAATGGTCATCTTTGATTGTAATATGGATACAACCAAAGATGACCATTCAATTCAATGTAAATACAATTAAAATGAAATTCAAAAAAACAAAAAAAAATTGGCCATTTCATTGATGTAGGATTTCTATTATAGTAAAAGGTCTAAAGAAAGTAGGCCAAACGAGGATTGAAACATCATCAAATTTTAAAGTTTAAAATGATCTGGCCAGTTTTACTTGGCCATATTATGAAGTGATCAATTTCTATGGTCTGACCACGACATATACATAAATAAATAAACATCATAAGCGACGGTTACTGGTTTTTGCAGGAATGGGTTTTCTGTTCCATAATTAAAGATTATTTACGATATTAATAGGGGATACACTACACAATAAATACAGCCATCTCACTTATTAAGTCAAGAGTTAATGTCAATAATCAACGAACCCGTACTAAACTTCAAACAGTTTCAAACAAGCACTTCTAACTTTGTTTATCGTTAAGCATTTGATATTTCTAGACGCCTACGACAGTTTTATAGAAGCTTTAACAAAAACATAGCATGGTTGTAAAAGTCAAGTATGTTGTTATAGGGAAACTTGCCGCTTTGTAATATCTTTTATGTTGGTATCACACTAATATTATAAAGACGAAAGTATGTGAGTGTGTATGTATGTTTGTCACTTATTCACACTTAAACGGCTGAACGGATTTCTATGAAACTCGGAACACGGGTAGACCATATCCTGGAATAGCACATAGGTATCTTTTTATCCTGACAGTATTTTCCTTTAGAATAATTTTCTACTATCGAGAGGGTTTTTTTTCCGGGGGCGCAGCGGGAGATAGTGTCAGACTTTTACTGGCTAATAACCCACTCCTTCCTTCTTTGCCATTTTTCCAGGGCCCCGGGGATCTCTTTCGCATCACCCATGGCCCCAGTAGGCTTCGACCCTGCTGGGCCCCTATGGTAGCTGACATCTCCTTGAAGCGCGCATGGAACAGTACCTACGCGCCGTCGACGACTTGGACTCGGTCCAGACGGTTACCGGACGATACTATTATGAGGGTGAAGCTGCTGGCAGCAATCCGCGGCTCTGGCAGGCATCGCTCCTAACTCGCTTTAATGAGACAGCGTGCTACATATTGCTCGCCGTCCGCATGCCCTATATTTTATATAGCTATTTGTGTGTATGTGTACATTAATCGTTAAACAAATAAATACAAAATATTCTGGGAGCATGTTCCCTAAGGGATAATTTTCAACATTTACGGGGACGACGCCGCAGAAAAAGCTAGTAACATAAAACTACTTAAAGAAATATTTTAGCTCTGCCTTTACTTACACAAAAAGGTGCTTTAGTTACTAAAACCTTTTTTCTTCGTAATATTCCAGTTTTCGAATTGGTGTCGATTTTCATTGTAATCGATTGAGTTTTTTGTATAGAGGGACTATTTACCTGACCTTCAGTTTCCATTGAATAGCATACCTCGATGTAAAACAAGTTGACAGACTTCTGGCCTTCTAACTATCACAACAACTGTCCATAAAGAAAAGAAGAAAAGAAAGAAAAATATTTTATTTGGGTCACATGGATCATCATCATCATCATTTCAGCCGAAAGACGTCCACTGCTGGACATAGGCCTCCCCAAGTGTCGCCACAATGAACGGTCCTGTGCGTCTCGCATCCATCGGACTCCCGCAACCGTTACCAAGTCATCGGTCCACCTTGTAGGAGGCCTTCCAACGCTACGTTTTCCGGTACGTGGCCGCCATTCCAGAACCTTTCGGCCCCAACGGCCATCCGTTCTGCGAGCAATGTGCCCTGCCCATTGCCACTTTAGTTTGGCGATTCTTCGTGCTTTATCGGTAACCTTGGTTCTCCTGCGGATATCCTCATTCTTGATTCGATCACGCAAGGAAACTCCTAGCAAAGCCCTTTCCATTGCCTACTCCTGGATACACACACCGTAAAAACAAAATTTAAGACAACTAAGAAAAAAAAACACTGATACAATGTGTGTCTCCCGACTCATAACGACTGTCAAAGATCTAGAAACGAACAACTTAGAACCATCATCGTTTACTATGCGTATTTCCGGCTGCCCCATCGATTCTGCCACACTCCCGCTCTCATTTTCGCTCTAGTAAATGAAGATTCTAAATGACAAAAAAAATAGAAGCATAAGAAAGTGTAATTTGGTGCAACTAGATGTAGCTCAACTCTTAACGTACTTTTCAAGGCATGGAGGCTCTTGAATAGACATCTATGAATGGAACTCGACATGACTTGACTTACCTAAAAGAAACGACCAGAGCATCTGTTTTTATTAAGCCAAGAGTTTTTTTTTTCTATATTAATCACTATCTCACCTGATGGTAAACGTGATCGACAATGAAACACGCTTGTCTAGAAGTACCTTACCTATTCACGTTTCACTTGAAGACTCCAAGGTTGTAGCTATCATGTTCGCCCTTCAATTGTCTGGTAAGGACCAGGCCTGAGCTGATGGGGCGTAGTGTTCCACGCGCGCCTCAAAGAGAGGTTAGCAAAACCATCATATGGGCCTAACAGGGCCTATGCCTGCTAGAGGTGCGACTTTTGAAAGAGTTATAATGGCCCTAGAACGTAAAGGGCAAATGAAGGGAGATAGGTAGGTTTGAGTCAGAGAAAATATAACACGCCTTCCCGCTCCACCCTAGACCGGGAGAAATCTTTTAATGATTTCCCATCGCAAAAAAAGGTTGTATCAGGAAACACAAATTTAGACAGAGAATTCTATTTCTTAGAAGTAAGCAAGTTGAAAGATATAAAGAGAGGGAAATATTCTCAAAATGACCAACAATAAATATTCTGTTAAACTCAGACGTAGTGGCCCACACGTTGTTCTGACAATGGCTTGTCGTTCTGATGTATCAGAATGGCTCTTTGTCGCAGCAGGAAACTGCAATGCAGTGAGACTATGACAAATCGTATTGCGAATTAGTGTACCGCCATGTTGCACTGGCAACACCTTTTCCAAAAGGTATTATGCAGGATCAGACTGAACCCTGGATAGTGTAGGTTATTGAACCTTATGTGCATACTGTGTTTTTTTTTAATTTAAAGATATATTTTTTCATTGACTGTACCATATTTTGCACACATTGCGTAGGTAGATAAAAAAGTAATTTCCATTAATAAACTGAAATAGCTGCGAAACACTGTATAGATTATACATAAATCGTGATTGAATTTCCTTTAGTGATTGTTGCTTTTTATTTTAAACAAAATGGTCCCACAAAAAGAATTTACGTCACTTTACAGGCTAATTACAAGCCGTACTTACAAAAACACAAATGAGTCTTAAACATTCAATCTTGCCCAATGTTCCACAAAACTGTAATATTCTGAACGTAACAAAGAAAAAACAAACCACAAACCGTCAAGAAACTCCTAAAGAAGCATAAAATCGCTTTATAGCTACGAATTTCAGTACTGAAGACAAACTTCAGGCTTACGGCCTCCGTATCGTGTAATTAACCGCCCTGAAAACGCTTCAGAATCCCTTTGAAAAGCTCAAAAGATCCTTTACATAATATAGTCCATGGTTGGCCATTCACGTCGTGATTACTACAGCCGTCTCGACGGCGCAGTTCGTTATTTTTGTGTAGGCAACCGTATGTAACTTATATTCGACGCCAATTTTCATTTGCAGCTAACACAAGAGAAAAGCCGCCCTAAATAGACGTGCTAAGGTCCTTTTTAACACTCGGTAAGTTTGTACAACAGTACGCGAGCGAAATTTGCACGCGTCGAGGCAATATTTCAAAGAATTGTAGACCGTATTGCGACGGTGTGAAAAAATTGCCGTCGGATTCGTAACGTGGCTTCAGTCACGCGGCTGTAGTTGTATGCATGAGCTTCTTTATTTTAACGTTGAGCGAGACACGGCCTTTATTCATTCTAAAAACGATATTTTGTTACTCGTGTATCCTGATGATTATGTATATAGATCATTATTTCTTTCCGGTTTAGGAAAACTATCCTGTAGAACATCGGATCGGATACAAGTTTCAGATATTTCGTAAACAGCTGTCTAGCATAGCATTGTCGGCCTTATAATGTTCCCACTGTTGAGACTCAGGGCTCCTCTTTAGGAGAGAGAATGGGCCGTAATCCACCACGCGGGCCCAGTGTGGGTTGGTGGATGTCACATGTCTTCGGTTTTTTGGTTCTAGGACAAACAGCTGTCTATGCAACGTTAATAGTACAATTTACTAGTGCTACAAGTTTCCAAAACGTTATCAATGTAGCTATGTCTCTACTGCAGATATAACTTCACATTTTCTTGGAACTAAGCTCCTAAATGCAGTTTCTAGTAGGTGTGATTCGACACAAAATGTGACGTCACGGAAGGTTTTTACAAGTATATCTTACGCCTTTCTCTTTCTCTTAATGTATCTTTCTATTGGCAGTCATATAAGTACTATACGCGCTCTATGTTTCTTAAAATGAGTAAAGAACTTGATTCCATACATTTATATTTAGGCTATAATTTTATTTTATTACATCAAAGAAAGAATTGAAGGAATGTACCATTATATATATATGAACTAAGTTTTAAATAAATGCTTTTAACTTGGTAAGCTTTCAATGGATTTCCTTCTGATTTATTTTGTTTGGGCTCGCAGCGGGCGATTTTAAGTTACAAATTGTTGATTTAGGACTATTTGGTTAAGTATTACTAGAATTTGAAGTAAGCGTTTGATTTTAAGTGAAATTAAATGTTCTAGATAACTCTCACAATGGAAAAAAGTGGTCACAGTTTTGTACAAAATTATTTAAATATTTTTCGTTAGTTTTAGGGAATAAAAATATTGTAATCAGTTAATACATATATATATATATATATATATATATATTAAACATGTAAACACACAAAACACCCGAACCCGGAATATCTACCTGTAGGCCACACAAATATTTGTTCTGCGCTGGAATCGAACCCATGATACGCAGCGTAGAAGCCACGTACCGTATTTACTATCTACATTATCTCTGTCCATATTATTTGCCTAAATTTAGAATAAATAACTTAATTAATTTACTTAAATGCATTTAAATAAAGTGCATTTAAGTAAAATTACAGTGTTTATATTTTGATTGTTAGTTTATTTTCTGTCTGTTCTGTAAAGATTATAAAGTAAAACTAAACGGTGAAAGTACGACAATGGCACATCTATTTACAGTTTTTAATAACACTATAATAAACGTGACTCAACAAGCATGCTTTTGTGAAAAGCATTAATTTTTTTCATACAATTCCAATCTAAACTCCCACTTTACTCCGATACCTCTTATAGATAAATTGACCAGTTTTTTTACTCCATTGCTTCGTAAAAACGATTGTAGAATTCTCCATCGGATGTCGAACTACGCCGACGACTCGCACGATTGCGCAGAGGCACCCACAAAACTATAATTTAACATTATTTAGAGCACAAAGACAGATTGTGCGGTTATAGATGATTGCATTGTAAATTGTACTGTGAGAATTTTTGCCTTGATTTGTCGTTGCTACCGAGTGGCTTTTTTATCCAATGATTTCTCCTGCGGAGCGAAAGGGTGTGTCAAACTTTTACTGACTCCTTCTCCTCCCGATCCTCGGGTTCCCTTTCGGAAGTCAACCCATGGACCCAGTAGAGTCCGGCCCTGCTGGGCCCCTACGGTTTTGCTGACATCTTTTTAGACGCGGGTAGAACACTAGAATACAATCTGGACTGGACGGCCGGACGGGGAGCTACCCATTTCTCGTCATCCGCAAGCTCCCGCCTATGATGGCTGGAAATCAGAGTCAGGGTCCCAGCGGCTAGGACGTCAGGACGTCCGTACGTCCTGACGTCCCACACGCGTGCGGCCGCCATCTTCGCTAGTATTGTTACTAGCTACTGCTTCACAAAATGAGGGGACAGCCTGCCATTCGTCTTCGCTCCGGACCATGGCCTGTACCAGGGCCCGACCGGCACGGACGCCGCCGCCGATAGGCCCCACGAGGACACGGCGGGGCACAACCTCCACCGTATGCTCTATCGTGTTCTCCGGGCGGTCCGCACAATGATGAAACGCGGGCGTTTCTTCCACAAGAATCAGTCCCGAACCTGCCATTTCCGGTGAGGAACTGCGTCATGTGGAACGTGAGGACGCCGTGACATCTTTTCAGCTCCTCCTTAAAGAGGGGAGCGTGCTCAGTAGCTACCAAGAGGCTAAATCTCTAAACTAACCACAAGTAACAAAAAATATATCAAAATGATGGCTGCTTACCACGTAATCTCACATAAATTAATATTTGGAACCCTTATCTTTAATGAAATCACTTAACCTATAACTTAGTATTTAAACGTGACTTTCAGTACCCAAAAAAAATGCCAAACCAATTTTAAACTATCTTCATCTCCCAGGAGAATTTAATTCGCGATAAGTTTCGGTTTATCTTCAGATATCGCTAAAAGTTTTTCAAGCATATTAGCTAGAAATTTACATGAACGGGTACATGTTTACGGGATTTTCGAGTATTGATTTCTACTTAAATTTTATTCTAGGACGATATGCTGAATCCAATAGTTTAAGCTCTTATCAGATGGTGACCGAGAGGTGGTCGACCCGCACTTACGAGTTTTAGATGGCGGGTTCAAACCCAGGCACATTACTTTGTGTAATTTATTTCATCACCACTGCCCTCTCAACGGTGAAGGAAAACATCATGAGGAAACCCACATGTCTTAGAATCAAAAATTCGTAGACATGTGACATCCACCAACCCGTTCTGAACCCGAGTGATGTATTATGGCCCATTTCCACTTCTAGAGAAGAGGCCTGAGTCCCAGCAGTGGGAAAATTATAAGGCTGATTATACTATAATGCTAGGCTCTTATCAAAAGTCGGTACAACTATTAGCTTAACGGGACTAAAAAGCGATTCCTAAGCTGCGCCGAGGATTGGCAGCGTCGCATTAGAGAAGGCTATTCAAACTACCCTCTTTTGATAGTTAATTAAACGTCAAGCGGGAAATATTCGCGTCATTAGGAGAACTCGGCGGCTTCTAGTCGGAAATGTCGTCGCCCCCCACTTCACACTTTCGACCAAGTATTGATACTAAGGGTTCTCGATACAATCGGTATTTTTTTTATTGTTGAGCTTGACTTCACTTCACCTGTTAGAAAGCGACGATGTTGTCGACGATGGAGCACGCTTCATATAGCATAGCATAATCAGCTTTTTAATGTTCCCACTACTGGGACTCAGGCCTCCTCTCTAGGAGAGGGAATGGGCCGTAATCCACCACGTGGGCCCATTGCGGATTGATGAATGTCACATGTCGTCGATTTTTTGGTTCTAGGACTTAAAGAGCGGTTAAAAGAATCTAAACTAATATTAAGAAGTAAAGTGACTCGTTTATTTGTCTTTCGAAATACAGAAACATCATCTTTCTGCCGTTATACCGTATTATTTGGGATCGACGTGTCACATTTTTTCCTGCATTCTGTCCAGTTAACTTTCACGCTGTCACTGACTCCCTTTTCTTTCATTGCCACTCCTCACACCGTCTTTTCTTTGACCTCACTCTCCCTCCTCTCTTTATCTCTCCACATATATACTCATAACTCTTTTAGTACATGACCATACCAAGACAAACGATTTACTTTAAATTTTTCGTTTACTGGCACCATTTTCAAACTTCCTCTAATATACTCATTTTTCACGTCCTATCCATTCTTGTCACACCACACATCCATCTCAAAATTCTCACGTCGTACGTCCAATGTACTGAAATGATTACGAAAATTATCTGATAGAACACTAATACTATTGGTTACATCATTTTATGTTGTAAAAATACTCTTTTTTTTACAAGCTAATATTTAGTAAGACCGTCAATAAATTGTCATATAGTGAAAGAACAAATAAGAAAACAATAGCAGAGGAAATAAAGCTGAAAAAATGATATATATGAAGTATGTAGTTTTTAAAAGAACCATAAAAAATACGCACAGTTTAGTATCAATTATCGGGAGATGACAATACTAGTTGTGCTTCGATAATTGGTAACTAATAAAAAATAAAATAAAAATAACCTTTATTGCTTTTCTTTACCCAAGACAATGAATATTTACATGCGTTAAAACTAGTTCATAATTAAAAGTATTATTTTCTAACATTTTATTTTTACTTATTTTAATTTTTTTTACTTATTTATTTATCGTCAACCGGTTTAGCTTGTCCTTCAACAAAGGCCTTCTCTATAGCTTTCCATTCTACTCGGTATTTTGCTATTCTTGTCCATTCTAGACTGGAATTGGTAACTAAATGATCCTAAATTAAGTGCAAAAGCATTTATACATTACATAACGACCTGTTGTTGGGCATACAACAATCGATAACTTTAAAATTTAAATAAATAAATATTCACACTCCATTTTACAGTCTAACGAAAAACCCAAACACTCCGATGCAATTTCAAATAAAGCCCTAGAAAAAATGGCGGAGATGAGTCGTAAACCTGTGGTAGTACCGGCGCCGAGTGCTAAACAATATTTCATTAGACTATAAATTTTATACGTGAAGACGTTGTCGATTTATAAGGAATTTCGCCAGTTTTAAAACGAGATATTTTTAGTTTTATATCTTTTGTAGAGGTAGTTCTGTGTAAGTCGATTGAGGAACGATAAAAAGGGTTCTAAGACTGGGTGAAATGCATGACCATGGATTTATAGAAGTATGATTAACAAATGCTTACGCCTGCTTCTTGAGAACAGTGGTGGCCCCAACTTACGAGTTGAACCTTGTGGGTACAAATCCAAACACGCGCTTTTCTCTTTATACTCAGCATAAAGCATAATCAGCCTTTTTAATGTTGCCACTGCTGGGACTCAGGCCTCCTCTCTAGTAGAGGGAATGGGCCGTAATCCTACCACGCGAGCCCAGTGCGGGTTGGTGGATGTCACATGTCTTCGAATTTTTGGTTCTAGGACATGCCGGTTTCTTCACGATGTTTTCCTTCACCGTTTTTCCTCTTCATACTGATAATGATCTTTTTCATGCTTTTTAGTAGGACTGATTTCAATAGTCACCGTCGATTTAACCATAACACACAGTTCATTCATATCACCTATTAGCCTATTAGAATCTTCCGTTCATTTTGAATAATGAAGATACACATATCGAAATACCGTACTACGAAATAAAATCTAGGCAAAATATTAATATTCATTGATCACACCTTGCAATATATACCACATATACTGGCTAGCAATATATACTTCAGACTATAAGATCACGAGCGTGTCTAAGCGAAGCCACTATTCAGTATTGTGTGGAACTGCCTTTAAACTCGATTCTAAGAAATGAATTCAGGCCTAGGTATTGATTTTTCCGAGTCCCTCAACTGCTAACCGTCTGAAATCAGAGTAAGTAACAGTGGTTTTCTATCGTGTTTTAACTTACACTGGATTGCAGAATCCTGAGGCCTTTTAACTCCCTACAATGCCGTGTGGTGGGGCAGTTATACTCCATTCACGTTAAGATTAGACATTTAAAAAAACTTTGTTTTACTGTCCGTTCAACCGATTTTGACCTCTATTGCGTTGGCGGCATGACAAATGGCGGCTGCAGTATATAGTTGGTATTGTTACCACTTTTTTGCTTTTAATGCCATCCTTGTGTCTATGGAAAAGAAAAAAAATCAAATACGGTGGAACGGTCATTAAAAAAAATCTATTTAAATGTCTCAATTAACGCGAATGGAGTATATATATGGAGTGGGTTTTTAGTCAGTAAAAGTCTAACACGCCCTCGCGCTCCTCCCAAGCGCGGGGAGGTCATTAGATGATTTTTCCACCTAAAAAACCTTTTTTTTTTATTACGTAACTACAAATTTTGATTTTTATCGTCGTATCTTGATTTTTCGTTAACTTAGAAGTTTGATTTTTTCACAGCTTCAAAGGACCGCAGACTTGAGTACATGGTTTTTATTTCAACTTAACCTTCACGCGTTCTGATAAAGGGTCTTTACAGATAGACAGACAGACAGACGGACGGACAACAAAGTGATCCTATAAGGGTTTCGTTTTTTCCTTTTGAGGTATGGAACCCTAAAAAAGGAGCAAAAAATATAGAAAGAAGAAAGAAAGAAAGAAAGAAAAAACGTTTATTCGTACCTCACACATACAGTAAAATTAAAAAACAGTAGAATACATTGGGAGTAAAATAAAATAAAAAATAAAAATATAAAATAAAAATTATTGTCTGATCTGTGCAAGGTCAAAAAGGCGCCTAACTCAGCATATGCTGCGATATTTAAAACGATAAATAACGCAGCGCTGGTATTCTGTATATAGTTGTGTGCCCTGTACTGTGCCTCACGGCTGCACCAAAATAGGTCCAGTTCAGAATGAATGTCCGACAAATAGTGCTTGACGATGACGCTTGACTGCTTGTCGGCAAAGATGATGGTATTACGAGGTAGACTAACGACAAACATGTATAATGTGATTTAATAATATGGGATTTCACTCTTTGATGAATAGCTAGTACCGGGTACTCGATTGATGTTTAGCATAATATAATCAGCCTTTTAATGTTCCCACTCGGGAATCAGGCCTTCTCTCTAGGAGAGGGAATGGGCCGTAATACACCACGCGGGCCCAGTACGGGTTGGTGAATGTCACATATCTTCGAATGTTTTGGTTCTAGGACATGCCGGTTTCCTCACGATGTTTTCCTTCACCGCTTTGAGAGCAGTAGTGATGAAATAAATAACACAAAGTAATGCGCCTGACAGGGTTTGAACCCGCGACCTACAACTCGTAAGTCGGTGCCGTTACCAGTCGGTTGTTTTGATTGATGTTTAGTAGAATATATCCCAAGACGTATAGTCATACAGTCGGGAAACCCCGGAACATGTCAACGTCTCATGTTGGAATGTTTAAGATCTATAAGGGAAACAATCGTGATGATGCATACAAAGATTGCGGTACAAGTAAAAAAAACTTCACACGGTATTGAACAGCGCTAGTGTTGTGACTCTAGAGCCTCTTCAACAACAATGGTCCCGTATATCTGCTTCCCAACATTATGGGTTTTATTTTTCTTTTTGATTGACTGCTTATAATGTATTATCAGTTTTAATTAATATTGAAGTATGAGATTTGATGTGAATGTGTTTATTTGACTGATCTGTTGGTCTAGTGGTTAGTGGCCTTGACTGCTATGCACAAATATATAAACGAAAAATGTTTGTGTGATGAACACGAGCATTTGTTCTGTGTCTGGGTGTAATTTATCTGTAATATGTATGTATTTAGAAGTATATAAGTAAGTTTATCAGTTGTTTAGTACTCATAGCACAAGCTCTGTGTGAAAGTTGAGAAATGTTATTGTTATTATTAGTTCGTGAGGTCTTCTTATACAGTTACGCAGAAAATTGATAAGTATACAAAATCGAGAATAACAACATATTTACCTATCATGGAATAAAAGAAAAAGGTCACTTACAACCTTTTTACTTACATACATAATTCCAAACCGAAAAGTCGATCGGAAGGAATAAAAAAAAGAAGCTTAAAGACACATCATAGACGCACCGACCTTAGTCGACCTCTTTACGAGTTTTAGAAGGACCTTTCTCCTAATATGCGTACGTGAGAGAGCCCGCAATGGCCACGATAAAGAACACTCCCCCCTCCCTCCTCACCCCCCGCCCATGGGGACAACGTGGTCAAAAATATAAAGGCCCAAAATGAAATTCCTAGCGGTCCATAAAGTATAGAGTTACGTCGTTATGGATAAAAAGACGACTACCGATTTTCCGTCAAAATGTTCTCCTAGCTTTTTGTCACTCGATATTTCGGAAGTGATACCTTTGAGCACTGAAAACAACGGTTTTTTTGTAAGGTGATCATATGTTTTACCGGTTTTTGTTCTAGATTTGACTGACCCAGTTTTATGGGCCGTAGTCGAACAGCTCATAACAATGGTTGTTTGTCTATTAGCCGGTTAACAACTCTACTAATGGCTATGAAGCGTTTGAATATACAGTACAATCAAAACAGATGCCTTATACATAATTAAAAAATGTAACGATTGATTTATATGCTTCAGTAACTTTATATTAATAACCATACGTGTCTGAGTGACTTGAGAATAGCTTTTCAAATCCTCAAACAAAACACACGGAAGACATCATTACGACATTTTAAGGAGTTCCAGATTCATATCTAATGTCGCGTGACGGTGCGATATACATTGACGTGACGTTACGGTGCTTAAAATCACCATTCGCATTTCAACCCTCCGCATTCAGTAATAGAATTCAATTTTGATTGAGAAAGATGACACGTGTCGAGTTTTTCGTAAGGTCTGCCGAACCCCGATCAGAATCTTGAATTTATTTCAGACTTTATGTTCTAAGAGTCAAAGTTCACGTTTGCTTGGCGGCTAATAAGTCATTATTTTGTGAATGAACTGTCCCTATAAAGAGTACTTAGAAAAGTGTTTAGATGTTTAAACATGTTTTATTCTTGAACGTGACGTCACGATTTCGTAATGGTCGACGTGAATGAATTTGTTTGTTCAACTTCACAAAGTTTGCGGTCGACAGACCAATACGGGACGTGAGTCTTATGTTATGGACGATATCATGAACCCAGCTAATTTTCCATAAACATAGCTTAATCAGCCTTATAATATTTTTCCACTGACTGGGTCCCGAACAGCAGGATCCGGCGACGCGGTAGGCCCAGAAGGAGATGACGTGTCAATTTGAACTCCTATTGAAAAGATTGGCCAGAAATGGCTAAGGACAGAAAAGTGGAAGAATGGAAGGGAGGCCCTTGCCCTGCTGTGGGACACAGCATGCTAATGATATTACCAGTGCTGAGACTCAAGCCTCTTCTCTATGAGAAGAAATAGGCCATAATCCACCACGCAGGCCCAGTGCGGGTTGGTGGAAGTCACACGTCTTTGAATTTTTGGTTCAAGAACATGTCGGTGTCCTCACGATGTTTTTCTTTAATGATGATTATTTGGAATACACAAAGTAAAGCGTCTGGGCACTGAGCAGTGGTGATTCCTCTTGATTTCCATATTGTAATAATAATAATATTCTACAACTTTCACATAACTTCATCTAGTCCCAAAATAAGCAGAGCTTGTGCTATGAGCTAGACAACTGATAAATTACTAATTACTTACATATTATAGATAAATTTTACACCCTGACACAGAACTGTCTTGGGTGGAAATAGTATCCATGTCTTCCGTCATAGCAGTCAAGACCGCTAACCACTCGACCAACAGGCCGGCCAATTGTTGTATGTTGTTAACATTGTTTAATATTACTTTTTCTTTGTTTACAGGTGAGTCGCAACAGAATGGGGATGATTGCAGTTATAGTTATATAAGTGAGTATCTTTATCTTCATACATAATACGAGTATACTATAAAACAAAGTCTCCCGCCACGTCTGTCTGTCTAAACGCGATAAACCTAAAAACTCCTGAACGGATCTCCATGCGACTATCACCAATAGACAGAGTGATTTATGAGGAAAGTTTAGGTGTTAATACAATGTGTCATAATAGTAGAGAAAACCTGAAAATTTCAAAGATTTCTTACACCTATGCATAGTGTTCCACGTGCGCCTCAAGGAGATGTCAGCAAAACTGTAGAGGCCCAGCAGGGTCGAAGCCTACTGGAGCCATGGGTGATGCGAAAGAGAACCCCGGGGCCCTGGAACGATAGCAAAGAAAGAACAGGAGTGGGTTTTTAGTTAGTAATAAGTCTGACACTATCTCCTGCTCCGCCCAAGAGCGGGGGATGTCATTAGACGATTTTCCCAACTAAAAAAAAAAAACACCTATGCGAAGCAGGTATGGGTCTCTAGATTCTTTTTTTTTTAAACATAATGGGTCGACTACAGGAGTAGATCTCCACATGGTACGGTACGGACAGCGCAGTGGCTGAGCGACTGGCTGCTACGCTACGTGTTGCAGGTTCGACTCCTGCGGGAGTCGTAACAAATATTTCTTTGGCTTACAGATAGTTGTCCCGGGTCTGGGTTTCTTGTGTTTGTGAGTTCAGATGCTTATCAACGTGCCTACGCAGTGCCGTAACTAGCCTTTTATACGCCCGGTGCGAGCTCCTATAACTGCGCCCCTAGAAAAAAGTACAATACAACCAAAAATGACTAGATACATTATACAATTTTGGCGCCCCTCCAGGGTCTGCACCCTGTACCTAGGCACCGCTAGCACCGCTCTAGTTACGGCACTGTGCCTACGGTCTATGAGAAATTCCTAGTGGGACAAAGTTTAAATAAAAAGTTACCTATTTGATTTGAGCGAAGTATAAAATGATAGGCCTGTGCAATTAAACAATAAAACAAACATTGTTAGCGTTATATTCTATTAGTTAGGCGCCTTTTTGGCCTCGCACTAATTATAACTTTCTTTCTTTTTCCATTGTGTATTTGTAACTTGTGTATGTGTGAGGCACGAAACAACGTTTTTTCTTTCTTTCTTTTCTTTTGTTAGACTTAGGTCTAGTAACTACCCTCCGGATATGTCCCCGGCGTCAAGAGTCGCTGTACGACTACTGGCCACCGTAGGCACAGGTTTGCAGACGGAGAGCCATGAGTACCTCGCCGTCTGGACGTGTGTTGAGGGCCAATTCCAGGTACTCAAAGAGATGTCAGCAAAACTGCAGGCGCTAGTTAGGGCAGACCAGGGATGCGTATTATTGAAGGGGTTACCACAGTCCTAGCTATAAAGGGTAACTGAAGGAACACTGTGTGTTTTAGTCAGTAAAAGTCTGATACTTACTTCCGCTACCTCTCGCATAAAAAAGTGTAGTACACTTAACTAGGTTAATTAACGTAAAGCGATCAAATAGAAAAGAACTCAAATTATAGTTTAAGCCTAGAATCGTGCCTGCCACCATAAACCAGGTAACCTTCATTCTGAATTTATAGACCTGTATAGTTCAGGCTCTAAATTGAAGGCTGCCTAAATGAAATGTTTCGATGTCCTATGAATCGATTATGCAGACAATCTGAGTACGGATATCGATGTCTAGTGGAATATGTGGATTCGTTTTACTCAGCAATCTTTAGTACTCAATTGCTGGGATAATGGTGGAATATCTGTTCGTTTTCTCTCGAAAAGTACTGAATCTTACAACTTGTGTGAACGTTTTAATAGTCACTGTAGTAGTTAAGCAATCGGCTGCTGCGCTGTGTGTCGCGGGTTCGATTCCCGTACGAAACATTTTAGAAAGATGCAGTAAAGCCCTAGTGGTGGTAATAGGACGGCTTGTATAAAAAACTCAAGCAACTTTAGTGGAAATTCAAGCGGCACGGCGAGAAAACAATAATAAATATAGATTGAAAATAAGATGCGCGCGCTCGGTGGTAACCGATGGCCCGCTGTCGCCCGGCACGTAGTGATGTCCGCGCACGTTAGAGATGTCCAAACACATTATTTTGTAAGGTTTACATAATAATTGTAACGGGTGTGTGGGGTCTTGTGTATGTGATTTTACAAGTTTTGAACGCATCCACGATACAAAAGTAATTTTTGATGTAAGGCAATTTTTTTTTTATTAAAGAAAATATCATTTTCCTCTCACATAAACAAGACACCCAAATGGTAACAACTATCTGTAGTCCATACAAATGTTTGTTCCGTGTGAGAATCGAAACCGCAACATGTAGTGCAGCAGCCAATCGCTCAACTACTCCGCCATTCGCGTAATCAAAAGATAGATATATATAATAAAAATTGCATAAAAATGTGTTCAAGTAGAATGTGGCCCTAACTCCTGGGCTAGGTAGGAATAACTGTGTTATGGCGACCAGTATACGGTCATGCAGGCGTCAATCAATTCCATCTATCATGAATGATGGTTTTCGTCAGTCAGTACCATGCAAACGGCACACATTAGACGGTAGGCTTTTCGTCAATCAAAACATTGACTGTGGCAAAACTGACGGCAAAACCTATCGTGTAATGAACGCATATAGGAATCAGTGTCTTCTTCCATCGGAGGTTCCACCAACATTCGGTGAATTTATGAAATACAACTAAGTTAATTGTGACATACGAAAAAATCCTAGCCGAATGTTTATTCTTCTACGAAAGTATTCATTTATTCCATTTTTTACATCATCCATATAAATAACACCTTTATTGAGAGTTTTGCGGTTACTAACCGCAAATATTCCCATGACTCACAAAATATTGTTATTGTACGAGTAGGTACATAAATACCGAACAAATTATTCCACTTCAATATTTCCACAGGCCGTCTATTTAACATGTTACATTACAATGACAATTTACAACTAAAAACTACGAAAGTTTAAAAGAAAAAAAAAGTGAAATTACTAAGTACCGACTTTCGAAGAAAAATCACTAAAAATTACAAACTCTTTAATCATTAAGACAATTCACTGCTTAATACAGCACTAAAAAAACTTTTTATAAAAAAAATCAACTGGCTGCCTAAAAAAACATAATATATGATAACAAAATAACGAACTAAATAATAATAACTTACTACTAATAACTATATCATTTCGAACTATCTTCGATTTTTAACACCGACATTGGACATCCGACTTATTCTTAGTTTTTTTTTTTTATTTAGAAACCTGTAGTATTTTTTTGTAAAAAAAAATTAGTTTTTTTAGGCTCTGTATTTAGCTGCACATTGTCTTTATAGTGGACAAGTTAAATATACGCTCTCCGGTAAGGTAGGTACAGATAACTGCATCAATTGGGTACCCCTTTCTCATAAATGATGACACGACTGTATCTATAAGAATAACCAAATACCCATGACTCTACACATTGCTTTAGGATTGGCAAATGAAATATAAGTATTGGAAATACCACGTAGTTAAATCTTAGCCCACATTAAATCGTTCAGTCGGATTATGAACCCCCTCCATTTATTGAAGTCTGTTATAAACTAACTTGTAAACAACCATTCTCACAAAATCTTGAAAAGATTGAAGAACTAAACTAACGTACTAAAGCGTACCACAAGCCAAAAGGTAAACATAATAAAATCTCCATTACCTTAAAAATATCCATGGGATACTTGAAAAACAAACTCAGGTAACTTGGTCCATAATAAGATTGCAAGCCACCAGCTAGCTTACTTCACTTGAAAATATACCGTTAAAATTGTGGGAATTCCTTAGTTTGATTACGCCCTGGCGTAAAAACAATCCACTTTGAATTTCAACAAGTTTGTTCGACTCTTCAATAACTTAATTAATAATGTTAGTCTGTATTCATTTCTAGAATATTCTTTGGACTTGTAACTGCGATTTATATTGCCTGAAGTAATGATTCTGAATAGGTAAAAGTCAAAGTCAAAAGTTTTTATTTCACATAGGCCTACATGGGCACTTATAAAACGTCAGAAGCTAGTGCACGGTTCCAAATTGGTCGTTTCGTATGGAGAAGAACCGGCAAGAAACTCCATGGTTACTCTTTTAAAAAAGTGATTGTTTACAATATTTTCATATTACAGTATTAATAGAAATTATGTAAGAACAGTGTAGACCAGTCGATATGGTACCCAAAAGCACAATAAAAATAATCATATTAAAAAAAAGTGAGTCGTAATAGGAAGTAACCTAAAAATTCGCGAAGTCCACAGTGTTCTCACATTCACATTAAAAAAAACTGCAAAATGGAAGTATGAACTACTGCCCCAGCAATGTATTAACATGGTACCTAGCAATATGTAATGCTGAATAGCTGAATATCAGTATTTCGTTTTGAAAAAGTTTCAGGAACTTTTCATAACTATATAATCCTGGAAATTCTTTGTTTATTTTTGCCTTTTTTTTACGAAATAGACATTCAATAAGATAAGGCAAACGGAGAGGTATTGATAATTTTATTGGTACATAAATATATGTTACGGTCATCATCATCATCATCTTCCTGCCCTTGTCCCGTGTTATTTGGGGTCGACGCAACTGGCTTTTTTCTTCCATTCTGCCCTGTCACTCGTAATGCTATTACTAACTTCCTTTTATTTCATATCACTCTTCACACAATCCATCCATCTTTTCTTTGGTCTCTTTCAGTTATGAGTTTACATGTGGATGGATGGAGAGGGAGAGCCTCTCCATCCATCCACATGTAAACTCATAACTCTTTTGTTACGGTCACCAATCATATTTTATTCAACATACTATATATGACACTGATCTACAAAATGCAGCAAAATTTAAGAAAATTTCAATTTCGCGGGCTTAAATTTTGTTTTTCATAATGATAACAGACAATTCTATTCGATTCACATTTATCAATACCTAGCTTCTGCCCGTAATTTCGCTCGCACTTATCTCGGGATAAAATGTCCTATTAGTAACTTATGCGCTATTCCAGGATAAACTAAGCATGTATTAAGTTTCAATATTCACTTAGGTGTTCGAGCGTGAAGAAGTAACAAACATACAAACTTTCGGCTTTATATTAGTATGATTAATGAGATATTCATGTTTTTATCATTAAGGTTATATAACTTTTTTTCTCTACCAGACATACATTGATCACACTCCTTTAACTGAGACAGGATTACAACCCGAAAATCAAGAGTAATGCAAGAAAAAAGTTTAACTTCATAAGTCTACCGGTAAATCACTAAAACTAACTGCTCACCAAACAAACAACCACAATCATTTCCACTGAGTTTCTAACTTCTTGATAAAACCTTGTTCCCTAATTTCCAACGTCTGCTTCAAATCGAAAGAATTCCAAATTATGTCCATTTGCAACAGAAAACTAACCGGTAACGCAAACTAGGTTGAAACTGCATCCACGACTCGCAATTCGCATTTACAATTCAACTCGCGTCTCAGACTGTCCGCATATCATCTATCCTTTTCTGTACAACCAGTTTTTTGTGAGCCCGTCTCTTTCTAATGCATTGGATTGCAGAAAGCCGATTTCAAAGGTACCATTCTCACGTTTTGTTTCGAACAGGGCGTCGAGGTACTGATTTTGAATGCCACATATGAACGGAACCACGTAGAATTTTCCTAGGGAACGCGATTTTTAAAGTTCGTCCGATTTTCTTTTTTGTTTCGCGCTATTTTGTTGGTTTTGTAGGTGAAAATCTATTCTTTTTTTGAGCGGAAACAAATTTTTGTATGTGGCCAGTGTGAAATCGATTGTATAAAATACGTTTTGAGTTTGAATCTGTTTTATACAGATGGTTCTGTCTTAAAAGTCGAGACCAAAACAAGATTTCCTCGTATCCCATGCAGTAGTAAAAGTCAATACAAGGATACGGTTTATACGGGACTAGATACCATTACATTTTATGTTCACTAGCTCTCCTTAAACCCACCATATTATTGCTTTGATACAAACTACTATTGTTTGAAATGCAATCGATGCGCTGAACCGGCCACAGTCAAGCGTATGATGTTATATCGGTGCACCTGGGATCTTTATTTTAAACCAGGAACACCCACAACATATACCAGAAACTTGCAAAAATGTTGTTTATATTTATGCTATTGTAACATAACTGTATAACCACAGTCATATTAGAGGCTAATAGACTATGAATTTTCCAAAATGTGGAAATTTGATTTTGAAACTTGGAACACATTATTTTAGCCGTAGATTTTTTCGAATGTTTGGCATAATACCAATCTGCTATTGCCTAACTACAGAATAAAGGACCACAGAGTATCAATTGCTACGCTTAAAGAAAAAAGATGAGTGATGAGTTGTTTCGAAAAATTTAATTTGGAAAGAAGATGAATCAATGAGAATGCCCAGTTACATTACAACCGAAAGCGTTTCGGTTCGTCGTTTATACCACGTACATCGAATCTTTCGAACAATTTGCTTGCAACAGTCTTCCCGTATGATTATTTTTAGGTGTTTTCAAGGCTAAAATGAGTAGGTTCTTAATAACTAGTGCGGTTCACCATCAACGATTGCGTCACTGCTCACCACCAGGTGGAATCGCAGTCAAGATTATATCATTAAAAAAAACTCGACTACAGAATGTTAGAGTAAGTACATAAAGTTTCCATTAATAAATAAATTTCTGAAATGTGTGTCCTGCCTATATTCAAGCTACTGACCGATTCTCGATTAAAAATCTTCTCACGATTTCGGATCGCTCGTCAATTGTTTATAACATATAAAAATTCGAGTCAACCCAATGGTTACGGTTCACTGAATACTTAATAGGAGCAATGACGTTATTGCTGACGTCATGACCCTGAAGGATTATGCTCACATAATAGATTTCGACCGAATTACTCAACTCAGTGTATATTCGTCATATGTTTTGAACTGAGTAACTAGAATTGTTCTCTATTTGACTGACTGATAGGTACTGTTGTAATGGACCAGTAGTAAAATAACTAGCGTATTTCAGGACGATTTTAACCTAGTTTAAGATATTTGAAAGAAAGAAAGAAAACACGTTATTTAGCACACACATACACACAATGAGGAAACGAGTACATAGACACTGAAATAAAAAGAAACAACAACATTGTGTGTCTTACGGCTGTGCTAAATAAGCCCAGTTCAGTGTAATGCCAATTTTACAAATATTTGACCATTTGGATCAATGCGTTATTTAAAGCTACTCTGAAATGTTTAATTTCGATTAGAATGTAGAAGGATGCATCAACTAGTTTTTTTATTGTTATCTTGTGTAAATTTAAGGGCTTTTGGCCACAATAAGACCATGCCAGCCTCATCATAACCTAATACAAGTAAAGATACCTTGTTAACCATTAGGCGTCTAAATCTTTACTCACTATCGCTATATCCGATTACTAGGATGTAAAATATTGGTAACCAGCTTTATGCCCCGATGGAAACCGAACCTAACTTAGTAGGGACAAAGTTTGATTTTTTTATTATTGTATGGCTCTCGTTTGTTCACTATTACACCTGATAGTAAGCCATGATGTGGCCCACGATGGAGTGGGCTTATTCAGTCTTGACTTAAAAACCCCTAGGTTGTAACTATCAGGAAACACAGACTTCTGCACACACTTCCCAGACAAATATTGGACAGGCCTGTTGGTCTAGTGGTTAGTGGCAATGACTGCTATGCCGGAGGTCGTGGGTTCGATTCCCACCCAGGACAAATGTTTGTGTGATGAGCACAATCATTTGTTCTGTGTCTGGGTGTAATTTATCTATATGTGTATGTATTTAGAAATATATAAGTATGTTTATCAGTTGTCAAGTACCCATAACACAAGCTCTGCTTAGCTTGGGACTAGACGGCGTTGTGTGATAGTTCTGGAATATTATTATTATTATTTCGTTTATTCATTAACTTATCATATAAATTACATTTTTAAATATTTCAATAAAAAAATAAAAACATTTAAAAATATAAAAAATATTATTATTATTATTATTTGTTCTGTGTCTGGGTGTAATTTATCTATAATATTTATGTATTTAGAAAAAAAAATAAGTATGTTTATCCATTGTCTAGTGTTAGTTTGAGACTAGATGGCGTTGTGTGATAGTTATGAAAAAAAAAAACAAAACAGTTTCTGCGTATGGGTGTGATGTGCGCCATATACCAGAGTTGCGACGCCGTACGCCTGTTGGTCTAATGATGGAACTGGCTGGGTGGAGTAGATTATTTTTATTATTATTGATTGTTTTGTTCTGAAACTATGTTTTATTTTCCAGTTTTACGAACACTGGATCTACGAAGATGATCTGATAGTGAAGGTATTGAACTAATTCATCACCTTTGATCACCGCTTCTAATCCCTCGTACTATTATGTATCACAGAAGCACGATTACTTAGATAGCTTATGTTTGTGACGTCTGTCCTTTATGTATTTTACAAGAATATGTAGAATTGTTTAAACCCGGATATAAATATCTAAACAATCCTTAATAAATCAGGATTACCATAATGTATTGTATGCTGCATTTTCCCCAAAATGTGCTGTAATCACTAACTTGACCGTATTTTGTAAATGACCCTTCCTGTATTAAGCGCTTTGTGAAAATTGCATCCTCCAAGCCAAATATCTGAGCGTGGCATTTACACTGACAAATAGCACATTAACGCTTTCCTCCTTGATTTAACACCCTGAAACTTACGTACAAAAGCCTACCCTAATAAAATATAGAACCACATAAAACATATAATTATATTTTTCTCTCGCCTCTCGAAGCCAGGAGTCGTTTTCATTCCACACACCTCCGCAAAATATGGTCTTTCATAACTCCCCACAAAAAATCCCCTGTAATTTAATGCTTCCCCTGAAAATAATATGTAAAAATACGCTCTGGGTAGAGGCCACTTTCGGCCCGTTTCGGGCCATTTCGGACAATTTCGGGCCGGTGCCGACCATTACGGGCACATCCTTCGCGCCGTTATCTTGCCCGTAAGAATAAATCAGGATATTATTTTACCCCGACAAAATATTATTCTTCATATCTAATCAGTGAGGCAAGAAATATGGATATGATACCGACCGAAATTGTATTTATGTGTTATGGTTCTCATAAGTGCCGACGCGGGCACCCCTACGTGCCAAGGTTTTCAGTTGCCTCGGTACGTCGGGCCTGGCCTACTTCATCAATGACACAAATGTCTTTAACGTAATTCGTGGCTAGACTATATGTGCTGACTTCGTTCTTCGTAATCGTAATAACTAAAATACTGAATAAGGTTTTGAAAACAAAAAAAAACGAAATTAATTCTAGGCAATAACTTGACATATTGACTGTAAACTGGCAACTGGTATTATCTCAATTTTGACAACTTTACAGAATTAAGGAAAGGTTTTTTTTCGTCTAGAATATAGCATCTGGTATATTTAATAAATTTACACATACACATCTTATTAAAAATGAAAGTTGCATAATTTGCTTCCTTCTAATAAATATAAAAACTAGATAGGACAATATAAATAAGTTGAATGAAGTAAATTCTGGCATCAAAAAATGTATCTGAGATGAGATTTCTTGCAACGCTGCGGAGTATGAAACACTATACGAGTATTAACAAGTGAAATCTTAAAAATTGATACAGAACCGGTTACCAGTTCACAGTTGATATGCGCAATATTTGAACTAAAATACAAATATAGGCGTCAAAGTGTCCTACTTCGCGTCATTAAAATTACGAACAAACAAAAACAAATGTACATAATGTAGAACTTATTAAAACATTTGTATAACAAACAGTATGCCAACAATCTTAGAGGAGATAAACTAAAGTTTTCAAATTTCAAAGAGGCGAGCGTAACTCAAAACACGCTCCTCAATAGTAAGAACCGCAGTCACTCCGTTGAGACATTTTAATCAAGAAATTTTCGTGTCTTTAATCAAAGGGAAACTTGAATACCTACACAACACTTGTTAAGTAACACGATGAATTAAAACAGCACTTCAGTTCTGGTATTTTCAAGCTGATTTGCCAGTGGAATGGGGTGGTTCCTTTGTAAACCTTCCTTTAAATATTGACTAGAATCAACTATTGTATATTTAGCAATGGACTATGTATGATCGCTTTTAGGAAGGTGTTTTAAGTCCATGTGAATTCAGAAGGGAAAAGGGTGTAAAGGATGCCTTATGGAAGAACCGACTCTAACCAGATCAGGGATGGCGAAACTATGGTACGCATGCCAGTGGTGGCACATGACAAAATAATTCAGACACGTGGGCTGTCAGACTGGACTGGACTGTACAGCTTTCTGAATCAAGCCCTTGATCCAGTCGCCCTTATTGTTATTATTAATCACGGTACAATGTTTTTATTGCAAATTTTTGTTTGATGGTTTGTTCAGTAAATCAATTAAAAAGACTCTTTTTTTTAAATCGTCAATAAATATTCACTCTCCCTGGTCTAAATGCCTGAGCCTTAGAAGGTAAGAAAAATCCTGATCCAATTTTAAACTTCGCTCTAAAAAAACCTAAGAAGAATGTATACAGAATATTACACCACATGAAAAACTCACCTCGTTATACTTTCGATTCCTACCAAAAATTCTATTTCTACCATACAGCAGCTGTCGACTAAAACATTCAAATGTTATTTGTGAACGTCGAAGCGAATGAGCGATATCGATTATTTATTGTACAGACATTTAATCGAGTAGATCGAGTTTCGCTTGCGGTTGGTGCGGTCACGGCATCGATACTTAGTGACTAGTAACTTGTGAAGTCATTAAAAATTTGTTAAGAAATCAATAACGAAAACACGATGTAACCTGTTATTGAAGAGTGCTTGAACTCATTCTATGTACAATCCATTAAAAAGTTGTTATGTTCATACTAAACTTGAAAAGGACCATCACATTACATCGAAGCGCCATGACAATCGGGTCTTATCAGTGTGAAATAAATTAGTGCTGAGCAAGTGATGAAATGCAGTTATGTCACCCTTGGCGCCAGCAAGACGATTTTCAGGGGGGTGCATCTTCATCACCTCTTCTTGAATATGATAGCTTTTCTTTTGCCTATACATCATCATCATTTCAGCCGAAAAACTTCCACTGCTGGGCATAGGCCTCCCCCAAGTGTCGCCACAATGAACAGTCCTGTGCGTCTGTGCGCATCCATCAGACTCCCGCAACCGTTACTAAGTCATCGGTCCACCATGTAGGAGGCCTTCCAACGGTACGTCTTTCAGTACGTGGTCGCCATTACAGAACCTTTCAGCCCCAACGGCCATCCGTTCTGTGAGCAATGTGCCCTGCCCATTGCCACTTTAGTTTGGCGATTCTTCGTGCTATGTCGGTAATCTTGGTTCTCCTGCGGATATCCTCATTCCTGATTCGATCACGCAAGGAAACTCCGAGCATAGCCCTTTCCATTGCCCTTTGGGTGACTTTAAGTCTTCTGATGAGGCCCATTGTAAGCGACCACGTTTTAGAGCCATATATCATCACTGGCAACACGCTTTGGTCATAGACTTTCGTCTTGAGACACTGTGTGCCGATGCATATAGAGATGAAATTAACTTTGTCGATTTGTGCAGAAAAGGTTGGAAACTAAAGAAGAAGGACGCAAGAGCGCAATAAACTTTGAACATCGCTTCAGATATGCTAGATTCACTAATAATTAAAATATAAATAAATTAAAACCAAGGAGATGGAAGCAGCTAGGGAGCATCTGTTTAAAGCAGTGAACATCTTTCGGCTAAAATGATGATATATATACCCACGAAAAAATTTGAAATATATATTTGGCAAATAAAAAGATTTTAAATCCAGATAACACGATCACTTTCATTGTAAACTGCGACATCGTATATTTTCTCAAGAATACGAGTACTATTCAAGTTATAAAGTAAGAATGAACTCAACCGCCAGCGTTTACAATCTCTATATTTCTCCACTTTCCCCGCAGCCCAATCTACATACATCCAGAGTATTTCTTTACCTAATACAGTCTTCGTTGAGAAAAGCGGTTGGTAGCGGGAACAAATTGGCACCTAATAGAATTTCATATGGGCACAATTTAACCGTACTGTACATCGCCCCCTGTATAGAACATTTCAACGTTTCAATTGTGTATTCAGTTATGCGTTCATTATTAATACATATAACGTAAGGCAAAGGATTGCATTTGGTGCTTTATGTGAAATACAATACCGTTTGCTGTGTAGTCTATTTTAAATCCGACCCTTGGTATGGCTTCGAACGATGCTAATCAGTAGTTCGCTTTCGTATGTTTTGGTAGAATATCTGTTTACGATAAAGAAGTATCTGCCTAGAACAATAAATATTATCGCTTTTATTATTTACCTTCTACTTCTAGACGTGGGTCATGGCGAAAACATCCTGACTTGATCCGGTGAGTCATACTTGTAATAGTGCTAACGATGCCCCAAGTTTGGTTACCTGTGCTTTCTATAATTTATCTGACTTCGTTCAATTGTCCGGTGAACGTCAGCTCTACCTTAATAATAATAATATATAATAAAAATTTAATTTTCAAGATAATACAATCTATTATGGTTAGTAAAGACATACACAACTTATAAACTACTGTTAGTACATATATATCTCGGTCAATTAAATAAATACATTCAATAAAACATGTCAATAATAATAAATAAATTACACAATCAAAAAACAATTAACATATACACACAGCACTACTTCTGGGCACGGTTTGAGGATAACACTTGCGTCCTCGTCCAGTGTTTTAATATAAGGCCATCAGTCCTATCCGCTACGGTTTTTAAGAGACTGTTGGCGCTGTACCCGCCCCATCAGGGATGCGACACGCTTTCGTATGATAGCATAAAAGTCATCAATACGTGCTTCCGCAAACATCCCCGATGCGCTGCAATGACGCGGCAGCCTCAACAGTGCCCTGTATGCGTTATTGTATTGGACCCGCAAGGTGCTGTAAGCCCTCTGCGTGTAGTCAACCCATAGACTGCAAGCGTAAAAAGACTGGCAGTATGCCATAAACAGAGTAGCCTTTACATCCTTTGAACACTTTGCAAATCTACGAATCAACATTAAAGTGAATGTCAGAGAAATTAAAATTTTCAATAGTTTTTGTTTTGTATTTTACAGGGTAGTGTCAGTTTCTATATTCATTATAATATGATTTACAACCATATAACATGTATTTATTAACGGAATTATATATAATCATTAGCGGAAAGCATCACATGCAATTTAGCTTAGCTTTCTTTTTTGACTGACCGACACTTTGACAATTCAAAAGTGCCTGTAATTGGTCTATTTGAAATAAACGTTTCTAATTTCTAGCTAAATTAGTCGATACAATCCTCTCACTCGACACTGGTCAGCAAAATGGAAGAAACTGGAGCAATAGTAATTTTTTAATGGGCTCCTTTTGTTTGATATTATGCTATCATATGGTACAAAATGCCGGGGCTGGGGCATTGTTTATAAGAGTTTCCACGGCCCTGGAACGCAAAGGGCAACTAAGGGAACGCAGGTGGGTTGTAACTGATTACAACCCACCTGCCTTTGTTGCCTTTTACTGACAAAAGTCTGTTATTCCGTCTCGCTCTACCCAGTGAGAGGAATTATTTGATTGTTTTAGAAGAAGTTAGTTCTGAATTTGCCTGCTGCGGTCTTCCTGTTCGGGCTAGAGTGAAAAAGCTCTTAGTACACTAGTGCGCTTCACGATCAATGATTGCATCACTGCTTACTATCAAGTGGGATCGCAGTAAAGCACTAAGGTCTTTCTTACATAGCATGCGTAGGTTGACAGCAGGACAAAAATATGCATATTTAAGATGAGAGAAAAGGATAGGTAGCTACATTGTATGAATCTGACAGCTGTCACCCGCACCATCCTATAGCAATTGTATTGTAGTTTATGTCATTAAAACAAAAAAAAAAGTTTGTATAAAGAAGATACTACTGTGGTCTTCTAACTCAAAACCAATCTTGAACAAAAATAAATCTAATCTAAATCCAACCCGTTACTAACTCAGAATCCGTCGAGTCATTTAGTCTCTGCTAATGCAAATCTGCCATAAATTGTCAATAAACCGGAGAGGCGGAGAGGATAGTTTCGATAGTTCCCGTTCGACGGCCCGTGACGATTTATAGTGCAAGTTTCAGATGGAAAAAGTTGGTGATCCTGTCTTCTTACGGGTTCCCAGGGGGAGGGGCGCTGTTCTAATACGTACTGTCAATTGCGAAAGTGCGTCGTTATGTCTGTGTACGATGGCAGGCTTGCTTTTCTAGCTTGTGTGTATTTTTCTTCTATGTAACAACGCTTGGTGTATTAGCCAGATGATGTTGTGCTGTCTGATGGAGATTCGAGTGATTTTGGACTTTCTAATATTTTTATCCGACTTCAAAAAAGGAGGAGGTTCTCATTTTGTCGGAGTTTTATTTTTTTATGTATTTTTCCCGATTATTCGAAGACACCTGGATCAATTTGGAAAAATCTTTTCTTTGTTTGAAAGTGTATACTTTCTAGGTCAGGATTTAATGACAGGATCCTGGAGAAATCGAGGAAGGTCTTCATATTTTATAGGGTTATTTATTTTAATGATTATATACTATAAATGGTACTATAGAACTTGTACACTATCAGCAGGTTTAGCAGAGGGGTACCACCACTAAGGCATTAAATAAATAAGTAACTAAAAAATGTAAAATAAAAACACTAAAAAAAAATACAAAGTTATATAGCACTTGTCATTGTTTTTAGGATTCCGTACCTCAAAAGGAAAAAACGTAATCCTATCTGGGAACTCGTGAAGATTGAGTTGAAATTAAAACCATATACTCAGGTCTGCGGTCTCTTAAAACTGAGAAAAAATAAAACTTATAAATTAACTAAAAAAAAAAGATACTGCCGTTTATGTCGCAAAAAACGTGTAGGGTACTTCCCGCTAACCCAGAATCCTGAGACTCCATTCGAGAATTGAACTATTTACAGTAAGTTTGTACGGAACCTTCAGTGCGCGAGTCCGACTCGCACTTGCCCTGATTTTTTGTATTCAATTAGGTTGAATTTTTTTGCAAATAGTTTTTAATGAAATTTTAATACATTTATAAGAAGTGACTATTAACGTTTATCAGAATAAATGGTAAAGTTTTAAAGGGAAAAGTAAACGGCCTAACAATAATCGTTTAGGTATTTATATTGTATGTAAAGTGTTACAACCATTTTACCCAGTTTACAATAGCTCAATATATTACCCACATACATAATATGTGTCCCTGTTTTCCCCATATTTATGCTCGCTACTTCAAGTTATTCGAACCAGTCGCAATATACATGTTACGAAATAAATTTCATCTCTCAGCAAAGAACACTAAATAAGCCCCCAACAAATTACTTCTCCAGTCCCCGAAGTAACTTACATAATGCTGAAACAGTATACTTAAAATACTTGAAAGTTATCAAAGGAAAATCAACTTTAAAATGGAAGAAGTAAGTCACATTTCTGCTTAAGGTCTGGAGCAGCCGAGATAATCTTGTTGGGGAGTCATTTTTGACCAATTTCCCTCGGTATTGAAAATATTTTATAGAGGCCGACATTGCAAAGTCACATAGGACCCGATAGGCTTTGTGTGGACGCCGTTCAGCGTTGTTTTGTTCATTGTTTTCTATTTAGGTAAGCGACAGAGTTATGTAGGCAAAGCTTGTTACAGCGGCCATTTTGTATGAAAATCAATTTTACATAATAATATGCTCATACTGGATATTATATTTTACTGAAATATTGATGAAGCATTTTATTCAGGAAAAGATCTTGCGGCCACTCACTTGCTCATGGCGCAGTGAAAATACAGCAAGCTAAGCAGCAAGATGGTGGTCGGGACTTTACTTAAATCAATCATGTTAGCTAGGATTTTACTGGCACGCATTTGTGTCGCAATTGCATAACTTAATTTTGCCAAGCCCGCTCCATCATCGAACCACCCGATGAATGGCGTTAACATTTGCATTAATCCTGTCGATTTTTTAGTAAACTCTATAAATCCTAATCCACTGAAAGCGTTAATATTACCTACTAGCTTGTACGTCGCACATATTGGTCCTTCGAGCCGGATCTCTTCTTTCTGATGAAATACGTTTGACAAAACATGTTACCTTACTCCGGAATCAACTTTCAAGAACTCTCTACCTTTTAAGCGCACGATTAGCCCAGTGGTTGAACGGTTGTGGGTTCTATTCCCGCACGGAACAAATATTTCTATGACATACATATATATTCCCGGTATGAGGGGTTGTGGTATGGATCAACGTGTTTTTTTTATTTAAAGCAAAAAAGCAAGATATAAAATCGTTTTTTACCAATACGCAAATACAATACATATTCTTTCAATTGCCGAATCACCACAGTTTTAATATAACAAATCTCGCTAACCCGTTCCTCTCGTTAATTAATAAAACGGCATAACTGTTGAAACTTCGCCTTTGTCGTTGATATTTTTGTTTGGTTACTTTACTTCTTTTGTATCCTGCAGCGCTATAGGGAGAGGTGATTAAATCATTTGCATTCACACCGACGTTATTTCGATTCGATGCTTTATTTAGTTTGCATTTTGGGATAAGGACGAATTAAAAATACATTTTCGTGTTTCACGTGACCGTGTTATCAATTGTCATTGTATTTATTGACGTAGTTTCGACTCTGTAACCTTTTCAAAGACGCACCTATATACCTACATCTGAATTCATTTAAAAGGTGCAATAATTATTTACTTCTTTTAACAAAATATGTATACACAAATGACTGTAATATTAAATAACTACGAGACATTATAACGTTGGACGTTTTTAAATAGGTATTTACATTTAAAAATACTAACTATAATTACAATAAAATAAAAAAATATAACAATAAAAACCCTACAAGTTGTAAATAACAACTAACTAAAATCAATTAAAATATGAAAAAAACTCTTCCACATCGTTGTCGACTGGTAATGTGTAATTATAACGTTCATACAAAATCCAATAGGCGTCGAAGTAGGCACCCCTCCCTCCACATTGCAGTCCAAAGCACACCGAAAGCGTGCTCAGAAGACTATCAGCATTGCCACGTTAAATGGCAATACTAAGTCTTAGGGTAAAGAGCGAGCCAGCCCTCTGGTCCCGCAAAGTTTTAGTCGTTTGGCAAGAAATATCTTTGAAAAGCACACGTGCACTCGCACCCCATGAACCAAGGGTTTTGACCCCAACTGGCATAAAACTGTAATTAGCATATTCAGCATTTAATGTACCCACTGCAGGGACTCAGGCCTCCTCTCTCTAGGAGAGAAATGGGCCGTAATCCACCACGCGGGCCCAGTGCGGATTGGTGAATGTCACATGTCTTCGAATTTTTGGTTCTAGGACATGCCGGTTTCCTCACAATGTTTTCCTTCACCGTTTTGAGAGCAGTGGTGATGAAATTAATTACACAAAGTAATGCGCCTGGCTGGGTTTGAACCCGCGACCTACCACTCGTAAGTCGGGGCCGTTACCACTCGGCCACCACTGCTCTTAAACTGTATACCTAAAGTTCAATACATTAGAAAAATTAGCTTCTTATTAATACATAGGTATAGTGTAGAGCAAACTGTTTCAATGTTTTTTTTTTGTTAATTTAGATAGTCTAGATGATGTGACGTCAAACCGAGAGTCCACACTAAGTACAGTCATATTTTCAGTTATAAAAGAAGCACAAACAAAAAAACTTACTTTCACATTAATAACGTGAGTAGTCGAGCGATAGATCAAAAAGCTTTCAAAGCAAAAACAGAGCCTATCAATAAACCCAGATAAGTCAGAAAGTAAAATGAAATATTCCTTTATTCGCACAAACATTTTCATCGGGACTAACAACCCAAAATATCAACAAATTACATCTAATCGTTTACCAAATCATCTTTTTTATAAATCGATACGGAATCGCTTTGGGACGCAAACATACGTTAAATCGGCCACTTCGCGAGTAAACGATTCAATTATATCTGTATGTTGATAGCGAAGCGTTCTGAAAGGTTGCACGTGCGAACAACACCGAGTGTTGATTTGACGAAAAATTGTATGTTTATAGGCAGTGAGATGTAGGTATTTATGTGACAGGTAAGGGTGGGGTTGAGTTCACATAGCTGTTCTGAAATATAGTCAATGATTTCTGAAATAAAGTCTTATATGCTGCATCAGTTCAGAGACAACGTAACGCAATAGGGATATTTCGTGACGCATTTTTTTTATATATATTTCGATAATTATACCTATACATGAAAAAATATATTCGTTATATATAATTTTTTTATCAATAATATGCAAAAGTAGATTTGCCAAGACGCCGTTTTCTATGGCGGACGTACAGGTGTGATGGACTCTGACGTCAAAGTCTATGTCGAACTTTTCTTTCTTATTGGCAGCTTTGAAACTCTATAACTTCGTTGTCGATAAAGATATTTTAAAATTTATTTCACATTTGTTTACTAGAGCTAGATATTATATAATTTAAATAAATAAATTAAAGTAAATACGTTGCGTGTCATAGGAACGAAATCAATAGGAAATAACCCTATTTATTTCGTGAATTTCAGAAGATTTTTGACGACATTTCGTTTTTATTTTTGTGACATGTTGCTGTTGCAATTTTATTTGCCAAATTTCATGATTCACAAAGTAAAAGTCAATGGTGTCCCAGCAATCTTTCGTTGCATAAAAATTATATAGGAACAACGCTGACGCAATTTCTTTAGACTTTTCATTGTAAGGAATGAGTAATTTTCAGTATAAATAACAAAACTAGGACACCCTATAAAACTTTCTCATTGTAAACATAACAGAAAGTTTTACTGTACAAATTATAATTTTCAGAAAGAGCAAAATGAAATATTTCCTGAATTTTTATTACCCAATTATGTGCTTACATTCCCTTGCAGCTATCATTGAAAATTTTGAATTTCATACGTAAGTTGTAAGGTGGGGTCCAATAGGCCCCTTGTCGCTTGTAATGTTACTATGGTAGGCGATACTATCACATCGCCCGTGGCATTTGATAAGACAGTGCGTTACTTTTATGACCTAGCTCCTAGCCTATGGAAGTGTTACGTGAAAATGGTGGCACTTTAAATGGTAATGGTGGTGTTTGTTAGACTAGTTTATGTTTACGATACGCTACATTTGGCCGCTGTTTAGATAGAAATATTTGTTATTTGCAATGTTTTGTTTGTCTGGCTAGAAATGTGAATACTAAGTATATACTGTAAGAATCTTATTGTTCAAAGTTAAGTGAAGTAAACCATCATTCACTAAGGATGTGGGTTTTTTTGAAAGAGTCAATGAGTCAAGGCAAAGGTAAACTAAACACGTGTTTTTTTTGGTAGGAAATCATCTAATGACAAATCCCGCCCTTGGGCGGGGCGGGATGGCGTGTCAGACTTTTACTGCCTAAACCCCTCTCCAGTTCCTTCTTTGCCTTCGTTCCGGCCCCGGGGTAAACAAAACACGTGTGGGTTTTAGTCAGATAAAGTCTGACACTCCTTCTCGCTCTACCCAGAGAGGGATAGTTATTTAATGATTTCCAACCCTGAAAATAAAAAAGAAATGCTAATAATAAGCTGTCATTCTACCTACTCTAGTTTGCTAAGGATTGACAGTTCACTGCATTTGAGTTTTATTTTACTGATTCATGAAAAAATATTTGTTATCTATCCTTACTACCTAAAAAAATTCAACTGTGAAAACAAAATCAGAAAACCTATCGAAAAGTAAACAAGAGACTATAATTTTTTACCAAATTTTAAAAAGCTGTTTTATGTGGCGCTCATATATGGACGTGATGGACTTTGATGACGAAGTCCATGCTTGACTATTGTTTCTAATTATCAACTTTGAAGCTTTATATCATCGTCGTTGAAGAAGAAATTTTAAAATTTCTGCGTTTTAGTTTACCAGAAGTGATACCTAGGTAGGTTCCAAGACTACAAGCTCAGCCCCATCAAGGCCATACCGGGACTCATGAAGAAGGTGCACGGAGGGCTAGGAGTTGAGTAGAAGGGAGAGGAATAGCACAAAATATCCAGAAGGGTCGAAGTGCTCTGGTCTAGGGACAGCCCCACAACAAGATAAGATAAGATATCTAGGTATTTAATTTAACACACTTAAAAAAATACATTCATTTTCTTTGTTAGGATATAAGACGAAAGCAGCAGTTCTAGAAATGTGCCGTAATGGCCCCCAATATATCATTCATCTTTCAGAAATATGAAACAGTTCCTATTGTCGGAATTTGCTACATTATTATTTACCTCACAAGTCTGAGTTACAAGCTACCAAATAAAGAAACATGATTGACTGGCCACAAATCATGGTTCACAATAATAGGTTAGACGTAAAAAGATTGACAAAACGTTGCTCGTTGGTTTTGGACGTTGCCTTTATGATTTTTCGGCGCTCAACTTTTAAAACAACCTTTTCTCTGTTGTCGGCCATCATACTCTATATATTACAAGTTGAAAGGCCAAAAAAACAATGAAGTTCTACCATCAATATACGCGTATTACAAAGTGGGACGACAAACAACGTCCGTCGTTGTTGTGTCGAATGCAACCAACATATGGACGGTATATTTTTAAACTGTATAGAGACATTAAGATAAACTTTACTGCATTCGAATGTTCCGTCTCTAGTCATTCGGATATTTCGGTTTATTGTTTGAAACGGGACAAAGGTTTTTTAGTGCGCTTTTAGGAGCGTGCTGCACTCTCGAGTGATATTATATTTATGAGTTTTTCGTCGCATTTGAATTTAGAACGATATAGTTTTTTGCTGTCACTGTTTTTGTCAGCCCGTCTACTTTTTTGAGGTTACTTTCTGAAGGAAATTAAAATCTTTGTTTTGTCTCACTCCATATTTACTTAAATAATTCTTGCAAAATTGAATGAGTTCACATTGTTGACAATAACTCTGTTATAATAACGATACCGAATGGTTTTCTATTTAAATAAAAACCCATCTTGACCAGAATTAGACTAACAAGGAAAATATATCTATCAATGAAATCTTGGATGAATAGAAAATTTTACATCGGTGTTATAAATATGTAGTCTTACAATATTATTTATGTGTATTTTTTTTCCTGTTACTTAATAATATATTTACTATAGTCTATTTTAAGTTTCCTGATCTATTTATACAGACTTTGTTGACATCTCTCACCCAATTCTCCAGTCGCAGGTCTGATGAGAAATTTCTTTTGAAATATGCAGCACCTTTGTGCTCTTCTGTTTATTCTTTCTTTTTTTCCTTTTGTAAAACTTTTCGTAAGAACATAAATTAATAAGAATTAAAATTGGAATTTAAATCGGATCAACGATCACCCACGCGGTGACTGAACCGGTTTATTGAGACCCCTAGCTTAATAGACATGTAAGGTATTATCAGGATATATCCTCAGATCAATTTAAGTGGTCTAGTATTTTTTGTATGTCTGTATCGCGCCACCAACGCAAGCCGCCCTCGAAGTGTATCTATGTTATGATATTGACACTTAAGTGCTGTGTCCCACGGGATGAATCCACGATTTTATGGTGGCCCGCGTTACTTATCATTTTTTATGGGGTTTCGGGCGGATGTGGCGATGCGTTAAATCACTTACTTTCCATATATCCAGATTATCTCCCGGAGATTATTTTATTAACATTTTTGAAGCGAAATTGTGTTCATACCTCCCTTTATGGGAGCCTTTGGGGTGCCAAGCTTTCGTGATACTAGTAATGATTTTTGTAGACCTCAATCAATCTGCTAGTGATTTCCCAATTATCTTCAGTTCAGTTTCCAGGCTAATGTAGCTAAATACCAATATTTAACATGAAACGACTCCACTACCCGATTTTAATCCGTACTTGACGCTGGTTTTCAACTGAACCTTTAAGTGTTCAGTTGAAAACCAGCGTCTGGCAACTGCTGTAAACTGGAAGACACATATTTAATTTAAGTTTCTGCATACTTGTTTGTTCATTGTGTGCTAAATAAACATGTTTTATTTCTTTCCTTAAAACTCCTTGGCCAGATAGGTGTCAGATTTTCTTGCTAACGTGTGATGATTGGACCTTGCAGGTTCTTATTTCTTGCAGGGGCTTCATTATGACGTGTTAATATGTCAGTCGTTCGAGCGAGAAATAGGGATTGAGCTAGACACCCTATATAGCTCCGTCCCTTTAACAGTTCAGTTTGGGTCGTAAATGGATCACGTCAAGAGCTGGTAGTAGTGCTGCAGGTAACAATTACTTTGCATGAGTAAAACTTCAATTTTCCATTTCCAGGCTTTTTTTTCGGTGGGAAAATCATCCTCAACGCATGTTACTAAGAGAGTTATGAGTATTGGATGGGTGGAGAGGAAGAGGGAGGCCAAAGAAAAGATGGATGGATTGTGTGAAAAGTGATATGAAAGAAAAGGAAGTTAGTGATAGCATGACGGTTGACAGGATAGAATGGAAGAAAGAAACGTGTTGAGCCGACCCCAAATAAAGCGGGACAAGGGCAGGAAGGTGATGATGGTAGGAAAATCATCCTATGACATCCCCCGCTCTTGGGCGGAGCGGCAATTAGTGTCAGACTTTTACTGACTAAAAACGCTTACTGCGCTTTTAATCAGTAAAAGTCTGACACTATTTTCTACGTTGTATCCTCCAGTCAGTCTCCAACAAAAACAGAACATCAGTCATCCCATAATTCATTGGTCGACAGTTTGCTGTCCTAGCATAAATATGTATTCGTCTAAAATCAGCTACATTGTTTCCAAAATTGTGCTGAACTAACCGAACCCGGGAGTTTCAAACGATATAGAGTATTTTGGTCGGCTTATAAATTGTTAATGCGGCTTTGGACCGCATCAGATGATTAATTGACCCGATTTGACCCAACAATTACTTCAATTATTTACCTCCGGTACAGAGCTGTGCAGTTCGATAGTTGATATCGACTTTAATTTGAATTATTTATTGGTGTCTTCCTAATTGTGATTAGGGTTGCGTCGTTTGTCTTCATCTCGATTGGCAGAAGTTTAGTTTTGCTTTTAAGTCTCGCAATTGGAACACATCTTATTTTATACTATCTGGGCCGGAGAACTTCGTACCGCCTAACAGTCAATGAATGTAGTGTATATCTTTCGATATAGTCAACCGATTGCGATGAAACAAACCCTAAGTAATAATCTAATAATAATCTGTCGAAGCTGTCGTTGCGCGGTTGGATCAAAGGCTTGATACAGAAGGCAGTACTCCTCGATACGGCTCGCATTGTGAGGAAGTTTCTGTCTCTAGAGCCTGATAGATACTGGTGGACAACTATTTTTTATATTTTAAAGGGGTTTTTTTTGGTCATGTTTTTTTTAAAGAAATATTAAAAAATGTAAAAAATATTTAAATAAAAATAAATAAATGCAATAATAATAATATTCCACAACTTTTACACAACGCCATCTAGTCCCAAACTAAGCAGAGCTTGTGGTATGAGTACTAGACAACTGATAAACATACTTATATATCTCTAAACACATACATATTATAGATAAACTACACCCAGACACAGAACAGATTGTGCTCATCACATGACAAACATTTGTTCTGGGTAGGAATCCAACCCACGACCTCTGGCATAGCAGTCAGAAGCTCTAACCACTAGACCAACAGGCCAGTCTAATTACTTTCCTTTTATTACAGTCTAGTTACTTTCGCAATAATATTAGTATAGGTTTAAACTCGCTACGCGCTTTATAGATAAATTACACCCAGACACGGGACAAATGAGCGTGCTCATCACACAAACATTAGTCTTGGGTAAGAATCGAACCCACGACCTCCGGAATAGCAGTCAGGGCCACTAACCACTAGACCTACAGGCCAGACGATAATATATCAAGTTACACACAATTTTAATGTAGAAAAGTTATCTACATCGATTTCGTACATTTTACGTGATGCGCGCACAAATAAAAAGTTCTACAGATTTATTATATGTAATAGATTATTATTATTTATAGGTTTGCGCTTGACCATTATCTCACCTGATTGTTAGCAATGATGTGGCCGACGATAGATCAGCCTTGCCTAGAAGTAACCACTCACTGTTGACTCCCACGACGCCCCAGGTTATAGCCATCAGAAAACACAGACTCTAGCAAGGAATTCCTTAACTATATGCACAATTGCACAATAACCCTTTTTTTTCGTTGGGAAAATCATTTAATGACATCCGCTCTTGGGCGGATAGGGAGATAGTGCCAGACTTTTACTGACCAAAAACCCACTCCTGTCCCTTCGTTGCCTTTCATACCAGGGTCGAGTCTTCCTTTCAGAATCAGACCCTTGGCCCCAGTAGGCCCTTTCCACCCTGCTGGGCCCCTACGGTTGCTGACATAACCCTGTATTGTATAGACATAGTCTTCGTCTTTCACTCTTCATACAATCAAATAGATTAATAATATCCACTAAGATTTCCTAATTGCTTATAATTACATCCTCCGCAATAAATGCCGTAATAGCTAATGAGAACCCGATCCCTAACATAATTAGGCTGCTTACAATCCATCAACGCATATAAGTGCATATAGAGCATATACGTAGGTGCATATGCGCCATCATATCATTAGCGATGTACTGCTAATAATGTCAAAACGGAAAGTGCTTTCATTTCGTAATCAGAATTAATAAGATCACAATTTGTGCAGTCAATAACTTTGGGATATGATGCAGTTTATTAGGAGTTATTAGAAGGCTTTTGACATAACTTTACAATTTTTATGGTTCCGTAACCAAACACTAAAAATCGGACCCTATTGCTAAGACTTCTCTGTCCATCTGTCTGTCACCAGGCTGTATCTCATGAACCGTGATAACTAGACAGTTGAAATTTCACAGATAGTGTATTTCTATTACCGCTATAACAACACATACTAAAAACAAAATAATAAAATAATATAAGTGAGGCTCCGATATAAGAAACGTGAGTCCGAATCGCTCTTGGCTTTTTTGTTTTATTGACACACAACTATTTAGAAAGTCCAGAGATTAACGGCTTCTTTTTATTAATAAAAGCTCAAGGATTTTTATTCATATTTAAAATAGGATCCACAGGCAATCGAAACTTATAGTTTAGTTAAGTAAGCCCTTGGAGGCTTCGATTCGTGAATCGAGGCCGCCACAGGCAAGTCCGGTTAAGCAGCCGACAACCTCCTAGGTTGACCTGCGAGAGGCCACACATAAAAAAAATCGAAACTCATAGCCCTGATCACGTTTCTTTGCCAACTCTGTAAGAAAATCGAAACTTATAGAGCTATCCCCGCATCTTTGGTTACTGCTCCGCTCCCGTGGATCATAGCGTTATGTTATTATAGCCTATAGCCTACCTCAATAAATGGGTTATCCAAAAATAAAATACCTTTAGAATATTAATGTGATAGTGCGATGTGATAGGCTAGCATTCGACCACTACCTCAGTTAAGCTATGTAGTGATGATGAGCGTACTCCATGCACGCTTGCCTAGAAGCAACCCATTCACTCTTGACACAAATACATCCAGGTTATAGCTATCAGGATACACAGACTCCCAGGGAATTCCACTCTTTAACTGTACTTACAATTAATGTGTTCCCAAAACGTTTTGAGCGTATGGGTCACGCGACATTTTAATTTGCACTTTTTGTTTTGACAGTCATTGAGATTGATCTATTGTCGCTCTGGCTCTTTTATGCCAGTTTATTCGTAAAGACAACTTTCAACCGAATCACCAATAATTGTGATAGCGTTTGTATTAATTTAAAGTATAATTAGTCATTATTCATTCTGAATTCAAGTAAATCCAACTTTCCTACTGCGATTAAGGTGGATTTAAGCATAATTTATTTTGGTGATAAATTGAGGCAACAATAATATGAAACATTTGTACAGAATCTTCTATTTATATTTATAAAAATGAATACCTGTTCGTTAGTCTCGCTAAAACTCGAGAACGGCTAGACCGATTTGTCTAATTTTGATCTTGAAAAATAGTTTTGATAGTCCAGGGAAGGTTTAAAGGTTGAGAAAAAATGGAAACGTTCACGAAAAAAAAATATTCGAATACAACGCCATCTCTAATTAAAAAGTCATTATAAAATGAATTATGCTGTTTTGATAATGCCAGTAGATGGCGTTGTCCTTACTTTTAGGCGGTACGGAGTTCGCCGGGTTAGCTAGTTTACAATAAAATATTCACCCACTTTAACTTAATAGAATCTATCTAAGTGAAAAACGTATAGACTTTAAATTCAACTCGATTCGAAGACATCAAATGGGTTATTTCCCCTTCCAAGAACAACTCAATTAAATCTCTCAGATTATTTGCTTGAGTAAAACAAACAAAATGACACAAAGTATATTCTACAAGACTACCAGGGTACCGAGAGTTCCCGTAACAACTTGACCCCATTTCCCCCCTAAATGTACCTTCATACACTCGATCAATACAGGAACATAAATAAATCACTAACTTTGAGTTTCGCGATACGAAGCTTGACGGTAACAGACAGATTCAGTAGGCCAAGTTAGGATTACTCCCCTGTGAGTCATTCAAACGAATTGGTTACGGTTAAGGGAAAAGAGAGGTATTTTTCGGTACACCATAACAAACATGCATACGTGCAGAACCTACGTCTGTATGCGAATGTGTGGCCGAATGTAAAAAGCCATCATCATTATCCTTTCAGCCGAAATACGGAATACGTCAACTGCTCTGGACATAGTTCTTCCCAAGTGTTGCCATAAACACCGGTTCTTTGCGTCCCACATCCATCAAGTTCCTACGACCCTTAAGGGATGACCATATGGTTGCAAACCAACGTCCCAACCGAGGTGACTTTGCTAGTTTCAATCCGTGTAGACAGCAGTTGTAATCCATGACCTTCAACGTCCTTGGTTGGGGAGCGCGTTTTCCCAACCACCGAACGTGTTGGCGCGTGGTTTACATTCATGTAGCCGCAACACAAATCAAACACATAAACCAAGGTCATCTTGGTAGGAACGCTAGTTTGCAACCGTCTGGTCATCCCTTTACCAGAGTAGAAAGTTGCGATTATGTAATTAAAAACAGTGGCGAGATTATCTCGACGCGTACCACGACTGGTTCGAGACGGCACGGGAAATGAATGTCTGGAAGGACTTGGGAAAGGCCCATGCCCAGGTACTACAGCATTATTGCGTAGATCTCTATGGACGTACAAGAAACCCCAAGGACATTGTCATGAAACCCCAGCCCCCCTAACCAAGTTACAACCGTTTCGTTTGCCGTTTATATTCTCATTTCGTTGATCGCCTCGAGTCAGCCACGCCTCCTATTCCTTGGTTCTGACCACGTGATTGAACGTTGAGGTGACATCAGAATAAAGGAATCGGAGGCATGGCCGACTCGAGGCGATAGCTAGGGGGGCAGTTTAGACTAGGATTGTATAATGCTTAATAATAATTCAGTCTGCATTGTTCCACTGCAGATTAAAGAACTCGTACTCCTTTTTCCACTCGGAGTTGAGTCATAACCGATTCTATAGGCTCCAAGCTCGTTCAGCCAGCTAAAACCTGATCTACCGTAATGTCATTAGACGTCAATTTTCCCGAAATCAGTACACACAATGCACCACGGACTTTATCAGCTGTTTCAGCAATTTATCATGGCCAACAAATAATATTAGTTGAGTGACAGAAACGGGTTACCGCGTTGGTTTTAGGGTGTTAGCGGTCGGACTGTAATTATATGCATATGCATGGATATTTAGACCGATGTTGACGCACTAGATATTGATGAATTAAATGTTTCACGATCATGCGCTCACACTACTGTGGTAGCTGCTGGGTGTGACAGTTAACAGGGTGTGAATCCCACAATACAATCGCACAAATACATATTATAAAGGCAAAAATTTGTGAGAGTGTATGTGAATGTTTGTTCAACATCATTTCAGCCGAAAGACGTCCACTGTTGGACATAGGCCTCCCCAAGTGTCGCCACAATGAACGGTCCTGTGCGTCTCGTATCCATCGGATTCCCGCAACCCTTACCAGGTCATCCGTCCACCTTGTAGGTGGTCTACCAACGCGCTACGTCTTCCGGTACGTGGTCGCCATTCCAAAACCTTTCGGCCCCAACGGCCATCTGTTCTGTGAGCAATGTGCCTTATTAATCCCACAACCAGCCAAATTTCAAATAGTTCGCAATCTTTCGCCTAAATTGTACAAACACTACTCATTATACAATTCAATATGAGAGACGATCGGCTTACATAAGTCAACTTATCAAAACCTCTTAATTAACAGTCTTTTGTTAAGACATTAATCAATAACGAGTTTCATGCGCCTTAATTGCGAGCTTAGAACCACACCACATGATTTACGCAATTAGAGTAACGAATCAATGGTCTCCTAAATTAATGGAAACAGTCACTAAATTAGTGGATTAGTATGTTAAACGAAAATCGATGATATACGTTCATGTATCGCTAATTAGACGTTCTTGTTTATATTTTTTGAAGTGGAGAAGATGTCTCGCTGAAGTATAGTGTAAAAACAGTGAGCTGACTTTAAATTACCTAACTCAATATTTTTACTTCTTACTATAATACTCTTCCTTCTTCTATTCGCCGCCGGGGTCGACCTGGGAAGAGGTGGCGAGACGACCTAGATGCCTACCGCAAGAACTGGTTCGAGGTGGCTCAAGAAAAGAATACCTGGAAGAAGTTGGGGGAGGCCTTTGCCCAGCAGCGGGACACTAAAAGCTATTAAAAAGAAATTCTATTCTCTCCTACTTATTGATTTATTGCAGATACCTATAAGAAGTAGTATTTCAAAGTTTACTGGATTAACACAACAATCTACATCTATACTAATATCATAATAATAATAGTTAAAAATCATATGTATAATAATAATAAGTCATAAAGAGGTAGTTTGTTTTTTTTTTTTTTTTTTGTAGGATTACTCTGAAATTAGGTACTGGGTCCGATTGCTTAAAGTTTTTCACCGATAGAAAGCTGCTTTATTCCTGAGTGACATAGGCTATATTTTAATTACGCGAGCAAAGCTGCGGGCAAAAGCTAAGAAAATTTGTAGTTTATGAAATTAAATTGTTTATGTTTGTCCTTCAAGCTCAATCAACTAAACCGATTTGCATAAAATTTTGCATAATGGTAGACCACGTCCTTGCATAGTACATACTTGTGAAGATTGTCTTTTGTATGTGAATTAACATTTTTGTGAACGCACTTACGTTAGGAGTAAATCCTAGCCCCGGAAAAATCTGTAGGCCATATAAATAGAGAATAGATTATTTGTTCTGTAAATCGAGTCCGCGACGCGGAGCACAGCAGCCAATCACTGAACCACAACGCCAACCATGCAGTCGAAGTTCTATGTGTTATTCCAGTTCATGGTCTACTCATGTACTAAGTTTCGTCGAAATCCGTTCAGCTGGTCGAGCGTGAGGAAGTAACAAACATACATACACACACACTGATAAACATTTGCATGTACGATATTAGTGTGATCCTGCACTCTACAAGCTTATATCCTAAAGGTCGAAAGTCTGACCATATCATTCGAATAAACTACGCAATATCCTTATAAATCAAAATTCGAGTTAATTAAAACAATGAAAGCCGTAAGCAAAAAAAAAATGGCCGAAAAAACAGCAAATTCACCTGATTTTTAAATCTCGTCACAACTCCAGTGTCCAACGACATAGTGAATGTCCCGTAGAGCACTGGAGGCCAATCGTGGTCCCCCGAGTGGCATGCCGTCACTCTGCGTGGCCCGTTCGACGCCATATGTGACCACGCCAGCAAAAAAACATCACAACTCCATAATCGTTTAAAATAAACTCCATCTTTATCACCTACTAAATAAAGTTCAAACTTGATTGGAGTTACAGCACGAGGGTGGTATGGGGTGAAGTCCCAAAGGCGACGTACGGCACAGTGCTCATCATTTCCCCATTGTCTCGTTAGACAAAAATCAAAAACAAACATTCGCTGTAGGGATTTTCGGATCTAAGTTTCGGATGACTCCCAATCATCGCGTGATGAGTTGTAATTGTACATTTGGGATTTTGAGGTCTATAAGCGGTCGGCGTTCAATTTTATGTGATTAGGACAACTGCTTACATCATAAATATAGCCATCAATATCAAATAAAAAAAAATGGGGAGTTTAACCGAGTTCTAGAGCGATCGGAAACATCACTAACACAGTTATATTATAAACGCGAAAGATTGTGAGTGTGTATGTGTGTTTGTTACTTCTTCACGCTTGAACGGCTGAACAGAATCTAATGACACTTAGTACACGGGTAGACCCTATGGTCTACCCATGTGACACTTATTATTCTAGGGATATGTTCCCTTGGCATAATTTTCTACTAAAGGGCGGGCGAGGCCGCTGGCAGCACCTAGTTGTAATAATTGTAAAATGTCCATTAATATTTTTCAATACACTTTTACTTTTCTTACTCGAAAACCCGCTCTTATACCACCGCTTTTAGGTACGCAATAGACTGTTTTCCGCACTAGTGCAGAAAAGTGTGCCTGTTCACCCCCGCCACAATTTTATTACATTTTGTATCACCATCGCCGGTCAACCCCCGTTTATTCATTTCTTTGTAAGTGTATTGAAAAAAGTCGTTTAGTACAATTGGAGATTTGTCACCTGTATCAAAATGTGTGCGTACAATTAATATTTTAGTGAAGAATAAGAGTTTTGATGCACAGTTAAAAATATCCCATTTATTTTTGACCGCAGCCTACGAGTATCATACACTCGAATCAATCAACCTGCCTAGCTTTTTCCCTACTGTTTTGGGATTGGCTTCTGGTCTAACCGAAAACAACAGAATTCCTGTAATGTACATGGAGTGGATGCCTACCTGACCTCTGCAATCAAGTAATTGACTGACACGATACCTCTTAGTAAACCTGTGGCCAATTTTCCTGATTTTTCTGACTATTCGTAAAGACTGGCAACTGACCAAAGGCGTAGGTACTTTCCGAGGCACGGAGCAATCTCGGTATGTTAAAACGGTCACCTTTCCACAAACCGACCTCGGCAAATGTTGCTTAACTTTGAAGATCCAACCGTGCAGCTGTCATTATTTTAGCCACAAGCTTTTTCTTTTAGCAAAATAGTAGATTTTTTTAATGATAAGCTCGATGAACACTTACGAAAAACATAGCAATTTCATTTCAAAAGCCAATCGAATCCATAAAATGATAATAACAAGCTCAATATGTTTCAATATCGATAACAAAAACATTAAAATTCGTAAAACACTCGTTCGAAAAGTTTTTTTTATATTTTATCTGTTATGAATCATACGGACAGCACAATAAAAATCCATTCAAATATATTCTAGTCGGCCATAATTTATTAGACAAGCCGTTGTCAGGAGTTATAGAGTTTCGCACCAAATCCAATCACTAAATCAACAGTACACAGAATTTATTTTCAAGTGAATTTGTTATTCTTTTTATCTCCTTTTTCTGTACGAAAAATAATATTAGGCGCCTTCGCGTCAGACGTTTCAAAACCTTTCTCTATCTATCGTTCTATTCATCGAATATATGCATTGAATTACTCAAGATTTTGCCATGTTTTGGATAAATGTAATTCTTTCCTCGAAGATTGCGCCTCCGTCGTCTCGCGTCTGCTACGTGACCACAATATCTAAGTCACGCTTGTCTCCAGCCACTCTTTTATGTCTCTCATTTATTCTTCCGATACGCAAACGTCAGCGATTGACAAGTACAGTTCATGTCGAATAAATTGTCGGTAAAATTGTACGTGGAGTGAGTTACGACTGTGGACGGGCCCTTCGACTCCGCTGTTTTACTCAGGCCCGACAGATTTATCGTTCGCTTTGTTTTTAGAAATTTTCGCCTCCGTAAACGCTTTCCCTCCATATCGGAAACGTCTATTTCGATCTGCATTTATTTGCTTGACGGAAAAGCTGTCATTAAGACCGCCCTGACAATTTTCTATTCCCGACAAACGTCGAGCGCTCGGAAACGTAAATAATACACCCCATATTGGAGATTATTTCTAATGCTCAAACTCGAGACGCAATAAACTAGCGCGATGATAATAAAAATGTTCAGCTTATCCCTCGTGTTCCCGTTGTAAATTTAAACGGCGATGCGCAAGCGATTCTAAACCCTAGCGCATTTTATTAATGTCACGATAGAACATTTTAATTTTAATAAAACTGAACATCGGCACGCCCGACCTATTTGTCAACCTTCTTTACTTTTGCTGGCATGAAATCATACAGTCTCACTTTGCGTAACTACAACACTAAACGTGGAGAGATCGCGAGTCGACAGAAAGCGTACTTTTTGATTAGAACGCTAAGACATAAATTCGCACGATAATCCACGTCCGCTCTCGTATGAAATATGAAATCCCCGAAGGACGACGCGCTGGATTTAAGCTTTTCTCTTTAAAGTAATAAAGGTGTGTTTTATTTGAACTGCGACGGATTATATTTGGGATTTGGACGACGAAACACGTAGGCGAACCATCGCTCATGTGACAAATTTCTACGTTTGCCTTAACGCGGGCCACCGTGTTTAGAATATTATATCTGAAGAAGGGACTTTGGGAAGTCATATTGATTTACATAAGGAAAAAAAGTCTGTAGGATTCTGGACAAATGAAATGAATCTTGAGTGACGTAGAAATGTACTCTGTATGAATGGAAGTAATATTTTTTGCGTATATATTCTATTTTCACTGAATTTATTTAACATTTCCCTTTTATTCTTTAGGAATTTTGTACCCCATCCTAAGAGACTTCCCTGGTGTATGCGGCCTACTTTTTTTTCTTTTTAACTTTGCACGGTTTGTGCTAGTTCAGGCTAACCAGAGCCAAATTTCGAAAGTGTTTCATTTTTTATACAGAATACAGCGAACCTAAGTTTCTAAAGTTACCTCCGACATTTGAGACCCCGTGCCCCGGTAAGCACGTAAAGCCGTTGGTCCCGGTTGTCAATCGTAGATTCTTGACTGTCGGTACAGGTAGTCAGACACCAGAAAGTCAGACTATCGGTCAACCCATGGAATATCGTGTTGACCAGTAACTGGGTTGTAAAACACGGGTATTCAGCCGCATCCAGCAACTCAAAGCCGACGCCAAACCAGTTGGGAAAAAACTAGGAAGATGATATAGAATACAGCCATTTTGTTTTTCATTGCGGATGTTTCGTATTGAATACATTCTAATATTTTTGCAGTATTTGGCAGTAAATGTAACGAGTCGGCGTTCGCGATAAGTTTCGCTGAGGTAGTCGATACAATCAAGAGATCACGCCTGTATCAATGACCTAATGAAAACTAGACCAATTCAACATCACAATATAAATTAGGAATTAATTTACGTATAATTAACACAAACAGGATGACTGGACTTCACTAGAAAAAATCGCAGCAAAACCTAAGCGGCTTTTGAAAGAAAAGAAAGAAAGAAAACATTTATTTGAGATTCGCACAGGACAAACAACGATAAAATAAAAAGTAACTACTTAATCTATAAATATTAAAGTTAAAAAAAATTAGAAAAAAATATTATTTATTTTTTATAATATATAATAAAAAAGAAAATATTATATTATGTTTGGATTTCTGGTCACCTGTTGGTTCTGTGTAAAGCAGGTTATTCATAACATTACAGTAACGTTTCACGCTTAGCAGGCGTAGTGTTCCACGCGTGCCTCATAGAGATGTCAGCAAACCAGTAGAGTAGGTACCTACGGGGAATTTATGAAAAGGAAACACGTGGTCCAAGAACGCAAAGGGTAACTGAAGAACATAGGTTTGGTTTCAGTCAGCAAAAGTCTGACTCGCCCTCTTGCTCCACCCTAGAGCAAGAGAAGTCAATAATGTTTTTTTTTCAAGTAGGTTTATTTTTGGTGGGAAAATCATAACATCTCGCGCTCTTGGACGGAGCGTTCCTTCGTTGCCTTTCATACCAGGGCCGAGTCTTCCTTTCAGAATCGCAGCAGGTTTGTTCCAGAGCCGTGATGACTCTTTCAAACAATGCCACACTCCATCAACCAATACCTAAGTCAACAACAGCATGTGGTTATAAAGTCTAAAATTAACAACAGCAACAAACCCCGAGATAGTCTAATTATACCGAGCATGTATAATTAAGGGCTAATTAGGCGAAATTAACGGATATTTCGTAATTAATTTGGTGAATTAGAGAGACCTCATTAAAAATCGTTTTTAAATACTATTTGCTTCTATAACTTCTTTATACTTACAGTCGATTTTATTTTTTAAGAAATAATTAATAATAATATATTCCACAACTTTCACACAACGCCATCCAGTTCCAAACTAAGCAGAGCTTGTACTTGGAGTGCTAATAAACATACTTATATATTTCTAATTATATACATATTATAGATAAATTACACCCAGACACAGAACAAATGATCGTGCTCATCACACAAGCATTTGTTTTGTGTGGGAATCGGACCTACGACCTCCGGTATAGTATTCAAGGCCAATAACCACTAGACCAGCAGGCCAGTCGAATTACTTAGTGCTGTCAAATTTTCTGACATATTATGTACACGTACTCACACGCTTTACAATTAATACAAAGTTTTATATTTAACATCAGTCTTGCAAAACAATTCCAAGACATATGACATTCACCAACCCGAACTGGGCCCGCGTGGTGGATTACGGCCCCGAGAGGAGGCATGAGTCCCAACAGTGGGAACATTAAAAAGCTGATTATGCTTGCAAAACAATAGGTTACTACTAGAAGTGTTACAGTGTACGGTCATAAAGAACAAAGTCGATAAAATTTTACATATATTATTATACATTCAAAATAAGTTAGGATGGATTAATATATACTTACATTTATTCATATACTTAAAAATACTCAATTAATTATATTTACAAACAACTTTATGGTTAGGTATATAAATATAAAAGATTTAGTTTTTATAATGCATTCAAACATTGATCAACAGCTGTCACATCCAGTATGTTCTTCCAGATCAGAATAACTTATTTTTTTTAGGCGAGAAATCATCATAATTATAACTTCTCACGCCATAGGCGGAATGTAAGGGAGTGTCAGATTTTTACTGACTAAAACCTGCCTATGTTTCTTCAGTTGCCCTTTGCGTGCTAGAGCTGCAGTGACTCTTATGCGGCTTTTAAAGCTAATTAAGCGAGCATAACAGATACCTGTTTCTTAATTACCTAATTTGATGAATTCAAGAGGCCTCATTAGAAAAATTGGTTTTTGACTAATATTTGCCTCGATTTAAATAACACATTAGTCGATTTTTTTTATAGATGTTTGTAAAGTACGCTATTTAAGATAATAAGAGAGCGAACGCTGCCGGTTCACTTGGGGTTTAATGAATTAATTACTTAATATTAACTAAACTATACTAAAACCTAACTATGTACATAAATTTAATACAAAAACACAAAGTACACTATTTTAAGTAAGTGTTTATGTATAATATTCTAATAAAAATGAAAAAGGTAAAGAAAATATATTTTGCATTATCAATTACTGACTTATGTATAGTGCACGCATTCACGCACTTTGAAAATTATACAAAGTTTTATATTTATGTAAATTGAGTCTCGCAAAACAATACATCACGAATTACTACTACAAGTTTTACAGCGAACGGTCGTAATGAAAAAACTCGATAAAAATATTACTTAAATTTATTTTTTTTAAATTACAGGAATATTTGATCAACAGCTGTCACAACCAGTCTGTTCTTCATGTCCACATCAAAATTATCCTAATTTTCTATATCGATAAATCAATAAGCAACATCAAGCATCTCTAGGGTGTGCAGTACGTAACGATTGTCTATATGCGTATTTTTAGGGTTCCGTACCAAAAGGGTAAAAACGGGACCCTATTACTAAGACTCCACTGTCCGTCTGCCAGTCACCAGGCTGTTTCTCATGAGCTGATGTATTTCTGTTACCGCTATAACAAAAACTATTAAAAATATAATAAAATAAATATTTACGTGGGGCTCCCATACAATAAACGTGTATTTATTGCTGTATTTTGCTCGATATTAATATCGAACGGCAAAAGGTAGACGCTTGAAATATTCATTCACAGAATACTTAGTCGTATATTCACTTATAAAAATAAAATAAATATTTAAAGAAGAACTCCCATACATAAAACGTGATTTTTTTGCCTACATAAAATAATGTTGTATTGTAGATAATGGTACGAAACCCTTCGTGCGCAAGTCTAACTCACATTTGGTCGTTTTTTTTTGCACCAATTGTAACCCTGTCCCCTCGGGGAGGAGATTTGTCAGTTCGTTTATGCGACTTTGTCGAATTCAAATCGTAGTTTTTCTTTCTACTAGTAACGAACTCCCAACAATACGTGCGGAAAGAGGATTTTGCGTTTTATACTATATCGTTTTTGCGCATATTTTGAGGGCAGTAGACGTGATTCAGCTAGGTAAGCAACCCACCAATTGTATATTTATGAGCTCACTATTATGTTGTACAGTTCATTTTTTATTGTAATACCAATTTTGAGTTGAATCTGCTGGGGATTAGTTCATTCGAAGTTTGAAATTGGTCGTTTATGAATCATTGTTATGATTGAAATATGTTCAGTGTTGCAAGTAAATGTTTTATTCTGATAAAAAATTCAGTTTGCATCATTTTCCTGGTCAGAGCGCCGCGTTGGCAATTTGCCATTAATTGTGCAATATTTTTTTATATTTAAAAAGTGACATGGCTGGATATTGCTTCGCTTCGCTCAAATGATGTCGATAACCGTAGATCTATCAACGCCGGCTCTATTCGGAAGGGAAACAAACATAACCTGTCACACTAACTTAAGAGCAGCTATTTTTATTCCGTTCACGGTTGCATCAACCGACGCATTCTTATTTGTGGGTAGGTACTCTGCTGCCACTATTTTTGGTATCAGTGTGACTCAACATACATAGATTAATATATTAACAAAGCTGTTTTACATTTAAAACAATATTCGTTTCATTAAAGTTGACCGGTCAACGGTTATCACCGCGGACGTCCTGCGCCGACCTCTTATCACCCTCATTATCACCGAAAGAGGAAACAGACAGTATTTTTATTTATATTAGTCCCCTCTACCCACGCCTGATGGCGCTGAAGTCTAGAATATCCATGATTTTGTGGCGCGAATTAGTTTCGCATCATTTTATCTGAAGGACGAACGTGATTTACGCAGTGATTCCGAAAAAAATATTGGATAGCATTCTGAGTGCTAGTCTAAGTGACGTCAATAATTTATGTGAATGTTCATAAAAGATAAATATTTCGAACTTTAAAATATTCATCATCTTGAAATTTATGTGGAATAGTGTACACAGTGAGCTTTAAAGTTTAGTAATTAAATCTACCCACCAGTGATTAACAATAGCTAGGTACGTTGAATGATCAAACACCGAATTTCCAATATTGATTAATTAAAAGTACAAAGGTATGTTTTGTTGGTTTAAAATTATCAAATTACATGAATGCTATTAATTCGTTACAATTAAGCATTTATTGCGAAATTATTTTCAATTGTATTCGATAAAACGTGATTCAGGAATAAAGGAATAACAAATGCTACACGGAATATAAAACTGGATTTATGGATAGAGGAAGGCATGAAGAGGAACAAACTCGTTTGTAATAAAATTTTAAATGTGCGTTGCCCTTGCGACGTTGCGCAAGTGACCTGTGGTTTCAGTTTACTGCCGACGTGGAGTATATTCATTGGGCGTGATGTTGAGGTGCCAAGAGCGATCCTAAATTTAAGTATCCATATTTATATATTGCCAGCTAGAAAAGAACGTGGCCCTATACTTAAATCTAGCTTCTTTCTTAATGACTGTTTTGACATCTTTTTCGTAATGGATATGTTTTTCTACTATGCCTATTTTTTTTTCAGTACTATTTCCATGTAGCCTCTTATTGTTTTTCTTTAAATTTTAGCCAAAAACCATTAAACAATAAAGGTAGTTAATACTTCAGAAACATTCCCGAAAAACAAAAATGAATAGTCATTACTATGCGACTCGTTTTCAATTAGCATTCCTTATCTAGTTCCACTACCACAGTGGGAAGAGGGGGGGAGGACTTGGCAAAAATTTCCGCCTAACGAGCTCATTGTCTTTTATTTGGACCAAAGGGTTCCGTCGCAGTCCTTAATTAATGGCTTGAAGAATCCGAAATGATTTGACTATATGATTTCAATGGGCGATTTTATTTTAATCTTACACAGCTTTTTTTATGTTAACTTATATTATTAACAGCTAAAATTGATTTACAATTTCTATGTTTTGGGTTGAACACGGGCAGGGCCTTTTCATTTTGTAATTTATTTCATCACCAATGCTCTCAAGACAATAAAGGGGCTCAATAAGGGAAACGTCCAAGAATCAAAACTTCGACCACATGTGTCATCCACCAACCCTCACTAGGTCCGAATGGTGGGCTACGGCCCCTTCTCCGAGAGAGGAGACGTAAGTCCTAGCAGAGGAAACATTATAATAATGATAAGCATAATGCGCCAGTAATCAAGCACTGGTTGCAATTGTTAATGCGGCATTAATTTTAAGTTTTTTACTAACCATTGGACCCTACATGGGTCTTCAAAATAAAATAATTATTATTTACTTTGTACTTGTTAAGCACAAGTACAAGTATAATAAATAATGATCGGATTACGAAAATTCATTTACTGGTTGAAAGCTCGTTGAATGTCAAAATATACTCAGAAGAAAATTATGAAGAAAAAGGAAAAAAAGATTATGGTTTGTTTGGTTGAACATGCTTATCCTAGTAGCTAGTTCTTATTGAAAATATTTTCGTGTTGGATAGCTCATCTATTAAGGAAGGCTATACATTCAAAAAAATCTAAATCTTTTTACTTCACATAGGCCTACATGGGCAGTTATAAAATTTCAGAAGCTAGTGCACTATATAACATCTATGCTACGACCAATAAGAGCGGAGCAGTAACTAAAGACGTAGAAGTCTATATATATAAAATGAATAGCTGTTCGTTAGTTTCGCTAAAACTCAAAAACGGCTGGAGCGATTTGGCTAATTTGAAATATTCGTGATAGTCCAGGGAAGGTTTAAACGGTGAGAAAAAAAAAAAAAAAAACACGATAAAAAAATTTAATACAACGCCATCTCTAATTAAAATGTCATTATAAAATGAATTCTGCTGTTCAGGTAATGTCAGTGTCTTACTATTAGGCGGTACGAAGTTCGCCGGGTCAGCTAATATCCAATAAAAATGGACGGTCCTTGTGTTCTTGGACGACTGGAGTGAAACTACGGAAAAAAGCTAATTTTAATTACATTTTCAGCTTTAAATATTAAATTAATTAACCATATATATAAGTAAAATCAAGATGGTACTACTTAAACTAGTATATTTCACATTAAAAATGGTAGTGGTATGCAACAAAGTGTTGAAATCGCTCAAGTCACGCATGGCCATACCATATGGCATGAAATAACGAATGTAATTAGTAATAATGGGTTCAAAGATTGCTCAACAGCGTTAACGAATAGTGTTACCCATGGCGACCCAATTAAGGTTTTAATAATCAGTTGTTGATTAAGTTCTTTCGTTTTATTTGAACGGTTACAACATGAGGGTCTAATGCAGTAGAATTGGATTAGAACAACGTGTAGAATTAGGCTAATAGGTGTTGTTGAATATACAGACGTCATCCAATTTTTTTGTTTTTTTATTCTTGATAGGTTCGCGCTTGACCGCTATCTCACCTGATGCGGTCGACGATAGAGCGCGCTTACCTAGAAGTAACCTATTCACTGTTGACTTAAAGATTCTCGGATTAAAGATCCTTTTACAATTTTAGAGAATACAAACTATGGCTAGCGGATTGAGCAGTGGTGGCCGAGTGGTAATGGCCCCGACTTTCGAGTTGTAGGTCGCGGGTTCAAACCCAGCCAGGTGCATTACTTTGTGTAATTTATTTCATCACCACTGCTCTCAAAACGGTGAAGGAAAACATCGTGAAGAAACCGGCATGTCCTAGAACCAAAAATTAGAAGACTTGTGACATTTACCAAACCGCACTGGGCTTGCGTAGTGGATTACGGCCCATTCCCTCTCCTAGAGAGAAAGCCTGAGTTCCAGCAACGGGAACATTAAAAAGGCTGATAATGCTTATTATTATGCTAGCGGCTTCGCCCGCGTGAACTTTATCCCAGGGAAACGCACTCCTGGGATAAAAAGTGGAATCAAGTCATGCAATTCCCGTGCAAACTCTCCAAAATGCATCCTGTAAAACACCAAAAGGCTGGCTACCCTACGCGTATTCTGAAAGCAGATTCATCACTTTTCTCCCTCTTGGTGGAGTGTCTGATATGCCGTCAGAATTTTACTGGCTAAAACGCACTTGTATTAATTCCGTTGCCCGTTACGTTCTAAGGCCGTAATAACTCTTTCGAGAAACTTAACAGCTCCTTCAGCTCCAAACCTAGCGAGCCTGATGCAAATTTTCCTAAATGGCAGCTCAAAAAAATATTTAATCAAATCCTGCAGTCTATCAGAGCAGTCGTAATGCTGGTAGCATTCAGTAGTCCAGTAATGAGGCCGAGTCGAAACTAATTTTATTTTCTTCCTTTCCTTTGAGTGAACCTCCCTGGATATTTGCGTTAAATTAAAAAGTTTCTCTCTACAACTCAAGAGCACTTCCTCTACGGCCATTTACTTCTTTTCGATACTAGTCCCTAATGATCTCGTACGATTACTGTACGGCTCCGGTTAAAATTTAAGAAAAATATAAACTTTAACTTATAAGCGAGCTTTGCGTTTTTTTAATCACAACATCAAATCACTCTTACTTTGAATCGCTTACTTTGGTGCGCTGTCTTGAAAGGAAAATATTCATATCTGAATTATTCCTTTTATTATATTATTTATATCGTAAGAACACATTCAAAGACACCCAAAGGGTAATGGAAAGGGCTATGCTAGGAGTTTCCTTACGTGATCAAATCAGAAATGAAGATATCCGCAGGAAAACCAAGGTTGCTGACTTAGCACGAAGAATCGCCAAACTTAAGTGGCAATGGGCAGGGCACATTGCTCGCAGAATAGATGGCCGTTGGGGCCGAAAGGTTCTGGAGTGGCGACCGCGTACCGGAAGACGCAGTGTTGGAAGGCCCCCTACAAGGTGGACCTATGACCTGGTGAAGGTTGCGGTAATCCGATAGATGCGAGACGCACGGGACCGTTCATTGTGGCGACATTTGGGGGAGGCCTATGTCCTGCAGTGGACGTCTATCGGCTGAAATGATGATGATGATGATGATGAACACATTTGAATCTATACCAATAGAGGCTAACGCTATTCCATCTAGAATGAGATGTATTTAGTTAGACGCTTCTGCTAATGGTTTCAATCGAATAACAAACTTCATTAAAATTCGTTGAGTCGTTTGATTGTGCATAAGTAACAACTATATACAGAGACATGCAAATTTTCATACCTTTGTAATATTAGGGTACCTACTTTCTTTCAGCTGCATCAATTAACGTATCAAAATATTTTTTCTCTTTATATAACCTTCAGTAAAACGACAAAAATTCTTCGGTTAAACATTTTACTTAAGAAAGTCAATTTTAAAGTGTTTAAATAATAGTAATTTATTGGTCTCGTTTTAAGTACAAACATCTGAGTTGCCCTGGTTTGAATCTTATATCCGAAGAAGAGCCAAACCTTTCACTATACAGGGATTGTAATACAGTAGAGATCAGCCCCCTAGCCAAGTTACAACCGTTTCGTTTCGATTCACTTTTCGTCGATCGCCTCGAGTAGGCCACGCCTCCGATTCCTTTATTCTGACGTCATCTCAACGCTCAGTCACATGGTCAGAAAAAAGGAATAGGAAGCGTGGCCGACTCGAGGCGTTCAACGAAAAGAGAATCGAAACGAAACGGTTGTAACTTGGCTAGAAAATACAGTTATATATAGCATACAAGATAATAATAACCATAGCACTTAGTGTTTTCGGTATTTAAACAGTTCAGAGTCAGAGTGTACCACACTCCCCGAGTACCGTATATATGTGGGGCTATTGGGTATAATGTTTTGGTATTTTACTTTCACGCTCCATCTTTCTTTATTTGCTTAGTGTATCTTGATAATTAAATAAACATATTTTTAGCCTATAACGCCTTTCTATCACACCTAAACAGTGGAGCCTCCAATACTTTCATCCCGTCTAAGTTCACCGCTTCTTTCTTATTTTCATTCCCAACATTAAAAATCATTTCGCGAAGCATTCTTATTGTAGTCTTTGTCATGTTCCGAAGCCATATTATTCCTAATTATTTTTGTCCTTCCCTTCCGACTTCGTTATGCGGTTTCTTTTCCTTTTATTTATTTTCGATACTATCTCCGTTATTTACTTATATAAGTAATGCAGGATTTATATTTGTCTAACTTCAAATGTATTCTCTGGATAATTCTAGAGTTTTTCTCTCATATGTTATTGATGTTCTTTTGTAAGAGTTCCGCTATAAGAATCTTTTACATAATTCATTAAAAATTTACATTGAGTTACCTGCCGTCCAAGTATTATTATTTTGTATTCATTGATTTTGTATGTTTGTAATCTCGACTAACTTCTGATTTGAATCAATCATCCTCTCTTCACTATAAAATTTATTTATTTTATTTAAAAATAAGTAAACATCAGATTTTACAAATCTGCATATGTTTTTCATCCTATAATGAAAATTAATGATTCTATCATTACCGTCACTATCTTCTGCTCCTATAAATGTATGGGGCGAAGCAGAATGTCTTCTCTTGACCATGTCTGTTCACTATCTGTCATCATTGGTATGTATGTATTTAGAAATATATAAGTATGTTTATCAGTTGTCTAGTACTCATACCACCAGCTCCGCTTAGTTTGGAACTAGATGGCGTTGTGTGAAAGTTGTAGAATATTATTATTTTGTTATGAGTTATTGTATCTCAGAACCCTGGGGTCCTGGACCTTTGGAAGGCGTACGAGGAGTCTTTTAATGGAACGTGGTACTAACCGGCGATTACCAGTTACCAGGAACTATGATAAGACTATGGCTCCTCCCTGAACAATGTTATTATTTTCCATCGATAAAAGAGCAGGGGGTGATTTGCACCCTCAATAAACGGGCCCCCAATAACGGTCGCTAGCACGAAGTGACGTACCAACAAGAGGGCAACATATCTTGAGGTACTTGAGGAGTGGAGAGGTACCAATACCACGGCAGGCCAAGTAAGGTCAAGACCAGCAACTTACTGGATTATACATCCTTCTCCCGAGCACATTTGCTCTTGAGGATCTCCACTCAAGCCAGCCAATAAAAACAAGAGAGAGGTGTGAGCTCTGTTCTTCGTCAGTTTTTAATACGGCCGGCTAATAAAGGCAAGCCGGAGATGAAGAACAAGAATTGTCACGGGAGATCGAGTCCGTGGAGTCGCTAATGCCCAACAGTTCACCACAAAAATACCCTGCGGATACATATTATTATTATTGGGCCTTTTTTGTAGTGGGGAAATCATTCAATGACTTCTCCCGCTCTAGCTTGCAGCGAGGATGCGTGTCAGACTTTTACTGACTAAAACCACACCAGTTTCCTTCACAATACCTCAGTTTGCCTTTGAGAAATTCTAATCTCAATGTGCTATTGTTTAAATTTCTTTAAGTATCAACTAACATTGTTCTATTTTTTTTCACAGGCCTGGGCCGGCTGCAGCCGTACGGCTCGGGCAGCGGCAGCGGATCAAGCAGCGGAAGCGGGCGGCGGCGCGCGCGCAGTGGCCTGTCCGACTCGCCGACCGCTCCCGCTACGCCCACGTCGGCCTCCGACAACGCGTCCGACGCTACCCTCACGGACTCGGAGCTGCCGTTGGCTAGGGACTCCACCCTGCTCCATAACGGTAAGTTGATTAATTCTTGCTATTATTAAATCAAAGAGTGAGGGCAAACACAGACCCATGCATAATTAAAAAAAATAGTTTCCCGGCAATACCAACACTTACCATCAGGAACGTCAAGCTCGTGAACGGGTGCCGTCAGTTGAAACTGATCATCTCTTAGCTGCCAGTGGCTTATTTTCATTTCTATTTATCTACACTATGCTCTGCTGCATCTGCGTCTGCAAGAATCACAGGTGCTCACCCATCTTAAAGACCAAGTTAAAATATCTTATATGCTTTTACGAGTGGTAAAATAGGTTCCTAACCTCACATCATTAGTATTTCAGCATAAAGTGACTATAGTTGTAGTATTTTCCTAGAAATGGCTGTTCACAATAAAGAACTTTACTTCCACTGTGTCCTCTAAGAAATTTATATTCTTAATACGTGTTCTCAGATTCTCTGATTTTATTTTATTTGTATAGTTTCTTTTATCAAGGGACTTCACTGTTATCAGTGGCATAGTTAGGCGTGGGCAAAGTGGGCCCTCGCCCACGGCCTCGCATACAAAGGGGCCTCGCACAAGCGAGGGCACTTTAAGAACCAGAATATTTTTTATAATTGATAGGCTCGCGACTGACCACTATTTCAGCTGATGGTAGGCGACGATGTGGTCGAACAGTTGCTGTCTCGTTTTTGAATGAAAAAGGTCTCGCTGATGTGCCCAAGTTTAAATTAATCCACGCTACGCCTCTGACTGTTTACTTATGGCAAACTGAAAGTTTTTGGATTTTGATAAATAAGACTCGATATAAGACTTACGATACATTTATGGTTTTTCAAAGTATATTCCCTCACATTTAATGTATTTTTGCATACGCTGAAATCACTGTACAAAGCAGTTGGACCAGTCGTCTTTAGGGACCTCTTCAATGGCTTTATGTAACGCATTGACCGCCGATTCAGGGCTCGTAAAATGTGTGCCTCTAAGTTTGTCTTTAATTTTTGGAAACAAATTGAAGTCTCTGGCTGTCTTGTTACTTAATCCAAAACAAAAATCATAAAAAATCATTGAACGAAAATGTTCACGAGTTAAATTAATTTTCATAGCGACACACAATCTTCGAAAGGACGCCACAATGAAAAAACAAATGACAGTCTCGCAAATTAAAAGTAACATGCTCGCAAAGAGTTCCATTTTCGAATTCAATCATTGTTTTTTCATTTTTTTATTGTAAGTGGTCAGATCCAGAGACTTCAGTATGCCCCACGTAGAAAGTAATTCCTAGAACTCGTCAATAATGATATATTCAGTAATGAGACTGTGTTCCCATTACTATGTTGTTCTTTTTAGGGTTCCGTACCCTGGTCGGCCAAGACCCTTTTTCTCAAGAACGAAATACTAAAGTTTGTTTCCTTGGAGAAAAAACCAAACTACTAAGTCCACACAATCTAAAGATAAGACCGTTTATGGTGTATACTTTGACACTCACAAGTATATTAAATCCGCTAGGGTATCTACTTCCCATAAATCTAGAATCTGAAATTTAATAAAGAGCATGACCCTAGAGCACACTGCACAATTAAAAGAAAAAGTCCAAAATATGTTATTTTTATGCGTTCCGGAAAAATCTTCGAAACTAGATTCGGAAATCGAACTATTTACGTAGTAAAGCACACACCTACCACATTATTGTCTTTTTAACCCAAAGGTTGACTGGTAGAGAATGCCTTGTTGCATTAGGTCCGCCTATGTACCACTGCTGTACATTTAGTTTAAATAAATAAATAAGCTTGTACAGAATCCACAGTTTGCGAGTCCGATTTGAACTTGGCTGGTATTTTATTTTTATTTTTGATAGTTCTAAGTAATAAAAGAAAGTATAAAAGGGAATATACTCAGTTGAAGAGAGATTAATATAGATAAGATAATATTTATTGAGCATTGATCAGTCCTATTACAACAATCCTTTTAATCTTGACTTCCTGTTCCCTCCTATGTATAAGTAACACAGATTATATCTCAGTAATACCTCTTATTCCTCTCATATCTACATCTTTCCTGTGATCTGTATTATTATCTTTTTCATCTTTAACAATATTATCGTCATATCGGTATTGTTCGTCAAGTCGTTGAGCCCCTTAGTAGTCCTGATTTGAGCTTTACGAATACTGACACAAATGCTTGCACTGACTGGACAGGTCCACTCAAATCTGCATGGTTCTTTCTTCAAAAGACCATTTCAGGACAAATCTGCATAGTTCTCATGTGATTTGACCATTACATATTTACTGTATGGACTTTAAAAGAGACTTTGACCCCTGAGTTTGTTTCGGTGTTTCTTCTCAGGGTAGTCAACTAGGAAACACCGGCCTCATCTAGTTTAAAAATGACGAAAATAGTACATTTTGATACAAGTGCAGAAAGTTTGTCATTGCGACCGAGGCGGAATTCAAACGAGCCGTAGGCGAGTGTGTTATGGAGCCGAGGGCTACAGTGACAAATTTGCACGTGTCTCAAACGACTTTTTTCAATACACTTACAAAGAAATGAATAAACGGGGGTTGACCGGCGACTTGCGGGGGTCGACGCGCGTCCAGTCTGGTACGATAAATGTAATAACATTGTGGTGGAGGAGAGCACGCGCTATTTCTGCACTAGTGCGGAAAGCAGCCTATTGCGTGCCTAAAAGCGGTGGGATAAGAGCGGGTTTTCGAGTAAGTGTATTGAAAAAAAAAATCGACGTGTAAAAGTGTTTTTTTTTAAACCTATTTATATATAAATATCATTTATCATATCAATGTTTCTACCAATATCTCGCTTAGATGATGGATGTAATATGACTGGATTGACTTTTTGTTCGTGTGGGGTCTCCACGTGGCGGAGTAATCTAATGCTCGAGTTACAGTTTAAGTTACATTTAATGTGTCTAAAGTAATTAGCGTTTGTTCTTGCTAAGGGTAAAAGCTGTTACTTTCATGTTTTACGTCTACACTTTTCTTATTTGTTTTCTTTTCTAATGTCAAGGACATTCTATTGTATATTTTCCTGACAAATTTTCTTTTTGTGATAAGTACTACACAAATAAAATGGATAAAAATATAGCTATGTTATAAGAAAACAAAACTAAAAGAAACAAACGAATAACTATAAAAACGGGAATATCATTCTGTGTTGAATTTATAATCTGAAAATATCAAAATTCAAAGTGTTCATAAATCGACAATTTTATAAGTAAAAATTTATTATTTTAATGTTTATTAGTACAAATACTTTCTAGAACAAATGTGGCATAAATATCTATAACTAACCAAATAGACAACAAACTAAGAAACATTATAATCAACCCAAAAATCAAGTAAACCAAAAAGACGTCAAAAATTCCAACAGATATCTATCTAGCAACGTTATTTATTAGAATTTAAACGGTAAAGCCGAAGGGCCACCGCTCATGTAGAGGCTCCGAGGATCCTGTGGCAAAAGTGTTTGCCGGAATGCAAAATGAAGCATGTGATTGCTACGGAATCGCATTATGCCAGTCGTGAATATCGACCTGTGCCACTGGAAACGGTATCTTTATTTGTAGGCTAGTCCACCTTAGACTAGATACTGAAACGTAGAATATTTTTAAAGCACTCACAATTGCGACATTAACTGCACTTTTTAAAACCTCATAACCCAGGTTAAAACCGTTTTGTATAAAGCCCTTTATAATATTGTTACATGCATGCAAAATTCCCGTCGGATTTAATTAAAATATTTTAGGCAAAAATGTTGAAATTTTTGACGTAAGACTTTTAATTTTTTTCCCGTTAATATCGCTTCCAGCGGTCCCTAAATTCATTTAGCAAAGCACTGTGTCACTGAGGCCTCTCGCGACGGTTGCCTAATGGATTTTTATCGTGTCGTGCTCCATGAAAATTGAACAGGAAATCCTAGGGAGTCCCGGTTTTAATTTGCCAACCATTGGATTCTATAATCGTTCTAGATTTCATTGAAATGCAATTTAATTGGAATTCCCTCGGTGTGATTTGAATCGACTGCGTTTGTGGGTCGACGTTATTTGGTATTTTATTCAGAGCCACGTAAGTTCTAGGGATTAACTCTTTAATTTGTTTGCAATTTACAGTATACAATCTGTATTTTTAGCATACAGAACTGGTTGTAGGATGTTTATCTATGTTTAAAGATTACATTTTATACCGTGATAGTACTAGTACGCAACATTTTCTAATATTAGTTCAGTAATCATTGCTTCTGATAGCGGGTTTGCCCGCGTGAAAGTACTCTCGGAATAAAAATTCACACACATGATCTACCTGTGTGCCAAATTTAATCCAAATTCATTTAGCTATTCGGGCGTGAAGGAGTAGATAACAAACATACACACAAACTTTCGCCTTTGTAATATTAGTTGTATACAGATTATTTTGGGGAACATGAGAAATAGTGGACATCCATACAAACAAAGTGTGTTGGGAATATATTCATTGTGCGTACTGCTAAAGAGCGGAATATCCTGCCGGAGTCTGTGTTTCCTGATAGCTGCAATCTCTCGTGTCGTCTTAAAGTCAAGAGTGAATAGGTTTCTTCTAGGCAAGCGTGCTTTATCGTCGGCCATATCATCGCTTACCATCAGGTGAGATAGTGGTCAAACGCAAGTCTGTATACACTATATCTGATCGAAGCCTACTGGGGCCAAGGGTCTGCATCTGAAAGGAAGACTCGGCCCTGGTAGGAAGGACAACGAAGGAACAGGAGTGGGTTTTTAGTCACTGACACACCCTCTCGCTCTGCCCAAGGGCGGGGGATGTCATTGGATGATTTTCCCACCGATAAAAAAAAAATAAACTGGTGCGATTGCGAAAAAAAATCACAGATAGAAAGCTGCTTATTCTTGAGTGTCATAGGCTATATTTTATGTATGCGGGCAAAAGCTAGTCCATAATAAAAAAATCAGTCGAAAGTTAATTTTAAATAGGCTGTAGTTTTCAGATTACTCGAACCCAATCGCAACAATCTCTACCCCTCTCACCTACAGTAACAAACTCCAACACAAACGTCCAAACATTCAACATTTACCTCTCCCGGTTAAATGTTTACGTGTTGCTCGAATACCGTTAGTTATAACTTATAACTTGTAAATACAAATTACTAACGAACGTTTCCGATACTCGCCGCGTGTTTCCAATGTTTCACTTTCGTCCCTCTAAACTTTTCAGTCGAAAATTTGGGACCAATGTTTGTTTACATACAGTTTTTGGGGTCCCAATTTAATTTAAACTATCGTAGCTTTTATTTGTCGTTTAGTACAACATTTGTCGTTTCGCGGGTTTCGTGGTTCTTTGTTTGTGGTGTTGAATTTATTCCGTCTGTGTTTTGCTTTTACCAAATTCCTGGATAATTTGTTCGGACGTAATGGACGTTACGTTTCATCTTTAATTTGGGTCGTCCGGTGTCACTCGAGTTCATTTCCACTTGTTAATTAAACTAAGTGATACGATCCTATTTAACGTTTTTCTGTCTTAGGCAACGGACGTACATTAACATAAGTAATAAGGTGTAGTTTAAGTGTAGTGGTTTCACTTGAATGAACAAGTTTCGTCGTCGCTTTCGTTTCGGTGTAGCCCACAAAATAACTAATTAAGAACAATAGATAAATATAATTCCCACATTACTTTACTCTTCGTTCTTTTACTCATAAATTTTAATACCTAAATTAGTTTTCTCTAAGCTTAGACGCAAAAGTTAAAATTCTTACCAAGATGAGAAATCTTGATTCCATTAAAACATTTTTTTCATAACTTTCACACCAGCTCCGAGGACCAATTAACGGATTGAGCCTACACTTAAAAACGGTGGCGTATCACAAATCGCTTGAATGGCCGTCATAAACAGGCGACAAGTCGTAAATGTGATCTCGCCAAGCGAATGTGTTAAACAATTTGATACGCGGTAACAATGACGTTTTTATGTCGCGATATTTCGGTAAACCTACCGAATGTCGCCTTTAATTGCCGCCATTAAACGCATGCTTGTGACGAATCGCCGAGCGATAGATGGATCCCGTTTATTTTTCACATTACAAACCAATATTTATCTCGCTCGCTCTTAATCCCAACCACTGCACTAGAAAGAGATGCATATGCATAGTGTTTCAGTAACCGTGGGATAATCATAATGAAAGCCGGAAATTCGTTAACGAATATGGCAGCGCTTCGTTAAATTTTATGTGTGTTTGTTTAATGAATGAATGCCTTTTTAAATTTCCATATGGTGCCGTCCTGTTTTAATGATCGCGTCGAGTCGGACTTAACAAAACAAATGTGGAATGAGTGTTACGAAGGATCATTAATCTATTAGTGAATGTATAAGAATAGATAGAAAGAGTATGACGTTATTAGCTTCAGCGAGCGTCGCTTTCGCTGCTTTCACTATTTTACACCCCGAAATTGCGGAATTAATGTTTCCGTATTCATCCATCAAGGGGATACTGTGAAATTTCGTTCGCTCAAGACATCCCCTTAATCCTCAAGACGAATATCTCAAACTCACGGACGGAGCGGAATAATCGCGAGGTTGTGACGAGCTGAAAAAATTATATAATTCGTCACTTAATCCGAGCATCTCGGGGGGTTAGTCAAACAAATACCTAGTATTAGTTGTGACAAACGCAGGCTTGAGTTTTATATGATCAAAAATAAAGGAAAGATCTTAACGTGTTTCCCCTCTGGAGTAGAAAGATAACACACTTAGGGGGTAGGTTTTCTTCTACAACCATCATTACATCATTGGCACGAGGTAATCAATAGAGAATATGGAGCTGGCAAGTTGCAAAACCATTTTTAAATATTTCATTCGAAAACTGATTCAAAAAAGTTTAATGGCATTTAACAATCTCACTTAAGATGCTATCGTCAGCCAAAAGCCTATCTAATTCCCGATATCGGTGTCTTAGAAAAATAAACGATTAAAGGAATAGTACAAAGGACTTTCGAACCAAAGGGACGACAGTAGAGTAGATTTTCACAGTACATTGAGCGTAAAAATTCACCCGAAAACGGGAGACGAAAGAAGAAATACTGTAATGCGTAATGAACTGAAATCTTTTACTACGTTCGTGTGACCCAAGTACAAGTTTGGAGCGAGCAGCGTTGATATACACACAGAAGCGGTCCTAAGTTACCACCCTGTGGAACCCATATACATAAAAGACAAAAAAGCAAATCAGTTAATTATGTTCCGCTTATGCCTTGTCATATCGTCATCTCACAAATAAATCCGCTTGTAATTTGTACCAAAAGCTTTATGCGACAAACCATGGCACAAAGCTACAACCTTCTTAGTTTGGTCGAAAGCACAAAGGAGTTCAGTAGCGACTCGCCAGACCCGAAAAAGTACGAATCCTTTGAGAGACCAATCCTTTAATACTAATTGAATCATAATTTAGGAGACTGGAAGTTTCTTTTTATGTAAATCTTTTTTGCCTCAGAAGGCTCAAAGGCTGGTAACGTAAAACATAATCTTGAATTTGAAAGGTTTATAAAGCACTCGTGTATTTGGGATTGAAATAAACGTCTTTCATGTATATCTTAGAATATTGTTCATAGATTTATTGTTTTTTTTTTTTATTTTGAGTAAGTCTTTCTTTTCTTGCACAATATTCTTGGTAGTATTTATTTTTATGTAGATGGGTTATATTTTATTGAGCTGAAATGGTCTAACTAATACGTTATTAATTAATAATAGTTAGCTGAAGCTTTTGATATTCAGAAAAGCAATTCATTAGTCATAGTTATTTGAATCGCACTTATTCCCACAAAATACGTTTAAGAATGTTAGATTATATTTCTTTACCGGTAAACATTTTGTTTAACACTTTTTAATAAAACAGCAAAAAAGTTCGCTATAACCCCATTTTTTTATTTTTCCCACCATTATTTTTATCACTCTTCATCGATAAAATAAATGGGACCTTCGATGTTGTCAATATCACTGAAATCCGAAACTTACAGGGAATAACGTCAACTTTTCCCCATTCTTACGTACTAACTCCATAACCCATCCAATGTCAGTGTAATATCAAAAGACAATTTACCGTAGCACACGCGACAACGACGGCGGGAGCGGCGATAAATCTCCAGGACAATTTCCGAAATTTTTCTATCAGAAAGATTTACACTCCAGTCATCTTGGCAAAAGAAAATCGCACCTACAATCCTATTATCGATCCCTATTCCAGTACAATTTGCGAGTTGCGCGGGCGAACGGTAGCAATTTTCAAACTTAAATGAAAATATCGGTTGGGGCAGAAGACTGTAGGGAACATTTTCCACATCTTCGGGTTGTCGGTAGTTCACATCCCGTCGAAGCCAGACATGATTCAGTCGGAAACATGCTTTGTCTAAGCGAAGTTTACGTCCAGTGGTTTCAGATGAATGTAAAACTGACGGAATAGTGGAAGAGGCACATAAATTATATCGATGTTCTAAACTAGGATTGTATAGTTTTCTGTTTTAAATTAATCTGCTTAAATAAACAAAATAAAAATACCATAACATTATTAAAATATTAAAGTATTGTTCGAGCAGCTATCAAAATAATAATTATAATCTACACAGCGACATTCAATTACTTAACAGAAACAAAAATACACGGGATTATTTAATGAGCTTTAGTAATTTCATTTTGATAATTAGAATAGTATAATATTCTGGTTTAATTAGAACGTGTTCTACTTTATTTAAATCTGATTCTTGTTACGTGCCTACTACTATAAGTTACTTATGTAAAACAGTTTTACCTGTGTTTTGTATTGTTTATAGTAAAGACTAGCTTTTGCCTGTAGCTTTGCCCGCGTACATAAAATATAGCTTATGATACTCAGGAATAAAGCAGCTTTCTATCGGTGAAAAATTTTAGCAATCGGACCAGTACTTCCAGAGATTACCTCCTACAGACAAAAAAACATAACAACAAAAAACAAACTTTTCCTCTTTATAATATTAGTGTAGATGAAGACTTTACCAGAATTTTTGATAAATATGATCAAATAATTCTGCCAGGAAAGGATGTTTTGATTTAGTATTTAGATAGTTTCGATTGATTAAAACCCAGAAAAGATAACTCAGTGGACTTTATTCATTGCAAACTCAAGTTCCTAAATACACAATAATACCTATCAACGGTGTCTTTCTAACTGTAAAAGTAACAAAACATATTCTCAGCCAAGACCACACTTCATGAACAATATAAAAACGACCATTCGCTAAAGCCAAAATATCTATAAATCATCATAATGACCACGCAGTAGACCATATTCTAGATCCAGACGACCACTTCGATAAGGCGTAAAGTACGGTAGCTGGGCACTCAGTACCTCTTATAACATTAACGGCTCATTTTGAAGTTAAAGATGAGTAATATTACTGTGGCCGTATCGTGGCCATAGTATTTTATAGGAAGACAAAAGCACGGAATTCAGTACTGAATAAGTAATAAAATATCGACAATATTCGCCGATCGGTCCGATACCGTGTAACAATCGAAAATTGGACATTGTTAAATAAAGTTGAATGTATCGAACGTGAACATACTTGTACGGGCAAGACCGGGGTCATCTGATTTATGTTATCGTGGAGAATATTTATAGTGTTTAAGCACGTTGTTTAGAGGCATAGCTAGTATCGTTTATTTGCAAATTAGAATTGCGTATTCAACAAATCGCAGAGAAATAACTCAAAAAAGTAAGTATTTGAAAATTGAACCTTGTTTTTGAAATGTATGTTTTCAGATTCAAATAGCATATGTTTGAGTTAGATCTATTTATGATTAAGCACATGAAATGTTGATTTCTAAGCTTGTTATTATTTTTCACTATCAAGCTTTTTAAAGGTGATGTGAAACCGTCAGTAGAATTTCAATACTCAATACATTATTGTATTCCATAGGTACGAGTACATAGAGGGTATAATATAGTCAAAGATCAATATGGACCCTGCCAGGCACAGCAAATTTAGGAGAGAGGAAGAGGGCCAAGTAGGAATTCAAGGAACTCAATATGACTGTAGATTAATAGATGTATCCAATTAGGCATGTAATTATCTCGAAAAGGGAAACTAATTATTGAGTTATTCACACTGATCTAACAAGACAGTTTTAGTGCTTCCAAACAATTTATTTATATTGTAAAAGTTTGCAAGTAGCAATAGGTTTTTAGTACACTATCTATTGATAAAAGTTGAAACAGTGAGTGCATTGAAGCAACGCCGACACAAAGGGAGGATATAAGCGAAAGTAACAATTTTGACGCCTTGCGAAAGATTTCCTCATTTTCACTAAACGTATTTTGCTACGTTTATGATCCTTATTTCCCTAACATAAGATTGGTTTTTGATTGTTCTGCGGTAAAGCATAATATTGTTCTTTTAAAGTAGATGCCTTGTTCCTTTTTCCAAGAGGTATCTGGGAAAAGTGGTAATGATTGCTTATTATTGTAGGTAAATAGACTTTTATTTTTGTTTATAGTCGTGTTATTATCTATATTTTCCAGACGAATGTCAGTTTCCAATTAAGGTTTCAAAATATTAACATTTTTAATTTCAGTTTTAGCTTAAATTGAAAATAATATGACAAAAAATTGGCATGTCTACAAACACTTAGACAGATTCTGACAAATTTCATTAGACTAAAAGAAGTGTTAGGAAAACAAGTGCCAAACTAGTCCTTTCACGTTAGAAATAAAAAGAACAACAGTAAGACACAATAACAAAAACTGGAAACAACCCAAACATGTGACAAAAACAAGACTCGGCAAAAGTTACGTGTCGTTGGGAGACGATAACAACAAAATCTCAACTCAACAAAATAGTACGTCAAGTAAAAATTTTCTGAAAAGAAGTTGTTAACAAAAATACGCTGAGGCCCGCAATGCCTGCGGGGCCGTGATAAGGCGGTGGGATCTCTAGTAAGCACCCGTCCGGGGAATCGCTCCTGTTCGGCTGCAAGATATGGGACGTAGCGGGTGTCATCTAGTTTAAGTTACATCGTATTATGTGCATTGATCACTGTATCACCCTCCAGCGCTAGATTTGGACTTACGTAATCTGTTTCTTCTTTTTTACCTCTACTGGTTTACTCACCTTCAGGCAAGTCCTTGGTTTGGGCTGCTTAATTTCTTTTGTGGTTTAAAATGTTTGTGACTTATCTCTTTGAACATTCTAGAATTCATCACATAGCTTCTTCTTCTCGGGGTGGGATAATAATAATAATCCACAACTATTACACAACGCCGGCCGTCTAGTCCCAAGCTAAGCAGAGCTTGTGTTATGAGTATTAGACAACTGATAAACATACTTATATATTTCTTAATACATAAATATTATAGATAAATTACACCCAGACACAGAACAAATGATCATGCTCATCACACAAACATTTGTCCTGAGTGGGAATAGAACCCACGACCTCCGGCATAGCAGTCAGGGTCACTAACCACCAGACCAACAGGCCAGTCGGGATGAGAGGGAGTTTTCGACTCACTGGCTAAAACCCACCTGCATTCATCCAGTTTCCCTTTGCTTTCCAAGGCCGCAGTAAATCTTTCGAACAATCTGGTAGCCCTGGCAGGATTTCATCATTCTAGAAAATTTCTTGATTTACAACAGGAATATCGTTATCAGTTCTTAGCATATCTCTTTTATTTTTTATTTTATTTTTATAAAAAGGAACAGCAAACAGGTACAAAATAAAACTTAGGTACTACAGGTACACACAGCGCTGCTCATAGATTAACTGTGGGATACCTAAATAAAATAGCTAGGATGACTAATGTAAATTTATTTATTTGCATTGTGACAAAGAATGCGGATTCTTTTTCTGCAAGCTAAGTAGTTTTACTTAATATTATTATTATTATATTATTATTATATATAAATTTGAATACTGTGTAGTCTGTATCATGTAATAAATTGGTATTTCTGTAAATTACTTAATAGTAATATATATATAATTTCTAGTTCTTTATGATCAATAAATAATTTTAACCAGAAATTAACTCCTATTTACCTTATTGAATATTTCTTTCAGTATATAAATTTTATTAAAACTCTATACCCTGCTAACTTGTTCCACAGTCGATTCGACACTTACAACCTGTTCGTAGAATACCTAAAGATCCCTCGCCTCATGATGGTGTTTTCAAAGAAAATGTGTATTGATGAGTTAATTAAGCTGTCTTTTCTTAACGTTCGGGTTTCATGTTTGTAGAATAATATTTTAATATTACATTTAAATTTCTTAGAAAGGACTGCCTTTATTGAATTTTCCCTTTTGTGGCTTGTAAGTATGTTTATTTTTATTTCATCAAAGGAAATCTTGATCATTAGGTATATACCGATATTATATTGTTCCTGTTTATATTTGTACATATTCCGCTCTTCTGAAATCATAATTAATAGCATAGTATCCAACTCAACATAAATGTAGATAAAGATGAATGATTTATATGTTTCAGCAACTGTGGTCTCATCAAAAATTCCGAAGCTACTCGAAAATTTTCGCGGTATGATCTATTCAATTTACAAAATAACTTATTCATCATAATACTTGTTGGTAAACTTTTAGTCGAATGTACTCTGGCACGAAAATCTTCAATTCATTCTTTCCAACGTCCATATATTGTAAAGCTTAAACCCATACATAATTCATGGAACAATAAAAACCGATTTGCGTACTTCGCTTCACCAAAATTCCATTAAAACTCTCAGCAGTACCCCGGCCATATTTTTTACTTTTTTCTTCACAAAAGAATACTCGTGGCCCCAAAAATTGAGTTAATCTTATAACTTTGTACACAAAAGTACAATGAGAGAGACGAAATAAAACAAATAAATTAAATTACAAGAGATTCCTGAGTAGATTGTCGCGATATCCTTTAGCAAATGTAATAATAACGTCGTTAGATTTTTAAGATTTAGTTGTAACAGAAGAAATAGGAGTGTCGACGACAATCGTAACAGCTTAATTACACACTTCGTAATGGATCAAATATATTTTTGTTCTCAGAAAATACTTTTTGTAGAACATTTATTTTCCTTGTAATTATCTTGGTTCTAGGTAGCCTATAGGAAGCTGTAGCTGTTGGTAATTCAAGTTAACTTCAATTATTTTGAGAAGCTTTGTAATTTTATCATCACAGTTTTTTAGATAAAAATGCAATAACAGGTTGATACTAAAAATATTCTAAAAGTGAATTGAAAAAATTTTTTTTTGACAATTACGTATAGTAAGTTAGTTTAATCTGTTATACTCATTTACTACCAGCTTTAAATGTAAAACTTATAAAACTAATCTATTTAAATTATTGTTTATTCCGAACTCGCTAGCCATAAATAATAAGCCATTAAAGGCTTTTGTGCTTTTTAACTTAAAATGTAATACTGCGATTTTCAACATATACAGAAATAAATAAATATATATATATCCGCCTCAAATATTCCACTATAATATAACGTTGCTACTTTAAATATTTTCTCCAACCTAATGTCACCTAAACGTCTAACCCATTATAGGCTCCAAAATGTCTCTCTAAAAACGTACAGTGTTCAGTGCGACACGTCACAAAAGCGCCCCCACCCTGACTGGCGTGCATCGCCAAATGCATCATTACGCCTGCCAGACACAATGCACCCCCATACGCGTGGATGTGACAAAAGCAACATTTTGTAGCCTCATGAATGATGCTAGCAATCAATTTGCAAATTTTATTTCAACACCAGTGAGGTTTTACGTTTAGTGGGTGTGTGAGATGTCTTAATTTTGTGGTGTTTTTGACAAGATGGATTTGGGCGAGTGAGGGTGTTGAAATTAATTCTAATACCAACATAATTATTTATAATTAACTGTCATATAGTAGCCGCAGTATGCTAATACACTAGCAGCTGCCAGCGGTTACAACAGCGTGAAAAATAAAAAAAATGTCCCAAGGGAACTTATTCCCGAGGTAAAAGTATCCTTTGTGCTATTCCAGGACATGGCCAGCCCGTGTACCAAGTCTGTGCTCCGTCTCCGTGTCCATGTACGAAATCTGTTCAGCCGTTCGAGCGTAAAGATGTAACAAACATACACACACACACTTACAAACTTTCGAAATTATTATATAGTATGATTGACTGTCACGTAGTCACTGTGTAGGTACTAACTATGAATTGTTTATTATCATAATAATCATCCACAGTCCGATTTTACCCTCAGCTGAGCATAGACCTCTACTTCTTGTGTCGATCTCCACGTTTCTGTGCCAGTCTCATCAAGGCAACCTATGATGGTAATATAGTCATCTGCCCATTTCGACGACGACATTTCGGCTTCCAATCTTTAGACACCACTCAGTCACCACCTTACTCCACCTATCATCACTGCTCCTTGCCAGTTGTCTTGCCCAGCTGCATTTCAGTTCCATTATTCGTTTTTCTCTGTTGAAAAACTTAGTGTGCAAATGTGATGATATATTAAGAGAACTAGGAATCAGTAATTTTACAAATCCACGATTCGTAGGTTGGTAACTATTCTGTTTCGTTCACAAAGTGCAGTTCACAAGTAACTAGTTACTTGTTAGCTGCAGTCCACACTGTATTCGTTCTCTTTGTTCACTTACAATCTGGACAAGACAAACAGCCACATCCACTTAGTGTTTTCTCACACAGAAACCGCGTGACCTACATCAGATTGTAGCGTCTACTCCACAAGAGATAGCTCTATCCAACCGACCTAGATTTCATTCGATCAACACTTTTCAACAACGTGATCACGCAATCGTAAACCGATTCGGCCCGACAATGCCAGCCTCAAAAGGTCCCATCATATACCATTATCACGCGAGTCAATGCACCCTTGAACTAACCATTATACTGTACAAATCCCTACTTACGTTGCTGTCAATCTCACACCTAAGGGCAAAGAAAGAGAAATCTGGATGATCCCAAATTAGATACGCGGTAACGAGACGGCTTCTACAGCAACGATAATGGGTTTTCTTTGCTGTAGGGAAAAACCAATTTCGTTGGTAAAACATCAAAATATCTAAGTCAAGTTGAGGATAATCCCCGTAGTAGACGGTAAGTATCTTACGTCTTGATATTACTTTGTTTGCGAGCGCGCCGCGCGGCGGTTACACGTAAATATTTTTATGTGCTGTGAACTTTGTTCGACTTGAATCGATGATATTGGAAAAGTTCGTTTTTGCCTGGTGTTTAAATACGTGTTAAAATGAATATAAGCAGCTTTTCACAGGTTTTGTTTTCACACGAAATTTTGAACAATTTTCAAGCTGTAGTAATCGTTAAAATGAACAGTCTTAAGTATTCGCGAAGCGAGTGACAGACTTTTACAGGCTAAAATCCACCTGTGTTCCTTCAGTTGCCCCTTTTCATCCAGGGCCAACGTAACTATTATCAACAATCTCTCAACCGTGGAAGGCTTTGGCTCTGCTGGGCCCCGTCCGGTTCCTAGCATCTCTTTTAGCTGCGCGTAGAATCTTATGGGCCTACAACACAGTTTTAGACGGTGTTCCGTGTACAAACCGCCCTATGCAGACAAAACTGTGGTGAACTTTGTGCGTATGGTAGGCCCATTTGTTACATTCTAGAAGTAAATTAGAGCCAAGATTTGGTTCTGAAATTTCGCCAATGGTTTCTTAGGATTGTCCAGAGTGTTCAGCCTGCGTATTCCTCTAAGGAATATACATAATTATTACTGAATCATTATAAAGGTTGCTTTACTAAATGTTCCAACAATGAAAACAAAGCTATATTGTGAAACTGTCCGATAGTCACTGTTTACAATGAAGTGAAGTAGGGTACAATTATATTTATTGGTACATTACTATTATAACCTGGCATTTTGCTGTAAATTTCAAGAGAATAATCAACAATTAAATTTAACATCCTTTGTTTTCATTGTTGAAAGATTTAATAATAAAAATAGTGACCTTTACACACAATAATATGTACCTCCTACCTATATAGCTCCATAAAAGGACAAGGCTAAGGTCGACTGGTAGAAAATGCGACTGGTAAAAAATGCCTAAGGCATTAAGTCCGCCTTTGTACAGTGTTTATTACTAGTGCATAAAGTTTTACTAAATAAATAAATAAAATGCAAGAATTTTAATAAGATAGTACCTGGTATGTTTCATCTTCAAGTATTCATAAATTAAGCGGTTTTTCAGCAAGATTTTTTTAAAAGTTATATATCTGTGTGCGTATGTATGTTTGTTACTCACAGCTGAACAGATTTGATCATACAAACGTGTATCTATGTTCTGGAAAAGCAAATAGGATGCTTGTTACCCTAGGAGTAAGTTACCTTTTTTTGCTGAAAAATCGTCAGGGTAGAGTGAGAGATACTGTACAACTTTTACTGAATAACCAGAAGGCTAGTCTTAAATAAAAATTAATTATCCATCACTTTTTTATTTCACATAATATATCATCAACCCACTCGTACATTTTTTGTTTCTATAGTCACATCTGCGGGATTACAGACACCACATCCCCTAATGTTTTCATAACTTGTACAAACATTATCTTCCCGGATGAATTAGTTTTATCCCTAAAATAATGCTCCAACAAAAATATCGTATATTCAACGTACTAGTTACTTGTATTTCCATACCTTTCGCTTTCAAAGCAACGTTGCATTATTTATTGGGGAAAAACTTTATATTTTCACAAAATAACCCAGCAGATGCTTGGATCACCTGTGGACGGGCTATTAACATAAGTTTCCATTAAAAACTGAACCCTATTATTTGCGTTGTAGAGTTTATTTTGCCTCAGTGTATTCTAAGTGAGGGGTTATGTTTTTGTTTTTATAGCTGTTTGTAATCGCCTCGGAAAGGCAGTAGTCGGTGTAATTTTCGTTGCGGGATTGTGTCTTGTAGAATGTTTTATTCAAGCGTTTAGAAATATCCACGGTGTATTTTAATGTTTGTTTATGAATGGTAATGAGTTGTCGATAGACCCATGTGTTTATGCTACTTTGTTTGAGGATCCATGGATATCTCCCGACAACTCTTGTGGCCAGATGTTTTTGCAAGAGGTGTATCATCAAATAGCAATTTGTATAAACATGCGCTGTTAGAAGTGGCTAGTACAAGTACACGACTAAACACTGCTTCGGGCGTGTTGTCAATCCTTCCGCAATCTACAAACTATCTTTTATTACTGTGGCTGTGTAATAGTTCAACATTACAACATTTACCTAGAAAATATTTCCATTCAACGTGAAAAAACTCTAAGGTAGAAAAGATGACTGGCCTGTTGGTCTAGTGGTTAGTGGCCCTGACTGCTATGCCGGAGGTCGTGGGTTCGATTCCCACCCAGGACAAATGTTTGTGATGAGCACGATCATTTGTTCTGTATCTGGGTGTAATTTATCTAAATATGTATGTATTTAGAAAAATATAAGTCATTATCATTTGTCTAGTACCCATAACACAAGCTCTGCTTAGCTTGGGACTAGACGGCGTTGTATGATAGTTGTGGAATATTATATTATTTAAGGTCCGAATTTACTACCAACATTTTATACATACATTTACATTTGTCGTAGGTTGTAAATACTCGAGTCCATTTATATACGTAAATATAGTTATAAATACTCGCACTCATCTCCAAAGGAGTACCACAAGAGTAACATTTCCTTGGCAAGCTTTACAGAATGAAGCAACAACTAGTTTTAATTCTTCCGTCCTCGCAAGCGATTTTTGGTCTAAAGTTATTAGACACACAAATCGCGCGTCACTCAGTGTCCCAGGGCAATGTTGTTTGTTTCCAACCCGTGTTTGCACAGCTAACTGGATTGCTGCGGACTCCTCATTTATTCACAGCCCCTACTCTGGCCTAGTTACATTAGCCGCAACTTCTGATATACACATTTTACAATTTTGATTAACTTGGTCGTGGTCGTTTATAGAGATGATCGTTGTGTCAGTTTGAAGACGGTTCTCGGTTCTATATTTGGGTTTTGAGGCTGGTTTTGTATTGAAACTAATAGTTCTGTGTTCATTTCGAGCCTTTTCAATAGGAAAATCGTTAACGACGACTTGTTTTTTTGCAGGAATGGGTTTTGTCTTCCATAATAAAAATGTATTTATTAAAATATGCATAGCAACTATTCTATTAGATTAGTATTTTTATGGATTATTTTTATGTATTTTTTTTTTAATTATTTTATCATGAATACTTTCTCGATTTGTAAACAACTAAAGAATTATCAGACTTTACTCCATTTGTAAAGGCAGTTGGTTTGGTCATTCATTTTTGTGTTCTTCTGAGATGATTCATGTTAACCGTCAGCAGCGCACATGAACAGCTCAAGTAAATGTCCGACACGCTCTCCCGCTCCACCCAGAGCGGGAAAAGTTATTTGATGATTTTACACCTGTAAAAAGCCTTATATCCTTATATAGTGTCGAAAGCTTTGGCTAAATCTATTCAGGTCCTAGCAAGGCATCCCTGTACAATATGACAGTTGACTTCCTGTATATTATTTAAATTTCATTTTGGTATTGCAGTGAAATTCTTTGGATTTAATACTGCAAGTGGCGTATTTTAGTTGCTCTTTTCAGTGTGACAGCGTTGCGTATAAGGCGACCGCAACTAATCCAACCTAAAATCTATTTACAAGTCACTTTTTTTCAGGAACGCGTGAAGGTTAAAATTAATATCAAATACTCAGGTCTGCTGTCCTTTGGAGCCGTGTAAAAATTTAACTTCCTAATCAATTTAATCTAAAAATAAGGCCATTTATATCACATATTCTGACGCTCGCAAGGAAATCAAACAGATAGAGTACTTCCCGTTGACCTAGAATATTGTATTTTGATAAAAAGCAAGGTCTTGTAGCACAACGGAAAGAGTCCAAAAATCATTAATTTGTGGTTACGTCACAAAAAAATTACTTCTTTATTTATTTATTTAAACTTCATGTCCAGTAGTGGTATAGGCGAACTTAGTGCAACAAGGCCACCAATCAAACCAGTCAAACTTTTGGTTAAAAAGATTACACTGGTAAGTGTGTATAATAAATAGATTATACATATTTCAAATACAATGAAGTGTGCATATAATAAAAATGTATTATACTGTTTTTGTGATTCTGAAGATCTTCTATACTCCATCTGTTTAGGTAATTAACTAAATGTAAACAATCTTGACATGTCTTTTATCTGAAAGTTGTCTAAAATTTTATTTAAAAATGTTTACAATTTGTTATTTACCTGCACCGTTTCCGTCTGGTAATTAACTAAATTTAAATAATCTTTGTTTGTCTTATATACGATTTTTGTTTTAATAAAAAGACATCGTTTAGTTCACTACCTAAACAAATGGAGTATAGACTCGATTCGGGAACCGAACTATTTACATAGGTAATTTTGTACGGAACCCTCGCTGCGCGAGTACGACTCGCACTTGACCAAAATTTTTATCATTTAATTTTTAGTATTAAAATTAGAGATTGGTTTCCATTATTCGTGAGGATTATGACTGCAAAGGATATGATTCATGAAAATTATGATCACTGACAGGATGCCGATAGTCTGTTTTATCAGAATTAATATTATTTTGTGTTAAATTCTGACACTGTGACTCACCATTATTATTGAAACATGTTATTAAAAAATAAATTTATTTGTTTCAGGTACGTAACTGTCAAAAATATGGGACATTAATGAGGACAGCAATAAAGGTAATAAACAGATGTCAATTATAATAAAAGTATGGCCTTTATATTCTATGGCATCTCGTAGGAATTCGATGAATTATTGCATTCGATACTCAAAACTGTATTGTTTCGATGAAGTTAAATTACTTTCTTCTCATAAATCCCGGTGCAAATAACACAACGATATAAAGGAAGGTATTTATTGGAAATTCGTTTTGTAAACATAGAAAGTTGAAAGCCTAACTATTTGATACTAGCGAAATACAAAAGCCGTCTAATGCTGACGTTAAAACAGTATTATTCTTATGTTTACATATAGATAAAATCATGATATAGTACCTAGGGTCAGTCTCAGTACTTCAGGCGAACTAAACTTAGACTAAGATAATGAAAAGGGGTTGTTATCTTGAATTAATTCTATACCTAACAATTCTCAAGTTCACAAAATCTATTACTAACAGGTGACCTAAAACATAAAATGGCAGAGTTTGTCTTAAATATTGAAACATACGAACCACCATAAAATGAGAAGTAGGTAATGCTCAGACGTTCTACCCAGCAAACGTAGCTGGTAAACGGGTCGATGTCATCAAAAATCCGAGGTTAGCTTAACGTTGACGTGCGCGTTTTCAAAATTGCCTTTCGAGGACTCGTGTGCTGATTAAAATACATAGATTTGATCTTACGTGAGAATGTTCGATCAGTGCGCTTATTTGAGCAAAATCCCCCTTTTGTTGGTTGTACTATGTCGAACGTTTTGTACGTTGCATGTGACATTGTCAATTGTTGATTCGACATAAGGGCATTGTGTTGAAAACGAGATAATTTCGGCGCACTCGTTCGGTATTGTTCGGTTATAAATCGGGTTTTGTTACGGAACTCATTTTCTATATGTTTTATTGATATGGATCTGAAAAGGGAGTTTAGTAGGTCAATTATAATTTTGGTTTTATAGATTGGGTTATTCATATAGGTACAGTTATGTAATGATGTTTTTAGGGTTAGAAATAAGGAAACCCGTGGTCTTAGAAATCAAAAAGCAACTAAAGGAACTTAGCCGTACCCCGTACCTCAAAAGGAAAAACGGAACCCATATAGAATCGCTTTGTTGTCCGTCCGTCTGTCTGTCTGTCAAGACACTTTATCTCGGGAACGCGGGGAGGTATCGAGTTGAAATTAAAACCATATACTCATGTCTGCGGTTCCTTGAAGCTGCGAAAAAATCAAACTTCTAAATTAACGTATAAAAAAAGAAACGGCCGTTTATGTTGCAAAAAAATGTATATTTTGACACTCTCAAGGGAATCAAAATTCATAGGGTACTTCTCATAGTCCTACAATCCTGAAATTTGGCATGAAACAAGGTCTTATAGCATTTTGGAGTTACGTAAAAATATTTGAGACTCGATCGGAAATTGAACTGTTTTCATAGGTAAGTTTATACGGAACCCTCAGTGTGCAAGTCCGGCTCGCACTTGCCCAATTTAGTCAGTTTAGTCAGTAGTTTGTTTTAGTTAGTTAAAGTCTGAGATGCCCAATCGCCCCACCCTATAGCGAGAGAAGTCATTAGATGATTTCCCACCTTAAAAAAACGATATACACAGTTTTAATACCAAGTACTAGAGTTTTTTTGGTAGTAAGTACCAAACACTTCACTAATTTACCTGAGGGTGTCAAGGGTCCAAATTCAAGTTCCCGTGATACCCCCAGGGGTAACATCCTGGAGAGCCACGGGTATATAATAAATTTCAGTGTTTACATTTTACCTATTGATAACATTCAAACGCTCCAAAAACTTGGACTGATTAGACCAACAACCAACTTATCTGATACTAAAATTTTTAATGAACGTCTAAACACGCTAAATAAATATAAATATGGCGGAAGGATCCACATTCCCCTCGTTAATTAGTTAAACTTTCAGTTATTGACTTACAGTTAGTTGCTCCTCTGACAGTGATAAGCCGAGCTTAAGGGAGCTTCAATTTAACACGACAAGCGTTGAGACTATTTATTTTATCCTATAAATTGCGCAGTTTTGGTCTAATTTTGTTTTTGTTTACTTTTCAGAGTTTGTCATGAAGTTGAAAAATAAATGTTTTCATCTTCAACGTACTTTTTTCCGCGAAGCTTTTACTCACCAACGCTTTTTTTTTGACCCATGGTTGTGGCTCACCCACGACCGTTGCTGTCTCATAGTTTTTTCTGACCCTGCGTTTTTGTAAACCAAGGTTTTTCCAGTCCTGCGATTTAATCTATCCCACGGTTTTTTTGATCCACAGTTCTTCTGACCCACGTTTTTTTTGCCGCATCCTGAATATTACTTACCGTTATTTACCAAAAACACATTTTTCATTCACCTCCAATATACATAATTATAGAACATTTTTATTTATTCAAACTGATGTCGCATCTACACACTTATCAACGGAAACATGTATGTGTACCACATTAGTTAGGCAAAGCAGTTATCGTAGAGTGTGTTGGTTGCATCCCTACCTTTTGATACATGTAATCCCTTAATTACCTTACGACCCCCATGGGAAATGATCCCGTGATTTATTTGTTGCTGAGACCATTTCATATAATGTTTTAATTATAAAATACACATTGGCTCTATTGTTGTGCATTCGGAACATTTACTCATGCAGTTTTTTCCAAGTGTTTTTTATCAATTTTTATTTATTTTATGTTGGCTAACAATGTAATTCTTAAGTCAAATTGGTTCCATGCAAAAGACTTATAGTACCGACAATCTCTATATATAAAAATGAATAGCTGTTTGTTAGTCTCGTTAAAAATCAAGAATGGCTTTACCGATTTGGCTAATTTTAGTCTTGAAATATTTGTGGGGAAGAAATTATAAAAAAACTAACAAAAAAAACGAATACAACGCCATCTCTAATTAAACTATCATTTTACATTGAATTATGCTGTTATGGTAACACCAGTAGATGGCGATATCCTTTGACAGTTTAGCTAACACAACATGCGGTACGAAGTTCGCCGGGTGTAATATAAAATTAAATACAATAAGCTCCTCGTTAGAATTAAACATATTATATCAGAGTTCACTAAAACATTTCATTTTCTAAGTAAAGTAATAAAAAAGGTAAATTTTGATTATGTGATATATCGACTTTTTAGCTTTAGTTCTAAGCTACTAAGAGAAATATTAAAAAGACCTGTGTATATAAATTCTCCGTTATAATTGTTAGTGGAACGGTATATAAAGGAGTTACGAATATGTTTTATTTAGTCGAGGATCAATCCGTAAAGTAGTTTCATTATTGCCATAGGAAATTTATTGTCAAGGACGGCACGGTTGACATCTGTCGGGCATGTCATGGTGCGAGCGAATGAATCCGCCACATTCTATCTGGTTGTTCTCGTCTAGCTAACAGAGAGTATTTTTATAGACACTACCTTATAGCCAGAGTTATTCATCAGCAAGTTGCTCTGAAATACTGTCTTGTAGAATCGGAGGTAGGTACCGTACTCCAAGATATATTCGACCTGATTCTTGATAGCTGTAAAGGAACCATTCGAACCCTGGGCTGCAGGCTGCGAATGCAGGTAGCACACGCATTACACGCAGCCGTTGCCTGCATCTGCAGCCGGGAGTGATTCCGAAGTTGGCTGCACGTGCTGCCAGTCGCAAATCTATGATTTCAATCCATTATGAGTGCTATCGGCTCTGAGTAGCGAATATTTCGGACTTATCTAAGCTTTCTTTTATGACACGTAGACAAACATCAAGAGAGGAATTTCCAAAATTCACCCCCTGAGGGGACGAAACAGGGACATGCAGGCGAAGGCGCTGGCAGAAACTAATTTTCATTTATAATGGTATCCAATCTGTCTGTGTCGTAAAGTTTCTCAAAAAGAAAAAAACATAAACTAACAAATAAAAATAAACAAACTGTCGTCCACAATTTATAAAACAAATAAGGATTTATTTAATTAATCCCCTACCAAAAACCATTTTCTTCGCGCAATTCTAGTGAAACCGGTTTTCAAACCAAAGGGGGAAGGGACTTCGCAGACTTTCCTGACACACTAGAAAAAAAAAAATCTCTCGCCTCTTTTAATTACTGTTCGTCGGACAAGCAACGCCACAGCCACGCCACGGCCAGGCGACTGACCGGCCTTTAATTTTATGCTGTAATTAGTTTTTTTTTCTTCATTAATAGGTACCCTGGGTTATTAGTTTATGCAGTGACAGTTTATTAGATGTTTAAATGTTTTAATATCTAGGGTAGGCTTAGGGATTATGTTTTAGGTAACGTAGTTATTAAAATGATTGGGGTGTTATTATATGCCATTTAGAAACAGGCCTACGTTTTAATATATATACGTGTGAATGTCTTATTTAATACGTAATTTATTAACGGAAGTATTAATTTGTTGTGACACACACAAACTCACATATAAACACACGGATATGGTCACGGTGTTTTTTAAGAATATTGTCACTTGACAATATTCTTAAAAAAAAACATTCAGCCGAATTAAGAACCTTCTTTTTTCAAATTTCACAAGACCGGGCGTTATGGAAGGCCTATGTCCATCAGTGGACATCTTTCGGCTGAAATGATGATGATGATGATGATGATGAATAAATTGTTTAGTTTCACCGGGTTTTTAATAAATTTTCAATACTACATCTACTTACTTGGTAAATAGTATAGAAGGTTATACTAATCAAGTAAAAGCTGCTATATATAACATATAAGCTATCACCCGCGTTATGATTAGTTCTCGTGAGCAATAGCTTCAGGCAATATCCGTCGATATAATCAATACAACACTATCGTTATAAATAGCCGCCATTTATTGTTCCCTAGAAGCATTGAGTAAAACAGTTACACTGAACTGAAATTAGCGCACACACTTGATAATAACATAGAATGTTGTACCGGTTTCATAATTTTACTGGAAAATATTTACATTGTTGCAATTTTAGTTCCTTGTGTGAAGACAAGATTTAGTTTTAATTAAAATTATTTAGCAAAGTGCAAGCAAATGTGGACGACATTTTTGTGCGTGGTGCAGAAATTAAACAAACATTTATGTTGGTGTTTTACTTGCTACTGCTACTGGTTGCTTTTTTACTTATACTGCTCTTAAAAGAAAAACACCGTAAGGAAACTGGTATATGCTAGAACCAAAAATCCGAAGACATGTAAGCATATACCGACCCGCACTAGGCCCACAGCCCATTCCCTCTTCTAGAGAGGAGACCAGAGTCCCAATAGTAGAAACATTTGAAGGCTCATTATGCTTATCTCAAAAAAATCGTAACGTAACGCAGCCCAACATACTTCACTAAATGAAATCATAAATTTACATTAAACTACCAATTGCACCTCCATTATCTGGCCTCAGATAAATTTCAGTACGAAAACTGGAAATAAATTGAAAGGCAATGATCATTTTCTCCCACGCCCCTCGGTTTTGTTTATGGCCATCTAAAACTGAACGGCTACATCAGGGCTGAGTACCAGGCGATCATGGGCTGGTAGAGGTGTGCAGCGGTCGTTTACATTTTCAATTGCGTCTGGACTCGCGGCCTAGGGCAGTGCATTAACATAATTGCAGCCACTATATTGATTGGCCAGCTTACAGGCAATGTACTCTGTAGATGCTACCAATTGCTCGAGCACTGGATTGTTAAAGCTGTTCTCGGGGGATTAGATGTTGTATACTTGTTGTCTTTGCGATCTTTTCTCTAGGTTAAGATCGGGTCCCTATTATGTCTTGTTATTCTTTGTGCTAAAAGTTGTTTTTGAAATCGTTGCATTAACATATTACTGATTACTAAAGAATGTGCAATAGAGATATTGAGCTAGGTATATTATGTGATTCTATTATGATTCATAATTAAAAGTTAGGTTTAAAATTACTCAAAAGAGGGATTATTCGAACGAGCCACCGCGGCTTTTGAATGCAAAAGGTAACAGAAGAAACACGGGTGAGGTTAAACAGTATTGTTATTTTTAAGTTTTCCTAATTACAATGTATTTAGTAGTTTTTAATATTAGCATATATAAGTATTTTAATATTATAAGTATTAATTTAATTTAATGTTACCACGAGTAGATTTCAATTGATATTTATCTGTTATTTATTTATTGTGCACACCTACCACAGTGTTGTCTCTTTTAATCCAAAGGTTGACTGGTAGAGAATGCCTTGTTGCAATAAGTTCGCTTATGTATCATTACTGTACATGAAGTTTAAAAAATAAATATAAGTCAAAAGCTACCTCTCGCTCCAGTCAAACCGAAACAAGTTATCTGATAACTTCCCACCCTCCAAAAAAGTTACAGTTATTCAGAATAATTTCATCCAACTACGAAAACTGCAACATCACTATCCTCGAATTTCGTCGAACATTCACAAAATTCAACAAAACATATTCATCAAATAAAATTTACGTCGACAACTCCATCCAATTTCCTGTTCGCGCAGATCGGTAGGCGGAAAGTCCGTCAGTAGCCGACGGTGGCACGGCGATATGATCACGACCAACGTTACGGGACCAGCTTAACATAATAGCTGCTTTAGTCTTTATATCGCGAAATTGAATGATATCAATAACAGCCTCATGGTTGTTTAATATGGTTATCTTCGGCTTTTAGTTTGTAAATCTTGATTATTTTGTTTGAATTATTATTCTTTTTACTTTATCTTTGATTATGATTTTGATGTAAGCACTTTTTGCAAGTTAAATCTTCTTCTTTTTCCCGCCCTTGTCCCATATTATTTGTGGTCGGCGCAACACGCTTTTCTCTTTCATTTTGTCCTGTCACCCGTCACACTATCACTAACTCCCTTTTCTTTCACAACACTCCTCACACAATTCATTCATCTTTTCTTTGGGCTCCCTCTCCTTCTCCATCCAGCTACATGTATACTCAGAACTCTTTTAGTGACATGAGTGTTTCATCACTAATCTTCACATGACCGTACAAAAAATTTCTTTTCAACTTTTCAGTCTCTGGCGCTACTTGTAAACCTCCTCTAATATACTAATTTCTCACTTTATCCATTTTTCAACTTTTTGCCTGTTAATTACTGTTTATGATTATTGCACGTATGAAAATGTAAATCGTTTTATGACATTTAACACGGCAAATATGACAATGGCTTAAATGAATTTTATGTCACATCTGGTATTTTTACTCTCGTTTTAGCAAAATAAATAATCTTGAATCTAGATCTGTTATATCTTGAATCTAGTGCTAGTTTTAGGGATTAGGATTTTTGCTAACGAAATGAAAGGTACTTGAAAATGTGAGCAAAGAAGAAATCGTTATTAATTACAGTTTTTGTAGAAATAATTTTCTCAACTAGACAAGTATTATTAAAGTCCCAATTATAAAGATTAAGAAATAGCAGACGAACAAAACTGCCTTCTTAAATATTTTTACAAATTATTTAAACAGTGTAGTCAGCGATTTTGGATCAAATCGTTGGAAGGTATCTGAATAGGGGAGAAATTACTGAAACGATCCGACTCCAAAGTGCTCATAAACGCTGATCTTCTTTTTGTTATTTTAGCAGAATCAGCGCAAAACATCGCCATTTTAAAAGATACCAGCCAATGGGAAAAATGCAGATTAAAAATCTCAGATTGTTCTGTTACTCGATAAATGTGATGTCAACAATAATGATATTCTCTCGAAGAAAAATCCGTATCACGTTGCAAATTGGATGCGTGGGATGTAAATGCCAATTTGATTTATTTGTTTTACTTGTGTAGATGTGCTGAAATGTAATTTTCTATGTACCTAGTTACTGAGCGAATAGGTATCCGATCTCTGTTATTATTTTTTATGATATAAAAATATGTTGTCTTTGTAATAACTTCATACAATTTGGTAGTTTACAAGATTTTAAAGTGATAAATTATAATCCTAATAACCCCGGACTAAAGGTATCCTATATGCAATTCCAAGACAGTCATTTCGTTCAGCCATTTGAACGTCAAGGAGTAACAAACATACACACACGTACATACGTCTGTAGGCGAAAGTTTACAATAGTTTGTATGTGTATACACGCATGCAAAAAGATGTGAAGTGTCAATAGTCAAGCACTATTCTTTCAAACAGTTTGTGAAAACAAAGAATCTAAAACAAAAACACATCTTTAAAAATCCGCTGCTCAAGCAAGCTCAAGCATCCGTAATCCCCTATTCCGTTCGGCAACGCGTGACCTTCATCAAAAGGCCAAACAAGGGGCTGCAGCCATAAAAACCTTAGGTACTTGTCATTCAAAAACATCACTGTACACTGACACGTCTTGGGGAAGCAGTAACATACCCAGGGTTCCTTGTCAGCAGGGGACGCGCTCAGAATTCGCAATTTTATTTGATTTCCGATTTAAATTCCCTCGCAGTGGTTCCGTAGTAATATTTTGATGTTCTTTGACCGATATCAGGAATTATTGTAGAATTAAGATTGTCATCTTTGTAGGGGATGGAAAGGAAATTGTGTTTGTATTGTAATAAAGTTTTTGTTTAAGATATTCTGATGTTACGTGTTGAATCGCGATTTCGGTGATGAAGAACCCATTTTTTTTTTATTTTAAAAATCACTTGACTCGAGTGACAGTAATTTAGGTGTTTATTTTTAAGACTCGGAAGGTCATGGAAATCGAGAGATCTATGCGAGCCACATGGGACCGATCTTTATGACGACACTTGGGGAGGCCTATGTCCAACAGTGAACGTGTTTCGGCTGAAATAATAATGATTTTCTAAAACCTATTTCGAAGTGAAATAGGTTTTAGAAGGCTTTTTTTAGGGTTGCTATTTGGTTAATAAACCTGACAATGTTCACTATTCAAAATCGATTCTAATCTCAAACCCGATTTCTCCAGCATAAACGTATACAATATAGGGACTCCTTATCTCCCGCCCTTCATTTTATAGGTACCAATCAGTACAGCTGGAAGCCATGTTCTGCAAAACGTGTTAGCTTAAAGATATAATGAATAAATAGTGACAGTGTAAGTAGGGGCACTGGATAGAATCGCTGGAAATGATCGGTTGGTAGCCCTAGCCTGGGGATATGGCAATCGTTTACATCAGTATACTTAAATGTGGTTATGTATGGCCCATGCTAAAGAATAGTCGTGATACAGTAGGTGTAAAAGCATTTAGTTGGCATAGAATCCTATCCTACAGATTTGATTCTCGCATGGAAATTAGTTGTATGGCCTACAAATAGTTGTTCCGGGACTGGGCATCTTATGTATGTGTCTTTACATGTTTGTAAAAGATAAAGATACAGGAGGAATTCCTCGTATTGTTCCACGCACACCTCAGGGAGATGTTAGCAAATCGTAGAGACCCAGCAGTGTCAAAGCCTGCCGGGGCCATGGGTAGTGTGAAAGCGAAACCCGGGGTCCTGGGACGAAGGCAAAGAAGGAATTGGAATGGTTTTAGTGAGTAAAAGCCTGACACTATCTTGCGCTCCACCCAAGAGCGCGTAGATGTCATAAGATTATTTTCCCACAGAAAAAAAAAGGCAACGTATTCTTTTAAGAAAAAAATAAAAGAAAATTATATTAATACCTATTGAAAATGACCAAAACAAAAGTGACCTAACTCAAAAATTGCTATTTATTCATTATTTTACAAACGGATTGGAACACGACATTTTTAACACAAAAGAGGTGTTCAATGGGAGCATTCAACCAAAATTTATGATACAGCAGTCTATTTTTGCAAATACAGGTTTGAATATTTTCACGTCAAGTTTGTTATAATTTGGGTATAAAATGATTTAAGTATATTGAAATACCGTACCGCGTACCGGAAGACGCAGCGTTGGAAGGCCTCCTACAAGGTAGACCGATGACTTGATGAGAGTCACGGGAATCCGATGGAAGCGAGACGCACTAGACCTGTATTTGTAGCGACGCTTGGGGGAGAATGATGATGTCGATGATGAATTGAAATAGCGAACTAAGTCGAAAGGTACATTCTTGAAAGAAAATCACCCTGTGATAAAAATTACCACAATAAATTGAAACTATTTTAAACATTGTTGTAATCAAGACTGTCTAGTCATTGTTGCACTTATTTATAGAAGGTACCAATACATGAACAATCAAGCATTTCTATGAATAGGGACTTGCTGCTAAGTAAATTGTTTCAAACAATGTATTGTGTGAAGTTTGGCTTGGAATTCCACTCAAAACTGATTTGAAAGCTTCGCTGATATCGCCCAAAATAGTTCACTGGGATCAACCAATTTCTACAGCAACCATTTTTTTGAGATGTAATGCTGACATCTCCGTCGTCCGGACGGTTACCGGACGGCCGGACGACGAGCTACACATTGCTAGTCGTCCGCCAGGTCACGCCTACGGTGTCTGGAAATCGGGATCGAGGTCCCAAGGGCTGGGACGTGGATGGGGTTCGTTCCCTCACACATGCAGCCGCCTCTTTCCCTAGTATTACTGTTCTTCAGTTGCCCTTTGCCGTGGCAACTTTTTCGAATAATCCCGCAGCTCTACTGCAACAGACTGATACAATTTAAATACAAAAACATAGTAGTTGTCATTTCAGTAAGCAAACATATCACCAGCTTAATATTGACATTCATTCAAGGGTAATCCATGTGCATCTTGAATTTTTGACGTAAAGCACCTAACTTTTCCAATTCAAACGACCAACATGTTTATCTGTGTGTTCAGAAAAACATCGGAAACCCACCCCATGAGCACACTGAAGATTGATTGGAACATCAGAAAGGAAAATTAAGGTTTCGCAGAGCAATATTTTAAATTTATTTGCGTCTACGATGCAAATTATGAAATAGAGATGGGGTGGCTCCTTTTTTATTTCGTTCACTTTAATCGAATAGGGGAATCTTTTGTTAATACCCTAAGATCGAGAACTGTTTGCTTTGCGTTCCGTTTCACGTTCAATAACACCATCATCGATATTCGAAGGAGCTAATTCTGTAAATTTTTATTTGTCTTGATATAATGGGACTTTTGAAGAATTCCAATTTCCTTTTATTTGTTTGATATTTTTTGTGGATGTTTTACTAAGATCAAAGTTGTTCAGTTATTGAGATGAGCTCATTTGAATTTTAGAATGATAAGTAACTGTGATCGTGGAATGAAATAAATTGGGTATTTTCATGCTAATCAGGGAGAAAAAGAAAATCAAAGATTTTGTCAACTAAGTAGGAAAAATGATGAAGCTAATTTAAAATAATACCAATTTAAGTGGCAGTGGGCAGGGCACATTGCTCGTACAACAGATGGCCGAAGTGGCTAAAAGCTCTAAATTGGCGACCACGTATCAGAAGACGCAGCGTTAGTAGGCCGCCGACGAGGTGGACCGATGACCCGGTGAGGGTCACGGGAATCCGATGTATGTGAGACGCATAACCCCCCTATTTAAGTTACAACCGTTTAGTTTCTCTTTTCGTTGATCGCCGCGAGTCGGCCAAGCCTCCTATACCTTTGTTCTGACTGCGTGAATGAGCGTTGAGATGACGTCAGAATAAAGGAATCGGAACCGTGGCCTACTCGAGGCGATCAACGAAACGAGGATCGAAACGAAACGGTTGTAACTTGGCTAGGGGGGCTGAACTGTCTTTCATCTCAAATTATGTTAAAAAACCCGACTGCTTAAAACAACTAAAAACTTCAAAACAAGTAACTTTAAGCAGTCGGATGCAGTTGGTGAAATTTATTTCAGTTCAATCATAGATTTGACGCCATCAACTGCTTCAGACTGCTTAAAGTGCCTTGTTCCGAACTTTTTATCTGTTTTTGTTACTGTCAGATTTTTTGACACTGCCAACTTTTTTTACACACCTACATACAATCGAAAAACATAGCCCTTCTGGCGCAGTCGAGTAAAAAACTAACATTTAGTCACAAGAATGTTCCACAAAGCTGCTGAATTACGTAACAAACACCAATAACACGGACTTCTCAACTCTCACAAGTAACAAAAACATTCCAGAGACGTTAATAAATCAGCCATAGTCTCCCGGACACGTTATTATCCGGACAAATCAACGGCACATAATAGGGCAGACGATATTTCCAATAATAAGAGCGAGAACTAATCTAACTGGAGCTCGTAAGATAACATAGGTCGGTCCCGCGGGGACGCCTGTGTTTAGTCGGTTTACAAGTACTGTATAGGGTGAGGTTACAGTTATGGATTTTGGTAGGATGATGCAATTATATTGTTTTCTGTATAGAACTCGTGGCTAAAACACATGAATTGTCATATGGGGAAATCTCCAAAGTTAAGCAATGCTAGCTGAGGTCAGTCTTTGGATGGGTGACCATCTAATCATATTTTGATTCCTCCATGACTCCAAAAGCACGTTAAGTCGTTGGCCACGGCTGTCATTTGTACCTACACCATTGACAGTCGTTATGGATAGTCAGAAGCCTGTTTTGACACTTAGCATAATCAGCCTTTTAATGTTCCCACTGCTGGGACTCAGGCCTCCTCTCTAGGAGAGGGAATGGGCCGTAATCCACCACGCGGGCCCAGCGCGGGTTGGTGAATGTCACATGGCTTTGAATTTTTTGGTTCTAAGACATGCCGGTTTCCTCACGACGTTTTCCTTCACCATTTTGTGAGCAGTGGTAATGAAATAAATTACACAAAGTAATACGCCCGGCTGGGTTTGCACCCACGAGCTACAACTCGTAAGTCGGGGCTGTTACCACTCGGCCACTACTGCTCTATCTTTCTGACACTTATCTTGCCAAGAGGTATTGTGTTTCCCAGTTACTGGGTTGTGGAGGTCAGATAGGCAGTAAAATACTGATGCTCATCTGCATCTGGTTAAGCTGGAAGTCGACCCCAGAATAGGTGTGATGTAGTAGTACCCAATTAATCTAGGCCTTGTTTTATTGACGTAAAAAGTAAAAACTAGGACTACCACAGATTCTTCCTCAAAACAAACTGCACCGCAGATCTTGAATCGAATAATGAATGTAATTGTGTTTTTATAGTTAACTAGCTTCTGCCAGCGGCGACCGCTTTTCATTCCCTCGCGCTCCGGACCATGGCCTGAACCAGGGCCCGGCGTGGGAGTTGGTGGGAGCCGGTAATCACGGCGGCGAGGCACACCTCCACCGTATGCTTCTCCTTGTCCTCTGGGCGGTCTGCAAAATGGTGACAAGAACCTCCTGAACTTAACAAATTCGGTGAGGACCTGCGTCATGCGGAAGATGACGCCCTTTCAGCTACTTCTCAAAGAGGGGACTCACCACCATGATTACGGCGTGCCCAGCACTAGGTTGCGACAGTCTCTGTCCCCATGTCACCATGAGATCCCGCTTGAACTCTGTCCGCTCCTCGAAAATCCACCGGCTGTAGAGGACGAGTCCTAGAGAGCCTAGAGAGCTGTGTGTTGATAGTTGATACATCAATCAGTCAGTAACGGTTGGTTTTTATTGATATAGATTTTCTGCGTAGCGTTTACAATGACACAAAAACACCAAACGCAGTCCAGCAAAATATCCTTTATATCAACATAAAAAGTCACTGAACACAGAAGTACAAAAAAAAACATACCATTATTACAAGGAGAATATAACACTTTCCACAAAAAACAAAGACACAAATATTTGGCCGAATATAAAAACCCTAATAACATCGCCAGACATTTCCAGCAGTCGACTTAATCTAGCGTCATGTGACCTCCATCTTATCCTCACAATTTAGCGGGAACTCGCCTAACTAATACGAAGATATCTTTCGGAAAATAGGATACCGTTTGACTTTGCCCTCGACAATTAAAAGGCTGGATTAGACGATACATGGGTAGGCATCTAGCTGAACGTATCTCTAAGGATGTTAGTTGAAATTGTTTTCCTGGTATTTTTTTAGGGTGGGAAACCATCTTAAAATTTGGCAAGTAGGTTCCTTGTAGGGTATAGACATCCGCTGAGAACGGATTTTCCGAAATTGACCCCCTAAGGGGATGAAACGGGGGTCCAAAGTTTATATGAAGAAACCGACTTTCACGGGGGCGAAGTTGCTGGCAGAAGCTAGTACTTTATATTTACGACAATCCTTTAACACTATCTATCAAAAACTCACTTAAAACATTTCTGTTATGTCCTATTAAATCCTATTTTAAAATTTGCAGTGGCTTGCATACTGGCAAGGTACGTTTCTTATGCGTTCTCCTCCGATATCACAATATCTACTTCAATCAAGAATATGACTTTATTCAGGTGATCATTTTCAGTAACAAAATTTCAACCCAAATTATAATTCCCATTTCATTTTCCTAACTAAACTCAGACAAGCACTATGTTTATAGGCTTTTATTTAACTTGTTCCTATCCTAACACACAAAGTAAGATCTCAACATTATAATAAAGCCTAGTGCAGACAATAACATTTGCCAACATCGCCAGGACAATGAAGGGTGAACTTGTGGCCGGACAATCTTAACAGCGATCGGCGACCTCCGCTCTCGTTCGACAGCGGTTCCACCACTAAGAGTGTGAATTTAGGAGATATGAAATTTTTCAGCTAGCTTGTTTTGAGCTGGAATAAAAATTAAATTTGAATAATGTCTGGTTGCGTTAAGTTCACTGATGTAGCACTTTTGTACATGAAGCCTAAATAAATAAAAAAACTGTTTACTTAGAAATCATAGTAGGTGTCTAAAAATTCAGATTGTTATTATACTTAAAAAACTCTGACGATATCAAAAATACAAAACTTGAATTACTATAATATTGTTTAAGATTTTCGTAGCCCAGGTTACGTTTAAGCAAAAATGACGAATCATATAGCACACAAAATTGTCGACATATGAATTGTGGACTCGACTATCATTATGCCCTTGTCGTTACCGCCAACGGCTTGATAGTCTCAACGACATTCTGTCGAGGCTGTAGTTACACGGTTGGATCAAGGACCTGATACAGAAGGCATCAGTACTCCTCAATCAAATACGGCTTGCATTGTGAGGAAATTTCTGTTTTTGGAGCCTTGACCACCAGTAGCTTGGAGCCTACTCTTAACAACGGCGGACTTAACGATTACCTAAAAAAAACACAGTGATTCTATGTACATAGGTACCTACTCAACACTAAACATCGATGAAGCCATAAAAAATAAAGATTCTAAAAATACGTGTTTGTTTTATCTTTTAATTATTTTCCAGAATATTTTGAAAGCAAAGCACACAAATTCTTCACATCTCTTTTCATCATTCTCCTCACAGTTCACATCTCTTCTAGAATACACAATTACTGTAATTGTTATTACGAAAATATTATCCGTATTAGAAAGAAAATAAACGCTAAATTCCTAATTGTGGTTATATAATTTAACCTTATTGTATTACATTTCTTATGTGGTTTCTTTGTACTCAATACAGAAGCTGTTTCATCTCTGATAACAGGGTAAAATGAGAATCAAAGTGTATATAATAAGAAACATTGGTACCTGCCGTTAAATACAGAGTGTAACAAAAATGGGTGGTCTTATTTTAGACACTATTTCTGTTCATAAAAATAATAAACTTTCCTCAAGAAAACATATTAAATTTCCAAAATAATTGATTTTCCGAAACAAGTTATCATCAGCCGATCAAAATTAGTATGGGGAGGACCAATTTTTATGTTTTATTTTTTCACCAATTTCTGTTGCAACGGGTATATAGTCCTGATAGCTACAATCTGGCAGTCTAGGAGTTTTTTGGTGGAAATTTTTGGAATGAAGTTCAGTGGCTGTTTTAATTATTCGCTAATAAAAAAAAAAACAAAAATGTTGTGATCTAAAATTGGTGTAATTGTGTATCTCATGTAACTGGACCCAATATGTCCAGTTGTATGTAATAAACCCATCAAAGTTTATACAGCCTTTAAAATTAAGTTGCGTAAACGTTACAAAGTGTAATAAGTAGTAAAATCATACAAACATATTTTCTTTACATATATTTTGTTTATCTTTTCTTCTATTTGTTTTAAAAAGTTTTTACATATTAAAAATAACACTTAACTATAATTATAAATATATATAGACCTAATTAAAACAAAAACCCTTAAGAACCAACTAAAAGTAATCTAAAGTATGGCGTCAAAAAAACTCCTTCGCATTTTTTTTAATAATTTTCCCAAGTCCCAACTTAACGGAGTGGGCAATGTGGCAGTAAAACAGCCGGTTCCTCGTGACGAGTGGTCGTGATGCGCCGGCAATTTGAGCAGCTTCATGTCAGTATCAGCTACGACTCCTCGTTCGTATAATTGTACGTAACCATCCGCCACTTGACGAGTGCCTTGAAGTATGCAAGAGATCGGGAGAGGTCATATTAGACTAGCTTTTACCATCGATTTTGCCTGCATTAAACTTTTTGACTGCCTTGTTGGAGTTGTGGTTGCCAGCGCGATTGATTGGCATGGGGAGGACCTCACACTATTTATGGGGTCGATTTTCTGGTCGAGTAAAAAGTGTTGTTGAAGTTTTCTACTAGATTTAACTAATTTCTCAATAGCAGCCAGATGTGTGCCTAAGAAAGCACGTAAAGCTGTTGGTTTTACGCCTATAGTACCGTACTTGCCTAATCTCTGCTGAGATTGGCCATCGTGATCGAAATACAGTCGGGAGGATTATTAATATTAAGTTCAAACTAGCTTACAAGTGATTTTGGTTTCGTAACTTTAATCATCACGTCCAATGTCTCATTATTTCAGGCAAAAGATGGCCACTGCTGGACACAGGCCTCTCCCATGCGACTTTACATAGTCCAGATTTATACTTCTCGCAATCTGCAGACACCTGATGGAGCCATCAAATATCACTTGTATTAGGTACTGCCTTCTGCCAAAGGCCTCGCCTCCTTCTTTGGACTCCTGTTTCATGCCTTTGATGGGTGGATTTTGGAAAACCCTTTCTTATTCTTTGAATATATTGCAGTCAAAACTCCTAACCAGTCAAAGTAGCTTCAACCCTGCTGGGCCACAGGTAGTGTGCAAGTGAAATCCGGGGTCCTGGAACGAAGGCTAAGAAGAAACACGAGTTGGTTTTTAGTCAGAAAAAGTCTGACACTGTCTCCCGTTCCGCCCAAGAGCGGGATTTGTCATAAGATGATTTTCCAACGCAAAAAAAAACCATTGCGAACTTTTTAAATTTTTCTTTTGTCATCACATTTTAATGACTATCTTTCATATCTTTTATCGCTAAAATTCTTTGCAAAAAGCGTTCTTTCTTTTCGAACGTACGTGGAGAACGTAGTCACTCATTTTTGTTCTAATATCGGCATATTAGAACAAAAATGAGTGACTACGTTCTCCACTAATAATGAGTAATATAAAAGTTTATATGTGCGTTTGTCTTTATTTTTATCGACCACCTTAACTTTTTAAGAGTTTTGACTGATACGACCAGTCAAAACCACTTTTGACGGAATCACTTAGTCAAAAGTACTTTTAACCAGCTCCATTGGGCAAAAGTACTTTTAACTGTTATTTTAGTCAAAAGTATTATTGACTAAAGCATATGGTCAAAAGTACTTTTGACTGATTTTGCTAGTCAATAGTACTTTTGTCTGGTTAACAGTTTTGACTGCAACATATACGTCACTAAAAGAACTTCTGTGCAAAATTTTAGCATTCTAGTTTCAGGGATCAGGATTTTGATTTTTAAATATACAGATTTTTCGTTACATCTTTTAATACGTATTTTTTTACTTTTAATATGTTTACGTTTCGGATCAATAAACCTAATTTTCAAATTATTTTTATAGTAGGCAATTGAGTGTAATTTTCTCACATAATCATGTAATTTATAAGGAACATACTACTACGTTATTTCTGTAATACAGTAAAAAGAAATGTCTAGAAAATCACAGAGAACCTTGATACGACTACGAACAATCCTCATAAAGTAACATAAAACAGAGAAGCCTACACTTAGTGCCAAGGAAAGTGGGCCCAATAGAATAGGCAGGATATCATATTGAGCCTAAACATGCAATCTATTAAGTTTTATCGACGAAACTTTTCAATCACCTTGACCCGGTTCTTATGTAAGTATGTTTACTAACAGTGCTAAGATTCATAACTTTTTTTTACGATACTGTTATATTAATAGAGTAGTATGTTTTATTGTTACTTTTGGACGATTTTATTTCTTACTGGGTGTCAAATTAGAAAGAAACTTGTATGATATGTTTTCACGGAAATATCTAATAAAAAGTTGTGGTTATGAGTTATTCTTATAGCTTACTTACGTGTTAGATTAAATTTTTATATATGTCGTTTTACTTAACAGTTGTAAAGGTGTTTTATTGGCCATTAAAAACTTACTATTGACACACACCTCTAGAGAGTCCAATATCATACACAGCTATTAATATACAAGTCTTTATTTTGAATTTTTTGACTATGTGTGTGGGTGTGTGATGTTTGTTACTTCTTCATGCTCGAACGGCTGGACGGATTTGGATGAAATTTGGGTAGACCTTGTCCTGACAAGGTCTACCGTTTCGTAACGTCGCTGCGTTTTATGGTGCGCGGTCGCCACTTGAACCTTTCGGCTCCATCGACCATCCGTACACGCACATAGAATACGGATATTTATTCTGGGTATATGTTCCTTTGGGACAATTTTCTACTTTCACGAGGGTGAAACCGCAGCAGCTAGTTTGTTTAATTTAAGGCATTTCTTTGATATTATTATATACAAATGTTAAATCACGATTTTTTTCTAAAACAGTTTAATAATAAAAAATAATGTGGATGTAATTGAAGTACAATATAAAGCTAATATTTATCCAAAATATTAACCACACGTTCAAGAACCCCTGTCTTCAAAAAAAAAAATGAAATATTCAGGAAAGGTCTAATTTTCCCGTCGTCCCCCACATAACTTCTATAGCCAAGCAATAAAGCTTTCCGTATAATAACGGTCTCGTATACAATACGCCAGAAGTTATAAATGTTAATATTATGCAATTACCCCGCCTTGCCCCTATGGGATACAGGTACGGTATCCAAACACCCCTATTTCCCCCGATCCGTTATAAGTTGTTACTATAACACCTGCGTTTGCGAATTTGCTGAAAATATGTTAATTTTCATGACAAATTTGAAGGATAATCCGGAGTTTTCGTTGAGGGAGGTAAGTAGATGAATGTGTCTGCAAGAGAAGGTAGCTAGACGAACAATACCTTTTTCAACCATCACTTTTAGGTGAATGTGTCTTGTTTGTGTGAGTTATCATGTTAGTGAAAGCACCCACACGACACAGGTGTCTTTCCTAGTGTGAGCAACGTTTTTTAGTCTTCTTCTTAGTCATTTCACTCTTGGCAGAGTGGTCGGGGTTATCACGAAGGTAGCTCTCCGGAAGACGTCAGGGTACGCCGCACGACTTCACGCCACTTTTGCTTGCTGGCAGTCATCCGGGCGCACTTGTTCAATGAGCCATCAACAGCTGTTTTGATTTGGTCAGTCCATCACAGCGGTGATCTGCATCCGTCCACCTGTCCTTGTATGACAAGGCGTTCGGTGGAATCACCTTCACCTGCGCACCAGCGTAGATAAGTGTTCCTTGACGCCCAGTTCCTCGAGAATGGAAGCGTTTGTGCGATACTCAGTCCAAGAGCCCCCGAGCAGTTTTCTCCAGCACCACATTTCCAAGGCGTCAATATTTTTGGTCTCTGTCTGTCGTAGGGTCCATGTCTCAGCGGCATATAAACATATAGAAAACACTAATGTTTTAACGAGCCTAGTCATCGTGGCTTTTGTGTTTTTTAGTAAATAAAAAGAAATGCTCCAGGTTAGCCAGCGAATAGCTCGCTGTCCGACCGTCCAGTAGCCGTCCGGACTGAGCCTAAGTTGTTGACGGTGCACACTGTTCCACGCGCACCTCAAGGAAATGTCAGTAAAGCGTGGGGCCCAGCAGGGTCAAAGCCTACTGTGGCCAAGGGTTTGTTTCTGAAAGGAAAACTCGACCCTGGGTTGAAAGGCAAAGAAGGAACAGGAGTGGTTTTTAGTCAGTAAAAATCTTACACACCCTCTCGCTCCGCCCAAAACCGGGAGATGTCATTAGATGATTTTCCCACCTAAAAAATAAAACTTGTAAACTTTTGAAAGTGTATTGCAATTTGCAGCTCAGTATAGATTTAGTATGGTAACAAAAATTATATTTGCGGTTACAACATGTATGTATTTCCACAACTATACTCGTTAAAACTTTCATCATAACTCTCTAACTCAGAGAAAAGGTAAAACGTCAAGTTTTTATTAAAAATGACACATTGTAGCACGGGAGGAGCAATGGTTGAGAGATTGGCTGCTGCGCTGCGGGTCGCAGGTTCGATCCCCGCACGGAACAATTAGGAAAGGGGGAAGAATTAGGGAACATTTCATGTCAATATGACCTAAATATGTATATGTATAAGTTTTATTTATTGAGTATAGTATTTTTATACGTATTGTGTGCTGTGCACGTATTTGTGTAGTTTATTTTAGATCTGATCTGTTTTTTTAACTTAGATTTTTGTTGTGCATTTGTTTCAGTTATCCTCATAAATAAAATTTCTTATAAACATATTAAGATTTGCTGTAAGAAAACCCAAGTGTGGGTCAAGCTCGCCTTTGTACATCAGTTGTCCAACTTTTTAATAATTTGTTATTTTATGTACAATAAAGAATATAAGAAGAACAACAGAAAATATATGTGGCCTACATATAAGTCGGGTCTGGATGTTTTGTGTGTGAGAAATTATATGTTGTGAAAGCCACAATACAGGAGTAATTCCTAGTGTGGAGAAATGTTTATTGAAAAAAAAAGAAAAGAAAGTTGAAACAAAAAGAAGAAGTCAAGAAAGAAAAAAAAGTGAAGAACACAGAGGGAGAAAGAGAGAGAGTGAGTGAGTCTGAGTGGTGTGTGTATGGGTGTGGTGTGAAGTGAAGTGTGGTGAGTGAGTGAAGTTGAAGTTGTAATGTTGAGTTGAGTTGTTAACGTTGGTTGTTGAGTTGAGTTGAAGTAGTTGAAGTTGTTGCTGTTAAGTTATTTTTAATTATGTTTGTCCTGTATTTTTGTTTATGTGGTGTACAATAAAGAATAAAATAAATAAATAATAAAGGAAGTTCATTTTTGTTGTTTGTCCTATGCGAGACACATATAACCTTAAGATAACCTAAATTGGTTACAAAAACAATCTAAAACTTTCTTAGCTAAACGTACATACACGTAGCAATTTACCTGAAGATTTAAATACACCAGGTGTTCAGCCAACACAACCACATATCTCCGTACTGTGTTTCACACGTTAAACATAGTACATTACTCTCGCATTTCATCCATGTTATGTAACAAAAAATAATTAACAATATTTATTATTTTGTTACGTAAATTAATAACAGACGCAAAACATTTAGCCGACATCGCCATCTATCACAATTCATCACCAAATAACTCGTGCTCGCAATAAACGAACCAGACAGACAACTGAAAATATTATAAATGTTAGCTCAGTATTGTTTACGTGTTACTAACAATATGTAACTGTACATTGCGTGAAAAACTATCGATCTGAAAATCTTCAGGATTCTAAGGAAGTTTTGTGACTGAGCACGAACGCAAAAAGAAGACAAGATAATGTTAAAAAAAAACACTTTTTTAAAAACATGTTTTTTTTTTAAAGTCTGGCGTTTTCGATTTATTGTGCTGTTGTTTATTTTATCGTAATGTTCTCAAAAAAAGAGGTTTTTTATAAAAACTGGGTAAGTGCGAGTCGAACTCGCGCACTGAAAGTTCCGTACAAATTTACTTATGTAAATAGTCAATGCAGTCTCAGGTTTTTCAGTTTTGTGATTTAACAACAAATTGTGATTTGCGAATTATTTTTAGCGTTCAACGCTAAAAAATAATTCGGTCTTAAGTACCTACTAGTCATCTCTCCTCATCAACCTAGGGCATTGATCAGACAAAAAAAAATATGGAAAAGGGTAGAATTTCAATAACAAAATTTGACTCAAAGAAACAAAAATCAACAACAAACAGGTCAAGCTATTTAACCGATTTATTTTAAACCGTTCAAAAAGTGCCTACTATAGTCAATTTGACTATAGAAATTCAACAAAGGATCTATATTTAAATGATTCTGTTCCCCTTTCAAGCCTAATAAAAATATTCCGGAATACATAAAAAAAGCGTATAGCATAAGGAAAATTTAGGATTCGGAGAAACTAACGCCTCGATTTACTTTAACCCTGTCAGTAGAAAACCCTTTTCACCGAAACCAACTGCACCATAATCTTATACACATCAAAAAAACCCCACTCAAATTCGAAACAGTAACAAAACACAAACGAAAATTAGCATAACAACACTGTCACAGTATGTGAGTAAACAAGAGAAATCTTGAACTCCAACAATTTGCGCAAACAACGTAATCCTAGTGGTACCTTCACCGCTGTTTGAGAATCCTGGCGCCTCCTACATGTTAGAGAATGCTGGCGCCTACATTTGAGAGCTGCGAGTAATTAGATAATTGCATGAGACCTTGTCGTTTGCACATCTAACTCCGTATTTAAGGCCCTAGCTCCCGAGCAGTACCATAAAACAATGACTTTCTGAGTCTACTCCTCGGTAACAGTTAGGTTAAATAATAAGTTTGAAAAATAATTATCAACATATGACTTTCTCGCATGAAATTTTCTAAAAAAAAATTAACAACCTGATATTTTTTTGCTTGTTTCCATTACTCCTTCTAAACGGCTTTGATCTTTAGAAATATATTTATACTAAAAAATAGCTGGTGTGTTCTTCAGAAAGTACATACATATATAAGTCAATATAATCAATTTCGCAAAGAAAATGGTTTTAAAGGTCAGCGGGGCTTTATGCGAGCGCAGGTGGCAGTACTAGTATGTGTGCATTTAACTCCAGCCAGTTGTTCAAGGGACTATACGCCTTAAACAGCCCGATCGATGGATCAACAGACCCGTTAATGAACGACTGTTGAATTTGTGAGTGACAATCGAATCAATTTGATTGTTTTATTAAGGTAGGTAGTGCTAGAGCATTGTTGACTAACATGCGAACAGTTTGTGTATAGAATTCGGTAGATAAATAAGTTGGTTGAGTGGTTTTCAGTAAATCAGATCAACTCGTATGGATTATGTGAAGAGCATATTCAGAATATTTGTCGTTTGCGTTTTAATAAAGCAACATTTGTTGTTTGAAAAACAGAAAGGCTTGGCTTTCGGACGACCAGCAATGAGTAGCTCGCCGTCCGGCCGTCCGGTAAGGACTCAAGTTCGAGCACATGATCTTATAGTCCATCCTAAAGTTGTCTGGCAGATATTGCTATCAACTATAAGACCGCCATTGTACCCATAGATTACAGTCTCTGTTTTGTAACTTGACTGGCCTGTTGGTCTAGTGGTTAGTAGGCCTGACTGCTATGCAGGAGGTAGTGGGTTCGATTCCCACCCAGGACAAATGTTTGTGTGATGAGCACGTTCATTTGTTCTGTGTCTGGGTGTAATTTATCTATAGTGTGTATGTATATATAAGCATAATCAGCCTTTTAATGTTCCCACTGCTGGGACTCAGGTCTCCTCTCTAGGAGAGGGAATGGGCCGTAATCCACCACGCGGGCCCAGTGCGGGTTGGTGAATGTCACATGTCTTTAAATTTTTTGGTCCTAGGACATGCCGGTTTCCTCAGGATGTTTTCCTTCACCGTTTTGAGAGCAGTGGTGATGAAATAAATTTCACAAAGTAATGCGCCTGGCTAGGTTTGAACTCGCGACCTACAACTCGTAAGTCGGGGCCGTTACCACTTGGCCACCACTGCTCTAATAATAATGTATTTAGAAATATATAAGTATGTTTATTAGTTGTCTAGTACTCATAACACAGGCTCTGCTTAGCTTGGGACTAGACGGCGTTTTGTGATTATTGTGGAATATTATATTATTCGGCGTGCAGTTTTACACGAATACCTCAAATAAATGTCAGCAAACCCGTACGGGTCCAACAGAGCTGGTACCCGCTAGGGCCCCAGAGAATTCCTAAAAAGGACACCCGTGAACCTGGTTGCGATGACTCTTTCAACCTATTCCACAGTTCTCACCAGCAAGGAATTACAAAGAATTTTCTTTAATCATCGTCTTAGACATCGTGAATACTATTTATGACCTAAATATTAAACCAAGGACAACACGCGATTGTAACGTGAGTGCAGAGCACCATGGCATAAACTGATTTAATTTTAACGTTTTTAATTTCTCAGTAACCGTTACTCAAGTGTATCAGTTTAGATTTCGTATTAATTTTATAGTGGTATCGTAATTTAATGTAAATCCAGCACTTTACATATGAACCTTTTACCCTTATCAATGGCTATTATACACCACTAATTATAATAATAATAATAATCTATAATAATAATCTTTATTTGTTTTGCTATTATTATTCTTTGAATTTAAAAGTTAAAAAAAACAAAACAAAAAAAAAAAAAGTTAGCTACTTTAAAAAATAAAATAAAAATATATATAATAAATAATATAATAAATAAAATATTAATTAGTACAATTACGTAAAGGGCTTATTAGAAAAGGTCTTGTTATTATTTAAGTAAACTCTTAATAAATAATATTCACAAACAGCAAAGTTATTAGCGTTTGTTTATATTCCAAAATGTCACTTATTTTGTGGACAGATTGTACAGGCTTATTGATTACTAGCTTTTGCCAGCGGCTTCGCCCGCGTGAAATTTGGTTTCTTCATACAAACTTTGGACCCCCATTTCATCCCCTTAGACGATGAATTTTGGGCAATCCTTTCTTAGTGCTCGCCTACGTCATAAAAGGAAACCTTTTGCAAAATTTCACGCTCCTAGGTCTAGTAGTTTTGGCTGTGCGTTGATATGTCAGTCAGTCAGTTTCTCCTTTTATATATATAGATGAATGAAAAACAATGGAAAAACACTGCGCGTAGTATTTTCTAGTAGCAATTGTTATGAATGATTGATTCAATCATGAATTTACCAATTATGATAAATTTTCGTGGACAAATTTGACTACACAGTATGATCAGTAACGGGTACGGATAGAGCCCAATTTTTTTCGTACTAATTAAAAAATAGGGGTGTATAGTGTGTAACAAGGCATATAAGCTTATAGCATTTTTTTTTTTTTTTTCGGGTGGGAAAATCATCTAATGACAACCCCCGCTCTTGGGCGGAGCGGGAGATAGTGTCAGACTTTTACTGACTAAAAACCCACTCCTGTTCCTTCTTTGCCATTTTTATTTTTCCAGGGCCCCGGGGGTCACTTTCGCATCACCCATGGCCCCAGTAGGCTTCGACCCTGTTGGGCCCCTACGGTTGCTGACATCTCCTTGAGGCGCGCGTGGAACACTACGCGCCGTCGACGACTTGGGCTCGGTCCGGATGGTTACCGGACGATCGGACGGCGAGCCACCCATTGCTCGCCGTCTGCAAGCCCGCGCCTACGGTGGCCGGAAATCGGGATCGGAATCCCGGCGGCGGTTGGGGCGTGAGGACCGTTGCCGTTGCCTCACGCGATCGGCCGCCTCCTTTGCTAGCATTACTGCTTCGCAGAAGGAGGCGACCGCCTGCCACTCCTCCTCGCTCCGGACCATGGCCTGTACCAAGGCCCGGCGCGAGAGATCGCTGCCGCCGATCGCCCTCACGAGGACACGGCGGTGCTCTGCCCAAGCGGGGCACACCTCTACCGTGTGCTCCACCGTGTCCTCCGGGCGGTCCACACAATGGTGGCACCCGGGCGTCTCTTCTGCACGGATCCGGTACAGGAACCTCCCGAATTTACCATGCCCGGTGAGGACCTGCGTCATGCGGTAATAAGCTTATAGCTAAGGAATGGAATTCCTAGCCGTTGCCTATGTTTCCTGATAGATACATCCTAAGGGTCTATAAGTCAATAGGTCGCCTACGATCAGATCAGATAGTAGTCAAATGCGAGCCTATCAATAATAAACAAAAAAGCACTTAAACGAAAAACTAATTATTTTGCAGAAACATTTTAGATAAAACAATTATAGACGCAAAAAAATATCAAATATAGCCTTTATCGTATAATAATATGCCAATATTCTCATTGTAGTCAAACCAGCGAGATTAAACATTTTCTTATTGACAACCTACAATACGAACTCAGCTGTTCAAATGACCACTGAAACAGTGAGGTATAAGTAAATAAAAACCCGTAGTGACATCTATGTTCCCATTCATTAACTACTTGGTTGAAAATGACATTTCAAACCGATAGATGACGCCGTAAATCCTGCATCGCGCAAGTAATATTTTCATGTGGTCACTTAAAACCATCGGCTTGTAGTGGAGACTCCTTTTTCCACATTCAGACTTCGATTCTGTCTAAAGAAAACCTTTACATTGTAGGGTCCACGCGGTCTGTTCCTGATTGCTATTTACTTTTTAATATTACTTCCTGCCTTTTACTAAACTTATTTTTTTAAATCACGTCCACCCTAAGCATTAAGCATAGCTAGGGATCAATTTCGGAGTGCGTGGGTTTCGTTTTTTCAATCAACCGCATCGTCAATCAAAATAGGGGCGAACTGAGGGTCGAAATTATTTAATCTATAGTTCAATGGCCTTATTATTAGGGAAAATGGTTAAGAATAAACCTCTGCTTGTGTCTTCTCTTTTAGTGCATCGATTTTCTTAGTATTAGAAACGAAAGCGCCTAAAAACAAAAAAGATTAACTGATTGTTGATTGGGTAGCATAATGTGGGCTCAAGTTCATCATTTTACACGGTATAAAACAAAATGTCGGCGTCTGTTTGTTTATTTCTCATCACCTCCTAAACCACGTAGCGGATTTTGATGCAACTGTCACTAGGTATATAATAATTTAATCTATTGAAAGACAACTTTTGATCCACAATTATATGTTAGTAACACTTAGTTCTACGTTAGTTCAGACTTTTAAAAACATATAATAATATATATATAAATAAATAATAATAATCCAATTTTAGTATTCTTACAATAAAATTAAATTACAATTGTCAATATAATAAAATATCCACAATAATAAATAATTAATACAATTAATACGTTCTGTGTGTGTAATTTGTACCCGAACAAAACCAGAGCGGATCACTAGGTCACATTTCAACGATCAAAATTGTGTAATCAAATCCTTACCAAATTAAAGCTGTGCGTGGAAAACTATTTTTGTACGAAAACAAACAAACGATACTAATACTTTGTTTCCTATTTCTTTCAGGTAAGGATTCCTTCACAAACCTCGGCATCCAATTAGTAACATCCCTTCATTACCAACAGGTATAACTTTACATTCATTTAAACAAACAATCTTACTTACTAATAACTGTCCGTTGTTCGTAAATGGAAAAAAACTGCATATTACTTAGGGGATGAACGATAAACAGAGGGGTATCTACCCTTGTTAGTTAGAGAAATCAAATTAATAGGGTATTACTGTAGGTATGTATGTGCTGTGCTCTTAAAATTGTTATACAGTGTAGATTGAGGCCAATTCATGAGTAGAAGCATTCCCTTGAGTTGTTTGAAATAAACGAAGCAATGAGTTTTGTTTATGAGCAATCTATCTCTGTGTCAAAGTTGGTCTGGGTTGCTCTTTACTTAATTACTTTACTTCAAATTAACTGATTCAAATAAAAAATAGTATTATATATTTACATAAACAGAAAAACTGACTGACTGACATATCAATGCACAGCCGAAACTACTGGGACTAGGAACATGAAATTTAACACAAGGTTTCCTTTTTTTACATAGGCGAGCACTAATAGAGGCTTTTCCAAAATTCACCTCCTGAAGGGGTGAAAAGGGTGGTCCAAAGTTTGTACGGAGAAACTAACTATTATGTGGGCGAAGCCGCTGGTAGAAGCTAGTTAAACCATAAAAATTAAACATAAGTAACTGGTGATTAAAAAAAATGAGAACGATGACAAACAATAAAAATCACAAACATTAAAATGTAGTGTTGCCAATAATATATGATACTAAAAATACCATTCCTCTGGGGCAGTTGAGAGAGAAAGACACTATGAAACAGGTGGGTAAAAAATATTTTAGGTATATGTTTAAAACTAGCCTTTGCCCGTAGCTTCACTTGCATACAAACTTTCAGCCCTTCTTTCCCACCTTTAAGAGTTGAATTTTGAAAAATCTGTTCTTTTTCCTCGTCTACATCTTGTATAAAAAACAAAACATTTGTATCTTGAGTAAAATTTAAAATACAAATGTTTTTATTTCATATATGCCTACATGGGCACTTATAAAACGTCAGAAGCTATTGCAGTAAGTGAATCAGGCCTTCTTTTCTTAAGAAAGCTTCTAATTGAGGTATTAAATAGATTAACAGCACTATCTAGTTTCGTTAGCACGAAAATAGAATACTACATTGAAATAAATAGCACCTTCCCCAATTGAAATGAAACAGAATTTTCCATTAAAGGAATTTTCTTTATACAAACCAATATAATTGTCACTATGGAAGTTAACAATCAAAATTTCATTGGAAAGACGTATATTGTCAGAGTATTTATCTGTTATTTATATTACAATTTCTATAATTACAGATAGAGTTTAATGGACGTTTCTTTATGAATATTGTGCTGAAATAAATTAAACTCGTTTTCGAATGTCGTTAACTGGACATGTGAATGGCCACATGTGCTAACTAACCTACATACTCCTATTAATTTTATATAATGAGTCTATAGATATAGATGAGTGGCTTTATCGCGATGACTAATTAAAAACAGTTTTTAAAAAATGATGGTAGGGCTGATTTTTTTTGGTGGAAAAATCATTTATTTTCTTATTATTACATCCCCCGCTCTCGAGGATGAGGCTCAGGCGTGTCAGACTTTAACTCACTAAAAACCCACTCCTGTTCCTTCTTTGCCATTGAGCCATGGCCCCGGGGATCTCTTTCGCATCACCCATGGCCTCAGCAAGCTTCTACCCTGCTGGGCCCCTACGGTTGCTGACATCTCCTTGAGAGCGGGGTAGGGATAGGTTAACAATTCGAATAACCTACCAAAATTACATGAAAAGTTTGTTCTTAGAAACTCGCCCTAAAAAGTATCTGAAAAATAAAAGCTTCCATTACTAACCATTTTACACAAAGATGCAAAATATTCCAGAGCCAAATTGTTCAGGTTCATAAATAAATCTTGATTCCAAAAGCAAAAATAAAACTAGAACCAACCAACATTTACGTAGACACGTTCGATCCAGCAATTATGTGGCCAATGTTAACACTTGTACCAACTCGCCCCCAAGGATAACAAATAGAGAGTTAACATCGCATACGCGTGACAATCACCAATAAATTACCACCAACTTGCTTGTTAAAAAAAATCTCATGATTACGAAGAGAAGTTGTGATACGGCAATATTTTCGTTCTACGATTAGAACCCCCTGTTTAACCCGAAAGCAGGTACGAAACGGAAGCGGTTCGTCGGCCACCAGGATTTATAGCCCCGGCGGGGTTCAAATCGGGGGTGTAAATTGGTAAATGCAAGGGTTCGAGTTGTTAGTGTACTGGACTGATACCTAATCCCATACTGTTGTAAAAAGTCGATTAGAATGTGATTGAGATAATGTATGTTACGAGTTACTTAATGGAAGATGACTTTATTTGTATATTATACACTTTATTAGCTTACCGCACAGGGCGATCTCTTACAGACCACCTTAGGATAGACTGAATGAAAGGAGATAGATTTGGAGCGGTCAGTGTACAAAAATTATAAATAAGACCAAAGCATATTGCTCGCAGAGAAGGTGACCGATGGGGCCGAAAGGTTCTGAAGTAGCGACTGCGCACCGGAAGACGCAGCGTTTTAAGGCCTCCCTCAAGTTGGACCGATAACCTGCCCACCTAGCCAAGTTACAATCGTTTCGTTCGCGCCGAACGTCTCGAGTACGCCACGCCTCCGATTCCTTTGTTCTGACCACGTGACTGAGCGTTGAGATGACGTCAGAACAAAGGAATCGGAGGCGTGGCCTACTCGAGGCGATCGGCGAGAACGATACGATTGCAACTTGGCTAGGGGGGCAGGTGAGGATCTAGGGAATCCAATGGATTCGAGAAGGACAGGAAAGTTCGTTGTGGTGATACTTGGGGGATGCCTACGTCTAACAATAGACATCTTTTGGCTGAAACGATGATGATGATGAACCTACAAAGTTTTCATCTACTTATTTGAGCCAGCGGTGACCACAATAAAATTAAAGCACCCAGCCAAGAATTTTCAGATTTCTTAATCAAAAAAGATATTTATATATACTTAATCTGCAGCAATAGTTATAATCAGTTTTACAATGTTCCCACTGCTGGGATTCAAGCTTCCTCTTTAGAAGAGTGAATGGGCCGTAATCCACCGCGCGGGCCAAGTGCGGGTTGGTGGATGTCACATGTCTTCGAATTTTTGGTTCTAGGACATGCCGGTTTCATCACAATGTTTTTCTTCACCGTTTTGAGAGCAGTGGTGATGAAATAAATTACACAAAGTAATGTGTCTGGCTGGGTTTGAACCCGTGACCTATAACTCGTAAGTCGGGGCCGTTACCACTCGGCCACCACTGTTTAGCAATGGCGTTCTTAAGGCAGGCAAGGCATATTGTAAACAAATAATTTTATTTTTAATTTACGTATCGATTTCATTAGGTTTTAGGTACTTACAGCTTACGTTTGGTACGAAAGGTGTTTAATTTTGATCATACAATCTATTCTAGCGTGTTTTTTCCGTGATCAAAAAGATTTATAGCCCCAATGGGGTACAAATTAGGGGTGTTCTGAACTGGTACCTGATTCCACACTGTACTAAATACTCCTTTTAAATCTGATTGGACACTGAGTTTTAAGGAATGGTGTCGGATACAAAATATCATTAGGGCTGCAATGCTTTTATTTTTTAAACTTTTATTTCTCGTAATTAAGTTAAAATTTCAAGACGGTATTTAAACATCCAATGCATTTCTTTTTAATTATCTTGTAGGTTCCTTTTTTATCAAACTGTAATTTCTCTAGTTTTTAATATTATTTAGAAAAATAGATTAATTCAATATTATAATTTCTCCCGCTCGGTGTGTCAGACATTTACTGTCTGAAGCCCACCTGTGTTCCTTTAGTTGCCTTTGCATTCCAGGATTGCCGTAACTCTTACAAACATTTCCACAGCCCGAGGAATAGAGCTTTAAGTTCATTTAATACGTGGATTCCTACATCATTTTATTTATTCGCCATATTTCACCATTCTAAATCCATCTCACCGCATTGCAAAACGAAGCCATACAAAGAGCGATGTTATCAAAATGAATAGATCGTCATATGAAACTAGATAACCCACCATACAAAAGATCGCAAGGTCGTGATAAGGCCCGATAGAGGGCGATAGTGTTCCTTCGGAAGTTCACCGTCTGGGCTCCTAACGGAAATGCTTTGTCCCTACGGATTTAGGGATAACTGGAGAGGTCGATAAAACGGGCCCGAAATTATACGGAATTGAACCTTGCTGCATACGAGTCTATTCTAGATACTAATTTAGAGGCGAAAGATTCGCTCCATTGGTTGGTGATCCCTTTTTGAAATTGTCGCGGAGTCTATGGCGTTTGTGAGCTTACGTTTATTGGAAAGAATTATGTGAATGCCTGAAACGGAGTGAATGTACAATTCCATTGATTCATTTTGACCAAATAAGGTAATAAAAATAAAAATATCGTATCTTTATATTACGGGAACATTTGAAGAGTGACCGTGGCCCTAAAACGTTAAAGTACAACTAAAAGACTCAGGTGGGTTTTAATCAGTAAATCTGACACACCCTCACGTTCCATCCTAAAGTGGGAGAAGCCGTTGAATGATTTCCCAACTCAAAAAAAAACTAGGTAGAAAAAATTACTAGCTGACCCGACGAACTTCGTACCTCCTAATAGTAAGGATAACACCATCTACTGGCATTACCAGAACAACATAATTCATTTTATAATGACATTATAATTAGAGATGTCGTTTTATTCGGATTTTTTTCCATTTTTTCTCACCTTCCCTGGACTATCTAGAATATTTCAAGACCAAAATTAGCCAAATCGGTCCAGCCGTCCTCGAGTTTCAGCGAGACTAACGAACTAAGCTATCAATTTATATATACATATATATTAAGTAATCATGAAACTATGGAACAAAATATTTTAATACCAGAATTAAAAAAGACCTCTGCGAGGCTAAAAAGGCTCCTATCTGCTGCGATATTTAAAAAGAAACGGTGCGCTGGTATTCTGATCGAACCTGTGATGACACAGATACACTCATGGAACACAGAATAAAGATAATTTTACGTAGATGAAACGCCCCTCACTTACTTTTTAGGGTTTCGTACCCGAAGAGTAAAAACGGGACCTATTGCTAAGGCTCCACCGTGATAGCTAGATAGTTGAAATTTTTACAGACTGACGATGTATTTCTGTTGCCGCTATAACAACAAACACTAAAAACAATAGAATAAATATTGAAGTGGGGCTCCCATACAACAAACGTGATTTATTGGCGTTTTTTACTCGATATTAATAATTATTATTATAATTATAGTGTCTAATGTTGTATAGACAATAGTACGGAACCATTCGTGCACAAGTCCAACTCGCACTTAGCCTTTTTTTTTAATAGGTACTTTTCACCTTACCCACAACCTTTTGAGTAGCTTAATTAGAGACACAATAATAGACAATGAGCGAGCGAACGCCGGCGTTCGCTTTGGGATTAATGAATTAAAACTACAATTTTGATCTTTAATCATAAAACCGAAATCTTTTCAATTCCACACACTTCCTCAATCCCTCATACAATATCTTCAAACATCTCGTAATTAAAACTTGCTCAATTTATTAATTAGACATTAAGTACTTGCAGCGCGGAAACTTTGCAAGAACTCATTCCGCGGGGGAACCAGTTCGATTCCGACTTGAAATGAATTGTCTTTTGAATTTATATGTAAATGTCTTCTTACTGAGAGAAATAGTTTATTTCTGCTTTTCTGGGCGAACGCCGTTGTTACTTTGAATAAAGTCTGCATGAATTAATTTTACGCTTGCAATAATTTTATGTTATCCCCAAAGGGGAAACTCAAAAGAGACAAAAGACACGCCCGATTATAAAAATACATATATAATATCATTTAATATATTAATAAATATCAAAATATAAAATTGAGAACGGATAAAAAAGAAATATTACTATTGAAAGGATTACCTTTCAATCTCTATATGGTATGGTAGGTGTGACGAAAATATGTGGTAATTTTAGACAAAAATGCGACCGAGGCGGAATTTGCACGAGCCGTAGGCGAGTGTGTTACGGAGCCGAGGGCTGCAGTGACAAATTTGCACATGTATCTTTTTCAATACACTTACGAAGAAATGAATAAACGGGGGTTGACCGGCGACTTGTGGGGTACGACGCGAGCCCAGCTTTATACAATAAATGTAAAAAAAATTGTGGCGGGGAGAGCCTAAAGACACTTTTCTGCACTAGTGCGGAAAACATTCTATTGCGTGGCTGAAAGCGGTGGGATAAGAGCGGGTTTTCAAGTAAGTGTATTGAAAAATAAATTAATACCACATCTGCCAACCCTCCACAGCTCACATACAGTTTCACATATCAGCACAAGGCCATCAATAATAATTGACTTCAGCCCAATCAAACTGCAATACAAAGTCTGACGTCGCGATCTTTGACAGATCATATTGACGTACCACGTACTTTCACCTGTGTTTACTTGCCTCCCTCTACTGCCCTCCCCCTCCCCTCACCTCACCTCCCGACCCCTCTGTCAATTCAATACGAAAATCCAATTTCTTTTACGTTACAACTTCGCTCATTTTGTTTCGTCGAAGAATCGAAAGTTGGCCGATATGAGGATTTCTATTGACTCGCATGCTGGTGACAGCCCTGAAGCTATTACTGCTTCGGGTCCCCTGATTATTGACTGAAATAAATGTACGGGTGTCTCTATTTTGGACGTAGGGTTGGCAAGCAAGGGTAATTAGTATGATTTTGTTTTGCTTTGAATGTTGTGATGGAGACAAGTTGTGATTAATTTGCTCTCTAAAATACTTATGTCTATGAGTTAGGAGACATTATTATTACTTATTTTACGTTGATTAATATTGGCAATGGGCAAGGCACATTGCTCGCAGAACAGATGGCCATTGGGGCCGAAATGTTCTGGAGTGGCGACCGCGTACCGGAAGACGCAGTGTTGGAAGGCCCCCTACAAGGTAGACCGATGACCTGGTGAAGGTTGCGGGAATCCGATGGATGCGAGACACACGGGACCGCCTATTGTGGAGGCCTATGTCTAGCTGTGGACGTCTATCGGCTGAAATGATGATGATAAATATTGGCAACCCTGGATCTCCGGATTTCAAAAAGATTAAGTACGTAGGTATCTAAATATTTTCATGCTCCAAAATAGGCACAGGTTCTTCAAATACACTGCCAAAATCCTAACATTCTATTTATTTTAAAATACCTTTCTTATTAAATAAGAGAAGTTTCAGAACGTACCCTCTAGTCACCCTACCTCCGCAAATTGAGAGGGTTACATTCGGAATTTGAATTTGTATAATGATGTTTTTGGATAATAAAAGGATTGAATAAGCAAGTAGATAAGACGGGGATTTCGTCGATCGATCGTCTTTCAAGGGGCTTGGAAATTCGATTTTGTGATGAAATGATGTCCATTTCACAGTTCTCTGGAGTCTACTGAGTCAAACATTTTAGAATTTACTTACACCTAAAGTGTTTTGCTTGTATTTTCTTCATTTTAATTGATGTTGATCTATACTTGTCCATGGAGTTTCTTGCACGTTCTTCTCCATAGAGATCTACGCTTTGGAACGTGCAATTTAGCTTCACTTTGTTTTCTTTTTGACTGACCGACATTTTGACTATTCAAAAGTGCCTGTCTATTTGAAATAATCGTATCTGATTTCTAAATTTGTGACTTAATATTATAAAGAGGAAAGACATTTTGTATGATTGTACTTTTGTTCGTAATGAATAAACTCAAAAATTAGTGGACCGATTTAAAAAAAACTTTCACCAATAGAATGCTTATTTATGACAGAATTGCATAGGGACGCAGGCAAAGTCATTGGCAGAAGCTAGTATTATATACAATTATTTACGCAATCTAATTACGTAAATGACTTACTATGTGAAAAAAACTAGGGTATCAAAACATTTACTCAATCGACACCAATCGCAGAATCACACATAAGAAAAAGAACACAATTTCTAGAAACAAAAGAATCCAGTAAAAACAAAAGATAGCTCAAAGCGTTAGTACATTGTGATGTTATTGTAAACTGCCACAACTTTATTTAAGTACAACGTTCTGTTTACATTGACAAAGACATTTTATGGAATTCTCCCGTTATCCAGCATATTGTGTTTACTTACTCCATTGTACACACGTAAGTGGGACTCATGTCTTTATTGGAGCGATGGCTTGAGGCCTCAGGCTTCCGATTGACATGGTACTTGCCAAAGGCTATGCTCACAATTGCCTCGACCGTTGGCTTTATGCAATCAAGACGTGCTCCTTAGGTTATGGCAACACACCTGAATTGTTATGGTAATCCTGACCGTACGCAGAGTTATAAAAGGAACTAGGGGACATCCGAGTATCATTTTCAGATAGTATTCGATTTTAATATTATGTTTAAAAAAGACAATTTTATCAACAAAATTGCATTCATGGGCCGTCAATGGCTGTGAAATATTGACACAGACAGCTCTTGAACACATAGTTAAAATGTGCTGATCGCAATCAGTTTTCGCCCTATGACATTTTTTAACATAAACATGCAAACAAAAAATATTCTCTTTTTTCGTTGACCCTTCACAAGTTTTCGTACAGCATTTTAGTGACAGGTGGGTCACAATATCGTCTTCATAAAAAAAAATATGTGGTGAAAATCGTCGAACAATCATAAAGATCACACCGGCTCTTAGATCGTAACGTATCGCAGTCCTTATCGCAATTTTAACGAAGGCATCGGCTGTATTCGACAGCTCTGATAAACAGGGAAGACTCAGAAGGACCAATCTAGTCACACAATCTCACGAGACTACGAGCTTTTGCAAATTCGAGTGCCCATAAGGTTTTACTCATGAGAGAAAGAGAGAGAGAGAAATAGTTATAGTAGAGGTTTTTTTTTTCGGTGGGAAAATCATCTTAAGACATCCCATCATCCATCTTGGGCGGAGCGGAAGATAGTGTCAGATTTGTACTGACTAAAAACCCACTCCTGTTCCTTCGTTGCCATTCTTACCAGGGCCGAGTCTTCCTTTCAAAATGAGACCTTTGGCCCCAGTAGGTTTCGACAGAGTAGGCCCTTACAGTTGCTGACATCTCCTGATGCAAAAAACAATGAATGGTTTGTGTGAAAAATAATATGTCTAGAAGGAGTATTGATATATTGTGAGATAAAAGAGTTTTGAGATATACCCAAATAGTTGTGGGTAACTGCTGGAGGAGGACACCGTCAAGATTTGTTATTCATTATAACATACTTTGACTAAGATTAAAACAATCGGTTTTTAGTAGCAAACAAACACATACAAAACAAATTTTCGCATCTATAATATTAGATTTTATCTACCTAGCCTTTTCCCAACTAGCTTGGGGTTAGCTTCTAGATCCATATATGTTCCAGTAATGCCCATGTTTTAGACGGAACGATAGCCTATCAGACGTCCATAAAGATGGTCAGACTTTCTGGCGTCCGAATACCTGAAACTAAAAAACTGTCAAAGATCTTCGAATGACGACCGAGACCAATAGTTTTGTGTGTGATCCGAGGCATGAGGTATCCGTAATATTCTAGATAAACTTAGAAAAGTAAATATGAATTTTAATGTGATCTATATAATATTAGTGTCATGTTTACATTTAAAAATACTAACTATAATTACAATAAAATAGAAAAAAATTATAATAAAAACCCTACACTAATTACAACTAACTAAAATCAAACTAAAATATGGCGTCAAAAAGCTCTTCCACATCGCTGTCGACTGGTAACGTGCCCAAAAGACTGGCGGCATTGCCACGCTGTATGGCAATGCTTATCCTTATCCTATATCTTAATTAGTGACATTTAGATTTTTGTAAATTTTCTTCTGTATTTTTTATTTATAAGTTCAGTACTATACCTTCTGGTTCCTTCCTGTACTACAAGAGAGGTCAACAGGGAGGATCCTTAGGGAGGGGGAGGTAGCATCCTGCGTTCGACACACGGGTTCAGACCATTCGTCTAACGAGTCACTTGCTTCAGGTTTAAACATTTTTTCTTTTTAAATCCGTCTGGAAGGATTCCCTTTTTTTTCTGCTGATTATCTGTGCGTAAGATGTCTGCCCCGTTTTGACTAGACTGATCGGGGATTGACTGGTGTATTGTAATTTATCGGGTATTCATTTTAATAATTAGACAGAATATACTCTATTGTTGATAGATATATCTATATATTTTTTTTTATTTAAAGTAGGACTTTGAATTTAATATTGTTCCTACACCCAAGTCATTAACTGTACCAATTCAATCTCTTCAAATTAATTAATCCAAAAACTGTACTAACAACACAATAATATATACACTAAAACAAAAGAATAATAAAAACCCTTAACCAATTAAAAGAATTTAAAATATGATGCAAAAAACTCCTCTCTCTCCGCTGGTGACTGCTAAAAGAGACTGGCGGCATTGCCACGCTGTATGGCAATATTTGTGCTATGTCCAAGATACAAACTAACTCAACAAGACATGCCAGTTTTCTAACAATGTTTTCCTTCACCGTTTTGAGAGGAGTGGTGATGAAATAAATTACACAACATAATGCGCCTGGTTGGGTTTGAAACCGCGACCTACAACTCGTAAGTCGAAGCTATTACCACTCGAACACCATTGATCCTATCCGGCAATCACTTTGCGTGAAAATCAAAGTTTTATTACGGTCATTTTGTACAGGATGAATTCGATAATCATAGCCAAAGCAACACTTCCAACAATCTTAACACTCCCAGGCTGTAAACAATAAATAATCCAACCAGATAAAACAATAAATAAACATCAATTCACGAGACTTCATTACGTAAACGCATTACTCATATAACTAATAAAACTTTCACAGTTGCTTTGCACGTTACTATTTATCAAAACGGAGGCTTTACTGATAACAAGAAAAAAAGTATTCAAATGAATCTGCTAGATAGAAATCTCTTAATAAAAAAAGGTGCTTCATTCGACGAACATTATCTCAACTGTGGGCTAACTTAACTTACAAAAGACTGTTAACTTGGACACAAAACAAAAGCAATAGAAACTTGGGGCACTGAATAAAAATAACGAAATCAGCGGCCCTAATTCATTTTCAAAAGTGAGTGTTCTTGACGTCTCACTTTGATTGTGCGACACGACTGCGACACGATTTTAGATGCGTTTAAAGTTTCCGATTGGTTTTTACTTTGAGTTTAAAATAACTTGAAACTTTTCAATAAATCGATGTGGAATTGTAAATGCTTTTTTGGTATTATAGACTGTTTATATTGAGACATACGTATCTAGGTGTACAGAAAAACTAATCATTTTCAAAGAGAAATCTAGCAAAAAAAAATGTGTGTCATGTCTACACCAATTACCTGATTCTGAAATTAGACTAAAAGCTTAAAAACAGCTCCACAATACGTGTAAGTCCAACTAAATATAGTATCAAAACTATTAACATTTTATGTCCTCACAACATTTTGAATTTAGCGCCAATAAACTTATTCAACATAGCTACGATTACCAGTCGTCGCGTGTAAACCCCAAGGGCAGATAACACAGCGAGGCCGAAATAAAATTAAAGAAGAAAAGGTAAAAAAAAGAAAAAAGTTTCAAAGCAACAATGGGCGTTCGCCGCGACAAAACACATTGCCAGTATTAAAGGAGTTGGAGAACTTTTCTTGTTCTCTCCAAAAGGGAAAGATGAAACGGCTTATAGACAGCAGAAATCTTTTAGTGTAGACGTACTGGGAAGATGGGCCAGTATGTGTGCGATGGGAAGCCAGTGTGTCTTTTAAATTGACACAATGCGCGAGTGTATAGAGTATGCCGTTAGTGCCTCGTGACGTAACACCTCTTTTTATGTTATACATCACTCAAGCTTTTTTTCTGCTACTGAGTACAAGAAACTCTTATAATATACAAGACACAAGGTTGGCTAGGATTTGTCTTATATATTGTAGGTACATTTAAGACTGAGCTAATAAGCAATATCAGGAGATCCATTCAAGACCCCATAACAATTAAAATTTCAGTCGTAAAGGAACAAATAAATATCTAGTTTCATAAAAAAAACTTTCCCAATTCCAAAAAACGTCTATGAAAGTGAAATCAGTAACGACCCCCATGAGCATTACCGTAAAAACAAATCAAACAACTTTTTGTGGCCGAACTGTTGCTACGGAGTTGCTCATCTGAACGATTATTAAAAAGTTTGTTGGGACTGAAAGGGACTTTTATTTGGTGGAATGTGGTCATAAAACCTGGTGTCTAGATGGAAACAGAGAGGTTATTTCAAGTGACCTAACCTAATAAAAACACTCACCTTTTTGACTTTTCACACGCAAGGGCAAACTAGTCGTAACATTAGGTGTAACCTCAAGATGAATTATATTTCTGAAGTTGTTACTTTTTTTCTCGTTGGCACGAAATAATGCCTAGAAGCGGACTTTCAATGGCTTCGGCACGCTAGTCTCTTGAGGTGTGTGAGGACAAGTAATTAAACTGGTCTAATGATTATGAAGCAATAAAAGTAACTTACCGAAAAAATACTAATTAAGATTCTGTGGAATTATTAAGGTATACCTACTAACACCTATAAGGAAGCATAATGACTGGCAAATTTAGTCCTTTTTTTAGTAGGAAGTCACTAAATGACTTCTCTCGCTCTCACCACCCAGAGGTGGACTGACTAAACCCCACTGTGTTCTTTAAATAGCCCATTGGGTTCCAAGGCCACGGTAATTCTTTAACCAATGCTAGTGTAGGACCAATCCCTACCAGAGGCATTGTCCTAACCGACAGCAGATTTTATTGTCTCTAAAGACCAAAAACAGAGTTCTATATTTATTTCATTAAAAAACTCGACCTTTAAAAGAAGAACATAGTGTACTTTTAAACACAAAAAATGAAAAAAACTAAACTTTTAAAAATGCTTCAATATTTAGAGTGAAGCTGACTTTAGTAAACAACGAGCGACATAAAGAAACACACACTTAATGCGGAGATATTAAGGTCAGCGCACACGGTACGACGCGTACCAGCCATGCGCGGCCCGCGAAAAGAATCCCTTTGTGTACGTTGCCGTTCTAAAAGTATTAGTTTTTCCGAATCCAATTTCAACTTGTGCAGTTTTTTGTCAGTTCGGAATTTACGGAATTCGAAGTGAAGATTTCGGAATGTCCGTGAGTAATGGTCAACTTCGGTGCTTTTTTAGTTGGCTGTAGGATCGGACGACGAATTCCGAGTTCTCTGATTTTGGTAGATATTTTGGTAAAGATATTTACTTGTCAAGTAGAATGTTAATTCTTCATCTGACATCAATCTATAAAAAGCCCTAACTCTGACATAATATATTTGACTGTAATTTTGCTATTAATTGACTAATGTTACTTTTTTATTATTATTATTGATAGGCTCGCGTTTGACCACTATCTCACCTGATGGTAAGCGTAACTTTGCCATAATTGAGTCAGTCAAAGTCTTCTTTCAGAAGCGAACCTATGGCTCCAGTAGGCTTAGGCCCTGCTGATCCCCCACGGTTTTGTTGACATCTCTTTTAAGTTAAGATGGTCACCCATCTACGACGAATGTTACTTAACCTTGGAGATGGACCTTGTTTGTCCTAATTGTTACCTGCGAGTACATTATGATAGTCTAGGTAACATTGTTTCTTTGTCAGCTTAGAAAAAAGGATTTAAATATTATCTCCCTCTTGACCTGGTGAAAAGTTATACCAACACTCGTAGATAAGGGGTGACAGACAACCTAAAACCGTGTAAATATGAAGAGGGACGGACCCTTTGTCTGCTCTTACCTACCCCCAACTTGGTAGCAATCCTATATTATGACGTCTATGTTTTCCTTAGTAGAGGAAGATTAAGTTGGTATATGAAAAAGCAACATTCAGTTTTATATTATGACGCACTTCCTCCACGGTGTCACTCGTGTCTTGGGTTACCTGGCGTCATTTTATACACCCTGTCATCATCATCATCATCATTTCAGCTGTAAGACATCCACTGTTGGACACAGGCCTCCCTCAAGTATCACCACAATGAACAGTCCTGTGCGTCTAGCATCCATAGTATTCCCGCGACCCTCACCTCACCTATACATAAATGGGCTATTTATATCTAAAAGATTTTTTCAATATGGACCAGTACCTACTTCCTAAGATTAGCTAGTACAAACAAAAAATCTCTTAAACCTTATAATGTAATAACTATATTATTTAACTGTTTTGCACACATGGTCCTTCGAGCCGGATAGATTTTACCTATAACGTGACACACCAAGAAAAGAAAATAAGCCAGACTTTTCGGCAAGAAAATTAATGGAAACTTTACCTTACAAGCCAAAGTAAAAATGGAGACCAGTTTATGTAAGATTGTTCCAGTATTTAATTTGTCTCATTTCTTTTGAAGTTCGCTCGGCAGTTGTTACTTAAACTTGTCTAAAACATTGGCCAGGTAAAAGAATTTCCCATTAAAAAAAGGACAGTACCGAATCGGCTGTAAACAATTCACTCCAAGTCCTTTATTGGTTTTATCTGACGCGTATGTCAAATTCTCGTCTTTTTGCCCCTGTCTTTCTTTTATAAAGGAACAAACGGGATTCTTTAAAAAAGTCCTCTTCATTCGAACTTCGTCTAACTCAGAGTTGGACTTTAAAACCTGTTTTGTTTTATTTTTATTCTAAGGGTACACTAGCCGTGTTTTTTGCTACTTTTATTTTGATTGTTGGTGCTAAGGTTGAAGGTAGCCTGAAGCAATTTATAAACAAGTTCTTTTTAAAATGAACACTCTGCCAATCTGCTTATCAGATACCAGCAACACGCTCCAGTTTCACACGGACGTTACAAATAATTGAAATGGTCGGTTTTCCTTGTATTACACACTTTAACCTTTCTTACGAATCATACTATCTATTGGTGGAAACTGAATGATATCTGCTTAGTAGTTTTTGAGTTTATCTCGAGCGGACAGAGAGACACGGTGTGGGACTTTGTTTTATAATATTTAGAGATTGTTTATTTTGTTGTGTCAGCATTATGTCCACAGAATTCGAATTTAAATGATCATGCTTTCACACTCCTATAAAAAACATTTAACTAGGAGCTAATTTCATCCCTCCTCCTCCTTTTCACGTCGTATTCCTCATTACTGACGGTCGTGAAGTTGCCGTTGGATTAGATCTATAATATTGGATCTTTGGAATCATGTAGTATGACGTAGTGTTCAGTGTGGAGTGGTCCTGAATCTGTCTATCTTTTGTCGTTGCTTGTCGTTTGCTATCTACTACGCCATTTACGATGAACTGTTTAAGGTTGAGGCCATTTTTGTTGAGTTGAGGCAAGAAACTCTAAAACTTAACAGTATAGTCTTGATGTTTATTTCGCATAAGATTGACATTTTAGTGCGGAAAGCAGTCTAGTGAATTTGAAGTATTTTCCTTCAATACCAAATTCTTCCTATAATCTAATAAATTGTGCTTATTTTCTTATTTACCAATCAGAATCCAAGTCGACCAATGTCGACGTAATGTAATTCTGATTTTAAGGCGCGTTGCGCAATCTTGTGTTGATTTTCAATCAATCCGCAAATACTGGCGAATTTCCAATCACACGTGTAATAAACATCGTTGCTAAAAGCATTTTTTCATTTGTTACGCTTAAATTGAAGCCGTACTTATACTTTGTACTTGTGTACGTATGTGGGCGGTTACTTAAGCTTAAGATATTTTTTATATCTTCCAGTCTAAGGCATGTTCTCGCAACCTGACGTAAAATCAGTTAGTAGATTGCTCTAAATTATGCTCTTTTCATTGCTTGTTCTTTAACATGCTCATTGTCTTAAAAGAGCATTATTTTTTTTATTTACAGCAAAAGGGAAGGTTATAGTCAATTTTGTACCTTTACCTCTAGATTAAGCCCTTAATTTATAAATATTTATGTAAATCAAACAATTCAATAAACATATCATTCAATTCAATTCCATAGTCTTTCAAACATATTGCCTAGTTTCACGTCCATGTTTTCTTCCGTAATAAGTTTTTGACGCTTCTGTATTTCGTAGTAACATCGGATGTAATACATTCTAATGTTTTTTGTAATATTTGACAGCAAATGTATCGAGTCAGCCTTCTTAGCAAACTTCGCAAAGGTAGTCAACGCTACAATAAAATTCTCAGTGTCCAGTTGTGCAGACACTTGAGATACGCCGCCAATTTTACATCACAATATCTACTAGGAACCAATTTACGAATAATTAAATTAAAAACAGCCACTAAATTTCGAAAAAATCCCTAGAAAACTCCCAAAAGAATTTTCATAAGAAATCTATTGTCAATAAAATTCTAGTTTAACAGCTACAAAACAGGTTTTTAATCACTGAACAAAAGATTCTGACTAATCCCAAAATGCAATGCACAAATCACTTATACTTTTTTTTTTAGATAATGAAGTTCGTTTGAAGTATTCCGATGCCATTTAGATAGGTTAGTACTCTAATCAGCCAGTAACAATTCAGAAAATCCTAAAACCACAGCCGCCCACTCGCATGTCGTTGCAATTACCAAAGTAAGCAGTAATTACTTACTAATGACGGCTTGAATAGCGACTAGGGTTCGATTTTCAAATATTTGGGCACTCATTACGTCACTGGTCTTAATTATCAAGCCTGGGTATTTAATATACTGAGTAACTTTTCATTCATTGGCATGTTTTAGAATATGAATTCATGAATATTAGCAACTTTTACGACATTATTGTTAGATATGAAAAAAAAATCAACCGCCCAGCGCCTGATACGTAAAAAATTTTGATTTTATCGCGATTTTTGAATTGATAACATACTACATCTGGCCATATTCATGAGTACTTTCACCCCTTTTTTAAGGTGGAAACCCATCAAGGAACACCGTGATGGAGTATCAGACTTTTACTGACGAAAACCCACTCTTATGTTTCTTCTTTGTCTTGTGTTCCACCAGTTCGCCTTTGCGTTCCAAAGCCGCTGTAACTTTTTTGTACAATCTCACACTCTACCGTCTTCCCTACAATATTAAAAACGCATTAAAAGATGCCCTGTAGATTGATTGTTTTATTTTCGATCTCAGTTGATGTATGACAAAATAATTAGATCATTATTCGACGGTTGCATAACACACTCAATAATTTGTAAATAATCTACACTAATATTATAAAGAGGTAAAGTTTGTTTTATTGTTTTTTTGTTTGTAGGAGGTTATCTCTGGAGTACTGGTTCGATTGTTAAATTTTTTTAACCAATAGAAAGTTGCTTTATTGCTGAAGTGACATAGGCTATATTTTATATAAGTGGGCGAAGCCGCAAACAAAAGCTAATACAGCATATCCATATAGCAAAATCAGCCTTTTAATGTTCCCACTGCTGGGGCTCAGGCCACCTCTCTAGAAGAGAGAATGGGCCGTAATCCACCACGTGGGCCCAGTGCGGGTCGGTGGATGTCATATGTCTTCGAATTCTTGATTCTAAGACATATCGGTTTCCTCACGATGTTTTCCTTAACGGTTATGAGAGCAGTGGTGATGAAATAAATTACACAAAGTAATGCGCTTGGCAGGGTTGAACCCACGACCTACAACTTGAAAAAATACCTCAATCCTAATTAATTTTTCATTTCAAAAACGAACCATTAGGGTTCGTGTTCGCACTTAAATAAAATCTCACATATTTTAAACTCGCACTTAATGTTTTAAGTGCTTAATCTTGAAATGTTGAATAGCCTCGAATGAATGGAATAAAAAACCTTTTGGAAGCCTTTTCGCGAACTGATTGATTGGATCGATCTTTGAATTAATGCGAACAGGATTGTGAATGTAAAATCAGAGCTCTCATTTGTCAGTGTTGGTTTTTCGCATCCATTTGAAAATACAGCCTTTAGCTGTGTGTACTTTTGTAACGTCTGTTTACCCATTAAGTAAAAACTAAATTCGTTTCCAATGTTCGCTTGTGCGGAATACGTAGAATGTGACTCTTGTTCCATTTTATCATTTATTACATGTTACATAGGTTCTATTTTGCTTTGAAATAATAGCCAGTAAAAAAAGCTGATAGGTATTTATTTTATCCTTACATACATATTATAAAACAAAGTCTCTCTCTGTTCGCAATGAACTCGAAAACTCCTGAACAGATTTTCATGCGGTTTTTACCATTAGATAGTGTGATTCATGAGGAAGATTTGAACGTATAATATATGCGTATTACGGAATACAAAAGCCGAGAATTTCAAAGATTTCTAACACCTTTGCGAAAATGGGGCAAGTCGCTAATTAAGTATAAAAAATATGATCAACAGTCCTCTTATCAGCTATCCGTAGAATCAAGATTACAGCCAGCCTAATTATTCCTCGTGGGAGCAATCGGCAGTGGTGACATCTAGCGCCAGGCCCTGGTACAGGCCATGGTCCGGAGCGAGGCGGAAAGAGCGGCTATCGCCTCCTTGTGCGAAGTGGTAATGCTAGCAAAAGAGACGGCTGCACGCGTGAAGGCACGGACATCCTTATAATCCAGCCGTCAGGAGCTCGACCCTGACTACCAGCCACGGCAGGCGTGGGCTTGTTGACAACGAGCAATGGGTAGCTCACCGTCCATCTATCCGGTAACCATCCAGACCGAGCTCGAATCAACGAGTCATTACATGAGTTGCTACCTGAAAAAAAAACACCACTCATCTTACACACTTCGATTTAAAAACGAAATAAATTACTCATCATTAATTCTGAATACAGTAGCAAAATGAAGTCCGGAGTTGGCAACATTTTGAAACCCCATAGCACTTTATAATTACACAACAAGGCCGGGGTTATCTAATACCAAATACTTTTAATTGAAGTGCACAGTTTTACTGGACACGTCAGCTAGAAAGTTATAATTAACGGACGTCCAATTTGGGCCCGAGATAATTTAGGGTGTGACGGCCCACGGAAGCGTTTAGCCTAAACTTGCCAATCTCAGAGATATTTCTGGTAAATTGAATTGCCACGTGGATTGTTCAGTGATCTTGTGTTATTTGGCTTTTGATCGTGTAGGAACCTCACGTGAGGTTGGAAAGGTCGAAACTTATTTTTGGTACGTGAGAGACCTTTCAGTTTTATTCGTACTAATTTTTATTCAGAAATTATTATGATTTCTAATGATTTTATATTTTTGGAATCTTTCATATTTGAAAAATCAAATTTAGTTAAGTGTAATAAATGTGGTGAAGAAGAGCAGTGATGGCCGAGTGGTAACGGCCCCGACTCACAAGTTGTAGGTCGCAGGTTCAAACGCAACCAGGCATATTACTTTGTGAAATTTATTTCATCACCACTACTCTCAAAACGGTGAAGGAAAACATCGTGAGGAAATCGGCTTGTCCTAAAACCAAAAATTCGAAGACTTGTGACATTCGCCAATCCGCACTGAGCCCGCGTGGTGGATTACAGGCAGTTTTTGGTGGTAAAATCACCCAATGAAATCTCTCTCCCTTGGGCGGAGCGCGAGGGTGTCAGCCTTTTACTGACTAAAAACTCACTCCTGTTCTTTCGATGCCTTTCATACCAGGCTCGAGTTGTACTTTCAGGAACAAACCTTTAGCCCCAGTAGGGTTCGACCCTGCTGGGCCCCTACGGTTAGGAGTTTTAGGCAGTAAAAATTTAACACTTCCTCTCACTCCAACGAGAATGGCAGGAGTTAATTGATGATTTCATATCTCAGAAAACAAACTAAGTTTATGAGTACCATTTGTCTTGCGTAAAAAGTAGAAATCACAAAACTCCTCTTAAAACCACAGTACCAATACGTCTGTACATCAATTAATAAATTAACTTCGCTCACACAATACGGAGTCGTACAGACTACGTCTTTTTCCTTTTACATTAACCCTCAAAAGCTTACCGCGGCGAGTGTTGTTTAAAAACTCCAACAAAAACGTACGACCACTTATCAAAGTTAAAATATTTGTCGGGAATTTGAGCTAAATTTATTTATGCCAAGAACAGACTGAAGGAAAATCAAGCATGTCTGTTACCGTCGTGGTATTAATAATATTGTATCTTTCCGTAAATAATTGTGTACTTTTGTTTATCGACTTCCTTACACAATTAAAATTTCAAAAACAGACCGGTATATATTTTTTTTATTATTTTATTGGCTAACCAACAATTCTATACACTGTAATATATTTTTAAAAAAAGTTAGTGTAATAGTAATAGCAGTGCGGAGTAGGTGTAGTGTAATGTATTTTTTATTTACATTAGTATATCTATATATATATATATATACATATAAAAGCGAAATACCACTCACTGATTAATGACGAAATCTCAGAAACTATAACACCTGCAAACTTAAAATTTGGCAGGTAAGTTCCTTATAGGGTGTAGACATCCGCTAAGAACAAAATTTACGAAACTTCACCCCTAAGGGGGTAAAACGGGAGTTGGAAGTTTGTATGGAGAAACCTACTTTTACGCGGGCGAAGCCGCAGGCAAAAGTTAGTTTTATATCTATATTAGTTGACCCGGCAAACGTTATTCTGAAATATACATTTCCAAAGAAAAAACTGGAGGGATGAGGTTAGGTGGGTAAAAAGTACCTTATAATCTATTCACAGACCAGTAAGTCTGAGACTAGATTATAAAGCAAATATATACAAAAAAAAACATAAAAATCGGTCAAGACGTTTCGAAGGAGTTCGACAACAAACACTGAGACATGAGATTTTTATATTTTAGAAAATATTACTTACGTAATAATAAAAAAAACATTATTCATAATACATTTAAGTGTTAATATAATCACACTAAGGGGGTACTTCACTTTACCATAACACACTAAATTATTTACTTCCAAACGCAACTAACGAGCCAATTATTTTAAATGGCTTCTCCAAAACATTAAAACCGAAGCTGGCTAGGGTTAAAACTATTAAGGCGACACACACACTCCTAATTCGCTACACTACTCTCGGCCACGATACATCAACGCCATGAACCAGTGGGCCCTGTCCACTTGTAAAGGCCACTTAGACGCGAACACATGCAAATCACGCCTGAACATTCTTTTGGACCCTCAGGGTTTACATAAAACATGGACAGTAAATTAAGCTGCAATAAATTAGTCACCCCTAGCTTTTAGGGGCCTCAGGTGGTTTGGTCCTCGCATAAATTGTGACCTCTTTGGTCCATTTCAATTGTTGATGAACTGGTCGGATAAGAAATTAAAAGGAAGCCGCTCAATTGGAAATCATTGCTCGTGCATAAGCAACCTTATCAACACGCATTTCAAACCAAAATACATCAATTGATTCCCTAAATTTATAAATTGGAAATCAAATTAATTATTGTGTGCGAGTCTGTTCTTGGTACGAATAGTTGAAATTAATTACTCTTTCAGCTGTTTAGGTAGTACATATTTAATGCTATCCTCTTTGTTTCATTATAATTCAACGCTACGTATAATAATTTTCAGAATTTGCGTATTCGTAACAATAGTTTGTGTTTTGTTGCAGAAGGTGAGTCGAACAATAACTTTTGGATAAATATTAGTTTTGTTTTACATTCCAAAAGAGAGTTCAATCCTTTACTTAACATAATTCGTCAGAAATTATGTTAAGTGAAGGAGGAACTCGACACTACCTAAAATGATACGAACATTTTGCTCGTCTGCCTATATAAGTTGAGTGGTACATACGGGTATCATGAACTCAGTACATTCAACATAATAACATGGCCAATACACTGCTACGCTCACTTTAGTATGGCCTTTAAAGTTGGCTGTTTCGGTCTGAAAGTTTGCCACAAGTTTATAACTCAAGCGGCTTTTCCATAAAGAAAATATCAATAATTCTATGCAGTATTACTATTTTCTATTAATTTTGAGTAATTTTTGTTTGTTAAATAACTTATATCAATCGTAAAATTATATGTATGTAAACATATATGTATTTGTAAGCTTATCTATTATATTTTTCATACCTATATATCTTTATCTATGTATTGTATATTTTAAATGTAAAATATTGTTTGATTAGTATTTGTTAGCGGTACACCGCATACTACCCCCTTTATTAGATTAAGTTCTTTTAGTTCATCCTAAGGTTGTCTGGTAGATTTCACTGCCAGCGATAAGACCGCCCCATAGATTAAAATTTCTGTAAAATTGTTCCAATTTTGATGTACAATAAAGTTTATTCTATTGTAACTCATTTCAGGTCAATAAGAAAATTACCAATATTAAGGGCACTGGTTTGTTTAAAGATCAGAAATGGCAAAAACAAAAAAATTGTTACTTGAAATTAAATTAACAGCTCCGGTATTGTTACCTTCTTAATTCTACACTTAGTGGTTTCTGTAGGTAAGAAAATAGTCTTAAAAGCTCAGTTCCTTCCCGCTGTCTCCTTACCCCTCGGCCACATCCCAGTGAGAGACGGAAGGGTAGAAGCACGGGACATCTTGCGGCATTCGCCCACTTGATTTATCCGACCACAGGCCACCACAAACTAGGCGCCTCCCGTATTTATTGCCACAATAACCCTATTAATTCAGAGTACGACTTTGAACTTGTGTGCGACTGCGCCCTAATCCTTGCACTGTGGGGTCGTTACGACCTCTCGTAATGACACAGCGGCGAAAGTGTTGGCTGGAATATTGTTTGAAATGTGCGAGCTTCATTTTAGGGTTAGCGGTTTGAGCACCAAGTAATTGTTAATAGTATGGCGTGAATTGAAACTTGTCAATAATGAAATGGCTGCCTGTCGTATCATTTTGGTCACTATTTATAACTATAAAGTTTATGACGAACATTTCTGAAATTAAACGTTTCATAGTATGTTTATTTCAATAAAAGGATTTGCTTACAAATAGTTGAAGTCAACTAAATTTAGTGAAGGCATTATATATTACTACACTATATTACACAAGGCATTTTCTGTGAATCATAATGAATTAATAGCTGTGTAAGACCTTTTAATCACTTACGCCACACACAGAGTATCAAACTCACGTCTAGACATAAAGCAGCTATATCAATTACCGCAAATGCCTGCCCATTAGCTCACGCCTTGCTCTAATTAGGTATATTCTAATCAATTCATAATCTAAACAAAGTGGTGCGCCTGAAAACTCCATTAACACGACTTCAGTAGCACGACTAGTTACAATGATTATTTATTAGGAAAGCGACGGGCGTTTCCTCCAATCGCGGATGTGGCCGCGGCCTTATTCAATTTGATTCATTGCACTAATGCGAACCGGTCACGCGAATGACCGATCGAAAAATTCGACGCACCCGAAGGATGGGAGCGCAGACTTGCGATTTTTTGCGGGATTATTCGATTCGAAAGAGCAACTGTGGCCCTGGAACGCAAAAGGCAGCTGTAAGTGGATTGTAGTTAGTAAAAGTGTGACGTTTTGACTGGCCTGTTGGCCTAGTGGTTAGTGACCCTGACTGCTATGCCGGAGCTCGTGGGTTCGATTCCCTCCCAGGACAAATGTTTGTGTGATGAGCACGATCATTTGTTCTGTGTCTGGGTGTAATTTATCTATATATGCATGTATTTAGAAATATATAAGTATGTTTATCAGTTGTTTAGTACCCATAACACAAGCTCTGCTTAGCTTGGGACTAGACGGCGTTGTGTGATAGTAGTGGAATATCATTATTATTATTTTCTTTCCCATCTAATAATGGAAAAAAATATTTGATTATTTCTCAACAAAAAAAAGGACTTGCGATTTTAAGAGATCAATAAAGGTCACGCATTACGCATAGAAATACCTACAAATAATCTTTGTGTCTTTTAGACTCTGAAATAGGTGAAAAGGCTAGTACTTAATAAGAGCGCCATGCATACAAGAATCTACCTTACACGTATCAGTATGATAAATATTCCAATACGTAGATATTGGAGTGTTTGTACTCGTAAGCCCTTGAAGGATCACAGCGGTCATTTCATTATTTTCTCACCTGCGTCAAATCCAGTCGCCCGTCTGCTCCAGAGTCTTAACTACCAATTTGGCGGATGCCTTTCTTCGTGAACCCATTCTAGGACGGGGCTTGACCTTCTTATTTTATGGACTGTGCCCTCCAATGGTCCTAATACCTCTCATTGTGCCTACGCTTGTACCTCTGAAATCGGGCCTCTTCCTATAATTGCCCTTAATATAAATTTCGTCTACTGTTTTCTATTTTATTTTTGTTTCTATGAATCGGGGCTTAGAGCTCATTAAGTTAATGGTAATAAGAATTTGTAAGAGTATGCTTACGTTCCCAGAATAAAAGAATAAAGTTTTTTTTTGTGACTGAACTTAATTTGCAGTATTAACTAGTGACCAGCTCCAGGTTTGCACGAGTGCAAATTATATGATACACTAGCTGGTGCCCGTGACTTCGTCTACTTTAGACTCGTAAAACAGCACAGTGCCATTTGGTCACAATTTTAATTTTGTTTTTTACACTGTTTTCTTTTTTTTTCTAAAATAAAAGCCTAAAGTCCCGTCAAAATCAGTTCTTTTAGTTCAAAGATTAGCCGGGACAAACAGACATACCGACAGGTAAACATTTTTGTTAAAGGTATCAAAATTTGATATGTTATAATGTAATATTAATGCACATGGAAGTATATTTAATATACTTCCATGTGCATTTAGTAAAAAAATATATTTTGATAGCTGTATAGATTGCCTTCCTCGTTTATTGCCATTGCCATATTGCGAAAAGCGACTTTGTTTTATAAATATGTAAAAAAGATGGTAAAAAAATAATAATTAGAAGTAGATACTAGATAATATTTTGTATATATGTATATGTGTATCTACTTTAGTATTAAGTATCTAACAAGTTTTATTTACTTTTATATTTGCACCAAGTGCAACCTTATTTTCTGTCCAGACAATCTCTGTCCATTCTAGGTTGCCTGGAAGAAATCGCCGAGTGCGATAAGGCCACCAATTGTATGTTTTATTATATGGTTTCTTTTGTAAATGTATAATCTTGGTGTGCAATACAGTATATAATAAATAAATAAATAATACTGATACGATTTATTCACTCATAGATAGAAACTGTTTCAGTCACTTTATAACATTTTTTTATTCAAAATATGCACGGTTACTGGTGCCCCATGTCATGTGAGCAAAAACTTAGTATTCATTAAATTTTGTGAGTTCAGCAGACATACATAATCGAGTATTAATGACCGTAATATGATAACCGGATATTTATGTTCCCGTCGCGTCCATAATTTATTTCCAACGAAACAGATGTTACTAATTATTTAATAGATTTGCCATTTATTTATCAATAGAAAGCATTTAATTCTAGCTCAACATTGAAAATATATCTGGGCTTCTGATTAAAATATTCGTCAAACACGTTTCACCCATCATCAAGTATCCGTGGATAGTCCGAAAGGGAAATCCGGGGTCCTGGAAAGCAAGGCAAAGAAGGAATATAGATTTTAGTTAGTAAAAGTCTGACACGCCCTCCTGCTCCACCCTTGAAAAACTCCACTCTTGAGAAGTCATTGTATGGTTCATATATTGAAAGACCAATGAAAAAATAAAATAAAAAACAAACAATATAAAAATTATATTAAAAAATTGTTTTTATTTCACGTATATGGGCTTGCAAAACGTCAGAAGCGCACGTTCATGGTTCCTTTTGGTCGTTTCCTATGGAGAAGAACGGAAACAACTCTAAAAAATTGGTTTTACAATAATTCCATATTACAATAAAGAACAGTATTGAAATACAAAAGCTTAAAGCAATAAGCATAAAACTATCTGAATTTCCAAAGAACTACTTTCGAATAAGCAAACAATATTACGACCGGAATTAATAAAACTGTTTCGTGGAAAAACTAAATCAGTCTGTCATACATGTTACGAATAGTAACAATATACTTTTGCCTCCCCATATACAACATTAGTTTTTAATCTATATATATATATATATATAGATTAATAACTAAGCCATATATACTTCTGTAACACAGGCTCTATGCCTAGCGCAGGAGTCAGAGCCTCACTATTTTTGTAAAATGTTAATTAGTTTTTATTTTTTTATAGCATAAGCGGCTTTATAATGTTCCCACTGTTGAGACTCAGGCCTCCTCTCTAGGAGAGGGAATGGGCCGTAAACCACCACGCGGGCCCAGTGCGGGTTAGTGGATGTCACAAGTCTTTGATTTTTTTTTGGTTCTAGGACATGCCAGTTTCCTCACTATGTTTTCCTTCACCGTTTTGTGAGCAGTGGTGATTAAATAAATTACACAAAGTAATGCGCCTGTCTGGGTTTGAACCCGCGACCTACAACTCGTAATTCGGGGCCGTTACCACTCGGCCACCACTGCTCAGTTATATTATAATCTATGTACAGAAATTTATAACTGTATCATGAAAAATCACAAAGTTGTAAGCTTTATGTTACCTGGTCATACGCACAAATACTATGGTCACCTATCCGCTATCCGGGCGATTGAGGAGTTGTTTGCCTAATGCCCGCAATGACCTGCCGTGACTTGTGTTGTACTAGTGTCGGTGGTGTCCAACACTGTGTTGTGATTTTTTTAAAATATTTTTGGGAATTCAGGTTTCGCTTAGAAACCTGAATATAGTTATTTTAGAATCAGTAACTGAATCGATTTCAAAAATATTTAAACCATATTATATTTTAATCGAAACTAAAAAATAATGTTGTATATATTCCTCGAAATCTTCAAGGAAGGTACGACAGGTTGTTAGCGAAGGAGGCAGCCGCACGCGTGAGGGAACGGACAACCTCACGCGAACCAGCCGTCGGGATCCCGACCACGATTTCCAGCCACCGTAGACCTGGGCTTGCGGATGACAAGCAATGGGTAGCTCGCCATCCAACCGTTCGGTAACCGTCCGAACCGAGCCCGAGTCGTCGACGGCGCATAATATTTTACGCGCGCCTCAAATAAATCAGTCAGCAAAACCGTAGGCCAGCAGGGCCAAAGCCTACTGAGGCCATGGCTTCCGAAAGGGAAACTTGGGATCCTGGAACGCAAGGCAAAGAAGAAACATAAGAGCGGGTTTTAGTCAGTAAAAGTCTGACACGCCCTCTCGCTCCGCCTTAGGGTGGGAGAAGTCATTGGATGATTACCCATAAAAATAAAAAAACAAATACCTGTTCCTATATATTAACGAACTACGTGTAGTTACTAGTCGCCGGTAACTTTGGTTTTAGGTTAATACGCCTGTATTTGGGTCACAGTGATAAGGAACATTTATTTTACTTAACGTATTACCGCTGGAACGAATTATTTATTCTTTTTTCATGACGATATTCAGCAATGCAGTGGCGCCATCTGTATTTTTGTTGGGGAACTTTCTCATCGTTGCGAACGCTTGGTTTTCAAGGATTAGTTCCTGAAGTGTTTTTGAAGATTTCTTTTTTCTTATATCTAAAATGATCCTGCGAAGTTTTTCTGAAAGATGGTAACTTATCTTTAAGTGTTTTTAAGTACTTTATTTTTCGAAACTATTCGAGGGATTGTTTTCTTTTTTTTAATATAGGGTTAACTATTTTCTTTAGAAGCATTTCACTTAATTCAAAGAAGATAAACAGATATTTTAATCGATTGATAAATTAATTTTGCAAGACAGTATTCCAGTTAAAATGGCAAAAGAGCGTTTTCCATTAAGTAAACTCTTCAAGACCCCAAGTGCCACCCCAAAAAGACAACCGAACTTTCATTTCAACGCTTTAATTTCGACGAAACCTTTGACAGCGTTAAATATGGCCTTTATTGCTTTCGTAATAAAGATTTAAGTAATGTTACAGTGTAAGTTTTCCAACAAGCGCCACAGAAGCTTGCTGTGTTAATTTACGGCCGTTCAGTGGGTAAGTTTAGGCGTAGGGTGTGCACAGAGCGACACTGTGTTGGGTCGTGTTGGGCCAGAAATAGGTCAATGTAGTGACAGGATATTACGAAGCCACGATGTCAGACGCATCCGCGTTTAGTCGTTGGCTAAATGAGAAATAGCAGAATAACAGCACACAGAGTTGTCGCATTGCTTTTAATTCAAAAGTTGGTTGGTGTATTTTAGAGCAATCTGTTACTTGCTATTGGCGAGTGTAGCTGGAATGTGCTCTAGTTTCGTTTGAACTACTCCTAGCTAAGTTTCTTTATGCAAACGTTTGAAGTTAGAGTATTACAATCTGATGTAAAAGTGTATTTTATCGTAGTTGGAAAGCGTTTTCTATGGTGTTCTTCTTTTTAAAGTGGGAAATCATCCAGTAACATCTCCCGCCCTTGGGCGGGGCGGGAGGGATGTCAGACTTTTACTAACAAAAACCCACTTCTATTCCTTCTTTGCCTTCGTTTCAGGGCCCCAGGGATCTCCTTCGCATCACCCATGGCCTCAGTAGGTTTTGACCCTGCTGGGGCCCCTCTACGGTTGCTACCATCTCCTTGAGGCTCGCGTGGAACACTACGCACCGTCGACGACTTGAGCTCGTTTTCTATGGCGTGTGTCTGATATTTGGAGTGACCTGGATAGCCGTGCCAAGTTGCAACTGGGCAGGCTAACTGACGCTGGATTCGATCTGAAACCGTTTCACTTGTCTTCGTTATTGTATAATTGTTATTTGGACTAGGCTCTGACATCTTCGATATTATTTTATGACTTCTATGTTATCTTGCTATACTACATAAAATGCTAAATGACGTCATCGTCGGCCACATCATCGCTTACCATCAGATGAGATAGTGGTCAAACGCGAGCATATCATAATAAAAAAAAAATGTGTTCATGGTACATCTTTTTTTTAATGAGAAAAAAAAATCTAAGGTTCGGTTTTCAAATATTTCGGTTGATATACTCATTACATCACTGGTCTTAATTTGGGCTAGATGAGAATCTAATATACTGCGTGACTTTTCATTCATTGGCAATTTTGGGAATGTAAACTCATGAATATTGGCAACCTTTACGTTTTTAAATTATAAAAAAACAACCTTTCAATGTTTGTTTCACTTGATGAAATGTAAAACATGATGATATTTTCGAAACTTCAGTATTGATCCCATAATGAAAGTTGGTATTCATGAGTATTTTCGCCCCATTTTTTAGTTATATCATCAAATAACTGCTCCCGCTCTGGGTGGTGCGAGAGAGAGTGTCAGACTTTTACTGACTAAAATCCAAATGTGACCTGAAAGAACAATTGGAACCGTGCACTAACTTCTGACGTCTTATGAGTGCCCGTGTAGGCCTATGTGAAATATATCTATGTTTTATTTTTGCGTTTTTCAGTTATTTTCGAACAGTCCCGTAGCCCATCACAAAATTACAGATAACTCAAGTAATTGATAATTAACACACGTTTACTAACCGGTTTACTTACTCCACATGACCTTTAAGGCAAAACGATATATTTAAGACAACCTATACTAAAACGTGTTCTTTCGTATTCACAATACCAACTAACATCAAAACAAAGCCATAACACAAACTTTCTTCCAACAATTAATATCAACAATTGAACTGTAAACATTTCAGAATTCAACTGAAACAGGCCAAACTCTACAGTTTTCTCAGCGACGCCCGTTAAGCGCGATTTATATGTGTGTTGCTTAGAAATTTACTTAATGTGTAGCTACGGAGCACTGCGATTAATCTTTTGGCTACGGAACCCTAATACTGGTAAAGGTAGCGCCACACTGGTATGCGGGAATTTACGAGGATACTTAATTTTATGAAGAGACTTTTGTTTGTTTTCGTTGAGCCATATTTCTATCATTGTTTGGGAACTTTTACCATAACAAAAACATACCTATAGTCTCAGTTACTGTCATTTTATATCATCCCTCTGAGGCCAAGGCTATGACTTTCAGCTGTTTTGTCTCAGGGCAAATATGCTGCATATATACTGCTCCAAACTTTGAACAATCTGCTGCGCAGTAGTTCTTTTTAAGCTTCATATGGCGAATGAGTCATTATCATTATTTCAGCCGAAAGACGTTCACTGCTGTCTAGCAGTAGCGTATGTCTATACGCCTCCCCCAAGGTCGCCATAACGAGTCATCCTGTGCGTCTCCGTCCGTGACTCTCATCAGGTCATCGGTGCACCTCGTGCGAGGCCTTCCAATGTTGCGTATTCCGGTACGTGTGAAGTGGAAAATCGTGACTGTTGAGTGAACTACAGGAGGGACTTTGCCCAGCTGTGGGACAATATGGGCTAGTATAACACTATTGATACCACATAAAAATACTACCATTATCGCTATCACATGATTCTTATTCAAAAACTAGCTTCTCCCAGCGACTTCGCCCGCGTGAAAGTACTTCAAGGATAAAAATAATCCATAGGCTTATTCCAGGGCGTGGTCCACCCGTACGTCAAATTTCTTCTTAATCCGCTCAGCCGTTCGAGAGTAAATAAGTAACAAACGCACTCACAAACTTTTGCCTTTATAATATCAGTGTGATTATTTTACTAGAATGTTTTATATAACAAAAGTGTATGTTAAGAATACTTGTAAATAATTTGGACTCCCATCTTTAAACACAGCTCATTCTGCACCCCGTGTAATCATTGTATACCACTTCGACTGGCTTCAAAGTCGGCACAAACATCTTAGTCCCCCACGCTATCTGTACGATACTTTTCGCGTGAGCTAAAGATTAATGTCTCACAATTTTGCCCCAGTTTACTTTCGACTTACTGTAAGTTAAGAAATATAGGCGATTTTTGGCGGCCGCTATATAATAACACGTCGATCCCCAACATCAAGTATGGGATCATGAAATCGATCTTTGGATGGATGACTTTAACTCACCGAGATTCCTCCGTGCCTTGGAAAGTACATCAAGCCGTTGTGTGTCTTGGTGTAATTTATATATGTGTATTTATTTATTTATTAAAACTTCATGCAACATAAAGGTACAAAGGCGGACTTAATGCCTTAGGCATTCTCTACCAGTCAACCAAGGGTAGTGAAGAGAAAAACATGGCAGGTGCATAAAAAAAAGGAAAGAATAATGAGAAAACAAGGGATCAAATGTATATATACATAAAATAAACATACATACATATTTAATATAATATAAACCCCACGTATAACTAGCCTTCGCCCATGGCTTCATCCACGTACATAAATTATAGCCTATGTCACTCAGGAATAAACCAGCTTCCTATCGGTGAAAAAATTTTAGCAATTGGACCAGTACTTTCAGAGATTACCTCCTACAAACAAAAAAAAACTTTACCTCTTTATAAACTATGTTTATCAGTTATCTAGTACTCATAGCACAAGCTCGGCTTGGTTTGGAACACGATGGCGTTGTGTGGAAGTTGTAAAAAAGAAAGCGTTACTGTGGCCTTGTAATGCAAAGAGCAACTGAAGGAACACAGATGGGTTTTAGCCAGTAAATGCCCGCTCGCTCCATCAAAAGTAAGAAAAGGTATTTGATAATTTCCCACCTCAAATAAAATTGTTAACCGTCTCTTCATCTGAAGCTAGGTGTAGACAGAGCAATTCACTTAAATTTTCACAGTGAGATTTTTATAAAATATCAGGTCAGCGTATTTTATTAATAATAATTAATAATAACTCTTTAATTCATTTTTTTATATCAGGCTACTAAGGCCCATAGACACTAGGTATACATAAATAAAAATCTTAAAAACTAATAAACTAATACATAATAACAACATTTTATTTATTTATTATTAAAACTTTTTCTGAAACTAAAACTTATAACTTTTTTCTTCTAACCTGGTTTCTCGATGCCTTAGAATATCATTATCGTTGCAGTAGCTACTAATTACCAAAACTCGTCTAAGTTTATTTTTCTTGTGTGGTACAAAAATAGCCACAATAGTCATCACTACATAATCGATAGATTTAAAAAGTACTAAATCAATATATTTAGTACTTTTTAAAGCTTCCAGTCTATCCGCATCTAAAAATCGACAAAATATTTTGTCTTTCAATACCTATTACAAAAAAAAAAAAACTTGTAATAAACATTTATTCTCGACGTCTATAAATCAACTTATTTTTGATGTTCAAACATTCAAAAAGACTTATATTAAAAAAAAGGTTTATTAATGACTGAATATCTCGCTAATCTATGTGTTCTTTTAATCCATCTTACACCACATAGTAACAAAATCGCCCCCGCTCCTTCCTTGCCCCATCCCCAGTACCCCAAGCGGAGACGCTGTTAAATTAATTGTAGCGCTTATGTCGCTCGCACACCCCGATTCGCTTTGAAAAATCATCGCTCATTGGGTTTTTGGTATGAGATTTATAACTTAAGAAACTACCTGCTTGTTACTATCTAAGTGCTCGGGGGGAAGATTGCATTGTTATTGTAAAATGGGCTGTTAAGGGTAGATGTATACTGAACAGTTGCGGGCACAATGGAGCTTAATTTACGGCAATGAACGAGGAAATAGTTATTTCGGATTCATCAGCTGAATCCACTACAGAATAAATAACCATTTTCATGCGCAATGAAAGGAAGATTTACACAATAATATTTTGTTAAAAAAAATTATATAATGACAAACATTATGTAGTTAGATTACCATTTTATGTTTTTCACATTCGATATTTAATTAAAGTACCTATAATTGGACTTGTACCGTTTTAATTAACTATAAATCTACAACACAAGTTCAAAAATAAATCTAGCCGATATTCATTTAGATTACAAAGAATATATTTTATTAGCAGTGTCTTTAAATGTCAGTAAAAAGAAAAATATAGACAACAAACCCAGACATTTTATTCAAACTACAATATAAAACTTAGACGCGTTATTCCAGCCCTTTATTTTAGTTACAAACCCATTACAAACTTTCAGAGCTGCGGCTCCTAAAGCCTATCAAATCAGTTTATCTAAGCACTAACTTCTAACGATCACAGACATCAACAAGCCTAAACCACAGTATCCGTTTCAATTTACACACACAAGCAAGCACGCATACAAACATAAAATAATAGGGGTGAAACGACTTCGAAACTTAGCCAAAGGGTCACCTATAAAGAAGATTAAAACTATGGGGAGAACCCATTATCATTGGGGCCGCTCGGTCGGATTCGGTCGCACAGTATATCAGAGGCAATTACGCTAGGAAGCCTCTACACATGACCTGAAAGTTCAGCACTTCATTACATAGCCATCGGTAACCCAATTTTGCTGGCAAAAGTAATGTCCATAATTTTTGGGAGCGACCCACCAGGGCCGGCGGCGGATGGGAGGACAAATTTTTTGTGCTGTTTAAGCGTTTGTTTGTCTTACTGTCGTAAAAAGAAAAAAAAGCAATATAAATGTTTATGTATTTCAAAAAAGACCAGCTAAGACTAGCATAATCAGTCTTATAAATTTCTCACTACTAGGACTCGGGCCTCTTCTCTAGGAGTAATAGGCCGTAAATGACAACGTAGGCCCAGTGTGGGTTTGTGGACGCCACACGTGTCTTCGAATTTTTGGTTTTAGGACATGTTGGTTTTCTCACGATGTTATCCTTTGCCAGTTTGAAACCACTGGTGATGAAAATAAATCACAAGAGTTAATAAGTATAGGTAGATACCACAGATTTGCTAACTAAAATACATCACTTGGTAACTTATTCAACGAGCAAACTTTATTCACTAACTGTATCCATTCATACGAATACACAAGTCTGTAACAACATTATTTCCCCGAGAATGCAAAACGAGGACCAATAAATTGTAACCCGTTTGCACCCGTTTTAGCGACCCGAGTGCGTCCCCGATAACGTCTGACGACGGCTCCCTTTAAACTCCATTGTGAATTTCAATCTAGATTTATTTAAATAGGCGAACCTTTGATTGCGATGCGAGGTAAGCTCGTTACATCATAACAAACGTGATGCTGCCGAACAAAGCGACCTTATCACAACGCGTTGAAGTTGAAATTTGTGTACACTAGCCGCAAAATTTAAATTGTCCACCGAATACTAACCCTTTCTCTGTAATAAGAGGATGAAAGGTTTTGAATGATTGTTTTTTTTTTTCATGGCGAATGCTTCGGTTACCGTTTGATATGATAATTCGTGTAATAGGATGAGAGGGTGTGTGATCGTGTGTACGCATTTTTGCGGCTAATTTTTGAGGGCGTTTGAATGTCAATCGTGTTCTGATACTGTATGGATTGTAAGATTAATAGGCGATGAAAACTGGGTTGGTTGTAGGTGTTCCGAAAATATTTATGTTAAAATTATACTTCAGTCTGTCAAAACCGATGTAAAATTTCAATAATTCTGCTTTACACAAAAAGTATTATAGTACCTACTTGGTCAATAGATCAGTAAAAAAAGCAACCAAAGGTTACCTTGTCATGTCTATTTCAATTAACGTCTGTGACAACACAGACGCACACATCGAATTTAAAAATAATAAATTATACCCAGCCAGCAACAGCAACACAAACAAACGAAACAAAAATAAGAAAAACAAACTTCCATCGAAATTCAAAATTAGAAGCCAGTGCTCCGAAAAAATAAACAGAGGACCACGGTTTAATTGTAAATTAAATTAAATTCGTTCGGAAATCAACTTAGGTGCTTCGGCGCTTCGGTAGGTCGCTAATGACGTCACGCAGATACCAACGTAACCCTCAGGAAACTCCGACAGTTTTTGATTAACTGGAAAAATTTACGTCATGACCGTAATAAATGGAGGGCGTGTTTCAAACATTTTTAATTTTTTTTTGACCCTGATTGGTAACTGCTAATCATCGTATCATGGTCCTAATTTGTTTAAAAGTTTGTAAATATTTTTGAAAATCATGCTGTTCCTTATACACGCTTAAACGAAATAAAATTAGTTTTTAAACAGTGGCAAAATAATTTTATAAGTACCTTCAACTATAGCAATAAATTTTCACCAAAAAGAAATCGTATCCATTTAACGATCATTACTCACGCTCTATAAATTCCCCCACGTCATCTAACCTCATAATAACTTCTGAAATCGATGACAAAACAGAAAAGTTTCATCACATTAATACCAACCTCACCAACTCGAGAAATCGTTCATAACATAATTACATCTCGAAAACGCTACTATATTAAAATCATCTGCAGAAATTGAAGATATTCCACGTCTTAATAAGTGCGCCCGAATATTCTAGATATCAGCAAAACTGTTCGGGATGGTCTGACTTCTTAATGAAATTTTCGTATTACGACTTGCCGGTTCATCTGTCCCTCTCTAACGCACGATATCGTCCATCTTACTTACTCTTTCGTCATGTAAAGGTGCAGTTCCGAGTTTTATGCGAAATTTATTCATAACTGTGTAATTTATCCGCGCCAAGTAAAACGCTTGGTAATGGAGAGGGCTACGGGGTGGTGGGGGATTATAATGTTTTCGTCTATTATTATTCGCCTGTTCAGCTTTAATCTGGACGTTTTTGTTATCTTTTCTGTGTATATGAAATATATTTAAAATTTCAAAGACACTAAGTTATCTGCAGACAGCTGACAGCCACGATGCAACGAATTTACAACATTCAACGTTTCATAGAAATTGTTCTAATCAGTAAAATATATTATGAAAATGCGTTGTCGTATCGTTTATTGACAAAACTGCTTTAGGTTATGTTGATATTTAATTATAGTTTTAATTAGGTTCACAAATGAATGAAAGTGAACAGTAACATAACACATTTAATATTTTTAAACAAACTAAGCGACGAAATTCCTTTAACTATATTGGCTAAATGAAAATCGAGTTAACTTCCATAAAAATCACACTAATAAGACGAAAGTTTATGTCTCTTTGTTGGTGAGAGTCGCGGGAATACGGTGGATGCGAGACGCACAGGATCGGTCGTTGTGGCGACTCTTGGAGGAGGCCTATGTCCAACAGTGGACGTCTTTCGACTGAAACGATGACACGAGCGAAGTCGCTAGTAGCAGCCAGTATATAAACAAACTGCTATTATTTGTAGCCCACATTAGCTTACGTCCCAACCTATATTTTGCAATCACACACCCAGCCAGCGTAAAATATGTGCCAGTTTCCGATTCCATGAAAACCTTTGCTACACGATTCAAAATAAATATTATCATAATTAAAATTCAACCATTTCGCAACAATACCCTTTGATCTCCCTCCATTTTCGCTAGAACCTCAACAAAAACATAAAATGGTCTTTTGAGACGACTTTTCAAAACATTTAGGAACAGACCATTATATTAGCACGGTGCGGTGACTCTGTAAGGCGACGGGCTTTTGAAAATTATCCTAAGGATGTCTGCATGTCGAAGAAATCTTTCACAGCCAGTCGTCTATAAATGTATAATGATCACCTCGCACAGACAGGCTTAAAAGGAATCTTTGTGAACGTTTTTCTAACGATTATGAGGATTTCCTTCCTAGCTTCCGTGTAAAAGAAGGAACTTGTACCTGGCTTTGACTATACCAAATTATACAGTGATGGGGAAATAGTTCGTTTAGTACCTAAATCGAGCGTTTTTGGTTGTTTATACTTAAGAGATACGGTAGAAGGACTATCGTCTATGAGAGAGCTGAGGCCCTGTCACGAGCTGTTATCGCGATTCTAAACTGAACTGGTTTTTTTTTTACATTGATATAAACGAATGCCTGACTGCGATCCCACCTGATGGTAAGCAGTGATGCAATCTTTGATGATGAGTTGCACAAGTTTATTAAAAGCCTATTCACTATAGCCTTGAAGATAGCTAAATTATAATCGGACGCGAAGACCGCAGCAGGCAAATTGTTCCAGTCCTTCGATGTACCCGCTATAAACGACGAAACGAAACGCTTAGTTACACTGTTAAAGGGATAGAGCTATATAGGAAATATAGCTCCATCCTTCTTTCGCTTGCACAGCATTTTAACACATTACCTGAAGACATAAATGCTGTGCAACTAGAGTAATTTTCTGAGCAAGTGTATTGAAAAGTGCTGGATCCGTTGGTGGCTCGCATGTCACCATACAAAGAAAATGTGTAGTGCTACGCGTGTACTACGCCGTAGCAAAGCGTATTGCGCGTAGCACGCAGCACATTTTGAATCAGATTTTTTTGTCATCTATACATATAAAAGAAAATTTAAGTTTTTATTTGTAATATCAAAATAACATTTTTTTTTCACTAAATGTATATTGTAATTATATGTACTTTTCGGCTGGATCGATTTTGATCAGACTTTCACGGGTAGATTGTTGATGTTATAATGAGTAACTTAGGTGTTTAATTTCCGAAAAAGATTAGGTTAGCTTAGGGTTAGAGATCTTGAAACTGACCAAATGGCATTGTCATTATACAAGTCGAAATCTGACGAAGTCACGGGCATTAGCTAGTGCTAATATTTTTTCTATCTTTCTTTTTATTCTAGTACCTAAGTATATTCTATCTTTAAAAAAAAACGTTGACTACATTAACAATGCCTCTTGTATCGTAGGTGCGTTCGCAAACATGTATGCTCACATGTACAAGATACTCAGGTCCGGAATATCTTTCTATAGGTCATACAAATATTTGTTCCGTGTGAGAATCAAACCCGCGATCCATAACGTAGCAACCAATCAATCGCTGAACCACTGCATCAACCGTGCCACCAAAAATACTCTTGGTACGCAAGACAAAAGCTTCTAATATTATTTATTTCTTGACCATGGGTACAAAGTCCTTCAGTCGGAATCATAGCAATTACATGTTTCAAAATAGTTAATTCATTTACCATTACAATATGGATGTTTTTGTAGTATTTAGCAGCAACTGTACCAAGCCAAACTTCTCGGCAAACTTCGCTGAGGTAGTCAACACTAGAATAAAGTTTTCAGTACCATTTTTACCGAGATCGCGCCTATTTCAATAATCATCGCCATCATCGTCCTGCCCTTGTCCCGTCTTATTTGGAGTCGGCGCAATACGTATTTTCTTCTATTCTATCCGCCTATATCAATGATTCCACATATTTATTGTCCAGTTCCGCAGACATTTAAGATACAAAACTACACCAGTTTTACGTCACAATATGCACTAGACTGCTCCTAGTGCATATTGTGGCCGAGTGGTAATGGCCCCGACTTACGGAGTTGTAGGTCGCGGGTTCAAACCCAGCCAGGCGCCTTACTTTGTGTAATTTATTTCATCACCACTGCTCTCAAAACGGTGAAGGAAAACATCGTGAGGAAACCGGCATGTCCTAGAACCAAAAATTCGAAGACATGTGACATCCACCAACCCGCACTGGGCCCGCGTGGTGGATTACGGCCCATTCCCTCTCCTAGAGAGGAGGCCTGAGTCCCAACAGTGGGAACATTATAAGGCCGACTATGCTATGCTATGCACTAGGAATTAATTTATGAATAATTAAAACATCCACTAAACTTCACTCGAAGAAATCCCGCCAAAAGCTTTTAAATTATTTTTCCAAAGTTTATCAAAGAGATTACACAAATCACAATACATTAAATCTATATTTAACATTACAAACATTAAATTCAAAGGTATAATGACTTCATAAAATGCTATAAAGTCAAGTGGCAATATAATTACGAAGCTCGCATGCCGTGACTGACCCTTATAAAACGCGTAATGATAAAAACAGCTAGTCGGCTCTAACAAGATCGAAGCGAGTACTTTAATATTAATTTATGCATATTATAGCTTTGGTGGCTTTAAACAAATAAAAATGATTAATTGACACAGATAAGTGTGACCCTGTTAGTGTTTTTTTAAAAAGAGCGTGTATTTTGAGTCTTTAGGCAGCTTAGTTTGTCCAGGTTTTGTTGTATGACTGATTTTGATTGTAGTGTTTACACGCACGCTTACCTATTTTGACTTTGAGTTAACCTCAGACCATTGACACTGAAATAAATTGATATTTAATATATTTGTAATGAATTTACATTTATTCCTACACACATGCCTTTGAATCTTACATACATAGCCCTAAGAATCGCCAAACTTAAGAGGCCGTGGGTAGGGCACATTGCTCGCAGAACTGACTGACCTGTTGGTCTAGTGGTTAGTGGCCCTAACTGCTATGCCGGAGGTCGTGGGTTCGATTCCCACCCAGGACAAATGTTTGTGTGATGAGCACGATCATTTGTTCTGTGTCTGGGTGTTATTTATCTATATATGTATGTATTTAGAAATATAGAAGTATGTTTATCAGTTGTCTAGTACCCATAAAACAAGCTCTGCTTAGCTTGGGACTAGACGGCGTTGTGTGATAGTTGTGGAATATATTATATTATATATATTATATATATTAACTGATGGTCGATGGGGACGAAAGGTTCTAGACGCAGCGTTGGAAGGCCTCTAGTTAATCTTGAAGTATACGTTCCAATCGCTCGGAGAACTCTATTATAGTAATACAGGATTCTGATTTTTTAATTCCTTTGTGCATCATACATATGGCTACAGATTTATATAAAAACCTTTGTCTTTGAAACCTTAACACATATTGGTAATCTGTGAACAAAAAGCTATTTTAATTACCAAATTATACAATAATATTAATTAAATAACTCATTCAATACTGCCAAGGTATTCTATTTATTTTAAGCTCCGAACAATATATTTGGCATTTTTGTGTATCTTTTTGATCAGGGGCTTGAATAAAGATTAAAATATATAATTGAAATGTTTTCAATTTAAATAAAAGACAGTATATAAAGTAAACCATATGATGATACAATAAATTCATGTCTTTTTTTAATAGCTTGTAATACAAACAGTACTTTATACTAAAGAGTATTACTACCGAAACCAAACTGTCAAACTTTTTTGAACCAAAAAAATAAGACAAAATTTATTGTGTTCTAAATTCAAATGACTGTTCAAATCCAGTCAGAATTATTTAACTGGCCGCGTTTATTAAATGTAACTTCAAAGTATAACGTTTTTTTTAAATCCGATTCTAAATTCTAATGATTGTTCAAATACAGCCAGAAGAATGACTTTTTTTTGTTAATATTTTAGCCTTGGATACTAAGTCCTTTAAGCCATGTCTTCGTATGAATAGTTAATTTATTTAGGTACCATTAAAATATAATAATGTACACATTTTAATATTTTTGAAGTATTTAGCATCATATGTATCAAGTCAACCTTTTCAGCAAACTTTCCTGAAGTAGTCAACACTATAATAAAATTGTCAGCTCCATTTTATCGAGATAACGCCTGTTATTATTATATTATTATTAAAACAGCCACTGAACTTCACTTGAAGAAAACCTGCCAAAAACTCCCAGGCAGAAATATGATTTAGCTGTACTTCATAGTCTAGTACTAGTACTGTTCCAACGGTTACTTATTGGATCCTAGTACTTACTATCCACGTCATTTCCTTGAAGTGTTCGCTGTTATTCAATCCTCAGCTACGGATAGTTAGGGAACTAATGCGGGTTCAAGCACTACTTACCCAAACTATAGTAAACTTTGATACTGTTATAGTTTCAGGAATCCTCACTAAAATTTAAAGCAGATAATAATTTTCGAAGTCTAACGTTTTCGCGCTAATTAAATTGATATCGAGGCTAACGGGATATTAAGGACAAAATTGAAAGTGGATGCGGATTTCTGAGTAGAACAATTGAAGTGTGCAGCACAAGAAGCAGCGTGTGCATCGTTTGTAATAATATAATCTTAATTTCATTACTTTTATGTCTTTGTATATCAATTATAGACCTGTGTGTTTAATATATGAATAAATTTATATTTATACATAATATATCTATACTAATACCATAATCACGGCCTCATCTAGTTTAAATTGACAAAAAAAAAATGACGCGTAAAAGCATTTTTTTAAACCTATTTGCAAAATAAATATCATTTAGGTATCTTAAAGAGGATTTTCGATTTTATAATATCCAAATCGATCCTGGCGTGTACGAGTAATCGGGGCACATACATAAAAAAATAAAAACAGATTCCAACGAGAACTTCCTCCTTTTTGAAGTCGGTTAAAAAGGGTCGTTAAAATACAAGTACAATGACATGCATAGTTTACCAAACACGATACACCTCCTCCATTCAAACTTCCAATGCACATGCTGCCGAAAAAAATACAACTTGGCCTTAAAATTATTATTATTATAGTAAAATAAAATAAAAAATATGTTGTATTTTTTTTCTTTGCCACAAAATAATAAAAGTACCGGACGTTGTGTTCGGCATCTAGGTGTAATGATAAGGTGATAAAAACACGCGTGTCTCGGCGCTTGTAATCCATTTAATCCACGATGCCTCGGGCGAGACGTACAGCGCAGGGGTTGGGGCCCCACTATGAGCTGATAAACGTTTTGAAATCAAGTCTGAGCCCTTGTGTCATATTTGTGAAAAAAATATAATGTGTTTCGTCCAACAGATTTTACACCAGATGTTACTATCACATTTTTTATTGTTAATTTAACCCTACCTATGCTCTGTTCTATGTTCTATGCGTTGGCAAGCCTCCCACAAGGTGGATCGATGACCGGTGAGGTTCGCGGGAATCCGATGAATGAGACACGCACAGGACCGGTCGTTATGGCGATTCTTGGGGAAGGCCTATGTCCAACAGTGGACGTCTTTCGGCTGAAATGATGATTATGACGATATTCTGTTCCTGACAAAAATCATTATTAAATTCAGTTTTATAACATTCCAACTTCTATTTTACTCACTTTATGTTTAAAAAGCTCAGTCTGTAGAAAAATTATTTTCAGTCAACCACATTTTCATTGCTGGGGTTATTTGGCCAAAGTACACCGGATGTACTACCACTTGGGTATATGCTCTTTACTACTCCCCATTTATGATATAATTCATTTTTGAATTTACTTACATACACAGTTACCTGCTGATTTAGTTGCTTCCTGCTTTCAATCAGTTCGTTTTTTTTCTACTATAGCTACTTTTAGTCTTCTAAATCACTCCTTCGTCTTAACTATCCCAATAATTACCTTTCTAGCTTTTTCCCAACTGCGACTGGATGCAATCGAATATCAGCCCCCTAGCCAAGTTACGATCGTTTCGTTTGCGTCGAACGCTTCGAGTAGGCAGGGGGACCTACTTTACATGGAGCTACTTTACTGCCTGAGACCTTCACAACCTAGTAGCTTGGTGGCAGGTGTCAGATTTACTGGTTTCTGACTATCTGTAACTACTGTCGAAGATCTATAAATGACAACCGGGACCAACGACTTTACGTGCTTTTCGATTCCGCCTTTTATTTAATTGATTTCTGACAACAGATGAATTATAAATTTAGATTTTTTTAAGTAAAAATTATTATTGATCTTTGTTATTATTTTATTAAGTTACTGTTAGTAAATTTAATGAAGACATAAGTTCTTTATTACCTATTGTGTTGAATTGTACTATTATTTTTATATTTTATTTATTTAATTTTATATTGTGATGGTTGTTATCGAATAATATTTTTAACTCTTTTATTTAACTTATTAAAATATTGAGACACAATATAAAAATAGGTTAAGTTAGGTTTAAAGAATTTATGAATTTATTACTCATTAAGAACAATACATAGTTCACTTAATAATGAGCTTAACTAAAAATAATAAATAGCATACAACGATCAAGCAATTTTTTGTAAATTTTATCACTAATGTATTTTCTCAAATTTGTTTAAAACACTGCAAGCGATTTACTATCGTTAATATTATTTGGTAGATTATTATAATAATTGTGCTTCTTCATATATGATAGCCTTTTTGCCTTTTTGTCGTTGCTTGCTTATGATTTAATAAATGAATCACCCGACCTCGGCAAACCTTAGAGATCGTCTTCTATCACTGTTATGACCAGGATCTTCTCTAACATGCTCAATAACAAAAAGGTATAATTAATATCAAATAAAATGTTATCAATTTAATATGAACCGGTGAGTTTGGCAGCTATTACATGATAAAAACACGCGTATCCCGTGGTATGTAATCCGTTTAATCCACCGGCGCCTCCGGCAAAACGTGCAACAACGGTGTTTGTGGTGCCAGTTGCAGCGACGGACAATCACACTAGTATAATAAAAGCGAAAATTGGTAATTGTGTGTATGTTTGTTACTTCTTCACACTCGAAAGGCTGAGTGGGTTTGGACTAAGTTTGGCACACGGGTTACTACTTTCACGCGGCAAAACCATTAGCAGCAACTAGTGTTATAACAAAACTACACTAGTATTATAAAGAGGTAAATTTTGTTTTTTTGTTTGCAGGAGGTAATCTCTGAAAGTACTGGTCCGATTGCGAAATTTTTTTTCACTGATTGAAAGCTGCTTTATTCCTGAGTGATATGGGGTATATTTTATGTTTTATTTTATTTGTTTATTTATAAAAACAAGGGTTTTCCTTAAATTTAGACAAGGCACACAATTAGACCCCTGGGGTCTGTCTCAGCATGCCACAAATGACAACCAAAATGTATGCGGTAATGTATGCGGGAACCCGCGGGCAAAAGCTAGGCTCTAATAATTAAAGGCAATTAACATTTATTTAAAAAGTACAGTTAAAATAAATGTTAGTTGTAATTCCTTTATTTATTACATTTTTTTTTATTATTATTTAGTATCATTTCGTAGTTTCTGTTTAAAATAGTTGCATTTCTTTGGTTCCCAAATAAGAAGGCAAAATATTTAATTTCATCGTGATTTAGTTTCTTACAAGCTACTTTACCTGCATGAAAGTTAAAATTAAGAAACTTATATCACTTAGTAATAAAGTACCTACATACTACTGGTTAAAAAATGTTTTAAAATCGGTCCTATAGTTTTCGAGTTTATTCATTACAAAAAAAAAATACAAATCTTTGTATAGAAATGAAACATACATGCCTCAATGTTCTACAAACGTAAGCTTTATATTTTCATCCATTTCTTCATTCCTTTTCATCAAAAACCTTTTTAATCAATTTAAAATCTCGAAGTCACAACATATCTTTGTTAGCCAAGAGATTTCTAGAAATATAACGTTATTTCTTTGATCAAAGTTTCTGCAAAAATTTTACGAAAGGCAAATATTAGACAATTAATCACTTAACTCTGGTACTTCAATACAAGTATAAACGCCTATTTTTATGAACACTTAGTGTTCATAAGAATAGCGCCTAACGGCCCGTTCACGACCTTGCCGCTGTGAGCGGTAACTAAGTGCGGGGCGGCGAGCGTAAGATCAAAAGTATGAAAATGTTTGAAGCACGCCACGAGACGCGCGCTAAGACTGAAGACGTGAACAGGCCGTAAAGCGTGATGGATATTCAACTTTAATTTCTGCAACGAAGGTTGAAAATCGAAAAGCACGCTCTGTAGGCATTCGTTTGACACTTCCAGTGCGGAACAAGGTCTAATAGGCCTCGTATGTCTTCCTTGCGGTGCGGTTAAGAAAAATATAGACTTCTCTACTCTCTGCTTAACTTCAATTTGGTTTAGTTTAGGAAAGAGAGGAATATGATAAGACTAAGATATTAAAACAAAATGCAGTGGTGTATCTACTTTATTGCTGGGTCACTTTGACCTCGTACCGCACTTAACCAAAAAAGCTTTTAGTTACTTAAACGTTACGAGGTCTAATAAGCCCCTCACAAACGCGGTCTTAAACGCCCCGTACCGCAGGTATGGTTAATAATATACAAATGAGTGCCACAGTCAACGTGTTAAGAATGTCCTCGTATTATTACAAATGGCTACTAGACGTTTAATGAACATTCCCCGCTGCAAGTCCGACCACACATCGCCAGCAGCGACCACGTACAAGGTACGTATTCCCGGCGCGTGGTCCACTAACAAACCGAAATTCTATTACGGAATTAGGAAATGTCTTGCCTCTAGATAGGTGCTAAATGTGTTTGCTTGTAATAGAAAAATAGGTTTAAGTTTAAATGGTCTTGCCACAGTTATATTTTTGAGGTGCAGTACTTACTTTAAACACTTTTTAAGTAAACGGTTCTACTGGTGCCATAATGACAGCAGAACACTGACTCCTAAGTCACAGGATCTCCTAGTTTGGGAATCAGGGTTTTCTCAATCTGAGTGACTTTTAAATTCGCTCTAATTTTATGCACATTGACCTAGTATTGTAAGTCATGTTAAAGATTTCTTTTTTTACTTTAAGAAGATTTTTTTCAATTATCAGTTGTGGTTGAAAACAAAACCTTCGACTTGATGTGACGTTAATAATGTTGCTTAATATTGGGTTTAGCATCGTTATGCTAAACCCAATATTAAGCAATATAAAATAAAGACATCACAAACATATTTACAATTTTTTTATTGATATAAACCAGTGCTTGCTAGTTTATTAAGAGCCTATTCACTCTAGCCTTTAAGGCACCTAAATTATAGTTGGACGGGAAGACCACAGCAGGCAAATTGTTCCAGTCCTTCGACATACGCGGGTGTAAATGAAGAAACGAAACGCGTAGTCCGGACCGTTAAACTTTCAACAACGTAAGGGTGGATACACGCCGTACGTCGGGTTGTATGTATATATATGTTTGTAATGTCTTTATGTCTAAGTTTATTTTTTTAAATATTCTTTATTTACAGGACCAATACACATTAAATTTTGGGTGTAGCATACTATGTCATTAAAATTTTGGTGGTAGAACGATCTGTAATTTGTGTTTTTGTTTAAAAAACACAAATTACAGTTCTTTTTTCATTAAAAATAACTCGCCACTGATTGCTTTCACAGTTCTGTCCGTTTATGTAGTAAGTACTGTATGTCCATTAACTCCTATGTTGGTAAACAGAATACCTCCATACAAACATTTCAGTTACAATAACACAGTATAAAAATAAAAACAGGGTCAAAATATTCGTTTATAAAGGGGAGGCTCGACCGAAAAGGATAAACACGTTAAAGGGTGCTGTTGGCTCCGCTATCCACAAAGAAAACACTTATGATTGTACGCGACGGGCGTTAGGGGGTTAAGAGGAGGCAGGGGATAAAAGGCGATCGAAATTTTTGCAAACACTCCTCATGTGAGGCAAAGGCGTCCGCTTTTGTTTGTGTACAGCCTGTAAGAATTTACGTTATTCTTTTTTTATTTAAACGTAGGCATTGACGTTTTATTTTATCGCCCGGGACGATTGCATTACGACGATTGCACGGTGGAATGACATCTAATTTTTTTTATTAGATCGCGTTGATGTTATACTCGCTGTTTTATTTTCGTATATTTGTTTTGGACGGGTTGAATGCACGAAAAATGTTCGGTACATAGACGGAGGGAAAACAAAATACGCTGTACAGTTGCATTTATGTATCCATTTTACTTTGTACATGTATTCTATTCGTCATCAACTAGCATGTCAATCGACATTATATAGACAATGTTTTTGAAACCCATGATAGATGGATCTATTTATAAAAACAAGTATTCTTTTATTTTAAACATACGATATAACAAGAACAATAAAAACACTTAACTAATTAAAATTACATAATATATACACAATAACTCCTATCTAAAATATGGCGTCAAAAAATGGCCCAAAAGACTGGCGGCATTGCCACATTGTATGGCAATGCTTAATCTCTGACCGAGGTAAAAGCCAGCCCTTTGGTCACGTGAAGTGTCAACTAGCCGTTTGGATAATTCTTTAAAAAGGGATGTATCTAGTTTGTTTTATTTCTTCTTTTTTTTCAAACAACGCCCTTGTGGGTAAATGTGATCATTTACCCACAAGGGCGTTTGCAACCTATACATTTATAAAGCATTTCCCGTGCGAGCCACATTATTTATTTTTTATTAAAACACACTTTCTATAGATGAAATAGCTTCTACAGCGGCTTCGCCCGAGTAGAATTAGGAAATTATCTTAAGGGAATATACTTCTATCATACGTCTCGTCACATCCAAGACATACGAACTTTAATCATCATCATAATTTTAGCCGAAAGCTGACTTTCGGGACTTGACTTGGGGGGCCAAGTGTTGCCACAACGAATCGTCATGTGCGTCTCGCATCCATCGGATTCCCACGACTCTCACCAGTTCATCGGTCCACCTTGTGGGATACCTTCCAACGCTGCGTCTTCCGATGCGCGGTAGCCACTCCAGAATCGACCCCATCGACCATCTTTCACCTTAGATTGATGACAGCCAATAAGCAAGCTGGTTGTTTATACAGGAAATGTCGTAATATGTATCCCAATCTCCATCGCCGACCACTCTCATCAGCTCACAAACCATGCTTGTCCATCGACCACAGAGTTCCACAACAAAAACCAAATGAATATTTAATTTCAATTTCGATATATCATCGTAATACAGTCTTAATTTAAAGCGGTGAGCACACAACGCGCGGAACAGCATGGCTTAATCTCCTGAATTTATAACAAGTATACAACAATTACGAAAATTAACGGCCACTCGGCCATTTTCCAGCGTTCGGACCAAATAACCCCATCACTGGTTTTTACCAATGAATTTTTAACAAATTAATTTATTACTTCATTAAAACTTAATTAGTAGTTGTGTGCTTATTAATTTACATTTGTTTTAATGTGCGGACAATGTGTTCGGTTACTTAACGTAATGCAGGTTTCTGTTGTTTTGTAATTTATGTGCACTAGCTTTTTGGTCGGCCGCAACTTTGTTATACCTCTAAAGGTTTTTAAGGTGGTCTATAAAAAATCGCTTTTAGCGATAAGACCGCCCATTGTGACACCCTATTAATTTTAAGGTCCTAATTTAATTTTTACTTTTGGAGTACAATAAAGAATATATCTATCTATCTATCTAACTTTGTGAAAACACCTCTACGGTCTGAACTAAGCATTTCGCCTCGTCATTTATACCGCGTACATCGAGACTGGAACAATTTGCCTGCTGCGGTGTCCCGTCCGATTATAATTTTGGTGCCTTCTAGGCTAGAGTGAATAGGAACTAGTGCGCCTCACCATCAACGATTGTATCACTGCTTACCATCAGGTGGGATCGCAGTCAAGCACTAGTTTATATTATTAAAATATATATATTAACTGCTGCCACCGGCTTCACCCGCTTGAATGTAGAAAAGTTTCGGTCAGTAAAGCTAGAACTACATGAGACCGACGCACACGTGTAACACGCCTGATTTGTATGTAGAACAACGTCGCGTGACGTGGATCAAATGTAGCTCTACTAGTCTAGTTTCCATATAAAATGTATGGACACCGACGCGCCCAGATCGGCATGATCGGCCAGTTCTACCTTAAATATCTGACACACCTTGTCGCTCCACTCAGAGTGAGAAAAGTTACTTGATGATTTCCCACCTTAAAAAAATAAATAAAAGCTAACCTAACAGTTGCTGTTTTCGTGACCATATGCGCAAGAAAACTTTGTAACTCTATGATAAAAATAAATTAATATAGGTCAAGCACGCAATTTAGTAATAATTTAACTAATTGTTGTTGAAAAGGCGCTCTAGCATTGTTAGTGTAAAATAATTAAAAATAAAATTATTTAAGTTTTTCGAGAAACTAAAATTATATCACGTAAAAATATTTTTTTTACTTCTCGCGCTCTTGGGTGGAATGCCAAACTTTTACTGACTAAAACCCACTCGTTTGTTCCTTCTTTGCCTTGCTTTACACGGCCCCGGGGGTTCATTTTCACTTAACCCATGGCCCCAGTAGGCTTCGACCATGCTGGGCCACCGGAGTCCAGATCATCTGATTTGTATGGCAAAGGTTTAAATGATCTCTTAATTAGATGGCAAAAATGTATAAACAATGAGAGTGAATACTTTGAATAAATAAATATATTTTATTCTACAAAAGAATTTCATATTACCGTTGATATTTTACTGCAGCATAGTTTATATGTACTCGTTTCGACCATTGCCATATTTGAGCGTAACAGCTCCCACCGCCACCTTAGGCGAGGGTTTGCGAACGACTTGCAATGGGTAGCTCGCCGTCCAGCCGTCCTGTAACCGTCCAAACCAAGCCCGAGTCGTCAACGGTGAGTCAAAGAGATGTCAGCAGAACCGTGGGGTCCCTAAGTTTTAGTAAAAGTTTGACACACCCTCTCGCTCCACCCTTGTGCGCAAGAAGTCATTGGATGATTTCCCACTAACAAAAAACAGTACAAAAATTTATTGTCCGGCAAAATGCGTTGTTAAATCACATTGACCAATGGTAAAATAAATAACCATTAGTCAAGAAAAAAGAAGTTAATCAGTATTCTAACTCTTAATTTAGAAAACGGATCAAAAAACTGGTCTCTCAAAAACCTGAGTACCGTCTTCAAATATGTCTTACATAGCTTGATAATAGAGTTACATTACACATTTCAAAAAGTCTTGGCACCATTTTATTCGAAACTCATGATCGAACGCAAACACGTACGTGTGCGTTTCGCCTTAAAAAAACATCGATACGCCGCCTTAAGAGGTGCTTGGTGCACTCTGAACGATGCAAAGAAAACACGTACATTGATGAGTTTGTTAGAAAAAAATATTTGCTTACTCCAGCACCCGCGCGATGTAAGACGACCGATATGAAAGTGATGTTTCTGATGGACCATTTACAGTGTGTTCCAATTTGACTTTATTAGTGTTTTTTTTTTTGTTGGTAAAATAGAATATACGTCCTGCTGCTGTTGAAAATTAAATAAATAAAAAAATGTTGAGACATTACATATATGTCCCTAGCCAATACTCATTATACCAATGATTGAATAACCTTCAAGTACATAAAAAAATCTGTTTGTGTTTAAATGAAGAGAAATGTAAAAAGGAACCAGGTAGGAACGACTGAAGATCTGATAAAACTTACATTTAAAACTACCCTCGAAAGATTGATGGTGCTACAGTTACTACCAGAATAGATTATGTTATTGTATTCATTTAAAACGTATTATTTCTTGGCTCGTGAAAAAGCCGTAGAGTTGAGTTTTGTTTTATAATTAGGAATGTTTTTTTTTTAAGATTTGTTATTTTGAGTGTGTTTTGAAAAACCAAATTCAAAAGAAATAGAATCGACAATCCAGTAAAAAAAATAACACTAAAAAGTGAAAAATAACTTTAATTTTAGTAGTCGGTGTTTGTGAGTTTGTATTTCCGTAAATAACAACGACTTGCGAAATCAGAAGCCAGAACTCATTAGCAGATCAGTTCGATGGTACCATCTTCTTCAGTACAACTGATTTTGTTATAGTTGTCTGAATATCTGTGTGTTTCTATGTTTCCTTGGCCATCTGTGATCCTTTTCATCAGTTCCATTTCATCAAATGATACTTTCTAAATGCAATATTGCAGTATTTATAATCTAATATAAGTATGTATGCCTAATATAATATATTTGAGGAGACCAATCTAAAAGAATATCCGTGGAAATAAATAAAGAATTTTCCACATCGGTTCAAAAATGTCGCAGTTTTGAGGTAAAATACAAAAACACAACCGGATAGAGCCTCCATCCATTTTTGAAGTTGTATAAAAGCGGCTAGTAAGCTAAAAAAAACTAAACAATATTTAAATATACAAATGAAAAAAAAAACATTTCTTTGATAACCAACAAGGGTAGATAATTAAAATTTCCTTTAAAGTCCTTTGTATTTCCCAGTCCTTTATATTCTATTGAACACTTTCGCTATCGAACAAACATTTCAACAATGAAATGACACTCGAAAATAACATCAGAAATCTCTTTGCTGTACATAGCAACAGATATGAATGCCGCTCAAATTGTTTATTCTCAACACCGCTGTAGGTAAAAACCTTTTCATATAACTAAAACATGTTTCACTACTTTTTTTTCGTATAATAAACAACTATAAATTACACTTATTGAATAGGGTAGGAATTCCTCAATATAACAAAAATGCTCATATCTCATATTTTTCTAACAATAATTCTGTATTTTTGTGTAGAAAATACACCATCCCATCCGTCATATCGGGCCGAGTTTATTTTAGTTATGTATTGATGTTTACGTTATGGAAGGTCGGTATTTGTCGCCACTTCATTTCACTCGAATCCCCTTATAAATGGACTGCTCAGATTGGTGAAAATGATACGATATATCTGATGTTGTTTATGACAACAACCTGTATAAGCTGAGATAAAGCATTTCTCGGATTTGCGATTTGTATTGAATCAGACTATTTGTTATGTTAGTCAGAGAGTCAGAAGCTTGATATTCTGTAAACTGGTTTGTCTTTAGAATACGTAGGTACATATTATATTTATGTATTTCCTAGAAATGATCTTGTAGTCATATACGAGTCCGGGCCTTGGTACAGGCCATGGTCCGAGGAGTGGAGCGGTGGATGTAGAGCGAGGAGGAGTGGCAGGCGGTAGCCTCCTTCTGCGAAGCAGTAATACTAGCAAAGGAGGCGGCAGATCGCGTGAGGCAACGGTCCACACGCCCCAACCGCCGCCGGGATTCCGATCCCGATTTCCGGCCACCGTAGGCGCGGGCTTGCGGACGGCAAGCGATGGGTGGCTCGCCATCCGATCGTCCGGTAACTGTCCGGACCGAGCCCAAGTCGTCGACGGCGTGTAGTGTTCCACGCGCGCCTCAAGGAGATGTCAGCAAATGTAGGGGCCCAACAAGGTCGAGGCCTACTGGGGCCATGGGTGATGCAAAAGTGACCACCGGGGCCCTGGAAAAATGGCAAAGAAGGAACAGGAGTGGGTTTTTAGTCAGTAAAAGTCTGTGATATTTCTGTTAAATAGTCTAATCGATTTTAAGCTGCATTTGTGGATCGACACCCACGAATACGAGGTACATAAACATGTATTATAATTTTTTTTTTTTTCTTGTTTCAGGTAAGTTATCATCAGTTTTATTGGCTGCAGTTAATCGGTCAACAATTGGGTGAGATATGCATAAACTATAAAATTATATCATCGGCAATGATTGACTGGCCTGTTGGTCTAGTGGTTAGTGGCCCTGACTGCTATGCCGGAGGTCGTGGGTTCGATTCCCACCCAGGACAAATGTTTGTGTGACGAGCACAATCATTTTTTCTGTGTCTGGGTGTAATTTATCTATAATATGTATGTATTTAGAAATATTTCAGTATCTTTATTAGTTTTTTTAGTACTTATAACACAAGCTATGCTTAGCTTGGGACTAGACGGTGTTGTGTGATAGTTGTGTGAATATTACATATTATATTATAATGATGATTCTTCGAGTCGAAGCTCCAAAGTCTTAAGCATCGATTCCGGGTTACTAGCCTATCGATTGCATTTCGGGGAGTGTGCGTTGGAATTGCATCACTTAAACCCGTCAAGCCCGTTCCATCATCGGACCACTACACATACGGAGATGCGCCACCGGTACATGATATATATCTCGTCTGTGCGAAACAAACGAAACACAAAACCGTTTTTAGAACACATTTATTATGCGTACAGTTAGGGAGTGGAATTCCCAAACGGAGTTAGAACCTGGGATTATTTAAGTCAAGATTCGATAGTTTACTTCTGGGTAAGCTTGTTCCATCGTCGACCTCATGATCTTTTATTATTAGGTGAAATAGCAGTCAAGTGTGAGCCTCAATAATAAAAAAATACATTTTAACAATATCTTGGAAAACATTCCAAGTAGTTATGTGGTTTACAAAAAAATAACCAGTGAACATAAAAAAACCAATACAATCTACACTATAATATAATAAAGAGGAAAAGTTTGTTTTTTGTTTGTAGGATTGCTAAAATTTTTTCACCGATAGAAAGCTGCTTTATTTCTGAGTGACATAGGCTCTATTTTATGAACACATGCAAAGCCGCAAGCAAAAGCGAGAGAATGATACGAGTATTCTCAAAACCGATTCAATTTTTACAACAAACAAAATACCCGTAACAATACGACCACGTCAAATAGTTCACATATTCACTGAAAAACGTAACCAGTTTTTATTCAGGTATGTTTTTAACCAATGGCATTTGCCGTATCGCACGCGCCGTTTGGAATGATCCAATCAGAACAATGTCGCTACAACTGACGTAATTAAGAAGTTTTCAACTCAATCAGTCTCTTAATATTTGTACAAAATGAAAGTAAACTCTTTAAACGATTTTAGCTTGAAGTTTGTGTGAAAACATACGAAATTTGATGTTGTATCGTAACGTTACGGTTTTCTTGATGATTATTCTTATATTCTTGAAGTTAGACACGCCCTTCCGATCCACCCTAGAGCGTGAGACGTTATTAGATGGGATAGGATGATTTTCTACCTCAAAAAAGCACAACTTTTTTTCATAATCAATAATAAAATGGTAGCATAGCATAGCATAGGCCTCCTCTCAGGAGAGGGAATTGGCATTGTGTGCCAGACATGTTTTCAAATTTTTGGTTCTAGGACATGCCTGTTTCCTCACGATATTTTCCTTCACCGTTTTGAGAGCGGTGATGATGAATTAAATTACACAAAGTAATGCGCCTGGCTGGGTTTGAACCCGCGATCTACAACTCGTAAGTCGGGGCCGTTACCACTCGGCCACCACTGCTCTTCTAATAAAACGGAGCCTAGTACAAAAGACTCTCAATCCCATGTCATCATTCGTCACGTTCCCAAACACAAGCTCGTCTCGTAAATGCCCCACGATATACATGCCTATAGAGTTCGCAAATCCTGTACTAGCAGGTACTGCGTATTAATACTCCAATTAAAACTTTGATTATACAAAACGTTCAGTAAACGAATGGATTTCGAGGTTGGATTATATCTTTACAAATTTTCCTTCGTTCATTGCCTTTCGAGCTGTTGCATTAACAAAGCTTGTATTCAGCTCGATAATATCAAAAAGATTTTACGTTAGTCCAAGTAACTTTCAATATATTTTGGAAGCGTTTTACCTCTCAAGAGGATAATCTAGAGCTTTGTATTCTTCGAAAAACTTCTTTTTATCAGTCATATTATTTTATTATTGCGAATTTGAGAATAAGGAGAAAATCTTCGCTAAACCTCTTTATCTTTCCTTATTAGAAACCATTACATCCAATCGCGAATTCCTTGGCTTACAATTTACATTCCGTATTTTTCTTCCACTCTTCTATATATGCGAATTACTTTGAAAACGGCAATATCCCGTTTACACCGCACACACACATACGTACAAATCTTCAGGATGTGATTGTATGAGTACGAGTGGTACAAATTTTTCAGTTGGCGCCTCGTCGACTTCGAGCCAACGCTCATTTGCTAAAACATCCCCCTGTGTAAGTCCTTCGCGTAGACTTATAAATGTATAGATGTGAAGTAGCTATCTAATTTTTAGTGTTTTGTATCTTGAAAATCCTTTCTTGTACTAGTTTTATTATTGTTACTCTTTTTTCTGATTTATAATATATCTCCAAGTTCAGTGTGCATCTTGGCATTGGCCTCTAAACATTTCCTTTGCTTTCTGTCTTTTGCAGTTTTTCTTCATGTTGGACAAGCTGTGAGGTTTAGTTCGTTCTCCAATCTTGTACTTTGTTGACATTAATACGTTTGCCATTTATAGGGTACCATTCTGCCAGAATTTTACTTCATTTATCCTGGGGACTGTGTAACATATGACCCGTCCATCTCTGTTTCGTTTGGTCTATCTAAATGAAGATGTCTGTCACTCCTGTCTTAAGTTATATAGATGTGTTACTATATTTACCTAATTTATTGATTCCCAACAAGCACTTGTCTATAATTTTCTGAAAATTGTCTTTCATATTCCTGTGGTTCTTGGAGTTTAGACCCAAGTTATTCGCATCAAGTTATTCCTGAGGTAAAGTACAGCTGTTTAAAATTTTCTGTTTTATTTTATTACTGAGATATGTTCCTTTCATAATCTCTTTTATTAGCCCATTCAAAATCATTTTGGACAAATTTGACATTCTTAAAAATTTCTTTTGACTACAAACTGCTCTTCATCAAACTATACAAACGTATAAAAAATCTAAAGAGTATAAATTAAAACGTCAATTCCAACCATTCTTAGCTCTACTTATCGACGTAGTGATGAATGCACCAAGTTTGTCCACGTCAAGCCGCGAAAAAAAATCACGAACACTACCGTAACGGAAATAAGCGAGCCACGCGCCCTCGCGCTGATTGGCAGACGGAGACCTATGAAAATTGAATAGGAATTTTGAAAATAGAACGTCAAATTCAGAAAGTTTTGTTTTTTATCAACGTCTTTACAGTTTTGGTACATGGAGTTTTTAGACAATTAATAGCTATGGAAGCTCATTGTTTTTTTTTCGTAGAATTTAATTAGTGCCTGATCTTGCAATTTTTGTATGATAAATCAGATAAACAATTTATTCGCTGAATGTGACTTTTATGTTATTCTCTATTTTTATTGAACATCGTCGACTACGTGTGAGGCCAAGCAAATATCACGTTCAATAATAATCAAATACATCTGAAAGCATTCTGAATTTATTGCAAATGATGTTATTGCTATTATTACTACTGAGTGGCCCATACGCAACACCCACGGAATGTGACAGGACATTCGGACCACACGGCGAAACATCGCAGTCCTATAAAAATATGGCAAAGTTGGACTTTATTTGCATTTACTTGAGCAATAAAATGGATTATTATGTAAGTGTTCAGACGGTTTAATCTATACTATCTATACTTACTATGATAATATAATAAAAAGGAAAAAGATGTATTTTTGTTGGTAAATAATAAACTCAAAAGTTACTGAACCGATTTCAAAGATTCTTTCAAAGTAGAATGCTACTTTATTACTGAGTGATGTAGGTATACAATTTGAACTTTTACGCAGGCGAAACCGCTAGCAAATGCTAGTAAATAATAACATTAGAATAAGGAAATTGCCACAGTCACTAGTTTTTTTTTTTCTTTTTTACATTTATTCCTACCTACCTAACTAGTATTAGTGTGCTTGTGTTGTACCAAATAAAACTATTTTCTTTCTGTTACTTTAGTACCTATCGAAAGTCTGTAACAACTTACACTTAATCAAGCGTTCGTAAACCATTGTCCACTACAGAGCTGATTATGTAAAATTTTCTTTAACATAAAGTTTTACGGCCCACTTAACAGGCTCACATCGCGTCATAAATCCGAAACGACACTTCGTTGCAACATAAAGTCTGATCGGTAGGCTTAAAAGCGATCCGACACCCTACATTTACGATTCAAGGGCCAAGTTTAACACCCTGTAGGTATTTACAGGATGATGACACTATAAAAACTCACATAATATCTGTAAACGTTTGACTTCCAATCTAGGCGCAATAAAACCGGTTATATCCGGTTACGACCGGGTATTACTCGATTTAAACACTGTTTATATGTTCGAAGCTCGTTTGAGAGGTATTACGTGTAGTATTCAAATGATTATGTTATATGAGTGGGGTAAAAGGCTGGAAAGTAAAGTGCAGGACCCTAAAATTCCACAAGCGCCCTCCCGGGCGTCGGGAAACGCGCAGCGCCACCGTAGTCGCAGCCATGCGGACCGTGAGCAATGCCGTCCAGCCGTCTAGTAAGGACAAGCCTGAGACGATAGCGTGTTATATTCCACGCGTGCCTCAAAGAGATGCCCGCAAATGTATGGGTCCCACTAGAACCAACGCTTGCTAGGGCTGCATGATTGTTCGAAAGAGTTAGTTACCGTGGCCCTGAAATGCAAACACAAGTAAGTGGGTTTTAGTCAGTAAAACTCTGACACTCCCTCTCGCTCTCTCTAGAGCGTGAGAAAATTGATTTGATGATTTTTCACCTCAAAAAAGGAAACTATTTTTTTTTAATTACCGATTTTTACTTAAACAGCAAAGCTCATCAACGGCATATAAATTGTAAATTTTGCTTATTTAAGAATTTAAAAGCAGATTTTAACGACTTCCAAGTTAATGAACCTGACGAACAACTCAATTTAGGCTTTTACAGCTTTCTAAAGATCAGTGTCCAGAACAATATTACGTTTAATAACCCCAGTTTACAACAGTCCTACGTCAGAGCAAATAAAGCTAGTTATTAACGTCGCTTAAACTAAGCCTCTCGCAGTGATGCCCTGCTCTGGTTTCACTTAAATACATCTCACAGATAGATTATGATGTCCGTCCTTTGTCTGACGTCACCCCAGTTAATCAGAGTTGATCTTACATGCATTAACGTTCCAACGCTATTCCGCTTTGTCTACTAAACACGACGTTTCCTGAAACATACGCGCCCGCCCCGACCCACTGTCCGACAAAAAAGAATTAAGAAAATCCACTTTCATATCAGCAAGGCGAAAGTTTCGAAAACTCGCTCCTACGTTTACAACATTATTCAATTTGTCGTTACGCTGAAAAGCAGTGTACAAAGACGAAAAAGAGTTCCCTCAACCGGGGACCTGCGTATTTTTCAAACAAATCCCCCGCAGTGCGCGGCAGAAGTTGAGGCGAAACGGATCCGGCCGCGTCCGCCTTTTCCGACCATCTGAATTGCAAATGGGGATGTGATGACGGCGTTATACAAAACTAAAAGTGTCGGGCAAACTTCAGATTAAACTTCCCGAGCTGAGCGCAGGTATAGAAACAAAAACGTCACAATTATGATAATTTTTGGCCGCATCTCGGCGGATTGAATTTGCATGACTATCCGTTGCTGTGTCAACTGAGCCACCGTTCCCGATGAATAATGCACGCGACGCTACTTACCTCGGTATTAACATATTTATTAATAAAATAAATATGAGACGTCCGCGCGGCACGGCGTCGGAGCAACGAATGCCACCTCAGTCGCTGTTGACACTACGTAGACAAAGTTTGCAAGTGGAGTGCTCATAGCGAATTGTTAACAGAAAACGGGTAATGTATGGCATTCATTATATAAATTGAGTTAGGACTGTGCGAACAACGATGTTCATTTCGTTAATGTGTACAGAATTAAACACAAATAACGCGACGTTGTTAAAGGGGTGTGCGACAATTATTTTAATGCTGACAATGGTTGCTATATTTATAAATTTTAGCGATTTGTTTAACAATGTAAATGCACCTGAGTGCTACATTTTGGCACGCTGTAGCTATTAGTTTGGGAATGTTACACTGAATTGATCATTGCAAGCTTAAATTGAAATGAACGCTTTAACAATTACACTGTAAACGGGCATAATTTAAAGTAAGGATATAACCGAGTTTTACAGGTCAGGGAAAGCTCAAAGGAATTACTGAAAAAAGGGAAACAATTTCAATATTTTGCAGCAGTATTCACAATATTACCCTCGAGATTCCACTTTGGGAATTATGTATATTCGTAAAAACGATATGAATAAAATTGACCTACCGACGATCGAGTCCATTTTATTTTGTTTTTAAAATTAAGCTGTAAACCGTTCATGTGTAAATCGGCAACAGCCTATCGGGTCAGGAGTGGAACTGAAAAACGAGAAAATGTTACTTCAATCCCCTTTTATTGCACCTGACGTGAATCTACCTACACCTCGGACCGAGCTCAAGTCGTCGACGGCGCGTACTGTTCCAAGCGCGCCTCAAGGAGATGTCAGCATACCGTAGGAGCCCAGCAGGGTCGAAGCCTACTGGGGCCAAGGGTTTGTTTCTGAAAGGAAAACTCGGCCCTGGTATGAAAGGCAGCAAAGTATACACCCTCCCGCTCCGCCCAAGAGCCGGAGATTTTATTAGATGATTTTCCCACCTAAAAAAACCTACATCTAGCAAATCCAGCTAAATTGGAAAAACCCTTAAGGAGTATGCAAACCACATTGATACACTACTTTTTTTTGAATTGGGAAATCATCAAAATTCTCCCGCTCTGAGTGAAGCGAGAGTGAGTGTCAGACCGTGTTCCTTCAGTGGCTTGGTAACTTTTTCGAATCGTCCCGCCGGCGCCGCCCGTCGATACACTACAGACTTAAAACAACTGTTTTGTACGTTCACGTTTTTTATTATTATGTAATTTATTTTCTATTTTTTTTTTCTTTTTTTATGTGTTAGCTAACAGGAAACACAGACTCCGGCAGGAATTTCGACTCCTTAGCTGTACGTACAATGAATTTGTTCCCAAAACGTTTCGCACGTATGTGTGGTATTTGCTTGTACGTATCATCTTTTCTTGTATATACACTAATATAATAAAATCGAAAGTTTGTGAGTGTGTATGTTTGTTACTTCTTCACGTTCGAACAGCGGAACGGATTTCGATGAAACTTGGTACTCAGGTAGAATCATGTTCTCAAATAGCACATACTCGGCAGGGAAGGGAACATACTCTAAGTATCCCGAGAGTATGTTCCCATAAAGCACATTTCTACAATCACGTGGGCGAAGCCACTGGCAGCAACTTTTACCTAGATAAAGATCAAAAATAAAAATCTATAACTCGTAAAGCTACTAAAATCTCACAAGACTCCAGCTAAGCAATTTGTCGCTCAAAAACCATCCAAGCAGAGCGGAGCCATAAAACCAAGGTATTCTTATTGGGCCCTAAACTTTGAATCCTCCAGAGAGCGGATGCATGCCAAAGCGAAGTAGCGAAGTACAGCCAGATTAAATACGTGGCTCGCAGGTGAATAGGGGATGGTGAAAAAACGCGAACGGACAATATGACCACGATTTATCGCTATCCAGGGACATGAGTCGATTGCTAAAGAAAAAACTAGGTTCTAGGAGGAATTGTTTGTTTTGATAGATCGTGACCTGTCCACAAAACTGAAATGGATTTTATAAGTTTTTAGAAAACATTTCTGAAGGTGACCAAGGACGAAGGAGATCATTCTTGACTTTTGTCATCAACATCTATAAGCGTAATTCATAAATACATAGCCATGCAAACCATCGGCATCTACATCTACATTCCCCGTCTGTTTTAAAATTGTTCAGCTGTCAAACATCACACCTCGAATTGGGCCAATGTTGGCTTAAGCAACCAACAGTCGTCTTCAACCGAAAATTACAGCGCGTTGGCGCCAACATTTGCGGTGTGGAAGCGTAACTCAGACATCGCATTATGCCGCGGAACACACCATGCCAAGTTGCTCGGTGCGCTCTGAATTATGCATGCATTCGCCGCACATTAAACCGATACGACCGCGGCGCGCAGATTAAATATGGACACCCTGTTTAGTCATTCAGTCGTGCTAACTACAAGGTGAGAATGTTGGGGATGTTGCTTCGCCCGTCTGTCTCAATGGTCCCTTGTTTAGAGCCTAAGCCTGTAACAGCCTGTGTTTATGGTGGAGGGGAGCTTGGTTCGCCAACAACAAGGCCAATGTTGACCTCTCTCTCCCTTGTAGCTACAATGCCCTTCTTAGGGCGTCCCGTCTCTTTATGGAGTCTATCCATATGAGAGTTCTGTCCCTGTATCGTTTCGTACTTTTTTTATATTTTTTCTCTTCTAGGTTCAAACTCAAAATAATTTTCTACAAAAACTAAAACACGACTATTTAATCTAAATTACAATCTGAGTTCACGCAATTAATTATCTCAACATTCGATTACATTAAAAGTTAATCTACTGAATCAGTGTTCTTAGAGTTTGAATCAAAGCTCTGGAAAAGAAAGAGACAAAACTAAGAACTCGAATGAAAGTTCTAGAAACGAAGGAGACAGAAGATTCAATTACGGGAATGTTCTATCAATAGAAATAGAAATTAAGTTGATAGCAAACAATACGTAATCCTAAGTGAGAGCGCGCTCGGCGAGGCTCAGCAAAATGACGTAGCGATTGAATGGCACAACTCAACTGCGGTAGTGATGTGCTACAACCACTAGGAAGAGACAATTTTAAAATGAATAGGATTTTGATTACTGTTAAATAGTATGTGATCAAATAAATGCTTCCTTGAAAGATTTGACTGAAAAAATAAACCAGAAAATACTAAAACAGGTGGGAAAATCTCATGACGTCATAATATGATAGTAGTGCTATCTCTGTTTACCAACATTTACACATTATGTTTTTCAACATTTTAAGCTTAGAATTTGTTACTGCTTATAGTTTTGGTCTAGGTTTTATTGAATCTTGTAAAAGAGCCAGTCAAATACTCTACTGTTTCTGTAAGAACAAAGCAATAAGTTCCTCCCTTGTCACACAGACCATATTTTAGCTAGGTATCTTTGTGAAAAACAAATTCTCTGAGTAGACCTAACAAAAACCACTGACACTTACATTGATGTCAACCTACGCAATGTTTAAGATCTTATTACACACAAAATTATCATTTTCAATTTCGTTTATTACGTTTGTCATAGAAGTGTGATTAAGTCTGCATTGTAAAGTTCAATGGCGTTCATGTTTACAAATAGGTATTAGTTTATTATACGTGTTCTTCAGAGGTGAAACGGTGAAGGAAAACATCGTGAGGAAACCGGCATGTCCTAGAACCAAAAATTCTAAGACGTGAAATCCACCAACCCGCATTGGGCCCGCGTGGTGGATTACGGCCCTTTCCCTGTCCTAGAGAGGAGGTCTGAGTCCCAAAAGTGGGAACATTATAAGGCTGACTATACTATACGTGTTCTTCAGAGGTATTTACTGTTTACATAAGTATCCTTTCTAGCGTTTGTCAGCGGCTTTGACTGCGTGAAAGCCGCTGCCATTCACTTGCTGCTGGACGGTCTTCCCGTCCAACTATGATTTAGGTGCAATGATTGCATCACTGCTTACCATAAGGTGGGATTGCAGTCATGCACTGTTTTATATCAATTAAAAAAAAAAGGCAATATACCAGCGGTATAAAAAGTATCCTTTGTTCTCATCCGTACCCTTATTCATTTAAATATCGTCCAGAATTCATTGAAGCTGATTGATTACCTAGCATTCCTACACACAGATTCGTTTTTTAGTATTCGGTTAGAAGTAGGATTTATAAGATGACGTATCATTCTATTTTTAAAACCAGATTTGTATAAAAGAAAACATTATCAGTAAAAATATTCAACGTTCTTCGCACCACTACCCAAACCCAACTTTTATCACAAAATTCCACAACACCTTTATCAAAAGAAACAGCCTTAACATAACTTCTACCCACAACTTATTCCGTTCGCTCCATCGATAACATAATCGCGTATCTATATTTAAGGTGGCGCATCCCTTCGGCCATGTTTACTGTAGAAGTTTGCGGGAACGGAACGACACTCGCAGACGCTTCCCCTTTATATCTTAACATTGCTGTACTGTTTTATATATATTGTCGACAAATAGATACTGATTTAAATTGTACGAGTAATGTGCAGTTAAAAGTATTGGGATTTGGATCTGTATGTGTTTACCATTTTCTGCGGTTTTGTCTGCAATACATTTTTTTAGAATTTGACTCCAATTTGTTTCAAGCAGTCCTGTCAGGGTTGCAAGATAGTTCGAAAGATTTACCTCAGCTCTAGAACGCAAAAGGTAACTGAAGGCACACAGGACAACCAACACTGGTCTACTAAACTACTACTAGGCGACCAAAACCTAACAAGGGGTAAACTTGTAACCAGTTGTAGACCTAGGTGGTAAGCGAGGCTTGTGAGACATTTATGTCTAGCAGACAACGTCTTTTGACTATGAGGCCATAATGGTCTTGATTTACTATAAACTAAATGATGAAACACATGACACATTGCTCGCAGAACAAGTAATCGTTGGAGTTGAAAAGTTCTGTAGTTGCGACCGCGTACTAAAAGACGCAGCGCTGGACCTCCCACAGGGTGGACTGCAAAGGGTAGAAGGAATTTGATAAATGTACCGTACGTTGTAGTGACACTTAGAGGAGGCCTATAAGTCCAGTAATGGACTACTTTCGGCTGAAATGATAATGATGATGAATTGTTGAAACACTGTGTAATTTAACTAAGCTCTTCAAATTAAGATGTTTGATTTTCGCATCAACAAACTTAGGTAAACACCAACGTTTATTGACGCGAAAATCAAGCCTTTACACTAAGCAGCTAGCAACCACAACGTCAATGAGGCGGCCACAGATTCAAACGCATATTAATTACATATATCAACTACAAACAATACCTCACGCCACGCAACGGCGATGACGTCAGCCGTCAAACTACCGTCACGCTGTTTATCAACGCAACAATAACAAGCTATGTGATTATACGACAAGCTACTATAATGAACGTTATTATACATTTATAGGAAAATATCGTTATTATCGGTCTAGTAGGCGCTACTTTACATGGTTTAAGACACTTTACTTGACTAAACGGTTTCTTTTCAGTTTGTCATTAGCTTGCATCCTACGATGTCAGTGCAGATCAAAACTTGTTACACAAATCCTGGTGCCAGTTTTCACATATATTTTTAGGGTTCCGTACCTTAAAACAAAAAAGGTAACCTTTATAGGATCATTTTGTAGTCCGTCCGTCTGTCTGTCTGTCTGTCCCTTTAACTCGTGAACGCGTGGAGGTATCGAGTTGAAATTATATACTCAGGTCTGCAGTCTTTTGAAGCTGTGAAAAAAAAAACAGTTTTTTTTTTCATAATCTTGCAACCAGTCGTTAAACTATGAACAGATGTGATGAAATGTAGTTTGAACATATAACATTTATTTATTTAAACTTTCTATACAGCGTCGCGCTACCGGTGGCGGCCATGGTGGTCATCCCACCCATACGCACTAAACATTTTGGGAACACATTCATAGTGCTTACAGCTAAGAAGTAGAAATTCCTGCCGGAGTCTGTGTTTCCTGATAGCCTACAACCTAAGAGTTTTTAAGTCAAGAGTGAATAAGTTACTTCTAGGCAAGCGTGCATGGAGCACGCTTGCCTAGAAGTTGATCGTTGATCACATACACTAATCGCATAATGTATGTAGTGGTGCTATTGGACACATTATTTATAACAATAGTCAATTCCCAAAAAAAATATTGGATTCATGGTAAAAAAAATAATATTGGAGGTCCAATTTTTTTTCGCAATTGGTTGTCACTTTTTTTGTTTTATCGATAGGCTCGCGCTTGACTATCTCACCTGGTAGTAAGTGATGATATGGTCGACCGTGGAGCATGCTAGCCTAGAAGTAACCTATTGGAGAAAGTTGTTCATTCCTACGAGTAGTAGCAGCATTTAAAATGTGAACAGCCATTTCCGTTACACCTTCTACACATTATCGATAGTCACTAGCAATGTCGCCACAAAGAACGGTCCTGTGCGTCTCGCATCCATCGGATTCCCGCAACCTTCACCATGTCATCGGTCCACCTTGTAGGGAGCCTTCCAACACTGCGTCTTCCGTTACGCGGTCGCCACTCCAGGACCGTTCATTGTAGCGACATTTGGGGGAGGCCTATGTCCAGCAGTGGACGTCTATCGGCTGAAATGATGATGATGATGATGATGAATAAAGTAACTCAAAACCTACTGGATCGTTGCATTCTTTCACCAGTAGAATGCTATTTTATTACATAATGACTATAATTATATTATCTCCTTTTACTCGGGGTGAAGCCACTGGCAGAAGCTAGTTTAATATAAGTAAAATAACACATTTTTAGTCTAAAGTTTTAATTCAAAAACTGATTACCATCTAATTAAAATCGTTTAGGAACATTTTGAATAAAGGCTCAACTATCAAAGTTTGGTTTCACAATAATACTTAGTCCCTAATCTTAAACGTAAAAGCAAGTCAATCGTTGAAAGTAAACTAATATTAAAAGCTTAATTAAAGTTCTGAAGTAAGTATAGCTAAGTTACCGCAACTTTGACTATGAATGTACCGGGAATTCTTTATAGAAGTTTACTTATTCAGTAATAGCCTGACGAGCTAGATAAGAATGGCCGCTTAGGATAGGCTAGGCTAAGCTAAAGAAATCTGGGTTCTTTCTTTGTGGGAAACCATCTAATGACTTCTCCCAGCCTAGGTTGGAGCGAGAGGACGTGCCAGAATTTTATTGAAACCACACCTTTGTTTGTTGTGTTGAAACCACCAGAATTTTATTGAAACCACACCATGTTCCTTTAGTTGCCCTTTGCATACTAGGACCACGGGTTTCTCTTCTCCTTAGAAGACTCAAAGTCACCCAAAGGGCTATGCTCGGAGTTTCCTTGCGTGATCGAATCAGAAATGAAGATATCCGCACGAGAACCAACTTTGCCGACATAACACGAAGAATCGCCAAACTTACTTTATTCATTACAAATAAAAATACATACCTCTTCATAATTTTAATATAGAAATATACATAGATAAAAGTGCTTCGACACTTCTTGCGAATTTACGTCGAATGTCACTTATCCACACCCTGTGGAAGAGAGCTTCTTGTTTTTCGCATTGACAATGCGAAAAACAAGAAGCGCGCGAAAAACATAACCCTTCTTTGCAGTCGGGTAAAAATACATCAATTTTACTTGTATGAGAAGTAGGTACATAAGGCCTCGTATCCAGATGTCTCGAACTGTCGACACAATAATAAAATTCCATTCTTAAATGCGCCACACCTCGTCCCCCTGTAAATCACAATTTATTTAAACTGTACAGTGACTGTCTGCGGCACGCCCGCGCCCGCATCTAGTGGCGCCCCCGCGCCCGCACCTAGTGGCGCCCCCTCGCGAACACTTTCCGTTTTATTTTCTCTGAAACTTTTCTAATTCGAAGCCGCCGTTTCTCGGTGGCTCGTTAAGCCACCTTTGTCGCCCCGCGAACATTTCAAAGGTAAATAGCTCGGATTCAACGCGATTGCCCGTGATTATTTATATTGTAAATTAGACGCCTCGTGCGACGAAAAAATCTACTTTTGAATGAGAACGTAATTTGAGTTGTATTTACATGCTACAAAGTTTTGCCGAAACGTAAAGTGTTCGTATTAAAATGTTTTAGCCTTCTTTTAATATTTTTTTGCAAATAAAAATGTCGAATTAGATTTTCAGTGTGCTCAATGTAAAATTAAAGTAAGAGGAAAACTTTTAGATAAAATAAATTGCAACCAACAGTCATTCTGAGATCCTTAAAATTATTTCCCTTTGCGCATTAAATTCTAAAAACACGAAAATACAATCATCCTCAATTCCTAGTACGTATCGAAACGTGAACCCAAGTCTCCTTAAACCCAACGCGGTACAATCGCGCTAAAAATAAAGGATATAAGTCAGTCAAATAGTACAGTCGAGCACGGCTCAAAGAACGTCGGTGCCATCAGTACACTCGCACCCATTCGATAATTGCAACAGCACCGCCGACTGGCCCACTTCCACAAAAGGCCGTAATGCATTCGCGAAATTCTGACACGGAAACGTATCGATAGTGATGGCGCCGTGTTTGAAATATCGATAGAATTTTCTGACTCCTCTCGATGCCTTTGCTCTGAGCTGTGAATTGGCTATGACACATGACGTTGCGGTTTCGTTGTTGAGCAGCAATTTGAATGCTCTCTGTTACGGCATAATGCATGAATCAAACGCTGGGTGGTGGAGCGTGCTTTACAGAAATCGATTGGTGCTGATGAAGTCATTATTTTGTGGAAATATGAGATTTAGAGCGGCGATATGTCGAAGCAATCGAGACTTGAAAGCGTTCGGGAAATTTCTACTAATGGTACAATTTTTTATTAGTTCACATGAAATCCTCTGTACATTATTTGACCGTTATTTTAATAAAAGTGAACTGTAACTATTTTTTAGATATTATCAACATAACCTCACATTTACTTATCATGTCTTTGCAATAATATTTACTTTTCTATTTATAATAATTGTATCACAAATTTCGCAGAAAAAAATATATGTAGGTACTTTAGAAGATAACCAATCGTTGGTAGAATCAGAAAATCTAATTTTCTCGGAATTACATTAAGTTTTTACTCCTTTAGAATTATATCGTAAATATGTTTAATGAACTTTGAATCATTTTTATTCACGAAAAAGAGTAAATCGACTTCTCTTTATGATATTGCAAGTAAAAATTCAGCATCTTTTGTAATTTCAGAAAATCTGGTATGTTTTCATGATTCACTCGTCTTAATCGTACAGAACCTGAAAGACGTGTTTATAATTACTAAAAAAATATAATTAAGTTTTGATTAATCCTTTCTCTTGTCAGAGTAATTATTTTATGCCCTGACTGGTTCAAATTACAATCATAAAAATGACTCCATATCCGAAATTAATACCCATAGCATCGTTAGTAAATAAATCAACTCGCGCTATAATGAGATTCCTCGTGATACTTCACTAAGTTTAGTTCGCAAAGTTTCCCTCTATTATTCAAGAATGTAATAACTGTCTAGTATCGCCCCGATTATAAACGTTCCGGTTACAACACAATATTGAAGTGCTATAAAGCTTTGTATCCAGGCCGATATAAGAATAAAATGGAACATAAAATGTACTGCTTAAGTGAATGTCAATGGATATGAGTTAATACGGTACTCGTAGACAATGGGCCATCAACCTACTTATGAATTATTGCCGTCTCAACTTCAACAACGCTTTTATTATTATTATCTCTAGTACTTTAACTGCTCATAGCACGAAAGTAGGCTATATTTAAAACAAATCTTGATTATAATGAGACGTATTTCTGTTTAATTGTACGACGTAATCTTGAATTAATGAGATTCTTAATATTTTTCTAAATATTTCACGATTGTTAGTCACGTTCGTCTCCTAATAGTCCAAAAATAAACGTAATGAATTTAGAATTCTTGTTTGATATAACTTGAAAGCTTTGTACTAGCAATTTATTAATAAAATATTTCAATTTTGTTTACCAATGATCTCCTTGTGAAGTTAAATTACAATTCAGTAATATCAATTAGTTTCAGGTTCAGATATGTCAGATGTAGAAAAAAATACTAATTTGCCTATTTTGTCAAGTACCTAACAAATAAAAAAAACTATCCCATAAAATAAAGAAAATTCCGGAGAAAGCCGACCAAATTGCAACGTGTCCACACATTATATGACAAATAAATTTTCAAAATGACGAAATAGTGATTGTTCTTTGTGAAATGTCATTCGACCGCACCAACGTGCATTATGGATTCCATAAACAATGTTCGCGTTCAGAAATAGAACGACTCCAGGTAAATAGTAGTTGTTCGGCCCCGTAACGTGGTATCGACTCGAGTTCCCGCTTGTCTGCTCAATAATGCATCGACAGATCGATAAGTTACAATACGATGTATGCCGCAACACTATTCTGTACCTATTGTTTGCGCGATTCTTTAGAGAAATGATTTTTAAAATAGATATGTTTTTATTGAGTCGTGTCAACGTGATACGTGTATGAATAGAGTATAATATGGAAACCGACCGTATATATCTGTAAAGGTATACATAGCTACATTTTCTTGGTAGGAGCTTGATGGCTGAAGGCTATAATTATATTTACATACGAGATTACGTTGCATAATTGAGGTAGGTTATAATTATTACATTAGTTGTACGATGTTATTAGAAGGTAGATAGACTTACCTGACCGTCCTTATCAAATCTAGTTACTAATTGAAGGCAGTGACGTGGTAATTAATTGGGAAGAGCGGGCATATTTTTCAGTAGGCAATGTATGGGGGAATTAGGTCGTGAATGAACGTTGACAATGAATGGGCGGCTCGTTGCTCGCACCAGAGGCGATGTGGCTTTGTGTACGCTACTGAGCGGTGTCGCCCAACGGTGCGGTGTTGCTATAGTTCAGCTGCAGGACCAGTTAACTTCGTGCAATTGTCGGGGTAACGAGTATTTTCTATGGCTTTTTCCGACGTAGCCAAAATTCAAAATATTTTTGGTCCTTTACCAGATCTTTAGAATAATAATTATTTGCGTATATTTTTGGTAGATCTGAGAATAGATTGTAGGCTATTTTTTAATAAATTTGAACTTTTGTGGTCTTTGGTTGCTATTTAACGTAGATAATTCTGTATTCTTGTGTATAAAAAAATAATAATCTTCTACCGCAGAGAGCCCTTTTCATAAAATTGTGTGAACCTTGTTACGAGCTTCTTATTGCCAGCCACTAATCTCATGAGGACAAAATCTTAGCCTCCATATCCTCAGACGACCGTCTATCATCCTGTTCACAAGATTACAGCAAACAGATTACAAGACGTCCATTGTAGTGTAAAGGACGTCGGCCTCCTAGCCAATAATTCCAATTACGGATGCATGGGCCGCACTAATAAGTCAAATTGAACAATGCAGCGACCCATAATTGCTTGTGAATATCGGCCTACTGGTCACTTTGATATACATGTGGGTTACTACTCCATCTCCATCTTTTCTCATGTGTACCTATTGCAGTGAATATAATTGTAATAATAAATGTTTTAAAATATTTAAAATGTAAAAATGTAAGTATGTACATTAAAATAAATAAATGGAATAATAATAATTGTTTTATATTTTTACACAACATTTGCCGGCTAGTAATATTTTTTATTTATTATGTCAAAAAATACATTTTACACAATTTGTCTACAAGCCAATTAAAATTGCTCTTAGTGATTATATTACAAAGTGTTACAATAAAATTGTGTCTAATTTAATATGATTACATGATAGAAAAACCTAAGATTTCTAGGTTTCTAACAGCAAACCGAACCAGCTCGCTAGTATTATACTTAAGCTGAAGATGTTTGTAATAAAAGTTATGCAAAATCATGTTCCTAGACCCAGTAGTATCATTTTGATATTAATTTATTTGATTTAATGTATTGTTTGCATTGTGATGTGTTTTAATTCCGTAAATAGTAAAATATTTGACCTGATTAAAAAAGAATTAATAGTTGGTATACAATAAGTATGTTTAGTGAAAAATAAGATTTTTAATGGCAAACGTGGATAGACATCATCAAATGTTAACGTTTATACGATCTGATCAGTTTTAGTTGGCCATATCGTGAAATGATCAATTCTAAGAATTGGCCACAACATTATATACGTGTAGATTAGGCCTTACTCGAACTAAAATGTAACATTCATAGAATAACTCTAAAACATAATCCGTAGGAACAGGCAGCGGTAAATTATATAGTTGTTCCCAGCATACACCTCGAATATTTCAGCCATATTGTCAGCTATTTCAATTGAAATACTACTTATGTTAGTAGGAACTTGATATGCGCCATTATTCTCCCAGATCTGTATAGAATCTAGTGCCAGCTTGCCTTATAAGGTTAGTTAAGATAAACGAGCGCCAACCGTCCTGTCTTTTTAGTTTCTAGATTTATCCGGTTGTGAAGCGTTTTAAAGCGCTTTATTGTTAAGCAGACAGCCTCTCTTGTGCAGTATGCCGTCTAATAGTTTTTTCATCACGGCTTATGTTAAAAAAATACGGCTGTAAGATTGTTAAAAAGAGTTACTGTGCCCCAGGGAACTTACCATGATACGTTAAAATGTCAGACGAGCGAGCGAGAAAGAGTTAGCGGCCCTATATATCTCCATCCCTTTAACAGTTCAGTTTAGGTCGTGAAATGGATCGCATTAAGAGTTCGTGGTTGCACTGCTAGAATGCAGCGGTAAGTCCCCTCTTTGAGGAGTGGCTGGAAAGGCAACACGGCGTCCTTACCTTCCGCATGACGCAGGTCTTCACCGGACATGGTAAGTTCGGGTGGTTCCAGCACCGGATTCGTGCGGAAGAAACGCCCGGGTGTCACCATTGTGTGGACCGCCCGGAGCACACGGTAGAGCACACGGTGGAGGTGTGCCCCGCTTGGGCAGAGCACCGCCGCGTCCTCGTGGGGGCGATCGGCGGCGGCGATCTCTCGCGCCGGGCCTTGGTACAGGCCATGGTCCGGAGCGAGGAGGAGTGGCAGGCGGTTGCCTCCTTCTGCGAAGCAGTTATGCTAGCAAAGGAGGCGGCCGATCGCGTGAGGCAATGGTCACGCCCCAATCGCCGCCGGGATTCCGATCCCGATTTCCGGCCATCGTAAGCGCAGGCTTGCGGACGGCGAGCAATGGGTGGCTCGCCGTCCGACCGTCCGGTAACCGTCTGGACCGAGCCCAAGTCGTCAACGCCGCGTGCTGTTCCACGCGCGCCTCAAGGTCAGCTTGAGGATGTCAGCAACTGTAGGGGCCTAGCAGGGTCGAAACCTACTGGGGCCAAGGGTCTGATTCTGAAAGGAAGACTTGGCCCTGGTACGAAAGGCAACGAAGGAACACGAGTGGGTTAGTCAGTAAAAGGGGCGGGGGATGATGGAAAAAAAAAACTGCTAGAACGCAAAGGGCGACTGAAAGAACACGAGTGGGCTTCAAGAGTCTAATCCCCCCACTCACTGTACTCAGAGCGCAAGAAGTTATAAATATGACGATTGGCCACCCCAAAAAAAAAAGCAAGGTACAAAGGGTACGATGACATATCAGTGTAAAATCAAACTTCTGAAAATCTATTTTGCAAAAAAAATAATAATACGTGAACTCTAACAACTTTGAAAATTAAATTAAATATATTTATAGAAACTGGACATAAAGACTGCACATAGAATTTAAATAGTTTTTTTTTTCAATAACTTTTAAAGCTTAAAAGAAAAACTGCAACAAGTTTTTTGAATTTCTCTTTATCAAATGATGTAACAACAAGCTTTTGTAGCAACCATGCTTACATTGACGATAGATGAAGTGGGAAGGGCCGTAGTAATTTTATTGCGGCAACCTCACCAACGCCTCTATCGATACAGACACACCCTAGTGTATGCACAGCCTATTGATTAGGCAGTCTATAATTAGAGCTGTAATTACTCCAGTTAACTGCCGATCGCAATGGTCACTGCAATTGAAAGGCCTTACTCTAACAAGATGGATATATATATTATAGATAGAGTCTGACTAATGAAAGCGTTTCCTGGAATTTTATGAAACGTTAAATATGGCAACATTAATCAGCTGTCAATGGTACGTCAAAATCTGTGATTGCAATTGTCAGTATTATGTAACAGACATTTATTTTTCAACAAAATACATTGTTATGGATAAAACAATAAGAGTAACTGTTAAATACTATGATCAGTAAGTTTAAGCAAAAACAACTGGAGAAAAATGTTGTTTTCAGAGAAAAACAAGGCAAGCGTAATCCATCGTCGGCCACATCATCGCTTACCATCAGGTGAGATAGTGGTCAAACGCCAGCCTATCAATATTAAAAAAAAAAACAACAATTTTTACATACAATCTCGGATTATATTATGCCGTTATTTTATGCCGTTAGATCGTTAGCCATACTTTAAACTGTATTTTCAAATGTGCGTAAGTGAGTTCATGCCTTTTTTCTAAGGCAGACCTATTACTCAAAAAGCAAAAAAAATATTAAAAAAAATGCTTTTGTACTCAAGTACTAAAACATTTTTTTATAATAAGGCGGTTGCGAATGTTGTTTAAGTAAAGTTTTGTAAAACAGACAAAGAAGTATGAAAAATGTTGGAATTTTCTTTTTGGTTAAAATACTTTAGACCGAACTAAGGTTTGATTTCAAGAAAATATATTCTTAGTTGCGTCTTGCTTCATAAAAAATAAATCAAATTAATTCCTAGAATAGACAACAAAGCAGAGAGTTTAAATGAAAAGAAAGACAATAACATTAAGAAAGTCTAACTAAAAGTAAAATGAATAACATAGCTGCGTTCATTTATAACAAACCACTTCAAAAAACAGAACTAAAATTTCAAAACAAAAATCATTTTTAAACCTTCAAACCAAACGCAACAAAAAAAAACTGAAATAAATTCACATTTACCAACAAAAACTATAAATATGGCAATAAAACTGAAAGTGGAAATCTTATCTATAAAAAGGAACCCTTTTAACCTCGCATTCATATCAAACGGCCACCTAACCTATTAGATCGGCTAAGAGGGTGCGAGGGCGAGCTACCCTGTGCCTGGCACTGAAAAACGCTAGTAACAGCCTTTTGTTATTTAAAACGAGGAATTAAGAGGTATAAAACCAGCAACGGGATTTAGGAAAGCCGTCTCTCGCGCTGTAATTGGTACATTTACTCTACACGCCACTGCGGCGCATTCTAAAGATGTTTCCAGCTATTTGCACAGTGTTTTGTGGTGTTCAACGAAAATTAACCATAACCAACCTTATAGTGTAATCACTAGAGTCTAAAATCACCTATCGGAGTTCCTCTTAAGTTAAGCACAGTAAAGTACGGCATGAGATAAAATTTAAACGCGCCTGACTATAATAATAAGATGTTTTCTCTTATAAATTATTGTTTGCCAACGTAATAACACATTTAACTTTAAGTACAGTAAGTTTAATATCTCACAAAATTGTTAAACTTGCAGTTTCATGCGAATGTAAGTAATTTAGATTGTAAGGAGCTTATGTGTTTAAGTTTCGTGCGATTTCTAAAGACTTAATTTTACAGGTAGTTTGACAATCAGGTGACATTTGAACTCAGTGGCGCGTATTGCTTAGTTACCATTTTTTCTTGTTATTTGTTGTTTTGCTTAACAATTTTTTTTTTCATACACTATACAGGATGTTTCAGACTTCGGCTAACAAACGTGTACTATAGATCAAGTACATGATTCTGGACCTTCCACTCGTGGAATTTTTCTTCAGCGATTTTCTAATAAACATAACATCATATATATATACATCAAATATATTTGAGGGTTTTTTTCGAGATGGGGTCCCGATAAGCTGCGAAGGAGAAAACCAGAGTAAATGGATAGGTTGACAAATCTTAAATGAAAATGAGTTCGTTTTTTAAAGTATTCTGGACTACGGTAGAGTAAATTTTTATTGTATCTTATGAAGAGGATGTCTTCCGTCCTCTTCATAAGATACAATAATTTTTTTTATTGTTTCTTATGAAGAGGATGGAAGAACAAGCGGAGAAAACTAACTAAAACTAATTACACTATTGAAAGAAAGAAAGAAAGAAAAATAGTTTATTTACGTCAAACTTTGCGCATACCTTAAAAAAATAAAAACAATTAACAATAACGACTTATAACATAAATGGTAGGATATGCGTCACATCCGCGCAAAACGGCCAGCGCTCAGCAAAATGCTGACACTAAGTAGGTATAGTGTAACAGTGTAAAGAAAAAATAGTGTAGGAACACTTATTTTTTCTAAGCTTTAGTATTTAGGTTAAACCTATACTCACAGGTTTAACCTAAATACTACATCATGAATAAAAATAACAGGTTTCTAATCAATAAGAAAATGTAAGGTTGTAGAATTGTAGGTTGTTATGAATTTTTTCACATGTGCCCCGACATGTGCAAAAATTGCCCTGTTGTCCGGTTGCCCCGTGTCATCATACGATAGTAGCTACGCCCTTGATGAAGAATCAGTATCAACTATTACAGTGTAATTTTACACAAATACGATGTTCATTTAGATAATTTAATAAATATAGCCAATTAAGAGGAGATGTCCTCACTGGAGGGCTCACTCGAACTGCCATTACCTACAGCGCATCTGCTTATAGCTAATGCTGATTGCAGATACAAGCAAAAGAAACACATAAACGTACTCTGAAACATCATGGACATCATAGGAGTAATTAGCAGTCCCGTTCGATTATAATTTAGATATCTCCAAGGATAGAATGCATCAACGATTGCATCTCTGCTTACCATCAGGTGGGATCGCATTCAAGCACTGGTTTATATTATTAAAAAAAACGTAGACCATGTTGATAATTGGCCTGATGTATCACGATATAATAAAACTCTTATTAGATAACTCATGTATTGACCATTAAAAACCTGATCAATAAAACCGCCCCTTGTTACACCTATGAATTTTAAGCCCCTATCATATTTTTTATGGTGTACTAGTTTTGTTAGCGGCTATGCCCACGTGATAGTTGAAAATTATCTCAAGGGACAAAAAGTTCTATTTTCAAATTCTATATCCTATTCTTGGACATGGTCTACCAGCGGACAATGAGCCAAATATTATGCAAATCCGGTCAGCTGTTTGGGTGTGAAGGAGTGCACATACATACAAACTTTCGCCTTTATATAACGAGTATGTCTATTTAACTATCTGATCATTGATAAGAATCTAAACATAGCATTTTCCATCAATCAGCACACAAGCAAACACTCACGTCATTTAAACCTTAACGACTGCGTATTTAACACTGTAAGACACAGTGTGCACCCGTGCACCGCCACTGAAACGCTTACCAAACATGCTCGCTTTCGTGATTCAACGCCTCATGAATATATTTACTTACTAGTAAAGACGTATTATTTTAACGATACGCTGAAAGCGTCATTACTCAGCTCCACTACATTACTTGCTTGTAATTGAAAAAATATGGCCCGATTATAAAACTATTAATAAAAAAGAAAATTATAATAGTTATAGAACAGGAAACAAGTACTTATGGACATTTTGTGCCGCTTAGAACCAAGCCACTGTTAGCCGTGACTTGGCACAACTCAAAGAGCCTTGACCACAAAAGGTCGAGGCTTTCGAATTGTTCACGAAAATACTTAACAGTTGCTACTTAATAAGGTGAATGTTCTGAACAAAATGTTCGTAAAAGAAAACGCCAAACTTTTCACTTTTACATTAGACAGTGACTTTACAAGAAACACCATCGTTTATTCCACGCAAACACACTTTTGAACCATTAATGAAAAGTAGATATTGACAGCTTACGCCATTTATCTTTCCTCGTCCCCTAGTTTAACTTCTTCCCTCCATGTGGTATGGCAAGTCATCGTCTGATACACATCTTGAATTGACATGTTAATATCTCAGTTTTAGATAAATCGATTTAGTTATGAAATGATATCATCATAAATTGCCCGAAATCAATCAAGGTGAGGGGCTTCAAAGTGAACATAGAAATCAATACTGATAATGTTCCTTACCCTCAAACTGGTTCAATTTAATGAAAAGTAATAGGTACCTGTCACGTTACTTTTACTTATGGGGTGTGCAATCACCCATGAAGCACCAATAGGTACCAAGAGAGGGACGTTTTGATGCCACTCGAAACCAAATATTAATTTAGGCTAAAAAGAATTCACCAGCATTCAGCGCTGATGTGTGTTACCCACGCGTCACGTCCGCTGCACGCGACTGTCGACAATCGAATGTGCATATCAATGCGAAGACAGATGCGTGCGGTCTAGTGTGCGGGGGGGTGGCGCTCAGCGTTTGAATAAATTCCGCGGGAAATCGCAACGAGTAGGCTTGCACATTTCCATGTCAAACGTACGCCGCAGCGGTGTGGGGCGAAACTTGTGAATTTTTAACAACACATAGTTGTTCACTCCTGTCGATTCAGAATAGAATTTGATTTCCAACATTCACCCAAACTTTATGCACTTACAAAAGGTTTTCACCCCACAGTTTGAGAGACGATGAAATGGTATTATAAATGCAATTTGCCTCTCACGTTGATTAGCGAAAAAAGTAAATTACCAAAGAAATACGCGTCGATAATGGTTTGAGGGTTCATTTTTACGCTATTTAGAATGAAGGAATGCGGAAGCGGCTTATCTCAGTATTAATTCAGGAATTCCGCCATAATTACTTGTTCAAAGGTAACGCTGAAGACGAATTTCATCCGGGTGGTCAGGGTGAACATTTTACGGGTATCGAAAGTATTTTATTGGAAAACAAACTCTATGTGGTTGTACTGAAAGTTGAGTATTGGACGTTTCATGGTCTTGGTGGGTAGAGGATAAGCCGATTTCAAAAGGAACACGTGATCAGACGCTGATTACGTCGAAACTCCCCCTCATCGGTGTGCAGTCATATTCTAATATTGTGAATAAGGGGATATTCCGCTAGATTAAATAACTTCACCTTTGCTAAATCTTTTTCATTCAGTTTAAATACCTTCACGCGAATATTCCTTGGATGTAGTCTGAACCTTTAATCATTGATCAATACTTTAATAGAGTCTGAGCGGATTGAGAACCATCATAAGAATTGAGGGCTGTACATAAACAAAGTTTTTGTTACGTTGAGTGAAAAAACTATAATGACTTTTACGTCATTATAGTTTTTTTTGATGTTCCAATCATCCAAAGATTTCTCTGTCTAGGGTGGAGTGGGAGGGCGAGTCAGATTTTTTCTAACTAAAACTACACCTACGTTCCTTCTTTGCCTTGCGTTCTAGGACCCCGGGGTTCCCTTTCAAAATATCCGATAACACCTACCCATGGATATCATCGGATATTTTGAAACTTTGTTAGACTAGCTTCTGCAAGTGGCTCCACCCGCTAATAAAAAAAATGCTACGTATTATTATTGTGACTAGTTACATGTTAGTTCCATTTAAGCCACGACGGTTCTCTTTCCGCACAGCCTCTATAATCTACACGAGTGCAATAACTCTTTTGCACACATTACAACACACTGTAGTTAAAATTAAGGGTTATAAACGTGTGAATAACGAGTTGATTGGTTGATTGCATGAATACAAATATCCATTTTGGAGACCGATCAGTATTGAAATTTAAAACGGGCGGATGATTGGTGTAAATTCCATAAAAATATGCGCGCATTCCAAATTGTGGAAAACCGGTTTGTAGGCAACATCATTAAAATGGCTTTTACCTTGACGGGTGACCTATATTTTAAATTTACTTTGGTTTAACTTTAATAAACGCTTAGATAAACAAGTAAAGGCAGGGTAATGGCCAATGGAACATTATAAGGTTGATGCTGCTAATATCTAAGCAGTTTTTTCAAATTTTGTTTTTGAAAAATAGGTTTTACCTATTTTTTTTTTAACTTTGCCTACCCTAAATAAAAGTAAAAAGATGATGATGAGGATTATACTTCTCATGATCGTGGGCTCAAAGCAAACAAACCCATGATCACTTTAAAAAAAAAGCAAGAAAATAGCCACTCACGATAAAAACAGCAACTTGCATAAAATTACTGCCAAAATTTAAATTTATACAAAATAGCTCGGCAGTTTGTCTGTCTGCCTAAAGTTTTTAATAACAATTACAAGGCACTAGTGGGTCATAAAAGGTAATTGCTCGATATTGAGCGAGTGCTCGACCCCTGCTCGAGTACGTTGATAACTCCTCATTAAGGAGAAAGGTAAAATATCTAATTTTCCTTACCTTCTACTCGTTTGCTACGAAAAATCCAAGAAAAACGTCTTTTGAATTGTTAGGGTGTGGTGCGAGTGAGAGAGGTAGCGATCTTCCAAAGGCTGTTGTAACTGACTATCTATAGATAGTAACAACTGTTGTTACTGGTCTACTAGGTGCCCTGAGTATGTGAGTGTACTTGTTTGAAAACGATGCGCGTTTCCATAGTGTGAAGCATGGTTTAAAAAAAAAAAACTATTTACATCTACCGTACTGTAATAATTTTATAAGATCTGTTACGTCAGTGGGTATATTATTAAGTAAGAAGTATGCAGATCAGGGTCTTATTCCGTCAAGGTGAGTCAGTGGTAAAATTGCAAAGTTGGTATCTCCTAATTAAATGACATCCCTTTTATTAAACTTTGTAAAAAAAAAATATACAATACAATCAGAGGACTCTCTTAATAAGCGATCACAACACTTTAATGCAAATGTCGTAGTTTTCACCTACGTTAATAAGGAAGGTTTCATCAATTTAATACTGAAAACCGATCACTATTAAGGTTTTCTTAAATCGCTCTAGCTTATCACTAGAGCCCCACGCAAGGCCGGCGCGATTAAGCCGTGGAGCCCTCTCCTACCCATATTCAAGGGTCTTAAGATTTGTTAATTACTGGCAACATTAAAATTAACTACCGTTTCCGTTGTAATAAAAATCCTTCTCCACTTTTATATGAAAAGTTTTAGGAAAAGATTTCTTTATTAGATTCTTATTATAGTCGCTTACGTACCTAACGAATGGGTAGGCTGTATGGCTGAGATTTGGAATAACGTACACGGGTGTTACTTTATTTTAAATTGTTATAAATTAGGTCTTGGCTGCGATCCCACCTGATGGTAAGCAGTGATGCAATCGTTGATGATGAGGCGCACTAGTTTATTAAGAGCCTATTTAGTCTAGCCTTGAAGAATTTTGAATATTCGTGAGAGACTGAGTATTTCGTTTTAGTTTTTCGTTCTGAGCTTTTTATGGTAACACTGTACAGTCGGTTTAAAATCATAAAAAAATAATAATAAAATCAAAACTTAACTTCTAATATTTTCGAAAACTAAAACCAAAACATCGATTCGCCGATAATTCTGTCAATTCTGTCCACTACAAACAATTGCAGGTGACATCAATTCCACGCGTCATACAAAAACTTCCTCCTAACATCTGCGCTTGAGAGTAACGTAAGCGACATGTTTTTCACGAATTCACACCCTCCTAGATAGACGTTTCACTTAACCCCGACGGCTATCAACAAGCCTAATGTAAAGCCGAGGCCACATCGCGACGGCGACAGAGATAAATGACTCGCCAACTCAACTCACACTTAGCGGTTGCTGGCTGACTCCGTTCTATATACGAGTACATAGCCAAAGTAACGTAAGTACACTTTTGTAAACAGCCAGCGTTTTACTTTAACTTGGTTGCTTTGAAATTGGAACTAAGTTGCAAACAACATGGTGATATACAGCCATTTTGTTTTTTTTTTGTCGGGTTTGTTAGTTTAGCGGTTCATAAATCGAATGTGAGACCATTTGTCAAACGCAACTGAACATTGCCGTAAATATTTGAACGTGTGGAAAGTGAGTTAGGTTCTCGGATTGACTTGACTGAGATGATGCTGATTTCTTAAATGTTTTCTGGTAATTCTTTTATTACTTATTTATTTATTTAATACTTTATGCACACAAAATTACAAAGGCGGACTAAATGCTTTAGATTAGGTATTTTCTATCAGTCAGCCTTGCAGAGAAAAATAGTAGTAGAAACAATTATTACCTACTACATATTCAGTATGAAAAGTAGCCATTTTTCTCGATCAAAATATCGTACTGTAAAAATCGATCGGTACAGAACAAATCCTGACTTAATTAATAAAAACAGAGCATATTCTCGGTAGTGATGAAAATATGCATGAATTCAGAAAGTCTTATAATGAATAGTCGAAGATTACTTACTGTTCTATGGAAGCTGAGTTCTCAATGATAGCGGTAAGACCTCTTTTTTTACAATCTCATAGAACTGCATATTGAAAAGCATATTTTCTAGACAATTGTCTATTGATAACGGTTCTTATATATATTTTTTATTCTTGATTGCATTTTCTTTATTAAAGATTTTTTATAGCTCTATAAATCTTTTGAACGTGCATATAGAAGATATACACGTTTCTTTGACAACGAATACCACGGATCCATCGTCGACCGCATCGTCGCTTTCCATCAAAATTTTTTTTTTTTTTAATAGGTTAAAACCGGCGAAAAATTCCACCACTGAGGGCTCACGTATTGGATCCACGGTATTCGTTTGTGCGTCGATGTCAAAGACGAAGAAGTTACTATTAAATCGGTATTAATTTAGCGTAAAAACGTGTGTACAGCTCAAGGTATTTTTAAACTTTTTCTACGTTATCTTTTTCTTTACTTGTTTATTTTAAAAAATCAGCTTATGTTTTTATGACGTGTTATAATAGCCCGCTTCCGCTCTCCGCTCGCAGTCGCACCACGCGCCTAGCTACAATTAAAATGCAAATACCCCGCCACTTGAGTTGCGCAAATCTTGCAAGTTATAAATTTTTCCAATCTAACTCCGTCCTTTGTTAACTAAGTCTCTTATGAATTCTAATGAAAAAAAAAAATCTGGAATATCGCTAATGGATTATTTCACCTACCTTCTGTTTTTTATTATGATAATTTTGTTCAAAAATTTTAAGGGGCTGGTTTGAAATAAAGTGAGTTTCAGTTTTTTTTAATTTTACTGTCACAAAATAACTATTTCAATTTAGCCTTTTAGAAAATAATCTTCAACTCATTAACCGACCACGACGACATAATAAAGTACGCACTCAAAAATCGATAATCGACACTCAACGAATAAATTAACATCAATAAAAATCTCATTACAACCCTACGGAACAAGGTGTGCGGTCAAACAGTCTCTTACTTTTAATTATCATTTAACACGAAGCTTTCTTATACGTATTTCAAAATCGAGTGTGTGTCACTTAACCCGCTCGCTGCGGGCTGTCCCGAGCCACCGCGTTTGGTAACGGCCGGCCATTTATGTCCCGCCCGGTATGGCAACCGGCCCCGCGTACCATATATGGCACTGAGAGTTGCATTCTGCGCTTGTAACGCGATACAATTGTGGTAGAACTTGGAAATTAATTTACAGCGCTCAGTGTCGGGTGCAGCATCCGTATTTGGTGACAAAAAAAAAGAATGCTTAGTACCAGTTCCAGAGGTCGTTGTTGACTAAATTGTTTTAACGCAGCCCGTTTTTCTGCATCTGTTTCTGTTATTTATGCTTTTGCGATTGACTCAAATGTACCTTTCTTATCACAATATTAGTGTTATAAAAGCCGCCATTAACGTTTCACGAGCCACTTCTAAGTAAATGTTCGTAGCAATCAAGCAGACGATAGTACCGCTGTCTATATCAAATCGAATCAACGATATATCTGTTATTACAACCATAAAAGATGTCAAGTGTCGCTAAGATATCTATCTAGCAAAGTAATATCCTTTTCGGCTAAAACCTACTGAACCTCTTTAAGGAAATTTCACACGGTAGAAAAAGTGATGTGGTCTTGTCAGTTAGTCCGCGGCGACCATAAATCATAGAGGAGTGACGTTGAGACATATATCTACTTGTTGATCTAATAGTGCGACGTTGGAATATGTACAATAATGATATTCTGGTATGTGAGGGAGAACCATTTCCGTGTGTCGCTCAATAGTCATCTTAGAAAGTTATATAGATACTCAAGATACCTACTCACTTAGACGGGTTGCGGGTTGATTCGAAAGAGAAAGAAAGGGCTGTGGTGCCCTGGAACACAAAGAGCTAACTTACTACTCCCTCTCGCTCCACATAATACTAACACATAATGTCTCAAAAAAAAAATAAGAACCTATCTAGATATGAAACTGTAGTTAGACTAGTACATATATATCAATGATTTAGACCTATTTGTTTATCAACAGAGGTCGGAATTAGGTAGACTTATTATTTATGTACTTAAACTCATTTCATATATAGCAGAAAAAAATGTTCCTGCATTAATGACGAGGAGGAGGAAGTTTATAAATTTGTTTATTAACCTTACCTCAGTTGACGTAGAGAGATCTTTTTCAATAAAAAAAACTAGTAAAATGTATATACTAATTATCTTTGTTTTATTTGTCTCATCTATCTCTGAGGTTTTTATTATTATTTATTTGTAATATTGTTGGCCACACGGGATTTTTCATTAGAAATCCCGGGAAGATCCATATTAATATCAACATTTTGATGCAAGTACATGAGTAACTCTACCTAATTCCGGCCCCTGTTTATCACCCATTATTTTATATTTTCCCGTGCTCCGTACAAAAACTGTGAATAAAATATTTAAGTAAAAAGTTGCCGAGTTCGCATTTGTGTGCCGCGGTATTAAGAAAGTCGCCCAACTCGGCTGCGGCCGGCCACCACATATACTTTATAGCATCGCAATAAAGGAGATAGGAACGATAATTCCTTATACAGACGGTTGTAAACCCAACTTGATAATTGAGACGACTCCCATAGTACATTCAATGGAAGTATAATTTGTTTTCGCAACATTTTTTGGGTTCCGTACCTAAAGAGGTCCCTTTTTATTGCTAAGACTCCGCTGTCCGTCTGTCTGTCACCAGGCTGTACCTCATGAACCTTGATAGCTAGACAGTTGAAATTTTTACAGATGATGTATAAATTTCTGTTGCCGTTATAACAACAAATACTAAAAACAGAATAAAATTAATATTTAAGTGGGATTCCCATACAACAAACGTGTTTTTTTGCCGTTTTTGGTATAGACTGTACGGAACCCTTTGTGCGCGAGCCCGATTGGCATTCTGCCGGTTTTTTTGTGTTATTTTATTAACAATAAGTCGAATTTGGGAGTACCGTTATCCTCAAGCAAGTGATTTTTGGAGAGGTCTTAACTTAAATCGTACTTAACAGAAATTGTTTACGATTCTTGGGTAAGTTACGAAATGTTATCGCCTTATTTAAGAGGAATTAAGTTATTTTGACTAAAGTTACAACTAGTTCAAGCAGTAAACCATGTAACTATTGTGCTTTAACTTTAACTTACCAACAATAAGTTACATTAGAAACATCCAGTAGAAATGTTTCTTCATTCACTGTTACATACTTTGAATCAGAATAATATCACAGTAATATTATAAAGGCGAAATTTTGTCTGTATTTGTGTGAATATGTTAGTCACTCTTTTAGATTTCGATGAAATTTATCGTACGAGTCGATAATGTCCTAGAATAATACATAGGCTCAACTTATGTACAACTCTAGAATAGGTTCTTTTGGAATTATTTCAAAACATTTGTGAAGGAATATTACTTGTCCTTGTAATTTGGTTTCGTTTTTAGCTGTATTAATTGTAGGTGTCACTTGTTTTTTTGCCGTATGTATTTTAATGTTAAGTATGTACTTTGTTTCTTTTTTTTTCTCACCAATTGTTTAGCTTATTTTGTAAAGCACCAAGTGTAAACCCATTTTATTATGTCCAGACCATACCAGGTTGCCTGGAAGAGATCGCGGAATGCGATAAGGCCGCCAATTGTTTGTTTTTAAATATAAGGCTCAAATGTATAATTTATTATCTTGGTGTACAATAAAGTATATATAAATAAACTAGCTTCTGCCAGCAGCTTCGCCCGCGTGAAAATAGGTTTCTCTATACAAACTTTGGACCATCCTCTTAGGGTGTAAATTTTGGAAAATCCTCTCTTAATGCTCGCCTACATCATAAAAGGGAGCTTTGTGCAAAATTTCACATTCCTAGTCCCAGTAGTTTTGGCTATGCGATGACATGTCAGTTAGTCAGTTTCTCCTTTTATATATATAGATAAATAAATAAATATTTCTACATTTGCACAGGCGAAGCCGCTGGCAGGAGCTGTACTTTTTATAGATACGAGGCGACAGAGTACCCTTATCGCATTACTTTATGTCAAATTGACATTATTTCCTGCATTTCATAGTGCCAATAACACTCAACTGGCATTCTTACTGCCAATCAATGCGAGCCAGAAATAGCCATTCAGATGAACTTTGACACTTTATCAATACGTAACAGACAATTATAATGATACGTAAATTTTACAGTTTCATTGACCGGCACTGATTTATATCACTATTTATGCGGCTGCGAAATTTATGATGCTGCGTCATTACATTTATAATAGGCATCCGATAAAAGAATAATGAACAAGCAGAGTTATTAATTAAACCCGCATTTTATAACGAAATAAATTTAATAAACGATTGTTTACTCAATACGCCAAAAAAATAATGAAATATGAACGTAATTCCCAAATCGTAAAAGAAATGGAACGCGAATAATTTCTCTGTGTGAATTAATTGCTCAAACGTAAAACAAGCTTCATTAAAAGAATCGGAATTCAACCCTCGTTCGCTAAAACGTCACGAGTCGTTATAATTAAAAAGTAAAAATGACCAATTAACTTAGGCGATATACCTACCTATACTGGAAGTCATATTTTTAGATAGTCGTGATCTTATCGCACCGATCGGCTTCCGATCTGTCCGGCATTGCGGCCACGTGCGACGGATCACGACTGGTGACTCACGACGCGCGCTTTGTCGTCAGTTTTTGTCGCCAATGTTTGTCGCAATAGTTATTTATTGGTGTCGTGATCGGTCCGCCGTGGTCACGCTCACATTTGAGGGTTAACTTGCAATGGATTGTTTTGATGTTACTATTCAATAAACTGTTTGATTTATTTCTGCTTTGTGGCTCTTCATGGTCGTAATCGTGAATTGGTCGTTTGGTTCACGGACAATAGAATATACAGACAGACAGACTGACATACAATTCATATGTTGCATCTCGCAAATTCTCTCTAATATTCTGCACACGAAGTTGCCTATCTTTTTATACGTCAAAATAGAGGGATATAGATTATTAGCAAACAGACATTCACACCCCAAACGGGGGAGTGTTTATTACCGTATTTTTAGAGACCACTTTAAGTATGCACTTTAACCTGCCTTCATTTTTATACGAAATGGGAATAAAAGTCAGAGTGCATCCTTTGGTTATTCCACATTTGTTGTAAAAGTGGCTCAATGAGATTAAGTTGAAATAAAAATCGTATTATCAACAGTGGGCATGAAAAGTAGCGTCGGAACGCCTTGCACAAGATGGTCCGATAACCTAGTGAGGGTCGCGGGACGATGGATGCGAAGCGCACAGGACGGGTCGTTGTGGCGTTACCTGGGGGAGGCCTTTGTCTAACAGTGGACATCTTTTGGCTGGAATGATATTGATGATGTAGCACGAAAAGTAGTGCTTTTTATATATTAAATCATTGATCAGTTATTAAAGGTTCAAACTGTTAAGACTGCAGGATTGCTCGACAGTGTTACCATGACCCTGGAACGCAAAGGGCAACTGAAGGAACGCAAGTTGGTTTTAGTCAGTAAAGGGCCGATACTCCCTCTCGCTCCAACCAAAGCGGAAGGATTTGTTTGATGATTTTCTACCTCAAAAAAAAAGGGAAGCCGTGCTCGCTTAGCAACTGTGTTTGAGTAATACTTTCAAATGTTTTGCAAAGCATGAAACCAATTTTAAACTTATATAAGCTTACACAAGAATAACAATTCTATACTTTCAAAATGACGTAACTAAAAATAAAAACAGCTATACAAAAAAGGACACTCAAAATGAAAATGTTTATCCTAAAAATAAATTCGAATTTCATAATAAAACCGTCAGAATGTATCCATATATTTCGATAACCTTACTACGTGTGCACAATACGCCGGGGACGTAGTGATGCGCCAAAAACTTAAAATGTTTTTATAATAATACGGGTTTTGTAAGGAATTTTCTCTCAGCACCCTCGATATCGAAAAGATGCGAGTTCATCGAGCACAATGAAATAATAAACAGTACGCACCCCCTCCACATCTGTTTGTGGCATATAAGTTATTTTTACACGAACGTTCGTATGGAAACCGACGGTCGCAAGTACCTCCGAGGCTTTTTGTTGTTGGCGTAAAATGTTCTTTCTTTATACCCTTGTGTTTGTTAAGATTAAACGTACGATAGAATTTATAAGCATTTTCGATGGAATTTAAGAAAAACACAATAATTTATTGATCTTTATTCAAAAATCAACAATCATTTGCCAACTTTTTTTTTTGGTGGGAAATTATCGTCAGGCTACTTCTACATAGTGGCCTGGCATTATGCTGAACTGGACCTATTTGGCGCAGTCGTGAGACACACAATGTTGATGTATTTTTAAGTGTCTATAAAATAATTATTATATCATTGTGTGTACCTGTGTGCCTTTGCTACTAAAAAAAAACTAGTTTCAAAATACACAGCTGGAATCGCTTCAGCAGCCGATTCTGAACATACTACTTTCAGGATGCACGTTCAATACCTATGTAACATTTTGTGTAACAGATATAATAACATCGTACACAAACATAATAAAAACAAACATATCTAATAAGTAAACATATCTTTTTGTTAAACGATGTCAAAATAATGCTTTTGAAATATTTATTGAAACAAAGGAAACTGTCCACTTAGTTATTTATGTGATGCGTGTTTTAACTAAAATATAGAAATGTAAGAATTGATTGTAATCACGTTGACATACAAATGATAGCTTGTATAAAACACATTGATTCCACTAACGAGGAACAAAACTGTTCGATTTTGTATTCCCTCTAATTGGAAACAAAATGTTGATTTATTTTATGTACAAATTATTTTGATTATTTATTCTGCTAACAACTTAACGTTCTTTTTTTAGGGTTCCGTAAGTCAAAAGGAAAAAAATGTGACCCTTATAGAATCACTTTGTTGTTTGTCCATCTGTCTGTCAGCCTGTCCATCTGTCTGTTAAGACCCTTTATCTCGGGAACGCGAGGAGGTATCAAGTTGAAATTAAAACTGCATACTTAGATCTATAGTCTCTTGAAGCTGTGAAAAAAATAAACTTCTGAGTTAACGAAAAAAAAGATACGGTTGTATATATCGCAAAAATAAGATAATGTATATTTTGACACTCTCGAGGAAATCAAAATTAATAGGGTACTTCCCGTTGACTCAGAATCATGAAATTTTCCATAAAGCAAGGACTTATAGCACAAGTATAGGAATAAATCTAAAAACAGTAAATTTGTAGTTACGTCACAACAAAAAAAAATTTGCGATTCGGAAAAATCTTCGAGACTCCATTCGGGAATTGAACTGTTTACATAGGTAAGTTTGTACGGAACCATCAGGGCGCGAGTACGACTCGTACTTGCCCAGTTTTTCTTTTATTTAATGTATGCGTTATTCAAATTCAAATATTTATTTCAGAAAAACATCCATATGTGTTAGTAGTAGTACAACTTAGCCTAATGTTAGTATTAAAATAAGTTATAATAATGAACAACCAATGAACTATTGTACGAACAGTTCAATGGTTCATTCGTTTTTTGGATAAGTGTGGTCCGGACATTTATCCACCTTTGTAAGAGGGAAGAGTCCCACCTGTCTGAAAACACATTTAGGATGCCATTGGAGGAGGAAAGCAGGCGCGCCAACATGGAAGCGTATCGCTTCCGCATGACCACGGCGAACCCGTCAACACATGCGTCCGCGAACATCCCTGACGCGCTACATCGCAACCCCAAAACTACCCTGAATTCATTATTGTACTGTACGCGCAGGTCGCTGTATACTTGGTCCACAGACTGCACGTGTAAAACGACTGGCAGAAAGCCTTAAAAAGCTACTATGTATACTGGCATACTTTTATCAGTGTTTTCTAGTGACATACTAAAGTGGTAATTTAGCTGAAGCTTTGCATCGCCAAAGATTGTAAAGAAATAACATCGACGGTTGAAAGCCTAATTGATCTAAACGACATTTTTTCCAATATTGAGTTATATACATATTCGGAATCAGCAAATTTTTCTCCGTCGTTATAGGACTTCGTCGTCGGAAAAGATATACGAATAACAACTGGAACAAAAGGCTTTCGGAGGTAGGTAGACACTAATAATAATAATATTTTTAAATGTTTTTATTTATTGTTTTTTTTTAAGAAGTATTTAAAAATATATGTAACATATTTCTTAAAATAACAAATAAAGAATATAGTTATAATAATATTCCACAACTATCACACAACGCCGTCTTGCCTTAAGCTAAGCAGAGCTTGTGTTATGAGTACTAGACAACTGATAAACATACTGAAATATTTCTAAATACACACATATTATAGATAAATTACACCCAAACACAGAACAAATGATCGTGCTCATCACACAAACATTTGTCCTGGGTAAGAAACGAACCCGGCCACTAACCACTAAACCAACAGGCCAGTCAAATTTCTAACGAATTGAAAACTTACATTGGTACTTAACCGGCTTCGAAGTTGCAACCTTATACATAAGAGAAGGATGCTTTAATCACATATCTTGTATAATATATAATAATATGCAATATCCAAGCCTAACTAAATCAATTACTTGCTTTATCATATTTCAAAAACAAAACAAAACACTTTTTTGAGTTTTTGTATTTTACTAATCATTTTGTTTCGTTTCTATATCAAGTTAGCTCAAACTTTTAACAACGAGTCCAAGGTACCACGAGAACAAAGGTACAGTCGCGCACAATCTAATTACCACATTATTTATTCAACCGTGAAATAATTAAAGCAATTACTGCTCATGGCGAACTTAAATCGTAATAATGGACGTGTAATGAACGAATTTAAATTTAAAACACAATCAAAGTTAAACGCGACGCATCGTTTTACCGTAGGTACGTCAATTTATTAGAAATGCTGTAAATTTCGCGAACTAAAAGTGTATTCAATGAATAAAAGACTTAAAAACGAGCTCATAGAGTATAAAAAGCAATAAATTATCTAGAAATGCGACTCTAAAAGCGTTTTGAATTAATATCGTGTATTGTCGATTGTAGATAGCTACTCATACGTATATGAACGTGGCTGGGGGTGCTAAATGGTACAAAATGTTGGTCGCTCAGACAGAGGCCGAGCAATTAACACGTGCACACCATAAACCGGTTGCTATGACAACGCGCGCTTTCGGCACACAACGTTAAACAAACTAATTGGCTAGCGCTTTTGTCAGCGGTTGTACCATAGTTGTGAGAATGTAAAATGATGAATGAATAATAGTAGCCATATTGATGAATGAATATTTTATAGGAGGTCGGTACTTAAATGTCTGTTTTTATTAAATAGGTTTGTGCGGTGGTTGGGTATCGGATCGGAAATCCCTTTCATGTTTCCAGCCCTTCAATTCAGTGAATGATAAATGTTTTTTTTTAATGTTTTTGACCCATTGGAGGAAAAACGTTTTTGTGAATAAAATAACTCTTTCTTAAAAACTTATAGACTTATAGCTTCGTGCAGCGGCTTTACTCGCTTCAAAGTAGTTTTATTCATCATTATCATCATCATCATTTCAGCTGAAAGACGTCCACTGTTGGACATAAGCCTCTCCCAAGTGTCGAAACAATGAACGGTCCTGTGCGTCTCGCATCTATCGGATTCCCACAACCTTTACCAGGTCATTGGTCCACCTTGTAGGAGGCCTTCCAACGCTGCGTCTTCAGATACGCGGTCGCCACTTCAGAAACTTTCAGCCTCAATGGCCATCTGCTCTGCGAGCAATGTGCCCTGCCCATTGCCACTTAAGTTTGGTGATTCTTCGTGCTGTGTCGGCAGTTTTCTCCGTACATCCCCGTTTCATCACCTTAAAGGGGCAATTTTGGAAAATCCTCTTTTATTGCTAGCCTATGTCATAAAAGGAAACCTTGTGCAAAATTTCACGCTCTAGTGCCAGTCCTAGTCCCAGTTCTAGCCCCAATAGTTTTGGCTGCGCGTTGATATGTCAATCGGTTGGTTTCTCCTTTTATACATATAGAGAATTAGCTGTCCCCTATGGGCTATGGTTTCACTGTAATTCCTGAGATTACCGAGTTTAAACAAACAAATATTATATAAGTATAGATTTCTAGCTTTGCACATATATTATCCTTTTACAGTTCCAACTATAGCCACTAAACATTTCCGTCTATTTGTTACAGGAATGCTGAGGTCCACATTCGACCGACCAGATCACGAACGTAAGTAAAACTAAACAACCCGTATTGTAGGCCACATTACGGCAACAATTCACAGCCTAGCATGAAAGATTTGAACATAAAACAAAAAAAAATGGTGAAAAAATTCGCACACAAAAGGGCGCCGACTGACGTAGGTAATAGCTATCAATTTTTTTTCCATTCGTGGACGACGTATTGAGCAGATCAGTCACTTTTACACGCTAGCCCACCTGTCATAACCATTTGTTCCATTGAACTGTTCCCGAACGAATATGACGAGGATTAAGTTGCGAACGAATTGAAATAATACGATACAGACGGCGCTTTCTCCTTTTGTGGAAAAGTCGTTTCGAATTGATTTCTGATTTGTGTTTAAGTTTGTGAAAGGTCGCGGTGGCTTTTCATAACTGTGTTAGAGTATTTTTTCTTTTTTTTTTTGAGGAGGGAAGTCCAATGGCTATTCGCGTTCTAGGGTTCTTCAATTGCCTTTTTCATCTAAGACCACGGATTTCCTTCCTAGAAATTCTTCGTGGCCTTAGTGGGAATTTAGGGCCGGTTTTCTAGCTCACTACCCTGAGTAGAAACACCGAAACAAACTTAGAGTTCAGTCTCAGCACAACACAGAACATGTCATGATCAAATCATATGAGAAGCATGCATATTAGTATCTGAGATGCTCTTTTGAGGAAAATACCTCACTGGTTTGAGTTGACCTGTCCAGTCATTATAAGCATTGGTTAGTATTCGTGTAATTCAACTCAGGATACCCTTTGACATAACCATGTATTAACCTGCTGTATGCCAGAACGCAGATGTACGCGGGACACAATGGCTTTTTAATTGTGTCTGTAATTCCGGCCATCCGAAAGGTTAATACATAATACATTAATAAAGTTTGTATAACTTTAAACAGTAATATAATGTTATTCAAGCAAAAGATATAATCTTCGTTGACTTCCCATAAACAAAAGGTTGCGTTTACCTTCAACAAAACACGTTAGCCCCGATAAGATTACAACTCATCCGTCAACGTCATAATTTAGATCGACAAACATATTTTTGAATTGAATGGTGGCGCTACTTGTCAAGAAAGCTGTCAATGAACTGTTAATTTAGTACGTTTTTCGTTTGTTCTGTATTACGCCACCTGCATTAATAAGTTTGTCGGGTTATAATCGAGAAACGATGGTAGGGGAGGGAGATAAATAATCGCATGGTTCACTACCGAACATAGAGTCGCTATTCGTCGCATAAATCAACGAATTTACACGTTTCCTACTATTTGGGGAGAAATATTGTTTTGTTGATAATATAAAATAACTAGTGGACAGTGAAGAGCTTTATTTTGTGATAGTACATTTTACTATGTAGTGGACGAAATAAGCAAAGCATTATTTAGCGTTACACAACACTTCAAAAACATCTGAGTTTTTGTTGAGATTATCACCCATACATACAAAGCAGCAAGCATAGGTACTTCTCCCGCTCCGAGTAGAGCGAGATGGAGTTTCAGTAAAATCTTTTTAATATTAGTGTTGCAACAGAACTCTGCTTCCGCTTCTGCAGAAGTTCCGCAAGCTTTTTCACTTCCGTTTCCATTTCTGATTCCGCAAACTTTATAACAGAAGAATACAAAGAGGAGCGCGGGTGTGGGGGGCCCGTTGGTGACTGGATACGACTGAAAAGGCGTGGAAAGGCCCAGTATTAAGAGCAAGACCCTATTCACTCTAGCACCTACATTATACGCACCGACATTATACGACACCTAAATTATAATCGGCTGTGACTAAAACCTAGGGTTCCTTCAGTTGCCCTTTGCGAGGTTCACGGTAACTCTTTCTAAGAATCCACAGCCCTGGCATAGTCCAAAATACTGCAGTGAATATATTTTTTTATATTTAAAACTCTATGTCTAGCCACTAGTAACTAATTTATTCATCCTACAACTAGGCAGGCTTCTTTAGCAAAAACTTCTACTTTTCCACACAACTTTGCCGTAGCGGCTACTTTTTACAAACTTTTCCTGCATGCATTACAAGTCTTATTACCAGCAGTTAAAGTTCATTTCTGTATGTTTCACACGCGTTCGGAAGTTTGAGGGCCAGTAATTATGTCAGAATGATTGATATTTTCAAGGATAGCGAGTTGAAAGTTTGTGTAGCTATTTTTATTTTGCTTATAATTCATGCATGTCTTATACTGCGTTCGGTAATTGCGTTATTAAACTTTGACCACGTCTGCCTCCCTAGCCAAGTTACAACCGTTTCGTTTCGAAGAGAATAAAGTGCATATGCCTCAAATCCCGAGATTAATTTTAAGGAGTAGATTTTTTTATGACACTATCAGAAATATAGCAGAAAAAATTTCTTTCTGCATTAATGACGAGAAGGAGGAAGTGTACAATTTTTTTTAACATCACCTCAGTTGAGGTGATGTTAAAATAAAATATTTTATTTAATCTTTTTTAATGAAACATACTAAGAAAAATTGTATGTCAATTATCTTTGTTTCATTTGTCTTATCTATCTCTGAGGTTTTTATTATTATTTATTTGTGATATTGTTGGCCATACGGGATTTTTTATTAGAAATCCCGGGAAGATCCATGTTAATGTCAACATTTCGATGCAAGTACATGAATAACTCTACCTAATTCCGACAAACAAACATTTTCCTCTTTTAAAATTGGTTTCAGTTATGATTTTTCTGATACTCGTCAGCATGTATTGACATATTATGTTAACCTTAACCTACTTAATAAGTTAACTTTACTCGTCAGAAATCACTAACAATGAGCACCCGTAATAACCATGTTAAGTTACATACATAATATATTATGTTTATTCTGATATATAATTATATTTCCGTGATAGGTCAGTGTCGGTTTACCAACGTTCTTCATTATTTTGATATAATCGCTTACATAATTATTGTGAAGAGATTCTTTTGACTTGAACGGACCATCATCAGATGCCCTTTCTAAAGGTACCTACATGATACGTAATTATATTGTACTTTAATTAACAAGAATTGGTTTCGAAATAGAACGGAGGTAGGTGTGATCAACCGTAGGGCCTCAGCAGGGTCGAAGCCTACTGGGGCCCATGGGTTGTGCGAAAGAGAACCCTGGGGCCCTGGAACGAAGGCAAAGAGGGATCATAGGAGTGGGTTTTAGACAGTAAAAGTCTGACGCTCCCTCTCTCTCCACTTACAGAGGGAGGAGTTATTTGACGATTTCCGCCTTTCTCAAATGTCTCCTTTTCTCAAAATTAAAGCATAATCAACCTTATGCCTAATGTTCCCTCTCCTGGGACTCAGGCCACTTCTCTAGGAGAGGGAATGGGGCTCAATCCAAAACGCGGGCCCATTACGGATAACCGTTTTTGCGCTAAGAACCTGTGTTCCTTCAGTTGCACTTTGCGTTCAAGTTTCGATAACTCTTTCGAACAAACCCGCACATTACAATCAAGCCTCAAGCGCTTTACAACACAACAATCCAGCCGCTGAAAGCGAATTTCGTTTCATTAAAATATATCCTCAGTAGGTGAATTTATCAAACACCTGCACAAGTTCTGATGCGAACTCCACACGCTAGACACGGAACTTCGGGTGGAAAATCACTAACTTGCTATCTAACTGGTAAACAATCGCTTCGAACGTAATTTGCCCGGTTATAGAGTAATGAGCGTGCATTTACAAGGATTCTTGTCGAGTTCTACCCTGTGTGTTTGCTGTTTTCCATTTAGTGACACTGTGTCTTTCTGTGTCTCGATTAAACTAGGTTAGCATGTTTGCGTTGTTCTCCTTGACAAGTGCATGCAACCGTTTATTTAAGAATTGTTTTGTGGAATTCTTTAATCGATTCCTTAAAGTAAGACTTACACGTAGATTATATTCGTGTACATTATATTGACTGGCCTGTTGGTCTAGTGGTTAGTGGCCCTGACTGCTATGCCGGAGGTCGTCGATTGGGTTTGATCCCCACCCAGGACAAATGTTTGTGTGATGAGCACGATCATTTCTTCTGTGTCTGGGTGTAGTTTATCTATATATGTATGTATTTATAAATATATAAGTATGTTTATCAGTTGTTTAGAATAGTACCCATAACACAAGCTCGGCTTAGCTTGAAGCTAGACGGCGTTGTGTGATAGTTGTGGAATATTATATTATGTATTATATTCCCTTTACACAATTCATTATTCAAGTATTCGAGATTCATGTTACAGCTCGTTTCTTTACTAAATTGTTGAACGATTGGCTGCTGCGCTGCTTTCTGGGTTCGATCCCTGCATGAAACCAATATTTCGACCCCCGCAACGAACAAGGTTGCAACATTAATTATTCAGTCATTTTTTAAAATGAACCTAAAAGTGATAGTGCCATGTTTGAATTTTGTTTGGACTGTAATCCGAGATACTGCCTTATTCGATGCGGGTGTCGATTTGTATGGCATACAGATGTGCCTAGTCTGGGTGTCTTGTGTATGTCAGTTTACATGACTATGAACGCACTAAAGATACAGGACTAATTCCTAGGTTGGTGGCAAAATTGTTACAAAAAAAACTGCAGTTGTATAGAAAGGTAGATATTATCATAATTTCTGCCGAAAGACGTCCACTGCTAGACATAGGCCTCCCCCAAACGTCTCCATAACGATCCTGTGCGTCTCGCATCCATCGGGTTCCCGCAACCATCGGCATGAAAACCTGTATATTTCAATTGAAGAACACAACAAATATTCTAATCACAATCATGATTTATATCCCCGTCTTTTACGAACACCGAATTAATCAACGAAATTCGGAAACGCATACAATTTAGTTCAGTAGCAAACAAGTCCTATATTCCTAGAGTCACGAGCAACGTCCAAAGGCAATGTGTCGGGTTAAAATGTGCAACGAACAGCCATGTTGTGTGCGCAGCGTTGCGAGGGTTAGGGTGCGTTTCCACTGAATCGGAGCTAAGCGGAAAAGAGCGGGGAAATATGGCAAGTGTTTCCATTGAAGCGGAGCGGAGCAGAGTGGAATAATAGTCATTTATTTTCTTTCACAATGTTGGCGGTTTTTTTCTAATTGGGTAATCATCCAGTTTAGGGCGGAGCGCGAGGGCATGTCAGACTTTTACTGATTAAAACCCACTCCTATGTTTCTTCTTTGCCTTACGTTCTTAGACCCCGGGGTCCCCTTTCGGACAACCCGTGACCCCAGTAGGCTTCGGCCCTGCTGGGCCCTTACAGTTTTGCTATAATCTCTTTGAGGCGCGTTAACAAACAGGCTTAGAGCTATGCATCATTGTAGACCCTGTTAGGGCACAGCAACATACTATTCAAATCAAATTTACATTAAATACAATAGGGAGCTAATCTCCGCTTCGTGCTCTCCGCTCGGGACCCGACTCCGTTCTGTCTGGCTCGAGGCTGCGTGTTCATTTATTTTGTTTGAAAATCCACTCAGCCCCACTCTTCTCCACTTACACACTAATGCGGGAGTGGAGATTTCCCATAGCTAATACACTTCTCACTTCACGTCTAGTATGCTATTATTACTGTCTACACGTATAGTGCTAGTACGTCCTGCGACGATGTTTTACCTAATAATTAAATTACTCAAGAAGACTATCCATGTGTACACTGCCGACAAACTGCGCTGCAGTTTGGCAAAAGAATAAAATATTCGAGCACTGTGATTGGCCAATTCACGGTCCGCTCCTCTCCACTCCGCCCAGCTCCGCCTCAATGGAAACACACCCTTATACCAAGTTGTTTACTTAATCGTGTTGCAGTGATATCTAGGTGACTGTGACACTCCAGTTTGCATGAAAATTTACTGCGAAAATAGGTTTCCTAAGGGTATGGGATGTAGTGTCATTCTGAGTAATGCTTGTTGTATCACTGTCTTTTTTTTTACAAATTTTATTAACCTTGCAATGTTTATGTGTAACATACATGTTAGAGTCGAATCTTACAAATGAATTTTAAAACAGTTACCCCAAACCGATTGAGCTGGAATTTTGCAGCCATGTTTAGTTTAGATGACAATGCATGCTTAGCTAAGTGACATCGTTCTAAATCTATTGTATTCAGAACGATGTCTATAGTATGTATATAATATATATATATAATAGTTTTCAAATAATGGCACAATATTATTTGATTAATAAGAAAATAAAATAATACGACCAATCAATCAATCAAATCTTACGATCCATCCTAAGGTTATCTGGTAGATATCGCTGTCAGCGATGAGACCAGCATTGTACCCATGGATTTAAGTTTATGTATAAATTATGTTACTTTTTTGGTGTAATATTAAGTTTATTCTATTTTAAAACACCATTTTTTCAACACTTTTTTTTCGTGATACAACATTTTTCATAGAATGTAAGTCGAAACCTGGGTAAGTACATTCTTACTTGGTCTACAAATAAAGAGGTACCTATCTTAAACTTATTCATTCAACCAAGCAGTATAAAAACGCTTTTTCGTAAAGTTATTTAAACACCATAATACTACCTTCTTGAAGTACAACAAACCAAAAAGACTATGAATAAGGACACTTTTATTTCTAAAGCAATTATTCTCACAAGACACCCGTAGCTACGATTTATACAGAAATTAAATACCCTTTTCATTTGTAGGGGTAAACAGGAAATTTGTACGTGTTCCCTGGATATTACAGACATTATCCTGTAGAACAGTGGTAATTAGAACGATTCCACCTGATCCTTGCGGAAACCTTTTCATATACGTCTATGCTTTAATAAAAGCAGATGTATATATGTACATACGTATGCATATATGTTCTGAGAAGTCTTATGGGTAGGGTTACGGGATGGAATGGCTTCTATCTTTTGTAAGGATGATTATGAAAATATTTCCTCCGAAAAGCGGAATCACAAACATCGTAAATCGATCCCGGAAGAATTTTGCCAATTTTATTTTCATTAACCAATATATTTTGCCACAAATACCAGGAATTTCATAAACTCCGGATATTAATCTAAAGCGCTGTCCTGTCTAATATCTTATTAAAACAGCCTTTAAACGAACCTTCTTGCAACTTTTCCTAAATTTGCTTGAAATATTCACATCTTTGAAAACAGTGACGGCTTTGACTGAAAGATTAACAAGCCCGTGATCCACCTAAACAACATTATGTATAGATGAATCTTAATAATTTTTTTCTTTGTAAAATTTCTCATTTCCTCTATATAAGTAAATCATTTCCCGGCGTTGCCCGCTGCGGATGCCTCCCAGTCGATTTTACGACACTTTTTTATGTCCCAGTTTTACTCGTCAAAGGTTCCGAGATGATTAGATTGGATTCACCTGTTATCTGAACATCTTTCGACTCAGATATAAACGTTGGGTATTAAGAAAAACGCTGGCCGTTAACGAAAGCACCCAAAAGTTTTATTACGATTTTTAATTGAATTAGTGATGCTTGCTGATTTGAACACTAAAGCTAGGCGGCTTTACGTTTGAACGCTAATCTAGTTAAGTTTTTTTTTTATATAAACCTTCTTTGTTTTTTCTTGAAAAACATCACTGAAACTTTCCCTAACTTTATTAAAAGCAGCCGTATAAGTAGCCATCTTAAAAGTTCTAAATAAAATACAATTTTCCTTTTGACCTACTAAGGCTAGAACAATTTAGTTGCGCCCGAGACTGAAATGTTGAAAAGGATTCGTTTGTCTTAATACGGTCATGTAAAGAGAAGGGATGAAACGCATGTTACTAAAAGAGTTATGAGTATACATGTGGGTGGATGAAGAGGGAGAGGGAGGCCAAAAAAAAAGATGAATGGATTGTGTGAGGAGTGATGTGATAGAAAAGGGTGTCAGCGATAACGTGTCGGTTAATAGGACAGAGTAGAAGAAAAAACGTGTTGCGTGACACAAAGTAACTTGGATAAGGGTAGGTAGATGAGATGATGAAGGAAGAATTATACGAATGATGACAGTCTTAAAATAGCGGAATAATTTTCGGTATTAAAGACTATGTGAGATATGAAATGCAAAATTTAGGAATACTCACAAAAAAAACATGTCAAAATACGTATACTATAATGTTTTCTTATGGAAACTGACAACGTAATAAATTCTACACTATAGCAATCACAGCAATAATAAAAAACTATTAATATTCAAAATTTTTTTTTTTAAGATAGATGAAGGTGACTATTTCATAGCCTTATAAAACTTGTCACTTCTTCTAATTCTCAATATATAAATTACATTTCAAACAGGCTTGAGAGCCTGTTAAACAAAATTGTTCTCAATATTCGCTCACAACGAATAGAGTCTACTTGTACATGTACACGTGTATATACCCGGTACGGTGCCGGTATATATCGGAGACGCCGGGCGATGTTTATCTAAGATTAATGGTATCAATATTATAAGCAAATACGCACCATTGTTCAGTTTATGTTGCTCTACTAATATTAGAAGCACTTTAGGCATTACCTACTTGGATTTCAATAACAGTATTGGTGTCAGTTTTGTGAAGATGTTGCATATCATCTATTCAGAGTATTTTCTTTAGGTAATAAGGGAATTAATTAATTACTTTTCTCAGTGAATGAGTCACATAAAGTCTTTGAGTTCTCTCCATTGGAAACAACTAAGTGGAACCATCCACTAGCTTCTGACGTTTTATAAGTGCCCATGTCTGACTGTATGAAATAAATATTGTTGAACTAGCATGTTGATCTAGTTGTTAGTGGCCCTGAAAACTATGCCGGAGGTCGTGGGTTCGATTCCCACCCCAGACAAATGTTTGTGAGATGAGCACGATCATTTGTTCTGTACGAATATCTGGATATAATTTACTACAGTATGTAGGTATTTAGAAATATTTTAGTATCAGTAATCAGTTGTTTAGTACTCATAGCACAAGCTCTGCTTAGGTTAGGACTAAATGGTGTGGTGTGATAATATGTAGAATAAAAAAAAAAAACGCACGCACGGGATGACGGGATGGTTCACAGATGAGATATTACGTTGAAAATTATAATAATGGTAAACCATTTAGCGTCTACTCAAAGCTCCTATCATTAACCATCACCCCATCAGATATTGTTATTATTAGATCACATAACAAACACCTTAAATTTAACAATAACAATACAAAAACTCATTGTAAATCCGCTCTAAAAATACTTTCACAAATGAAAAAGAGCACTCGAACACAAACGACTACCTGAATCACTTCCCTTTAACTAAGGACACTGTCGTTAAGTACTGAAGAGACGCGATTTCACGGAAAAACTCCGTTATCTTTGTAACGATCGGACGTTATATCACGAAGGCGGCTCAGGAGTGAATTTGCATTATTTTTTATCGTTTTAAACTGTGATACTTGACGTTACGGTATTCCCTTTTGTTGAACGTGACAATGCTCTACTGAGTCTTCGTTTCATAGTGACGCTGTTTTGAAACCATTTTTTTATGTGCGGATGAAAAATTACTTTGTTATTGTCAACGGGCGGGAGGCGCGTTTTTTGTTATTAAATTTTAGCTAAATCAGCGTTCGGTTTGAAAGGAGGTGAAAAGGTGTGAGTTTGTAAATAAAACGTACACAACATTAGTTTTAGCATATGTGAAACCCGAACACGTGTGAAATTTTGTACAAAATCTATCTATGTACAAAATTTCATAACTGTATCATGAAAAATCACTTATGCGCTTGTTATGTCACCTGATTGTCCGCACAAAAACATGGTCACCGGACATCCGGGTGACTGAGGGGTTGTTTTGCTCCCTCACCCAGTTGTGCGCTAGCGCCTAATGCCCGCTATGACCTGATATGACTTGTAAAAAATATCGTGGGCCACATTAGAGCTTTCGGTTTAAATTTAAAAGCAAAAAGTCAACCTTAAAATCGTTAAAAGTCTTGCAATTAAGATAAAACTCCGTTCAGCTATCTCACCTACTTAAATTTTAAGATTATTATTATGCCTTTCGTATGTAAAACGCGATCGACCATCATTTGTTTGACGAGCTCCATCTCGTTTGGTCGCCCTTCTAGGTCCCGTCCCTATAAATGAGTTCTTGAATTTTAACCATATATCATAGCACAATCATCCTTATAAAGTTCCCACGGCTGGGACTCAAGCCTCCTCTCTAGGAGAGGGAATGAGCCGTAATCCGCCACGTGGGCCCAGTACGGGTTGGTGCATGTCATATGTCTTCGAATTTTTGAGTTCTAGGACATGCCTGACATGAACATTAATAAGCTGATTATGCTATTATATTGAACACCAACATAGCTTAAAATTAATCATCATCATTTCAGCCGAAAGACGCCCACTTTTCGAGATAGGCCTTCCCCAGGCATTGCGTCGCCACAATGACCGGTTCTGTGCGTCTCGCATCCATTGGATTCCCGCGACCCTCACCAGGTCATCTTTCACCTTATCAGGCCTTTCAAACGCTTCATCTTCTAGAACGCGGTCGCCACTCCAAAACCTAATTAGGCATACTTTACCCTGCAGACCCATCTTTTTTTGGCTTTACCTAAAATAATTGGTACCAAGAAAGTTCGACAACACACAGCATCACACATTAATCCAACAACACTCCTGTCCCACTAAAACAATATTTGATTTTCGACGTAATTAAATCGCAAAATTCATTAATGCTTCTATTTCTAAATCAAGCTGGAATTTAATTACTAGCGATACGCGAAACACCAAACAGATTTTAGGAATGGGAAACTACAAAGAACAATATTCATTTAGTTTTGACCTGAATTGGTGGAACTGGATTCAATAATGGACAAAGGTAAATAAATAATTCTATTATGAACCAGAAGAATTTATTTAGTTTTGTATAGGACAAGCTGACCCAGCGAACTTCGTACCGCCTAATAGTAAGGATAACGCCATCTACTGGCATTACCAGAACAGCACAATTCATTTTATAATGACATTTTAATTAGAGATGGCGTTGTATTTGGATTTATTTTTCGTGATTGTTTCCATTTTTTCTCACCGCTTAAACCTTCCCTGGACTGTCACGAATATTTCAATACCAACATTAGCCAAATCGGTCCAGCTGTTCTCGAGTTTGAGCGAGACTAACGAACAGCTATTCATTTTTATATACGAAATATATATAATAGATAGCACAGAGGGAATTATACAGAGAGAGTTTTATATAGGACTACCCATCTGGTGAGAATAGCGGGAATGCTGCGATGGATGCGAGACGCACAGGACCGTTCATTGTGGTGACACTTGGGGGAGGTCTCTATCCAGCAGTGGACGTCTTTTAACTGAAACATGTTGCACACAGCACGTGGTAACCGTTACCACTGCTCCCTCCCCTCGCCTCTTGATAAAATGAATAGATAGGTGCCCTGTTCATAGTGTTCATAGACCCCTTAAAACTTGAGACTATGAACAATACGTTATTGTTGCGAACAATTCGAACCCCCTTAAATTATAAACAGTATTGTGCTGTATCACTATTGGCTGAGATCGTTCCAGACGGCGAGTAATCAGTTTGATTCCCAATGGATAGCATACATCGACGGCTTCGTTTGAACATTAAAGTAACAAAGTTTAGGGTAGCTGGTACAGACAGTACATTGGTTGTGATTTAAAAGATCGACTTTAGGTCATTCACATATAATGGTGTGTCCACAAAGTACAGCCTGAGTGAAAAAGTTCACGCAAATATGTCTAAACAATGTTTGTGCGGACTTTTCATTACTTCAGCTTTTTAGTAATGAAAATGTAGAGTGTTTCAAAAATATTTGATACCAGTATTGTAACGAACCTTGATGCGAAAAATTCTGACGAGACGTACTTAAAATCTTACGTCAAAAAAACGTCGATAATACTACGTACGTATTTTTTTTTAATTGATGGTAAGCAGTGATGCAATCTTTGATGGTGAAGCGCATTAATTAATTAAGTGCCTATTCACTCTAGCCTCGAATACACCTAAATTATATCAATATTTATATATATTATTTATTCGATGCATACCTCCGACTTTTCCAATACATCGCAGAGAAGGCAAATCCTTCTCTGCTATATTGCACAGACAAAATTCTATTGAAATCTTCATAAGTCTGTACTAAATCTGTACCATGTGGACACGCTATAAAAAGGAATTGCTATAATTTGGTTTAAGTCAAAAGATGACTAATATCAGTGAATTAAACCTATACTATCATAAATTAAAAAGTGAAAGTTAGTGTATAGATTTGTTACTCCTTTAGGCTCGAGTGGCTGAGCAGTATTGGATTTTGGAGGTAAGCGGAACAGATAGTAAAGTCCCGCAAACCTTCTTTGAAAAGGCAGGATCCTCTGCCCAGACGGGTTATGTCTGGTGGGCTACTGCCCGTTAGATGATTTCGGGCTGTCGTATATATTTTAATCGTGCGGAGAACTTTGATTGCGCGATGCAGGATTAGTTCTTATGTGACGCCATAGATGTCGCTACAGGATGAAATTTGATAAACAATATTCTGGAATAGTACATAGGATACCTACTTTTTATCCCAAGAGTGAGTTAACTACGAATATTTTTTTACATTTACACCGGGTGAAGCCGCCGGCAGAAGCTATTGTAATTCAAGTATCAAATCTTCAACCCATCTTGAGACAACATGGTGATTACAACTCGTGCCTTATATTGAAGAAGAAGGCAATTACCTCACAATGGGACAGTAACAGTAGAGGTCTCCTGGACTCTGCCCCCTTGCTTACGGGTTACTATTTTATATTTAAAAAAAAAATACGTTTTTTTAAGAAAAAAAATGTGTATAGAAAGAATAAGGAGTCAAATGTCTAGGACAACATCGGTTAGAATGAAAATAATCTCGAACGACACAAAACAGTTTTGCCTTGTATTATTTTCAAAGAACAATAAAGGTGACAATACACATTTAGACTCGTTCGCGCGTTTCTTGAAAGGTTATGGAACCATGCTGCGTTTCGCGACTGCACTGTTACTGTACTGCCACCATATTAAGGCAGACACGACTGAAACAAAACGGAATCGTCGCTAAGTGCCGAGTCACACCGGAATGGCAGCGACGTGGCGAGCACTATCAGTGTGAAATAATGTTTAAACTTTATCTACATACTTAAAAGACCAGTATCGCTTGAAAAGCATGAAAAGGTCGCGAGGTCGCCCGCGGTGCCACGAGCGGCCATGCGCCACGCGCGTCTTCTCGGTAGTTCTAGCCTAGCCAACCGCTGCCGGCCGCTGCCATTCCGGTGTGACTCAGCCCTTATCATCGGGTGAGATAGTGGTCAAGCGCGACTCTATCAACAATAAAAAAAAACGCAGTTGTCCTCCATAATTGTAATAACAAGATGATGTATAAGATGATGTTAAAAATAATTAAAAATACTTTATAAAACAATTATTTAAAAACTATCCGCCATATTGGATTTCTTGTGACGTGACGTGTAGTTTGTTTTTGGTATTCTTATCAAGAAACCCACATCATGAGGTGCATAAAAAAATCTGCATCCGCCAGCTTCAAGAGTCGGCCATATTGGATTTTGAATGTACTGTATCATCCAACTGAAACTTATCTGCAAAATATTAATTTCTCGTTTCTTTATTGTCAGCAGGGGCTGAAGAAAACTGTGTCATATATTCAACACTTGTAGCACACCTATTCTTTAAAATCAAAATTCAAGAGCATCGTCATAGAAAACACAATATTTGCCATAGAAACTTAAAACAGTCTTATCAAGTTGGGACTTTTGACATTTTTAGAACTTTCACAGGCTTTTTTCTAGAGTTACGATATGTAATTCTGCATAGCGTGAAATTGACACTAAATCCTCTATTATTATCCTTCACTATTGTGGGCACTAGATAACAATGTGTACAGTATCGGCCCTTCCCTTACTACTGTAATATTAAAGCCCACATGCGGTATCCCATGTACCGTCAAACCCCTTTGATAATACCATCCATTGTGTTAATAATTAGTTATCAGTAAACCGCGTTAAACGGTTCACCTATGGCGGGCTTAAAATCATTTAAAAATTCTTTTTATAAATCAGGTAACTAGACAAAGCTATCAGTTATGTTGGCTTGTCCATGTCAAAGTGGATCCATTTGAGTTCCGTGGCTGTATGTGACCTTTATACTGTAACAATCATCGAGATAATTGCAAAAACAGAAACAATGTCGTGTATTTTGTTTTTTTCATTTGATAAGGTCTTAGATTAAATCAAAACAGCGGGAGATAAGTGACTCGCCTCTTGCGCGTGGACTGCTGAAATTAAGCCACTGTGGCTTAATGTCACTCAGTCGCAATCTGATGCGTGAAGTCAAAATCTCCTTTTATTGTATAAAAATAAAATTAATATAAAGTTTGTAATAGGTAATGTTTAATATTCAATATTGCATCTACTACAATTTGTCTCTGCATCACCCAAAGGTTGACTGGTAGAAAATGCTTTAGGCTAAATTACGCCTGTGTACTTTTGTGTTCATAAAAAATTAAATCAATAAAAACATCAATCCGTGTATAGAATTTGGAACTATGGCATACGAAAATATAAATTGCAGTGGCACACAAATATTTCTTTACCATTTAAAATCTATTGTTTTTTGTCGGTTCCAACTCGCAAATTCTACCCCTAGGATCATTTATTGGTACAACTATGTTCCACTGGCACCCTCTTTTTGTCCCTAATACATCTACCATGTGGTTTATTCTGTAATAGACTGACATACCCCTGAGGATGATATGCAAGAATAAAAGAAGATCGCTCGCTTGGGGTAGGTTCAAAACGAACTCGTACGAAGTTGATGACGTCTAAATCAAACGACCTCCTATACCTTACGCCGCGGTCGGCTAAGCCCCTGCTCGCCGCATTCGCGCCATTTTTCCATCCAAGATATTATTATGATCGCCCAAGGAGTCGTTTTCCGTACGCCCACTTATAATTTGCGAGTATCTGTTATCCTCCAAGGGACGGCCACGCCGATCTGCTGATATCCGGCTCCATGTTTAATGTTTGACCGTTTTTTCGCTTATTGATATTTTTTTAGGATTCGGCATAAGAAGATATGGTTGTGTAAATATACGAGTTTTTATGAAGCTGTGTACTTTTTCGGAATTTAATATCTTAGTTAAATAAACAACCATTTTTTTACTTACGTTATTATTAATACATTTACATTTGTGCTTATTACGAAGTGTTCTTTCTTATCTTAAGAAAAAGAACCTTCATTTCAATACAATTTTCGTAGCTTTATTTACTATTTAAATAAAAAAGAAACAAAACAGAGCTCGTCGGCCACTCCGACCGTTGCAAAACACCAAAAAGTCTTTTAATGCAAAACAAAAAAAAAAAAGAATTTCTCACGAGTTCCCAATCGCGAAACTCATCTGAATTTCATTCCGCTGATCAATCCGTCCGCCCGTTATTCTTGGGGAGTCACATCGAAACAATTTGTAAAACTCTCTAGCAAAATCCTAAAGCAAATAGAAAAGTATTTTGAAATATTTGGCGAAGTAAAAAAATACTCGGAAAACTTTATTGTGTCGGAATGAGAAATTTCAGTTATCTTGCGACTGCGAACGCCCGGGGCAACGCGATAACTTCGTTTTGAACTTGTATAAAATAATATTATCATTCAGTTGGTATCGTTGTAAATAGGTATCTTCTGTTGCTATCTGGTTGGTACCTCCGCGTAATTAGACTGGGAGGCAGTAGAACTCGCGTTTCTACTCGTTTATGGTCGAAGTTTGATTTCCAATTATATTTTAAACGGAGAATTGGTATTGTTTTATATTTTATTTCAATTCAAAATGGTTTTTAGTGTGAATTTTGAGAAATAATATTGTTTGTCGTAATCTACATATATATATAAAAGCGATATACCACTCACTGATTAATCACGAAATCTCAGAAACTATAACACCTACAAATTTAAAATTTAGCAGGTAGGTTAGACATCCGCTAAGAACGGATTTTACGAAACTCTACCCCTAAGTTAAGTGTAAGTTGGAAGTTTGTATGGAGAAACCCATTTTCATGCGGGCGAAGCCGCTGGCAAAAGCTAGTAGACGCTAATTTCAGAAAAAAATCATTAGAAACTAAAGTTGTTACTTTACGTCATATTCCAGGATTGGTTCCGAAAATTGGCATTATATAATAATTCACAATTCTTACATATCATAAAACCAGGTTAACCACCTCGTGTGTCTGTCTGTCTGTTCACAATAAACTCAAAAACAACTGAACGGACTTTCATGCAATTTTCACCGTGTGATTTATGAGACAGGTTTTGATGTATAATACCTATATGCATTTATAAGTATAGAAAAGCCAAGAATTTCATAAAATTTATAATAAAATTTTACCATATAATTAAATCTAACAAAGTCGTTTCATGAAAATGTTCAATTAAAAGTCTTTTTATTTCAAAACGACTTCAAAAACATCATCTGAAAAAAATCTTACATTGTTTGAAGTATACAGTAAGCTTCACCAGTTACTGTTTATTTTTATTGCCTTCCATTTCGATGCTATCTCTTTTCAACTGGTTTAAAACTATATACCTGTCTCATTTTCCGCCGAAAACCCTCACAAAACGTAAAATGCTTAAAGTTTTTATTGTTTAGAAAAAGAAGGCAAGTGCGAATCGTTTTGTTGTTTCGTATTTTATTTGTAACAAGGTTAGCATGAGAATTTTGTTACCAGGAATTCTGTAACGTGAAGAAGTCTAATCTTTCTATTATTAAATGCAGTGCAAAAAGGAATAAAACGGATATTGAAACTCTAAAATCTCATTCAAAGTTCATTACAATGAACTTTTACAAACCTGGTTATAGATTACTACTAACGATCCAACAATTCTTTTCTCTGCTATAATATGCATATACTAAACATTTAAACCTGCCTCTTGAATCACTCTGTCTATTGATGACAACTGCATGAATATCCGTTCAGTAGTTTTGAGTTTATCGGAAGCAGACAAACAGATGTGGTGGGATATTTTTTTTTTTAAATGTAAGGATATTTAATACTTCTACCTTATAAAATACATTGGTATCTAATAATAAGAGTAAATATAAAAGAATCCTTTTTTTCTCATATATGTCTTATCTAAGTTAACATATAAATAATGACTAGCCTGTTAGTCTAGTGGTTAATAGCCCTGATTGATAAGCTGAAGTTTGTGGGTTTGATTCCCATCCAAGACCAATGTTTGTATGATGAGCACAATAATTTGATCTGTGTCTGGGTGTAATTCATTTGTAATATGTTTGTGTTGTTCGAAAGACTGTTAGATGTAGGCCTCCCCCAAGTGTCGCCATAATGTCCGGTCCCGTGCGTCTTGCATCCATTGGATTCCCACGACCCTCACCAGATCATCGGTCTATCCTGTGGGAGGCCTTCCAACGCTGCGTGGTCGCCTCTCTAGAACCTTTCGTCCCCATCAGCCATCTGTTCTATAACATGACCTACTAGTATAAAATTTAAAAAAAAATGTAATAAAGGGAAGAACTATGTAAACATGTAAATATTTACAAATGGCGGATCTCTAAAAGCAGCGTAATTTTTTCTAAGGAAATTAAAAAACTCAAGTTTCGCAACGTAACTTCCTTTATTACGGGGTGTACAGTGAATTGTTTTAATTAATTAAGTAATGTGGACCAAGTTTGTTTTGTAGGCTATTCGAAGGCGCTACGAGTATTTGGTTAGTAGTCAAGTAGGTTTAAAAGACCACTCGGCAAGCATTTTATTGAAAAAACGCAGTTTTTTCTTTATTTATTTAAACTTTATGTTCCTCAAAAGACAGAAATATAACAACCTCGTCGGCAGTTATATTTTTAGCCGTTTGGGGTTGAAACTCTTGGGCCGTCGGATCCGAGTGCTCATACGCTTTTTAAAGAATTATCCAAACGCTTAGTTGACACTTCGCGTGACCCAAGGGCTGGCTTTGCCTCGGTTAGGGATTGAACATTGCCATACAACGTGGCAATGCTGTCAGCCTTTTGGGCACACTTCCAGTCGACAGCGATGCGGAGGAGGTTTATGACGCCATATTTTAGTTAGTAGTTTTTCCCTAGTGTATAGTTTTAATTAATGTGTTTTTAATTTTCTTGTTTTAGTACAAAATAACAAATAAATTAAATACTAGTAATGGTACTAGGCCAGACTTACTGCAACAAGGCATTCTCTACCAGTCAACCGTTGGGATAATAAGATTACACTGTGGTAGGCGTGCACAAAAATCACACTATCACACAGACACCTAGACTCGAAACATCTACCTGTAGGCCATATTTTGATTTTCTCTTTTGAAAATGGAACGCTGTCGTCTTCCTTCTCGAACGGCACCGTTAATAGCTGCGACACTGTTGCTAACTAATGTAGCTATTTTCATACGCAAACAATTTGTAAATATTTTTCTGTTCAGATTTAGTAAGAGATTATTCTTATTATATTCTAGCGCAAAGGTTCGCAGATAAAAGATGAAAATTGCACCACATCATTTTTTTTTTTTTTAAGCTGGGAAATCATCCAAATGACTTCTCGCGCTCTGGGTGGAGCGCGAGGGCGTGTCAGACTTTTACTGACTAAAACCACACCTGTATCCTTCAATTACCCTTTGCGTACTAGGACTACGGGTTGCCCTTTCGGAAATTCTCCGCGGTCCTAGCTAGCGGGCATCGGCCCCACTGGGCCCCTACGGTTTGCTGACATCTCTTTAAGGAGCGCGAGGATCACTACGCGCTGTTAACGACTGGGCTCGATGCGGTTAATTACCGAACAGCCGGACGGCGAGCTACCCAGTGCTCGACGTCCGCAAGCCCGCGTCTACCGTGGCTGGTAGTCGGGGTCGGAATTACGTCGGCTAGGGCGTGAGGACCTTCGTTCCCTCACGCGTGCAGCCTCCTCCTTCGCTAGCACCACATCATACACTTAGATTATGGTTTAAAATAAAATAGATAGCTAAAATGCAGGGAAAAAAAAACAAATATATTATTATACAAATCCGTGATCCGTGAGAGAAACGCACCCGCGTTACGCAGCGTAGCAGTCGATCACTTAACCACTGCGCCAACCGTGACAACGAATTTCAGCAAAATCCTTAATATTCAAAAACTAGCAATTACCCGCGGCTTAGCCCGCATACATAAAATATAGCCTATACCACTCAGGAATAAAGCAATTTTCTATCAATGAAAAAATTTTCGCAATTGGGCCAGTACTTTAAAAGACCTCCTACAAACAAAAAAAAAAAACAAAAAAAAACTACCTCTTTATAATATTAGTGTAGATGATGCTATATATTGTTACGTACCTACTCACTATCTCGGTACACGCGCCTCCCACACTCTTGACACTTTGACGTTTCCATCTGACAAAGTATGAAGATTAAGTTATAAGTTAGCACTTACTTCCGCTAGAGGCACTTACATTTTGACTTCAAACAATCCATCGTAAATTCCCCGATCAATAGTTTCCATAGTTCCTTTAATAACGATCAGAATGGTAGTAAACGAAGCTACTTGAGTATTACGTTGCTTTGTTACCCGGTTCAAAGATTGAGCCATTTCGTCGACGAACAATATAATATAGCCGATACTAGTGGTTTAATTTGAAACTTAAGTAATTGACGTCTCCTAGGATAGTTTACGAGGAATTTCTTGTTCATTACGAAGTTAGCTCAAATTAAATTACATGTTTTGTTAAAAATGGGCGGTTTGGAAGTTATTGAATGTATCAAGAAATGTGGTTAACCTGTGGAGTCTGTTGGCAATATAATAAAGTCATTCTAACTCATTTACCTTCAACCTTCGGGTATTTAAATCAAGAGTGAATTTGTTACTTTTAGGCAAACGTGCTCGATCGTCGAACACATTGCTGCTTTCCATCAGGTGAAGTAGTGGTCACGTAGAAAATAAGAAATTTCCTGTGCTTATTAAATATATTATTAGCCAATAATATGTGCATTACCCCAATGTGACAATGGCCGTCAAACTGAACAATCAAAATGCCCGTAATAATGATAAGATCATTGATCTGAGAACCGTACCTATTACGTGACCTCGCTATTGTCTTCTAAAAATCAAGAAATGTAGATTTAATTTATAAATAAACCTTTTTTAAAAACCACTTCCCCATTTAACCAGATTGAACATTGTTAGGGTAATTGAAATACAAAAACAAACATAAAAGCTAATACACAAAAATGTCTAATTATTTTTATGTTTTTCTTAAATAAATACACAGTAAAATCTCTTTTTTACATATTCCGGCCGTAGGATACGAAATTAATTTTGTTTGTAGAAACAACTCGACGTAAAGGTACGCATTACACATGTCTTTCAAGTATGAAAAGAATTTTGTGATGAGTACGATTGTATTAAACGTTGTATACATATTACAGGTCACTTATTTCTACCTATAATGGTATCTTTATTTCTACCTATAATGGTATTTTTTTATATACGCTCTTGGGCGGAGCGCGAGATAGTGTCAGACTTTTACTGACTAAAAACCCACTCCTGTTCCTTCTTTGCCTTCGTCCCAGGGCCCCAGGTTTCACTTCGTCCCAGGGCCCCGGGTTTCATTACATTTATAGCTGCTGCCAACGACTTCATCCGCGTCATAGTAAAAAATATCCCAAGGAAACATACGCCTCACCACAAAACTGTAGGGGCCTAGCAGGGCCCGAAGCCTTCTGGATGAAGCCAACTCATGGTGGGTTGGCTTCCAAAAGGGAAACTCAGAATTCTGGAACGCTAGGCAAAGAAAGAACAGTCTTGTTACAACTTTTACTCAGTAAAAGTCCGACACAATCTCTCGTTCCGCCCTAGAGTCAGAGAAATCATTTGAAGATTCTTTACATCGACATCTTTTCGCCCGATAAAGTATGAAGGAGTAACAATCGTACAAACCACACAAGCATTCGGATTTATAATACTAATTGTATGCACATTTTCATCCAATATCCGTTCTTCAAAGCAACAACTAGATAGAAAAATATATTCGACAAGACCATTTTCAATCCTTGTTCATGTTCACATAAAAATGTCTGCCTACCCGTCCATTAACTGCGTCATATAGTCCTTAATCCGCTCATTACAAAGGCTGGCTAGACAATCGTCCGTACTTCGAAATGGATTCCTTTTCCCGAAGCCGGACGGCCGATGACTGCAAAGTTTCCTGCTAATTAACTGACTTTGGGCTACCCTGGGCATTACTGGGCAACCCTGCCCGCTCCGGGCAATCTCTGTATCCCTAGATTATGCCTATTTGTTGCTACTCTTATCGCGTGTCTTATTAACTTCGATCCGAAGGGTGGACATTCGGATGCTGCATTTTTTATGAATAGGTCAATATGCTCTGTGTCGTCATTATTTTCGCGTCGTTTCGACATTATTAGAATTTTCAGAGTAGGAAACTACGGAAAAGCAAATGCAATCTGTTTATACAAAGTACCAGATAAATTGAGATTAAAGTAGTAGTAAGACTTTTTCCAAATATTTCTGAGTTTTGCAGCACTAGAAAATGTAGAGGATCGCTATAGGTGTCAACTCAAGACAGCTTTATGACGACTTCAAAAAAAGGAGGAGGTTATCAATTCGGTTGTATGTTTTTTTTTAGATTAGGAACATCAATAAATGTAGGAGGGTCAGTGACCGATATTCTTAATTTATCTGGCACCTACCTTAAAACCATTCACTTGTACATTTCATGAAGGAACTTTATTATACTACTTTTGCAAGAAATACGACACTCAGCATTCCCAAAACAATTGCAATCAGTATAACAATCGCTTGAAATTTGCCTGATCACAGGAAAACAAGACAGCACTCCGACAAGAACAATAGAAAAACTCTCGAACAAGTCGTTTATTAAAAACGAAAAAATATTTGAGAACGTTTTAATAGAATGCCGTTTAAAATAAGCTAGTCGTCACCATCAAATTACGCCTTGTTTCCAGAGTGATGGTTTGTAACAAAACAAACTGTACATTATAATTGCTCCAATTTGCCGCAGGCACAGCGACGTGGCAGATTGCTAATGACGTCACACAGTCTCACCTCCGGCTTGTCCATGGGAAGGACGATTTACACGTGACGAGGGACGAAAGACAGAAAATGATTTTATTTTTGGTAGACTATGTAAATTTGTAAACAAAACTTATGAAAAAGTACTTATTATTATGGCGCCCTTTTAAGGTAGAACTCATTGTGCACACGTGGGCCACGTACGCCAATCTGGGCGCATCGGTCACCATACATTTTATATGGAAACTAAACTTGCAGCGGTACATTAGATCCACGCCACGCGACGCGTACAAATTAGGCGTGGTCAACGTGTGCGCCGGTCTAGTGTAGTTCTCGCTTTAACCTCGCAAAGATTATTATTATTTTCTTTCCTTTTTCTGACTTTCGTTCCTTTCTTCTTTCTATTAAATGTAAGCTTCCCTAAACTTCGCCAAACCGACCGTTTCTTTGTTTCTCGCATCATATGCTTCTGATAATGATTGTCAATTAATCATGTTTGAACTTGACTAGTTACTTATGCTAGAAGTGATAACAACAATTTAATTTGCAATATAACAAGAGATCGAAGACGTATGAAGAATTTCGACATAGAAAAACAAATAATAAAACTAAAATAGAGTTGGGCAGGACCGCTGGCAAAGCGTGATGATGATAGGTGGAGTAGGGCGGTGACCGATTGGCGTCCAAGAATCGGAAGCAGAATTTATTGGTCGTCCAGCAGCGAGATGGGCAGACGACATTGTTAAGACTGGCACAGAAACGTGGAGACTGGCACAAGAATAGAGATCCCTATGCTCAGCATTAGATAATGTCGGACTGAAGATGATGAAGTTAATGATAAAAAAGGAGGAAGGGGAGTTTTTGCCCTGCAATAAAATAGTACCTTCAAAAGGTATTTTACGAGATTTATTTCGCAAAATTGTTTTTAAGTCCATTATAATTTCCCTACTCCCCTTAATTAATAAATTGAAAGTTACGTTTGTATTTTAAAGGTCAAACATAATAACTTTTCCCATTGAACAAAATTCACTCGGTGTTCTGTAGACCCATTAATTTATCGAGTTACAAATTGAAAACGTACGTGGCTTTATACATGTATGTTTTTAATTTGGTTAGATGCAACATTGCACTTTGTTTTTAAATAAAATCACAACTAAAAAATCCGAAACTTTGTTTGTTCCGTCCAAAACGTATTTTTAAATCGATATATTCCAATGTCCGGTTGACAACATAAATTAACTTTTCTACTTCGATGTGTGATAGAGTGTTTTTAACTTTTGATGGTAAGCAGTGATGCATAATAAACTAGTGTGCTCTATCAAAGATGATGGTGCACACTAATTTATTAAGAGGATTTTCATTCTAGCCTTGAACACACCTAAATTATAATAATTGACAAAATAAATACAGAACTGGGAATATCAGCGACAATAAATTGATATTCGGAAGTCAGAAAAAAATACTATTTATTCTGATTAAACCATGGTATATAATATTTAGGCTATGACTAACAACAATTTTTATGAATCAAAATCCGAATCCAACCAGCTAAACTACAAAACAGCTGTAAATAAACTAATACCAATATAAGAAAAAAACATGCTATTTATTTCTGGGTTTTTTTTTTTGCTCTCGTGGGGTTTACCAAAATAATAAGTAACTTAAAGAATTTTCTCACTCAGATAAGTACTTTTAGAGATGACCTTCTTAGTGATAAACATAAAAAACAAACAATTCTAACTGTTTATATTAAATTTCACACATTTAAATAAGAGTTTTAACAGTTGCATAGCATCGTTAAAATACTCATTCGCCGCGGGTCAATCGTCTATCAGTTTCGGGCATTTAATTTAGATTCAGCTTCTCATTTTAAATGTACTCGTACCTTACCCCGTACAGTCACTAGCATAATAGCATAATCAGCCTTACAATGTTCCCACTGCCGGGACTCAGGCCTCCTCTCTAGGAGAGGGAATGGGCCGTAACCCACCACGTGGGCCCAGTACGGGTTGGTGAATGTCACATCTCTTCGATTTTTTTTTGGTTCTATGACATGCCGGTTTCCTCACGATGTTTTTCTTCACCATTTTGAGAGCAGTGGTGATGAAATAAATAACACAAAGTAATGCACCTGACTTTGGGGTTTGAACCCGTGACCTAAATCTCGTAAGTCGGAGCCGTTACCACTCGGCCACTACTGCTCATGCATACAGTCACTATTACATATTGTCGACACATTTGCATTCGCGGTCGGTAGTAATTTTCTTTTATTTTAAATAAAAAATGGTAAACAAGGCAATGGTCACAATGCATACAGCCTATGGTCAACACTATTATCACTAGCAATCAAGTACTAACTAGACGCTAGTTGACGACATAGCAGAAGGGGAAGTTTAAATACTCGTAATAACACCTTTTCAAAGGAGGAAAAACACTGGAGGCACCTTTTTATTTATATCGTTTAGTTTGACACTTACATGTTATTTAACAGTTGACACTTGACAGTAGTGCTAGTGTTGTCATTCAAAAATTATATTTTTAATATTTATATGTTGGAGATCCATCACTCTAGAATCTCTTGATCTAATGATATAATCGTATCGCTAACGTCTCGAAATCGTATCGTCCAGTGTAAAGCACCGTCTACCTTGGCCACAATTAACGCGCGCTTCAAGTTTTCTTCCGAGAGGGAAATAATTACGATTGAGTTGAGTTTCGCTATCCGACGCCGGCCAAGCTACCAGGCTGCCATAATTGGTGCTTAAACATAGAATTCAATTTTCGATAACATTCCCAACCAACCTATAGGAATCGATTTCAATCGGAAAATTTCCACTAGTTAAAATTCAAACTTGCTTTCTGTTTTGATTTTCGTAGATACAGTCTTTTGATGTTGGTTCAAAATTGGTTTTAGAAATTAAATTCTAGGAAAAAAATGTTATTAAATTGAGTAACGAATAAGGAAAATGTTTTTTGAGGTACAAATTTGAGGATTAAAGAGTTTTTTTTTTGCGTATCCTTGTATGTCTAAGAATAGCTGAATATGCGTATGGTATATAATAGGATGTTCGTCTTTTAAATTCGTTCGTCAGCTCAGTGTTGCCGTAAACCAAGAACGCTCTGCTATAAAGAAATATAGAAGACTAAGATTATCCTCACTAAAAATAAACGGCTCGATTTCAACATGTGATTTATTTTTTGCCTTTTATTTACCTACTAACTGCTGCCGGCGGCTTCACCCGCGAAAATTGTCCCAAGGGAACATACTCCGGTGATAAAAAGTATCCTACGTACTATCACAGAACATGGTTTATCCATGTGCCAAATTAAATCAAAATTCCTTCAGTAGTTTCAGCGCGAAGGAGTAACAAACACACACATACAAATTTCACCTTTGCAATAATGTAGGATGGAAATATTTATACTGGCATTCTGAAGACATAAAAATTACGGACTAAGGTGCGGTATCTTTTATTTATTGGTGGAAAATCATCAAATGACTTCTCCTGCTCTTGATGGAACAAGAGAAAGTCTAACTTTCACTGACTAAAACCTACCCGTGTCCCTTCAGTTGCCCTTTGCGTTCCTAAGAATTAAACCAAGTACCTTCTGCTGTTTAAGTTAAGGATACCATTCAGTCATTACTAGTTAGACTAATAAATATCTGTAAATAAATTAAGTCGTTGAAAAATATAAATAAAAGCTGTAAAGATCTACTAATATATCCTTTATTCATGAAATATCCATTCAATTTTCATTTTTAAATATTTCTGTTTTTAACCAAATATTTGTTCTGTACAAATGATCGTGCTCATCACACAAACATTTGTGGGAATCGAACCCACGACCCCCAGCGTAGCAGTCAGGGCCACTGACCACTAGACCAATAGGGCTATCAAAATCAAATGAGTGTACAATAGGTGGTCCTATCGCACATATGGAATGAAAGAAAGGAAAAGATCTAAAGCTGTATACAACATATATGTTAAAGTCAAAAGTTTTTTATTTCACATAGGCCTACATGGACACTTATAAAACGTCAGAAGCTAGTGCAAGGTTCCAAATTGGTCGTTTCCTGTGGAGAAGAACCGGCAAGAAACTCCATGGTTACTGTTTTAAAAAAAAATGTTTTTCTTACAATATTTCAATATTACATATATAAGTAGATTCAGTCATAGATAATAATGTAAAGAAGTAAAAAAACAGATCTTATTATTCTGGTTACTGGTTTGCATATGTCCTAAAACCTCAGCTCAGTATCACTGGTACAAGCATAAAGTAAGCTTGCTCTGCTGCAAAGCAACATGGACTATTACGATTCGCCTCACGACTTTCGGCAACAGATCTCAAAGAGCGCAATACTAAATTTCCCACGCGCCATTGCCTGCCCGCGTTCGAGAATACGTTTTTTAAATTTACTTAATATATATCCGCGGTGGCGCCATCTGTGTGCAGTTACTTGCCGCTGTTCATTTTTTTTTATTGTCTTTCCCTCGCGACGATATTTCGCGCGAACGTCGCGTACAGTGCGAACGGGTTTTTATTTATTCTTTAATTTTTTTTCGCTTGGCGTTTTGTTGTTGCCTTGTTTATTTTTTTTTTTTAAAGTAGCGTTTTGCTGTCGGAAAATTTGTTTCTGGGTGGGAAAGTAGTTTTGTGTATGTGATAATGAGAGATTAAAATATCTTCTGAATACACGGCACGCTTGGCGAAGTGGCGATTAGCTGCTGCGCTGTGTGTCGCGGGTTCGATTCCCGCAAGGAACAAATAGCCTACAAATAGATGTTCCTGGTCTGGATGTCAGGAGTAATGAGGAGAGATGTGATGAGAGAGGAAAGCTAGTGGGGGCCAATGATTTTAAAAAAATTGTTCAAAACACACATTCATTAATTATAGCACAAAAAAAACAACAATAATTAATTTCACAGCCAGCCTGATTAAGCACATAAAAATTTATATTAAGCCAACAAAAGTTAAGTAAACCAGTATCGTAAGTACTCCTAAACGTTAAAGGAAATACATAAACACCGAACAGAGTAAATACAAAAAACAGAAATAAAATATATACAGCTTTGGTAGGCACTAAAAATGATCACAAAGTGGTAACCGAATTGTGTTTAGAAAAACATTGTTACCGGTAGCTGACCTACAAAGATGCTACGGCGCTACGGGCTACGGTGCTACGGAGCTACGGCGTAGCACCGCACAAAAAAGATGCGCTTGTAAAAGTTAATTGACTGGAATAAACCGTAGTAGTAAAAAAACAAGTAAGCTACGGCTTGTTTTTATCGAATTCGTGTAGAACATTGTTGTTTTCTTTTAGATCAGTGGCCGCAGAGGTGCGAGGCGGAGGCTAACATTGCAACGTCGATTTGCTTTTCGTATGCATCGCAATGTTTATTTAATGGTTTTAATAGTGTTGGGAATGGTTAAATTAAATCCGTTTATTATGCTGCCTTCCAGGTCCCATTCCACAGAGTATAAATTACTTTAATTATTTTGCTAGCATGTTCTAAAAATTGCACTAAACCTGCCAGAACAAAGGAAAGGTCTCTCACCATTGACCTGGTCTAAAATCGAGAGCGACCTCCAGTGAGCCCATTTGCCAAAGCCGATCACCCAGGATAGAAACGACGCCAGGATATTTCCTGGCGCCGATTTGAGAGGAGATCTGAGCCCAAATAATGGAAACAGGAGAAGACAAAGAAGATTTTGCTAGTATGTCCTGTTCCACTCCTGGACAAAGATCTCCGTCCACCGTTCTCATGATTCGCAAGCCCGCACTTTCTGCTTCCATTTTCATTTACTTTAAATACTCTGTGGGCTGGTAAATAAAATTACCGTCTCTTTAATATATTGTATTTATTGTCCGACTGACACATCTCTCATCCAACTTTCCTGTCGCAGGTCTTCTGGAAGAAACTTCATTTGAAATAAGCAGTACCTTTGTACTCTTCTATCTGTATTTCTTCTTTTAATTTTTAATTTCTTGTGTGCATAAATAAATAATATCGAACGACTGCCCGTAACCACTGACATTACACAAGAATACATACATACATGCCTAGACCACACATTACTAAACAAAAATTGTCGCCTAACCAAACCTCAGTTTGAAATCTTCTCAACGAGCATGGTTCTAAATCCCGCTACGAAAGCAGCCGTCAAATAAACAGGAAATAATTTAACATCAACGCTTTGCAAGTTCACTCTGAATTTAGACGTGACGGCGTCAGCTCGAAAATAATAGGGCAACTCGCAAACTGCATAGAGTGCATAGATAACCGAATTGTTAAGACGAGTCATGTCTTAAAACCCTCATGTTTATGCATGCGGTGCTCGCGATTAGTGCTGTGCCGTTTACACGAGTCTATTCGCGTTCTAAGGCTGTTTTAGAATGTTAGGATTCTGTCGGTGAAGTTTAAGTTCGGTTGGTATTAAGGTATTTATTGCTTATGTTAGATCAATAGTTCTAATAAATCAACAACGATACCGTTACAAATAATAAATACACGCATATTTTTTCATTTGTATAAAAAGAAATGGGGCTCTGTCCGTCCCCGTTACTGACCATATTTGTGTAGTCAAAAGTAAAAAAAAACAATATCTCAAAATTTACTACGAAATATTTTTCAATATAATTATTGTCCGAGTTCCTCATCAAAGAGTTGTGATATCTTGCAATGTAAACGGCTCTTGATATGTTTAGAAACTCTAGTAAATTACCTGGTTAGGGCCACGTCAGCAACATCTGCCCTAGGTCTTCTTAAATAATAAAAATCCTTTTCTTTTGAGGTGGAAAGTCTTCAAACCGGGAAACAGATAACAGATTTTCTTCAAATTAACCAGTTTATAATTTCTACCATTGTAAAACATTCTACCATAGTAAGTCCACAACGGTAAAGTTTCTATGCAGACTTACTACTGTAAGAAATCGTAAAGTACATCAGAAGCAGCTGTTCGTTCCCACGCAGGTCGCTATCAAGATATCAATCCTAAGAAATTGGTTTAAACTAGTTCATAGAAGCTTGTAGATGGATAGCTACTTACTTTGTTTACCATTATAACTTTTAATTCTTTTAATAAAACTGATTATTTTATACTTTTTGTATGAGCACGATGTATTCGAGAATAAATCATGCCAAAGTAAAAATATTCACCGATTTAGAGGTATGCGGAACAGAATTTAAAGTCCCGCAAACCTCCGTTGAAAAGGGAAGATACTCCGACCAGACGAGTGTTATGTCTGATGCGGACATCTGCCCGATAGATCATTTCTGGCTGTTGTATATGTTCAAATCTCGCAGAGAACTCTAATTGCGCGATGTAGGATTTCATAGTTTAGTTTCCACGTGACGCCATAGATTTGACAAGCAATGTGATACTGGAGCAGACTGCCTACATCGGAAATACGCACCTTATTAATCTAATTTAAAAGAAAATACATTCTGAAGTTTATCTATATCAGATTTTGTTTTTACGTGTTACGTTCTCTATTTTGATTGGCTTACACTATGCAAGCTTCATCAGAGCAAATCGGACAGGAAATAGATGACTCTTCCTACTTTCCTGAACACAGAAATCGATACAACAAAACACGTGTATCTGTGTTTATCATTAATTACAGAATGGTGGTAGTACATTTTTCCAGCTATATCAAACCAATGTGAATAAATAAAACACGATATCTGTTCTCCATACATTTTTAATGACTAGTTTATAATACCAATGTTTTGAATTCCGTTTCAGGTAGTTTCTAGGAGTTTGAAAAAGACAAAGTAAGCTAAAATTAGACGTTTCTTAACCTTTTTGTAGTGCTTAGCATTTGCACTCGCTTTGAGTAATTATCATTCGCACTTATCACCACCCTGAGCGATATTCACTGACTCCCAAGTATTTAGATCCCACTATATCTATTCCTCCAAGTATTATTTCATAAGAACCAGGTTTTTAGTAAAGACAACATAGTAATAGATGTTTATTCCCGGACAGTTCGACCCAGCTGCCGGGCTATTTTGAACTGCCGAGAATAACCTCCCCGTTGCTAAATGCATCGGTAGATTCGACTCTCGAATCCGCTGTTTATCTAAAAATTACTCAACAGACGAGGCAAGATTGACATCGAGGCTAAGTCGAAAGCAAACATGGCTTATTTATATACTCATTTTAAATCTGTTTAAATCTAGTCTCTAAAAATAAGATGTAGGTAGTTCTATACTCAGTGCACATGTAGAAAACGTTTGATACAAACAAGCATGTTGGTTTCACTCAATAAAACGCACGAATATGGAAACGCCCAATTGATTCCCAACAATGGGAATTTAATACATTGTAATGTGGACGAGATGTTATAACGACAAGTTGGCAAGGGACCGTTTCCGCAGAGTTCCGCAGGATCGGCCCGTCGGTTGCGTTCCCCGTCCATCTGCAGGCCAGACACGTAGCGACTGGGAAACTCGCCAGCCCTGTGCCGATTGCGAAAACAATTTCGGATCGAATGGGAAACGCGTTTGAACTGGACTTTTGGAGCGGAAGTATTAGATTTGGTTTAATTGATAGGATATTTTTAGATATCTAACTAGATTTGATTACTATGCATTTATGCAGCTCGCAGCGCAAAATTAAAGCAGTGGCTTCGGAAGCGCCGAATCAAAATGTAATGGAACTATTTCTATGTTATTTTATGTAATTGGCATCGTATTCGGATGTAAAGTTTTATAAGACAACATAAAGAGGTATTAGAAAACGTTAGGCTTTTCCCGAAGGCATGTTTCGACCTCAAAAGATTTGAAAAGTGAGCTTTGATAAAATTTGTTACAAAAATGTTGAAGCTCAACAATTTATGGACGTCGAGGACAGGTCGCTAGGGACTACATACTGCCAAACTGTACCTATAGTACAAGTTTAAAAATCCGTGTCAATGTACATCTTAACCCGTCGGCGGGCGCTTGCCAAAATCTGCCGGTCACGTGCGCTTACGTAACCCGGCGGCGGCGGCGCGGACGTAATTTTAAGAAGTATATTGGTTTAGTTTTTAACGCCAGTGCGGATGCCAACGCGACTGAAATTAACCCTGCCTGCTTTATTGCCTGCCGTACTCCTCCATCTACCAGCACCGGTCCCACAGACCGATCCTTACTCGAAATTTTAACTTCATAACTTCCATAGGTTTTATTTTCAAAGCGAGTGAGTTTGTTCCAGTTGTAAGAAACGGGTCAAATGGGAGTCATTCGAGAAATATTAAATGTAACTATTATTGAACTTCTATATTAAGTTTGCAGCTCTATTTTACTGCTCGCCTGTTGTAAAATGTAATTTGTGACCCGCTCTCTTGATGTTTCAAAACTCGAATTTTATTCGGCATTTTGTGAATTCTTATATTATTATGTTGAGAACATTTAGACCGTACTAAACTTGGTACATTTATGATGTAAATTGGTTTTACTTTGTTCAAAATTTTCTTCCTTTTTCTTTATCCCTTTTGGATTAAATAAACCCCGTAAACCTGCGAACTATTCACGAACTGTTTCCACTATAGGAATAATCCTAATACACCTGTTCTACGCAACTGCTTTACAAATCAAACGGCCTAGATCTACTTGAAAGGCAGTAATCTCTCAATATCGAGTCCATCCCTTTGCAAATTTACCTACTGGAGTCTAGAAACAAAGCTCTGCTGATTCGATTTAGTTGCGAACGAACGGGATCTTCTTTGATGTGTCGAATGAAAGGCAGCGATCCGACTGTAATACACTTAGCCGGGCCATTTCAGGCGGTTCTCCCCGTCGACGAGGAGAGAGGGGAGGCCCGATGCACTCGTAGCCGGTTCAATAAGATTTTCATTAAGCGTTGAAAAGTTTTTAATGAGCACGGATTTTGTACTTCAACCCTTGAATTCTCGAGTACCTATTTTGTGTAAATATTTGGTTGGATAGCGCTTTTTTTGTGAGGCTCTCGATTTTCGAAAGGGACTCTCGTATTTCTTGGTATTTTAAGTTGTTAAAAAATCCATGATAGCATATTTGTTATGCTGCAATTATTCACGTAACAGAAACAATATCACAGTAACTATCACCCTCAGGAAATAATAAATTATATAGTTAACAGTAAAATCATACTACTACAGTAAATAATTATTGCTTTACCGTTAGGCATCGCGCAAACGCTCGACAAAACGTAACGTTTTATGATGGCGTGTCCGCATTTTCCCGCAAATCGACAGCTTAATCGACTCGATCGTGTGAGGGCGGGCATTCTTTTTTTGAAATATACATTTTTATAGAACATGGATTCAAGTTTTGATTTAACACTTTCATCAGCAACGACTAATGTTTACGTTTAGACTCAAATTCAATAGAGTTATCATCCAATTCAATTGGGGAAGACGACCTAAATTGAGTATAAATTCAAAATTGCTTTGAACGTCCCTGAAGATACAAACCTATTAACCTCCAGGTCTGCCTATCGGAACAGCCACCCACAATCAAACCTCCTTCCTATCGACCTATTCAGAAAACAAATCGATTTGCGGAAATTACTTATAAGTAGGCGAGCAAATAGGGCTGAATCTGATAAGTGGCCGACGGTAGCTTTCTACGGTTCACGCCATTTGATGGATGCCTTCATCGCGGCGAGGCTACAGGCTACAGGCCATTACACACACACAGGGTAGCCCAGCTAGGTTAGTGTTGGTTGATTACTAATTTAAATTGGTATTGAATTTTATTTAAGTCTAGGTATTTAATAATGCTTAGGTACTTGAGTGAGGTTTTTTAGGGTAATGTAAATAATTCCTGTCAGCATAGAACTTTTATGTGTAATTACAATTACTTCCGTGTAAATAGTGCGTGTTACATACCAGTAAATAAACAACTAAATCCACAACCCATAAAATTTTAACAACAATTTTACAGCAAACAGAAACGTTTAACTGCCAAATTGAAAATTAAAATATCAATCAAAATTAATTTCTAACGTTAACAGAAACCCCATTGGCGGAACGCAAAAGCAAAACGCTGTAAACGATTACATCGACCAACATAAAATTCAAAGAAATCAGATACTTCGTTTTACCGCTGGCTCGATTAGCGGCAATGGCCGACTACCCTCCCCCACTCCATCCCCCCCCCCTCTGTTTCCCCTCCCGAACGGAAATACTGGCCTTCTCCATAGGCGCGCTATTTCCTTCAAAAGCTGCTATCAGACATGGCACGGATAATGCACTCGCTATCCAATACACTTTGTACATTTATTAAGAACTGAAATTTTTTATACCGCGAGGGAAATTATTATTGGTTTAATGATAGGTTTAGTTAATAGTCCCAGCGATGGCTTTACACGGTAGTAATTTTTTTAAGTGATATTTATGGTTGGTGTCATTAAATCTGTCGTTGAAATGTCCAGGTGTGGTTTGTCGGTTGTAGTTCTTGATAGTTTTATTTACTTGTGTGTGTTAGCTATGAGCCAATGAATTTTGGACTGAAAAGATTGTTTTTCGTAATTATTAGTATTTTGATGGTTTATATTATTTAAGTACGCATCACCGATACATATATATTACACTCCAAAACTGTTTTACGTCCGTTGCGTCACAACCACAGGTTCAGTTGAAAACCAGCATCAGGCACTAGTCTGACATTCATGCTGAACTAGACCTATTTTGATGTAGCCGTGAGGCACACATCTACATTTTTGTTTTTTTTTTATATTTTTGTTTCGTGTTTACTCTGTATTGTGTTTGTGCCTTGCGCTGTACTAAATAAATTATTTTTCTTTCTATCTTAATTCAAACGTGCAGTAATTTACAGCACATTGTTGTAAAAAGCTTCGTCAGAATATGTTTTTGTGTAGTTATTTTGTTATTAATCAAAGAATTACCTTTCACGACATCACCTAGCCTTTTTCCCAACTAGCTTGGGTTTAGCATTCAGTCTAATAGGTTTTTTTTTTCATGTGGGAAAATCATCTAATGACATCCCCCGCTCTTGGGCAGAGCGGGAGATAGTGTCAGACTTTTACTGACTAAAAATCCACTCCTGTTCCTTCGTTGCCTTTCGTACCGGGGCCGAGTCTTGGCCCCAGTAGGCTTCGATCCTGCTTGGCCCCTACGGTTGCTGACATCTTCTTGAGACGCGCGTGGAACACTACACGCCGTCGACGATTTGAGCTCGGTCCAGACAGTTACCGGACGTTCGGACGGCGAGCCATCTATCGTTCGCCGTCCGCATGCCCGCGCCTACGGTGACCGGAAATCGGGATCAGAATCCCATTCAGTCTAATAGGTGTGGCTGAATACCGCATTTTACATGGAGAGATAGCTTGTCTGACCTCCACAAAACTCTTTCTAGGCAACACGACAGACTGACGGTCAGACTTTCTGGCGTTTAACTACCTTTAAGAACTGTCAAAAATCTACGAATGACAACCGGGACCAAACGACTTTACGTTATTGCCGAGGTACGGAGTGTCAGTAATGTCCTAGATAAACTTAGAAAAGTACATATGAAATGTAAAAATCACATTGGTACTTGCCCGGTTTCGAACCCACAACCTCATGCATGAAAGGTGGAATCCTTAACCACTAGGCCATCACAACATCTGCTCGACAAGGCTCTTTAAATACCTTTAACACAGAACATAAACTTTCAACATCAAACCAATTAGAATTCAGAAATGACCTCTTAGATCGGAATGAAATCAATTACTTTACTCAAAAATAATTTCATAACTTTACAAATATTTCAGATATAAGTTAGTGAAACAATTTTCTAGATTTCAGAGCTGAAATACTTTGAGCTATTAAATTCTGAAACTCGTTTATATTTTGTTTATACGGAACAGTTGTTTTGCGCCTTCCTTGAACTTTATAACGTTGACTCGTATTCCAGAGTTCGTTTACACAAACGCGAAGAAAATTCTCAACTTGAACTCAAATATCCTGAAGTTTTGAGCTCCAAACGTCGCCTAATGATAGGCATATCGCTTTAGATAAGTATTATGTAGGTGTACAAACACAGCCTCATAAACTTGTCACATGTTGTAAAGTTTTGTACCTACACCATCCACTTTCGCCTTCAGTAAGATATTCGAATGAATAGCTGTTCATACCTCCTGAGGCCCATAAGCACAGACTGTGGGGTGGTTCAAAAGAGTTGCCGTCTACTTGGAACAAAAAAGGCAACTGAAAAACACAGGTGAGTTTTTCCGGCCACCGTAGGCGCGGGCTTGCGACCGTCCGGTATCCGTCCGGACCGAGCCCTAGTCGTTGACGGCGCTTAGTGTTCCACGCCTCAAGGAGATGTCAGCAACCGTCGGGGCCCAGCAGGATCGAAGCCTACTAGGGCCAAGACTCGGCCCCGGTACGAAAGGCAACGAAGGAACAGGAGTGGATTTTTAGTCAGTAAAAGTCTGACACTATCTCCCGCTACGCCCAAGAGCGGGGGATAGATATTTTAGTTAGTAAAGGTCTGTCACTCCCTCTCGTTCCACCCAAAGAGGGAGAAGTTAGTTGATGACTTCCCACCTCAAAAAACGGCCATTTGGACCAAAAAAACAGAAGTATTTGAATCAACATTCAGTCTCTATTATTTTGACTCAAACAATACTCTTTTTTAACTAAACGATATTAAAATTTCGTGTTCAACGCTTAATCTCAGATTTATTAAAAATGGTACGATTAGCACATTGGTTGAGCGATTATCTACTGTATCTACTGAGTATTACATGTTCGATTCCCGCACGGAACAAATATTTGTATGGTCTACTGATAGTTGTTCTTGCTCTGGTTGTCTGTTGTGTATATGAGTTTACATATTAGTGAAAGCAAGTAAAAAAAATAATTACAAATCAGTTCACCATCTTTAAATACTTACTTGCATGTGCTATTGTTAGAATATAATGTGTAGTTAGCATCGACCTTCACAACAACAACCCACTGTGAGTAGAGCTAGTGCTTAGAATTGTAACGGAAAGCACAAATGGCCATAAAAATAGCGAATGGTGCTAACAACTGGCTCACAAAAGGTAACCCTGACCTGGTGGCGATAAGTTCCGCTCCTTAATTGTTCTTTTAAAACCACTATAACGCAGTAATCGTGGCGTTAGATGGCTCTTTCATTGTTTCTTTCTTTAATTGCAATGAATGATTGATAAATTAAAGAGAGCTTCGCAGGCGTTCTGATAAGAGGCATATTAGGGGGAGGGGGATTTAAAGAATAGCGCCAATGTGTGCAACTTACCGCATGGACGTTTAATAATTGGGCTGCGGGATCATTCGAAATAATGCGTTCCAGTATAGCCTGGAACGCAAAGAGCCGAGCCCAAGTCGTCGTCCACGCGTAGTGTTCTACGCGCACTTCAAATAGATGTCAGCAAACTATAGGAACCGATATTCTACTTGATATATCTGTTATTTATTTATTGTGCACACCTACCATAGTGTTGTCTCTTTTAACCCAAAGGTTACCTGATAGAGAATGGCTTGTTGCATTAAGTCCGCCTATTTACCACTACTGTACATGAAGTTTAAATTAATAAATAAATATTCGCTAAGGCCACGTGGCTTTTCTGAAAAAGACACTCGTGGACCTAGAACTCAAATGGCAACTGAAGGATTCAGGTGTGGTTTTAGTCACTGACCCGTTCTACCCTAGAGCGGAGAAATCATAGGATGATTTTCAAGTCAATCAAAGTCAATGAAAGTCTGATATGCTGTTTCGATCCACCGACCCAAAGCTTAATGTTATGCCAATTTAAAAATTGTTATTTAAAAATACTTTGTACATACCATCACCACTCACCCCACCACTCACTCACTTACTCATGTCTATAACAGGTCTATGATCACGAACTGACATAGGCACGAGTTATACGACCACCATTGAAACCACCAATGAAACGTCAATGTCTTCCCAAAATTAACTAGCTCAAAATAAATTACTCGAATACAAACTCCGTAAACGAAGTTTATACTGTATTCGTAATACTTGTGTTTTGACAATCAAGACGACGAAAACACCGATACTGAAATTTAATTCCATCTTGATTGTGGTGTCTCTATTTATATCAGGAGACGGTAGCGTCGCTGCAATTAAGGAGCTCAGCCTTCGTTCCCAAAGTCCCGCAAGTCGTCGGGAGCCGACAATAATTGAGAATATGCAACTGAAATGATCGCGATTTAAGCGCTTAGGGGCGGCGCACACCGAGAGCGATGCAGCGGCACAAACGCGCGGGCAATTCTCGAACCTACATTAGATGTGGGTCCAAACCGCTCTGCCGCGCAATCGTTCGCGCGTTCCACCCCACCTTGCTACCTGCACGAACCGCCTTAACAATTATTGTCCTCCCATTGTTGCCGTGAAAGATTTAAGCAATTTGAGCGGTCGCTTAGTTTCTCACTTCTGTGAAGTTTCAAGTGATAATTAATTGGTGTGCGAATCTAGAACTTGGGATAAATGTAGATGTTTCGTTCCGAAAAGTTTTTAAATCGCACTTATGTTTCATTGATGCTTTTGAGTAACTTTCAGTTGTACCTTGACTTTTGCATTGCTCAAAAATGCTGAGGTGTACTTGTGCGGTCGCCAATGTTATACATGAGTTGCTTATTTTGTCACTAAACTTTGATTCATAACGTAATCAGTAACTCTCCCCAGCGTCGCAAAGATATTACAAATCTTTAAATATCTCTGTTTTTGTCTACTACAATATGCATGCATGTGTTATACCTACACCTAAACTTTTTTCATGAATCACTCTGTCTGTTGCTGCCCCATATGAAAGTCTGTTCTGTTTTCTTTCAGTTTATCACGAATAGACAAAGAGACGCAGTGAGGAACATCGCACTAATATTATAAAAGCGAAAGTTTATGAGTGTGTGTGTTTGTTAGTTCTTCACGCTCATACGGCTGGACGGATATTGATGAAACTTAGCACACGGATAAACCATGCCCAGGATAGGCACATAGGATACTTTTTATCTCGATAGTATGTTTTTTGAAGGTATGCGAAACAGAGAGTAGAGTCCCGCAAATTTCCGTTAAAAAGGGAGGATCCTCCGACTAGACGGGTGTTATGTGTGGTAGGCAGTTGCCCGATAGATGACTTCGGGCTGTTCTATATGTTCAAATCGCGCGGAAAACTGTAATTGCGCGATGCAGGATTAGTTCTTTTGTGACGCCATAGATGTCGCTACATTCCCATGGAAACAATTTCTACTTTCACGTGGGCGAAGCCGCTGGTATCAGCTGGTTGTTTTATATTATTAAGGACACAAACAATAAAATAAGTATAATAGAATCATCAGTAAGTCTGTTTATTTGCGAGTGCCTTGCCGTCCGTTGTCGAGTGCAGCCGGGCGTGCAAAGTGACCGCTTAAGCCTTAGTTGAGACCTAGTCGCCGCTACGAGCTACGTAAGCAAACGTACACTTTGACAAATGTTCAGTAAACATTTGAACTAAACTTTAAAGTAGTCTGTCTAGTACACTGTACCATGGCATGCCTGGGCTACGAACGTATCAAGACCTGAAAGAAATACAACACGGACTACTAAGCTTTCTGCAATGTATCAACAGCGTATCAGACGCGAACATACCGGTCATCATACGCAGTCATAACCACTGCCCCCCTAGCCAAGGTACGACCGTTTCGTTTCGATTCTCTTACGTCGAACGCCTCGAGTAGGCCACGCCTCCGATTCCTTTGTTCTGACCGCGTGACTGAGCGTTGAAATGACGTCTGTGGGGGGCTGTGTTCGCTGTTTTAGCATGCATGCGTTTATATTTTGTCGGTGTCGGTGCTCCATGCATAACACCACGTCGTGCGCTCCATGCTTAGCACAAGTGAGTCTCATACTTTTCTAAACAGTATTTTTTTTGCATGACACGTTCCTAGCACGGTCAGTAAAAAAATAAGTTTTTCTTGAAAACATGTCGAATAACTGCAAACCTAAAGAAGTCAAGTATCAATCAATGAATTTTATTAATAACGTCAATAAATTGCAATTCATTTCTTATATATTAATTCTCTCCTGGTTCTATTCTTCTATTGTGCTTTACAGCACAAAAGCAGCATTTTCAGTTCTTCTAAATATGATTATTTTGTATTAATATTGTATTTTGCAATTGGCATTAAACATTTTCTCTTTAGACTTCAGAAATCGTACCAGAATACTAAATAATTAATAGCAAATCTTGCGGACTCCCTGGTATTAAAGGAAAAGCCAGACCAGCGCGCCTTATTATTCAAGGAAGGCATTGTCAGATAGCATTCGGTTTCAAAACAAAGTCTGGAGAATTTTTAGCGATTAAATATAAAGTTATTTTTTTGTCTTTCTTTTAAATAAAAAAGAACCAATATAAGTAAATGTTGCACTTATTTATGTTGGTTTTATTTATATAATTATAACTAACGTAATCGGGCCTATAACCTGATAGGATTGGGCAAAAATAACTCAAGATGGTTTAAATCATAATCTTTATGTGTATAAAAGCGAATTAGCACTCACTGATTAATCACGAAATCTCAGAAACTATAACACCTACAAACTTAAAATTTGGCAGGTAGGTTTCTTATAGGGTGAAGACATCCGCTAAGAACGGATTTTACGTAACTAAGGAGGTGAAACGGAGGTTGGAAGTTTGTATGGAAAAACCTATTTTTACGCGGACGAGGCCGCTGACAGAAGGTAGTAGATTATATTTAGCAAGTTAATTTTAGCATAACAGGTTTGAGGACATAGCTCGAAGAATCACCAAACTTAACTGGCAGTTGACAAGGCACATTTCTCGCAGAACAGACGGTCGATGTGGACGAAAAGTTCTAAACAGACCTCGTACCGGAAGACGCAGCGTTGGAAGGCCAGAAGGTAGACCGATGAACTGGTGAGGGTCGCAAGAATTCGATGGATGAGAGTCGCACAGGACCGTTCGTTATGGCGACACTTGGGGGAGGCCTATGTCCAGCAGTGAACGTCTATCGTCTGAAATGAAGGTGATGACGATCAAGAAGAAAAGGGGAGGCATATAATACGACTAAAAATAACGTGACCGCATAGACAATAGCTTCAACTTAAACGTATTTTCTATGTACTAAAGTAACTATGTAGTAAGTAACCTAAATTGTCTGGTTTATACAATTCCAACAAACAGGTTAACCGTAAATCGGTTAACCTGTTTGTTGGAATTTTATTTGAAATCTAAACTAATTAATTTGAAATCTAAACTAATTAATTACAAGAACAATAAACATCAGATTTGATATATAAGTATTTACAGATAGTTAATAGTATCAAATTGATGCCAACGCATGAAATTAATCGAAAAACAATCCACAACTTGCGTTTTACAATTATTTCAACCACAGAATTAAACGGATTTTATTTGAGATTGCGTTTTATGTAGGTTTTTTTAAGGTGAAAAATTATCTAATGACTCTTCTCGCTCTAGGGTGGTTCCCACCTATGTTCCTTCAGTTGCTTCTAGGACCATGAGTATATCCCTTTCATATTTTTTCCATAACGCTGGACCCCTAAGATTTGCTGACATTTCGTTGAGATGCGCGTAGAACACTACGCACCGTAGACGACTCGAGCTCGGTCCTTATAAGACGAGCGGACGGCGAGCAACACATTGCTCGTTGTCCCGTGCCTACGGTGGCCGGAGATCGCTGTTCGATTCCCGGTGCCTGGGTTACGATGGCTCATTCGAACAATTCTGTAGCCTAAAGTCCCTAAAATGAGTGTAAATTCTAGTGGAGTCACATTTCACCCCGACCTTCTCTATCGGCGACATTACAAAAGGCCTTTGCGTTAATGTCGCACTTAACACTCCTAACACACATCCGACATTCAAAATTATGGAGAATATGTTCCAAAATTATTGAAAAGATTCTTCAGGCCACAAAGCAGTTAAGTTCAGAATTTAAGAATTTATCTCCTTACATTCTTGTAACGTAGTTATTACTTGAATTTATGAGCTAACTTAGGTGGTCTAGTATCCACAAGAATGAATCTAAATTAAAATATAACTTGCAGGTATATTTCAATTTCTCTGCCACGACTTTGGGTCCGTGGCCTTCGAATGCAAATGGGCAACTGAAGGAACACAGGTGGGTTTTAGTCAGTAAAAGTCTGACTCTCCCTCTCGCTCCACCTAGGGCGGGGGGAGTCATTTGATAATATAGTAATAAAAAATTGATATATTGTCAGGCATCGAGGTCCGTAATATAAATTGGGATGACCCTAGCTACATAATCGATTAATAAGAGGCACAAACATTTTCTATAAGATTGAATAGCGTTTAAAACGCGTAGTTCGTTTCACTTTGTAATGACCTGGGCTTGCTGGACACATTTTGATTTGTCATGCATACGTGACTGTAGCGGTCAAATGGTAATGGAATCTGTGTTTCCTGATGGCTACAACCCAGGAATCTTTAAGTCGAGAGTGAATAGATTATTTCTAGGTAAGCGCGCTCCATTATCGACCACATCGTCGCTTTCCATCAGGTGAGATAGTGGTCAAGCGTGAACCTATCAAGAATTAAAAAAAAATGGATAAGCAACTTTGTTTATACTCCATTCGAAATAAGATGAGACATTCAAACAAATTTTACTGTATGTTCAACCGATTTTGAATTCTATTACATAGGTATAAGGATGGCATCAAAAGGAAACAGTGGTTACAATGCTAACTATCCATGCCAGTAACGCAATAAAAGTCAAAATTGGTTAAACAGACAGTAAAAAAAGTTTTTTTTTATATTAATATAAACCAGTGCTTGACTGCGATCCCACCTGATGGTAAGCAGTGATGCAATCATTGATGGTGAGGCGCACTAGTTTATTCAGAGCTTATATTCACTCTAGCCTTGAAGACACCTAAATTATAGGACGGGAAGACCACAACAGGTAAATTGTTCTAGTCCTTCGATGTACGTGGTTTAAACGACGAAGCGAAACTTAATCCGGACCGCTTAGTTTTTTTAAATGTCTAATCTCAACGCGAATGGAGTATGGTAGGTCATAAATAACAAATACGTATATAAACTATCTGATATGATATCCAACCAAAAAAAAAAAAAGATATACATATTTCATTTCGGTTTTCATATTCATTGCCTTGCAAAAGTGAACCGACGACGCACTAAAACACTAAAATCTATTATCTTAATACCATTATCTCATTCGAGCGAGCGTTTTTCACGAGTAAGCAGAACTGAAATTGGTAGTCGGCCATTATTTTCATCCACTTTAACAGGTGAATTACTTATGAGCGGCTTTTTGCGCCCGTATTTCGGGGGAGAGCGGCCGCGCTTTACGCGTCCTGGGGGCGCAAAGCCCCGCGTTTGAGTTAGCGATAATCGCGATTTTCGACGCCGCCAGAACAACGTTTGGTGTTAATGATTTTTTATCACGAGCTGCAGTTGTTGGGCTCGTGCTTTTTAATTTGAGACTCTTTATTGGGATTTGTTTTCATCGGTCTTTTTTTTCGTGTTAGCGATTCTCAAGGTGTGATGAAACAGCTATTAGTTTAATGAAAATTACAATGCAATGTTAGGTTTGAAAATTGTATAGTGGTAGAGAGGTAGCATAAACGTTTTGGGAACACATTCATTGTGCGTACAGCTAAGGAGTGGAATTCCCTGCCGGAGTCAATCTATTCAGATTACTTATAGGCAAGAGTGCTCCATCTTCGATCACATCAACGCTTTCAATCAAGTGGGAGTGTGGTCAAGCGCGAACCTATCAACAATAGGAAAAATACATTATCCAATAAAATTCCTGCCATAGTTCATAACTAAACACAGTAACAGTATATTTGACAATACCTTTAACGCAAGGTATTTTAAACACATTCTTTATCAAGTTACTAACACAGTAAACTGTAACTAAATCCCCTCTAAGTGAAACTAACGTGAAAAAAATAAACAACACCTTAACTTAACTTTACCTAACGCTAACTTACAGAACGCCGGTAGTTAACATGTTAAACTGCAATTTCATATACATATTTTTTTAAATCAGCTACATTCGTAAAAATGTACCTGGAACGCTCTCGAAAAATAATAAAAATATCGTTTTTACGCTGATATTTTTAATGCTTCTTAATCTTCTTTTATTTTAAGGTAATGAGAAATTACCTGAAAATAAATATTATTCAAGGGCATTAAATTGGATAATATAATAATATTAATACTTTTTTTTTATTTTCGTAACGGAGTTAATGAAATACGCCTCCGTACTTTTATTGTACTGATCGGTGGTCGAATACATAAAAACAGAAGATATATGAGTCCCAACTACTGAACAGCTGATTATATTATGCAATTCAGTTTTAGTCCCATCTTCTTCTTTTCGAGTCCATGGTAAACTTCTTTTCGGCCCAGTAGGTGGCTACATTCACTGCAGTGTCGGCGCTTATTGAGTCATCCAAAGTACAACTTTTAGTCCCATAATAAAAATTATTCATAGTTATGTGTATCGCCAATGATTTTACTTATTATTGTGTTGTCGTCTCCACGTTGTATATACAACCGATAAAAACCAGCCAACACCTATTACTGAAGTCGCTGCCATTCTAAACAAGGAGCACAATCATACAGACGCACGATCCTGTATTGTTAGAATTTAACGAGAAGACCGATAAGCGAAGTTCCGAGTGTGCTGTCAAAGGGCGCCGCGTTTTATCAGCCATAGTTAGCGAGCAATTGATATCGCACTCTGAAATAGCTACTGAAACTGTATGCAAAGTAAAGCGGTAGACAGAATGTGGTTATTGATTTTTGAGTATTTAAGTTGTTATTTGAGTTTCTTGTTGTTCTTCTCCATAGGAAACGACCACATGCACTAACTTCTGACGTCTTATAAGTGCTCATGTAGGCCTATGTAAAAAAAAAAAGATTTTGGATTATTTCTTGACAAAAACCAAGAGAGTCTATTAAAATCAATATTATGTAAAACAAACAACATCCTCACCACCTTTTTGCCTCTAAAGCAGATAAAATATTTAAGTCAAGAGTGAATAGGTTACTTCTATGCAAGCGAGCTCAACGAAGTGACATAGCCCGAAGAATCAACAAACTTAAGTAGCACTGGGCTAGGCACATTTATCGCAGAAAATATGGCCGATGGGGCCGATAGGTTCTAGGGTTGCGACCGAACATCGGAAGACCTCCTACAAAATGGATCGATGACCTGGTGAGGATTGCGGGAATCCATAGGATGCGAGACGCACAGAACCGGTCGTTGGATTGACACCTGAGGGAGGCCAGTGTCCAACAGTGGACGTCTGTCAGCTGAAATTATAATAATGAAGCATTTTCGTATTATTTGTAATTTTAAAATTGTACACTCCTACCTTCTATTGTGATCTCTCTATATCACTCAATGGTTTGCTGGAAGAAAATTTTGAATCAAGCTCGCCTATATACATGAACTGTATTATCCACATAAATTGTAACTTTTTCTGATGTATAATTAAGAATAAAGCATGCTTCGTCATCGAACACATTTTTGCTTACCATCACCTGAGATAGGGGTCAAGCGTAGGCTTGTTAATAAATTTAAAAATAAAAAAAACCTCCGAAATAATATATCTTTCATACAAATATCCTATATCTGAAATTACCACCATTGCTTTCTACACTATTATCATTTTATATCTTAACAGCTACGTTAAACTACAAGTAATGTTACAATTTCGTAAACACTGGTTGTGTTTTTGACAGTAGCATAAATAGAAAAACAAAATCACAACTAACAAGAACAGTCTCAAGCGTCAAAATGACGGAAACACCTTATTTTCGGCATTACCACCTTGAAACATCAAAAAGAACGAATTACAAAACACTTTTGCCCACTACAGGAGATTGCAGCACAATTTTTACCCCCGCGTGACAATTAGGAGGCGTCATGTGAACCAAGCCTTGGAGCGGCAACGTTCGCGGTCTGTAGCAAAATTAGTAAAGTTTATGCCATCATTATTGGCGTCGCTGTAACAAAGGGCCCGTACCTCCTTTGCCGAGCTTTGTCAACGTATAATTGCGCAGCACTCACTGCGAACAGAATATTGCTAATAGACGGATAAAGTTACCGTTATTTTAAGGCGTACTCTAATCGGTTTTTCTTTGTGTGTTCCATTTTGGAAGGTTTTTTTACCGCTGTGGGAATCCTATTTGTTCCTTCACATGTCGTATTACTATCGCCCCAATGATACCCTCTTTGAGAATAAAATATTCGCAATCCTAAAACATACCTTCACGGAAAGGTGAAATGAAATACACGTACGTGTAATTTAATCTCTGCGTAAAGGTCTAACTACAAAAGGACTCCCATAAAAACTAATGTTATCAATAGTGAACTATCCCGTGCTATTTAATATCCCAACCCATTCGAGCCAATAGGGGTTAAACTGACCGGTCGAATTAACCCTGACACACCCGGAACTTCGTCAACTCGACTTAACCCGTTGGAAGGTCGACTTTCAAACGACTGCAGTTGGTAAACTTCGGTGAACATCGTCAAAATTCGTAGCGACTACAATTTTCGTAACCGCAAATTACGCTTCTTTGAGCGAACCGAAGTGGGGGCGGAAACAGCCGAAGTCGCTTCGTTAGAGGTCGGGATTGGACCATTGTAGTTGAAGCTTAATCGCTACAGGACAATGGACAGTGATGTAACGTAATTGTCGCTAAATAGTCACTGTTAAAGCGCAAAGCGTTGACAGTGCGCAATTTTAATTGTTCTGAACGACAACGCAGCGGCTGCGTATCGCGAGCTTTTTTAAAGTGACCGCATTAAACTGTTTTATGCGTTGATTATTGTCGTTCAAATGAGGCGTTTTCCAACGAATGTCGAATTAAATTTTGTTGACGACCGCCTTTTATACTGTCGTAATTTTCGCGCAATGAATTTTATACTCGCGCTAATTTACAGCTGGATTTATTTTCGAGTTTGGAACGCTCGAAAGTGTATTTTTTTTCTAGAAACTTGGCTTATATATTATTTAAATTCTAATAACGAGCTTCACAGGCAAAACGGGCGGCGCGTGCAAAGCCCGCTAATTGAAACTATAAATATAAACCCCCAACATTTTCCTCCGCTTCTATTTTCATTTCAGTTTTTTTCTCCATACCTACTGAATGGACGGTCTATGTAAGGCAGTATTTGTAAAGTTTGAACTCGTAGCTGTTTGCCGTAACAAGAGTTTCTTTATTTCCCACAGTTTCACTGTAGTTTTCCTCACTTGGAACATCATCAGCAATTCTGAACAAAACGCACGAAATGAAGACACATATGTTCCATTTAAAGTATACCTATCGATAGAGAATTGCGTCTCAATATATCAGAGCGTTATAACGCTCGCATCCGAATAAACTACCGGGTACTTTCCGTAGCAACACAGCAATGTACTTAAAACAACCTAAAAAGTTACTCAAAAGTTATGTTCCGCTAGAGTTCGCGTAGTATCGTCCCCGTATCCGTTTTGTTCCCCTATTCGCTCTCACGCCCCTCCTCTCGCCTGCGGGGCGCGGGGGGAGGGTTCGCGATAACCGCTTTTTATACGCATAATGCTCGGGATCTCGTGCTAAGCTGATAGAATTGTGGTGGAATCAGCAGGCCTTTTGAAGTTCTATTAAATTGTAACACTCGCGAGTTCGCGCCAACGCGCCCGTGAAATTGTGGCTTTATTGAAATGGCACGAAATTATTTATCTTTTTTATATGCGCCGCATGTGTGAGATGGAATTTCTAATTTAGAATTATAGTGGCGGTGTCTGCGAGCGTTTAACAATATTAATTTATTCCTGTTCAAACGCTAAAGTTTGTAATTTATATGACGGCAATTCGGATTCGGTTCGAAGAATGCTTATGCAAACACGCCTGCTACGCCAAGCGTCATATGGAGTATTTTAAAACTTTATCAAGGAATGTTTTATACGAAGATATTTAATAAAGTCTACGACTGGCTACGAATAAAGTTGGTATACATTGCATAGGAAATATGTTTTCTAAGAACTAGTATTAAAACTAAAAGTAGGTTAAGTTACTTGTAAAAATCTTTTTAGATAATTTTTTATGAATTATTGCATAGGCAAGTATTTTTAATTTGAAGAGTTTGTATATTTCTACCGCTAATCTTAGGAACTTCTGCTTCGAATCAAAAAAATATTTTAATTTTGGATAGCTCATTTATTGAGGAAGGCTATATAACATCACGCTACGACCCACGGGAGCGAAGCAGTAACCAAAAACGCAGGCGAAACCGAAGGAAACAGCTAGTTTATTTGATATTTAAGCATTTACATACAATATATAAAAATCTCATGTCATAGTGTTTGTTATCGAACTTCTCCGAAACGGCTTGACAGTTTTTTTATGTTTTTTTTTTGTATTGTTGGTAGACCTGGTAATAGGTCGTTGGCTATTTTTTAGGCCCCTAGTTGATGAGTCTATTATCACGTGGGTGAAGCCTCTGGCAGCGGATAGTGTTTATATAAACTCACGCATTTATGTGTTCAGTCTATTTTGTTTTCATTTATCTTTTAAAACTTTTTATATATTATTTTATTTATTATAAACTTTGATTTGTACGTAAATTCAAGTCTGTCTTGCATAGGACATTATAACAAGAGTGAAAACAGAATTTTGTCCTTTTCACGTACTTTATGTGAGTGAAGAAGACACAATTCTCATACATAAATAAATAAAATTCAAATAAATAAATATTTAGAATTAGTAAATGTTCAAATATTAAAATTTTTTTTTTGTCATATTTCTTTTTTTTATTGGTTGGCTTAACGTCAACAAAATGTGAATAGATACTTTAGTTCATAACTCCTTCTATGTTTAATCTATATAAATTTAGAATACTGAATTTTTAGCATTTATAATGAATGATGTATGCTTTGTTGGTTGTCCTTAAATAAATAAACATTTTCTTTTCTTTTAGGGTTAGTTAGTTTCTTAATGAATGTTTTTCACCAATCAGACATAATTGGTAAAAAGCAACATAGCAGTTCACATTACAAATTATTTTTAAAGAAATAAACAATTTAAGTTATTAAATGATATCCTCAGCTGACAATAACTTTGTCAAAAACTATCGGTCTCCGATCTCCGGAGGGGAGTCATCAATGACACTACATAGATACTATAATTCAAAAGAGTTCTCCGCTCGATTAGATAATATTCAACAGCCCGAAATCAACTATAAAGCAGTTGCCCACCAGACATAACACCTGTCCGGTCAGAAGATCCTCCCTTTTCAATGGAGGGCTGCTCTGTATACCTTTAAAACTTCATATTCACGAGTATCCCCAAAACCGCGGTGAAAACACAAAAATAAATATTTTCGTAGCCGCGTAGCAGTCGTATGTGAAAACCTGCGTAGTACGTGCTACGAAACTCGTAGGCTCGTGGACAAACATTTTAACGAAAATGATCACACGACTTTTCATGTTTACTTCCTACTGTTTATAATTTACATAATAAGCCTGTTGCTAGTTCTATATTTAACTATGAATTAATTTAAACTTGACATTGAACTTTGCTTTATAAGTCGGTTATGACAGCCTTAGGCTACTCGTAAACACACACACACATTTTGTCGTGTTTCTCTTTCACAAACACATACACCGTTCACGTTATCACCTGTGAATTGTGTTATGATAATGAGCGCGTATCTGGAAACACAGTTGTTTGTAAACAATTTCATTGAACGCGCACAGAAGATATGAGTTAGTGTACTCACTGAAAGATTAATGTGGGTGGAATGGTATCATTTTGTAGTAATACTTGAAGTTGTCAGGAATTACTGGTTCTTTTGGAGTTAGAAAGAAAAGTTTTTTTTAAACGGCTTATTAGCACTTTTGGTTCATTTTGTTTTTTAGTGTGAAAGCATTATTCATCGTCACCATTTCAGCCGAAAGACGTCCATTTTTTGATATAGGCCTCCCCCGAGTGTCTCCACAACGGTCCTGTACGTCTCGCATCCATATGATTCCCGCGACTCTCACCAGGTCATCGGTCCACCTAGTGGGAAGCCTTCCAACGCTGCATCTGCCGGAGCCGGAACCTTTCGGCCCCTTCGATCATCTGTTCTGCGAGCAATATGCCTTGCCCCACTGCCACTGTTAGGCGATTCTTCGGGCTATGTCGGCAAACTTGATTCTTAATGGTGGAAGCATTAATAAATCAAGTAAATAATACATATTAGCTAAAATCAGGCATTCTGCTTTGTCGAATTATTGCCTCAACATCCATCGAATTTTTTTGACGGTTGGTGCAGTGGTTGAGCGATTGGCTGGTGCACTGCAGGTCACGGGCTCGATCCCCGCACGAAACAAATATTTTTATAGCCTAAAGATAGGTGTTCTAGGTCTAGGTGTCTTACTTATAAGATTTTATATGTTTGTGAGCGCACCCACGATACAGGAATAGTTTCACGTAAGGGCAACGTTTAGAAAAAAAAGGCCAGTTTTTTTGAAAGTGCGTGTCGGTTTTGCACGCCGTACCGTCTGTAGCAAACGAACAACAAAAAAAATCACAACAGTTATATGGGAGCCCTGACTTAAATATTTGTTTTCTTCTGTTTTTAGTTTTTCCTAACACTTTTCATGAAATACAACCCGATGGCAGACGGACAGACAGACTGACAGGGCACCGTTTTACCCTAAAAGTCGCGAATAACAGCTAAGCTAACATCCGATTCTAAATAGGAAGTGCTTGAGTATAATCAAGGCTGTTCTACAGTAGATATCAGCTTAAGACAACTACAGGAACCAGCCCAGTTATCACCTGAACTGTATTATGCTAATGTGCGCTTATCAGCAACACCGTCAGTTGTTTGTGTACAATCTCATTGAACACACACCCGGTGTGATAGACGAAGAGCCACAAATAACCCTTTACTGGCTTGTATTGATTGCCTAATTGATATTATCGATAGAAGCTAGAGGTGTGTCGCATCTCTATCGAATATTGATGGGTATGAGATAATAACAATATAAGTTTCATCGATCAACAATGTACAATTTTTAGATTTTTTCTATCCCGGGAGTTTGGTCCCATGCGATAATTTTCTACTATCACGCGAACGCAGCTGCTGGCAGAAGGTAGTGATAGCATAATTTACTCTATTACTTTAAAAATATGTAAAAAAATTCGAGATTAGATTTACCTTACAGGATATAATGGGTTCCATTTTCCTATATATCACACAAAATACTCAAGAAAAGAGATTCTGAGAACTGAAGGAATCCCTTCTTCTTAGAAACTGGTAATATAACGTGTTATATATATAACATTGTATTAAGTATTACACATCATTTCGTTCAGGTGGAACTACACCATTTGGCACGTATACGTAATTGCTTGTAATTTCACGAACAGATGGCCGTTGGGGCCAAAAGGTTCTGGAATGGCGACCACGTACCGGAAGACGTAGCTTTAGAAGGCTTCCTACAAGGTGGACCGATGACTTGGTAACGGTTGCGGGAGTCCGATGGATGCGAGACGCACAGGACCGTTCATTGTGGCGACACTTGGGGGAGGCATATTTCCAGCAGTGGACGTCTTTCGGCTGAAATGTTAATGATGATGACACGAAAAACTTTTTATTTGAAGTAACTTAACCTAAGCAAAACTATGTACCTAGTTGCTGCCAGTGGCTTCACGCACGAAAATTGTCCTAAGACAACATACTCCTGCCAATTTTTTATCCAAATCCGGTCGAGTGTGGGGAAGTAACATACACACACACAAACTAACGCTTTTATAATATTAATGTAATGTATTATAACAACTAGCTTTTTCCCGTGGATTCGCCCACGTACCTATGTCACTCAGGAATAAAGCAGCTTTCTATCGGTGAAAAAATTTTAGCAATCGGAACAGCACTTCCAGAGATTATCTCCTACAAACAAAAAAATATAAAAACAAACTTTTTCTCTTTATAATATTAGAGTAGAGTATAGATAACAGTGACATAAATACTTACTTGTTAGTACAACTGTGGCATGTATAACTCACCTGAAATGTACTTACCAACCTGCTTGTTCTGTCCAAGACTCATTCTCAGTCAACGAATATAACTTGGCTTTATTCTTTTACCCTCTTTACAATGTAAACACTTGCGAACTTCAATATCCGGAAGCTTATTACAAACACAATTCCATTGCGCTCCTATAGCGGAATAAACTACGCCATCAAATGACACAAAAGGAAACTTATTATTCTTTTATATTGACGTAATAGAAACCGATATAATAAATCTACAACAAGTGGCGAATCCCACTATAACTGCAGCAGTAACAGAGAGCAGTTAGCACCACGGTACCGTCCGTACATGTTAGTGGTCGTCCACTATAATTTATCTGCAGGAGTAAATAGGATTAGCAGCGGGGGCACTGCATACTGGGTCATTTTTTGCGCCGCGCGAACAAAGCTCCTCGCGACGGGCGGCCCGAAGATACCCACTGCGACCACTACCATGAGAACACAACACCTGCACCATCACGCAAATATATTCTCATCAACTGACAGCACCAAATTTACAAAAAAACTCCAAAATATAGGACCCCGACGTGACAGGTGCCCGTAAAAGCTTAGAGATTGTGTTACGGTAAAGTAATCCGCGACCACCTCCACCAGTTTATCCAAGCTCTCAAACAAATAAAAATACTTATCACGTAAAACCACCCTCCTAGCTGTCGGGCCCGCCTCGTAAAACCAACTCCTGGCTAAGGTAATAAAATGTCGCGACCAATCAACGCTCGCCCGTACAAGGATTCTCAGCGATTGGATTTGTCTCTCACGATTCCCGGATAACCGGACAAATCTCACGTTTAAGACGACCGCCGAAGCGACGGCGCGTTGCGATTTTGAAATTAGAGCCAACGCACTTACCACAAAAAAACCGTATATGCATAAGTGATAGAGAAGGCGCATACAAACGCTACGTGATAACATTATTCGTGTGAAAAATGTATCGAACGGTACAAGTGGCGAATCTCGAGAGGGCCACATCCGAATAAATAAAGCCGGGGTGCGGCGCGAACTTGCAAAAAATCCCCATTTACTGCGGTGCCGGTGCGAATATAAAATATTGATCTCAACGGAAATTTATGAAAACATAAAAATGCGGAGGTGCGAAGGCGCGCCCTGATGGAATACCCGTGTAGATACTTACCGCTGTCTTCTTGATTCGTTTCCGTCTACATTCCTGAAGGATTAATCTTGCGAGTAGGTTATATTACGCGTACGTCATTTTCACGCGTAAAAATTACGCCGCGTAATTTTCGAATCTTATTTTTAGAGCTCTTAGTTTAGGCGGCGCTCATGTCAAGAAACTCAATTTGGGACACTTATATTATACACGTTGTAGGAGTTCATAATGGCGTTTCGGTCAGAGAAAATTTTGCAAATGAAATTCCACCAGCGAGGGATCTTGTCCGCTGGGTATACCCTCTCCACACCCGGTTATTGCCCATTTTTTATATAGAAAAGTTCGTTTTAATCCACACGGTGGCGGTCGTAACTCACGCCTTTATTTAGTCACTAAATAAAGACTAACAAGTTCCGTCTTATTTCTCGTTTCTTCCGTCGTAAATGAGGTAATTCCTAATTGTTTTATTCTCTAAAAATAACGCGGTGCGATTGCATTTGGCTGCCGTTCCTGCGCCATTTGCAAATGAGCGATTTCACACTTCACACTTGAAATGGTAATAGGTTTACCGTGTGATTACTAACCTGGATTAGCGCATGTAGCGGAGCTGCCAGCCTAAATTTAGTGCGAAATCTGAGGAGATTACCGACATTGCTGCACTCAAGTACCTACGATCTTGTTCCAAATAAGCTCAGATAGAACTAAACGAATTACACATCTGTTACGTCTGTAAATTGTGGTCTCCATTAATCAGACGAAGTTACTTACTGAACGTTTGTTACGACGGTTTTAGTTCGGGAAATAAAGCTACCAAATATGTTGTAATAGTTTTATAATAGGTAGTTCTACTTTGTTAATTGTACGTTTTTTCCTGGATAGCAACACTAAATCTGCGTCCATTGCAACTGCGCCCGCTTGTCAACTTGACGTGATGGATGACGTCATTAATGCCTCCACGTGATCGAAACAAAATGGGCTCCATTAGGGTTGCAACAATGCAAATAAGAGAGAAATTACTCGCCGACCCTTGAACGTGTCGCCCCAGCGATATCTTTAACACATGTGCTTAACCGGAATCCGAAAATAAATAGATTGTGGAGTCAGTCCCAAAAAAATGGTACAAGGGTCATCAATCCTTTACGCGTCTGCATCAAATATGTATACATAAGCGCAAACAGCGACGCCGAACGAATCGCAACATGACACATTCTCAATATAACCCTCATAAAAAGGTCCGATAAAATATGGAGAGTAACGGATAGTGGGGAAAAACTATTACTGGGGTCTTAGAAGGAATGGATTCGGGGTCATCGCATTGTGTCATCTTCCATATCGAGGGTCCATCGTTCGTCAATGTAACATTCGGACCCGTTAGGCCCGCAAGATGGATGGGCCCGGAAAGGCCCGTGGGCCTCCGCACTGTTTGAGTTACGCCGGCAACGTTTACATTTGTAAATGGGTTTTAAACTGGAGCGCTCGCTTGACCGTCCGGTGCTCGGTATATGTTTTCTACGTCCACGCATCGCTGTGTGCTTTTAGACAAATGTTTCGCACTGTAATTTACATACATACGCAATTAGATTAATGCCACAAAGCAATACTAATTAATTAATTGTATCCTGTGCAAATATTTGTACTAAACCATAACAGCCGAGTTTATAATTAATATTATTTGCTTATGCGTTTAATTAAATTAATTACTCAGTACAAACCCTTCGTTCTAACTCTGAGCAAAAACATAATCATTGTGTGTTAGTGTATGATGTGTAATAATTGCCAGTATAAATCAAAATGACATGTATTTAATCGCGGTTCCCCGCGAACCCTGCCGGAAGAGGCTGGAGGGTACTGCCTCGTCTTTGTCGAGAAAAAATGTTAAGAAAAGCGACCCTCGCTAATGCACACAGTACTATATCTATTTGGGTACAAAGGGCTGAGTATGCTTGACCTCTGTACATATAGAATGGGTCGCCCGCCGTTTGTATGTTTCCGCGTATCGCGCGAGTAGCGCTTATGTGGAATTAGGTTATTTTATGCTTTTGAAAGCATGAAGCCTAAAGTAATCCGCTTTGTAAAAGTTGCTCCAAAGACTCGTTTTGTCTCTTTTATATTAGAAAAGTTGAAAAGGATTATTCAGTTCCAGTCTACGGACTTTAAATAAGGAGTAATTAGTAATTATCGCGACTATTATCGGCTTATTTTCTATTGCGATTAGGTTCTTTATAACTGGTTTGAAAAATCATAGCTTTACATGAGTCTTCAGACAAACTATCGAAAGTGAATTAAACTCTTTCTAGAAATTTTGAAAAGTTCGCTAGCCACATCAGTAGTAATTAAATAAGCACGCAACATAACGACCCGCTTAAAAGCGAGTCCACAGCGTGACAGCGTGCGCACCTGTCAACGTCACGTCAAATCCCACCGCGGCCGCCATTTTATATCGAAATGCAAATAACCTCACAAATCGAGGGTGTAACGCGATCCGTCCCGAGGCACCCCGGAACAGCTGATTTATTTCATACGCGATATGATTTTGCCGCAATTGAGAGCCCTCCGCTTGCCACGCGGTATCACGAGGTGTTAGCTATACACAATTTTTTTAAAGTGAAGGGTTCATAACCAATTACGCAAAGAAAACGCATTTTTTGTACGCACTGTTATAATGACACTTGTCTGCGGTTGGGTGGGTGGATAGGCCACTCAGTCGGTGTCGAATGCCACTCAAGATTGAAGAAGATGGCGGGCGTTGCACCGCGCGTTGACAAATGCGCATCAGGCGGCTCTGCTGTCATTTGTTTATTTTTTCATCAAAAGAGTCCAAATAATTAGCGGACGGTGACGGGGGATTAAATTACGAATCGGAACACTGAGACTCCTTTTTTTACGATAAAAACTCCTTTCTCGAAAACGACTTTTATGGATGGCAATTTTAACATTAAATTGGTGCAACCCTGTATAATAATGTTGTTAGCGTACAATGGAACGGCGATAAAACTGAAAGGTTTCGAATTTTAGTGTTCATATTAAAAGTCCGCATTATTCGGCGCATGAAATTCGACAGTGCATCACAAACTATAACACAAATGAGAACATACGAGTAGATACCGATACGTTGATACGGTACCAAGGGGATTATTGGAGGATAGTTATCTGGGTAAGAAACGTCCATCACTGGGGTAATTTGGATATATGCGAATCCCCTCTGGCCTGGTGTAATCGGGTAAGCTCAATGACCCGCGAGGGTGTGCGCGGGCGGGCGGGGGGTAGGTGCGATCATCAATCTCTATCAGGGTATCGCCGTCGGCGAAGCTCGCGCTTCCGCTACTGAAAAAAGTGACGACGAAAAATATGACCGCTTCCATACTGGACATGTGAGCGTGTGACAGTGAGACGCGCTTGAATATATTCCTATAACATATGCGTGGCTCCCCTCTAAACAAGGGGATGAGGATTAAGTTTTGACAAATATCTTACAGAAATTTTGAAACCTTCATTCATATTGACGACACGGTTGGCGCAGTGTTTGCTGCGTTGCGTGTGGCAAGTTCGATTCCTGTACGAAACAAATATACACCCCTAATTTTTAATTAGTACAAATACTTCAAAGTCTTATTAGAAAAAGTATTATTATTTAAGTAAATCTCAATAAATAATATTCATTAACAGCAAAGTTATTAGCGTTTGTTTATATCCCAAAATGTCACTAAATTTATGAAAATATTGTACAGGCTATTGATTATGAATGAATAAATAACGATCAAAATAGAAAAACACTGCGTGTAATATTTTCTGGTAGCAATTGTTATGAATGATTGATTTAATTATGAATTTACCAATTACGACAAATTTTCGTGGTAAATTTTGGGATTACGTTTTCTTTTTTTACTTTTCAATACACAAATATGATCAGTAACGGGTACGGATAGAGCTCCATTTTTTTTGTACTAATTAAAATATAGTGGTGTATGTATGGCCTACAGATAGTTCTGCTGTCTTGTGTAGGTGAGTTTACATGTTTATTTATTAAATCTTCATGCAATACAAAGTTACAAATGATAAATGATATTTATTCTGCAAATAGGTTTAAAAAACACTTTTACACGTCAATTTTCTTTTTTCGTCATTTTAAACTAGATGAGGCCAGTGTTTCCTAGCTCACTACCCTGAGAAGAAACACCGAAACAAACTTAGGGTCAAAGTCTCTTTTAAAGTCCATACAGTAAATATGTAATGGTCAAATCACATGAGAACCATGCAGATTTGTCTGAGATGGTCTTTTGAAGAAAGCCCTATACAGATTTGAGGCGGACTTAATGCCTTAGGCATATATACATATATAAAATAAACATACATATTTGAGAACGCACTTACGATAAAGGAGTAATTTCTAGTGAGGTTACAAAAATTTCTTAGCAGGCTAAAAGTTTCACTCTATTAAATTTCAACAAATCAACAGTCGAAATAAATATATTCACGTTTATGTTGTTAAATCGCTGTACATGTATCCCCGTAACGGCGCCGCGGTTGTTATCTTCCACCATTGATTACGTGCATCAAATTACACAATCGTACACAAGCAATTACACAAAACATTAATTCACAACACCCAATCTCGTTTGTGAATCGTTCATTAGCGGAAAGGGGGATCGGTAGAAATGGAAACTTTTGACAAAAGTTAAGACGTAAACGGCAAATGAATCTGCATTATTCCAGCACCCTACGACGGCGGAGACGTCTCGACGCCCGCTCCTCAGATAAGACAATTAAATAACTATCTCGGCCCATTTATCTGTCGGAGTTTCGTTTTGTTTGTTTCTATTAAGCGTAATTAATGCCTCCGCGGACGGGTAAAGGTTAATGAAGTCGAGCCACTGCCGGTTATCGGACATCTGACGGGCTCAACTAGAATCAAATGTCCGCGTCCAGCTATGGGTCCTATTGTGTGCTACTAATAAACATTCCTGCTGGACCGGCGCGCCGGTGACTCGCTGACACAAAGACTCGCCTCATCTCAGTACACTCGTCTGTAACGAGCTAAGTCAACAATGCACGTGTATCCACCACAAGCAGCGCACTCATTCCGTTCCACCGATTCTTCGCACCGCATGTAATATCGTCAGGAATTTCCCAATTTCAACACCCTTCTAAACGGACTCGATGACACCTATGAATCTAAGTCGCGCTCAGGATCTCACACCCGAAACCCATCGACGGGTATCCGTCACGGAGGTAACTGCATTCTTCGGCAGACAGCTAATTTGGCCCCCCACTTACGTGTAAGTAGAGCATCTATCACGACGTCTCGGCATTTCTTCCAATCTACCGAGTACTCGTCTATCGAAAGATTCAATGAATGATAACGAGCCTAATAAATACGGAGTCGGCTCCCCAAATGGATGTAATTAATTTAATGGATTTAGACAAAGAAATATGTACAATGAGATAGTGAGATTAATGATGGCGCTGCATATTGTTTTAAGCATTAGTTAGTTTCTGTAGAGTTGTGAAGATATCCAGTCGGAGCGCCGTGTGCCGTCAGTGGCGTGGGTGCCGTGTTACCGGAGCCGGCCGGCTGCGCTCGGACGCTTTATTTTTTCTCCATTTACTTGTAAACACTAATGAAGGCTCCCGAGCGAGCCTTCTAACGAGCTCTAACGTTGCACTTTCTGTTTATTATCAAGTCTCTAATCTAACATCCGAAGGTACTCCAACTACAGACCTCAGGTACAAATTAACAGACCCAATTACTGCACTGAACCAAAAAAAAAAATCAATAGGTCATGCTCTATCAAAACAAACGATTCTATAGTAACCTTGTGCAAGTAAGATATTCTGTAAATAATCTTCCGTCCTTTCTTTGTCAAGCACTAGGCCACCGCACGTCGAATCCTAATGGGATTAATGTAAATTTATGTTCTGAAAGTAACTTACTTTGTTCTGCGGATGTTTGCTAGACAATACATTAACATAACTGCCCATAAAAAGCCTTAGTTCAGCCCCGTACACTACGCGCCTACGAGCAGGGTTCCGTCTACTGGCTGTTATATCACAAAATCAGCGCAACATAAATTAGTGGACAGGTCGCGTGACGGACCGACTTAGCAACATCGTCTCCTTATCGTCGTCCGGAAACCACCCGGCTAACCTCTCTACGTACAACCCAGCAACTGAAAAAAACAACCCTAAAATCAACTCCAAAGAAGCCAAATTCCCTTAATGCAACCAACTATATTCTACAACGAATCAACCAATCTCAACTCTATTTAAGCAACAGTACGGTCCAAATTCTATTCACGACAATAGGAATAGTCAACAACAAATAAGGCAACATTGCCAGTATGTCAACATAAATAAAGCTGAGTGTCCTTTAACGAAGCAGACGTTGACGTCGGGACACTAATAAAGACCGTACGAGACAATGTCGACTCTAAAGCTTTTGTGTTAAAATTGAGATTAGTTACGTTAGCAGAAGGGGTAGTAAATGAAGGTTCGCATTTAGCGGTCGTGGTGGTAGTGATATGGGTGGACTTCCTTTGTCTGGTAATCTTATCAGCGTGGCAGCCGGCCGCCGCGTCTTGACATGATACATTGCGCGCGCTATACATTTACATTCGTCGCCGCTCGCAGCCCGTACCAGCACGCACATGCTAACGGGCCATCACGATTTAATCGAACACTACACGTGTCGAATGTGCTTAAAGCGCTATTTGTACAACTGTTTTATAAATTCAAACCAATGCGGGAAGTTAATCAATCAATTTTAATAGAATGAATCCGTCTATGTACTGTAGAGATAAGCTTATGTATACAGCATTGGGCTCCGGCCAACCGTGAGCCATCGATTAAAATGTACGCGTAACGTCATTACGCAAGCCCATTCCACTTGTAGCGGGAGATAGCGGCGGCCTTCCTTTCCCGAACTGCCGAATTTCGTTAATGCCTCCGAATTTTTCGATAATGCTTGCTAAACCTTCCGATATCGAAACGTAAAGGAAATTATAAGAAAACCCAATTCTTCAAAGCCGTTATAATAAAAATACGCTTTGAAAGCGAATCTATTGAATATCGAAGATTTTTATTTTATAGATCGTTTATTGGACGAGATCTGCCGGAAGACAGTTCCGGGCATCGGAATGTAAGATCCACAAAAGCCCTCGTGCCCGATCCCTTTGCAATCGCAAAACTTTGAATACACCTCTTTCGACTATCGAAAAGTTCCCGATAATGGATTTGTTCGAGCACTCGATTGTTCAACGATGAATGGGTACTAATTAAAACGAAGTCACGACGACGTTGGACCAAGTTCCCGATTGTTTCCCAACTATAAATCGCAGCACCGCGCGCCGCTCTCTCATATAAATATTGCACGGGTCCAACTTCGGTGCTAAATTTAAAATCGAAATTGGGGAATCGACGCCATCGAGAACGTATGGTTTAAGTGTTTTTACCCCACAACTATTGTAAACTATCGATATTCGAATCTCCATACATTTCTCCGATATTAATCTACGTAAATAAGGATTCTCTTGTATGTTCTCAATTCGAGTTAGGATCAAGATTAAGGGGTAAATTCTAAATTGCTTCGGGAATGTTCGTGTAACGAGTTTAAGATTGTGAGCACGTGTTGCCGCCGCGTATCTTGCCTTCAGAGATTGCCCAAATGTATCTCGTTTCTATCGGTGTGCGTCTACACGTGAATGTGCTTTACGTCTCATACATCAACGTCGCAGGTTATGAAACTACCTGGGAAGATATACTAGACAGTTTGTGCCTTGCCAACATCTGCGCCAAAATTACTTTCTTAAGTCATAAAGTAACAAGATTCTTCCATCAATAATCCTGAACAAACAGTAAAAAGCTGAATGTTAATCTTAGCAGGAATAATGGACAGGGAATTAACCTCTCCAGCGAAGCTTACTGGCGGGTAAACCGCAGTTACTCTATTACAAGTCGGTCTGTTTCTTTTCCGTTTCCAATAAGAAATCACGTTTGTTCGGGCCGAGCTCGGCCGCAAATGAGCCGAAACACACCCCCTTTATCTTCCAATAAGTAAGCGAGCTTTGGATTTCTTCGGAAGAAAATACGGATCCTAAACGGAAAATAGGAGATCGGATGCCAGATGGCTCGAAAAATATAAAAATAAACGAACCGGAATATGGATAGTGGCCTCTATCTGATTGTTATTCAGTTTTATGCATAGTGTAGTCTCAATAAATAATATGGGATAGTAAAAGCGAGCGCCGAAAAGTCTGGGTTGGTTGTAAAAAATACCGATTTCCTTGCGTAAACAAACTTAAAAAGGACCAATCAGGAACCGGTATGTGGGAGGCAATTTTGGCAAAAGTAAAAAGAGAGAAAAAAGTGAGTTTGTTCCGGGTGCGCAGCGACAAATCCCATGACGGCATTCAAAATCGCGTTCCCTTTTTAAAGTTGAGACGATTCGCGTAACGAGTGTCGAATTCTCCGAGCGTGGGCCCCTCAGCAGACGAAGTGCCCCGGAGGTGCGTCGGTAATTACCAACCATTACAGACAAAGGACACGACTCGTCCGATTACCATAATTCCCAGGCCCCGAGACGGGATATAAATGGGCCACATTTTGTAGTAGCACGACGACTGACGTGTGTATTAATGACTATGCTTGTCCTCCTAAATTAGGTAAGGGATTTGGTGATTTAGTTTTTTCATTGGCTGCGGCGGCGGGATAGGATGGATCGACCGTTCGGTACGCTCGACTTGGCGCATTTGTCCTTATACATCGGCCCTCATAACAAATTACTGCGTTTAGAATGTACTTAGTATCAGTTGTAAAGCAGGCCATGAAACGTTGTCGACAACCCCTGATCATGTTACATAGGAGTCGATGGATAGTGGTGTCAGGATCTCAGTATGCACTATTCGCTTACGGACTTTGAAGAATGTATCAGTGCTTGTAATGGAATAATGCAACTTAAGACACGATAATAGGTACACCAGTACTGTACTGGTATAGGGTTGATAATACTAATATTGAACTAAACTATTCAAGATCTTATTTTAAAATCTTAACCACCTTTCACCACCACATTAAAACACTACGTATAGCTATTACCAACTAGGTTGGTACTCGTATATAGTGCTGCGGATTATAGTGCGCTTTAAGAAAGTTCAATGAAACTCATTAATCTCTAATTGCTAAGAAAAGAATGGTATCAAAGGGCGAGACCACAAAAGGCGGCTGACGATATTGTCGAGAAGTTCACCATTTTCATTTCGGTAGTGATCGAGAGGGTGGGGGACATCGATCGCGAAAAAAACAACACAAAAACCCTTTTAAAATTAATTGAGTTTTCTTGCGGCTACATCGGGTGGTACAATAAATTAATTAACGCTCGAAGGAATCCTTAAAATTCGTAGAGGATCAAAAGTTGGATGTTATGGCGGGCCGATAAGAGGCGTCGAGGGCGCGCGGCCACAGATAATACTTCGATTTTCCATTAGCTTATATTAGCGATGGGAGAGTCCGCCGCGCCCGCGGTTAGCCCAATAGCTCCCGATCTAATATATTTTCCTTATAAAGAACAGCCGAAACACGCGATCTTTGATCCATTTGCATGAGCCTATCCACGGTTATTTGTTTACGAGCCATTACGGTGAGCAATATTCGCCCCTAATTGAATTTCAACTTGTAAATTTTCGTGGATGGAATTAATTAAATTTTTCCCTGTGCTAATGCCCCCGCCACGACCGCTGGAGCATGCTGATTAATTTTGTAAAAGCCTTTAACTTTACAAATAACGGCATTTGATAACAGATTATTGGTAATAATGAAGGCCAAGTTCTACTTCGTTAATTCTCCTGGATTACAAAACGGAATTTAGGTTTTATGCGAAGAGATAATATTGTATGACCGTCCTTGGGTTCAAGCGACGCTGAGTTCGTCATTTTTTCTTTGTCTTATCAAACTACCGTCCTATTCGTTATTTTTCTTTTTATTGACGAGGCAATACTGCCACAAGCATCCAAGATAAAGGCTGGGCTTTATTTATCGTAACTTTAAAAGGGTTGTTTTATTTTAACAGCAATAAACCTGCAAGTGCTTGAATTTTTTCATTTGTTTGTTCCGATTCTCGTTATTGTTCGAGCCTTATTTTTGTATTCCAAAGTTTTCAACGACTTTCAGAGTAAGCCTTGTTTGATTGCATTGACTTTGTTAAAGTTCAGCAAAAGTTATATATAAGGATAATAAGGTTTATATTAAAGAGTAAGCTTTTCGAAATGATGTTAATTAAACTAGCAAAAGATATGCCTGCGGCGATTTATATAACTTACTTTACGAAAGGGACAAAACTTATGAAATTAAAGTTTAAGTAAAATTTCAAAAACTTGTGTGACGTCAATCACACCCACCACCTCGCTTCCACTTCTCTCAAATGTTGTAGGTGGAAACGAAAACATAGCATAATCAGCCTTTTAATGTTCCCACTGCTGGGACTCAGGCCTCCTCTCTAGGAGAGGGAATGGGTCGTAATCCACCACGCGGGCCCAGTGCGGGTTGGTCAATGTCACATGTCTACGAAATTTTTTGGTTCTAGGACATGCCAGTTTCCTTACGATGTTTTCCTTCACCGCTTTGAGAGCAATGGTGATGAAATAAATTACACAAAGCAATGCGCCTGGCTGGGTTTGAACCCGTGACCTACAACTCGGTGCCGTTACCACTCGGCCACCACTCCTCTCGGACAAAACCATAGAACGAAAAATATTTTATTGAATAATTGTATCGAGTTGGCTCATAGCTCGATAGATGGCGTTGGTGTCGAGTTAGATCACGCTATGGTTTCGTTACCGGCATTAGGTTAGGCTATTTTATTTTAAATTTTTATTTCGGGAGCTTTTTCGCTAGTGCGAATATGGCATTCTGCATAAAAAACATAATGAAATAAAAATAAGTGTTAATTAACAATGTAATAAAAAATTACATGATTATTTGATTTCTGTGATCTTTTAAAGTGAAGTTTTAATATACTCTATACATTTATTTTTTATTTTTGTTGTTTTAATTGCCTTGTGCTATATGTCCGCCCATTTTTAATAATCTTTGTCGTGTATTTTTTGTTTATGTGGTGTACAATAAAGAATATAATAATAATAAGCTCACTCTTGCCCACTATCTCACCTGATGGAAACCGACGATAGAGCACGCGTGCCTAGAACTAACCTATTTACTCTTGACTTAAAGACACATCATATACCGACTATAGTGCTATATTGTTGATCCCTGGTCATAAACGGATCTTGAGTATTATACAAATGTATAGTCACAGCTTTATATCGTACGAGTATCTAACCCTCGTTTCTTCTTCCCCAGGGTGTCTCTTGGAAGGGTCGCGTCTCCCGCCCGATGTGCCGCCCCGCAACCCGACCATGTCTCGCCTGAACGGTCGCATCACCGGCAACCCTGCTGACCTAGGAGACTTCGAACCTTCCTGCCTCGTGCGTACACCCTCAGGCAACTTCTACGTGCCTTCAGGTGAATGTTAGAACCTTTTTTGACTTTTTTATTAGGTTAAGTACATTTACCCACCACATACACACACGTCTAATAAAATAAATCTGCCCAGCGTTGTTTTTTTTTGTAGGTATTAGATAATACCTACTCAAAAAAAAAAGCAGGTCGTCCTATGAAATTGTAAGCTGCCTTGTTGCTGCTTCTTGTGGCGGCCTTAATAAAGTATAGCCCCGGCTAAAGCAACCAGACTTATAAAATATGCCCATTATGTTTCTGCAAGCATAAACAATCTTTAATTAATAAATCTTCACTCAGATCTAATAGTGGTTGACGGGGCCCGCTAGACCTAATGCCTGTTAGGGCTATTGGGTTTTTCGAAAGAGATACCGCGGCCCTAGAATGCAAAGGCCAACTAAAGGAACACGAATAGATTTCAGTCAGTAAATTTCTTCAACTCCCTTTCGCTCCATCCAGATCGGGAGGAGTTGTTTGATGACTTCGACGATTTAAAACAATATAATATCATTTTGAAGCTATTCCTTCGAGTAAAATGTCTATAAGTTTGACTGCACGGACATATTTGTAGATTTTTTCTGTTATAATAAAATTAGCAAGTAAATTAGTAATCGAAGTATGAAGTTATTCTAAACTTGTCTAATTATATTAATATAACCTGTTACTTGTAGGTCTTATTTATAAAGGTCCACACTATAAAATAAGCGTGGGTGACTTTATGTTTCAATATCTCAGTAACTACACAAACACATCAATTTATTGTGTAGTTTTAAATAGCATGTAATAACCTAAACCTCATTTCAGGGGACATTCAAAAGAATCCGTCTATGGACTACAAGTCGAATTCTTCGTGCAGTAGTCCAGGCAAGCCAGAGAAAAGCACGTTAGAAAGAATGGAGCGGTCAGACAGGCCGCATCCGACCTTCGGTACCCCAGTTCCAGTCCTCCCGGTCCGGAACAACCTTCGGTCCTCGAACTTTCCTTCGGCCGGTTCGCGGTTTCACTTCCGAAAAGGCCTTTCGTCGAGGTGCTCGTGGAAGTGTACCGCCATTGTATTTATAATACTCTTCGTTGTATTGTTAGCCATCGCGTCTTATATGACAGGTGAGTCTTTGAATCTACTATCACTGATGATTTGATTTTCTTTATTGACAGTTTAAAAAATATCTTTATATGTTTTATTTTTACGTTGCTGTATATCGGTAATCAAATTGGGTCTTAAAATGAATTTCCCTTCATAACAGCAGTGGAAATACATTTTCCATCAAAGAGGCCGATTTCTTGAACCTTAATTAATGAGATTATAAACTGTCTGTAACTTCTGAACAATAATATTATCGTAACGTAACATTCTCATTTCAATGTTGTTTAATTACGTTAAGTATAATGCTTAGATCTTATTGTTATGTTTTGTTCACAGCGTCATATTTTGTTAACTGGACGTATCAAAACCCCAAATCATGTACAGTAGTCGTCGGTGAACCAACAGAAGTGTTTCCAGCGTCAAAAGCGACATCACTGGAGTTCGCCAACAAAACTATGGCGAGGCCGCATCAAAGCTTGCCAACCATAGGCACAGGTAAAGAGGAACATCACTCCCGTCATCGTAGAAGCGTAGATGTAGTAGATGGGCATGCTTCTTCTTTACCACAATCTGTTTCTTCGGAGGATTCTTCCACCGCTGTAAATATGCATGATATAACCAAGCCTTCTGTGAATACTGTTAGCTTAGTGCATGGTGTGGCAGAAGACATCACAACTCAGCGGGATGCAGAGAAGAACGAGGGTGCTAACAATGCTTTTGTGTCTAGTAATATTGATGATGTATCGGTTAACACTGGTGATCTAACAACAAATAATCGCGGAACATCTACAACAAGTAACAATTCTCCGATAGCAGTAGAAACTGTTACGACCAGTAGCGATTCTCCAATAGTACTGGAAGCTGTTACGACAGGTATTAACCCTCCGATAGCATTGGACACTGTTGCGGCAAGTATTGATCCGCCAATAGCATTAGCGACTATTGCATCAACAACTGCTGAACAACCCAACATGATAACAACGGAATCAAGTACTTTTTCTGCCACCACTGCTGAAATAATTACTAAAGTAACTAATTACGCCAGCTCTACAACTACTACAGCACCTAAAATTATTAAAGAAACTCATGTAGAATATCCAGTCGAAATCAATGAGCAAGTTAACGCTCCAGCAAAAACTGAAAAGGTTAAAATTGCTTATGAACCTGAAAATATGCAAGGTGATTCATACCCCTTGATTCGTTCGTATGGTTTAGAAAAGCTTCAGTTTTTCAAAATCCAAAACCAATTGGAACAAATTAAAGAAGTTCTTCACATATATTCCAATGATTCATCTGACATGGATAAAAATCTGGAAAAGTTTCACTATGATAGTGAAAATACTGGGTCAAAAACCACAAGCACTACAAGCACGCCTAAAATCATGACGACTGAGCCTGCAATAGTTACTGAAACTCCTAAAACAGTTAAACCAACAACTGAAACGTCTTCAACTACTAGCTCTAGAGAAACTACGGTAACAAATGAACATATAACAACAAACGCCATAATTAACACTACAAATAAATTTACCACGCACATTGAGCATGTTGTGACTACAACACCATCGCTGAATGTTACTAATGATACACTTACTACAAGTAGTACCACTGAGGCAACTCCTGACGAAGTTCCCACTGTGAATACCGTTGATACCAAATTTTCTGATGTGACTAATCCTAAACATGTTTTGATTAACCTGACGATTTCTGCGGATAATGCCGAGAGCTCATCATTTAAACAGCTTTATTCTCTAACATTGACTGTTCCTACAGCTGGAGATATGAATGAGATACCAACTGTTAAAATTACTCCAATGGACTCAGAACCAACCCAAGCTTCCCATTTTAACAAACCTGTTACTTTAGAAGGTTCCACGAAAGTCACCAATTCTACAAAAGACGATAGCGAAACTGGGGGAAGCTGTGAATGTTCATGCCCAGCTTGCACCAGCAATGCTACTGATGATTTTTATGATGACTTAACTGAAAACGAAGCAACGACAGCGTCTTCTAAGTCCGATTCATCAACTATAACCGATCAAATATCAAGGACTGATCAGTTCGATCTAATAGAATCGACGACTGAGGATTTAAATGAATCGTCAGGTACGACAGAATCAGAAACAGTTACATCTACAGATTCTACAACTGAAATATCGACAACGACAGAAAATATTTCCACCACAGAGAGTATTGAGACCTCGACAGATCTTACAACTGAAGAGGAAATTTTCACTACAACTGAATCACCAAAATGCGTTTGTCCAAAAATTCAGCCTCCACCCATTCTTATACTGGAAGGTGAGGTTGACCTTCAATAAAAGTCAGAGATAACTTACTAACGGTCACCAAATCCATCACCACTTAGGGATTCTGTGTACAAATGTGTCTAACATACTAATATGCATGCTCATCACTGGTTGCAAGGATATTAAATACATACATATTATAGCATCATACTCTTCTGTTGCATGTGCTTTAATAACATAAAAATGGGTAGTAGTAATTAGCAGTATAAGTACCATAACATTACAGTGCCTCGACGAAATTCATCACATTATCGCATGTCGAAATATTATGTAAAATCTTAATATAAAACTAACATTTTAATATCTTCTAGGTGCGCGAACGTTCCCAGCGCAAACATTTCCACCAGATGGAACGACGTTCAAACAAATTACTTTAGGTGAAAAATTATCAAAAGAAATCCCTCCATATAGCTACTGGAATATGCAGTTTTATCAAACTCAAGCCAGTTACGTGAAGTTCGACTACATGATACCCCGAGGGGCTTCCATAGGCGTATACGCGAGAAGAAACGCTTTACCGACACATACGCAATATCATATCTTGGAAGTTCTCAGCGGTTTCAAGGCGAGAACAACGAGAACTTCACATGTAAGCATTAATCATTATTATAACAAGCATAAAATGATTTATATCTAAATAACACAAAGCAAACACTTTAAACCAGGCCTTTAACTTACAGCCTTCGATCAAGAAAGAAGTAACACACTATATGGAGCAAGGCCACTGGTTCTTATCCCTATACAACGACGACGGCGACCCACAGGAGATCACGTTCATTGCAATGATCGCTGACGAAATGACGCACAACTGTCCTAATGGATGCTCAGGGAAAGGAGAATGTCTAATGGGTCATTGTCAATGCCAAGCTGGTTTTGGTGGTGACGATTGCAGTAAAAGTAAAAAAACATTTTATATTATGCTTTTACAATGTTAGCTAGGTGTAGTACCTATTTGAGCATAACACTAATTTTTTTTTATTTTTAGGTGTATGTCCAGTCTTATGCAGTCAACGTGGTGAATACATCAACGGCGAATGTCAATGCAACCCTGGGTGGAAAGGCAAAGAATGTTCCCTACGACATGACGAATGTGAAGTCCCAGATTGCAACGGCCATGGACACTGTGTCAACGGAAAATGTTCTTGTGTCAGAGGGTATAAAGGCAAGTTTTGCGCCGACATCGACTGCCCTCACCCAACTTGCTCCGGCCATGGTTTCTGCATCGAAGGCTCTTGTATCTGCAAGAAAGGCTGGAAAGGGATTGATTGTGCAACAATGGATAAGGATGCGTTGCAATGTCTTCCCGACTGCTCTGGACATGGAACGTTCGATGTCGATACCCAAACCTGTACTTGTCATGCACGGTGGTCCGGCGATGACTGTTCTAAAGGTAATTTTTATTGTTTCGAAAATGGATATATCTGTGCAACCGAATTGAATATAATAACTTTTTTATTTTATTTTTACAGAGATTTGCGATCTTGATTGCGGTCTTCATGGAAGATGCGTTGGCGAGTCCTGTGTTTGTGATCCCGGCTGGACTGGCGAGTTCTGTACTTCAAAGCTGTGTGATGCCCGATGTAGTGACCATGGACAATGTAAAAACGGCACTTGTCTTTGTGTGTCTGGTTGGAACGGTCGGCATTGCACACTGGAAGGTTGTCCACGAGGGTGCGCCGGTCACGGGCAATGTAAAGTTGCCAATGACGGTCAATGGTCCTGCAAATGTTTCGATGGATGGGATGGTCCAGATTGTACGACGCTCAAAGAACAAATCTGCGACGATTCCAAGGATAACGACAAAGGTATATACAGCTCCAATTTAACTCGAGGAAATCTGCTCTGCTCCAAATGATTACACAATGTATAAAAGATAAAATCATAACAAATGCATTCGTTTATTCTGTTTAGACGGCCTCGTCGATTGTGAAGATCCAGAGTGCTGTCTAAGCCCTATCTGCAAAGGAAGTCAGCTCTGCGTGTCTTCACCGAAGCCTACAGATATTCTCCTTAGGAAACAACCTCCTGCGATCACAGCGTCTTTCTTCGAACGGATGAAGTTCATCATAGACGAAGGTAGTCTCCAAAACTACGCTAAGCAGGAGAACTTCAACGAAAGGTGAGTACTTGGATGTTCGGTGTTATCTGTTAGGGTTAAGCATTAACTAATAAACTAGCTAATATTTAGTTTGTCGGCTAATCCTAAGCCGACAAGCGCCGTATAAATATTTGTTATATAAAATACGCAATGTTGTGCCCCAGTCAATCCCATTGTTTTATTTACATTATAAGAGTGTACCACAATGCTTTCTTTCTTTTCTTACACTTATATGGAACAGAATATATTTATTTGTACTAATATTGGAGAACAAAAGTCTTAAATTATCATCACGTGCATGTGATACACGTATACTAACGTCGCTGCTACTAACGTTTCCGAGCTTCCTTATTTCTAAATTAATATTATTATACACAATAATAATACTTACTCATTCTGTCATTTCTCTCGGTTTTTCTAACGCTGCGCAGTATGTTTTGGAACCACTTCAATTCGAGGTAAGACTTGTGAAAAAAAAAGTAGGATAGTGTTTTGTTTAACTTAGAGTTTAACTACGCGTTCTATATATATCCTACATTATATACATATGTATTTAATTGGCGACATATACTATACTTATTCTATGTATTTGTGTCATGCATGCTGTGCTACTATAGTGAATAGTTACCTACTTTTGTGTCCTGTGGATTTGTGTTCGCTTTTTATTTAAATGTTTGTAATAATATTCTGTCCTGCCCCCCTAGCCAAGTTACAATCGTTTCGTTCGGGCCGATCGCCTCGAGTAGGCCACGCCTCCGATTCCTTTGTTCTGACCACGTGACTGAGCGTTGAGGTGACGCAGAGCAAAGGAATCGGAGGCGTGGCTTACTCGAGGCGTTTGGCGCGAACGATACGATTGTGACTTGGCTAGGAGGGCTGAAGTTTTTGGTGGGATTTTTTCGAATGAAGTTCAGTGGCCGTTTTAATTATTCCCAAACTTAATTCTAGAGGATCTTGTGATGTCAAATTGGTGTAGTTTTGCATCTCAAGTGTTTACACAACTGAAAAATATGTGGTATTATTAAAACAGGCACGATCTCGGTAAATAGAGCTGAGAATTTATTGTAGTATTGACTGCCTCAGTGAAGCTTGCCGAGAAAGCTGGTTCGATACATTTGCCGCCAAATACTGCAAAAACTTTATAATGTGTTACATCCGCATTCTAATGGAAAAAAGTGATAGTATTTTGAATGTCTTCTAGACACTGGCTTAATGCACACACCGTGCAAAGTCAAAAGAAATAAAAAACTGTCTCCGTCACGTTTATTAAGAACCCCCATATGAATACATTTTATAAAATATTCTACATAGAATAGTCATAGTCCCTTAGAATCAATTACAAGTTATAATCTTTGTATTTTGATCTAAATTCTTTTCAAATATCCATTTACTTCTAGTCCCCTAGTTAAAACACCATTTGTATGATAGTCAACGTAGATCACACACATAATGAATATATAAGTCACTAGCCCCATGTAATTTTATACTAGTTTTTCTCTCATAGAAGCTATAACATCCTTATAAAAAGAAAAACCAATCACCAACATTTGTCAATATTACCACCAATCACCAGTTCTGTACTGGATCTTATCACAAACAAAGCCAATAACCAACATTGGCCCATACCGCCAACCTTAAACTAATGAAATTATCGCCTAATTTTCTAGTCGTTCAGCGGTAGTCAGAGGTCGAGTGGTCACATTACTCGGAACTGGCCTGGTCGGTGTCAGAGTATCTACTGACACGCCTCTCGAAGGATTCACCTTGACCAGAGAAGATGGATGGTTTGATCTGCTGGTGAATGGAGGAGGAGCCGTTACGCTTAACTTTGGAAGAGCACCATTTAAAAGAGCTACGAAGGTCGTCTATGTGCCTTGGAATGAGGTAATTGAACCTTAAAATATTATAAATATGGAAGTCTGTCCACAATAAAGGACATAGGTTACTTTTTATCTGGCTTCGATTTAGACTTGGCGTCGAAATCGCGGGAAAAAGCTAGTGTTTTAATAAGGTCACCATCTTGTGTTACGAATTGCAAAATTATGAAGCTACATTTTAGATCAGTCGCAAACGCCTTCTGTTAAAACAAAGTCACATCACAGCAAAGTTAAACTTAAAAACAACAAGTTTGTAATTTTCAAAACGTTTGCTTATTCGATGTCGAATTCCTAAACTTGTTTATATTTCGTGTCTCGTAAAAACCTTAGCTCGATCCTAAACATGCTTGATTTAGTCTTTAAACATTCAAGCAACTTTCAACCGAACTTCACACAAGGCGATTAGGTATATTTTTTCCTAGGCTAAAACATGCAAAGCAACGATTAACCGTAAGGACGTTAAAAATGTTATGACTCTATTATTTTTCTTAAATCTTTATTTAAAACACGCTTATGCCTTGCAGTGTTTTAAATCCAATAATTTACTCGACATACCTCTGCTTAGACTTTCATTAATGAATGCATTATTTATAGGACCTATAAAGATTTTATAATTGTAATTTAAACCCAAGGCTATAAAGATATGGCGATTGCAGACTTGATTAAACTTAGTAACTGCTTTTTTTCTACCTGTGTCAATACTTAATATTATAAAGCTAAAGAGTTTACTTTGTTTGTTTGGATGAAAGGGCTAATCAGTACGAGAATACGGTTCGAATTGAAAAATGATTTTCGGTTTTGGATAGCCCATTTTTCGAGGAAGGCTATAATAGGCTATATGACATCACGCTACGATCAATAGGAGCGGAGCATTAAAACCAAACACTTTATAAACTCCATTCAAACCAAGAATCAAGGATAGAAAAGTATCAATGTCACAAACATCTATGATTCTCTTCAAAATATTCCATAGTAACCATCTAATGCTTACCAATTCCAGGTTGTGATAATCGACACGGTTCTAATGACAACGATGGATGAGAAAATCAACATGGGTCCACCACAGGCTTGTCTTGCTCATGATTACGATACGATGAAACCTGTAGTACTGGCAACGTGGAAACACGGCTTTCAAGGAGCTTGTCCCGATAAGAGTGCTATTTTGGCTGAATCACAGGTATGATTTAGAAAAACCGCCTTAATATTCTCTTTTTCGCTTGTTGCCAATCGGTACTCGACTTTGGAAAATACCATTGATTGATACATTGGGTCTTTACTTGATGATATATTTTTATTCTGACTCTCCAATGTTGCTGACATTCTATGACATTATCCTATTCGGTTAATTTAATTAAATGTTCTTTATAGGTCATCCAAGAAAGTCTCGAAATACCTGGAACTGGTCTACATCTGGTGTATCACAGCTCCAGAGCAGCAGGCTATCTCTCCACCATCCAACTACAACTCACTCCAGAGAAAATCCCATCTACGTTAGCGCTCATCCATCTGAGAATAACAATTGAAGGAATACTCTTCAAGAAGACTTTCGAAGCCGATCCAGTCATCAAATTCACGTATCCTTGGAACCGGCTCAATGTATACAAACAGAGAGTATACGGAGTAACAACAGCTTTAGTGAAAGTAGGGTATCAGTACACGGATTGTAAAGATGTCATCTGGAATGTGCAAACAACGAAACTGAGTGGACAGGACATGAGTATATCTGACGTTGGTGGCTGGAATTTGGATATTCATCATAGATACAACTTCCATGAAGGTAAATTAACTTAGTATTTCATCTTATGTGGGCTGAATGTAAGGATTACGAACCTACAACCTACACGGGCCGATGTTCTAAAGCCCTTTACCACGGGCACTGGGGTTTAAAGCGTCTCGTTTCGGGATTTAGTATATCTAACCGTTTTGCAGCCCTAAGTACAAAGCCATGTAATCCGTTAAGTGGTTCAGATATTTGACCTCTTCAGTGACATCAATCGATCTAGCTGGATGAACACACAATACATAATGTTCTAGAATAATGTGATCATAACATTAGCTTAGTAAAGAATTATGGCACAAATTTTAGTTAAAATCTAAGATAAAATCCACGTTTCATTAAAATCCAATTAATTATTTTTTTTATAAATTTTCAGGCATTCTCCAAAAGGGAGACGGAACTAACGTATACTTGAAACACAAGCCTCGCGTGATCATCACAACAATGGGTGACGGCCGTCAACGTGAACTGGAATGTGGGGATGAATGCACGGGCGTGGCGTCCAGACAACGACTCTTAGCTCCAGTAGCCTTAGCCGCAGCTCCTGATGGATCTATCTTTGTAGGAGACTTCAATCTTGTTCGAAAGATCAGTCCTGACGGGACTGTGCGGACAGTGGTCAAGTTGAAGTAAGTATTACAATATTCTAATGTCTAATCCTTTAACCAAAGATGGAAATTAGTTTAAAATCTAACGTTTTACTTGTTTCTTTTTCAGTGCCACTCGAGTCTCCTACCGGTACCACATGGCGCTGTCACCTCTAGACGGCAACTTGTACATCTCAGACCCAGAATCACATCAAATCATACGAGTCCGCAACACGGAAGACTTCACCGACCCCGAACATAACTGGGAGACTGTTGTCGGTTCTGGAGAAAGATGTTTACCTGGTGATGAAGCACATTGTGGCGATGGAGCGTTAGCACGGGATGCTAAATTGGCCTACCCTAAAGGAGTTGCAGTTTCTATCGACAATATCGTCTATTTCGCTGATGGAACGAATATCAGAATGGTGGACAGAGACGGTATCATCACTACAATCATCGGTAACCACATGCATAGAGCTCATTGGAAGCCTATCCCATGTGAAGGCACGCTTAGCGTTGAAGAAGTCCATCTACGTTGGCCCACAGAGCTCGCTATCAACCCACTAGACAACAGTTTGCATATCATAGATGATCATATGATACTACAAATGGCTCCAGATGGTAGAGTAAAAGTGATTGCTGGAAGACCTCTCCACTGCCCGTCACCCATGACCGGTATCGATGTTGAATTGGCAACGTACGCTACGTTAGTAATGCCGCAGAGTATCGCGTTTGGGTCTGCTGGAGATCTGTATGTAGCTGAAAGTGACTCCCAGAGAATCAACAGAGTTCGATTGATCACTACTGATGGCAAGATTTCTCTGTACGCTGGCGCTGAATCGAAATGCAACTGCTTAGAAAGAGGCTGCGACTGTTTTGAAGCTGACCACTTCTTGGCCTCTAATTCGAAGTTCAACACTATCTCAGCTGTCATTGTTAGCCCCGACGGAATCGTTCATATCGCTGATCAAGCTAACTACAGGATTAGATCAGTCATGGCAAGCATACCGGACGCAAGTGGAGCAAGGGAATACGAGATTTATTCGCCTGACACGCAAGAAATTTACATCTTCAACAGATTCGGCCAACACATCACAAGTAAGAATATCTTAACTGGAGAGAACAACTATGTCTTTACTTACACCGTCAACACCAGCAATGGCAAACTCAGCACTGTTACTGACGCAGCCGGCAACAAAGTATTCTTACTAAGAGACTACTCCACCTCAGTTAACTCAATTGAAAATACAAAGGGACAAAAATGCAGACTGAAGATGTCCAGGATGAAGATGCTGCAAGAACTAAGGACTCCAGACAACTTTAATGTAACGTTTGATTACTATGGTCCAAGTGGGTTACTCAAATCCAAGTACGACAGTACAGGAAGAAGTTACGTCTACAAGTACGATGAATTCGGACGTCTGACATCTGCCGTGACGCCTACTGGCAGAATCATCAATCTGAACTTCGATCTAAGCATCAAGGGTGCTACTGTTCGCATTACTGAAAACAATAAGAAACCTGTTTCGATTTTAATCAAGGGATCTTCAGTGAATACTCGTACTGGTGAAGCGGAACAGAAAACTATTATTTCTTCTGACAGTAGCATTTCTTCCAGCATGCCTTGGGGTCATGTAATATCTACGGACACAGTTCCATATACAGTTTTGGCTGAAGTTGATCCAATATTGGGAGAAAGCTTCCCTATTCCAGCAAAACAGAGAACCGAAGTAGGTGGAGACCTGGCTAATAGATTCGAATGGCGATACTTCTTGCGAAAACTTCTGAACAAAGCGAGAAGTGGCAAATCCATCGCACAAGTTGGACGTAAACTGAGGGTAAACGGTGAAAACTTACTTACCCTGGAGTATGACAGAGACTCGTCAACGATCGCTGTGTTCATGGATGATAAAGTGGAACTCTTGAATGTTACCTACGACAGAACCGCAAGACCAGTTAGATTTGGACCCAGCAATGGAATATTTGCCGAAGTAGTACTTGATTACGACAGGTTCAACAGATTGACGAAATGGAGTTGGGGTGATCTAAATGAAACATATGGATTTGACCGAGCAGGCAGACTTAACGAAATTCGTTACGGCGATGGATCATCCTTAGCTTACTCCTTTAGGGATATGTTCACATCACTGCCACTAAAGGTAACAACACCTAGAGGTAGCGATTATCTGCTGGACTACGATGACTCTGGTGCACTGCAAAATTTGACTACTCCAAGAGGTCATATTCATACGTTTGCTCTAATGACATCGCTAGGCTACTTTAAATACCAGTATTTCTCCCCAATGAACCGACATCCTTACGAAATCTTATACAACGATGATGGCAACATTCTTTCCAAAATATTCCCGCATCAATCTGGCAAAATTGTGTACGTGTATGATAACAGCGGAAAGCTAGAAATGGTATTAGCAGGCGCTTCTGCTATCCGTTACGTCTATCACGAAAATACACATCTTGTAAAGAATGTCGAAATAACCGACTCTGACTACGAACTGAGGCAAGATTACAAATATCACGCCGGAATTCTGAAAGATGAGAAGATGAAATTCAGTCCCAAGAGTAATCTGAACAACGCTCATTTCAAATATCAGTACGATGGCAACGCTCGGCTTTCCACAATTGATGTTAATATCAATAGCAAGGAAATGCCACAATTGAGAATGAAGTATAATCAAAACCTAGGTATTCTTGAAGCACTCAGCGATTTGAGAATTTACAGAAACACGTTTAACAGATCAGTGATGCAGGATACAAGTAAACAATACTTCACGATAACTGATTACGATGACCGAGGCAGAGTCAAGACTATTCTGATAAACATCAAAGCCTTCGACGTGTTCCGGCTTGAATTAGAGTATGACTCAAGAAACAGGATAAAATCGAAAAAGATAATGATCGGCGACACCTCATCGAATGAACGAATTAGTTATAATTACGACGGTCACTTGATGGAAGTAGTAGGATCTGAGGATGATTGGAAGTACGTATTTGATGAGAATGGTAACGTGATCGGAGTGATTGAACACGGAGAGAAACGATATCTAGGCTACGATATTGGTGACCGAGTTGTCCAATATAGCGACATTGAGTACAGCAGCTACGACGGCCGTGGTTTCGTTATCAGACGTGGTGAACAGAAATACAGGTACAACTCCCGTGGTCAATTCGTCCACGCCTCTGAACGAGACAAGTTCCAAATGTGGTACTACTACGACGACAGGAGCAGATTGGTAGCATGGAAAGACGACAAGAGCAATGTCACTCAATTCTTCTACGCCAACCCACAAACTCCGAACCTAGTAACGCACGTTCACTTTACAAAATCTGGAAAAACAGTACGTTATCTATACGACCAAAGAGATTTCTTAACATGCATTGAAACAGAAGACCAACGATTCTATGTTGCCACCGATCAAAATGGATCCCCACTCGTAGTATTCGATGTAAATGGTGAAATTGTGAAAGAAATCAAGCGCAGTCCTTTTGGAAAGATCGTGAAAGATACAAACCCAGAATTCTATGTGCCCGTAGACTTCCAAGGAGGCATTTATGACTATTATACTAATCTAATTTACTTAGATGGTCGGTTGTACGATCCCGTAGTTGGTCAATGGATGACTCCGAGCTGGGAACACCTGGCGAGTAAACTTCATCTCCCCACAGACATCTTTATTTACCGGTTTAAGAACAATGATCCAATAAACAGATATCAAAACACTCCTTACATGACGGATTTAAGCGCTTGGCTGCAATTGTATGGATACGACTTAAATAAGATGATGGGATCGAGATACATTACTGACATGATCTTCCAACCGAAAGTGGAACTGACTGCGCCTAGATTGACCCCTGATTTCGAAGTATTATCTGGACTACAATGTATCATTGAAAAGGTATGTTCCCATCATTCAGAACTCACATCTACATAAATATTTACTAGGCCTTTAATAAATTTTACGAAACTTAACCATATCCCTTTGTTTTCCAGATAAGCCACAAATTAGCAGATATGAACTTTGTCCCAACACCGCTACTGAAAATGGAACCGATCACAAGGAATCTCCTACCAAGAGTGTCTTACAAGCGGGGAGTGTTTGGAGAAGGAGTTTTAATATCAAGGGTTGATGGAAAAGCGTTAATAAGCGTTGTCGACGGAGCGAACAACGTTGTTGAAGATGTGATCACAACAGTCTTCAATAACTCATACTTCTTAGACGTCCACTTCAATATTCACGACCAGGATGTATTCTACTTTGTGAAGGACAATACGCTGAAGATCAGGGATGACTTGGAAGAACTCAGAAGGCTCTCAGGCAAATTCAACGTGTCGCAAGACGAAACCAATGATCAAGGATTAGAGGTATGTATGGTCATTATATTTCGTTTATATTTTCGAGGCAACAAAAAACATTTGTTTATTTATTTAGCAAACAAATGTAGTCCACTAAATACCTTAATCTCAATAAAATAATTTTCAATTTCAGGTACGAGTTCATGCAGTTGGAAAGGGCTCTGCGCAAGCGGTCATCGTGCTTCGTTATGGTGTAGATCCCAACCAAGAGCGTATTAAACTATTGAAACATGCTCACAAACGAGCAGCTGCCAGGGCCTGGGAAAGAGAGAAGGCTCTTGTAGCGGCTGGCTGGGAGGGTAGGGGGACATGGACAGAAGAAGAGAAAGAAGAACTTATCTCACACGGTATAGTGGACGGTTGGGTAGCCAGAGACGTCCATTCTGTATCTAAGTACCCCCAACTAGCCGATGACCCCGCGAACATCGTCTTTGTCCGCGACAGCAGAAGAAAAAGGAGAAAGAGTGGGAGAGCGCGACACCGCTCATAATTTTAACGTGCCATAAATCAACGCCATTTTGATTTCCAGATTTGAAACTAGCCATTTTATGTCAAAGTGAAGTTTCAAATTTGGAACACCGGTATTTAGTTCTTAACTATTTTTTTATTGGACTGAAGTGTATAAACGTGGATAGGAAAGACAAAAGAGGCTCCTGTGATCGGTGTGTTACTGATGGTTACGAATAATAGGAGTTAATGCTAGGACTGAGTGGGAAATAAAAGTTTTGTAATTTAAGCTTACGGTTAGGTTAAGATTGACTGGAAACCGAAAGAAATTCTATGTCGAGAGTGTAACTTATTTTTTTTTAATTTCGTACTTAGGCGTTACAAAGCTCATACTTTATTTTTACATACTTTATGCCCTTTCATCGTTTGACTGAACTGAATCTCGTAACAACTCACTACAGGGTACCGAGTCATAAATAAATAAACTTAAATAATAAAAAAATATAATAATACGACTAACTGAGCATAATACTTATAAAATTCATGGAACCAAAATACTCAATACGCAATCACAATTTTAACTTTTTATATCATTTCAATGAAATATTTTTTTTAACATATTTTTTTTCAAATATATACTATACGTAAATCACTTAGGATGTTATAATTTATCACAAGATCCATGTATTCCTATTAAGTTTTAGCCAAATATTTTGTTCTATCCTTACATATTTTAGGTATTTGTAAATAAAAATACGTATATTTTATTCTTGTAGTTGTTCCTTTTATAGACCTAAGGTCTTTTTACTTCGCAATACTAACACTATTTAGCAATAATTTTGTATTTTATATCCTCTAATATATCTGACTCTTCAAATTAAATGACGTCTATATTTTTTGCTTGTTAGGGAACTTGCCACGTATCGCTGACTGGCTTGAAACATAAAATTTGTAGAGATCAGATCTCAATACTTTGGCGTGAACTTGAAAGTAACTATTTCTTTCGATCTTGTTATTCAAAGTGTGATAATATCATGTGCGATTTTTGTAATATAAGTAGGTGTGGTTCAGATGATTAACTTTCAAGTGCGCCAAAATGTGGAAACTATGGTGAAAACAGAACAAATCTTGACATGACCGACTTAGAAAGACTGACTAGGCTTTCACTCAAAACGTCAAAGAAATGGAATGTTTTATTTTCACTCTTTCCATAACTTCATTATTGAAAAAAAGAACAAAAATCTTACCGCCCCAAAAAAAGAAAATTATTTCTATTAGACGTCGTGTGTTTTCAGTAAAGTAGTGAAACAATTTTACCGGTTCGGAGCGACAGAGTTCTCAGTAGAAAACAATAATCCCCAAAAGTAGCATGACATCATAAAAAATTAAATAGACTAAATAAAAAATAAACTAATTAAAAAAAACAGTCAACGTAATACGTACATTCTGCATGTGTTGTGCAATAATCGAACAGTAGATCTTATCGTAACCGTTTAGGAACAAACTTCTTGCTGGCTTATCACAACGTTTACTAGAGACTGATTTAATGTTTCCACTCCCCTGAAGTAACTGCTGAGCGACAAAACGCGCCTGAACCACAACACGCAGCGTGAGAAGTCTTACGCAGTTACAAACGTTAATACTATTGTGATTCGTAGTATGTTTCCTTAATGATAAGTCAGCGAGAAGCACAAATTGTAATTAAAAGTAGATATTTATAGTATATGTCCATAAATGTGTCTCATTTAAAATGTGGTGTCTATTCTGTGTTAGAGATACTTTAATGATAGGTGACTGAGTGGCCGGTGATAGGATGAGAATATTTTTTACAAAAAAAAGTATAGATTTGGTGAAAAAAATTCAAAATTCGAATCTATCGGGACGGGCGCTGAAGGCCCGCGCGTTGGTGATATTTTGGAAAATGTGACTAAAAGAAGCAATACTGTAATGTAATACGTCTTACTCTTTATTTAGAACTTTAAGGTGTATTTTTATTTAAAATTAATTAATAATATAATAATATATCTATTGTGAATGTAGTTATTGATTTCATGGTGATATTTAGAGCGGTATGTTATCTTTTTTATGATGTATAAAGAATTCTAATTTGTAAATAGGTACTTAATTGAGTATGTAATCTGTAAAAATATTGTACATATCTTTACGCTTGAATTATTTATAATGTAACCCGATAAGGATCTTAGGATTACGATGAATTGTAATATATCAAATTGAAAGGGATTTTTCGAGAGGTATATATCGTTTGAATATAGTCTGAACATTGGAATGAATTGTTTAAATTATATTCAGGCGATTTTTCGACTGTTGCATAAAAACGGTTTTCAAACTTTTGGCGGGAAAATCGATGGGAGAACCAGCTCCATAGATAACGTGCAGCCATTGACATCCATAGACTTCAGCTTCTAGATTACTTTAGAGAGCTTACAGTGTACGATCTTCACACGAAGCATTTACATGTAGAACTGATTTCCTCGTAATGCATTTAATTTGTATGTAGATATGGTGCATAGACCCCATTAAAATACTCTGAATGTGTATAGATAGTCCACAGTCATACTCTGTTAGTCGGGAAGGTGCGTGCTGATCGGACGCAAGCATGTACGATAATAATAGAAAGTATTCTAATGGAATATGTAATAAAAAAGTATTAAAATATATAATAGTTTCATTTTATCCTCCTCTACTTAACCAATATAGTAAAATGGTAAAATTGTAAATATGTTTGTAAAGAATATCTAATTAACCTTTCGTATGCCGTAATTAGAGACACAATTAAAAAGCGATTGTGTCTCGCGTGGATCCGCGTCTAAAACACACGACAGGTTTATCCTAAGGTTGCGAGATTGATCCCTAAAACGCAAAGTACAACTGAAGGAGCACACATACAGGACCACGCACACAAGGGTTTTGGTCAAGGTTGACACCTATCGCCCCACACAGAGCGAGCAAAGTTATTAGATGATTTAACACTCATAAAAAAATAGTTATTCATTTTTTATTGTCCTGTACGAAAATACAGTCCCGAGTCACAGATTTTGAAATGACAGGTCATGTTCGAATCGCTACAGTGCGCTCCAAAACGCAAATCGTTGATGTGGCTCAAAAGGCTGCCTAACTTAAATGGGACTGGACAGGTCTAGTCTACCGCATGACTGACGAGTTGTAGACCCTTAAAACACAGGATTGATACCGTGACACAGCGACACAGGGCCTTGGCAGAACATGAAGGTGACGGCGGGGAGGGAGGCCTTTGCTTAGCTGTGGGACAGTACAAGCTAGTCTATACATCTTCTGTTTGTAATATTAAAATAACATTATTTGACTACATGCATATGAAAAGATATTCGATACCTTTAAAAAAATGCGGTTTGTTCCGGCTAATCTCCGAAACAGCTAGACCGAATTTGACGGGACTTTCACTGATAGATAGCTAATGTTATAAAGATAACTTCTATTCTAGACAAAGAACAAAGGGTTCCGCGCCAAAATAAAACTTCTTGAAATTGTGACCAGTATTGTGCTGTTTGATAAATCTGACACGGACGAAGTCGTGGGCATTAGCTAGTAATAAAATGAAAGAAAGATACACTATCGCTGTGTCATAGGTTACTTCTTATCCAGGATCATGCGTGATGTTCGTAATTGGGGGACTAAGATTTTTTTTAAATAACTATTGATCTTAACTATAGTTTTATTTTTTAAATTAATAATAGGCTCGCGTTTGACCACCATCTCACCTATGGTAAGCGAAGATGTGGTCGACGATGGAGCAACCTTGCCTAGAAGTAGCCTATTCACTCTTGACTTAAATACCCCTAAGTTGTAGCTATCAGGATACAGACTCCGGCAGGGAATTACAATCCTTGACTGTACGCATAATAAATGTGTTCTCAAAACGATTTGTGCGTATGTCTACCATGTACCGGTGGCGCAAGGCCGTACGTGTAGTGGTCCGCTGATGGAACTGACTAGGCGGAATTAGATTGTGCAATTCCAGTGCACACTCCCCAAAATGTCAACGATAGTAAAACCGACAGGCTAGCAACTCGGCGGCGATGCCCAAGGCTTTATATTAACATATGAAAAATATGCCCATCCCTAGCCACAAAAGTAAAGCCCAGTGCCGTGACTACAGCACCAGCGGTGCCCAGGCACAGGGCGCAGTCACTAAAGAGGCACAAAGTTTTTATATCTAGTCCTTTTTGTTTGTACTGTACTTTTCCTAGGGGCACAGTTATAGAAGTTCCCATCGAGTGTATAAAACGCCAGTTACGGCACTGGTGAAGACGAAAGAAAAACCCAACATATTTGCTTTATAAAAATAATTTATTTTCAATATATATACAAATAAAAGTAAAGTGCTTATATACAACTAGTGATATGTTTCACAATGGAATAGACTCGTAGAAACAAACAAATCAACAATAGGTGTATACAAAAAATATGTCGGCACAACATATAATATATTTAGTAACAGACATAACTACTTGACTACACAATAGCCTATGTTGTACAAAAATGCGAAATGATGGCTGTAACAACGTCAAAAGCGTTATCTAATACATATTGCCTCATTTGGCAAATATCACCCGATTCTTCAACAGTAGGATAGTTTCGACGACATTTAAGCTCTCTCTACTCTAATTTTGCGTACTAAACTCGTTAAAAAATAAAAGGCCCGTTTAGACTTTTGAGATAAACCCTAGAATGTAACTTGGAACGAAACAATAAAATAATAAAACCGGACCCCTGTCCGGTGTAGTAGTAGCAATTTTAGTAGTAGCTACACTACACCGGACAAACCGCAAGGTAGTCAAAATACAAATGTCAAAACGGCCCTTTTATTTTTTGACAACTTTACTAAGATTTTAAGCCGATCGTAAACTAAACAACGATTTCTAAATTAAGAATTTGAAGTTGAGTATTTATCACTATGATAAGCTGGCACATTTTTATGCTTCCTTTCCTAATCACACTAATATTATAAAAGTGAAAGTTTTTGAGTGTGTGTGCGCATGTGTACGTTTGTTACTTTTTCACGCTCGAACGGCTAAACGGATTTGGATAAAATTTGGCACAAGGGTAGACCATGTCCTGGAATATTACATAGAATACTTTTAATCCCGAGAGTATGTTCCCTTGGGACAATTTTCTACTTTTACGCAGGCGAAGCTGCTGGCAACAGCTAGTGCGTAAAGTTCTCCACCGCGTCTGTCTGTCTGCTCGCGATAAACTCAAAATTTTCACCAATAGACACGAGTGATTCATGTGGAAGTTTTTGTTGTATTTTACATGCATGTTTTAGCAGAGTAAAGCTGAGAATTTCAAAGATTTCTAGCACCCGTGTGAAGCTAGAGCGAGTCAATAGTTTTCTCAATAAAATATTTTTTGTTTTTGCTTTGAACGCCTTGTGCGTTTAACCAGTGTCTAGATTAGTAAGTATTTAGTTATTACATTGACTTTGCTTGAGTTCTATTACTAGTACTAGTGTCTATACAATTAGAATGATTCCAATTGTGTAGACACTTGATATAACAAACTACACCAATTTTACATCACAATAACCACTAAGAATCAATTTGCGAATAATTAAAACAGCCACTGAACTCAAGAAAAACCGCCAAAATCTAGACACATTCAACTCCAAATTCTTAATTCAAAACCCGGCCCTAGTAACTCGTTAACTGCACGTCTCATAGTATTGACCAATCAATGGCATCATACAAGGCCCACCCCTGCCTCTAACAAAGCATACATTTAGAAAAATACAATATTTATAACACTAAAACATTTGGAAGTTATCAAATTATATGTGATGTCAAAATTTTACAACACATTGTATAACTTTTATAACTTTATTAACATCGATTCTAATTAAACACCTATATATAAGGAAGATCAAATTGAATTAGCTTATGAAACTCTGCCGATGTGATGTGGTATCTAATATAATAACGATAAAACAAAAAATAAATACCAGAGTGCCTATTGCGATTTTGTTTTACGTTATCGCGATCGACATGACTCCTCGCGCGCCGATTGTACATTCGTCTGTACAAACTTGAATGACCTTGAAAAACGCTTAAGCGTCGTACTGTACACATGGGTGTACGAAATTATTATTATTTATTATTTTATTTAAGATAACAATATGGTCCACTTTGTTAGTAAAATATCTTAAAATTAGTTAGAAATTGATCGGCCGAAAATGTTGGTCTCTATATTTTCATTTTTCCTAAGGTCTACCGAAAACGTTGTCATTTTGAGGATTTTAGAAAAAAAAAAGCGCAATTACGTAATTATAATACGCGTAAACGCGCGAAGAGATATGACGTTCGGCGCTCCGATTGGCTCGCTGCCAGCTCTGAACCAATCAGAGAGCCGGTCATAATCGTTTCGATCGTGTTAACATAAAAACAACTCCTACTCAGCGCATTGTTACAGTGATAGTTACGGCCCCGAGCGTAACCATTTTTTCACTTGCAAAATTTTTATAATAAACTCGAATTTTGAATCCAAATATATGTTACTAGTTTTTTTTTTTTTTTCAAATACAAATATTTTTATTTGTTAAACTGAGGTGGGTTAGGTACAGATATTCTAATTACACCTGCGGAGTTGCACTTTTTAATTTAATTTGAATAACATAATAATAGAATATATTAATTTTATAAAAATAAAATACTTAACCATGACTAATTTCGACTATAAAATGTATTTACTACGAACACAGAATTTACTTACATTATTCATTTATTATGCTACTAAAAATGCATGTTACTAAAAGAGTTATGAGTTTACATGTGGATGGATGGAGAGGGAGACCAAAGAAAAGATGGATGGATTGTGTGAAGAGTGATATGAAAGAAAAGGAAGTTAGTGATAGTATGACGAGTGACAGGGCAGAATGGAACAAAAAAACTTGTTGCGCCGACCCCAAATAACAAGGGCAGGGCAGAAAGATGATGATGATGATGAAAAATGCGTGCCTCGTTATTATAATATTATTCATGGTTCAGAGATTACTGTATGATACATATTGCAGTGAATATTGGATGGCCTTAATAAATCACACTCAAAATAAAAATAAAAATTACGTGTTGTCAAACTAACTAGTTTGGCGGTAACTTAGCTTACCGCGAATCTTGTAAGTTGTCAAAGATTTTTTTTCGACGCAAAGCCATAATCAAACCTAATGACCACAATTTAGTTTTTCCAATCCAATCAAAAAACAAAACTGTAAATTTCTTTTTTTTTGTGTTTTTCCGTTATTTGAACATCGCAGTAACTACTTACAAAATAATAATTAACACTAAGCATAAAAAGTAATGGCATTTTACTTTACGACAGAATTCGCAGTTAATTTAAAACTTCAGATTTAAATGCATTTATGTCAAAATAATCAGGTTTTTATTTAATAATGTTTTAATTACATATCATCGATTAAAAAATCAGTCAAATTCAAGCATAAAAAATATTAGCAATAGTAAGTAAAACTCTCATCAATAAAGCACATTATAAAACTATACACACTATATAAAATACTCATTAAAATAAGAAAATAATTAATTTTTTATTAATATACGGAATTAAAGACATTTTTACTTGAAAATCATCCAGAGAACAGCACAGAACAATAGAAATAGCACCAGTAGATAATTTGAATGCAATAATTTAATAAATTTTAATAAATTAAATATATTATTACGAATTAAATTTGTATAATTCGCATAGCAAAAGTCTACAACGGTAATTTAAAAAAAAACCTAATGGCTTCTGAAGCTTAGCTTTCCAGTTAGTAAAAACTGTTTATTTTATACAGAACATAATTACATTTTACCAACACATCCCATCGCAGACCTTTTCTATATAAGAACAAAGGTCTCAACAAGTATATAGCTACCAAGTGTAATTTGCGACCACGGGCAACATTGCATCAACATTCAAAATTTTAATACATACCTACTTATTATCTATTTACACCTACATACCTAGGCTAGTTACAATTAATAAATTTCCTGTCATAATAGTTTTTTTGGTAATTTTTTATCGTTAGCAACATTGAAGATAGTTAAAGCGTTCTAAATTGTCAGAATTCGTTATGTATAAGTAAGAAGACAACATTGATATTAATATTTGCAAGTTATTATCATTAAGGTAATTTTAAACAGGGCGTGTTTTAAATCATTTTTTCTTTGGACGCCCGTATGATTGGCTTTTTAAACGTTAAAAACGCCAACAAAGATGTTGGTACATGCTAAAAATATGGCCAATCTGTAACAGCCCCATATTCTATATCTAAACACCAATGCTTTCAGCCAGAATCTATTTACTTAAATTCATTCCTATTAAGTTTAATAGTACCTTCGTTACGTACGTTTAGTCAGCCTACTAAGCGAAATCAAAAGCGCGTCAGACTAAAGACAGTAATAATAGAAAAGATATAGCATAAATAAGTATACGACTTACAAACGGAAATCTATACTAATATTAAAGATGTGCAAGTAACTCTGTCTGTCTGGCTGTTACGCTTTCACGGGTAAACTACTGAACCGATTTTAATGAAATTTGGTACGAAAGAAACTTGAACTCCAAGGATGGCCATGGGCTACTTTTTATCCATCTTCGACTTCACGCCCAAAATAACCAACATTGACGCGGATGAAGCCGCTGTCACAAGTTAGTTATTTATAAGAGTTCTCAAAAACACTTGCATAAGCTGTCGAAATATCTCAATGAAACCACGGGCAGTAATGTTTAATATAATAGTAAAGAGGAACTTAAGTGGCAATGGGCAAGGCACATTGCTCGCAGAACAGATAGCCGTTGGGGCCGAAAGGTTCTGAAGTGGCGACCGCGTACCAGAAGACTCAGTGTTGGATGGCCTCCTACAAGGTGGACCGATAACCTAGTAAAGGTTTTGGGAATCCGATGGATGTGAGAGGAACAGGACCGTTCATTGTGGCGACGTCCAGCAGTGAACGTCTTTTGGCTGAAATGATGATGATGATGAGTAAAAAGGAATGATGAGTCAAAACGGAAACGATAGAAACAGAGCAGTCACGCCTTTCTTCTGACGCGCTTATCCCTACAAGACATCTAATACATTAGTGTAAAAACATTGAGTAAAGATAGAGTCAATCATGTTCGGTGGTGCTTTTTAAGGCGCTGGCGCTATTTACCAGAAATAAATAAATATCGACCGAAGTGGCAGAGACGGCAGCGACGCGGCCAGCACTTTCAGAGTGAAATAATTTTAAACTGTAATCAACATCCTATTAAGAACAGTATCGCTTGAAAGACATGGCTGCCAGCAGCCGACCGCGGTCGACTCTACCGGCTTCATCGCGTCACGCTTAAAATTTATTAATCTCAACATAGTATAGTGGTCTGTCTGTTTATCCGCTAACTCCTAAACAACAAAATGGATTTTAGTGCAGTTTTCACTAATAGATAGAGCGATAAACAAGGAAGGGTTGCGTATATAATTTGTACCTGTGGCGGGTCGCTATTAATGAACAAAAATCAGTGAAGGTTAACTACTATAATAAGGCTCTAAAATACCATTTACAAAATATAAATGCGATGCTAACACAGAGAAAAGCTTGAATTTCTCAGGTTTGTCTAATTACGCGGACACTAATGCCCTTAACACAGCATATCATAAAATCACGCCCGTTTTTTCTGTTTTTTTTTTTAAATATTATTATTATTTCTCATAACATGACCACTCTATCTTTCACCCGATGCCTACAATAACACAATAAAAACATACGCATGTCTATGGCTGTTCAATCGGCCCCGTGATTTTCATCCGCATGGAGTCATACTTCGCCAGCATCTCTTCATCCACATAGTCTATGGTCCATTTCTGAGTGCCCCGTGTTGGTTCGCAGCGGTAGATGTAAAGTTCGTTGGTTGATGGACTCCAGTCAATGCAGTGTTCATCTGAACCATGCTTTATTTGTTTTGTGTCCTGAAAAAGAATATAATTTTTTGACATAGTTGTACGTCGTCGGCTAAAATGAGATCCGGCGGGTCATGTCAGCCGCATGCATATTGACCGCCAAGTCTGCACGAAATGGATGCCTGACAATGGACGACGCCGCCGAGGCCGACCTGGGAAGAAATGGCGAGATGACCTGGGCGCCTACCACAAGAATTAGTTCGAAGAGGCGAGAGAAAAGAATACCTGGAAAAAGTTGGGGAGGCCCACCGGGAAAGCGAAGGCTAAATTTTAAAAAAAGTTGTACGTAACACGTGTTTTACGTACGAACATAAGAACGTTGTAAACTGTGTACATAAGAATATTACCAAAGTTTCATATTTACTTCTTGGTCTTTGATTAACCGTAACTTGTTTGAAATTATACTTGTATATCATGACTTCTTAGAATTTCACCTTGGTATGTCTGTATGTCGGGCTGGTGTCCGCAACGCCCGTCTAAAGCGCGTAATTTGCGTGCGGGAGGGGCAAGTGTGTCATTCGATCCATCCCAACTCTTCTAAGAAAGCCAGTAGCACTTTTGCCCCGTATTAGCGACACAATCGAATGATGTGTAAACAACATATATTTTTTATTTTAAATCAATGGTTAAGATTGCTGGCTAGGAATATTGATTTTTTAAAAATCTTATAAAAATGGCTTAAAGGACCAGAGATTTTTTTGAGTAATTTGCGATATTTTTCATATTTTAGATTTGGGCCACTTGAAAAATTCTACCTGTTTATATTTATATACCCTATAACAACATGTTCCTATATTATCGACTATAAAACTACGAATATAATCTGTAAAAGTCATAATAGGAGCGCTCACATAGATGAATAAACGTGAATGTAGGTTTAGGAGTATGTAAAGGATAGCAAATTGATAATTCTCGTGTGTACTGACCATGTCATACTTCCACAGCTGGTTGCCTCCCCCGAGATGGCAAGAGAACAGTCGTATCGCACTCTTATCCGCAGACTCCGGCAGGTCCCAGCACATTTTTCTCGATTTAACTCTGGAATATATACGTAAAATTAGATACTGTGGCGACTATGGAGGTTATAGTTATTACTAACTTGCAAACTAGCATGTTATACTTTTAAGGTTTATGTTTTAAAAATAAAAACGTCGAGACGTATTTTTTTTATAAAAAAATGTATTAGAAAGTGCTTAATACAATAGAGAATCAGTATAATTCAACCAGAAGCCTTTCATTTGCGTCTCGGGGTACCACAATACTCAAAAAGAATAATAATAGGATCCTAGTACGTGGCGTTCTGTGGTTTCTATCAAACCTCATGGGGAAAAACGAAAAAACGCGAGGTATAAGTAACCACAATAATAGGATCCTAGTACGTGGCGTTCTGTGGTTTCTATCAAACCTCATGGGGAAAAACGAAAAAACGCGAGGTATAAGTAACTACAATAATGGGATCCTAGTACGTGGCGTTCTGTGGTTTCTATCAAACCTCATGGGGAAAAACGAAAAAACGCGCGGTATAAGTAACCACAATAATAGGATCTTAGTACGTGGCGTTCTGTGGTTTCTATCAAACCTCATGGGGAAAAACGAAAAAACGCGCGGTATAAGTAACCACAATAATAGGATCTTAGTACGTGGCGTTCTGTGGTTTCTATCAAACCTCATGGGGAAAAACGAAAAAACGCGAGGTATAAGTAACCACAATAATAGGATCTTAGTACGTGGCGTTCTGTGGTTTCTATCAAACCTCATGAGGAAAAACGAAAAAACGCGAGGTATAAGTAACTACAATAATAGGATCCTAGTACGTGGCGTTCTGTGGTTTCTATCAAACCTCATGGGGAAAAACGAAAAAACGCGAGGTATAAGTAACTACAATAATGGGATCCTAGTACGTGGCGTTCTGTGGTTTCTATCAAACCTCATGGGGAAAAACGTAAAAACGCGAGGTATAAGTATGTAGTATACTCATCCTTCTTCGAACACAACACAGCCCCAAGTAGGCTTAAGGGCCGGAAAAGAGTTCTTCGTAGCACACAGGCCATCCTTAAACCACCACTTAAAGAAAGAATAAAGCTTTGAGAAGAACATCGCCTATCTACCACCATCCGACTTCTTGAAACCCCAAGAACATCTCCCGCCTGGGCGCGATTTGCAGTAATCTATATGAAAAAAACCAAAAACTTGGCGAAATGTGGTTTTAAGGACCCGTAGGATAGGTTTTGAACAGGAGCACCGCACTCACACTCAATGTGAGTGCGGTGCTCCTGTTCAAAACCTGAGCCACACATGGGAATGCCCCAAGTGCCCATACATCTGCACTTTGGAGGATTTGATGAGTGCCACTGATGCTGCTATTAACGTAGCCACCTACCATCGAATCTAAAAGAAGAAGAAGGAGAAGATACTCATTCCAAATAACCATTATAATGGATTTTAAGGTTATATGGCCCTGAAGTCAACATTTTAAGTTTTTTTTTTTTATTATTGTAATTGAAGCATTATTATGTCAAGGAAATGAAAGCCGCGGAAATCCACTTTCCACTTTATTGAATATAATCAAATTATTACGTCATTATCCACGTAATTCGTCAAATACGCCTAAACTAACATCTAGCTATACTCTAGAAGCCTTAAGACTAGTGTTATCAATCCGGCCCGCGACAGCCTTAAGACTAGTGTCATCAATCCGACCCGCGACAGCCTTAAGACTAGTGTTATCAATCCGGCCCGCGACAGCCTAAGACTAGTGTCATCAATCCGACCCGCGACAGCCTTAAGACTAGTGTTTTCAATCCGACACGCGACAGCCTAAGACTAGTGTCATCAATCCGACCCGCGACAGCCTTAAGACTAGTGTTATCAATCCGGCCCGCGACAGCCTTAAGACTAGTGTCATCAATCCGACCCGCGACAGCCTTAAGACTAGTGTTATCAATCCGGCCCGCGACAGCCTTAAGACTAGTGTTTTCAATCCGACACGCGACAGCCTTAAGACTAGTGTCATCAATCCGACCCGCGACAGCCTTAAGACTAGTGTTATCAATCCGGCCCGCGACAGCCTTAAGACTAGTGTTTTCAATCCGACACGCGACAGCCTTAAGACTAGTGTTTTCAATCCGACACGCGACAGCAAATGTCTTCTTGTTGTTACAATTTCTGTGATAAGTTGAAGAAGAATGCAACACAGAATGATAAGTTACTGTCTTATTTACTTGCAAGGTAAAACTTAACGTCAGCAGTGATGACGCAGAAAACTTAACTGCAGTATTTAAGCACATATTATTAACTAACAAATAACTGAAATGAAAAAAATGCAATAAGTATGCATGTGTGTATGTATGTAGGTAATGCGTGTGTTATATGTATACAGTATGCATCTATGAAGTGGTGTGCGTGTGTGTGAGTGTGTGAGTGTGTATGTTTGTGAGTCTGTGTGTGCTTGTGAGTGTGTGTGTGTGTGTGTGTGTGTGTGTGTGTGTGTGTTTGTGTGCGTGTGTGTGTGTGTTTGTTGTATGCTCTATACTTCCCCAACTCATTACTGACCTGATATCCTTGTGCCAAGAGAACTCGAAGTCTTGTTCCCCGTAAGGCGTGCTGATACACGGCTCGATATGCAACTTGTCCATTGCTCCTCCGTGATGAGCGTCGATACACATCTTGGGGTTTGATACTGGTCGGACCTTTAAAATAACGATATTTAGTTACAGCAACCACTAGGATATAAAAGGATCTAAGATTCTTCATTACTTATAGCTATTTAAGAAACTGGTTTTTCATAAAGCCAGTTTTCTCAAATAGTCATATTTATGGCGATGTCTCACTTAAAGCGGACCCTACCCTGACGCTTTTACTGTAAGGTTTATAATTCTCGATAACAGAGTAATTTCAATGCAAAACTGTTGTTAGGTCCTCGTTGTAAAAATCAGTAGTAGGGGTTTGGCACACATCTGGGGCCCACTTAACCAAGTTTCACTGTATTTATTCATTCATTCACACATACAATTGTTGGACAACAGGTGGAAACCCAAGCTAACAAAAGTACTAACACTATTGCCACATATGAAGACCGATTACGTACGTATTAGTGCTCAAGGCATGAGTTAAAATTAGGTTAATGCTTAAGCATCAGCCTTATAATGTTCCTACGGCTGGGACGCAGGCCTCCTCTCTAGGAGAGGAAATGGGCCGTAATCCATGTCACATGTCGTCGAATTTTTTGTTCTAGGACATACCGCTTTCCTCGCGATGTTTTCCTTCACTGTTTTGAAAGCAGTGGTGATGAAATGAATCACAAAAAGGAAAGCAATTTGGGTTTGAACGACTCGTAAGTCGGGGCCGATACCACTAGACAACTACTGCTCCAGTTAATGGCTTAAAATATAAATGTATAAGATATTGTGCAGGATGTACTCACACGTCCAGTAGCAAATGGATTCGGCTCTACAGGCGGATATTTAGCTGTTAGGTCGAATGCGATCTGCAAATAAAAATTAACATCAGAATGGAAGTTGTCGAAGCGAGAGATCATAAGAGGCAGTCGCTTCTTTGTTCAAAGCAGTAATGTAAGCGAAGGAGGCGGCTGGCTGTGTGTGTATTCAGGCACAAGCTCCTCTTGAGCCACTTGAGAGAAATCAATTACTCCATTAACAAAGTCTAATTTATTTCACGTCAATCCTTGAATCAGTCATTATCCATCATATTGTGATTTCTAAAGGAGTCGCATGCTGCTATTGCTCTTATTAAATTCAAACTGGCAAGATAATTATACTTTTAAGGTTTATGCTTGTTCATATTAGATGTTCATATTTGAATGGAAGAAAAGAAGATTGTTTTTTTTTTTTTATTGATATAAACCAGTGCTTGACCGCGATCCCACCTAATCATAAGCAGTTATGCAATCATTGATGGTGAGGCGCACTAGTTTATTAAGAGCCTATTCACTCTATCATTGAAGACACCTAAATTAAAGTTGGACAGAAAGACCGTAGCAGGCAAATTATTCCAGTCCTTCGACGTACTTGGTATAAAGGACGGAGCGAAAAGCTAAGTACGGACCGTAGAGGTTACCACAACGTAAGGGTGGAAACTCGCCGTACGTGTAACATAAAGTGCTTCTTACAATTTAAACAGATAATATAAGTACACAGAAGCCTTTCATTGTATTTCCACCTTCACAATATTTACCTGCGTGATGAACCATCTAAAAGACTTGCACTTCAGTTTTTCCCTGAGCGCCTTCTGTTCAGAGATATCGCCGGGATCGATATTGAGGTAGTGAGGTCTTCTCGCGTACAAGTGTTTGGCGTACTCGTCCATCCACACTTCGGCTACGCGACGATAGTTCTATAGACAAACAATGGTAGAAATATAAAATACGCTGTATTATACCTCAATAAAATATCAGCAATATACGGCAAAATCGAAAACCGCGAGCTTTAAAACTACTTAGGGCATATGCATTGTACGGTGCAGTGTCTGGAGTGAACACTGTACACCGTGCACCAACAACGTACCGAAAACAATGCGCGAACACACAGCTAACACACGGAGTTAATTGCTGGAGCAAACACACAGCGCGAAAACATGGAGCGAACACACAGAGTTAACATACGGAGTTAATAGCCGGAGCGAACACACAGCGCGAAAACATGGAGCAAACACACAGAGCTAACACACGAAGTTAATAGCCGGAGCGAACACACAGAGCTAACACACGGAGTTAATAACCGGAGCGAACACACACCACGAAAACATGGAGCGAACACTCAGAGCTAACACATGGAGTTAATAGCCGGAGCGAACACACACCACGAAAACATGGAGCGAACACACAGAGCTAACACATGGAGTTAATAGCCGGAGCGAACACACAGCGCGAAAACATGGAGCGAACAACACACGTAGTACTTGTAATCTTACCTTGCCAACAAAGTCCCCATGTCCGGGGTTAGGGAAGGGCGCGAACTTGCGGTAGATGTGACCCACGCGCGAACAGGGACAGTCCACCATGCGACCGCCGCACTGCCATATCTAATACACCAATTTTAATATTAGCTACTAATAATTTTATAGAAAAAAAAACATAGTAAAGCGTCTTTCGAACGTTTTTGTTTTTTTTTTTTAAGGTAGGAAATGACCAAATAACATCTCGCTAGAGCGAGAGGGCGGTTCTGATTTTTACTGCCTAAAACTTACCCGTCCTTACCGTACCCTTTGCGTTCCAGGGCCACGGTAAATTTCGAACATTCCCGCGATCGTGTTTGGATCACATATAAACGTATTTTTTTTTCTTTCCCTAAGAGTTTTTTTTAGGCCAATTCTTCATACTGAAAGTTCCTTGCGACTCGCAACTCAGAAAGGATTGTTGGGTTCCAGCTACATAATTCCTGAGAATATGTAGCTCGCCGGCCGGTCGCCCAGCAACCGTCCGGACCAAGCTCTAGTCGTCGATGGCGCGTAGTGTTACGCGCGCCTCAAAGAGATGTCAGCAAAACCGTAGGGGCTAAGCAGGGCCGACGCCTACTGATGCCACGTGTTGACTGACTTCTGAAAGGGGAAACCCGTGGTCCTGGAACGGAAGGGCTAAGAAGGAACATAGGTGTGGTTTTACTCAGTCAAAATCTGACACCCCTCCTACTCCGGGCTTAGAGCAAGAGAAGAAATAGGATGATTTCCCTCCTTAAAAAAAAAACCCTGACAATATCGGTTACGCTGGCATACCAAAAAAAAAACATTCTGAAGTGCATATCGTTTTATTTTTCAAATTTTTACTACGAGTATATATATTTAGACGTTAGCTGGATCTTGTTTAACCGGATTAGAATGCCGTCGACCCGACGCGACGCGACAAGTTCAAGGTTCAAGTAGTCAAGGTCTTCATAGAAAGACTTAGCCCCTTTAGATATGTTTTTTTCTATATCTTGCACTTTTAGTTTAACACTGCGACATTGACATTGTTAAGACTAAGGAATGGTTAATGCAACTGAGCATGTTTAAAAAAAAATCTAAGTCAAAGTACGTACTTTGGCTTGGTCTTACCTTTTACCGTTTCAGCACGTGCTAATATGGCCCTATGGCCAATAAAATATCAAGTATTAACTAACCTTAAAACTGAGTTCGTACTGCTCGCCGCCCCATATGTCCAGACCAGGATCGTAGCCGCCCAGCTCCCAGAAGAACTTGCGCGATATCGCGAACAAACCACCAGCCATTACTGGGCTCCTGGTAACCGAAAATATTATTTACACATTGACTAATGTTTTTGGTCATTGACGTTGTTGTAAATTCAATAAGCATTTTACAATGGTGTTGACGCAATGAAAAATAAAAATCTTGCCTAGCTTTTTCCAATCAATTTGAGGCTTTCAATCAAACCAGATTCAGCTTATGTGAAAAGTACGGGCCCAAGAGTGGCCAGATTGTCGCTAAATAGCCCTAACTTAGCAAGGCTAACTATAGTACTAAAATATACTATAATAGTTAGAGTCATGAATCATGTGAATTTTAAGGCAATAATTTGACCAAGTTCAATAAAGTGGAATGTTGGATTTTAGCAAATACTATTTATTACCTTCACTCAATAATGCTCCCTTATACTAAAAACAAAATAAACTAAAAAATTTGAGTTCAGCGCCATCTTAAAACCAGTAGACAGCCCTGCGTTCAAAAATGAGTTTAGACTTAACTCTAATGACGTCATCAGGGTAGATACTCTACGCTCGCATTTTTGAACGCGAAGGTAGAGTTCAACTGTCAATGTCAAGCAAGTGTCATTTATAGTCGCTTACACCTATACCCTGCTCAGAGTTAGAATTAGTTGGCTTAACTCCAGGGTAGCTACTCTAGTTATAAAAGAACGACCCTGTGTTGCAACTCTAAGCTTTTTTGAACGGTTGGAGTAGCGACTCTACTCTACTCTGGTTATTTTTGAACTGGTATTTAACGTGGACCAACGGTCTACATAACCTCGTAAAACTAAGTAACACTAACGCGTTACTTGGGGGGTATCCCCTTTGTCTAGACTGGTTATCACTAATGAGGTTCTGATTATCTTCCGTAACGACTAACAAAAACTACTATCTAGTTTAAAACCATGATAAAAGCATTATCAAGTAAATTAATAATCTTCTATCGTGAACATAAAAATACAATATGAATAAAAGAACTGCCGCTTCACACGTAACTTGAAAATACACCAGTAAAATGAACCAAAATCGTCCTTTAAAACATTTAAACCGATCAAGAGTGGCTAATCAAGTCGTAAAACTGCTTAAGTAGAAAGTAAATTAGTCGATTATTGTTCTCATAATTACTATTACGTAATGACTTGCTCATATGTATTTAAAAGTCATCTATCTATATATATAAAAGGAGAAACTGACTGACTGACATATCAACGCACAGCCGAAACTACTGGGACCTGGAATATGAAATTCTGGACAAGGCTTCCTTTTATGTCGTAGGCGAGCACTAAGATTTCAAATTGGAGGATTTTCAAAAATTCACCCTCTAAGGGGATGAAACGCGGGTCCAAAGTACGCGGGCAAAGCCGCTGGCAGAAGCTAGTTTGTTGTAAATGAGTTTGTGCCTGTCGGTTTTCTACCGGTTGCATATCGGAGAGTGTGCGGTGGAATTTCATAAATTGATTCCGATACTCGAATCATCAGACCAGTCACGGTGGATATCCCACCCATACGCACCAAATATTTTGCGAACACATTCATTATCTGTACAGCGAAGGAGTGGAATTCCCTGCCGGAGCCTGTGTTTCCTGATACACATAACAGCTAAAACATGAACGTCTTTAAGTCAAGTGAATAGTTTACTTCTAGCTACGTTAGCGTGCTCCACAGTCGACCTTATCATCGCTCACCACCAGGTGAGATAGTGATCAAGCGTGAGCCTATCATCAAAGATAATTATAAAAAACCAGGCAAATGCGAGACGAACTCGCGCACTGAGGGTTCCGTACAAACTAACTTATGAAAACAGTTCAATTCCCGAATTGAGTTTTGAAGATTTTTCCTAATCGCATAGTTTTTTTTTGTGACGTAAATAATAAATTTACAGTTTTCTCTTTTTTTTCTATACTTGTTATATTACCTTGCTTCGTGCCCAAGATTCTAGGTCAACGGAAAAGTACCCTATGAATTTTGATTCCCTTGAGTGTCGAAATATACGTTTTTTGCAACATAAACGGCCGTATTTTTTTTGTTCGTTAACTCAGAATTTTTCACAGCTTCATGGGACCGGAGACCTGAGTATATGATTTAAATTTCAGCTCGATACCTCCACCGAGATAAAGGGTCTTGACAGACAGACAGACAGACAGACAGACAGATGGACAACAAAGTGATCCTATAAGAGTTCCATTTTTTCCATTTGAGGTACGGAACCCTAAAAAGGCTGAGATATATTGAGTGAGTATTTTTTTTTTAGATTTGGTATTAAAGCAATTATACTCAATTCGATAAATGTTGACGGTTTATATTTGACCTTCGACTTTGGTAATAACAACATCGTTTATAAACACATACTATATCTACTTCCATGGAGTCTTTATGGAAAAAAATGTTATGTGTTTTTGTGGAAATTGTGTAATTTGCGCTGCGCCGTAGGAGTATTGAGGTGAAGCCACTCCTTATTGCAAGAAAAGACACATTATTTAGTTTAAGGAATCCTAGTGAATTTCCTATAACGACTGACCTGTTGGTCTAGTGATCAGTGGCCCTGACTGCTATTCCGGAGGTCATGGGTTCGATTCCCACCCAAGACATGTGTCATGTTTGTGTCATAACCACGATCATTTGTTCAGTGTCTGGGTGTAATTTCTCTATAATATGTATGTATTTAGAAATATATAAGTATGTTTATCAGTTGTGTAGTACTCATAATACAAGCTATGCTTAGCTTGGGACTTGAAGATCACGTTACCAGAAAACTTTTAAGATCTGGACAAAAGCAGCAAAACGCGGTATCCACTGAAAATTTATAATTTAGGTGTCTTCAAGGCTAGAATGAATTAGCTCTTAATAAACGATTGCATCACTGCTTACCGTCACGATTGTATCAGGTGGGATTGAAGTCAAGCACTAGTTTATATCAATAAAAAAAACTGGGTAAGTGCGAGTTGGTCTCGCGCCCTGAGTGTTCCGTAAAAACTTACCATGTAGAGTTCAATTACCGATTGGACTTTCGAAGTTTATTTCCAAATCGCAAAAAAAGCATTTTTTTGTGACGTAACAACAAATTTTCGGTTTTCTGATTTATTCCTACACCTTTTTTTTATTCTTGATAGATTCGCGCTTGACCGCTATCTCATCTAATGGAAAGCGACGATACGGTCAACGATGAAACGCGATTACCTAGAAGTAACCTATTTACTCTTGACTTAAAAATTCCCGGGTGGCCACCTGTGCTATAAGACTGCTTTATGCAAAATTTCAGTGTTCTGAGTCAAAGGGAAGTACACTAGGATTTTGATTCCCTTGAGAGTGTCGAAATTAACGTTTTTTGCGAGACAAATGGCTATCTTTTTTTTTCGTTAAGTTAGAAGTTTAATTTTTTCACAGCTTTAAAGACCTCAGAATTTGGTTTTAATTTCAACTCGATACTTTCACGCGTTTCTGAGATAAAGGGTCTTGACAGACAGACAGGCGGACAACAAAGTGATCCTATAAGGGTACCGTTTCTTTTCTTTTGAGGTCCTTTTCAAATAATGTCCAATATTAACGTATGAAAATCGCATATCGCTGTTTGATCTCTGGAAAAACAGAACGGGTGTGCCGCTATAAGTACACCACGCAGGTCAGGCTCATTACCAGATCAGGGGCGCTACCATGACGTATTAAATTATCAGTCGTGCGTGCAACAAAGAGGGATGGAGTTATACAACCTATATAGCTCCATCCCTCTAACAGTTCAGTTTTGGTCGTCAAGAGCTCATGGTAGGGCCTCTAGACATAAAAGTAATATAAAAGTATACTAACTCGAAAGGCTCAGGCATATTCTCTAGATCCTTGGGCAGTACAGGCAGCCTCTTGTAGAAGAACTCCCAGTCAAAGGCGCCCCGGGCCCCCTCATCCTGCGCTCGATATTCAAACGTATCGTAAGCGATAACGTCTATGAACGGACATGTCACCGTACGGTAGTTCAGCGCTATCGGTTCTGTATCAAACAAAGACAACCAATGAGTGTGAGTGGGACAGAAAAAAATCGAGATCTGTCGCGGAATACCCAGTTGGAACGCAGTTTCCTCCTTACATTTTATAAAATAAAGTCCTCCCACTGCGTCAGTCTGTCTGTCTGTTCGAGATAAACTCAATAACGACTGTTTTCACCAATAGACAGTGATTCCTGAGGAAGGTTTATACGAGATTATCATCCATCAGTAAATCAAGACTATTTCAAAACACACTGGCCACCTGTAAAACAGCACTCAAAATTTCAAAATGCCTGGCCGCTTGTGAAAAAGCACGTATACAATTTCAAATAGCGAACAATAACGAAAAAGTACTGTGACGAAGTCTTACACATCTTCGTCGGTCTAACTCTCATTCAACATGATAAACAATAGGTACTTATTTTGTAAATTGGCTAAAAATATATTTTATTTTTTCTCATTTTGTACTAAATGAGTCAGAGGAAAATATCAAAATAAACCAAGAGTCAACTCATGTGTCAGTAGCGTAACGCTCGATAGGGAACTTAGCTTCAGATAGCAACGGCCATACAATAGTTTCCTTTTAGATTAACAATTTAATGGTAGCGAACTTCCTCTTTCCTCGAATTTTGTGATTGTGGTGTTACATTAATTTATAAAGTTTAAGTACAGCAGTGGTACATAGGCGGACTTAATGCAACAAAGCATTATCGACCAATCAACCTTTGGGTTAAAAAAGCCTACCTATACTGTGGACTAACACAGTGTAGTTTTTAGTGTAGCCAAATAATTTAACATAACATGGTACCGACAGTTATTTTGAGAATTGTTTAATTAGTAAGTAAATTCTGTAGTCGTGTGAATAACGTGAATAATTCATTCAGCGACTATGTTTTGTTAAGAAAAGTAAAGAATATAAAATTTTGGGAGTTATATAATATTTCAAAAGACAAACTCCCTTCAACCCATGACCATGAATGTCTTAATAAAATTATTACACTTCTTCTGACCTATGATTTGGAATTAGGCCTCCTCTAGTTCTGAAAAATTCGACATGTTGCAAAAATCCAGGTTGCAAAAGTCGAAGTTTTAAAAAAATGCATTAGCATTACTTGTGTTAGAATTATTTACTGCTCCATGCAACCAACTCCTTCCCTCTCTTTCCCTTTCTGTGGGGTATTAAACGTTACTTCAAAATATTACACAATAATCAAGTTTAGGTACAAGAAATTCAATTTCATGCATCACAAAGTTCACTGCAAGTCTATTGCAATCAAAATGTAGTTACATTTTTATTACAAATGGTCATTCAATAATCAACTTAGAGAACACAAAGCTAAAGCTGATTGTTGTGTAAGTGGCACTGAAATCTAATTTATCGAAGATTTAGGACTCTATACTTGCATTCATTATCTGATATAAATTCAATCCATGCTACCAAGTCAAGAATTTTATTTAGCGTAGTGTAGGTATTTTAAATAGATTTTTAAGTGAGTTTTTCTTAAGCCTTAAAAAAGTATAGTAATAGAATTTAAACTTTACGAACTAAGTTTTTGTAGTTTGTTAGACCAAAATTAATCGAATCACGAATTCTAAATTCAAATTTGACACACGAATATACAATAGCAAACAAATACATACACAGACCTAGTAGGGGCGGCAACCAGTTGACATTGGCTTCGGTATGCGAGTCCAGGAACAAGAGAACATCAGCTTTAGCTTCCATTGCACCGGCCAAACGCGCGGTGATCAGTCCACTACGAGTCGAAAGACGAACGACACGTACTTTTGGCATGTTCTTCGCTAGATAGTCGTCTAATTTTTCTTTCAGGAAATCTGAAAAAAACACATTACATAATATCACTTCTCAAAGAGTAGTTAAACATTAAATTCCCAGTCCTGGAAGTCCTAAGTCAATGGAAATAGTTTACGTCTAGATGCTAGACGAGGAACCTAAAAGTAAAATAATCCAGAAACTGCTGGGGACTGAGGACAATAGGAATTGAAACCAGGTCCCCAGAAATTTCTGGAGTCGCGCCTGCGACCACCAGTTCAGCCAGTCAAAATAGTCTTAGATTTTCAGGTTCAATTTGTCTCGTCTCTGGTTGAAGTAAGTTACAATTTTGATGTACAGATAAGTATATTCTAATTCCATACTAGCATTCGTATGTTTAGATGCTACCTTATTGACTGGCAAATAATTTCACCAAAGCATGGCAACAACTCAACACAACAAAGTTTGTGTCGTAAGTGAAAATAAACAAATTGTGTTTGTCACGCTTTGTAATGAATGTGTTTACTACAACACAGCTTAGGATGTCCATTGACATACCAATATTACTAATAGACAAATGAAAATCAACAATGTCAAAGTGAAAACTATACATAGTAAATACTGGCATTGTCTAATGACATATCAATAACAAGCTAACGATGTTGAATTGTTTAGAAAACTATAATAAGAATTTATTGTTCAAGCCGATCTGAAAAGTTACTTACATCCAGTTAGTCAAATTAGACCAAAAAATAGGGGTAAGGTTACAATAAGCCGCACCCAGCTGAAAATTGGTAGGATTGTTCAAAACACCATCGTAAATGAAATCTTAAAAGTCCTCATCGATCCAACAAATGCAAAAAAAGAATACTCGGGGTCAAAGATCACAAAAACGAGTTTTTCGCGAGTTTCAGCAAAACGGTAAGTTTTATCATAAAATTAGCTCAGACAAAAATTGTAGATCAGATAATTATCTACAAAAATGTCTTAATACTTTTTTTCTTAAGAGCCACTGATTTTGAGATATAATGATTCAAAAAGTTGAAGAGGTCATCGTCATAATACGCACCCGTTTTCACACCACTTTTGAGGTAGTAGTGTACTTAGCGCGTTTGTTGGGTTCCGATTTATTCTTTTAGGATAAATCGGAACCCTTATAGGATAATCTGTTTGTCTGTCTGCCTGTATGTCTATCTGTCAAGAGCCTTTATCCCGGGAACGCGTAAAGTTATCGAGTTGAAATTAAAACTATATACTCAAGTATGCTCTCTCTTGAAGCTGTGAAAAAAATCAAACTTGCAAGTTAACGAAAAAAAAAGATTCAATTTCCGAATCGATTCTCAAAGATTTTTACAAACCGCTAATTAAAAATATTTTGTGGTAGGTTGCTTCTAGGTAAGCACGCTCCATCGTCGATCGCATCGTCAAGCGCGAACCTATCAAGAATAAGAATTAAAAAAAAACTCGTTTTTGTGTCCTTTGACCCCGATTTTTTTTTTTTAGGTGTCGGATCGCTGGGTGCGAATTTTTGTAACCTCGGATGTCTAAATTGACTGGACTAATTTATGAACTAAAATTATAACAATAAACCACAAAATTATTTTTCTCCCCACCCAATTGTATGAGGTTAAAAGAAGAACAGAACAGTAAAATCTATATTTAGTTACTATTAAATAACAATCGCAACTAAATAAAAAAATAACTACTATATCTATAATAGGAGGTGAGACTAGCGTTTGGAATGTTAAAAAGAATTACCAGGGCCCTGAAACTGTAAAGGGCAACTCAGGTGGGTTTTAATCAGTAAAACTCTGACAGTCCCTCTCACTCCACCAAGGGCGGGAGTAATTATTAGATTTCTCACCTCAAAAAAAAACCTGTAGCGTTATCCGGTCAATAAAAAAAAAACAGGGTAAGTGCGAGTCGTACTCGCGCACTGAGGGTTCCGCACAAATTTATTTTTTTATGAAGCCTACCAGTTCGATTCCCAAATTGAGTTACGAAGATTTTTCCGAATTGTAAAAATAGTTTTTTTTTTTGTAACGTAACTATAAATTTACAGTTTTCAGACTTATTCCTATATCTCATATCTTTTATTTCCGTTAACTTAGAAGTTTTATTTTTTCACAGCTTCAAGGGACCGCAGACTTGAGTATACGGTTTTAATTTCAACTTGATGCCTCCACGCGTTTCTGAGATAAAGGGTCTTGACAGAAAGACAGGCGAACGGATGGACAACAAAGTGATCCTATAAGGGTTCCGTTTTTTCCTTTTGAGGTACGGAACAATGAAAAAACAAATCCTTGACCCTTCGATCGTACTCGCGTTCCTCTCTGCATTTATGCTTCAGACAAGGCTTCTAGACAACAAGGCAAAACATAATGTCACGTATTACCCAAAAATTACTACCAACGTGCCTTATTGTTGCGCCATATCCGTTCGCTTTAATGACAACTTAGTAACTACATAGAGTACAGTCAGTAGACGACATTGCCGGGGCGGAATACCGGGCCAGGCAAGGGATAAAAAACTATTTTTGTTATTGAAATTAAAAAAAGAATTAATAATTGTTATATTATTATCGCAGTTAGAAAGGGAAACCTGTTATTAGCCAGAGATGACTGTAAAGCACTCACTCCGTAACATACTTCGTGTATCGCAGTTGGTTACCTAAATACAATAAGCAGAGTGAAAAATTTATATTGTTTACTGTTCATTCAACTTCAACCTACAGCTATTTATAGCATAACTAGGTTCTGCCGGCGGCTTCGCCCGCTTGTAAGTAGGTTCTTCCACACAAACTTTGGACTGCCGTTTCATCTCTTGGTGAATTTTGGAAAACCCTCTCTTAGTGCTCGACTACGTCATAAAAGGAAACCTTGTGCAAAATATGACGCTACTAGTCCCAGTAGTTTCGGCCGTGCGTTGATAAGTCGGTCAGTTTCTCCTTTTATATAATGCATAATAAAAGCCAATAATATCCTCAACTAAAACCATTAATTAGCATATATGGAGTAAATGTATTAATTAGCATACATACAATGCGCGTAACTAATAATGTTAACATCCATTTGATACTCTAAGGCGTGTAATTGTCACGCCTTACTAGTTTGACGCCGGATATCTATGTTTGACGCAAACATCAATTGAATGCTGTTTAATTGTAAAACGTGTATATCACTGAGTAACACCGGCATCGCCTGAAAGCTGCAGCATTCGTTTCGAATTATAATTGAAATAAAAATAGTGACCTATCAAATAAGCCGTCGACTTCTGAACGTAAGGTAATTAGGGGCACGTTAAAAATAATTAGATTTCTGAGATTAACGGGAACAACTTAACGTTACGTGCCACCGTTTTCTAATTATTAATAAGTTTCAGAAAAAAAAAAAATAGCTAGCTAGCTAGCATTTTAGATGAAAATGGTACCATCGAACATGATGATGATGAATCTGGAAGGTAGACACCGGAACTAGCCGTGTTTGGAATTATTAGAGTTGTCATGAGATGCTATTGTAAGGTACTATCGAACTGATCTAGTGATGGTGCCGGAAGGTGGAAGGTAGGCACGGGAACTTCATAATAAAACAATGTATTCTAGCAGTGTTTGGACTTATTGGGATTGTCATGAGATTTAAGTACTCTGGCTATTACATAGGCGCCCATTACAGTATAGCTTTTGCTGTCAGTTTTGCCACAGTCAAATATTTTGACTGACGAAAAACCTACCGTGTAATGCGATGACTGACGTTTGCATGACGAAAAATGTATGTGGTCCATTACACGATAGGTTTTGCTGTCAGTTTTGCCACAGTCAAATATCTTGACTGACGAAAAACCTACCGTGTAATGCGATGACTGACGTTTGCATGACGAAAAATGTATGGGGTCCTTTACACGATAGGTTTTGCTGTCAGTTTTGCCACAGTCAAATATCTTGACTGACGAAAAACCTACCGTGTAATGCGATGACTGACGTTTGCATGACGAAAAATGTATGGCGATAAAATTTCGTCAGTCGAGCTTCATTCATGATTGATGGTTTTGATCGACGCTTGCATGACCGTGTAATGGACGCCTTACTTACTAACTATAGAACTTGCACACTATTCAGGTTTAACCGAGGGGTATCACAGCTAAAATCTTAAAAAAGAACAAACGATTTCTCTCCAAAAAAGTTTTTTGTAGTGGAGTCGGTTGTTCTTTGTTTGTAAAAAAATACTTAACAACAAAAACATAAATAAATAATTAGGTAGTATGAGCAAACTTGCAGAGCCAGTCACTATGATGAAACTTGTATGTGGTCAGTGGCCAAGCTGTCCTTTCAAACCTTATTGAAAGGTAACATGTTATTATCCGAAAATGGCCTTCAGACTTATATCGTAAATATATAAAACGAGAAACTGACTGACTGACATATCAACGCACCACCGAAACTACAGGGCCTAGGAATGTGAAATTTTGCAAAAGGCTTCCTTTTATGATGTAGGCGAACACTAAGAAAGGATTTTCCAAAATTCAGCCCCTAACGGGATGAAAAGGGGGCCTAAAGTTTGTATGGAGAAATCTACTTTCACGCGGGCGAAGCCGCGGGCAGAACCTAGTCGTAAATAAAAATAAACCACAAAAATGTGAATATGGGCGCGCTTGGCTGCATACTTCAGTTACCAAGCACAAAAGCTAAAACATTAAAAAGCTAGGTATATTAACGTATGACATATAACAACGTATGCCGTGTACTGACGTAAATAAATAATCCTCCCGACCTTATTTCGATCACGGTGGCCACACTTAAGGGCCTATTACACCACTCAATATTCAGTCTTAGTCGATGTCGCGTAGTGTAATAAGGGTTAGACCGGTCTTACTCGGAACAAGAAATAAGACAGTCTGAATATCGTGTGCTGAATATCGCGTAGTGTAATAGGCCCTTTAACAGAAATTAGCCAAGTGCGCAGGATATAATTATAGTGCACAAGTGCGTTGTGCAAACACAGTTGCACTCTCGAGAACTACACAGCTCACACGTGTGCCACACACGTCGGTCTTGGCGCGTCGGTCTCCATATATTTTATATGGATTATAGACTTGTAGAGCTAAGCTTGATACACGCCACGCGACCACAGTAAAGAACGCTACGCGACGTCGTTCTACGTCCATATCAAGCGTGTTACAAAGCGTTCCAAATAAGAATAGGATCGATTGCCATGTTGTGACGTCACGTCATACTGTCAAATCCAAGAATTATTATGGTTAGCAAAACCAGTTTTTTTTTTTAAATTTAATTTATTTACGAACTGTGAACGAAAAAAGTTTAATCAGAATCCAGTTCTTCAATTTTGCTCATCTCTGAGTTCTTCAATTTTGTCCAATTTCTTGCGATTTGACAGTATGACGTGACTTCACAACACGGCAATCGATCCTATTCTTATTTGGAACGCATTGTACACGTTTGCGTCGCGTCGGTCTTATGTGGTTTTAGCTTTACTCTCATAGTCCGACTGCGGTAATCTGACACGACAGGAAAGAGATCAGGCCCAGGACCAGCGGCTCTACTTGCTTTCCGAGACACGGGGGTGACATATCACCAACTTGCAAACTCCGGGCTGCTAGAAAGTTATTCGTGGAAAAACCCAATAGCACTTTTAGCCCGACCCGGGAATCGAACCCAGGACCTCAGGCTCAGTAGTCGCGCTTACGACCACGAGACCAATGAGGTCTAACGTATATCTAGGTATAAACTATTACGTTATAGTTGTTTCTAGATATTCATTTTCTAGGCCTACTAAATACATCGGATATTTCAGTCTTCATCCGCGCTTGATGCATGGATCAATAAGGTTTATTCTCGTAGTTGATTTGAATCAGGGTCAACTGAACTCCGAAGTCGAATTCAACGTGCATGCAGTTCAATTCAGTTCAGTTCACTAACCGTGACTTTGGAATTGAAAGTCTTGGTCAAGTACTACAAGTCTGGTTTTTGTTTTTACTTTCGATTATAAAACTATTCCTGGCCTGTATGAAGAGTAATTCCGGACAACACAATTGAAAAAAAACAAAAATGTTTTTATTTCATATAGGGCTACATGGGGACTTACAAAAAACTAGTGCACGGTTTCAATTGGTCGTTTCCTATGGAGAAGATCCGGCAAGAAATTTAGAAATAACTTGATACTTATAATTTTGGACACTCCTGTTATATTGTACACCTACCAAAAGGTATTCAATTATTTAACTATCTAATTAAAATCCTATTGTTTTGCACTATTCTGGTGCAACCTATACTCGATCAACCAGCCTCGATTGCTAACAAGGTACGTTTTCCACATATGACATATCAGGGGAGGCCCGGCTGCCCCTGACATGCCTGTTTTGGTGTGAAGTCAGTATTTTGGCGTCCATCATAGAATTTCAAATCGGTAGCCCAACATGCTGGCGTGGGTGCTAGACCATATTGGGTTGGGTACGGCCCACTCGCCCAATCTACATATATACGCCTGTGTACGTAAGTATGTGTGTTTCCTAAATCTCAGTTAAAATAAGTCTCGGGATAACTGCAGAATTCCTGTTATCCTAGTACTAAGCTTTTTTGAAATAAATTTATTATTATTATTCGTAAAGAAACAGGTGTGTCTTGGAAAACTAGAACCGGTCATTAAATGATATGCGACATCCACGAATTTCACTATATCATACTGGATCGACGTAATATCTAAACAACGCACTCTATCTCACAAAGAGAAGACCTGTTGAAAGCCTGAAGAAAAATTCTTCAGACTCCATATGTCATCATTATTTCCAGGTTGGTATGGTCCTATGGTCGGTGACAGTGTTTTAAAAGATGGACGATAAATGACAATGACATTTTTAGGGGCTAAAGAGGCGTTAGCTCTGACGTTAATGTTGGTGACAGCTAGTATAGTCAGCCTTATAATGTTCCCACTGTTGGGACTCAGGCCTCCACTCTAAGAGAGGGAATGGGCCATTATCCACCACGCGATCCCAATGCGAGTTGGTGAATGTCACATGTCTTCGAATTTTTGGTTCTAGAACATGCCGTTTTCCTCACGATGTTTTCCTTCACCGTTTTGAGAGTAATGAGCCTGACTGAGTTGGTACCCGCGACCTACAACTCGTAAGTCGGGACCGTTACCACTCGAGACAGACTAGTCTCTGACAGCTAGTGATTTAATAAAATTCATTGTAGTGAGACGGCAAATCAACATGCATAGATTTAAAAGACGGCTGCGTATTGCACTTGCAATCTTTAAAGGCCCCTATATAAGTGGACTGCCGAAGGTGAAATGTATTCAGCCGTCGCAATCGCGTTTTATGACCGACTACAGTGATTCTTGGCGATTAGTATTGTATATAACTGTAATCTTTTGATTTGTTTGTTTTAATTACAAAAACTAAAATCGAAGCAAATTGTCATAAAACAGTAAAGGCACTTCTTAAAACCCTTGACTATCAGGAAATAGAGAATCTTTTAACTGTGCTTAAATACACTTACTTCGTTCTTTTCTCCATGGCTGATCTACACCTCATACTTCGGGTTTGCGGACAGCGAGCAATGGGTAGCACACTGTCCGACCGTCCGGTAACCGTCCGGACCGAGCCCAAGTCTTCGAAGGCGCGTAGTGTACCACGCACGCCTCAGGGAAATGTCAGCAAATCGTACGGGCCTAGCAGGTTCGAAGCCTACTGGGGCCACGGGTAGTATGAAAGCGAAACCCGGGGCCCTGGGACGAAGGCAAAGAAGGAACAGGAGTAGGTTTTTATTCAGTAAAAATCTGACACTATCTCGCGCTCCGCCCAAGAGCGGGATTTGTCATTCGATGATTGTCCCACCAAAAAAAAAACAGCTCATACTTGCACACAGTCACATCACGTCCCACTCAGAACACTACGAATAACCTACCCTGCGTGTACCTACAATAAATTCTGTTTGTATTTTTTAAATTTTTGTTTATTTTTATCTTGGTTTTTATAATCAATATTATTTGTTTATTTTCACTCTCCCTTAATAATGGTCTGCTGTCCTATAACCATAAATAGTGTTACTGACACTCAAGGTCGTCTCATAATGTTTTTTTTTTGTGCTGGTGATCTGTACCACAAGTTTTTCTCGAAAAGCTATTCAGGCACCGACTCTCACTATATAGTTTTTGAGTCACAAACATTGTTAATGTCAAGAAAACCTATTATGAAGAGAAAATAAATGAATAAATTGAAAAAAAAAAATACAAAAACTTTAAGATCTTACCTTTGGTGCTTGCATCGTCGACTAGAAGAACTTCTTTTATCAGAGTGCTAGGTGACCGTTGCAATACGCTAAACGCAGTCCTAAGCAGAGTACTCCAATGCTCGTTGTGGAAGGGCACCACGACGCTCACAGTAGGCAAAGATGCAATGTAAAGCTTCTTTGCACAAGTAGGGAACCGAATGTCCGGTAAAGAACGATTCAATGCAATCTTATCGCTTAGGGCACCATTGAAACCGTTTACTGAATACAGAGATTGTTCTAGTTCAGCATCTGATTTTGGCAAAGTTGCCGGCTTTCCTTGCTCACCAATTCCTGTTAAAAAAAATAGTCTTTAAGTCAAGAGTGAATAGGTTACTTCTAGGCAAACGAGCTCCATCGTCGACTTCATCGCTTACCATTAGGGTATATAGTTGTCAAACCGTCAAACGCGAGCCTATCAATAAAAAAAAAATAGTTTGTATAGATCTTTTACTAATTCTAATCTCGTTAAGACGAGATTAGAATAAGTAAAAGATCTCTATCCTTGTTTAAAGGCCCTCCTGTTTTTAAAAGTAAACTACAAAGTTCATTAATCAATTTGTATGTATCTGAATGTTATTAGTCTGCCAATGTATCTAGAACATGTATCAATATGGCCTTCCTTGATTAGAGCAACACTTTCTGGGTCAGTGTTTATCTGCTTAATTTGTGTTATCATATTTTTGACCATAGTTTTTACATAATTTATTCATCTATTTAAATTTAGTACAGCCACATCACATACATTTTACATAAAAGGACCAATCTTAATAACATTAGGGACTAAATATGCACATGTCATGTAAACTCTCAAACACAAAACACCCCGACAATCGGGAATTGAACCCGAGAGATGCAGCGAGGCAGCCAATAGCTCAACCACTGCGCTAATCGTGTCGTCAAAATGAAATAATAAATATATAAGTACAGAAATGAAAGCGTAATTTCAATGTTTTTAATTTTGTTAACTTACAGTTGGCATTGAATTTACATAGAGATAACTGTTAAATTCGCTAACTGATTATTATTTACAGCTACATAATGGTTTTTACTAATCAGTAGATACCCACCCACTCGCTTCTTATCTTCTTCAATCAACGCATAGTCGTGCCAGTCAATTTTCTGCAATAATATAAATGATTAAACACAATTCAGTAACATTTCGTTTCATTGACTATTTAACAACAGGCGCGATGACAAGCGGTAGTTTCCATAATGGCGGCTCCACATTAGTGCCGTGAATTCACACGCGAATTCACGCCATGAATTCACGGTACCAGTCGTGCCCTCCATATTCACGAGATGCTCACAATCGTTAGTGAAACGACGTAAAAGCTGCTGGTGCAATAACTTTGTTTGCTGTGGCAACATATGACTATTTAGACGTTCAAAACAAGGAAGTTATTAGAAAATAGTTATTGGAAAAAAAGATGGTGGATGACTGAAATACATAATCACATAAAATTCATTTAGACTTTCTATGGAGAATCAGTTTTTTTTTTTTTGTAAAAGAAGCAGTATTACATTCTGAACACAGTGGCGAATTTAACTCGTATGTAAACAGTGGACTTTCAATATTTGCTTCAGAAAGTTTCTCCAATTATTTATACGTCCGAATGTGGATGTGTACGCGTGAACGCCGCGTGAAGGGGGCGCGAACCCTTTGTCGCGGGGCAAAATACTGACTCTAATAGGAGAACATGCGTGGACGCGCGTGAACCCCGCGAAAACCGTCCACATACACGTTAACGCCTGTTTACGGAGCTTCACAGCACTAATGTGGAACCGCCATTAAGGGCCTATTACACTACTCGATATTCAGACAAGTCTTAGTCGATGTCGCGTAGTGTAATAGAGGTTAGACCGGTCTTACTCGGAACAAAAAATTAGAGTCTGAATATCGTGTGCTGAATATCGCGTAGTATAATAGGCCCTTTAATGATACGCAACAACTTGGTTCACACGTGTGTACCACTAACGAACATGAACACTCTGTTCGTCAAAGATGTTTGCGGCGATCCTATTAGTATGTTCTGTATGGACAGTGTTCTTCATGAGTCAATGCGAACACCAAAAAACTTTTTGCTACTTCACAATCGACCATTTCCAACAACGCCGCCACGGCTATTATGAGAGTTCACGACTGTTGTGCGCGAACTCGACTCGAACTATGTTCGCGTTCGTGTTCGAACATGCCGTCCATAAGAACAAAGCAAATGTTCAAGTTTGATGTTTGTGTTCGCTATGTTCGTGTTCGTACACGGCTTTACAAAATAACTGATTTAAAGTCAGTTTAAAATTAAGATTACTTAAGGCGTATAGTCGCGTGAACATCTGACAGGAATTAAATGCAGACATACTTGTACTGCCGTCTGCGCTCGCATAGAACCCCGCTAACCTTTAAAACTATTTTCTTTCGCAACGTCTGAAGAACACTTAACCAGCAATTTTTTTGTGTAAACATATTTCTAAAAATCAATGCTGTTTGAAAGGAGTAAGGAAAACAAAAGAAAAAATACCATCTTCATAACGTTGTAAGTAAGTACATGAATCTATAATAAACATATATTTTTTTCAAACCTATTAACCTAGCTGTTACCGAGGAGCAAGGGCCTTAATACAATTTGAAGACTATCACTTAGAGGTGCGCGTGGAACACAGCACACCATCAACTCCAGCAAGTCCAAACCAACCTTCCTTGAATTTGCTAACTATAAATGTATAGAAGAAGGCATGCTATGCAGGCGTCAATAAATCTGATAAAGAGAGATGGGTTTTGAATAACTTACCTTCATATTACTGGGTGAAAAAAGATCCCGATCTTGACGAAATCTTTGTGGTATTTTAAAAACTTCTTTGGTTTGGCTTGCCAATTCGGTATTGGTATCTAGGCTCGTCAACAACTTCGCTATGTACAGTAATAATACTATCAATGTCAACATCAAAAGGTTTTGCAGCTTCAGTAGGCGCAACAATTGGCGCCTTGAAATCGCCATGTTGCTGAAACAAATAAAATGAAATAATTTTTATATACAGATTAATACTCAATTTTAGAAATATAAATATGATATTATGCATATGATAGTATTTCATAATATCAAATATAAGTATATATACATATATATATATATATAAGTAATAGTAAGGGTACTAGTTAAATCTTTAGTTACGAAATATAACACACTAGCTTCTGCCCGCGGCTTCACACGCGTGAAAACAGGTTTCTCCATACGAACTTTGAGCCCCTGTTTCCTCCACTTAGGGGGTGAATTTTGGAAAATCCTCTCTTAGTACTCGTCTACGTTATGAAAGGTAACGTTGTGCAAAATTTCACACTCCTAGTCCCAGTAGTTTTGGCTGTGCGTTGATATGTCAGTCAGTCAGTTTCTCCTTTAATATATATAGATTACAGAGAAACAAAAATAAAACAACAACACTTAGCTAATACTAATAATAATAGTAACTAAAACCAGCTAGATATTAAATAAATTGAAAATTATGAAGTTTGCACTATTGCAGGTTGTTCTAAATACATAATCATTATTCTACTATATTTTTTTTTCTTTTTAATAAAATAAAAAAATATACTTTTGGTAGTAGAAATTTGCAGTTTTCTTTAAAGAGTTTAGATCTTTCTTGATTTTTTTATGGATTTAACACATTCAGTGCCAAGAACCTGGGAGCCGGAATATTTTAGCCATACTGTAATTGAAAGTCTTTAAACTTCTAAATATATTAGGCCAATACTTCTTGGTCTTGATAGTCGGGACTGGACAAGTCAGTAATAGCCGGTTATTGGCACACAAACAAATTATTGTTTGTTCCTTGCACTGTAAGTGTTAAGTACTACTAATATTATTAAAGCCATATTCCTAGCTAACTTTATGAGTAAAGGGTAGTTGATGGGTTTTTGGTTTAAGTGTACTTTGATTATGTTTAGTGGACACACTTCCAAAACTGTTTTGTTTTGTTTTTATTCATAAATGAGTAATGTTAATATTTTTAAATTCATAAAACAAAGGTTAGCAACCATCAATATTTAAAGTACAGTACTTTTATGAAATAAACAAAAATACAAATATTTCCATTAAAATTTTTTTTTCACCATTACCTTTGTAATATTCTGAGAACAGGATAAATTAATATATGCCAAGAATCAGATAGTTAGCTTTTATCTAATACTGATAATAAGCCGCAACAAGATAACATCTAAATAATAATCATGAAATATAATTTTTTAACAGTATTAAAAAAATAATACGTACGGAGACCTCGTTGACGATACATGTTTGTAAAATGTTTAATAATAATTTTATGAGTCTAGGCTATTTCATAGTGTTATTTTATTTATTAATTATTATTTATATTATTATAAAGTGTACAACTGTACTGTAACAACACTTACACAATATTTGCATAAAGGTCGTGCGAATATGCTGCAGCCACACAAAGATGCACTAATAACAACACGAAAGATGTTTTTTTGATACACCAATTTCAAAGAAAAACTAGATTTTCAACAGCACACCACGAAAGCACGACCACGACCAAATACAAAAAACTAAACCTCCCGGTGCTATTCACACGACTAATATTAAAAATATAAAATATTTCTTTCATAACACCTGATTAGTGCCAAGATATAGGCCTAAAAGAGGAGTGTGACAGAGATACAAGATCAAGTGACATTTTACGATGAATCTTTTTAATTCAGTTGAATTATAGTTTTTTTTTTGTTTAGTTTTTGGCTTGGGTACTAAGTTTATTAAGCGATGTCTTCAATGGTGGATTAGCTATATGAAAAGAGTAGCAAGCAAATGCTACAGACCGAGAATTGTGGGGTCCCGCGTACTCAGGGATCCTGCACTTGAACTTAAAAAATATTAGCCAAAATATCTACACTACATTCTTTGATTGATTGTCACTTCACTTCAGACTTTCCTCTAAGTAAGTCTACAGAATTGGAAGATCTCTTAGAGTTCTCCCATTATCGCACTTTTTACGAAACTAGTCTTAAAATCCAACCGATATTTGTCAAGATTTAACACAATAGCCTGACCTACAAAATTAAAAAATGTTTCCCACCTAGCGTTCACATGTGACGATAGCAGTCATATTCGTCAAACTCAAAGCGTCTGTGAGAAATCGAGGCATTTTATAGACATTCGTACTCCTAACTACTATTAACCCTGAGAGATCTAGCAAACAACCCGAAACTACATTGAAAACGTCCTAGACATTAGCCTGTTCGAGATTGGGATGGCTCTGAAGCAGCTCAAAAACAACAAGGCGTCGGGTGAGGACAGAATTACGGCCGAACTCATGAATGTGGATGGAAAATCAGTCCAATCTGGTTTATCTGAAGTTTTATGACTCCGTTTTATTCGAAGAAAAAACGCCACGGTCATTTAGCAAAAGTGTGGTGGGACTCTTTTTTTAAGAAGGGTGACAATGCCCTGCTTAAGAATAGTTATCTAGAGTCGAGAGTCATCACGAACTGTCACGTGTGCAGTTTTGGCAACTTCCAACCTCCCGAACAAATTGGATTCCGCAAAGGGTTCAGCACCGTAAACCACATATACATACGCTGTGGCAGGTTATATAGGAGAATATAGAGTATAATCTGCCTCTCTACCCGACTTGGGCTGTACTGCAGTCCCTCTAACGGTACCAGATAAGAACGCTACATCAATGTGCTGAAGTGTTTGTTTGAAAACTCGACCATATCAGTCCGACTTCTAGATCAGACCTCGAAACCTATCATCCCACAGCGGAGATTTTTTTTTTCGGTGGGTAAATCATCTTAAGACATCCCCGCTCTCACTCCTGTTCCTTCGTTACCTTTCGTACCAGGGCCGAGTCTTCCTTTCAGAATCAGAACTTTGGCCCCAGTAGGCTTCGACCCTGCTGGGCCCCTACAGTTGCTGACATCTCCTTGAGGCGCGCGTGGAACAGCACGCGCCGTCGACGACTTGGGCTCGGTCCGGACGGTTACCGCTTGGGGTGTGAGGCAGGGAGACATCATTTCTCCGAAATTGTATACAACCGCAATGGAGGACGCCTTCAAGGCTGAAGTGTCTTCTAGACTGGAGAAGGAGAGAAATAAGCTCGATGACCATATTAGAGCTTCCAAAAGAGTGAATCTTAAAATCATCATATCATCATCTTTTTTTATTATTCTTGATAGGTTCGCACTTGACCGCTATCTCACCTGATATGTCAATTTAGACTTACCCTTTCTAAATTAGATTTCCAGTTCAGGTGGTTTTTTTTTTTTTTTTTTTTTTTTCCAGCCCGTCGGACTAGAGGTTATGGCTAGCACTCTTGTGCATCCGCCAGCGTCAAGTTGTTTATCGATAGGACTTTATTTTGGGTGAGGTTTCAAGAGAAAGGTAGGGAAACATTTAACGCGAAAATGAAAAGAAACGGAATTTAGAACAACATGGATACAGGATCAGGAATGTATAAAAAAAATAAGTATAACTAAGTAACTATACTACTAAGTAACTAAGTATAAAATAAGTAACTTAGTTATTAAAAGTTAATAAAGAAATAAAAAAGAAAACAGAAGTCTGTTGAAATGCTAATAAATATTTATATATTTTTACAGATGGATATTGTTGTCATAAATATAATTAGAAAGAACATTATATATGGACGGGTTAAAAGAAAAAAGAAGAGTTTTTATTGATGTAGGGTAAGGGACACGGAGGGATATCAAACTATTCAAAAAGGAAGTACGGTCATGAATCGGACAGGAAAAGAATATATGGTTGAGATCCCCAAAGTCATGTCCACATTCGCATTGAGGACTATCTGTAATATGGAAGCGTGCGAGGTGCGCTGGACAAGTAGTATGACCTAAACGCATTCTTATTAAAATGGTTGTCGCAATTTTGCCAAGTCTGAGGACAGAGAACCAAGGTTTACGTGGAATTTGTGATTGAATACTAAAGTAGTATTTCCCTTTTGAAAGGCTACTTTCTGCCCAAACTCTATCCCAGGAATTCCTAAGATAATGTCTAGGAAGAGTAGCCAAGTCCTGAGTATAATTTTTAAATGGAACAGTGTCCCCACACACCACAGCCTCATTGGCAAGTCTATCAGCTTTTTCATTACCATTTATACCACAATGACTTGGAATCCAGACAAAAACAACAGAAAAGCCCTTCACAACACAGTCGAAAAGTTTACTCCTAATATGTACTATAAGAGGAATTGGTGGTTTAGACTTAAAAGGATATCGTAGGAGCGCCTGAAGGGCACTCATGGAGTCAGTTAAAATTAAACTATTTCTAAGTTTTAAAAGTAAAATGTATTCTAAAGCTTTAAGGATACCAAGACATTCACCAGTAAAAACAGTTGCTTCAGGTGGGCACTTTACCTTTTGAACAATATTGTACTGTGCATGGTAAATTCCTACCCCTACAAAATCATCAAATTCATGTTTGGATGCGTCAGTGAAAATATGATGCCACTCAGGCCAATTTCGTTGAACAATAAAATTAAAATGTGGATTAGCGTTATTTTTATCAATATCTACAATGAACTTAACAGATGGCGTATTAACCAGGGCTTCGTATTCACTGTTAAACAAATCAAGTTTTGGAGACCGGTGTGTGGGAGCATGAAATGATTTAAATCGGATATAACTTTTAACTAAACAAGGAAGAGATTTGTGATTCCAATAATTTGATGAGTCAATGAGATCAGCAAGTATTTGAAGTTTTTGAATTAAAAGGCTATTAGTAAACTGTAAAACACGGAAAAACAATCGGTCAGCCAAAAATTGACGTCTTAGACAGAGCGGAGGTTCGTTACACTCAATTTGTAATGCGTTAATAGGACTAGATTTCATAGCTCCTGTGATTATTCTCAAGGCGCGTGATTGGATGGAGTCCAGTTTCCCAAGAGCAGCCACGTTACAAGGCTCCAATAAGAAAATTCCATAATCAAGAACACTTCGAACCAGAGCGTTGTAAAGAAGCTTTAAGGAAAACGGATGCGCACCCCACCAAACACCTGATAGACACCTCATCAAATTTAGGAGTTTTTGACATTTGTTTAGAACGTAATCAGAGTGCGGAATACCTGTAAGTTTGGAGTCCAAAATGATGCCCAAAAATTTGACATGATTTTTAACTGGTATTTCATTATTGTCACAATCTATAGATATCGGAGGGTGAATACGTTGGCGAGTGAATAAGACTAGTGAACTCTTACTCGCTGATATGCTCAGGCCATTTTTGTCCATCCAAACTTTTAAACCGACTAGAGAGTTAGATAGCAGAGTACAAAGAGAACTTGATGAACTCCCCGTGACGTACAAAACTAAGTCATCTGCATATTGCAGGATGCTTGTTGAATTTCGAAGTGAGGAATGTAAATCATACGTATACAAATTAAATAATATAGGGCTGAGAACTGAACCCTGTGGGAGACCTTTCCATACTAGCCTACTGTCATCCTGTGTTTGATCTAAGTTAATTTTTCTACCTGAGAGGAGGTTAATTATAAAACAAATCAACATTTCAGGGATGTGAAGCTTCTTTAATTTTTCTTTAAGGACACTCAGGAGAACATTGTCATATGCTGATTCTAGATCTAAAAATACTGCGAGTACCGATTGATTTCGAGAAAACGCAACTCTAATGTCTGTTACAAACGTAGCCACACTATCCAGTGTACTTTTGCCTTTCCTAAATCCAAATTGTGATTCTGGTAAAATTCCGCGGTTTTCGATAATCCATTCAAGACGATTTTTAACTAAGTTTTCAGCTATTTTTGCAATTACGGGTGATAAAGCTATTGGGCGATAAGATGAAGGTTCTAATGGTGCTTTACCTGGTTTTAAAATAGGAATAACAGTTTGAGATTTCCATGACGGAGGGATTTTGCCTGATAACATAACTTTGTTAATTAAGTCCAAGTAGAATTCAAGTGCAGTTTTATTTAAATTAGCCAGGAATGAATAAGGAATACCGTCTTCGCCTGGAGCGGAATCTTTAACTGAGGATAGAACGCCCTGTAACTCTTGCATTGTGAAGGGAGAATTTAGTGGACTTTGGTTATGAGAGACAGAAGGAGGAATGTTATCATAAATAAGATCTTGCTCTGGAACAGATGGCGGAGCTAACCGATTGAGAAAAGAGTTCCTTAAATTGGGGGGAATGCCAGAAACATTAGAAGGAGTAACTCCATTTCTAAATTTTCTGATGTTTTGCCACACAATAGAAGCGTTGACATTAGGGGAGATCGAAAGACAAAATTTTTTCCATCCTTCAATTTTTTTTTCTTTGAACAATTTACGTGCTTTGGCCATAGCATCACATATAATTTTAAAATTATCTTCTGTCATGTTATTTTTGTATTTTTTTTCCGCTTCCTTTCTGGCTTTCACTACTTGGGAACATTCTTTATCCCACCAAGGAGGGGAAGGAATGCGACCATTGGCTGAATTCTTTAAAGGGAAAGTTTCATCTGCAGCTTGTATAAGTGCATTCGTAAAATTATCATTACAATCAATAAGATCGTCTGATAAATTATTTTGTAAATTAGAAAGCTTAACTTCTACAAGAGTTCTAAACCTATCCCATAACCCATCCTCACCAAGTTTATATTTTAAACGTGGCTGCCTCGACACACTAGGAGACCTGCAAGGACGTGTGGGCGACATAAGGATTGGAAAGTGGTCACTTCCATAAGAAGATGGCAAAGTGCACCATATAAGAGATGAAGCTAAGTTAGGGGTACAAATGGAAAGATCTATTGCACTCGTATTTTCTTTAGGCCCTGTACGTCGAGTTGGAGAGCCGGTATTTAGTACACAAATGTTATGATGGTCAAATATATCTAATAGTATGTCACCACAATATGATGAAAGAGTACAACCCCAAGAAATATGGTGACAGTTGAAGTCACCTAAAATTAAAAAAGGGCGAGGAAGACTAGATACAAGATTGTTGAATTGTTGAAGGACTGACGAAGAAGGAGAAGGAATGTACACAGAAACAATACTAGTATTATTTATTTGTGCAGCTACCACAGAAAAATCATTAAATACGGGAAGGGATAGAGGATAGTAAGAGACAGAATTTCTGATGAGTATAGCAGCCCCGCCATACCCATCAGACCTATCATCTCTTAGGCAAGAAAAACCATTAATTTTGAAAATGGAGCCTGGTTTTAACCAGGTTTCCGATATTGCAAATAACGAAGCATTATATTTATTTAACAAATAGATAATTTCGTTTTTTTTAGAAACTGCACTTCTACAGTTCCATTGTAAAATGTTCTGAGTTTGAACTGACATTGTGGACCGGTTTAGGATTTTTATACATTTTGACTAAAGAGGCAACGTTGGACGGTATTTCTATATTGGATTGTGTTAGTGTTTGAATTAGAATTTGAATAATATCTGATACTGACATCATTTTAGGATCAGTATCTGTGTTTAAGGCACAGCCATTTTGTGGATTCGGTAAACTGTATTCATTAAGAATCTGTTGGTGTTTTTCACGATTGTAACTTTTACCCAGTTTGGGGGGAGGACGACGTTGTATATAAACTGTTTTTTTATGTGAGCTATGTGTAGGAGAATGTTGTGTATACGAAGATTGTGAGACTGGGTGAGCGTACGTAGTCACAGGAGTGCTAGCTACATCGGCATAGGGTTTCGAAATGGGCGTAATTAATTTAGCAGCTTCACCATAAGAAATACATTTTTCTGCCATAATAGTCTTAATTTCTTTTTGTCGTAAAAATTCTGGGCATAATTTAGACGTAGCAAAATGTTTGCCAGAGCAATGACAGCAAGATATATTTCCCTCTTCAACGTCACAAGATTCACCAGTATGTTCCTGACCGCACTTATAACATTTAGGTTTTGATCTACATTGAATTTTCGTGTGACCAAAGCGACAGCAATTGTAGCATTGGATAGTGGGATATACATACAACTCCACAGGCAATGAGTTGTAGCACATAAATATACGCTTAGGAAGAATCTGACCATCAATCGTAATCACAATGTTCTGCGTTGGTTTCCAAACAGGTGATCCTTCTACGATAGTTTTATAATTTATCCTCCTAACTTTGAGAATTTTCCCACAATTATCTGGCACTGAAGCATTTTCTATTATTTCTTCAGGCGACCAATCTGATGGAACACCACGTACAAGACCCATTCGTGTTATGTGAAAACTTGGTATGAAAGCTTTTAGATTACTTTTTGCTAATTCTGTGTTGGAAATAAATGAATTAGCATTGTTAATGTTCGAAAACGCCAAAGAAATTCTATTTCTGCCTATCCTCTTAACTGATCCATCTACAATGTTGTGAATGGCATGGGTTTTTAGAAACTTACCAAATGTGACCGGGTGTAAGGTGGTATTATCACTAGGTGACTTGACCTCTTTTTGTACATGAACAATAAACGGTCTGATGTCAGTGGCCTCATACTTGTTCCTTGCAACACCAGATACTGAACCCTGAGGGCTCGGAATACTAATCGGCGTGACAATGTTGACTGAAGTATTTACAGCAGGGGCAGAGTCACTGTTTTCACTATCTGCACTAGCACAGCAACATCCTGTCTTACCGTCAATAGCCTGACTGTGCTTCCTTTTTTTCTTGTTGCACACTCTGCATATTTTATGCAATCTGTTTCTTTTCCGCCCACGTTGGGCATTGGAACCATCCGTCTCCATTCCTGATTCATTTGATAAAGTTGACGAAGCAACTATTACAAAGTTAGTAGCCGGGGGTACAAAGACCCCCGGGTCCGCCAAGTCAGGCGGCTCGTTCATTGAATATTAAAAAAATACTTACCGAATCCGGCAAACTATACACTAAAACTAATATTTGTACACTAAATATTAATAATATTTACAATATAATACAAAACTGATCCTTAAATAGTGAAAAATTAAAATTGATTTTTCTAACAAGAAAAAATGCACCGGTCCGCTCAAAGTTTCCCGCGCTTTTTCGTTCAGGTGGTTATCTAAAATTAGTCCAAGATATTTTTCGTAATAATTTTTTTTTATTGGTTCATTGTTTATGGTTAGTTGTGAGTTGTGTAATACATTTTTGTTTTTTGCGGCAAAAAATATATAATTGGTTTTGGCTATATTTATGGTAAGTAGGTTGCATTGAAGCCATATATTTAAAAGTCGTAAATAATTCAGAGCGTCGCACATAACAGCGTCTACGGAGTGTCCAAAGTAAAATAAAGCTGTATCATCTGCATACAATGATATATCGCCTTTTAGTTAAATCCCGTGAATGTTATTTATATATATCAGGAATAATAAGGGCCCTAATATTGATCCTTGTGGAATACCAAAATTTACGTTTTTGGGACTACTTTGGTTTTCGTTAATCTTAACTACTTGGCAACGATTTGTTAGATATGATTTGAAGATATCAAACGCGCTACCAGTGACACCAATATCATTAAGTTTATTTAATAACAGTTTATGACTTATTGTGTCAAAGGCTTTTTTTAAGTTTATGAAAATTCCCAATGCTATATGCCTTTTATCGATACTTAACTTAATTTTGGTTATTAAATCTATTGTTGCAGAAAGCGTATTGGATTTTGGCCTAAAACCGTATTGTTTTTAAAGAGAAAGTTTTGTGCTCTTAGATGTTCATCGAGGCGGTTGTATAAAACACGTTCAAAAATTTTTGATAAAACCGGTAAGACTGAAATAGGACGTTAATTTCCTGGATCCGATTTACTTTCACTCTTGTGGATGGGGCTGACTTTGGCAATTTTAATATTGTCGGGAAAAGTTCCTGACTCAAAATTTTTATTTATACAATTTGTTAGTTCGCTTAGTATAAAGTTCTTTACGCATTTGATAGATTTTGTGTTTTACCATCTAACCCAGAGCATTTGAGAAAAACTCATTAAAAGAGCTAGTACTTAGTTTTAAGTTATCAATTATTTTTGAAATTTCATCTATGGTGCATGGTTTCATTTGTGACAGCGTGACCAAGGTTTCTGTTGCCTGTGTTCCTTTAGTGTGTGTCAGATTATTGTGGCATTGTTTGGGGATTTGACTAGCCAGAACTGATCCAATATTTGAGAAAAACTCATTAAAACATTCACAAATGTCAATCTGATTAGTCAAAACCCCAGATGGTATCACGAGTTTACTCGGTGCTGACGATTCTCTGACCTTGTAAATGATTATTCCAATTATAGGATGCCTGAATCTAAAATGATAAAATTTTGCATTCTATTCCTAGTAAATCTTAACTTTTCACATCTCAATCAAACTCATCTCTTTCAAGACGGTGGAGGAAAATATCGTAATATCGAGGAAACCAGCATGTTTTTTGGTAGAAATGAAACTTATTTCCTGGAACAGGTATTTTGAATAGGTCTGTGGCTGGACGTGCAAAGACTTATTCCGTGAGCACATAAACGCGTCTCGAGTATTTAGGCGTATGGCGTCTGACACGTAAATACTGATGATATAATGATGCTATATGATGATAATGATGGACTACTTAGTCGATGACCACGATTAGGTGTAAAAAACGTGCAGGAAATACTATTCAAAAAAGAAAACAAAAAAATAATAATAATAATAATATGTAAACAGAAAAAAACTTGTATGATCCTAGATGATTCGATATTGATTTTGTAAATAAAATGAATTGAAACTTTCTAAATACGCTAGCTTTTCTTTGATATAAGTTTCTATATTTTATTATAATAAAATAAATTATACGGTTTTAGACGTGGTCGCTCAATCCTCACTAACTTGGTTCCTTACATTCCTGATATATCCAATGAGGTTGACTCGGGCAAGCAAATCGACGCTATCTATACCGACTTTAGCAGAGCTTTTGATTGAGTTAACCATTTAATTCTTCTTGGAAAACTGTATAAGTTTGGTGTGGGTGGCGTACTTTTGAAATGGTTCGAGTCCTATTTAAAACAAAGACTTCAGTCAGTGGTAGTTAACGGATTTAACTCGACCACCTATTTTGCAAACACCAGTGTTCCACAGGGATGACATTTGGGACCCCTTCTTTTCCTGATCTTTATCAATTACGTGATGGAAAAAATAAAACACTGTAAGGTGGTAGGTATTTGCCGATGATCTAAAAATATATAAGGCAATAAATTCAGATGTTGATTCTTCTGAATTGCAGTGTGACCTAGACGAGATTCTGAATTGGTGTCACTACAACAATATGACTCTCAACCCAAGTAAATGCTATCATATTAAGTTTACAAGGAAAAAGAAGCCACTTGCTACGGAGTACAAACTTAATGGTACACGACTGGCACAAGTCAATGACATCTTGAGATCTTGGTGTAATATTTGACAGTAAACTTAAATTTACCTCGCATGTCAACAAGTCTGTCACTAAAGCAGCTCAAATACTCGGATTTTTGAAACGAAATGCAAGCAGTTATAAAAATCAGTGCACCAAAATCTTGCTTTACCAAACTTTGGTGCGCAGTCATCTGGAATTTGCCAGTGTTGTATGAAGTCCGTATTATGCAGCAAACTCGCAGCGCATTGAGAGTATTCAAATGGCATTCACTAGGCATCTGGCCTTTACCTCCAGTGGCTTTTCACACAGGAATCCCTACAGAGAGCGCTTAGGAAAATTCAATATGTGTACTCTTCGAGAACGGAGACGGTTGTTGGATATGTCTTCTTTCACAAAATCTTGAACGGTTAAAATCAATGTTCCTATTTTCTTCACAATTTGTCTTTGAAGGTTTCCCGCACCTATCCTCGAAGAAAACTCAAAAATCATTTTAACACTCTACCTGTAAAGTCTAATTTGTAGAATTGTCCTCCTCTCCGTAGAATTGTTGATGAATACCACTCGCATAATGCGATAATGCCCGATCTTGACGTGTCTCGCGATAACATGCGTGTGTTTAAAAGTACAAAATCAAAAGTATACATTCTTGATTTTCTATTTAAACATTTACCTTAATTATTAACTAAAATGTAAATTAAATTCTCATTCCTTAATAATTATTCTTTTTTAATTTTTATATATTTTTTTTAATAATAATTGTATAAGGTTTTAATTTTTTTTTTTTGTATTTTTTGTTTTGCATTCTAAATTGTATTGACTGTTAAATTGTAATTCCAATGTATGTACATATTTTATTAATTTTTATCACAAACAATTGCAAATGTTATGTACGCCGCGCCGTTATTTTTACATACATCAGACCACCACGATGAAGCCGATTGTTTTTGTTTTTTAATGTTAAATGTATTGTAATGTGGCAGTACTCAATAAATAAATTATAAAAAAGCTATCAGTCCTAAGCCTGATAATCCAAAAATACTCCAGTACCTGATCGTCTCATTATTACTTATACGTCTGAAGACTCGCTAGATAAGGAAACGTCAAAAACTCGATACGCCTAAATACTCGTGGACCTAGTTTTTGGAATAGGTATTTCGGTGGACGCGTAATTCTAAGACTCAGTACGCATTCTACCTGGTATATCTCACCTCTAGTTTTTGGGGGCCGAGTCACCCGCATCCGTAGGAGAATACCCAAAGCAAGTCCCTATACGTGGTCCCCGGGTGGAGCTAATGGGTGACACTAACTGGTGGTAGATTTTGACCGTTGGCTTGCGACCACCCACTGAGCAAAGACGTACCGCCAAGCGGCCTGGTCGTGTTCCGGTATGATGCTCAGTGTATCCAGTCTAGAGGAGTTAGGTCGAAATAACTGAGCAAATAGCTCGTGCTGATATGGATGTATTGGGAGACTAGTCACGGAGGGTAGCATGATCCGAGGCACAATGTACTGCTGGCTGACCGCAGATAGTTAGGGGCCTAATTGATGCACCAGCCACACATGAAAGGCTGCCCTGCCAACTGTCAAAATCAAATCCCGGGATGCACCATCGTGCTGGTTGGCAACCAGACGAATGGGTCCCATGGACATTCTCGAAGGGGCTTGCGCGTTCTCGCTGTCTACAAATATCTCCTTATGATGTTGTCCTTTCAGTGCGTGCCTGAAGGTTAACAGCTCATTTCACTTCTTCTCTTCTCCTCCCTTCACTCTCAAATTATGAAAAGGAATAGAAACAGTTAAGTCAAAAAGCGGCTGCACTCTGCAACTCACTAACATACGAATTTGCATTCTTATCTCGTCACAGTCCATCACCTTCAATTTTTATCTCATAAATTGGAAAAGAATAGGTACGCGAAATGTACCTAACCCTCGCTTTTATATAACCGTCGTTTGCGCGAAGCCCCTTTGAGTGCGAGGCCGTGAGCCAGGGCCCGCTTCGCCCACGCCTAGCTAAGCTACTGATTATGCTTTCATATGCTTAACTTGTCAGCTTTTCTGTATAAATTCACAAAGACTTCTTATTTCTTTATTATTTGTCAAAAGAGAACATAATAGTACATTATGATATACGTGTGTAATGTTAGTGATTACCGTCGAGGCGGTATTTAGACCCGAGCCGTGGCGAGGGTCTTAAGAGAGCCAAGAACGGTAATCATTAATTACTCACGTATGTCATACGACGTTTTTCGATACACTTGTGAAGAAAACAACAGTAAAACTAATAAAATTTTCTGTGACATGGCGGTAAAAATCTGTTTTCATAACCACGCGTATCATTTTTTTTTATTTATCCCTAGAGGAAGGCTAAGGTATTTTGATCATACTGCCTAGTCTTACATTTATGTTTTCTTGCGTGAAAAGTTTTTACGATGTCTTTCGTAGTGACAATAGAATACGGATGAAACACTTTCTAATGATTTTGTAGTATTTAATTTTATTTAATTAATACAGCCACTAAACTTTACTGGAATAAAAAAAAACACGCCAAAAACCGCGCGCATCTTAAAATGGCGGCCATAGACCACAAAAAAAAATTATTTGAATGTACAATTTATTTACTAAATGTTTTTTATTAATTTAATTACGAGTTAAATTTGTCCATTATAACTTGTAAATTGGTTGAAATAAGTAAGACATTAATTTATATACTATTGAACGGAATTTTATTCGAATTCAAAATTTGTTTTGCGAACAAAGAGGTGGAACAAAAAGGTTTTAACTACATTATGGTACTAGTGCGTAATGGTAATCAAAATGTCACAGTTTGGTAACGAGTGTCATTATATACCTAAGTGCAGTGCAATAAGAGTCACTTTCTGAGCAAGTGTATTGAAAAAAGTCTTAAATATAAGTTTTTCAAAATTTCACCTTTTTAAATCTTTGTTTTAATTTTTTCGAAAAATACTATCGTCTAAAGAAAATAATTTTGTTGAAGTATAAAGATAGTATAGGAGTGTTACGATAAATGGGAAAAGTAAACAACTTTGCTAAATTATTTTGTACAAAATATTTTATTCTATCTGTCATAATAAAAGAAGGTCTACAGAAGGGGGCCCTTGGTCGAATTTACTGTAGGCCCTGCGCTAGCTTAATGTATGAATAGTTAATTATATACGGTACGATTCGTATGTACGATCGATCTGATGAAAATCGTGACGATTGATTGCATTAAAAATGACGCCCACCATACACAAAACGAGTGGTCGTAACCAATAAAAAGGTACTCTGTGACATACACTATCGATTAGTCGTTTCAATCGGTCTGAAGCGACTGCGAAGGATCGTACAGACAAATCGTACCGTGTATGAGGCCTTTTATGTTTTTATAGTATTTGTAAGTAAGTAAGTAAGTTAGTTTGTAAGCAGGTAGTCCACCACCACAATAAAATTTTCAGCTCCATTTCAGCGACATGGCGCCTGTTGCAATGATTCCACATATTATCTATTTGCAGACACTTGAGATGCAAAACTACCTACACCAATTTTACATAACAATATGCACATGGAATCAGTTTGAGAATAATTAATACAGCCACTGAACTTCACTCGAAGAAATCCCGCCAAATCCATTTGACGAGTAGGCCTATTGCTTGCTATAATCCAATGCGGATTATAGCAAGCGATAGGCCTACTCGTCGTATTCTCGATAATTGGAGTTACTCGACTTGGAATGGTGGCTGATTCGAGTTGCAACTTGAATCAACTTGACTCGGTGTTTAAAAGCTCAGCTCGGTCGGCAGAGTCAACTCAGTTCACCGAGTCAATTCAGTCCACCGAGTCAACTCGGTCCGCCAACTCTTATCGTTCCACCTAGTGAACTCGGTCCGCTGACTCAACTCGTTTCACGTAGTCAAGTCCAGAAGGGCCTATTACACTACTCGATATTCAGACAGTCTTAGTCGATGTCGCATATTGTAATAAGGGTTAGACCGGTCTTAATCGGAACAAAAAATAAGACGATATCGCGTAGTGTAATAGGCCCTTGAGTTCGCAGCGCGCCGACTCAATTCGTTCCGCCGAGTTGATGAATTAATAAACGCCGATCATACACTTGAGTCGTTTTATGTTTTTAATCGTTTTATTAAATATAAAACTAGCACTTTGCCTGGTATTTCGTTCACGCGAATTTGACTACACAACTAATAAGATTATTTTATTAAAACTTAACTTTCCCTAAATCGTTTGGCATCGCGATTCACGTCACGAACTGCGCAGAACCCAAAAATCTCCGTAGGGTGTATAAGCTCCTTGGCTGAACTTCTATCGAGTTACCGATTGAATCAACTCGAGTTGAATGAAAAAGAAACACAAGTTCACTCGATTGTTGTTTGACTCGAGTAGTTCGATTTTTTAACTAAAAAAAAAAAAAAAAAAACTTGCCTCTCTCATCGGTTTAACTTTTTTTTTCAATTCTTGAAGCAATGGAAATTGGGTACTCATTATTGTTAAAACCAATAAAACAATTTTATTCCTTCGGTTAGTCAAAGCATTTTATTACTAATTATGTATAAAGAAACTGTCATGAATATATAAACATGAAAAAAACCTGATTGAGGTTTATAATTTTATAGCGCAATAAATCTGAACGCTGCGGAAAATTCTCGATCGCTCCCTTGACAACTGTTTGTTTTTGATTGGCTGAAAATTTTCAGGAAAATCAAAATCCTCTCAGTACCAGTAGGTAGATATATGATATATTATTTGATTTCTGTGCATCGTATAAATTGTAACAGACAAAACAATAAGTGTATCAAATATATTTTAAGGTAATTGCTGGTGAAATATTTTAATATAATTAAGTTGATAATGGTATTTGGTCGCCCTTTATTGAGGATATCCGTTATCCGGCTGCACCGAACACTCCTGTGTCCGAACGCTACATAAATTCATACATATTTTTAATTAAATTAAGTCCAGTTCTCGTGGCGAAGTATAATACTGGCCAAAGTTTTTTCATTCTGTGATATTGCCGTCGCTTTTTTAGTAAGCCGACGTGTTTCGTCACCTGTAAACTTTATATTTTTCAGATGGCTTTATTTAGCCGTAAAGTATACCTATTAGGTGCCTTACTGGTGTTAGTGAGTGCAGCGGGTGTGGTGCGAGCCGACAATGATGATGGTGATGACGAAGTTACTGTGGAGGTTAGTTCTTATAGGTTACATGACCTGAATAAATAACAATGATTTTAAAAAACAGTAGATATAGATAGACACTGCTGACTGAAAGTTTATGACCCACATTATTATCTATAGATAATGAAACAAACTTGGTCTGCTTTCTGAGAGGCTAGATATAACAAAAGAAATATCACTGTCAGATCAAACTACTGCCCACAGAAATCTTTATACTAAAAAACTTACTGTTATATCCTATAGGTTTCCCTTTGGTTGGCTCATGACCTGAAATTCATCTACAATTTGCTTTTAACCTTTCGAATACTGTAATTAGAGACACAATAGAAAGACAACAAGAGAATGAATTAAGAATGCAAACAATATTATGTGCATAATTAAGAAAACAATGTACTTTAAACACCATGTTCTTAATGCTCAATAAGTAACCATCAAAGGTCTATCCTGATTCACAATACATGAATGCAGCGAAATTAATTAACTAATCTTGTCTTTTATAATAAATGTTTTATGTTAATGTAATGTCTCTTATGTGTTGCAGCACTTGAATAGTGTTGTTATAAAATGTACCTGTCAATTCCCAGTGCCTGTAATTTTGGTGATATTAATAAATAAATGCATGTACTAGACTATCAAATCTGTATTAATTCATTAAAACCCAAGAAAATCTCTCATGTCTTTCTATTGTGTCTCTAATTACTGTATTCGAAAGGTTAACCTTTCGAAAACCGCAAAGTCCTGACCTGACAATATTAAGAGATACACCCCTAAGAAAAAGACCAAAGGTCTTGAGTCTTTCTGTTCTCAGACAAATTATCTACTACTACAGTAAGTCCTAAACTAATATCTTTTTATGTTTGTAGACAGTGGAAGAAGAAAACCTGTACCACAGTCCCACGATAAGTCCTGACAAGGTATATCTTGTTGAAAACTTTGATGACGAGGCAGCTTTCAAGAAGAAATGGGTGAAGTCTGAAGCTAAAAAACAGGGTGTTGATGAAAATATTGCCAAGTATGATGGTAAATGGGAGGTAAGCTGTTCATATAATTTTAATATCTATCTCATACTCTCCATCAAAAAGTTCGCTTATAATCTGAACACCACACATAGCTAAAACCTGAACATGTTTTAGCTGAATGTGGAATTGAATGAAAGAGAAAGTCATGTCACTTATTTTTATTGGAATACCTACTAGGTATTTTTTAATACAACAGCAGGCTTTTTTCAAGAATATACTTTTAATACATTTCCTGTGCTTAAATATATAAAATCGGTAAATTTATAAATAATAGTTTTCTAAAAATAATTCTTAGAATATTCAGATGCATGTTCTACCTTCGTTAAAACAATTTAGTTGATATATCTCAAATAGAACAACCTCTTAGTGCCATGCTTTACACAATTCATGCTTGAAAATGTTATCTTGATTTCCATAGCAAAATATATGCATAACAATACCTTATCTATCTTGTAACTGATAAAATGTGTAATAGTAACTGATCTTAACTTTTTTTGAATGAATAGTAGGTATATAATATCAGATTTTAGTTTTTTAATAATATATATCTAATGTTAAAACCAAAATTTAACCCCGCCGTGGCCGTTCTTGATAAACTCAAAAACTGCTGCATGGATTTTCATGTGGTTTTCACCAATAGAGACTGATTGTTTACACCTTCATTCTGTAAACCTTTACCTTCCTAATGAGCCATTCAGAAGAAAGCCTCGGCATTTTGAAAATGATTTTGCTTTTTTGCAGAATTAAAGGCTTTCCAATTGTACCTGTAATACCCTAATCAAAATTGATTGAAATAAATATTAATTTCAAATCGTGAATCTCATATTGTGTTTGATTGAATGCCATTATATATATTTTATAATTTTGTCTTCTTTTAGATTCAACAACCCACTAGGAAGATTTTCAAAGAGGACCTTGGTCTTGTGTTGACAACAGAAGCTAAGCACGCTGCCATATCAACCCTGCTTGACAGGCCATTTGAGTTCAAGAACAAGCCTTTCATCGTCCAATATGAAGTTACTATGCAGGTAAGGTTTTAAGTATAAAAATATATTTACCGAGATTGCAAAGGGGACAATATTATAAAACCATTATGTGGTGAAATAGGAGTTTGTTAGTCTGTGTTCTGTGAGTTTGTTTGTGGCATCACAGGCCCTATCGGAATACCAACACTGCGTTTGTTTTTTTTAATTGGCAGCATATACTGAGTTAGGAGCCTTTTTTAACAGGTTGTTTTAGCTTATTTTGTTGTTTGTCCTGTGTCTAAAGTCACTAATAAAAGTTTTTCCTTTCTATTTCTCAATGAATATGTCCATCTGCTTTTAAATAAAAAACATAATTTTTTTCAATTTGGCTGAGAATCACTTTTACTTCACACCATAAAAATTCTGTGTGTTACCACTTCCTATTGTTTTAACTGTTATGTGCACTAACTCCCCAGCAATTTTACAAAAACGCTTACTGGTTTTGCTTCATTTTCTGAACTCTATGTAAATATCTAAAGAAAGGAATTGTGAATTTATGCTTGTCATCCACCTGCAGTCCAAGTTCAATGTACTTTTAACTTTAGTATTTTGAATGAAAATCAAAAGAATGACTGTAATTTTTTCTCTTAGTACTAAAATTATCTTTTTTTAATTTTATTTGATGTTTGGTCTCCAGTTACAGGGCTTTGTGTCTAATTTTTCAATTTTAATACTATTAGGATCACACCAAAGAACTGATTCATCAATCAACATGAGCAACTGAAGGAAGACGAGTCAGTTTTAGTCAGTAAAAGTCTGACACTCCCTCTCGCTCCACCCAGAGCAGGAGAAATTATTTAATGATTTTCCACCCAAAAAAAGTGTTACAAAAATAAGCTGATTTTTTATAGGAAAAGTTCATGTTGATTGATGAATCACTTCTTTGGTGATATCCTAATAATATTAAAGCCTCTCGCTTCGCCCAAAGGTGGGAGATGTCATTAAGTGATTTCCCACCAAAAAAAAGCTATCAACTTGTAGTAGTTATATGGTTTCACTCATCACCCTCTCCTCACTCTTCATAAACTGGCATTGTTATGATAAAGAAGAGAAGATGTCGGGAACAAGCAATGTGAAAATACCTAGGAAGATATTCCACAATTTGTAACTATGAACAGCCTATGTAGGCAAACGTTTTACTCATAGTTCCATACGGTAAAACTTATCGAATTGAGTCAGTTACTAATTGGCTTATTGGCTAAGCTGGGAAGCTTATTCATATTTTACACATAACTGGTTACATATTATATATACATAACTGGTAGACGGTAAAACTCGGACGTGTTTTGCGTCATGTGATCGTATGTGGAATATGAATTAAATCTCGTAATGTTATAAGCTAATTAGTACAAAGCTGTGACCTCATTTGGCTATGATTATTGATTTTGTAAATTTAGGCTGCCTTTTTAGGGATTTTGAAATTGCAGGCGGCCGCCTCCTTCTGCGAAGCAGTAATGCTAGCGAAGGAGGCGGCCGCACACACTAGGGAACGGCCCTGAAAATGAATCCCCGGGGCCCTGGAACGCAAGGCAAAGAAGAGTTTTAGGCGTCCAGTACACGGTCATGCAAGCCTCAGTCAAAACCATCAATCATGAATGAAACTAGACTGATAATGAATGAACTTACTCACTATCAGTCAAGTTTCATTCATGACTGATGGGTTTGACTGACGCTTGCATGACCGTGTAATGGACGCCATAGTCAATAAAAGTCTGACATGCGCCCTCTCGGTCCGCCCAAGGGCGTAGGATGTCATTAGATGATTTCAAACCTAAAAACCCTCACTGGCTATGATTATTGATTATGTAAATTCGCCTGCTTTGCCTTTTTAGGGTTTTTGAAATTTATTTTGCTTATTACTCGGATTTACCAACCCGCTTCGGGTCCACGTGGTGGAATACGGCCCATTCCCTCTCCTAGAGTGGAGGTCTGAGTCCCAGCAGTGGAAGCATTAAGGCTGGTTATGGCAATTGCTCAGATTTTTGTTTGATGCATGGAAATATCTTCTTCTTTGTCCAACCCTCTTCCCAGTTTAGCTGGGGTCGGGTGATGCATGGAAATATAGCTAATTCAAATAGATGGACAGCATTTCCTATTTATAAATGTTAATTGGTAATTAATGATGCTGGAATTCTCACCTTTATATATAATAACGGTAGAACTTCAAATTACTAATTGCTAGTAATTAATCTGAATATTTCTCAAAGCAGAATCGCATCTGACATTTCTAAGCCCAAAGCGATTTCCTTCGGAAGTACATAGTTTACTTTGGACTAAGAGACAAAGCGTGAGGATTCACAAACGCACAATGTTATTCCAAACATATCCTGGACGCTGTCCAAAATGGTTTTTCGGAAATGCGTTACATTTATGACGTTAAGCGTATAAATAACTTTGATTCGCGTCAATATTTTGTTTATTCCGGACGCTGTAAATCACATCCTGCGTGGAGTATTTTTGTGGAGTCGCTATTTTTAGAATCCTATCAACATTTTGCTTAGAGCCTATTGTCTTGCAACTAAACTCAGTTGCATGACAATAGGCTAGATGTTCAGATTCAGATATTTTTATTTGTAGAACATAGGTAGGTAGGTTAACAAAAAGTACAGATGTGATGTATTAAAAGCGTCCAACCCGAGATACATTTCCATACAACCGCTGTTACGTGATTATAACGTTATTACACATCTTTTGTTAGATATTTTGGAAAAACAGATATCTTGTGGATATTATCTAGGTTTCGGGTAAAGACCTCTCAAAATCTGCTATTTTGCGTAAATATATTAGAAAAGCACAGAAAATATGTCTATAGAAACCTTTTATATTTAAACGAGATTGTAAATGACGAAATTCTTTTCCAAAATCATTTAAGGCTTTAAAAAAAACACGTATGTTCTGGAACGAGTTTTGTGAATAACGTAATTACCGAATGCCAACAGAGCGACAATTGGCGTTATCGTCATCTCTCGTTTTTTGCGTTGCCTCTTTAGCAAACATTGCGTTTTATGAAACAATAAGCTTTAAACCATGCTCATGTTGACGCTAAACGGGTCGGGAAGGGCCCTCTTAATTCGCAGTGTGGGTTAGAAAGTTGATTAGTTAGTAGACTAAGGGTGCCCTAGTTGTCGGTTCGAACTTGATGATGGACATGGTTAAAATCACGTCCATCATCGAGTTCGAGCATCCAACATTATATGAGAAATAGTGCGCGCATTTATACATACTCATGTAACATGCACGATGATTTATAAATAACGAAAAGAGCGCATATAATATTTTTATAAGAGCAAGAAATAATGTCATCTTTCATTCTCTCTTCTCTTCTCTCATTCTCACTTTCTTTGATCCCTTTTTTTTGAAAGGCATAAATCATCAAATAACTTCTCCCGCTCTGGTTGGAATGGGAAGACGTGTCAGGATTTGACTGACTAAAACCCACCTATGTTCCTTCAGTCGCTCCTTGCATTTCTGGGTCACCGTGACTGTTTATTGTACCCTTGCAACTGAATCGATAGAAGTACAGTCCCTTTCCAAATTAATTGGAAATCAGCTTACTATCTTTTTCATTTTCTATACATTAAGCCGCATTTCAGTATTATTTCTAGCCATGCCATCTGCTAAACCATATCTTCAAATTACAGGAAGGCCAGAACTGCGGCGGTGCTTACATCAAGCTCCTGTCCCGCGGCACCAACACCAAGGCTGATCTGCGCAAGTTCTACGACCAGACACCATACACCATTATGTTCGGACCAGATAAGTGCGGCAATGACAACAAACTCCACTTCATCTTCAGACATAAGAACCCTAAGAACGGAACTATCGAGGAGAAGCACAGCAAGAAGCCGACGTAAGTGTGTTTTTAAAATCAATTTCGGCACTTCATGCCTTTGTTTAATAACTAGTTTTCTCCAGCGTGTTCGTCCGCGTCTAGTTTTAAGTATCGTGGCTTACATATTTAAATGGAGGTTTTCACATATAGGACGACGCATTTTAACTGTCGTCTACGGCTTTTATTGCAGTCGCAACAGATTATCATGTCAGTGGAAACGGCAAGCATTACAGTCATAAAAAGATAAAAATTTATCAAACTATACCGTGACGGTAAATCATGTGTTGTTGTTGCGACAAACAGTTGTTATAATGGGAACAGCTAGAGACGACAATCGTCCGACGATAAATTAACCGTTACGATTAAGTAGGGACGCGGCCTAAGACGTTGAAGAAAATAATTTTGCGGGCTACTCTGGCACATCTGAGTCTCAAATACCTCACATTAAGGTGCATTCTCACGTCATCGACAGATCGGTGACGTTTTGTGTACGTATCCACAAACACCAGTCACCGTCACGTCGCCGCGTCGTTCGTCAGTCACGTCGCCGGTTTGACTGAATCATTAAACACATACATCAGTCAAGTTACGGGTTGGTCAGTGATTAGGTATGCGTCACGCTACAGAACAGATACTGCCCTGACGGATAAAATGCCACGCAATGACGGTAGCACGACGCTGACTGAACTGAGACGTGACGATCCCGGGTGTGTGGAGATAAAAGTATGATACTTGTATGGAAATATTGTTTGACGTGCCTGACCGGTGACGTCACCGATAGATCACGTGCCTGTGACTGACGTGTGGGAACAAAGTCATACTAGGAGCATAGAATATTTTTGTTAAAAAACCCTGGCCGGTGACGTGACTTGACGGTGACTGATGTGTGAGATTGCACCTTGAAATGACCAATGAGCCATTACAGTCGGTCTCAGAGCAAAACAATATCTAAGTAATACCATTTTCCGAACTTTACAGCACACGTCTGGACGAGATCTACAAAGACAAGGAGCCTCATCTATACACCCTGATTGTTCGTCCCGATAACTCGTTCAGCATACTCATTGACAACAAAGAGGTGAATGCTGGTTCCCTGCTCGAAGATTTCACTCCCGCTGTCAACCCACCAGAGGAAATCGATGACCCTGATGACAAGAAACCTGAAGACTGGGATGAGAGGGAAAAGGTGGGTAGTTTTTTTTGTTTGTGTGTCCTCTTCTCGTGTCTAATATTATTGGACAAATACTTTGCCATTACCATGACAGTGGTTCTGATATTTCAACGTGTCTTCGATGAAATATCGTATATATACACGCTCGTTTTATTTGACTACGGAGGAAACTAACACTTAACATTTGATGATATTATGTCAGTTCTCATTTGGCCATATCATTGAAGTAGGATGTCTATGATAATAAAAGGTCTAAAGAAAGTAGACCAAACGAGGATTGACATGTCAAACTTACATTACATTACTAATATTTGTCCTTTTTATGGGCAATCGGGTACTACAAAAATGTTATCCTTTACGAAATTTGTTACTGTAAAATCCTCTCAATGTTCTAGCAAAACAGTGACTCAGAATAAAGCAGTACACATACTGAGTTGCTAACATGTGTTTCTCCCATAAAACAAACTATAAAGGCACTAAATCACATTTAAGTACAAATATCTATTTGTACACATTTTCAGTGTAATCTGCTTGTGTTGAAACATACCTGGCACAGTGCCCAGAACAAGGTGATTGTTCTCATTAAAAACAACAAAATGAAATCATATATGTTGTGTTGATTCTCACAAACTGTATGAAATTAACACATAAGTAGCTTTTACGCTAGATTTATGATTTATTGTTATCGCAGCTAAACCGCTTCAGGAAGTTATACATCAAGTTAAACATTTCGTCTTTCTGACATATTATTATAAAACAAAGTCCCCGACCGTGTCTGTCTGTTTGTATAAACCCGATAAACTCAAAAACTACTGAACGATTTTCATGCGGTTTTCACCAATAGACAGAGTGATTTATGAGGACGGTTTAGAAATATATAATACATGCATATTATAATAGAGAAAAGCCAATAATTTCAAAGATTTGTAACACCCAGGCGAAGCTGGGGCGGGTCGCTAGTTACGAATAAAATACCAAGAACATACAATCCATTTAATGGTTAGGTTTATATTCAGTGTTTTGGTTGAATAGAAAGCCTTCCTGCCCCCCTAGCCAAGTTACGATCGTTTCATTCGCGCGAACGCCTCGAGTAAGCCACGTCTCGAAACGATCGTAACTTGGCTAGGGGGGCTGTTGCTAACAAGTTAAATAAATGCTTCTAAAATAAATAGTGTATTTTATAAGAATCGAATATTACAAGGGTGGATTGAAAAGTTCGCGACCTGATTCGATTAGTTTACTCTCTGGTTGTCAAATTGTAAAATTCTATCGCAATAGCATTAATTGTATTTAAATTAGACTGGACTGAATTTTGTGAGCCTTTGTGCAGCGTTTTTAAAGAATGGAGGAAATTGAGCAACGTGCGGTCATCACATACCTGTTTAAAAAAAAACTAACTCCAAAAGAGATTCACGAAGATATGTCAACAACATTGTGGGAATCTGCTTCGTCGTATACGACTGTGAAAAAGCGGGTTGCTGAATTTAAACGCGGACGAGAGAGTATTGAAGATGACCCTCGCTCTGGCCGGCCTATGACGTCTACGACTGAAGAAAACATCGGGAAAATCTGTGATCTGATATTGACAGATCGGAGATTGACCATCAGGGAAATTGCAGACACTATTGGCATCTCGTATGAACAAACACTAAACATCATAGTCAATGAACTTGGATTTTCTAAGGTTTCTGCGCGGTGGGTACCCAGATTGCTTTCAGTTGAACAAAAACGAATACACCTCACGATTTCTCGCGACTGTTTAGAAATGTTTGAGGCTGATCCACAAGATTTTTTGGCCAGATTTGTAACAATGGATGAAACTTGGATACACTACTACACCCCAGAGTCAAAACAGCAATCCAAGCAGTGGAAAAAACCTGATGAACCGACTCCAAAAAAAGCCAAAACAATTTTGTCAGCTGGCAAGGTGATGGCGTCAGTTTTTTGGGATGCTAGGGGTGTCATCATGGTGGACTACCTTGCAAAAGGTGAAACTATAAACTCGGCTTATTACTGCACCCTCTTACGTCGCTTGTGTGAAACAATCAAAGAGAAAAGGCCAGGATTACTCAGCAAGAAAATGTTGTTCCATCAGGATAATGCACACGTTCACACGTCTGTTGAATCTATGGCTGAAATTCGTGATTGTGGCTTTGAATTACTGCCCCATCCCGCCTATTCCCCTGATTTGGCACTTGCAGACTTTCATTTATTCCCAAACCTAAAAAAACACCTTGGAGGTCAAAAATTTTCATCAAATGAGGAGGTCGAAGCTGCGGTGGGTGACTTTTTTGAAGGCCTTGAAGAAACTTTTTTTATGAACGGCATACAGGCGTTGGAAACCAGATGGAAGAATTGCATAGAGTTAAGTGGAGATTACGTGGAAAAATTACTTTTGCTTATATTGTTTTCTTGCTGAGGCCGCAAACTTTTCAATTCACCCTCGTAGCTGTGGGATTGTTCGAAAGAGTTACAGTGGCCCTGGAACACAAACGTGCCCTGGATGGGCAACTGAAGGACAGGTGGGCCCAAAACGGGAGGAGTTATTTAATGATATGCGAGAAGAAAATTCGATCTTTCTCCCTACCACTATGGAAAAGCGCTAGGTTAATTATGAAGTCATCTTTTATTATGGAGCAGTGATGGTCGAGGGGTAACGGCCCCGACTTACGAGTTGTAGGTGGCGGGTTCATACCCAGCCAGGCGCATTACTTCGTGTAATTTATTTCATCACCGCTGCTCTCAAAACGGTGAAGGAAAACATCGCGAGGAAACCGGCACGTCCTAGAACTAAAAATTCGAAGACATAGACATTCACCAACTCGCACTGAGCCCACGTGCTGGTTTACGGCTCAATCCCTCTCCTAGAGAGGAGGCCTGAGTCCTAGCAGTGGCAACATTAAAAGGCTGATTATGCTTATTGTATATGCTTTTATTATTGTTTCAAGTCTTATAAACTTGTATTCTATTGACAGATCGTGGACCCATCAGCAACCAAGCCGGAAGATTGGGATGAAGATGCACCCGCTCAAATCGTTGACCCCAATGCAGTGAAGCCCGACGGTTGGCTAGATGACGAACCTGAAATGATTCCAGGTATGTTAAAAATCTATGCAAGTTCAATTTCTGTCTGGGAGCAAGACAACCCTTAACCCAACCCATCTTTGCGCTGGCGCCCAATGCCCGCTAAGACCTGCCGTGACCTATGTTGTACTTAGTGTCGGTGGTGTCCAACTTGTGACCTTTTTAAATATTTTTGGGAAAAAAATCTATGTCTACGACTATGCGATGGCCCACTTTCTGTGGGATGGACCAGAGGGACGAAAACTCTGGATATATAGCAAATTTTTGATACTGGGTCATTCTATGTAACGGGTGTAACAGGTCGTAACCGGTAATTTAATAATGTTTTTTATGGGAAGTGTAGTGTATTCTTTTTATTAACAACTTTTTAGCCTTTCCTAAGTTGACATTGATTTAAGTTATTCGTAACGTAAATTCAAGTTACGCCCGTTACGGTACTTGCGGCTGATTTTCTCGAAATCTATAAAGCTTTTAAAAAATATCGTGACGGACGGCAGATCACGGTCATTATTTTAAGCAACTTCTATGGCTTCACGCAAATTAGTGTTGAAGGCGGTTCGGTTTTAATCAGACCAGCGCACTGTATTATTACAACCTTGTAGGTATAGTCATTTCCTTATCTCTGCAGCAGTATTAGTATGACAATATAGATTCGTGAACTTCGAAGACTACCTAATAAAGATAAAGATAGATACAATTGCTCTTCGTCTCTCAATATTCCATCTTATTTTTTCGTATTTCGCATACAAACCTCCAACTTTCTTATCTTACTCCTTTATGTCATCTGACGTACACCCTAAACAAATTTAAACATCTCTCTTTCGTCCACAACTCAGACCCTGACGCCAAGAAGCCCGAGGACTGGGACGAGGAGATGGACGGCGAGTGGGAGGCTCCTCTCATCGACAACCCCACGTGCGCTGCTGCGCCTGGATGTGGCACGTGGAAGGCTCCCACCATTGCCAACCCTAACTACAAGGTGAATATACTACGCCCTAATTGGCTACGACATAAAGCTAAAACGTTTTGCTTATTGTGGCTGGAAACAAATTACTGCTAGCATCAGGGTACTTTAAAAAAAAATGACGTAAAATTGATCTGAATTGATACTTGCAACTACGGGAATCCTTGAGTGATTGTAGCCATAAAATGGAAAGGTCAACTGAAGGATACTTGTGGGTATTAATCAGTGAAAGTCGGACACGCCCTCTCGTTCTATCCTAGAATAGAAGTAGTCATTTGATGATGTCATTTAAAAACCTGTCTTGAACTGATCAAAATCCCCATATTCACAACCTTGACACCTTCGCTTGACATGCAGTTTCTTTGTCATGCGGTAATTTATTGGCAAGCTGAATAATGTGTTTCTATTCGTCAATTGGATTACCATTTCCATACATTGTATGGCGATACAATGTAATGGTGCTCTACAAATGGAAAAAGCCCGTAATTTTTCTCAAATGTAGTCATCATCATTTTAGCCGATAGACATCCACTGCTGGACATAGGCCTCCCCCTAATGTCGCCACAATGAACGGTCCTGTGCGTCTCGCATCCATCGGATTCAAATATAGTATTAGTACAAAACTGTAATATTGGTTAATTTAACGTATTTTTATTCAAACCACTGTACAACATGTTTGCAATAAACTGATTTGATTGATTGATTGTAATATTTGTGTGTGTGCAGGGCATCTGGCGAGCTCCCCTGATCGCTAACCCCAACTACAAGGGCAAGTGGTCTCCGCGCCGCATCCCCAACCCCGACTACTTCAGGGACGACCAGCCCTTCAAGATGACGCCTATCGTAAGTGATTTACTAGAGTAACTTTTTATTTTGTATAATAATGACCTTGTGAAAAATCCGGTTGGGCCAGATTAAATGCGAAAGGTGGTAAACCGTATATTTTAGCTCTACTTTAGAGAGGTATATATTTATATAGGTATGTTCAAACTACAATAGGCTAAGTTGATCGTGGCCATCTAATGTTCCCAAACTGAGATCAGATGACTCAGATTGACACTTGAAAAACGACAAGCCGTGTAATTCGGGCGACAAAAGTTCAACAACTCGACAGGCAGCCAAGCGAGGGTCATACCCCATCTGTTGCAACTTATTTACTATTTATAATGTATACACTCCAGATATATGTTATCGCGGTAACAAGATAACAAGAGAATCGATGTGGTGACCTGTCCTTGACTATTATATTATTTTTCATTACATTGAGTTTCGGTTTTCACACCCTATATCTGGGATACAGGATGGTTCCAAAGAGTTACCGTGGCTGAGCAATTGAAGGAAAAACGGTGGGACTTAAAGTCGGTAAAAGCTTGACACTCCGTCTTACTCCACCTAGAGCCAGTGAAGTTTCCCCACCTCAAAAAGAAAAAAAGAAGCGGCCTATACCGGTTTTATCACAATCTAGCTTTTACCAGCGACTTGGCCCGCGTAGAAATAGAAAATATATACCGACGGCGAAGTGACAATTTCTCCTAACTGTCGAAGTCAAAATTTTTTGTCTTAAAAACGTTAGGATGTAATACTAAAAATTGACATGTTGGTTTAGTTAGGAAGTGTTTCCACAATTTAATTTGGTGCAGTTGCAACTAAATATTCGCTTCAGAGATTTCACAAGAATATGCGGAAACACATTTGAATTAAAAGCATTAAAAAGTAATTTTCTTGAAAAATGTTAGAAGGTATTAACACTTCACCGTCGGTACCTATGTTACTTAATGTTGCTTTCTAATAGTGAAAGAATTTTATAAATCGGAACTTCTGGACCGATTTGAGTTGGATCGTAACATACAAACAAAAAAAAAAAACAAATTTCCTATTTGTACATAATATTAGTTTAGATGATTAATGAAGCAATTTTGGTCCTCATAGCATGCCGTCGGTTTCGAGCTATGGTCGATGTCGCCGATGCTGTTGTTCGACAACCTGATCATCACGGACGACCAGGCCGTCGCCGAGGAATGGGCCGCTGCCTCCTTCAATCTCAAACGTGCTAAGATGTCGAGGGACTCGGTAAGTGAAGATTTTATTTTGGTGTATAGATTATAAATTAACGACAAAATGAATGTATACGGTTTTGGAGACCAGAAAGAAATTGGACACAAAGTACATTTATTAGCACCACCACTTTGAAACTGCAATATTGGAAATACACACGAAAAACATCAACAGCACGATCGAAGCCTACTGGAACGAAGGCAAGGAAGGAACAGTGGGTTTTAGTCAGTAAAAGTCTGACACGCTCTCTTGCTCCGCCCAAGGGCGGGAGATGCCAATGGATGATTTCTGATGAGACCTAAAAAAAAACAGTTTTTTTAAATTATATACAAAAATAGATTACTAATTGTGAAAACAATATAGACAAACCAGATGTTAAACCAATATAAGTATCTGTCTCTCTCTCTCTCTCGTTAAAACGCCGTTTTCTATGGCAGCCGTACGGGCGTGATGTAATTTGACATCAAATTCCAGACAGTCATTGACAACAGACTTCTTTCTTATTAGCAGCTTTGAAGCTTTTACTAATGAAGATATTTTAAATACTCCTTCATATTTGTTTACTAGAGCAGAAATGAATTCATTTAGGTAATGAAAAAATTGCATGCATGTTCCATATTGTATGCTTATTAAGCCTATGCACACAGTTCGGATCAAGGTTCTTTCGTGAATTTTGGTTTGATGTTTGTGTATGTCAGAACATGTTCAAGAACACTAAAGGTCGACACGTTTTCAAAAATTGATTAATAAGGAATCGTACAAAGTACAAGCATATTTTTCTCTCGTCTAAGGAAAGCAGGAAAACGAGTAAAAGTCCTAGAGTAACTTGCAAAAGGGAAATAATTAGTGGTCCAGTTATTGTTACCACAAACCTGTACTTCATTAACCAATACATGTATCAGCAAACGCTGTGGGGCCGCATGTTGCGCGCGATGAACTACAAGCCGGGCTGGTGGGCGCTGTACGCGCTGTACGTCGCCATCCCCATCGTGGCCTACATCGCGTGCCTCATTCGAAGGGCTAACGAGGTCACGTGGCCTTATAGCTTGAGACGAGTGTAACATGCTAGTTCTTGCTTTATCGAAAGTATTCCGTAAATTAAAAGTATGCTAAAGGTCAATGCAAACTATTTGCATGTTTAACTTTTTTCTTTTCGCCAGAAATGAAACCTAGGTTTTATGTTAGAGGCCAATACGAGGAATCAATAGCAAAAAGAACCAGGTCTTTAAACCGTAACCGAACAAAGATTCGTTTAAGCATTGTTAGTATATTTTGGTCAGGCATTACCTATTTTCGAATGGAAATATAATACGTAATATTTTGAGGTTTTCATTGATAAAATAGATTAAATTGGTTATTACTGTTATATTTTTCATTACTAAAACTAGTAATAAAAATAAGTGATAAACGAATCGAAAAGATACGCGTTAGTGTTGTGATAGTGATTGACATTTAATGCGTGCTCACCATGAAAACCGAAACTAAAACATTTAACAATGGTAAACTTAAAATATCAGACATACAGAATTATTATATAAGAAAAATAACGCCTGGTAACAAACTATAGCAATATACTAAATAGTCTCTAACTTCGTTTGGTTACAGCTGGTTGACATAATTATTTTTGCTATTGATTTATCATACAGTCCATTAAGACATGGCCTTGGTTTCACTTATGGCGAAAAAAAATAAATACATGCCAGCAATGTATGGGAAAAGTTTCATTCCCCTTTGTAAATCCAAAAAAAGGTTAAAAAGTGAGGTTTTGAAGTCTAGAATTATGAAACCAGACTTGGCATGAAAATGTAGCGGCTTAACGGCAAAAAAAGTGTGACTTCTGCATTCATAAACTGAACCAACAAATAATAAGTGCCAAGATGAGTAGGACTTGGAGACGATCTTGTTCGAGATTTTTTACAAGCTAAACTTTGTAAATAACGCTAAATTGAGCTTTTCGCACAAACAGTGTATTTTTAGTAGAAAAGTGTCACACGATTTTCATTGCATAATAATCCTGTATTTTTTTTGAATTTAAACACATCTATATCTCCTCCTATTAAGCTAGTCCAGCCACTTTAGACTACAAAAGGGGTTCAACCTCGGAATAGAAGATAAAAAACTGAAAAAGTACAAAACTTTATTTTGACATTCTAAATTTTTCCTCAAATTAATGTGTGCGTCGAAAGATGAAGGTCAAATCAAGTTTTCGTAAATATTATACTCGCTTCCTATACATTAAAAAGCATACTTAAAATACATTTGTGACAAAAATTGTAGAGCATTGAATTGTCTATCAATTTTATTACAAGCAATTTTTTAATAGTTTATTAAATTATAAAGAAGTGGCGAGTAGGACACGAAAACGTTGGTCTTCTCTATAAGACCGTGACACTCAAACGGTTAACCAATTTTGAGCTAAGATTGTTGATCGCACACTATAATACGGTAGAGATTCAAACCCTAAAGTGATTATACTAAAAATGTATGTGCACCATAAGTAGTTTGCTAGTTTGTACCAAAGCTAACATCCACAGGACTCTGTGTTCGACCGCGCGATGAAGTTCGCTGGCGACAACCCGTGGATATACGCCGTGGTCATAGTAGGCACCTTTGTGGTTGTCGGACTCATCGCTTATGCTTGCTTCGGGTCTTCGAAGTCGGTAAGTTTTGTTTTACTATGTTAGTTGTATCTTTGTTTTTTTCCTATATAGCATCTTTTTGCGGGAGGTTTTTTAAACGCGAAGACCCTGAACAACCGCGAGGTGTGCAGCCTCAGAGAATACTTTCATAAAACCGACGTGGGTATGCCCCGCGAAGTGGTCGCAGTGGACAGGGGCCTCAGCCCGTTGGCCACTTCATCCCCTAGAGGGAATGGCCCGCAATGGCCGTGGACAGACGTGTGTGAAAAAGGGAGAGGGAAACCTTCGCCCAGCAGTGGGACATAATACTACTACTGCTTACTAGAACTAGGTAATCTTTTTGGAAATAGCTCTCAAAGTATATAAGTATTTTTTATTGATTTTATTGATCACAATACCCAGAAAATAAAATCAAAAATTTAAATTAACTCTTTCCTATTGAAAGAAGAACTCATCAACTCATCATTATTTTCAAGATGATCGTCGGTAAGTATACTCTTTCAAATAAAATTGATATTTTTATTTATTATACTTATAATATTATGAAGTTTGTTTGTTTGGCTGAACGCGATAATCTCTGGAACTACTGCTTCGAATTGAAAAAATATTTTAATTTCAGATAGCCCATTTATCGAGGAAAGCTAGGCTAAATAACATTACACTACGTCTCACGGGAACACTCCCGTGGGTAATACTTTACATAAATGACAAAAAAAGCCGATGAAACCGTGGGGACAACTAGTTTTTTCTTTCTTTTTTTTTTGGTAGGCTCGCTAACTATTATCTCACCTGATGGCAGCCGATGCAGTTATTGGAGCTGTATAAAAGCAATTGGTCTAAACTAAAACCGACTGCATATTATTCACAAATAACGCTTATTTAGATAAAAGACCTCACAAAACTAGAACTACCAAAAAAATGCTAAAAATAAACTATCCCACCCACAGGATTCCGACGCTGATATGAAGAAAACAGATGCTGTAGGAGAAGACGACCCTCACCTATCGGAGGCTGAAGAAGACATGCGAGAGGAACAGGAGCGGCCCAGTAAGGCGGACCTCGAGGGGCCGGACGGTGATGATGCGGACGTTGTAACTTCTACTGAGGATGTAAGTACTTAATCAAAGCAAGTTTCCAAAAATGTGTTTGTTCACAGTTTGGTTTTTGGAAAAAATACCTTTTAATTCCACACATGAAGTTTGGTTTGCAGTATAACTTTATTAATTTTTTATGACAGTACTGGAAAGCCTATGAAGGATTGTAACACTGAAATATCGTCTTTAATAGACTTAGTAAAACAGAGCTGGAATACACCTTAACAAAACATGTGTCATTTCTTGTATTTGTGTAAAATTGTTACTGAAAATGTCCGACTTTTTCTCTTAGGGTGATTTAGAACTGACCTGATGTGACTCATAAATAGCGCCCTTAGAATGAAAATAAATTAACTTTAAAATAACAAATTGTGAGCAATGAGCATGAAAATCTTTAAAATGATGCTATGAGAAAAATTTTATGTATCACTCTTTTAACCACAAGGTTTCAGATTAGGCTTTTCATGGTCAGTTTATAACAAAATCTGGTTCTCCCTTTAAAATAAATTCTCTTGTTGGTTTTCACTGCTTGGACTGAGGCCTCCTTTTTAGGAGAGGGAATGGGCCGTAACCACGCGGGCCCAGTGTGGGTTGATGGATGTCACATGTCTTCTATTTTTAGTTCTAGGATATGCCGGTTTACTCACGATGTTTTCCTTCACCGTTTTGAGAGCAATGGTGAGGAAATAAATTACACAAAGTAATGCGCCTGGCTGGGTTTGGACCCGCGACCTATAACTCGTCGTAGGTCGGCGCCATTACGACTAACCCACGACTACTCCCTGTGTAATCACTATTAAATCATGTATTGATTATTGTTTTTTTTTTCTAGACTACACCTTTAGTTGACACGGAGGGCGCTGGTGACGGCCAACGGAAACGCAAACCCCGTAAGGAGTAAGCAGTATTGTGAGCAGTGCGTATGTATAGTTCAAATATACGAGTGTGTGAGGCGGAGTGTTGTCATAGCGTTTGTATGTAGGCGTGCGTTTGTTTCTGTGCGCGTTTAGTTGCACTAGGGGTGGAGGCAGGCCGCGGTTGATCGATGACATCTATAATAAAATTTAAAGTGGCCCAAACTATCTGAAAGGTAAACATCGGCTCGAAAGGATATGTAATTAAACAGTGTAAAACCAAGTAGCTTTTTGCGTGTTTGTCTGCATACTACATAAGTCCTCATCCTTAGATCTTACTTCAAAGGATTAGGATTTATGTCAGAAAGTTTATGTGAGAATAAATCTATACATTATTATAAAATTAAGTCCATTTTCGTGTTTGTATGCTTGCGTTCGTTCTTCTAAACTATGCAATAAATTTTAAAAAGGTTTTCATCATCATTAGGAGAATTTATTGCTGAAGGGTCCACAAATATATAACTAAGATATAGCACAGAAATCGCGATGTTTGGTTAAGTCGCGAGTCCCCGGTCGTGACTATCATAATAATAGTCATTCTATTTTCAAAAAATATTTCTTATAAATTTTTTATACAAAATGTGAGGCGACATTCATTATTAAACATCGATCAAACGCGGTCTGATTACACCCTATGACGTCACTACACAGGTAATATTGATGTGGTGGCGCTAGTGTCGCGACGCTTGTTATGTTGAGCTTGGAGGTTGGAAGTGTTGTTGTAGGATATGGAATCTAATTTCTTGAAAATAGAGTTGAGTTTCTTTTAAACGATATTAAAACATATAATTACTTGTTAAAAGGGCCGGACTGCAATCGTAGGACATATATTGTAACCAAAGAATATGTTAGTAAGGCTAAAGCTAGATTATATTAAACTAACAAATTATTGTCATCAAATGAATGTTCTATAACAACACGTCAATCATTTACATCATTAGTAAAATTATACATCTTTTGGCTACTTCGAATCTCAACTCAAGTAACAAAATGTTGTGTCATTTTATTAAACTTAGCTCAACATAAAAGTGCGTAATCTGCCTTCTTTAGAAACTTTCTTTTATGTAGTTAAGCTATTTAGTATAATAATATATTATAGAAAATTATTATTCTCGTCTGTCTTTCTTGCCCGTTATACTGTATATCGTGGACTCTTTCTATTTAAGGACTAAATAATAACTTCTTGATATTTATACGATCATATAGTATTCTACTATTTTTACATACAATAGTGATGTAATAGGTATTATATTTAATAGTGTTTAGATAAAGTAGAGCAATAATTTTATTCAACCTAATAAGGGATATACTATGGGTAAAGTGTTATATCTCTAAGACCAAACATTACTTATGATTTTGCAGTTTATTATAAATATATTTACTAAAAATATAAACTTTATTTACAACAAGCTGTTATTATTTTGTCTTACGTAATATGTAATATTAATATAAATAATATATAATTCATATAAATAATTCTTTTCTATACTGCCAAAGAACTTCAGCATCCCTTTATTTTTTAACATGTGACCAAGTGAACAAAATGTTAGGAGGACTTAATGTTGCATTTTTACGCATAACGTGTCTTGTATGATAAAGTATTCATTTTATTACTGGCACGGTCCGCGACAGAAGTGGCTTTTCATTTTGATTTCATTTTCTGTCACAACTATATTTTTATTCAAACCACTTCTGTTGTCGACTGAAGTTTGAAAATATAAAAATTAATCGCACTGCGTGTTCATTAGTTTTTGTTATGAATTTCGTTAATAGAAGTTATACATAATACTTATATGTGAAATACATACAGCGTGGCGATTAGCTTATCACATTAAATTGAGCAGCAGGTATTACAAGTTGTTATCAGTCCGTTAAAATAATTAAATAGATAATATTACTAATACTATTAAGAATGCATTTTTTTTAAACAAAATAAATGGCGTTATAATTGGTAAAAAATAAATCATCCTTTACAATATTAGTTTATTGACCAGTAAAAGCGACAACGCCGCGGGCCCGGCGAGTACGCGCCGCACCTACGCGAGTTACGAGCACCTACTTGTGGTGTAGGCACGCGCGCGTGGTGCGACAGTAGATTAACATTTTAAGAACATAGGTACTTTATGTTGTTTTATGAAATAATCACAAATTATCTTTAAAAATCTCCACTGAAATGTTCAACTAGGCATACATTTTAAATTTTCACATTTTCAAAATGTCCACCATGCTTCTGTACACACAAAATAATGACATACATCGTTTTACGATGTTATTTTGGACTTTTCTGAGTAGGTCATCGCAACATTTTTTTAAATTGTCAAAGTCGAATTATTCGAGTTTTTAAATCGTCAATAGTCGTCATTTCAGTAGAGTATACCTCATTCTTTAAATGGCCCATAAAAGATAATCGAAAGGTCGCGGTCCGGTGACCGTGCTGGCCATCAATCAAGAAGATCTTTATCGGCCAATCCATTGTCCCCAAACATGACAGTGAGGCGCTGCCTGGTAGCCACTACTGAATGAGCAGGTGCTCCGTCTAACTAGTACCATAAACGACGATATGCACTCACCGATAATTCTTCAGTGTAATGCGACACTGTACACCTTCGTGCAATTCTAAAAACTTGGCGTCCATTCAGGTTACCATCGATAAACACGGGACCAATTATTTGGTCTCCGTGTATTGCAGCCCAGAAATTCACTGCAAACCTGTACTGGTGTGCGGACTCTCTGTAGGTAATTCGGAATGGCAACATATGAAGTTTTGAACTAGGTATCTTCACCAGCCAAGGGTCTTTGACCTACTTTTATTGGTCAGCTGATTAAGTTAATACAATACACGATGTTTGGAAATATTATTATTTACTATTAAACTATTTTAACTGTATATGATAAAATACCTAATATATAGTACGTGGTTTCATTTAATGTGATAACCTAATCGCCACTCTGTGTAATATGATATGTGGAATTTTTATATGTTTTAATTAACTTGTTGTGGGATCCGTATGAAATGGTTTATTTGTATATAATTTATCTGGTTATATTATTAATGTTAGTAGCGAATTCTCAACATCTCCATGCGATAATTCCTTTTACATTATACTCACGACTTGTAAATTTAGATAGAAAAACATTGCTTATTCACGAGTATTAACATCATAATAAAACCGTATTTGTAATATATATGTCATACTTGAATGTTCACTATTAAATACTAGAATTATTTTCTAAGGATCGTGCTCAGAATAAGTATTCAAGTTATTGAAATGTTTGTTTTAGCTATGAATAAGTACAACAGTCTTGTAATACCTGTATGGTACTACAAACTTCCCTAGAATAAGATAATTCCGAAGCATGAAAGCGTTTTCTTCATACTATGTTACCACGACCATACTACCAACTAAACATGTTCTTGCATATAGTTAATGTTCCAATTGATGTATACTATCTATCTGTAATTGAGCACGGTCCAAAATGGAAATGGACTCACAGCTAGACAGTTTTAAACGACTCACCATCCTTTTCTCTTCTCACGACTGCGGAGATCAGATTTTAAATAATTTGAATGTGGTTGAACAAGACATTATTAACCTTATATTTAGTCTAAGTCAAAGTCAAATCTTTATTGTAATAAATCAATACATTTCTGGATTTCATTGTGTTCTACCAATTTAGACATGCAAAAAATATTTGATATACGAACACCAGTTTCGGTTTAGATTCCATATTTACGTACTAATCTTTACCTGAATTAAGAATATTTTTGATTCGCGTTTACTGCCTGCAAAAGGAACGCTATAAATATTTGAAATGTATTTATGATGAATAAGACTTCTGCCAATGTCTTAGCCCGCGTGAATTTAGCAAATATATGCATATTTAATGTCACTTAGTGATAATGCACTATTCTTATTCTATTCATCATCGCTTATCATCAGGTGAGATAGTGGTCAAACGCGAGCCTATCATTAATTTAAAAAAAACTACTGTTAAAAGATTTTTTAAAATGAATCCAGTAGTGCCTTCTGCCAATGTCTTAGCCCGCGTGAATTTAGCAAATATATGCATATTTAATGTCACTTAGTGATAATGCACTATTCTTATTCTATTCATCATCGCTTATCATCAGGTGAGATAGTGGTCAAACGCGAGCCTATCATTAATTAAAAAAAAACTACTGTTAAAAGATTTTTAAAATGAATCCAGTAGTGCCTTCTGCCAATGTCTTAGCCCGCGTGAATTTAGCAAATATATGCATATTTAATGTCACTTAGTGATAATGCACTATTCTTATTCTATTCATCATCGCTTATCATCAGGTGAGATAGTGGTCAAACGCGAGCCTATCATTAATTAAAAAAAACTACTGTTAAAAGATTTTTTAAAATGAATCCAGTAGTGCCTTCTGCCAATGTCTTAGCCCGCGTGAATTTAGCAAATATATGCATATTTAATGTCACTTAGTGATAATGCACTATTCTTATTCTATTCATCATCGCTTATCATCAGGTGAGATAGTGGTCAAACGCGAGCCTATCATTAATTAAAAAAAACTACTGTTAAAAGATTTTTTAAAATGAGTTTGAGTTAATTCATTCCAAACATAAATAAAAGTCTTTCCTCTTTATAATATGTATTACAATGGAATAATTTTTTGCGGAACATTAAGTTGCGAAAGTGATCACTATTTAGCGGTTTTAAATGTTCGTTTTTATTTTTTATTTTAAATCTTATTTTTCGTGCGTAATGCAATTGTCGTTAAATTTATATCCCGCTGATCTTCGCAGGTCGTGTTGCATGTCCTGACAGGGAATTATTGACCTTGTGATTTAAAATTAAAGGGGTCTGGGTGGTGAAATTTTATTTTTAAATGTATTCGACGCTGAATTTCATTCGACTATTAAATTTGTACATTCCGAACTGGGATTGAACGTTAGAAAGAGGAAATTGGTGGGATATTTTAATTCTGAATTAAGTTTTATAATAATAATAATAGGACAATTTTTATAAGCTGTGAGTCCAACCCACCCCACAACACGCCACGGTTGTTTCGGGCAGCTGTAATATAATAATAATAACACACAGTCTCGATGCTTTTATTTTTCCTAAGTACGACTCGGTGTGATAGATAATATATGTGAGGTTAATGGACTGTAATTTAATGGATAATAAACTGAATAATTTGTATTTACTGTTTTATTTTGTATGCCAACTTTTGATAATTCGGAAATATAAGCAATCTTTTTTGTTCCTGAAAACCCATTGAAGACGATAATCATGTTATTCATTTAAATATTGCTAATAAAAACTGGGAAAGTGCGAGTCGGACTCGCGCACTTAGGGTTCCGTACAAACTTACCTATGTGAATAGTTCAATTCCCGAACAGTTTCGAAAAGTTTAAAAACAAAAAATTGTAAAGCAAGGTCTTATAGCACAGGACATTCGACACTCAAGGGAATCCAAATTCATGGGGTACTTCCCGTTGACCTACAATCTTGAAATTTGGCATAAAGCAAGGTCTTGTACAAGGGCGGCACTGAAAATTTCGGGAACCAAGGAAGTGACACAACATTACAATTTAAAAATGTATTTATTGCTTTTCGAAGTATTCTCCGCGAAATTTGACACATTTTTCCATACGATGGAACCAATCATTGAAGCAACCATTCCAACCAAGGAAGAAGGTCTCCAAAATGTCCGTTTTGTAGGCGTCCACAGCTTCTTCAGGTGATGAAAATCTCTGACCACGCAATTTATTCTTTATTTTAGGGAAAGTATAGAAATCATTAGGGCTTAGGTCGGGGCTGTACGGCGGATGATCTAATAATTCTATGTTTTTTTGCTCTAAAAACTCTTTTGTTGGTGTGAGAACTCGCATTGTCGTGATGGAGGATGATGCGGCGGTTGCAGTTCTCTTTACGGAGTTCAGAAACGACCTGTGGCAAACAAATGCTAGCATACCATTCTGCATTAACCGTTCTTTGTCCCCCAAGAGGAATAGTCGCAACATGGCCGGTTTTGGAGACAAACGTGGCCACCATTTTTTTTGCAACACTCCGTGAACGAACAATTTTTGTTGGCTTTAACTCATTTTCGAACAGCCAAACTCGTGACTGGTTTTTTGTTTGGGGTTCGTACGCGTATATCCAGGATTTGTCACCTGATACGATGTTGTATACAGCATTTGAGGATCCTGCGTGGAATCTTTCGAGAGTTCTGACGCACCAAGTAACGCGAACCGCTTTCTGCTCTTCACAGAGCGAATGCGGTATCCAACGGGAAAACAACTTTTTTACACCTAATTGATCATGCAAGATTATTTGTATTTGACTCATGCCAATGTCTAAAGTTGCCTGAATTTCGCGTTATGTTGCATGTCGATCTTCCTCAAACAGCTTACGCACAGCATCAACGTTTTCTTGGGTGACTGCAGTTTTTGTACGACCTTGACGGGGATCATCACTGAGCTTGACACGTCCACGTTGAAATTCAGCAAACCAGCGGTAAATTGTGGTTTCGCATGGGGCTTCATCACCAAATGCAGAAATCATCCGGTCAACACACTGTTTTTGTGTTAAACCACTTCGAAAGTCATAATAAATCATCGCTCTTGAATTTTCTCGAGTCAATTCCATTTTCTCAACGACTAAACAAGTTTGACAAGACCTTGTGACAAGACCGCGAATCTTTTTTTAAATAAATAAATGGTATTCTACTTTTAAAACCAAGGAGTTTTCAATTAAAAAGATTTTAATATGACAGGAATAGTGGAAATATTCCATTTCCGATACTTGTAGTGCAGCCCTGTAGCATAGGTATAGGAATAAATCTGAAAACAGTAATTTTATTGTTACGTCACAAAAACAAAAATTGCGATTTGGAAAAAATTTAGAGAGACGAGAATTGAACTAAGCTCAGGGCGCGAGCCTGACTTGCACTTGCCCAGTGTTTTTTTTTTACATAAACGGCCTTATCTTTTTTTTCGTTAACTTAGAAGTTTGTTTTTTTCACACCTTCAAGAGACCGCAGACATTCAGGTCTGCGGTCCCTTGAAGTTGTAATATTTTTAACATAATAAATATATAAATACTAGGAAAAATAAAATAATACCATAAGTATCAAGATATGTTCAGTTTAAGTATAAAATTGAGCGTACAATGGGCTCTGTGTGTGTGTGCGCGTAATGTCGATGTTTTACGTCTAAGATACCTACATTTGAGCGCGTGGAAAAAGTAAAAGCGTCCTTAAGCGTGTCCTAACCAAGAAAGCGTATTATAAGGTTAAAGATGTCGAAGACACGCTTGTTTGGCAATGACTACTTCTGCACATGTGGCCCCCTGGTAACTCATTATTATTGTGTCTATTAACTGCTCCATCTTTGTTTTAATACATACATTTTTTTAACACATTGATTTTACAATATTATTTATTATTTAACTACCTTAAATTCATTAGTAATTTATTTTGTTAACATTTCATTTATTGATAGTTTTATTCATATTTTTCGTGCTTTTTTTATATAGCCTCTTTTTATAACGTGAATGTGAGAACACTGAACTCCACGAATTCTTAGATTACTTCCTACTTTATTATACTACTATTATTATTACGACACTTTTTTTTTAATATGATTATTTTTATTGTGCTTTTGGGTACAATATTGACTGGTCTACACTGAACTTACATAATGTCTATTAATACTGTAATATGAAAATATTGTAATCAACAATTTTTTTTAAAAGAGTAACCATGGAGTTTCTTGCCGATTCTTTTCCATACGAAACGACCAATTTGGAACCGTGCACTAGGTTTTGACGTTTTATAAGTGTTCATGTAGGCCTATGTAAAATAAAAATATTTTTGATTTTGATCTCCTCGAAATTCCACCGGCTGTCGAGGACGATTCCCAGGTACTTCGTCGTCGACCGACGATTTGGCACTGGTCTTAGACTTTCGTTTCGAGACACTGACACTGGTTGATCGGACTATTACGAGTAAGTCGGAGTCAAGGGCTGGTGAGCTTCTTGATAGTTTTGATAACTTCTCTCACAGGTACTCGTTATGGTACAGGTACAGTATTGGTTATTGAAGTTGGATCACGTTTGATAGCCCTGGTTTAAAGTTGTATGTTGTATTTACATTTGATTTGGACTCACGATCGTTAGAATCTTCTCGAAGAAATTTCACGGGAACTAATTTTGATGAATTTTAGTGTAACGATAAACATGACACACACCTTGAAGGACATAAAATATTATTGGTACTTTTTAAGAAGGTTTCTTCTAGAGAGAAATTCCAACTATTACGCGGGTGAAGCCACTGGCTGAAGTTAGTTAAATTTAATAGCCTCGGTCAAGCTTATTCTTAATCGATATATATAAAAGGGAAAACTGACTGACTGACATATCAACGCACAGCCGAAACTACTGGGATTAATGGTGTGAAATTTTGCACAAGGTTTTCTTTTATGACGGAGACGAGCACTAAGAAAGGATTTTCCAAAATTCACTCCCTAAGGGGATGAAGCGGGGTTCCAAAGTTTGTATGGAGAAACCGACATTTACGCGAGCGAAGCCGCGGGCAATAAGCTAGTACTCTATAAAGAATAAGCTTGAACAAGGCTTTTACAGAACTAATCGATCTACATATTTTGTGAATCTATGTCAAAATTACAATAGAACCGTTGATTTTAAGATCGTTTGTATGAAAAGTACGGAGGAATTCTAAGAGATCATCTATTCTGTAGATATTTACTTGCCGGAAAGTCTAAAGTAAATTGACTATCATATTCAAAGAAATCAGCTGTATTTAGATTTTGTGTAGTATAGATACTTTGATTAGTATTTTTTACGTTCAAGTGCGAGTTCCCTAAACGTGCGGGGCCCCCAACTGCACGGGGCCTTTAGCATTTGCTACTTGCTACATGGTTAATCTGCCACTGGAAGAGATAGAAGGTGACAATTGACCGTGTAAAACCAGCATACATCGCGAGAAAAGATCTAGAACCAGGTCAAAGTCCAAACTCCGTATCTAGTGCAGCCAGATAACACAGTCAGAAAGACAAGAAGCGGTAGGGCGGTGAGATTTCCTGATTACTATCTCCGCCGTTTTATGTCAGATCTTGCCGTGCGCATAACAAGTTGCTAAGCTTCGCCCGCTTCATGACGACAACCGAATTTAACGCTGCCTTCAATGAGGGCGTCAACTTCTGCGCAAATCAGTCAAGTGCGAACCGTTATTATTATTAATTATCTTGGACTATTTTACTATAAAGCCTAGTTCGCATTGCTCTCATTCATAATCGGAAGAGCGACGCAGCATGTTGTTGCTACTGAGTGTCTTTTTAGTGCTGTGTCGAGCTTCGGCTGACGTGAAGCCGAATATTGTAATCTTTTTGGCTGACGACTTGGTAAGTTATTTTTTTTATATTATTTTATTAATAGAAAATATGTCTATTGATATAAATTTATTCATAAATTGCACTGATCACAAACAAAACACAGATCCATTGGGGTTAAGTACCCTTAAGAATTGTGAAACATGCTTGAAGCTCAAAAAGGCTAACTCTACTAGACAGTTTAAAATATTTTGTGACACTTTAAGCTGCATTTTGCAATTAAAGCTGTATAATGGCTGTATATTGTGGGTTTTTTCTGCCTTTATACAGCTCTAAGTGTTATAATAGTGTAACATGATACTTATTGCTGTATTATATATTGGTTTATATGAACCACCTCTTATTTGTTTAGTGTAACGGTACACTATCATAACTATTGTTTTGTTATAACTACTGATTATAACGCTGTTATACAGCAACTAGCTTCAGCCAGCGGCTTCGCCCGCGTGAAAGTTGGTTCCTCCATACAAACTTTGGATTCCCGTTTCATCCCTTTAGGGGTGAATTTTGGAATATCCTCTCTTAGTGCTCGCCTATATCATAAGAGGAAGCCTTGTGCAAAATTTCAGGTTTTTAGTCCCAGTAGTTTTGGCTGTGCGTTGATATGTCAGTCAGTCAGTTTCTACTTCTATATATAGATAAGAAGGTATGAGTGCTATAATACAGCGTTAGGCTGTATTACTAATGGAGTCGCTCGGATTGTGTTTTAGTGGACCAACAAGGGGAACAAGACCGGTCAAGTGCGTGTTGTACTCGCACACCAAGAATTCCGTAAAATCTTACCTGTGCAAATTTTTGAAGTTTTTTTTTTTGTAGAAAATATTCTGTTTTATTATTACAGTACCTTATTAACCTTCTCTGTAGAAGCCCTGACAAAGGTGTGGTGAGGTGTTAGTTAGGGCCACCCCTATGACACACCGTGTCCGTGCTATGGGTTGTCAGATTAAAAAAACTGGGCAAGTGCAAGTCGGACTCGCCCACTGAGGGTTCCGTACAAACTTACCTATGAAAATAGTTCAATTCCCGAAACGAGATACGAAGATTTTTCAGAATCGCAAAAAAAAGATTTTTTCCTATTCTCGTGCTATGAGACCTTGCTTCATGCCAAATTTCAGGATTCTAGGTTAATGGGAAGTACCCTATGAATTTTGATTCTTTTGAGTGTCGAACGTTACACGTTTTTTGCGACATAAACGGCCGTACTTATCAGTTTGATTTTTTCATAGCTTCACAACAACTACGTAGTTGTCTGGTATTTTTGCTAAATTGCTGTTTTTGTTTACAGCCGTGAGACGTAGGTACAATGTTAATGTTCTGTTTTTAATCTTAAGTTTCTACATACCTACTTGTTTCTACACAGTGTTTGCCAACTCAAAGTTTCTCAATGTTTTCTTTCTTTCTTGATTTCCTCCTTTCTTTCTTTCTAGTTGCTATAGTTAAGTAATCTTTTCGGGAATACAAGTGTAATTTTGTGCTATGTTAAAGGGTTGGAACGATGTGGGCTTCCACGGCTCGAACCAGATTCCGACGCCGAACATTGATGCTCTGGCGTACTCTGGCCTCGTGCTACAGAACTACTATGTGCCTCCTATAAGCTCTCCGTCCAGGTCAGCTCTCATGACTGGCAAATATCCTATACATACTGGTGAGTAGGTACATTACTATAATTCAAACAGCTCTTTTCAATGAGCCAGAGCGAACGAAATAATTCTTCAAACATTCAGTATAGTTGTGTTCAAATGTACCAGCCGGCTTTATCTATTTAAACTTACAATAAATCTGTAGAAGTGAAAATTCTGTACATTGAAAATATCAAAAAAAGGCAGCGGGTGTTACTAGACCGACACCGAACCCAAAAATGTGATTAAAAAAATTGTTGTCTGTCTGTTTGTTTGTTCAGGCATCACGCAAAAACTACCGGTTCGATTACAATGAAACTTGGTATAATTATTCTTTAATATCCTGGACACCACACTGGGTACTTTTTATCCCGGAAAAGTATATTCAATAAAAAACAAACTTAATTTTGTGTTTCGATCCCTAGACCCGATTACTGTACCAACCGCAAATAATAAGTTTGTCGTAGGTTACGTCACCCCCAGTGGAGTTCACTAAGGTGCGCTGCACACGGCTAAGATACTGTAATATTTTATTTTAAGATACAATATCGCTCACCATACAATTCAATGGACTTTCACACACACACACACACACATACACACGACGAAGATAATAAATAATATTTCATATTTTCGTGTCTAAAGATGAATTTGTATGGCGAGCGATATTGTATCTTAAGATAAAATATTATAGTATCTTAGCCGTGTGCAACACCCCTAAGTTATGCTGTAAATGTAGTGCTGAAGGTTGAAATTGGCTTGCACCGTTCGCAGCACACGCGTGTTTCTTCTGTTCTGACTATTCGGTGCCTACCTACCTACGTCGTGATAGGTAGCTATCAGAAGCGTGGTTTATAGAAGTAAAGGTAAATTACTACAAGCATATTATTATGTGAAGTGTCGTTTCCAAGAAAATGAAAAATAAAATACAATATTTTTGTGTGAATTTTCCAGCTGGCAAGACTGCCAGGACATTTAGGTACTTACTATTTATAATAAATCTGCTTCTACAGATTTATTATAAATAGTAGATATTTAGTTTAGTGTAGATAATTTTTATACATTAAAATTGTGTGTAACTTGATATATTACTTAGGCTTTGTTTCATCGCAATCCTTGACTATATCGAAAGATACTTATAGGTACTACATTCATTGACTGTTAGGCGGTACGAAGTTCGCCGGGTCCTAGCTAGTTTTAATGTAAAACTAACAATTACCTGCAACTAACTGTTTGTGTTTGGATGTTTAACTGACCCTACAATCGATTTTATTCCAACAGTGTTGAACTCTCTTTACCAATATTATTGACGATACATTTGGTGCAGTAGTGGAGAGTTTCGTTTGTCCTTCTAAGTCGTGGGTTCAATTCTTGTTCAGAGAAAATATTTACTTCGTAAACAGATAACTCTTTCATATGTTTTGTAATTCTGATTAGCCCGCTATATTGTCTGGTTGTAAATGACAAATTGTTGTGTTTGTAAGTAATACATCCCTAATACTTCCTAATAGTCTTAAATTTTATACAAAGAAGAGGTGACAGAGGTACTAATTCTGATCCTGTTCCCAGGAATGCAACACTGCGTCATACGTGCTGACGAGCCAAGGGGCCTCCCTCTATCTGAGAAGTTACTGCCACAGTACCTTAAAGATCTGGGTTACAAGACGCATCTAGTTGGAAAATGGCACCTGGGGCATTACAAGAAGGAATACCTTCCTTTAAACCGAGGGTTACTATGTGAGATACAATTTATTTTTATGAAAGACTAATAGGTATGTAAAGTAGCTGCACGTTTCGCTATCGGCAATTGTATGCTACTAATTGGGCGGCAAACCTTTGGGGTTCAGTCGGCGTCCATTTGTCGACTTTTAAGTTCCTATCGCTAACAATAACAATCTCGCCTGTATTCTCCGAAGGCAAAGACTTAGGTATGCAGTGGCGTGTACTGCGAGTGGGGTGGCGAGCACGGCAACCGCCCGGGGCCTTACGAATTGTCGTTTTTTTTTTTAATTAATTTTTTTTTTGTGTATTTTCACACTCATAGTTTGCCGGATTCAATAATTAATGTTTTCGTTTACCTTAACTTGATGATCTAACTCTCTTTTTAGATTTGACACCCACATCGGATTCTGGACTGGAAAGATCGATTTATATGACCACACTAACATGGAGCTTAAAACATGGGGCTTCGACTTCCGGAGAGGTAAAAAACAACCTATTTAAAATTTAATTAAGTTAGCAAAAATGCCATAAAAATACTTAATTCAAATTCACGGATTTTTACTAAGTTGTCTGTTTTTATATGATTTCTATCAAGCATAATAAACGCATCATTATTAAGTAATTAGAGTTTTGGAGCGATTGTTTTGATGCATTTCTTCGTCTGTTATAATTATTCGCAAATTGATTCCCAGTGGATATCGTTTTGTAAAATTTTAAATTGGTGTAGTTTTGTATCTCAAATGCCTACACTGCTGGCCCATATATGGAATCATTGAAATAACGACGACTAACGATAAAATGGAGCTGAGAATGTTATTGTATTATTGACTACATCAGCGAAACTTACCGAGAAGGCAGTCTTGATAAATTTGCTGTCAAATACTGCAAAACATTAGCGTATGTTACGTCTGCAATCTAATGGAAAACACTATATAGGTACCTAGACACTGTCTTCTTCTTCTTCTTAGTCGCTTCACTCTTGCTAGAATGGTGGTACGACTTCTCGCTTCTTTTCCGCCAACAGCCGCTTTGAACTGGTCAGTTTCAATCGCATTAGTGATTTCCCATGCGGCCTCGTCCCGTCCACCAATGGAGGCAATTGTTCAAAACTCGGTCCAAGAGCCCCCGAGCAGTTTTCTCCAGCACCACATTTCCAAAGCGTCAATATTTTTGGTCTCTGTCCGTCGTAGGGTCCATGTCTCAGCGGCGTATAAAACTATGGGAAACACTAATGTTTTAACGAGCCTGATCTTTGTGGCTTTTGTTATTTTTCTGTTTCTCCATATTTTCTTGAGCTCATCCATTGCGCTCTGGGCAGAACCATTCGTCGCTTGATGTCTTCAACGCAGTTTCCCTGATTTGAGATTAGAGTCCCAAGGTACACATAAGATTGTGCAACGTCGCAGGTCGCTACTTGAGTTATGTGGGGTAAATTATTGTCAGCTCTGTCGACAATCATCATCTAACACTTTCCATTCTCGAAAGCAACCGTTCCATTTGGTTAGAGCTAGTGGCAGTGGTGGCCGAGTGGTAACAGCCCCGAATTACGAGGTCGCGGGTTCAAACCCAGCCAGGGCGCAATACTTTGTGTAATTTATTTCATCACCACTGCTCTCAAAACGGTAAAGGAAAACATCGTAAGGAAACCGGCATGTCCTAGAATCAAAAATTCGAAGACATGTGACATCCACCAACCCGCACTGGGCCCGCGTGGTGGATTACTGCTGATTCCCTCTCCTAGAGAGGAGGCCTGAGTCCCAGCAGTGGGAACATTAAAAAGGCTGATTATGCTTATTATGCTAGTGGCAAACAAGGTGGTGTCATCTATGTAGCGTAGATTGGCAATATTTTGTCCACCTATCATAACACTGTGTCAATCACCTAAATACTGTATGCAAGAGCAATTGGAAAAATTAGTACAAAACAAAAATTTGATATAATAGACACATATATCATCTATCATCTAGCTGACTCGGCGGACGCTGTTCGAATCTGCCAAATAAATTATTAAAGAAAATAATGGGAGGTGGGGGTAGGAGGGTAAAAATCTTGATTCATACTTTTCCAGCGTCATTTTTTTTGTCATAGTCGGGTTTTAGATTTTTTACTTTATTTTTATTTAAACAATTTTGGTGTTAAATTTAACACCAAAATTCTACGACTATTTGTCCACTAGAGGGCGTCACTTTAAATTTGAGCAATATTTTGGAAATGTAAAAGTGAAGCCCTTTCAAATGATACCAAACACGACGTATTTATCTCCTTTTTTATTTTTAATACAATACTTTTTGTCCGCTAGAGGGCGCCGTATAGCCTATGTGCAGCTAACAATTAAGACGGTTCTAACGATACCTCGTACATCGAGTTCCGATAAGCAGAGTAGGAGCTATGAGGAAACAGATGAACAAACTCACATACATACAAACATACATACTTACATACATAGCCTATCAAAATCTTAACCCTCCTTTGGCTTTGCCGTAGTCGGGTAAAAATCGGTCACGGTCAAGCTCTTCGGAAGAGTTAGATAACAAACTCGTGAAACGAGATTTATTGAATTATATTTGATACAGTAAACATTTTTCAATACACTTACTCGAAAACTCGCTTTTATCCCACCGCTTATAGGCACGCAATTGACTGTTTTTCGCACTAGTGCAGAAAAGTGCGCGTGCTCTCCCCTCCACAATTTTATTACATTTATCGTATCAGGCTGGGCGTGTATCGACCCTCATGAGTCAACCCCCGTTTATTCATTTTGTAAGTGTATTGAAAAAAGTCGTTTGATGCACGTGCAAATTTATCACTGCAGTCCTCGGCTTAATAACACACTCGCCTACGGCTTTTATTTACGGAATTCCGCTTCGTTCGCAATGACAAACTTTCTGCACTTGTATCAAAATGTACTATTGTTATGTCCAGGGTTCGAGGTTGCTGATGACCTGTTCGGTCAGTATGCGACGGACATTTACACCAAAGAAGCCATTAAAGTAAGAATGTTAGCTTGAATACTTAACGATAGACACCTTAATAATTAGGAACTAATTATAATTATCTTCTAATATCTATAAATAAACTATTCTGTATAATATCTATAAATAAACTAATCTGTCAACTAATTAGCTACTTCCAAGAACTAAATTTGTTAAGGAGTCATTGGGGATGCCCCCAATGACTCCTTGCCTTAATTATCCACTAATTTACGAAAAATTAATCTGTATCTGCCAACATTTTGGCGAGTTATGCTATCAATCGATATTTTTAGTAGATAATGTTCTGTATAACAACCATCAATGACCCCTTTAGGGGTAAGTAGTATATTACATAATCTTTAAAAATACCACACAAAAGATATAAAATCTATTTATTTAGTCTATTATGATAGAACAAAACTATATAAAGAATATTTTAAAAATAATTTAAAATTTATTAAGAGTGTGAAATTTTGCGAGCTCTGGCTTCTACTTTAAGCTTAAAAAACAATAACTTTTTGTATAGTAATTTTCAAAGTTGATGTCTATTTATTTTGAATAAGTTTGTTATTATTTATATGGTATAGGTACAAAGTAATATGGTCATTAATAATCAAATTCAAATGCACAACACTAAGTCGATACATGAGCTGGTGTCCTGGTGACGATGGAGTCGACTATTTCGAAATATATATTAATTATCAATCACAGACTGATTATAATGATGATGATACCTTTACTTTCAGGTGGTTAATGCACACAACAAAAGTGAGCCATTATTTCTGATGGTAGCACATTCTGCGATGCACAGTGGAAACCCCTCAGAGTATTTAAGAGCACCAGATGATGTCATTGAGAGATTCTCCCACATCAACGATACGCAGAGGAGGAAATACGCAGGTCCGTGTGGTTTACTTGTACCTTTTCTAGTTTAAAATATTTCTGCTTTATGGTTACAAACGTAATTCTCACTACACAAATGTTCAGATCTAGAACTAGGACATGGGTCTATAAAAAAATTTGTTCCGTGAATAAACCAACGAAACCTACTGAGATTTAGTGCGGATTAAGCCAGCGTGGAGCCTGTAGCAAATTCTACCAAGGCCGCCCCCCCATCTTTATGAACAACGAATTAAAACTCTTTAAATTATTTTTCGCATAGGGTAGCGATGGGTCCATAGGTAATTAATTGTCTACATGGAAAATCATGAAGTGATTAGAATTCACATGGCACACTTATCATGACTTGTTTTTTGCATCTAAGTGGGGCCCAACCCTACTTAAAGAGTCCTCTCCTCGCTTGCGCGAGGCCCATTTAAGTAAGAGACCGTGGGTGAGGGGCCGCTTCGCCCACGCCTTGCTACGCTACTGTCTCTGTGCTTTGCCGCAATTAACCTGTACTAATTGGTCGTATTTACATTCCCAATTGATTTATCAAATACAGGGTCAAATTTTTACTGGCCTGTTGGTCTATAGTTAGTGGCCCTGACTGCTATGCCGGAGGTTGTAGGTTCGATTCCCACCCAAGATAAATGTTTGTCTGATGAGCACGATCATTTGTTCTGTGTCTGGGTGTAATTTATCTATAATATGTATGTCTTTAAAAATATATAAGTATATTTATCAGTTGTCTATTACTCATACCACAAGTTCTGCTTAATTTGAGATTAGATGATGTTGTGTGAAAGTTGTGGAATATATTATAATGTAGCGACATCTATGGCGTCATATAAGAACTAATCCTGCATCGCGCAATCAGAGTTCTCCGCGTGTTTAGAACATATAGAACAGCCCGAAATCATCTATCGGGCAGTAGTAGCCCACCAGACATAACACCCGTCTGGTCGGAGGATCCTCCCTTTTCAACGAAGGTTTGCGGGACTTTACTCTCTGTTCCACATACCGAACTACTGAACATCTTAATTACCAGTGAAATTTCGTAGGAAGCGAGGTCCCCCGAAGGACCTCTTCGTATCGGAGTGCATTTTGCAGTTGATCGGTTTATTTAGTTGAATTGTCATAAGATTCACGGTTACATAAGTTCACCAACTATATACATATTAATTTAAATTGACTAAATAAGTAGATTACATCTAAAATTCTAAATTAGTTATTAAAGTAATAAAAACATATTAACAATCTACCTACTACATCCCCAGCTATGCTAACAAAGCTGGACGAGTCAGTGGGCGATGTGATGGAATCGTTAGGGAAGAAGGGCTTACTGGAGAACACAATCATTTTGTTCAGCTCTGACAATGGCGGAGCTGCAGGAGGCTTCAACGGTAACGCTGCCTCCAACTATCCTTTGAAAGGGGTGAGTAAAGATTGACAGATCGTCAATTGTTACTCGAAAAATTTTAGTTTTATTTTTAGAATTGCATGTAGTTGTTGATCTACGGATGCTACCGACAAACGCGAGCATCGGTGTAGATCAACAAATACATCAAAATTTACATTGAAATTGGTTTAGTAGTTTAAGCTTGAAGACTTAACAGAGACGCAAACATATTAGAAAAAAATATGTTTTTTTTTAATGCCTTAAGGCATTAAATCCTCCTCTGTATTCCTTTGTGCATAAAGTATAAATAAATAAATATATAAGAATATTTTTAAAAAATCAATGCTTTGTTAGAAATCAATATTATGGTAAGTTCAAAGTTTTGTTTCTATGCACCACTATTATAGTATTATTTAATCTCTGCCCCCACATACTAACCGTAACTTTCCAAAATAGAATTATAAGAAACATAAATCGCCGCTGATATTGAATTGAACTCTGCTAGCTGCCAGCTAATAAAGATGTACGACGAATGACAGGAGAATGATGAATATGATATTGAGTCATCCCAGTGCAAGGTGCACTATTTTAGCTAGGTCTAGGTAGAAACAAATTCAAACACATTGTGTTTTAAAGTCAGTGAACCATGCAGATTAGTAGATTTTTGAGGAAAGAACTCCATAGATTTCGGTGGACTGCCTATTGAATTCAGTTCACCGATCTGTCCCGTTAGGCACAACTCACACTGGCGTAGAGTCGAAGCATGCGACGCGTCATGTTTCTTGCCTATAGTATATTCATCCCTATTTTCCCATTATTAAGGTACAAATCAACAGCACGATAAGCCCACGCCTAATTTCTCCTAGGTCGTGTTGGATTGTCGGCCCATGGAACTATGGCAGAGTAAGGGCAGAAAGTACCTACACCTGTGTTTGCGCACACACTTATACTCCATCGGTTTAGGTAGTTAAGTAAACGTAAACAATCTTAGTCTTATTATTTAAAAAAAAAACGTATGAGACATACAAAGATTATTTAAATTTAGTTAGTTACCAAACATCGGTATAGGTAAATAAAAAATTGTAAACATTTTTAGATAAAACTTTTATATACAACTTTTAGATAAAAGACATGTTAAGATTGTTTACCTTTAGTTAATTACCGGATGGACGGGTGGAATAATAGGTATGCAGTACAAATATCTCTACTTATTTTTTTTTTTTTTAAATGATTGGAAATCTTGAAATAATTCTTTCCGCTCAGCCCTGCGTTCAAAAATGAGGTTAGAGTTAACTCTAATGACGTCATCAGGGTCTACCCTGTAAGTAGTAGTAGTAGTAGTAGTGTAGTGTAAGTATCTAGTGTCTACACTAGATACTTCAAGCTCGCATTTTTTTTACGCGAACATATAGTTCAACTGTCATTCTTGCCGCTTATATAAACCTACCCTGCTCGGAGTTAAAGTTAGTTGGGTTAACTCTAGGGTAGCTACTCAAGTTATAAAAGGACGACCCTACCCTACTCTGATTATTTTTGAACGCAGGGCTGGGGTGAGCTGGAAGGAGTCTCAGTTTTACTGATTAAATCTCACCTATGTTCCTTTAGTTGCCCTTTGCGTTCCAAGGCTGCGGTAACTATTTCGTACAATACCGGTAGTCCTATGAAGAGTCCTGCAGCTCCTGCGATGGAACACAGATTCTGTTGAGATTGGCCACTGTAACCGATATCCTTATATATATATATATATATATATATATTTCAAAACAAAGTCCCCCAATAGTCTGTCTGTGTGTATGAACGCGATAAACTCAAAAACATACTTAGGTACTAGCAGTTTTCACCAATAGACAATGATTCATGAGGAAGGTATAGCATGCATATTACAGTAGCGTAAAACCGAGAATGTCTAATATTTGTAACAACCTAGAAGCTGGAACAGGTCGCTAATTAAATTGTCAAAAAAATGTTTTTATTTTAGATAAAAAATACACTGTGGGAAGGCGGAGTCCGTGGCGCAGCGCTATTGTGGAGTCCGCTAATAAAACAACAGTCTCGAGTCGCCAATCAAAGGTTCCACATGGTTGATTGGCTACCTACATTCTACAGCGCTGCGGGAGGCAATAAAAGGTATCATATTTTTTTTTTTCTTGATTACTATTAGTTCTTTGTTATTATTTTAAAACAGGCTCTTTTCACGTCCATTCATAATTTCATGGATTTTTTTTATATGCCCTCTTACTTTTTGAAGAATAAAAGTAACGTAGATCTCCATGTAACATCAGCCATTTGCCAGTGATAATTATTCCCGAGAAGGAGTTTGGCCTCCGAGCGGCGCGAAGCCGGTGAATGGGCGCGAAAGCCATCCACATTCGCGCCGTGAACACCTATGAAAGCCGCGAACCGCGAATGTGGATGGCTTTAGCGCCCATTCACCGGCTTCGCGCCTTTTTACCCGACGGCAAGAAGGGTTATAACGTCTTATTCCCCGTTCAGTGTCGGTATTTTGCGCCCGCGTCAAAAGGATTGACGAGGCGCAAACCTCCTGTGAACGCAAGCGCATCCACACTCGCGCGTGAAATGTGAATTTAGTAACCAGTAACGCGTGAGACTCGGTGCCGTAAGGTTGTGCTTATTTTTATTTGTTTACGTCGGAAGGTGCGTCAAAATGAGTGTCAGTTGGACGAACGAGCTGGAACTCGTGTTGATCGAGTGTTATCATACCTACTTTATGGGATCCTAAACACAAAGATCATAAAGAAAAAACAAAAGCACATGACACATAGATGCGAATACAGGAAATAATGAATATTGAAGTGATTGATTAAAAAAAATCTAATGTCCAGATAAAGGAATTATAGGAAAAAGTGTATATTTCGGCGTCCATTATCGACGAGCGTCGAGCGCGCGAACTAAACTGACGAATGAACGATAGCGAATGTGGAGGATCATGTTTTTCGCGACGACTTCGCGGCAAAATTACGGCGTGAAAACACGCCATGAATAATACAGGAGTCTGGAGACATTTTGTCTATTAAATTTTTTCGATCATTTTGCAGCTCTATGTGCGTTGAACTTCAGTGTCAAGACCAAAATAATGAAAAGAGGTAGAAAGGTCTATCCGAACTCGTTGGAATGGTTCAATAATATTGAATTTATTTTAATATATAATATAATAAAATGGCTTGTTAAGACATTGTTTTAATCTAATTTCTGCTACCAGTATATTTGCAGAAAGAAATATCGACGGCTATGACTTATGGGAGGCGCTGTCCAAAGATCTGCCATCTCAGAGAACTAACATCGTGCACAACATTGATGACATCTGGGGATCAGCTTCTATTACTGTGGACAATTGGAAAGTCCATAAAGGTAACCCCCGATTTTTGATTAATCATTTGAATACAATATTTTAAGCAATATGTTTAAAATAAAATTGGTCTTTGGTGATGCTAGAGCTAATACTTTGAGATACCGCTTTTTTATTTTCATTTTCTTATTTTTTAATATTAGAAGTCTACTCAAGTCGTAATGTTCACCTGAAATTATGTATTCCCATGAAAATATGTATGTCAAATATCTTCTTTGTGGAATTAAAAAGTTTCGCAGACATGGGGTCTATCTGCTGAAGTAATATCGATTGATTAAAAAATAACTAAGTACACTAACATCGTCTTTGGCTAACTTTAAAAATATTTTTGATAGAGTATTCTATCGCAAGATTCATAAATCAAGAATAATTTCCAAACAATTCTATGTCTAGGCACAAATCACAACGGTGCCTGGGACTATTGGTACGGGCCGGACGGTCGTGATGGCGCTTACGACTTAGATTTAGTGTACCAAAGCAAATCTGCCGAAGCCATCGAGAAGTTTACTAAACTGCCTAATAAAGACAAGATTACAAGTCTCAGGTAATTTCGCAATCATTTTGCATCATCATTTCAGCCGAAAGACGTCCATTGCTGGACATAGGTCTCCCCCAAGTGTCACCACACCGACCGGTAGATTCCCGGAACCCTCACTAGGTCATCGGTCAACTTTGTGGGAGGCCTACTAACGATGGATTTTCCGGTACGCGGTCGCCACTGCAGAACATGTCGAGCCCATTGATCATCTGTTCTGCGAGCAATGTTTCCTACCCACTACCACATGTGTTTGGCGAAACAAATCATGTAAACATGATATACATATAAAACATGGTAGCTACCAGAGACGACAAATAAGTAAATAAGAAATCGACAGAGGATCTACATTTCTCCAGTGATGTATAAGTTTCAATATGATATAATAAAGGGCCTATGACACTACGCGATATTCAGCACACGATAGTCTTATTTTTTGTTCCGATTAAGACCGGTCTAACCCTCATTACATTACGTGACATCGACTAAAACTGTCTGAATATCGAGTAGTGTAATAGGCCCTTTAGGAACAAGGCCATTCATTGCCATCCACCGCGCGTAAATGCAATCTCCGGGCTTTTAAAAACCATTTTGTTCAGCAATGAATCTCTTGTCGTCATTTTCAGGGACGCGTCAACTGTAAAGTGCGACAATGGTGTTTCAAAGACACCGTGCAAGCCGCTGGAAGCGCCATGCCTCTTTGACATCTCTACAGATCCTTGCGAGCGAAGGAATATGGCTGAAGAGTAAGATAAGTCTTATGGACCCTTTAGGGCTGATTGTACCAACATCGAATTGACGTCCGATTGTTTTTTATATGAAATTCATAATTCCATACTAAGTCATTACGTATAAATGCGTAAGTATATTCCCTTATCACGTCTTAAAGACTAAAAGGATTTGGATGATACTTGGCGCACGGCTACTTTCGGACTGGCGACGCCACTGGCAGAAGCTAGTTAAAATATATTTCTTAAAATAAATATAGGTGATAAATGGAATAAAAAAGTCAGCCCTTCGCTAAGCTAGCATTCGCTTTAATATGTACATATTTAATTATCCTAAACCTTAAATTAAAAAAAAATGTATAATTTTTTCTAGGTATTCATTTCTGAATATTTCTAAAATTGACTTTTTTTTTCTCCAGAAAACCAGAAATCCTACAAGCATTACTATCAGAATTAGACAAAGTGAATGCAACAGCGGTGCCTCCCATAAACAAGGAAGTGGATCCCCTGGCCCACCCCAAGTACTGGGGGCGCGTGTTCACTACCTTCGGAGACTTCGAACAGTCGAGGACTACCCCAGTGGTGTCATACCCTAAAGCCACCGACCCTAGACACCGATTTTGTTGAAATTTCGTGGGGATGTAAGCCTGAAATAGTCTTATTTAGTACCTACCTTCAAAAAAATATTGTACCTGTTGGGTTTTGCTAAAAATTGATATACAAATCTGGTGAACGCCTCAGCCTACCGTAACCTTAACTCAATATTGACTCGATAACGCGCACCAATCAGCCACAATATTAAATTTCTAACCTAAAAATGTAGCACCCAGAAAAAGGTATTTTGATGCGATGTTTTTTTTGAAATTATTATTGTTCCCATCCCATTAAGCGATCCATGAAAACGTAATTATATCAAACAAATATGCAATACTTTAGAAGAAGACATCAAATCAAAATCATTAGACTCAATATCATCAACATAGACTTATAGATCTTTGGAATGCCTAGATGTGGCATTCAAATTTTAAGTAGGTACTGAACTATGTTTGGTGGTGGGTGTACTTTTTGACGTTGCGATGTATATGCTCTATTGTGGTTAGCCTATTTCAAAGTCTTTTTATCTTCGAACATCATGGTCCGACGATTAGTATTAATAAATAAGATTTAATAGCAAGTGCTGGCAACATAAAGCGTTTATCTATGAAATTTAGAATAAAAATCCTTCAACTTCTATAAGACATCAAAACAAATCATATTTGTTCTAATACATACTCAGATGTGTCAACACTTTTTTGTTGTGTCCATAGCTAAACTTAAATATTGTACAAGTTCTATAGTAATATACCTACCTACAGAAGATTACTATTAAACCATTTAGGTATAGCCAGAGTGATCTCTTAACAATTTCAATAACGCGAAACATGGCTAAGATGCATTATTTTATACATGCAAGTTTCGGTACATACCTTCCAGGGTCATTTTCAGACAAGTTCGATGGTATGTGCCGTTTTCATTAGAACCATTTATTTGAATTTGTTTTTAAGACGCTTAATTATTAGAATTCAAGTGATAGATACTTACTGAATGCAAATACTTTATTTCTTCATAAAAATACAATGAGGGTATTTTAGAGAGGTCCCATCATCAGAATTGGATTTTGATATAAATAGGACCAATCTGAAAGTAATCGGTACTTTCAGATTGGTTGTTTCAAATAAAAAAAAGTATTTTACAAATCTGTGTAAAAATGATCGAGTTCTGAGGTAGAAACAAAAACACAACCCATTCTTTTTTATAGTCATTTGAAAACAATTTATCATCATCATTTATTTCAGTAACATTGAATTTTTAAACACATTATTCATTTTTTTTATGCTTGCTACCCTAATATTGTATTTTATGTGATTAGTGTACGAGTACCTATATTAAATATAGTAAATTTTAAGCAAATGTAAATGGCGGAGATCCTCTTGTCCTGATATACAGACCTTGAGCCTAGTTTTAAGCACCAGTCTCCCACAATATTAAATAATAAAAGTACCTATATGTATTTGTTATTTTTTGTAATGTTGTGGCGAGAGAATTAATAATTTTTTAATTATTATTATACATAGTATGTTATTATAATTACATAATTTTTAGTTTATTATAATAAAATTAAACTAATGTCAGATTTTTTTTATTATTTTAAATCTCACGTTTGACCACTATTTCACCTGATAGTAAGCGATGATTTTTTTAGGTGTAAATCATTCATTCAATTTTTTTCAAGATGTGTTACCGTACAAATAAGATCAAGGGGCTTTCTGATCCGACCCTCGAGATAATGAAGAAGAAGAGTGCGATGATTTTGCAGTCTTCAGACGATGCGTGCATATACCGGCAGCTCAATAGACAAATCTCGAAGTTTCTGAAACGCGAGCTTCGCCGCTTTAATACCGCAAGGTTTAAGGATGGAATTGAGCGGCTCTAAAGAATTCGCGCTAAAGAATTTGTCTATTGGGCAAAGTCAGCTCACGAAACTGAAGACCGACGATGGCAGAATCATATCTGCCAAATCGGAGCTTCTGGGACAGATCGAGGCTTTTTATAGACGTTATACACGTCTATCACTAAACCCGCTGCAAATCTAGCAAACGACCCAAGAGGTAGATTGACTCGACACTATACCGAAGTTATCCCGGACGTCAGCCTGTGGTAGGTTAGGAAGGCTCTGAAGCAGCTGAAAAACAACAAGGCGTCGGGTGAGGGCGGAATTACGGCCAAACTCCTGAAGGTGGGTGGAAAACCGGTCCTTAAGGCCCTTCAGAAGCTATTTGATTCCGTCATACTCGAGGGAAAAACGCCACAGGCGTGGAGCAGAGGCGTGGTGGTACTCTTCTTTAAGAATGGCGATAATGCCCTGCTTAAGAATTGCAGCCCCATTTCGCTTCTGAGCCATGTCTACAAGCTGTTTTCCTGAGTCATCACGATTTGCCTTGCGCGCAGGTTCGATGACTTCCAGCCTCCCGACCAAGCCGGATTTCGAAAAGGCTTCAGCACCGTGTACCACATACATACGCTGCGGCATGTTATACAGAAGACTGAGGAGTATAATCAGCCTCTCTGCTTAGCGTTTGTGGACTTCGAGAAAGCTTTTGATTCAATTGAGACTTGGGCTGTACTGCAGTCTCTCCAATGGTGCCAAATTGACTATTGGTACATCGGAAGTGCTGAAATGTTTGTACTAAAACGCCACCGTGTCAGTCTGACCATAAGACCAGACCTCGAAACCTATCCTCTTGCATCGTGCAGCGGAGCGTGAGGCAGGGAGACGTTATTTCTCCGAAACTGTTCACGGCAGAAATGTAAGATGTCTTCAAGGTTCTGGACTGAAGTGGACTAGGCATTAATGTCAATGGCGAGTACATCACTCACCTTAGGTTTGCCAACGACACAGTAGTCATAGCTGAAACTACGGAGGAGCTCAGTACAATGCTTGGTGACCTCAGTAGAGCTTCCGAAAGAGTGGGACTTAAATGAACATGGGCAAAACCAAAGTCATGGTAAACAGCCATGTAGCAACCACTCCTATCAAGATCGAGGACTCTACATTCGAAGTTGTGGACGACAGGTTTACCTGGGACAGACGGTCCAGTTCGGAAGGTCTAACTTCGAGAAAGAGATCAATTGTCAACATTGTCTCAAGACGAAAGTCTATGACCAGTGCGTGTTGCCAATGATGACATATAGCTCTGAAACGTGATCGCTTACAATGGGCCTCATCAGAAGACTTAAAGTCACCCAAAGGGCAATGGAAAGGGCTATGCTCGGAATTTCCTTGCGTGATCGAATCAGGAATGAGGATATCCGCAGAAGAACCAAGGTTACCAACATAGCACGAAGAATCGCCAAAATAAAGTGGCAATGGGCAGGGCACATTGCTCGCAGAACGGATGGCCGTTGGGGCCGAAAGGTTCTGGAATGGCGACTACATACCGGAAGACGTAGCGTTGGAAGGCCTCTTACAAGTTGGACCGGTGACTTGGTAACGGTTGCGGGAGTCGCGTCGAGTATTGTGGCGACACTTGGGGGAGTCCTATGTCCAGCAGTGGACGACTTTCGGCTGAAATGATGATCATCATTATCTTCCTGCCCTTGTCCCGTGGACACTGGCAGAATTTTCGACACCGGCTCAGCTGCCAAAGAAAAAAAAAAATTGTTTTTTTTTTTTGCGAACGAACAGTAACTACTTTCCATATTTACATGGCGATACTTGATGAGACGGCCGGTGGGTGATACCTATCGCTCGTCGCATGTGTTCGCAAACAACTGTACTTAACTTTTAAAATACAAAAAAATTAGTGCAATACAAATAATTGCTAAATGCAATTATTGACAGGCGAAGTATCTGTGGTTTTTTAGTTTAGATGAAATACGTTGAGCGCATCTGTCTGATGAATACAGATGATTTCAAACACAAAAGAGGATAGAAAACAAGAAGCATTTAACCTAGTTCAAACGCTATCCATCCCTCATATCGGGCATCCTGGAATTCAGTTTCCATCTTCCTTTACAAAAATTATTACGAACCTGATCATAAATAAAAAAAATATTTGTTGATTTTATTGAATACTAGCTTGTGTGGCTTCACCCACGTGGAATTAGTTTTCTCTATACTAACTTTGGACCCCCGTTCCATCCTCTTAGGGAATAAATTTTGAAAAATCCCTTAGTTCTCACCTACGTCATAAAAGGAAGCCTGGTGCAATATTTCACCGTTGTAGTCCCAGTAGTTTCAGCTGTGCGTTGATATGTCTGTCAGTCAGTTTCTCCTTTTATATATATATAGATAACTACTATAAAAACTAAATCTTTTTGCCTCTAATGTTTAAACGTCCTTAACAAAATCACAAGTGTTTTTAGCTCTAGTGTTTTTCCACACTTCAAAAATTTCACAAGTGCCTAATATAATAAGTGATATTAGTTCTATTATTTCTAGATTTTTTTAAACTAGGTAGTGATTAAAAAAAAACAGCAATAGTTCCATCCTGGAACTGTTAATGGTAGGTACCTACTAGCGACAACGAACCCTAAATTTCTGTAAAGGCGAATTGAATTTGGGAGCCCTTACGTTGCGGTTCGAAATATTATAGGCAGTCATTTCGCTAGGATGACTGCCCATATTTTTTAAATTTATTTTCTCAGTTTGAATTAGGTATTAATTGTTTAAACAAAGGTATTAAATAGTAGCAAAGGTATTAGTAATATTTTAAAGTTTATCCGTCATTTTGGCCAGTCATTCTGATGTTCACCTAAAACCCATCTGTGTCCTTCAGATGCCTTTTGCGTTCCAGGACCACGGTATCCCTTTCAAATATTTTCATAAAAATATCGTACAGCAGCTATTTTACCGCGGTCCGCACCCGGAGATTATCCTATATAATCCACTTTTCCTAAACAAAACTGTAGTCTTTGATACTCAGAATATTGTATCCATATGCTAGAATTGTCGTCATGGGATTTGATATTCCCGAGGCTAGTTAGCCCATTATGTCTCACAGCTGGGCAAGAGCCTCCCTCTCCCTTTTCCACACGTCTGCGTCTATATTCGGCCATTGCGGGCCAGTAACCTCTGGTTAGAGTCAAGTTCATCTCTCCACCTTTGTCTTGGTCTACCTTAATGACGCCTAGCTTTAATGGATCCTACGAAAAATAACCAAATATACTATAATTATCAAAAAATAAAAGGCCGGTTTTGACATTTGTATTTTGACTACCTAGCGGCTTGTCCGGCGTAGCTATCTACTACTAAAATAGGTACTACTACACCGGACCCCTAATTATTATTTTATTGTTTCTTTCAGTTTCGTTCCAAGTTACATTCTAGAGTTTTTCTCAAATGTCAAAACGGGCCTTTTATTCTTTAACGAGTTTATGCGTTCCAAATAAGTAAGTATAGAAAAGTCAATAACCTCGATCTGTCAAATGTTGATTGAAAAGTTCGGTTTGCAAAGAAAACTTATTTGCGTATCAATAATGTATTTTTGTTTGCTTTGTTTTACTGTGTCTTAGTTAAATCTCGGTGAAGTAAAAACGTTATTGTTTAATCTAAATTAGCTAAATATATTGTTTACATAAGTCATAATTAGTTTAAAAAATAAAACTATTTTCTTTCTTATTTTCATCGTTAGAAACAATTCGCCTTCTTCTTCTATTTGCTAGTAGCAAATGGAAGAAGAAGGCGAATTGTTTCTCCCACCTCAGACACTTAACATAGTGACGCAGAGATGAGCAAAATTGAAGAACTGCATTCTGTTTAAACTTTTTTCGTTTGATTCGTAAATAAATTCAATTTTAAAAATTTCTTGTCTTGCTTACCCTACACAATTTCTTCGATTTGACAGTATGACGTTACAATATGGCGTAAAAATCGATCCTATTCTTATTTGAAACGCATTGTACTTTCTTTTAAAATCAAATTATATTATGTACCAGTGCTGTGTCAGTGACCTAAAGCGCTAAATGAACCATAAGGATGTACCTTCATTACCATGCACCGCGCTTGTAGATAGCCTAGTTCGCATTGTGTTAGTAGCTCTCATTCGTAATCGGGAGAGCGACGCGGCATGTTGTTGCTACTGAGTGTCTGTTTAGTGCTGTGTCGAGCTTCGGCTGACGTGAGGCCGAATATTGTAATCTTTTTGGCAGACGACTTGGTAAGTAATTTTTCTTTATCTTATTTTTAGGGTTCAAGGACAAAACGGAACCCTTATAGGATCACTTTGTTGTCCGTCTATCTGTCTGTCAAGACCCTTTATCTTGGAAACGCGTGGAGGTATCGAGTTGAAATTAAAACCATATACTCTGAGTTAACGAAAGATACGGCCGTTTATGTCGAATATCTCTGAATAGATCTTTTTCAAAACCGAATATACCAAAAATTTACAAGCTTTAGCGTAAACACAGGTACTAATTGCAGTAGTAGGTAGTACCTACCTATTATACACAAAACTTTACTCGAAAACAAGAAATAGATAAAATTAAAGTTGTTTTTCTTTGCATGTCATATAATAAAATAATCTGATCGTTCTTTTTTTACCGACAATTAATCATACAAAAGTGTGACGGAGACGTTTCTTTCACTATATCAAGAATATTATTTATTTTGGTACTTACTTAATTTAAAGCCCTTGAATTTACATAATGTAATGTAATTTACATATAAAATTACAATAAAAAGTAAGAAACTTAAAACATTTCAAGCGTAAATACATTATTATTTTTCGAGAAGACAAACGATTAACTTTAATAAAGACCGTCCCAATTATGACACGACTATTACACACACGCTTATTATTCATCTGAAGCTTATATACCTACTCTCTTTTTTGAGTTATGATTAAGCGTGCGTATATTATGAAGTTTCTTCATTGGTCTCTACGTGATATAGCCAATGTTTATAAATAAACACATCAATATTAGATATCCCCACATATTAAATAACCGAGCAATGACCTGAATGACATGCAGAAAATAAACATCAAAAAAAAAAAAAAACAGGTTCTTATTTAATTAATAAACCGGTCGTTCATCTCTGCGACGATAAATCCTCTACTATCGAATATATTATGCAAGTTATACCTACATTGAAAGCCCGTTCAGAACCATAAAATAAAATTAATAAAAGTAAAAAACTTTAAAAACAAGTTTTTAATTAAATGCGCTAAAAAGAATAAAAAAGACCTTGGATCAAAGTACTCGTCAATACTCATCAAACGATCCCAAACTCGATAGGGTTGCGTCGTTTTATTGCGGAGTTCCTACGGCCACCTTTCAGCTCCATGTCATCATAATATTGCATTGACACGCACTTTACACATGTATACAAAATTTCAGCTCAATTGATTGAAGATATCTGCTTCAAAATGGAGTTGCCAGATTTGAGCCGAACATACGAAGTTACTATAATTATAAACATTGCAAGTTAATAAAAAGTTTGTAATCAATCATGTTAGTGATGGGAAACGCACTGCACACAATAAATATTAATAACGTGGTTAGTATCACAATATAATCGTAAAAATTTAGAATAGATAACTGGAATAGGTACCTACATTTTTCTTATGTCAATAAAGAAAGATTATTATATTATATTACATAGCTAGAGGTACCTTTATTGACACATCTGTGCAGCTAATGAAGACCATTGATGAGGCTCGGAATCGAAGTACACAAAGCAAACCCTCCAAAATGTGAGTTTTCATTCAGCGGAAATCATACAAGCTCATATAGCTCATTTTACTAAAACATTTGACATTTTGGACAAGCAGCTAAAATTTTATGGTTTGTCTAAGACTATTTGCATAAAATTAGTAAATTTATGTAATAGGTAAATAGAAGGTATAGACTTGGTTTTAATAGTTATCATCATCTTTGTGTCCTGGTCCCTTTTTTTAAGGTGGGAAATCATCCAACGACTTCTCCCGCTCTTGGGCGAGCGAGATGGTATGTCAGAGTTATACTGACTAAAACCCACTTGGGTTCATTTTCACTTAACCCATGGCCCCTGTAGGCTTCGACCCTGCTGGGCCCCTACGATTTGCTGACATATTCTTGGGGCGCGCGTGGAACACTCGGTCCGTACCACCATTGCTCGCCGTCCGCAAGCCTTCGCCTACGGTGGCTGGAAATCGAGATCCGAATCCCGGCGCGCGGCAGCTGGGCGTGAGGGCAGTGCGTCGCGCGTGCGGCCGCCTCCTTTGCTAGCATTACTGCATGCTTTGCAAAATGATGCGACCCCCTGCCAATCCTCCTCGCTGCGGACCATGGCCTGTACCAGGGCCAGGGCTCTGGTCCCCTGTTACTTGGGGTCGGTGCAACACTTTTTTTTTTTCTTCCATTCTATCTGGTCAACAGTCACGTTATCACAGACGTGCAGTTATTAGTGGTAACAAAACTGGTATAAGCTGTTATCGTGTTATATTGAAGCTGTGTTCTTGCTCAAGTTCAAAGGCTTATCGCTAAGCCAAAACAAATAATAAAAAAAACGCGAATCTACGGCGAAATTAAATTGTCTGTTTAATTTTGTTTCTTCGTTATTTTAACATTAACATCGATTTGCGAAATTAAAGTTATTTTAAATCGGTTGTATTTTTCTGTAATTTAGCTAAAAAAAACGAACCAAGTAAGTATATTTATTTTTCTCAGCCCACATTAAAATGCTTTTTTCCTTATGAATGATTATAATATTTTATTTAAGTATACTTTATGTCCCGAATTTTTAAAAATAATACCTCGCAACACTAGTAAGGGACTTCAGAGGTAGGTAGAAAAGGGTGCAACGTCCTACAAACTCCCATTGAAAAAGAAGGAGTCACAAAATCTCATTATTGGTGGCAGATATTTCGTAATTTTTTTGAGTAACCAGTCTCCCTTCAGTTTTGTACGATGCCGTCGCTATAGCCTATTCAAAACAAGTTAAAAACTAGGTGTTTTCCTAAACTAAAACCTGCCTTAGAATGTCCACATTGCGGAAGTAAGCATTGCTCGTTTTAGTCACTTAAACATCTCCAAAAGTTCCTGCTTTTCTTAATTAAAGTTCGTTGCTTAAGTAAGTTGCTGTCTCTTCTTGTACCTTTTCTAGACTACGCTCATGTCTGCTTCCTTGATGCTACTGGGGAACTTCTTGATAAGCTGGATCGTCTGCAGAATTGCCGTATCTGCTTCATTTTTGGCCTTCGAAAGTACGACCATGTGTCGGAACTACGAAGGCAATTGTAGTGGCTGCCTGCCGCTGCCTATTCGGCAGCATCGGTATTACCACACTCTTTCTTTTCTCTTCTCTGTTCTTCATAATCCCAACTCCGCCTTGTATCTTCGTGAACGCTTTGAGTATCTTGTTCCGAGAGGAAAACCTTGTCGCGCATCATCCTCTCTGGTACTTCGTTTTCCTCCCCTTTCCTCTAGTCTTATTTAATAGTCGAGCTGTACACCTGTGGAATCTCTTCCACACACATTAAACCTCCAACGAGAGGATATCCCTCTCGTTGGAGGTTTTAAAGGAACAATTAGGGAACATTTCCTCTCAACATGAATATGTGTGTATGGGTTTTAATGATTGAATATAGTATGTTTATGTATTGTTTGCTGTGCAGATATTTATGCAGTTTAGTTTTAGTTATATGATTTATGTTATTTATCCTCATGTATAACATTTCTATAAATATATATATGTACCTACCTAAGGTTTGCTATAAGAAAATCCAATTGTGGGTTAAGCTCGCCTGTGTACATCAGCTGTCCAGTGTGTCCATTTATAGCCAGAGTGTATATCATGACAACTTCAATATGCGAATACATAGATACATTGTTTTATTACGTAATCCCGGTACCTACCTTCCAGTTTCATCTTCAGATTAGTCCCATCAATCATCACGATGCTTCGTCAATGTCGCTAACTTTCTTAATCGAGATATGATGAAATATTTATGGTTAATGAGATCAAACAAAGAATTCAAATGGCATACCTACTCATTGAGGACTAGGCATCCATCTCCTGAGAACAGCATACAGTATGAGTACGTCGAAAACGACAATAGTGAAAACATTGTAAGTTGTGTGCATTATTTTTCAACTGAGAGAGCAGTATAGTAGCGATGAAAATATTTTGCACTGACAATTGGCTAATCAAAAAGCTGTACGCATCCTGCCAGGACAGGAACTCCACTGACATACCTACAGTTTCTTTCTAATTAGAAAACTGTCAATATTGGAGTTTATTGGAGGTTATTAGATCAGGGGCCCTAGCATGACTTGTAGAATGTCAGTCGTGCGAGCGACAAAAAGGGATGAAGCTCTACACACACCTCGTGGTATTTTAGTATCCATGACGGAATTATATTCATTCTGGGGTTCTGAGTTCGTCTTCCGTTCTTCTGTAGTAGATTTATTTATAGTTTTGATAAAAATGACTTTTTTTCTTGTTGTCTCAGTTTCTGTTTTTTTATTACGTGCTCACCTATCACTAGGTATTTATTATTAGT